>OZ038381.1:135292895-136509116 GCA_964036045.1 Eutreptiella sp. 'Long Island Sound 2002'
ATTGCCGACCATTTGATGGATTGGTTATCTCCGGACGATAATTGTGATTCGTTTTGTAGCGTGAGATCCATAAATTCCCAAGTAAATTGGTATACGAGTTGTTCCTGATCGGATTGTTTGAATGGCGGTGCAACGTTTGGCTGTGATGCCTCTGTTGAGTGGCTTCTAGCGTTGACAACGTTCTGGACAATTGCCGAAGGGAAGGCGCCACCTGGAGGCCTTTTCCGTGGATTTTTTCCAGTCGAGTTGTCGGCCTCCAACTCATGCTTCCGATGATGGCTTTCAATGTCAATTCTCTGTTGCCTCAATTGGTCGCACTGGGTCTGAATGATATTTCACTGTTCCAGAATGTGTTGCTTGAGATCCGCTATCGCATTACGAAGAAACTCTTGTACCACGCATTCAGCTTTGTAGCTGTAAGGCTAAGTGTTTGCACTGCGTGCATATTGCGCACACAGAGGCTAGGATACTCACCCAAGAATACCTGTCACCTGTTTACTAGGGGGAAGACTAAAAGGTGGCAATACCATAGGGTTGGCCAGGTGTCCATCGATACTTTTGGTTGTAGTTATCACCAACGGCATCGTCGAAGAAGAACTGTCCGGTCCTGGTGTCGACTCGCCACCATCGAGTATCGGCGATCGAGAGCCTTCGAGCGACGATGACCACGTTGACTTCTTTGCAGTTGTGGACGTGGCCATACCGATCGATGATCTTGAGCATCTCGGTTCGAGAATCACCTTGAAGTCGACCAAGGTTTTGGTGCACATACTATCTGTCGGGAAGAGCACTCTGCAGGGCGAATCAAACTGTTGGGAAGAGTACTCTGCGGGGCGAATCGAACTGCTTGTACGGATACCAGGCTTGCTGCAGTGTCGACAATGACGACGTCCAGATCCGGGTCGTGTCGACGGTGTACACTTTGTCGATGGGCCTCTTCTAGGGGGAAATGGTTGACAATTCAAATGTGTGACATCCTAAATGCCTGGGAAGCCAAAAAATCCCTGGTACGGAACCAAAAACTTGTGAAAGGGGGCCAAAACTAGGGTTCGAGTATTTGCCGACATCCAAAACTTCGCACTGCGTGCACACTGCGTGCATGGCATTCCCTAAGAGTCAAGGGACTCGATTTCAGCCATGATTTTGCTGTTGGCTTCCTCTAATGCATCATCCGGGAGAGTGTGGCGTTGATCAATGACTTCTGAGCGTTGTTCCTGTAGCTTGGTATAATTGTCCCTTGTTGCCGCAAGCCGTGAGTCATCGGCTGCCTGAATGTGATTGACCACAATTTGGATGGTAGCCGCAACTTGAGCAAAAGCTGCATTCGGGTCTTTCATCTCATCGGACATGGGATTATTCTTTCGCAACGCTTGAATTGCATCGTGCAGGGCACTTTGTTTGTCCAAGAGTTGGTTGACTCCTTTGAGAGCCTGTTGTAGAGCCGCTGGCTCGGCGACAGCACATGGATGCGAAGGGGCGGCAGCCCGTCCCTTCTTTGGAGCGGAGGAATTAGTAGACATGCAGAAACGAGCAAGGGGGGTGCAGACCCCAGGACAGCGGAGTCACAAAGCACCCAGAGCAAAATGGGATATAGCGAACAGATCCTAGACAGGGCTGTTAAGCACGCGGTCCAATGTTAGATGGAACCAGCAGTGCTTCGAGAAGCAGGAAGACTTGATCAAGGTGATCTGTTTTTGGGGTATGGTTGCTCTCGGCCCAATAGCTCAATTATAAAGAAGACTGGCTCCCAGTGGTCGCCGGACGCTGACAACGAGGAAGTTGGTATAGTAGAGCTGGACGGATTGTCGGCGTGTGTGATGAGCGCAGCAAACCTCGATGTGGACAAATTCGCATGTCTCCTTTTCAGCAGTGGGGACCAGGTCGGGGATTCCGCAGTTGAGATTGTCTTTGGCGTGGACGGCGAGAAATCAACTCGAATCGTGCCCTCCGATGGCGTCCGGCGACTGCGGAGGCGTAGGGTAGGGAGAAGCTTGCGCTCCCCCTAGCTCTGCCTCGATCTCTGCTTGTCGCTGTTTGATTTCCCGCGCGGGTGGCGAATACGCTTGAGGTGGCACCTTCGGAGTGTCCTCCGTTCTTGGCATCTTTATAGCCCAAAGGGCTGGACAGGCATGGCAGTGACAAACATCGAAGAAAAATAATGGACACTCAGACTATCTTTCAAACCTTCGGGGGGGGGGGGGGCAGTAAGGGGGGGGGGGTCCGGCCGGAGGTCGGGGGGGAGGTGTTCCTGCCGGGGTTCAAGGGGGCCGCAAACACATTCAACAACATAGAGCGGGTCTACGGCAGGGCAATAGCGTTCTCGAACCGTAGATGCCCAGTCCCGTTAGAGTCTATGCTCCCAACATCACACGTATGTACACTGAGCTCTTCTATACGTACAGCATTCATCTGAACGAGCGGTCATTGGCTCCTCCCTCTCCTGAGGTTATGTATGCTGCACCTTTTTTTCTTGTTCCGCCACATGGCGTGCATCTACATACATGGGGTGTAGGCACCTCGACAAATCATGTGGTCTTGCGGAGACTGCTGGCACCTGATTGGCCAAACCTCATGGTAATGTCTCATTGTGTTGACATGTACTAACCCTAATCCTCTCCCTCCCTGTATCCTGTCACTACAACCGGTATGCCTGGACGAGTTGTAAATGCTGTGAGGGGGCCGAAGGCCCAGCCTCTGGTTCAATGCTAGCGGCTCGGACATTTCCTTCATGAGTGCTGTGGTGCATAATGTAGGCTTGTGGGCCATGTACCGCAGCGGCTGTGCAGCCGGCTGCTGCCCTGAAGACGGGGGTTCGAATCCCCCTGCGGCAAGCAAGTTGAGGAGGAATATGAGGAGGAGATGCGGTTCCGGCGCCGCAAGGCGGTACCGGTGGCGGGGCGCGCTGCTGCAGGTGTGCTGTGTCTGGTGCATTGCCTTTTTGCTCCCCACAGAGGTTACCGACTGACGGGCAAAAATATGCCTGGGTGCACTGTGTACTACGGTAAGGACGCAAGAAAAAACCTATGAGGACGAGACACGCCACCCGACGCACCGGATTGCCGATGGTGGAGCGGGTTGGTGAAGGGGGCGGTGGCGGGGGCCTCACCGGCGGGCCCCTGGACGGACGGACCAACCGGGGTTCGAACCCCCGACCACGACGAGCGCCAGCCAAGGCGCATACCACTAGACCATCCATGTCTCTTACCCACTAAAGCGCTATTATCGTTGATACCATGGCACGACGACTCCCTTGGGGGTGGGGTAACGCGCCCAAGTGCAGCGTGCTGACACATACTGGCCGTGGTGGCCTCCCTTCCTGGACCCTGTCAGTGCAGTGACAAATCGGAATCCGTGCTTCCCATAGACACCGTCTCATCCGCTGATGTGACGAGATCGTCCTCGTCCATGAAGTGTAATGCGCATGCTACTGACTGACTTCTCTCTGAGGATGTAGTTGTGACAGGAGACTCAATTAGTTCCAATCCTAGGGACCTGAGGGTCATTGCGGCTCCGGACGGCGTGTAAAAATCAAGGGCCGCATCCAAGTCTAACTGCCTAGTGGGGGAGGGCAGCTGCCCCCCCCCGTGTGGCCGGTGTCACTTGAGCGAACCCGAGGTCCGCGTCACATACCACCGGCGTCATTTCTACACTAAACTTGAGCATCGAGCCTGCTCCTATTGAAGGAGGTCTATCTGGTGCGCCGATCGGCGAGATGACAATTGGTGTGAGCAACACGTGTGGCTGTCTACCTGCGCTGGCGTACAATGGAGAGGACTTCCGGCCCAGTTCTGCGAGGGCATCAGCCCTTTCGTTCCCTTCCATCTGCACGTGACTAGGCACTTTGATCCACTCATAGCTCGCTGAAGCCTGATCTAATAACTCAAGGAGGTCAATCCACAAGTCCACATTGAGAACTGCCCCTTTGGTGGTCACCCACTGCTGGGCCCTCCATTTGATGGCTGCTCCCTGAAACACCCCCATACACGTACGAGGAGTCGGTCGCCACTGCAAACGTGTGTTGTCGTGTGTGTGTGTGCGCCTGACTGCCACAATCACAGCCATCAACTCCGCCCTATTGATGGCCTGCTTCCTCCCTACTGGGAGGTGATTGGCTTCTTCCCACATGACTTGTTCATGACATCCATACCCCGCTACCAAGCCTACACCTCCCAAAAGTTCTGCGGAGCCATCTATTACAGGACCACGAGGCCCCTGTGCTGGGCCTCTTGTATCTGCTGCATCGCTACAATCGCCAGCTCCTGCTTACGTCCATCTTTCCTATGACGTTTCGCTGCCCTGTGGTCCTCTCTTCCACACGACTCTGCATACACTATGTTGGGTCGTGAAACTACTCCTGTGTTCCTGAACTGTACCAACCTGTTATGAAAGAGCTGAAAAACCTGGGAGTACTCCGCTAGGGGCTCCCATCCAACAAGTAGAGCTGTAAACTTAACCCAAATGGTGAGTAGGGCGTCAAGGGTGGGCATGCCCCCCCTCCTGTATGTGTTACGGAAGGTCCAATGGGCAGCAAGGGCTGCCCACTGTGCAATGCCCTGCGGGCTTCCAAAGGTGTAACAAGTTGGGATGTTGCCAGATTCGTACTGCTGCCCTTTTATGTGCACTGGTTCACACACTTGTTGCAGCACCGCTGTCATTACCTTGTGAAACAGACATCCACCCAGTGCGTGGTCCACTGTTTCCACGGCCTTGCACGGGGGGCACGTCGAGTCCTCGGTCCACGGGCTCAGCCGCTCCGCCACACGCAATTTTTTCCATAGAGCTTGGTAAACGAAATCGTGCAAAGACGGGAAGAATTTTGCCCTCCAAAAGAGGCTCCACACTTCTGGGGACTGTCGCGTTTCTGTGTGTGGGTTTGCTGCGAGCCTGGCCAGAGAATCAGATTTACCCCAGGCCGCTAGCCAAACTAAGGGCCTGGACCAGTCTGTGGGCTGCACTTTGAGGAATGCACTCAGTCCACTCCGGTATACCTGTTGCCAGGTAACTCCTACCTTACCTAACTACATTGGGCAGCCATTCACAAACATGTGCTTGACCTGCGTGACCCCCTGCCTGGTCAGTGCAGCACAGTAGTACGTCAGCTGTTTGTCATTCTGGAAGATTGCCGAGTGCCACAGGGGTAGCTCACCCACCATGTTGTGGTCCCCTAGGCCATCGATTACATATCGTCGGGAGATAGAAAAGGACTTAAAACTGAACTGCATAAAACCAAATGTCTTGTATGGGACTGGGCCCATTTGCAAGTATGGGAGTGCCCAAGCGTTGAGGCACACTCCATACGTCTTACACCACCTATAGAATCCTGAGACCAGTTTTTTGGTGAGCACATCTGGCATTTGCAAAAGCTTGTGGAAGGGTAGCCCAAACTGTGCATGAAGCCACACCTTTGGTGTGGGAAGCAAAAAGCCACCTAGTTCTCGTGGCTGCGACAGGTTGTCTAGAGTGACACCCCAACTGGCCACCCCTAGGGCTGTGTGGTACACCTGTTTCAATGCCCTGACTGTAATGTCAGTGGGAAAATACGCGCGTGCTGTCAGTAGTACACACGGCAGAATCCACGTCTTGAGAAGCAGAATACGTTCCTTCAGCGACAGCCCGTAGGATGCGATGCTGCTGGCTCGTCGCGGGGCTTCGCCCAGAGGGAAGGCGAAGGCTGAGTCCGGCGTGACATTGCCCACCCTTACACCCAGATATTTAATAGAATCTACTATGGGGATGCCCAACAGGAGTTGTTTGTCTCTGATCACCTCCACCTGAGCCTGTTCTGAGGCCTGGAGGCGACGTTTGATAACCACACCGCATTTGCCTAGGTTCGGCACCTGTCCAGAGAATTTGGCGAAAACCCTCGTAGCTTCCTGCACCCTAGCCAGGGTGACGACTAAGTTCACACCTTCAACAATGGTACAACTCGTCCGCATACATATACGAGTTCAACCCTCGTATTGTGGACAGTAGGTGTAGCACAAATGAGACACAAAAGGAGAAGAGGACTGGTGAAAATGGATCCCCCTGTCCTATCCCTGCCTTGGGCACATAGCTCACATCCCTGACAACCCCCCTGCCAACACAGAATTGGTAGGGCGTTCGCAGTGTGGCTAAAACAAACAGCACATAGCCAATCGGCAGTTCAATCAATTGTAGAACTGCTTGTATGAATGTGTGGCTCAGTGTCGGAAATGCATTGGAGAAGACAAAGGAAACCATGAGACATCGTTCTGTCATCTCGAAGGTGCTCCTGACTCCCCATATGTGATTGATCATCTGGCGTCCTTTGACGCAGCCTACCTGCCTACTGTGAGTCAACTGTTGAAAAATTTGTCCTACTTGCAAACACAAGATGGTCATGAGCCATTTTTTCTTTACTGCCTGAAGGGCTATGGGCCTGAGCTTGGCTATGGCACAGGAGCCCGCTACTTTGGTTATACTGTTGAGTATACCCAGGCCCCAATCTTCAAAGAAAGAGCCTTGGGTGAAACAATGTTGTGCAATTGCCAGCATTGCTGAGGAAAACATCGCTGCGAAACATTTATACACACAAGCTCCCACGCCTTCGTCCCCTGGTGAGACATCGTTGTGGAGCCGTTTTAAAGCTTCATCCACCAGTTGCTGAGATAGTGGCCTGAACAACGCCCTGGCCATTTGCTTGAAATTGGAGGGCAGGGGGAGGGATTCCAGGAAGATCGTGTAGTCCTCAACTGTCATTAGACCTTCCTTGGATACCGCTTCCCAATGATCCTTTAAAGCAGTGGCTATCTGGACCGGTTTGGAGAGTTGCCTGCCTGTTGCGTCTTTCACTGCGCCTAATCTACGCCTACATTGCAGCTCTGACGAGAGCTTGTTGATTTGTCTCTGCCTGTCTGTTCCCGAGCGCACGCTCAACTCCTCCCCCCCCAAAATGCCCTTGAGCTTGCCAAGCAGGATGGTGCCCGTTTTGTATGTGCCTCCCTTTTCGAAGAGGGCCACCAAAATGGAGTATGTTGCGGCTTCCGAGTGCGGGCAGTGTCCTTTGCTCCGTAGGTATGCCCATGCCTGTGGGCACACCCTGTGTTTGGTGGATGTGAGTACCATACCCATGATGTTGTAATCCTGGGGTGGGGACACCTCACAATGATAGGCAAGCCCCTCTCTGTGGATAATATGGACTGCGACATCCCACCAGTCCTTTTGTGGGGCCTCAATCTCAGATATGCGCTGTAGTACATCTGAAACACACTCTTCATCCTCCAGGAACTCCTCATAACACCTGAGCCTTGGTGGTGAGTCATCAAAAGCGGGAGGCTGGCACGTGACATGGACTGCCTTGTGGTCTGCCCTGGCCACGTGGGCTGTGTAGCACGTGGGCTGTGTAGGCACAAGAGAGACAGTCCCTAATGGCTGGTGTCACATGGATGCGATCTATCCTATGCAGGTTGTGAGGCTGCGCAACCTGCTGTTCTGTGTCATCCTCGGTGTCTGAGGTCTCATCACTCACTCCCAATCCAAATGTGAATCCCTCTGGGGGGTCCTGTCTGTCTAAGGGATCAGAGTGTACACTGACATGTGCATCTTCGAGCTGCAGCTTTTGCAAAATCTGTGTTTCCGTGGCTCTGGCTTCAAGGATAGTTTTATTTTTGTCCTCGTAAATGGGGTTGGAGTCTCTCGACGGCACTATGAGGGAATTGTGGTCAGCCATCAGTACTTTGTGCTTGCAGGGGATGGTGACCAAGAGGCTCAGGAGTTTCCTACACTGTGCCCCGCGTTTCCCCGGTCTGTGTGAAAAATGTGGTGATATAGCACATATCTCCTGTCCCTCAGCACTGAGCATGCTGCAGACAAGTATTCTAGGTCCCAGGGAACATGCTCTCAGAAGTTGCCACCTTCTTTGGTTCCATAGGAGTGCCCCCCCCCCCCCCCCCTTCCCCAAGCAAGTTAGAGAGCATGCCATATCCCATGTTGGAGAAAAACATCACTTACTTCTGTGTGTTCCAGGGCTATGCTGGCATGCGAACTGAAATGCGGTTCTTGGATAGCCGCCAAATCCACATCTTTGGCCAGGAGGTGGCGGCCGAGTTCACGATATTTTTTTACCATCTTGTTTCCTTTTTAGATCTTGGTTCTGAAACCATTGATATTTAATGTCATTAGTGACAGCGCGCCGAAAAGCAGCGTACCACTCTCATCACCTGTTCCTGACATTGTTCTGGCTCGTGCCTCCCTTCACTGCATTTACATAAGTAGACTTCCACCTGTTACCTCCACCCATTTGTGGAGAGTCCCTGCTCCTCTTATCCCTCAACTTGGTGCGCTGGTCTGTCCTTTCTGTATTGTATTGCTGTAATGACATGATGAACATGGGGCTTTTGCGCTTTGGATCACACGGCAGGGCCCCATTGAGATCTTTCAGATCAGGTGCTGTAAGTTTCCAGGCAGACAGGAGTCCATGACAGTGTGGATGCTGAGTGTACAGTTCTGCCTTTGGCAGACAGCATACCCACTATGTCCTTTTCCTCTAACCTGGGCACCAGGTCGTAGAACACGACTTGGTCTTTCTGTTCTGACCGCGATGCTGTGGAATCCAAGGAGGCATTAGACCTCGTGGACGATGATCCATCTGAGTCGGACCCGTCCAAAAAGTCGGAGATAGGCTCCCCCGGTCTCTCGTTCTTTATATTAAAACCGAGCGTCTTGAGCTCGTATTTCACCTGTGTCAGCCACTCATGGGCCGCTGACGTGTCTTTGATGCCTACTCTGATTTTTGTCCTGCCTGCAAGTTGGACTGAGAAAAAGCACTTACCTTGTACATGCTAGTTCAATGAGCTATATATAGTGTGCCACATGTAGGGGCCCAGGGCCTGTTTTACGCTCTGCTTGGGGTACATTTGAAGTACCACTGGGCACTCACTCATTTCTCCGCCGAGGAATTCATCCTCGCGCATCACCGCAAAGAAAGAACAGCCTTTGTAGGCTTTGACAAGCTCAGCAATTTCACTGTCAGTGAGTGGGTGCACGACGATCCTGGCGCCCTTGACTGTGCGATGTGGGTTAGACACACATTGGGCCCCTTTCCGGCCCATACCAGTAAGGATGCCGGGTATGGCCCGGTCTTCAGCAACCACGGCAAAGGTGGGCCGTTCAGATTCGGGTACTGCGACCTCAATCTGCAGCGCCCCCATTCCTGGCGCTGGCAGTTTCCTGATCTGATAGTCCACTGCCAGGCAGTTTTTCCTGCCCTGTCTGGAGGATGTGACAACGAAACCGTGCAGTGCTGCGCCACCCATGGTCTGAAGGGGGCGATTCAGTTTATGCAAATCATTGATGTGCCAAGGCACAGCCTTTTCAATTTGGGGTCCCGCAATTGGGAACAAGGCCTTATCATCTTCCATGATGATCAACAGGTCTAGCCTGTCGACTCTCGCTACCTGTAATAAACTTTTTGAGACCTCTTTGAGTTGTCCCAATTCTTAAAAATGCACTACAAGAATGACACCCATGTTGTCATCCGGCAGGGCTTTGATGACTGCGTCATCAGACATGCCCTTCAGCTTGGTCCAGCTGAAAGGCTTGTTTTCACCTGGCGTGAGTCGCGTCTCCTCTTGGAGGATGATCGCCATGTCTTCCCATTTATACAGGAAACACAGCATTTCCTGCTTAGTGTCGGAGAGGGATGGTGCCACTGAGGGCTATGCTGCCCTCTCCTCCTGTTTTCGTGCCTGGATGACATTTTCCACGATGTGCTTGGAGAAGCCCCCCCCCCTTTTCCCCAAGGGGGGGGGGGGTTCCTGTCTTGTGCCCTGTCCTTCACCTGTTTTGGGCTGGAAGGGGCGGGTTTGGGGGGTGGGGGCGAGGTCCTCCCCCCCGACTGTCTCCTATTATGCGCCTCGATGGCCTCCTTCTGCGCCAACAGCTCCTTCTGTTGTTGAATGATCGTGTGTTTTTGCTCTTCCAGGGCCACCTGCAGCTGTGGACCTGGTGCAGCAAAAACTTGCATCAATATGTCTTGAGCATTTACCACTTGCTGTGATACAAGTCGTTTCTCATTGCGCAATTTCTCTAGGGTTGCATGAGATGCATCTGCCTCAATAGCTTCCATTTGGTTGGTCACTTCCCGCAGCTGCTCCTCAAGTCGGCTGATGTTTCCTCTAGCTTGGCTCAGTGGCTGCTCTTCATCAATGGCAACCACCTCTGTGACTTTATTCACGGCTTGCATAATGATCTCTGCCTTGGTGGCTTCCTCAGTGAAGGCCTTTCGCTGCTGCTCACTATCCATTGACTCCATCCGCTTCATGCGTTCCCGTGATTGTTGAAACTGCTCAACGAGTTGAGTCGGATGATGGTTAGCCGCAAATTCCAAAATGGAGCGTTCAAATTTGCTGGCACTGAAAGCCAGCTGCACAGACAATAGCATATCTTGAGTAGTCGGTTGACTCATGTTTCCTGTGTCAGAAGCTGATGCCCAGCCTTTATTTGTGGTTCTCGGGTCGTTCAGAGGTGGGGTGCCTCGTCAGTGATGTCCAAGAATTCTCCCAAGCTGACAACAAAAGCCATTCGCTCGCAGAAGCAAGATCGCTAGCTGCCCAAGCAGCTCTGATCAATCGACGCGTGTGCGGGATTAGATGAGTACCTTTTCCAAAAGTTGGAAGATCCAGACCAGGTACTCCTCGTGGGCTAAATCGAGGAACTCAATGGTAATGAAGATTGGCTCCCAGTAGTTGCACACCTGTTTTTGGGGTCGTACCTCAGTAGAATGCAACTGAGCTGCACGAAATCGCAAGGCAAAACGGGTGTTCGCAAGGTCAATCTTGGCTCTCGTTCGAGCCGGTGAGGTCTGCGAACCTGCTGTGTGGATCACCAGCACGGGGTTTTCAGTTTGATCGCAGGGGATGACAAGCAGTCCAGGATCTGAGTAGAATTCCGGGACAGCACAGAGATTGAATTGTGGCAGCAATTGCTTGTTGGGACTCTCAGTCTCTTCGATTTCCTCAAACCACTGTGACACGAGGTCGTCCAGGACTTGTTCAGGTTCGAAGTCTGGTCGCATGGTTGAGTCACTGCCAGTGGTTGGCGGCGTGAACAAGACACGCTGTTCTTGTGGACTAACACTTTCCGAGTGCCTCGACATGCTCAATACGTGCGGCCCCCGATTGGGCCGGGCAGGACTCCATGACAAAGCATCGAAAGACAAAATAGACACTCAGAAAGTGTTCAAGGGTTCAAGGGGGGGGGGGTCCTGCTGGGGTCAAGGGGGGGTCTGGCCGGGGGTTAGGGGGGCGTCCAGCAGGGGTGAGAGGGGGCGGGGGGCTAGGGTTGGGATTAAGGTTAGGGTCACCGAGCTGGTGGAACCAGTCTTGGTTTTATAACCCTTTTTAGTGTCTAGGGTGGACCTACCAGGTTGTGCAGGAGCAGCAGCAGCAAGCAGCAGCAAGCAAGCAAGCAAGCAACAGCACGCGCGAAATGGCTAAAAATCAGACCTCGGTCGTGGTGCTTCAGATTCGGGTGGAATTTTGGTGCATGGTACCTATGGGTGTGAAGTACAATCACAGGAAGTTTGAGCAAGAAACTCAACGGTGGCGGCCGGGAACGGGATTCGCAAGTGGCAGACCTCAGTTTCAAAAACTGCAGTTTTGGGCCAAAAACAGCCATTTTTGGGCCAAAAAAGCCATCGAACACATTCAAAACGGCCAAACGAAGGAAAACGGTGGGTACACTGCATGTGCAGCTTGACTTCCCCGTGTCAACGAGCCCTTTGCGGCCCTCTAACTCCATGATATGTCCCGGAAACGGCCCAAAAAGGCCCCCAGAAGCTCCAAATGCCGACGGCCACAAACCAAGAATAGGCCATATCTTTAGCTACATGGCTCAAAATGCAATTCCGAGGGCACCTACTCCACCCGCAACCCCCCACTTTTTGTGGTTTCCACCCCTCAGAATTGCCCAAACGGGTGCCTAGACCCCAATGCCTAGGCCCACAAGGCTGCGGCAAGCTGCCAGCTGAAGCCCAAACAGGTGGGTGCCCAAATGGGTCAACAAGGTCCAGCAGGGGCAAAAAGATGACTTTTCTCAAAAATGATCCTACACCATGTGTGACGCTAAAACAAGTGTTTTTGGACCATTTTGAGCTTGTGGTGGCCCATTTTGGTCCTTTGAAGATCCCAAAATGCCTTGAAAATGCTTTGTTTTGGGACCAAAAATGGGTCAAAAATGCATTTTTCCAAACCTCATCCTGGACCATTTGGGGTGCACAAACAGGTGAAATGAGCCCATTTTGAGCCCATTTTGGGGCATTTTGGCCCCTCAGAAGTCCAAAAAGCCTTGAAAGTGGGCCCTGTGGTGATGGGGTTCACTTGCAAGCTGATTTCACTTTGTCAAGAGCCATCAATGTGTGAATCATTTTGGATGTCCCTCACCGGTCATAGCTAATGTTCCCTCCCCCACCAGCTCGGTCCCAATATTGAGTCTTGATTAGGGTTGCTTTTAGGGCTTGCAGCCCTCCTGTAGCCCTCCTTCGGGTCAAAATTTGCTCTTGTTGTTTTAACACAAATATGAATTCTCCACAACATTTTGAGTATTTTGAATCTAAACGCAGAGTATGAAAAAAACAACTTTGGCGCCGGACAGTTTTCTCTCGAGACACTTGTTGGTGGCCGACCCGGCACCACTATCTTTCAAAAGCCGGGAGGGGTGGGGGGGTGGGGGGGGGGGGGTCGCATACAAGGACCCGGCCCGGCCGCCCCCCCCCCCCCGTGATTTGACCACCCCTTTTGGTGCGATGCTACACTTCATGTTCTACACCACTGCTGAGAAACTTGGGGGGGTGAGATGCAAACCAGAGGTAATGCGCTCCACAGAGAGGCATAAATGCATCGTTATTCTCTATGGCAAACCTGGTTAAACCTCAAGACACACAGTGTCTGAAACAGAAATAAGAACATCATGTCTGACGACAGTTACCAGTTCAGACATTCACAGTCAGTAGCTGTCAGTCAGACATGAGCAATCAGTGTCGAATAAAGAAACCATGCATTACCAGCATGGTGAGAAAACGTGGGGGGGGGGGGGGGCTACATTCCCGGTGGTACCAGAATTGTTGTCCCACATTTATGATTCAAATCTGGCAGGACTGGGGGCAAGGTAGATGGTGGGCCAACCCATCACACCCGAGGCCCATACACTAGAAACTCAGCAGCAAAACAATGCTTCTGGAGTTCCATGAGTGTGATGGTTTGTGAATAGGGGGCACATTAAAGGGTAACATGAGTGGTCGGCTCACAGCAGAGTTGGCCTACTGCAGACCAAAAGGTAGACGCATCCCTTTCTAACACTCGTCACTCTGCATTGAACCTCCCTTGTGCTACTGTGAGTCAGAATACTTCATTCGTGTTTGAAGGAACAAGCAGCCACACAGTGGCTTCTTTTGCAGCACCTTCTCCTGTTGTTGCAGCAGTCCATCCTGTCCGCAGAATTGTGAGCCTTTCAAAATAACACGTTGTTTGAGTTCAATGGCTCCAGAGGCGCAACCTAATGTACAAGTCACATTCTGAAGTTCAAGACCTGAGAAAAACTGAGGGAAGAAATCTTCTGCATTAGGCCCTGTGTGTAAATATGAGGCGGTATAAGGGTCAGTTAATGGCAGACACTGATTGAATACTAACACCCTGCAACAATGCAGCTATTTAGTCAGCATTACACAATAACAGAGGCATGCAGGTTAGGGTTATAGGCAGGGCCACAGAAAATTGGATGCCTGTGACTGTGCTTGGGAAAGGACTGCCTGCAGAACGCAGCTGCCTGCAAACGATTAGCCAATGCAGCGGTCTGCCCGTTCCAGTGGTAGCACACAACATGGCTGGTTCCTGTCCATGCAGGGGAAAACTGGTCCTTTGCTGGGCACGGCCTTGGCATAAAGCCCCACTGATTCGGCCAAAACCCCAGTCCCAAGCTTGATCAGGGCCCAAGCCAAATGATGATTGTGAGGGCACTGGAGCACTGACACGCCCGCCCACCCTGCTGAAATGCATGTCAGCAACACATGATGATTCCTCGAGGGCCATGCATCAGATGATACTACCACCCACCTTCCCGCCCCAAGGCAGTACAAGCCGATTCTTGCTGGTTGTTCCTCTGCAGTGCCCACCGGTTCCCTGGGGAAACACTGAGGGATCCTTCAAACCTGTGAGGAAGTACATAGCACCTGCGCAGGTGTAAGAAACCAGCCTAATTTGGATGCAACATGGCCCAAGCGTAAACAAAGCAGCACAGAAATTATGGGATGTACAACCCCTGCTGGCAACACATGATCACAGCCCACACACAACACGGCACTCTTCGCTATGACTTGTTCCAAAATGAAAATCCCTTGTCATTTTGGGCATCAAATGCCAGAAAAGTTTGGATCCAGGTAAAAGCAGGTACGCATCAGCCATAAGACTCGAAAAGAGGCCACAGCGTTCTTGGCTCAATAAGTACGAGGGATGTGAATAATCCAAGAGAAAGAGAGAGAGAGAGAGAGAGAGAGAGAGAGAGAGAGAGAGAGGCCATATGAGACACAGACTTGTTCAAGTGATGCACATCCACAGAAGGTGTGGGTACCTGCCGTTCAGCCAACGCACAAAGTACGCAACAGGATTCAGGGTGAAAGAATGCAGGACGCATCTAGGGTTTGTGGCCTGAGGCCTGGCACCTGAGGCTGTTGGCATGTGCGCCCCCCCCATCCTTACATCAGGGGTAGGAGGAGAGCAGGGAAGGAGGAGATTCAGCAAAATGCAAAAACACACTTGTTCAAGTTTTGTGCAGAGAACCCTTTGTTTTGTGCAAAGGAGGGTGCAAGGGAGATGCTCGAGTGACATGGACCTCAGCTGAGGGCACTCTGCACAATACTCAGTGTGAATGCAGTTCAACGCATTCAGTGATACAAAAAGATTTTCGGCCACGTCCCAGGGAGCACACCCCGCTGACTGGGCTTGTTGAGTGCGGGTAGGCACCGAATCCACGTGCTGTACATGCAGGGCTCCTAGCTTTTTTCGACTGTCTGTTGACAAGTGGCGTAGGCGTGTACAGAAGCATGTGGTGTGGTGTCCACACCTGGTGCATATGGGGCCAGCAATGCTGGAAGTGTCCATTCATTCGTTGTCTGGCGTCATGGGCCTCGCATGGCACAATTCAGAATACTGAAACTGACTGTTACAGATTGATAATGATGGGGGGGGGGGGATGAAGCTCCGGATACTGATAATGATACTGATAATGATGGGGGGGGGGGGGACTAACAAGTACTTTGAAACAGGTTATGTGAAACTGCAGAAAGGAAAACAAGGTGCATAGCTTCACATCACTTGAGGACTCAGGTCATATGGAGGGGCGAAGCGACCGAAAACTGCTGAGAAGAAGAGGCGTGAGCACAGCAGAAGGTACGCAAGAAAAGAGACTGCAGTGGTGTTTAATGATGGTAGGGGACTGAAAATTGCAGAACCGCGTCTTGTGTGGTTTTGGACATGCTGTGAATTGTAGGCATCACTGGAGCACACGAGCAGCAAAACAGTAGCATGCACTGCTGAAGTGAGCACAAATGGTTGTGAACTGAATGCAGAACAAACTGCTGCCGTTCCAGCTTAGCACTGGCATGGTGGACAACTTTGCCACTACAGTTGAACTGGATGAAAATAGAAATGTTGCCGTTTGGATGATGGTCCACCAACAAGACCATTCTCACCCGTCAAGCGAGTAGAAAACAAAGGCCAGCCGGGTCTTAGTCTAGATATCTTTGACTGTAGTGAAATTGGTGCACACTCACATATGCACGCAACTGTGGTGTACCCTTTTGAAATCACCCTGGTATGTGGTATGGGATTGCGTTGGGCTTGATGGAACCCAATGGCAATTTGATTTCGCTGTGTTGCTGAGGACCCTTGGACCACGGACCCCCGAACCCACGGATCCCAATTCCTGCACACCTGTGGAACGATGCTGTGGCATGAAAGCACATGATGAGTGCCCATGGGACAGCAAAAGCGGGCTTCCACAATTTGGCCAGTTTACAGCGGACACAGACCCCACTCCCGAGAAGTGAATCAGCATGTGAATTGCATAACGACAATCATGGTGACCTTTTGTGTCCAGCTGGGATTCCCCAAGACAGAATCCACGTGGTGAAAATACACCATGACATGCACCATCAACATCAACAACTTCCACTCCCAGTTGAACATAACCAGAAATGGTTGCAAATAGGTCAGCAGCACAAACTCCAACTGACAGCACCACAAAAGCTCCCACCATGTTGACATTATGGCGGCCACAGGCAGCAAAAACTTGCTTCAGCCTCTACGAATTTGCCAGATTCAGGCTCCCATTGCGCAGGTGCCCTTGATGTTGACAGTGCAGGTGCACCTGTGGTGCAGAGGGATCGAGACAACTGGGCAGGCCACCCCCAGCTTTTGGAAATTTTTTCTCATGGATCAAGCAACAGATACCCAGGGTGTGGGGTGTTTTCTTTTGAAGAAGCTGCCACAGTGCTGCAACAGTACGAGATAGTCTCGGAGTCTAAGTACAGTCTCAGAGCATAACATAGCTTCTTCCCCTGTCAAGGACAGGGGTCAAGAATGACACAGAAGGAGCCACTTACTTTCCTTCCTTGAGTGTACCCGTAGTGCGGTCTTGGATCGCCAAAACCCTGTCTGTACCTCATCGTCTCACCTATGACACATCCTCTTGGCTTGGGGCTGGGAGACCGGGGATGCCCTAATTCGTTCCGATATCTCCCTAGTGATGCATGGGCGCTTGGCCACCGACATCATGGGCGCATTTTCTCCTACTGCTTCGCTTTGTCACGCCTCCGCAAGTTCTTTTGAATGAGTGTGTCTCTCAACCCCAGCAAATGGTAAGACAAATTCACCTTGCATTCCCAACCGCTGTATGTCTGCGACATGTGTTGCAACCACTTGCCCACCCTCCTATACCCAATACCGTCATACTGCCTTGCCCTGAGGACATCTTGGCACCTGGTGTTTTGTATATCCTGTGCTACTTGCAACATCCTTTGAGTTTGATACCTCATTCTAGGGGCAGACAATTTTTCTCTTCCCTTTTGATGCCCTACGGGATCTGTTGCCGAATCAAGGTATTTTAGTGCCTTTACCTTGTTGTAATATGTTTCTTCACCTTTCACAATCTTGTGGTACTCCCGGGTACTAGGTTGTGTTGTCGAGACAGGTTGTTTTATTGTAGATTTTTTGTTCTTCCTTGGATTATACATTACCTGCTGCCCAAACACTTGCAGGTTGGGGTCCAGGGTACACACCTTGGTTTGAGTTTGCCATATCATGCGCCGACGGACTGACTAGGCTTAGTTTCCGCCTCTTCCCGAGGGGGCATAATGAATTCCTTTCTTAGTTGATAGATCATGTGAAGCATCATGTTTCAATCACAAAGCAAACCAAGAGCAATTAAGGCATACTGCGGCACCGTCAATGAGTGCAAAAGCCTGCAAAGGCGATCAACGGCATAGAAACCGGTTGCTGGGTGGGAGGCCGGGTCTCCCTCCAATCCCATGGGTGGGTGGTGGGTGGGCTCCCAACCAAATGAAAAAAGAACACTAATGAACAAAATAGAGTATGCGATGAAACCCCCATTTGTCTGCAACAAACACTCGTTTCACACACAAAGCAAAACAAGAGCAATTCACGCATATTGCAGCAACGTCACTAGTCTTCTTGCTCGCTGCAGGTGAAGGAACACGGGGCAAGGACCACGCGCACCCTCTCCTACCCCACAATCAAGTTTTGACCTGCAATAGCAAACTGGAAAAGGGTTCTCTCACTCTGCGGGCCCTAGAGCCCACAAAATAAAATTCATAGCCGCTCCACAGGGATCCTTGGGAAAACCTCAAACCCAGACCAGTGATGGCACGTCCTCAAATGAATCCAAGGCCTTGCGACGGACTTGGGCCCCCTCACAGGCTAGTGGGACCCTGCCCTGCCACTCGGAGCCAACCCTTGACAAACAATTAGCCAAGTTAAGGTCCTCAGGCACAAATTCAAGGCAAACAATGGCCTCAAGGCGCTGCATCAAATAGAACAAGCGCCTGAGGTGCCTCGGGTGACAATTTTGGCGTTGGAGTCCAGCCCCTGCACGAAGGGACGCCACCTGAGCAAGGGCGGATGCGTTGTCGCCGACTAACCTCCATACCAGCCATCCTACATTCACACATAGGCACACCCACCTTACCAGATCCTCGAGCTCGACCTCTTGCTGGGTGGCTACAAAAGAAGAGCATGCAAAAACCCTCCTCCAAAGCCACCCCATAATCCAACCTTGAAACGATCCACATCAAAAGCCGCATCGACAAATAGAATCCCCCCTACAAGCAGTCTAGGGTAACAGGGGCTTGGAGGTCCACCCCAGAGGTTTGCTTACCCACTTGGGAGGGGGGGGGGTCATTTTGGGGCTGCCTCAAGACTGGCCAACCCACCCACCCACCCACCCACCACCCCCCCACGGAGGGGGGGGGGGGGGGTGGTCTCTCATCCCGTATCCCATGCCCATTGCATACTGAAAAATTTTGACAAAAGATCAATGACCTGTGGTTCAAAAATTGCCAAACCCTTAGCCTACTGTCTTATTTTTTTTTCTGGAAAAAATGTCTCTACAATCAAAAACACAACAAAACAGCAACACAAGTCGCATGCATGGTGTAAACCACTGGACCATCTGCTGTCACTGCCAAAGATCTAGTATTGTGTACAGCCTGAAATTTGATTTTTTTTGGAAAAAAGGTCGTGATGACACACACAACAAAACAGCAACACAAGTCACGTGCATCACAGGGTCATTGATGGGTGCAAAGCAGGCCATTCTTGTTGTCCCTACCTCGCATCGGAATTGGAGGACAAGGAACTAGAGGAGGAGGAGGCTGAGCTATCACTGTTAGTGTGCACAGCATCAACCTTTGCCGTCGCTGAATTTTTGCCGTCTTTTTATTGCCCGTTTTACCTTTCTTTTTCTTCTAGTTGTCCCTATCACACCCTGTCGCACCACGCAAGCCTGAACCGAGCGTTCTTTTGGACCATTTCACATACTGAATGAGCAACCGCTCAACAAGAGTTGGGCGCAAAGAGAGGCGCCCACCTGACAGAGTTTGGGTAAGACGATTGAACGCGGCCTTGACCAATGTATCAGTTGGGGTCAAGGCCAGCAAGATTCGCATAATCACATGCAAAGAAGGGAAAGTGGTTGGGTTAGAGATTATTTTGCTTCCAAAATAGATTACTATTAGGGATTGGTTTCAGTGAAGTGCACCACACAACCTTCACCTTGTCAACTCTGCCAACAAATTGTCCAAAGCAATGTCATGCAGCTCCAAACGTCGCTTGTAAAAATTATAAAGAGCGGTCAAGTCCTCAACCCAACTCAATCAAGTTGGCCGTATCACCAATTTTTCTGCGGCTCCCCACAGCCCCTCAAAGCTAGGATCAATGCCACAACTGTTCCACAGGCCCTCATAGTCTGGTTGTTTTTCCGCGGTCAGGGAAAAGTGTCCGGTGCATACTATGACACACTGGAGGGGAGTGCAGTACTGCACATCACTGTGGTGCCCCCAAGGGGGTCAGCTTTGCCCCAAATTGGTCACCTTGGTGGGTTCCGTGTGGCCAATTTCTAACATCTAAACATTTAAAAAGCTTCAAAATCCCACGGTTGGCCAGCCTCTCCTCCAATTGGCTAAGAATAGTGTAATGCATGTCACACAAAATCTTAGCCGCAAGCCCATACTCTGTGACACGCACATCATCATACTTCGTTCCTTGGTATGTTGTTTTGAACTTCCCTCGTGTCCCTTCACACATAGGTCCCAATCCCACAATGTTGTTTAGGGATTGCTTCAACTTGCTCCGCATGGAATCCCACTCAATGAAAGTTATATCATGTTTCGGCGGTTTTTACAGATTTATTACCGTCAATCGGTGCACAACGGAGTGCTATTGCCTTAAGTTTCCAAAGAAGTGTGTGTTGGGCTCCAAGCGTTGCGACATGCACAAGGTACTCTCCAACTCGGCCACCATCCAGGCCTCTCGCACTAGGTCGGCGACCGTGCCATCCTCATTTTGGTGCACCGCAAGTGCAGGCGTGGCCTCAAAGAGCCACTAAACAGCAGGCTGAGGTACATCAGGAGGATCTGCATTCGCCATTTGCACCAAAGACCAAAGGAGTTCACGGGCATATCCGTTGATTTTAGATGCCGTTTTTTGTGCACAGTTGTATCTGTCACTAGTGTCAGGCAACACAGCAACTTTCATCATAGCATCCACCGATTGCAACCATGATGGAGGCTCAGTGGGCGCAGCAGTACGCTCGAGCTATTGATCAACAGATGCACTCGCCGGAGCAGACACTGCAGCAGCAAGTTGGACAGCAACAACAGCAGGCGACCTGTGTTGACTCCATTGACCGCTTAATGACAATGATGATGAGGATGATGATGATGATGATGATGATGATGATGATGATGATGATGATGATGATGATGATGATGATGATGATGATGATGATGATGATGATGATGATGATGATGATGATGATGATGATGATGATGATGATGATGATGATGATGACAATGACAATGACGATGACGATGACGAGGATAGAACCATGACCATGACCATGACCTTGACCATGACCATGACGATGACCATGACCGTGACCATGACCATGACCATGACGACAAGGATGACGATGACGATGACGACGCCGACGACGAAGACGATGACGATGATGATGATGATGATGATGATGATGATGATGATGATGATGATGATGATGATGATGATGATGATGATGATGATGATGATGATGATGATGATGATGATGTGGACATCGAACCTCATTTTTTTGGGGACATCGAACAACATGGTTTTTTGGGGGGAGGGGTGGGGGGTGAAGTTCACGTGGACGGCCGCAACATGTAAAAAACATCGTAAAACAAGAGAGATAACTTGCTGCCCTCCCAAGCACACGTGGGGCAGATGCCACAGGCACCTTGAAACATCCCCTGCAGGAGGGCAGATGTTGTGGGGGGCAGCATGTCGGGCGCAAGGAAAAAAAGACGCCACCCTTGTTTCTCTGGCAGCCCTCCAATCTCTCGGACAACGAGAACTCACTCACAAGCAACCAGGCATGACTGAACAGAGGCCATAACTAGAACTGGCCCAACAACAAGAACAACAAAATAGAGCGAAGCAAACCATTTGGAGCATCAGAGAGAGCCGGGGATGGAACAAGCAAGACAAGCTGTTGCTGTCACTATCAACCAACCGAACCCACCCAGCCACCTAGGATTGTAGGACAAACACGCACAACTTAGGTTCCGAGTGTAGGCTCCTTTCTATAGCACAGGTAATGGGCGGAGAGGGGCATGCATTGTGGGGGATGCATTGTGACCTCCTTGAAGTGAACGGCGGCCTCTAACAACATTGCTCGACCGCAAGCCTGCACTGGATACAACAAAACATCGGGTCATTCTTGGGTACCCGGATAATTTGGGAGAGTCACGCTGCGCCCCTACCCAAATGCCAGCCACCCACCCACACAGACCCCCCCCCCCTTGGGGCCGGTCGGCAAGTAGGTCACAAAGCCCTCCACACATGCACGTCTTGGGATGCATATGCAACAATGTTCGGCAGTTCAATCATCTGTCACTTTTGTCCATGGAACCAAATCATCCCTTCTATGCTGGCCTTTGATTTTGTGACATAGTTGTGTCTACATGTTACTATACAGTAAGGCGCTCACCAGCTTTTTCGGTTCCTTCACTACACTGTGCAACAGCCGATTTCAAAAAGATGAAGTGTAATGTACGGACCTTAAAAGCTTTAGAGGAAGTGCAGGCAAATTTTTGTGGGGAAGGAAGCAAGGTGGGTTGGGCCTAAAGCAAAATCGTCACTAATGGGTGTCCTTGGCCAGGAACCAACCAGTGCTAGGGGGCTTAGGCCACGCAAACTACCCACCCCCTCCCCCCCATTGGGCTATGAGGGGCCATACTGGCCCACTGGGACTGCACTCTTTTTGGGGTATTATTTTTTCACGCACGGGACCCCTTGCACCTGGTGAGGGAAAATGGAGTGTTTTATATTTGAAAAATGGTATTCTCATGCAAGCAGATCCAACGGATTGCCACTCAATAACCATACATGCATATTGAGAGAGACTGCAATTCAACCCAATTTTTGTGATACATCAACCATTGCGAGTGTGACACACATATGGATGATTCACCACGACACTACATTGCAAGAAACAAGATGGCACACCCCTGACGTTCACTCCCGCAGTGTGTGAGGGCACGACAACTGTCTACCGACAATCACTCAAATCCAGTCATAATAAATGAGGTCTCTAGTTGATAATGTAGAGACCCCTGCCATTTCTGCCAGACCTTGCAAAACTGTGAAAATGCACTGTGTATTCTTCAAAAACAACAAACCTTGACGAAATGTGTGCCAGCTCAAGTGAAACACAAAAAAACGCGTATCAAAATGTCAACAACACCTGCAGGGACAGCGCAGGACGAAGGAGCCAGATTGGTAAATTAAATACATACATCAAACAGGCCAAAACAGGCAGAACAGACAATCTACCGCCTCTTGTGCAAGCCAATAGGCCTCTGCCTGGCACCCTTACGTCAACCCTTCCATGTGGTGGCCTATGGTGCGTGTTGCGCATCCACCTCGGGGTTGGCACGAGCAGCAGCAATACTGGATGCCTTAGTTTGTTGGGAGGGGGTGAAATGGGGTGCAAAGGCACGCATTGCCTTGTTGGTTGTCGGTCTTGTTGAGGGCTGTGTTGTGGATTGTGTGGGAGTGCCATTGGCACTGGGCTTTGGCTTTTTTTAGCTATTGTGCCTTCCCCCCCCGTACCTCATGCCTTGGAGGGGGGGGGGGCTCTTCTGGGTGTCACCTTCCTCTTCCTCGTGTGTGGGGGCCTCCTCTTCTTGTTCTATATACCTCATTCCGGTAAAATCCGCTGGAAACCCGTCTTCAAGGTCCTCACAGGCCCTATTCCAATTAATGGGCGCCACAGAGTCGTATTGAGACACACCTACCCCACATCAATAACAAAGGCTTCTGGAACCGCTTTGTCTTCAAGCAAATACACCAAAGCAATAGTCAATTACTAATGAACACATGCAGTTTCTTTTGGAGCATTTTCGGGAAGACACAGGTGGCCCACTGTTGACCCGTGTTCAAAATATGTTCGCACAAGTGGGAATGACAGCCGAAGAAGGCCCTGTGGTGTGTGCCACATGTGTCTTAATTCTCGATACCAATTTGATTGGGCCTCATTTCATCATCTGCTTGTCTCTCAAGGCCACAATGGCTAAACGTTGGAGTGGTTTGGGGAAATTGGTGAAAAGTGTTGGGTAAGCAGCTGTTGACGCTGTGTATGGCATGGAAAGAGAATTCTGAAGCGTGCTTTGGGTGTTTTCAAGGAGTGTGAGGGTCTCATGCCTGATAGGGTCTGGAATTATGTTGTACATCTCTAGCAACAAGAGTACCATCGTGTGAATCAAACGTGGGATCAAAACAGCCAGAACGGAACAATTGTGCAGCTGGCATGTGTTGGACCCGGATGCACTTACTGAGAGTTTTGTTCATCCAAGCAGGGGTATGCTCTTGTGCTGTTACTTCGAGTTCATGTTATTTTCACATGTGTAGTCCGATTTGTTGTCAAAGGTAGCAGAAGTTTCGTCCAGCCTCGTCGGTTCCTCCTTATACACCTACTGTTTTCTCACTGCATGTTCCGTGATCAGCTAAGGCCAATTTGGGTACACATACCATGTGCAAGGAACAATGTCGTGTTCTGTCCCATATTCGTGTGATGTATGGTAGTGATGTATGGAGTCACCATGGCCTCCTTGGGCCTCTGTTGTCTGGGCACCTTTTTGGACTTCCCCGCTTTATGAAGGGTTGAGAGCCAGGCTTCGGAAGCCCCGAGTCACTCCGAATATTGAGAAAGCCGATGGTTCCTCTATTTCTCAGTCCCACTTTCTCCATGTATCTCAGCATGGGGAATAGGGTGTTCTATGCCCGATGCCCGCCGCTCCAATGGCCTGCGACCTCCTGCCACGGTGGTTGGGACGGCTGAAGATGGACTCCTCCACTTGGAATCCTACCAAGATGGGTTGGGAGTGGTGAATCGGCAATGCAAGATGGAGTCCATAGTGGTATAAGCCATGGGTGGCGCTCGTCATCGTCGGGGGTTCGAGCCCCGGTTCGTCCGTCCGTCCAGGGGCCCGTTGGCGAGGTCCCTGCCACCGCCCCCTTCAGCATCCCCCTCCACCATCAGTACCGCCGGTGGATGGGTGGCGTGTCTCGTCCTCGTAGTTTTTTTTGTCCTTATGTCTAGTCCACATGTCATGTGTAAATGCACCTGTTTCATGTCTGGTCTAGAGATCATAGTACACAGAAAAAACAAGGCACCAGGCACAGCACACCTGTAGCCCTCCGCCACCGGCACCGCCAGCCGACGAGAGCTGCATCTCCTCCTCGTATTCCCCTTCAGGGATTCGAACTGGCGTCTTTAGAGCAGCAGCTGGCCGCACAGCTGCTGCAGTGCGAGGCCAAAAACCATTCTTAGGAGCTGCTAGCTCTCAGCAAGCCATTGTCTTTGTCCGGTCACGAGTTAAGGAGAGGCTTGGCCCCAGGCCCCCTCACACAGCCATCTCGCCTGAAGCATGTAGACCAAGTTTGTACCAATGAGGTACACCCGCTCCCCCACAGGGCGACTACCACGTCACACCGGCAGGTATGCAGGACGTGTAGGTGCAGATACCACTCCCGTCA
This sequence comes from Eutreptiella sp. 'Long Island Sound 2002', assembly GCA_964036045.1. Lineage (NCBI taxonomy): Eukaryota > Euglenozoa > Euglenophyceae > Eutreptiales > Eutreptiaceae > Eutreptiella > Eutreptiella sp. 'Long Island Sound 2002'. The sequence continues at coordinate 135,317,720 of OZ038381.1, forward strand.
AGTGCGGTCAATGAGCACATGACCGGATGCTTGTCTTCCTGATGCGGGGTGACTGACAGACCAGTCCACCTGTCCCCCACCGCCCATACCCCCGTCTGCATTGGAGAGACCCCTAACATTGTGCAAGGAATGCCGCTTTGCCTAGTTTTGACTTTGAATGTAGAGGGCAGCAAACCCGTTTTTGCACAACCGCCAATCCACGAAACCGTGCAGATAGGAACCTCAATGAATCCTTGTAAACTTACGTGATTGAACTTTTGGGTTGCTTCGGCGTGGCAGTACCCGCTGCACTACCATGCATTGGTATCCTCTGCCGGCACAGATCCAAGTTTGCCTCTTAGGCCACACAATATATCGGGTGACTGTACTGCGCCCTGCAGCGCTGATGCAGACACCGGGTTGTGAACCCGAGAGCCTTATCGCTACCCAGCGCAAGCCTGTTGCAAAAAAAAAAAAAAAAGGCAACGCAAGATGGAGTCTATCTCCTTTGCCATCCCAAGTTTAGATTTGCCACGTGACTGCCCTCCATCTCCACCGCCCAACACACAGTCAAGTTCCCCCCCAAAGGCCCCTGGTCCTTCACCACTGCCACAAGAACCGGGAAGGTCCCCCTCAAGGTCCCCTCCAGTCCAGTTTGGGTCGCCAAATTCTAAGGTTGTTTCCAAGGGGCGTGTCTAGGGGCTCTTCGGGGGGAACAAAGTCTAAAAGTAGCACCCCGTGCAAGGATTCCGTGCACGCTATGCAAGGATTCCGTGCAAGGATTCCCCCTGTGTTGTTGTGGCAAAACCACCACCCAAGAGTGCTGCCCAAAGCATTCCAGTGGAAAGTGGTGAGCATGTGCAAGAGTTCAAGGTCAAGTGGAGCAGGACCAAGAAAATTTACACCGAGCTGGTCAAGGAGTAGGTACATTGACAGCCCCTTGAACGTATCTTATGCTGAATTCTTTCGTTTTATGCTGCAATTTCTGTGCCTGCAAATGTGCGTGTACGGTGGTAGTGCGGTCCCCAGGGGGGGGTGGGGGACCGTCACTTGGTGACCGTCCCCTAGGGGGTGGTGGCAGACCGTCTTCCCTGGGGTGGGGAAGGATGGGGGGGGGGGTAGCAACACTAGGGGGAGCATGTTGTAGAACTACACACTGTATACATATCATTGGCATTCATGGTTTTCATGGGCTATGGATTGAGCACTTGTTTGCAAATTGGGGCCTTGTAAGGAACATATGCAGAAGAACTGGAAAGGATGGGGAACAACACGGCAGAATGTGGTCCTCAGACGCTGGCATGGGGGTGTTTGGAAGGAGATTCATTTGGAGACTTGGACAATATGTCTTAAAATTATTGCATGGTGCGCATGTCCCCCTCAGAGTGTCCACATGTTCTGCTCAAAGCATCTGTTACATATGTCTTTTTTCTACTATCCATTGAAGCTCATTTGCATGGGGTCCGCATTGCTTGTGAGTGCCTTGTGGGACAATTGTAGCATCAGACAGCTCTGATCCTTGAGTCCGAGAGATTTCTCCAATGTTTTCTGGTGAGTGGGCTTTGCCAGTTTGCCATGGCCTGAACCCCGCCCCCCCCCCCCCCCAAAAAAAAGTGTTGACCCCATCTTGTACCTGTATTTGGCCTTGGCCTTTCTGGGGTTCTTTAGTTGCTGCTGATCACAAGTCCTCAGATTTCCCTGTCTTTGTGGGTGGGCCCAAGGGTTTCAGCTGCCTTTTCCATTTCTCTGGCCTTTGATTTCCCTCTGGGGTGTGTGAGTGAAGCGTCCTGAATTCTGTGGGATCAAGTCATATTTTGTCCCTGTGATTTGAGAGTGTGTCCAGGGTACTTCCTCAGCATCCATGTTTGTGTGACATGGGCAGTCGGTTGAATGGTTATCGGCTGAAGGCAACGCTGGTGCTGTCTCTGCCTGGTACAATTGACCTCACAGCTGGTAGTTTTGTGTGATTTCTCTGCAAACAGTGCAACTCTGCTCTGTTCTTTGAAGGACTCTAATTTTGCCTCACAGGTAGGTTTTGTGGTAGGATTTCCATGGGCAGGTATTTCTGCACATTCCTGTCGTAACTTGTAACCCGGAGAGACCTATGGGGCTCTATAAACAACTTCCATTTTGTATGCAAGGACCTTTGTACTACTCGTACTTGCCTGTAAACCTATCAAACATGCACCATGTACTCCATGAAGCAGCGGAAGACAAAGAAAGAGAGAGATCTTCTGGATTGGGTGGCAGTTCGCATTTCGCACAAATGAAGTACTTTGAGGGTGTTGCACGCACTGTGCGCGCACCGTGCAAAGTTTCAATATATGTGTTTTCATGGGCACTGTTTCCCCCCCGCTTCCAAGCTCAAAGGCACCAGGTTATGGAATGGTGGACTGCGTTGGGGTACTTGTAACTAAATCTTACCTTTGCCTTCCTACTCTTGTACGTTGTAGTGTTCTTAATGGTCATGTTTGTTGTCCCCCAGCTTCAATTTATCATGTCTTTGTCCTGGGTCACCCCTGGTACACACGTCTTCTATAATCGCGCAAGTGCGGGTGATCGAGTACCAGCAATTGTGTTGGGTTCTTCACTGCAGCCCAGGGACGTTTTGTAGATCCGATATGAAGTTGCAATGCATGATTTGCTAACACTGGGACCCATAGGAAGCATTAGACTAGAAATGAACATTTGCTGGGACACCAGCAGGCGCAAGCAACAGTAACAAACAACAACAATTTCCCAAGTCACCGCAAAAACCCACCAGGAAGTAAAAACAACGCAGAAAGAACACCAGGTATCATCCAAAGGCCTCTGGCAACCATCCACCAGCATTTGGGAGCACCTGCTATAGTGGTTTGCAGTGGGCCTCTTCACCGGGTAAAATCCTCAGAAACATCAGAAAGGTGCTGCACCGTGTGCGCACCGGCAACACCCTCTTTACATCCAGAAATGTCACTCTGTGATCTGGAAAAAGGGCGCCACAACTGAGTGCCAAAAGCCCACCCACACGAAACTTAGCATCCTGCCAAAGGGATTGCAATTTAGCATGAAGGCTGCAGAGCCACAATGAGACATCCCTGGCCATCCTTGAAAGCTTTTTGCCAGGGTTTGGCCGCCTCCATCCAAACTTTGGAGGTTGGTTGAGTTACAACTCCACAACGACCAATCTTATTTTTCTCAATTTTTGTTCAAACGAGGTGGTTTCCATGTTGCTGATGTTGTACATAGTTCTCAATGTGCTTCGTGTGCAATTGGCTTTCGATGAATGATGGCTGAAAGTGTTGATGGCAGGGGCATTTAGTTGGGTTGCACTGCTGTTTACTTATGAAGCACCCATTTGACACTCTCAGCAAACGCCTCCTTTTCCTTGTGCATTTAGTTAAACCCCTCTGAAGACTGTCAATGAGACCTGGAGAAATGGGACAAGGACACCTGCGATGGTTTCATGAGAGGAGTCTGGACGCGAAAGTTTGTGGGGAATGTTGATCAATGAAGGTAATTGAAACGTCTCTGCACAGGGTACAGCTGTATTATGCTTTTCGAACTTTTGACGCTGGGGCCATCCTGTCGACTTTGGTGGTTGCAGCAGTTGCTTGCTGCCTTTCGATGGTGCCTGCCTCCCTCCAATAGGAGTGGTACAACCATAGCGAAAAAATGTACCAGAGCATTCAAGGATGGACCTGTGTACCGCTGGTGTGAAGATACAGCAGGTGAAAGGCTTTGCTGCCAATTTTATGTGAAACAATTTGTTTGACGCCCCAGTCTTACAGTTGCAAGCTGTGTTTCCAAAAAAAAAATAACCCTGTTTGCTGGATGTGCTGACAAAGACCTGAGGATTGTGAAAAAGCTGGGTAGTCGTCGTTGTGTCTGTGATCAAGTAGCTGGCTTTCACCCATGTTTTTCATGATTAAGGATATATTGAGATGGTATTCTGTTTTCTAAGGTTCATCCTACTGGTATCATCTCCTCCCTAGTCATCTCCTCCCTAGATTTTTTGCGGAGTGACAGTGGGTATCCTGCTGATGACAGCTTAGAACCCATGCATCTTCGTTTGTTCAGCAGAGAATTGAGACAACCCTGTCAAGCTGACTCTGTGAGCTCTTTGTATGGTATCTGCCTCCCAGCAAGTGATTAGCGTAAGGGTACAAGGAAGGGTAGGGTTAGTTTGATTTGGGTTGTTGCTAGATGGGCTGTCTTGCTAGGTATGTCAGGCATCTTCAATTCGCACAAGGCAGAAATCCGGCGCTCATCATGACCGCTTTTCTGGGTTTTGATGAGCTGCAGGTGCCCATGGACTCCGATGATTGTGATTATTTTCCACGCTGCGGTGCTCGGCCGGACGCATTGTTGAGAAGCAAGTTTTGCTTCTTGCTTTCAGGGCTCTTTGACATGCATTTTTGTGACGTAGGATATGCAAATCTTTGGATGAGCCAAGGGAGTTGGATTACGCAGCAGTGGAAACAGCAGGAGGAAGCAGCACAATGGCAACCAACCAGGGCAATGCAAATTGGAAGAACACAGCTTTGGCACCTCACATTAGGGCATAATTAATGTGAGTTGCTGCATGAGGGGATAAGATAATGTTTTCATTGACCGCAGGTCAAGTAAAGGGAACATGGTCCAATGAGGGAGGGGTACAACAGAGAGGGACCGCATGTTGTTGTGAAATTTTGCAACGACACCTCCATGAATGCTGGGCCGCTATAGCAGAACTTCAGTAATGGCAACGCTGCTGACAAGATGTCAAACGTACCCTATTTTCGGCATGCCACGCATGATACAGGTATTAGTATGGAAAATCAGAGATTGGGATTTCACAAAAAGGGGTGAATCTTTTGCACCGTGTGTTTTCGTCGAATGGATCTCCTGAACGTGGCTTGATGTGGTTTGGAAAACACATCTGTTTGCCAATTTCAGAGCAATATTTATGTGTGTCGTTGCAAAATTTAGCAATGGTGTGCATGTCGTTGCAAAATTTTGCAAGAACACACTCATTTTGCTAAGTATCACTCCACAAGCACAACAAAATTTTGCGCGTTGAACATGTTTCTAATTGGGATAAATATACTCGGTAGCTGCTCCACGGCTTAGGACAAGTTTTATGGTTGGATATTTTGTTCGATGTTTGAAATATTTTGATACATTGTACACGATGGGTCATCTTAGCATTACAGACAATTGGTTACATTGTTTCTGCAACTTTTTTGAAGTTGATTCTGTTGTTAACCATATTCGCCAATTAGATTCATGATACAGTGCGCCTTTTTGGCTCCCAATGCAATGACCATTTTTTGGATCTAGAAATTGCAAAAGAAAACGCAAATTTCCTCAAGAATGGAAGAAATGGAAAAAAAGAAACTTGTGGCACCTGCACAAACGGGAATCTCCCAAAATGGCCACCACACTTTTCATGCTTGGGACCGCAAGAAAAGAATGCGATCACGTGCATGCCCAATCTTCAATGACCATCCATTGTGGTTCAAAGCACCAGCCCAAAAAGCAACAAAGCCATGAAAGGAGATGTAGGCCGGACATAGCTCACCCACCAACCAAAGAGCATAGTAGTGGAAACTCAAAAACAACTCGCTCACACGTTTAACCAAGCAGCAACGAGCACATGTGCATTGCCAAACATTGAGAATTACACCCAGGAAGACCATCAACATCAGCATAAATGAGATCTGTTTCAAAGTTTCACAAAACAGGACGGCAAATCTATCTTCGTGTTTAGAATAGGTCTTTAGCTTTTTGTAGATCATCACAAATCAAGAGTGGAATGCAATAGCAAAGCACTTTCACATATCTTTACAACATTAGGTTGATGCAAGAAAAGAGCAACCGTTAAGTACAACACAAATGGGTTCATATGACATAGAAATGATATGGGAAATAGAAAATACTGCCAAATTATTGCTAAAGCTATTCTATTGCATCGTCATCACAAAGCTCCGTGACTTGGCAAAATAAGACTTACCACTTTGTAGAAAACTTGACAGTTTCAATGAGTGATAACACCCTATCAACACACATGAAGAAGAAATGTCATTCAACACATAAAATACTTTTTTGGATGCTGAAATGTGATCTCATTACCCGGTTGTTGGTAGCAATTGGGATCCATAGAAACGTGCAGTTGCCATTGCTGCATTCACGCTCGTCTTCCTTTCTTTCTTAATTAGATGTTTCCCAATTGCTGACCGTTGAAAATATACTGAAACTAAATCTGAACCAGTCGCATTTTGTCATGCGAAGGACAAAATATGCGCTCATATGTGCCCAGAGCGTCAAGGCTAGATGCCAGATGGAGCAACGTTAAATATAATGACTATTTTTTGGTTTTTTGCCAATTCATCTGCATTCCTAGCTGCCCGTTGGATGCAGTCCACTTAATGGTTGAAAATTTCCGTTGAGTTCCTTTGTTTTTTTTCCAAACAGATAAAAATCAATGCCTACTCTACAAAAAGGCGCTTCTCAGTCAGCTATTTTTGGCAGAGATGTAGCCCTACAAAATGACACCAGCAGCGCGTAGAGCGACAAGCCCTTGGCGAAGAAGAAAACACAAAATTTGTTTGAAAACAAATATGTCGTCCTAAGCTGAGGTACATGATGACGTCGCTCCACCCAATGTTTTATGATTCTTCACTGCCCGTTTTTTTTTGTTTGAGTAATATAGACAAAAAAAGGCAGTTCGAGAAAACCCATGCTTTGCACCACATTTGCACGTTTTAAAAAGCAGGTGCAGCAAAAAGATATACTTTGACTCCAAAAAGGCTCTTTTTTGAAGGCAATGTCAAACAGAAAGATTTCAACAAAACCTTGGCGATATGATGCAAAAAAGGAGCATCTTTTAAATATTGACATTTGCTTCCCTTTGCAACAGGTAGAGGTCCGGGAAAATGAATATACTACCTGAAGAGTTCGAAATTTTAGCACTTGCAAAAGTATGCTATGTTGTTTTTGAGAAAGCCCATATTCTTATCCGCATGGTAACGCGCTTAAGCATGTAAAGGGGTGCCTTGCACAGAGCAAAGCGGTGCAAGGTGATAATGAGGATCGGAGTGACAAAGAAAATATCTAGCAACGAAATCAATTGCTTGTGCAGTACCGCACTACTGCTTTTGGTGCCGCAAAGGCACTTTTTCCCGCGCCTATGTTAACCCGAAATTGCGTGCTACTTTTATAGGCTACAATGTAGCCTCAAAGCCCAAACATTGATTTTGAACGCCCAATTGCACGCTAAATTCTTTTGACACAGGTGGATCCCGAGGTGCAATTCACTTGTGCTCCCCAACACAACGTGCAAAAGCCGTGACAGGCACGCGCGCTCCGGGAGTAGACTATAGAACAAGACCTTGTCGACCAGGGAAAGAATGACGGTGTAGGCACAAGCATGTTGGTATGTAAAAGACAGCTGCCGGTTGTTTGAAACCAATATTGATGGACATTGTACTTGATTGTCGCTGATAATACAGGGAGGGGTAACAGTTGATAGTATGCACGAAGTCGCCCCCCCCTACCTCCCCCCCCCTACCTACCCCCCCACTACCCTCCCCCTACACCCCCCCATACCCCCCCCCCTACGCCCCCCCCCCCCCCCCCTACACCCCCCCCTACACCCCCCCTACCCCCCCCCTACCTCCCCCTCCTACCTCCCCCCCCCTACCTCCCACCCCTACCTCCCCCCCTACCTCCCCCGCCTACCTTCGGCTCGCTTCGCTCTACAGACGGCTCGCTTCGCTCGACGCGGGGACCGCCCCCGCACCCCCCTTAAATAACATGACTCCTGCGGTGGCCACAAACGGCCTTTTGTGTGCACCGCTTTGTGTGTGCACCACCTTTTGTGTGCACCGCCTTGCCTGTGGCCCGTTAAATAACAAGGCTCCTGCGGTGGACACAGGCCACCTTTTGTGTGCTCCGCCTTGTGTGTGCACCGCCTTCTGTATGCACCGCCTTGCCTATTGCCCCTTAAATAACAAGACTCGTGCGGTGGCCACAGACCGCCTTTTGTATGGTTCGCCTTGTGTGTGCGCCGCCTTCTGTGTGTACCGCCTTGCCTGTGGCCCCTTAAATAACAAGAACCCTGCGGTGGCTACAGACCGCCTTTTGTGTGTTCCGCCTTGTGTGTGCACCGCCTTCTGTGTGTACCGCCTTGCTTGTGGCCCCTTAAATAACAAGACTCCTGCGGTGGCCACAGACCACCTTTTGTGTGTTCCGCCTTGTGTGTGCACCGCCTTCTTTGTGTACCGCCTTGCCCGTGGCCCCTTAAATAACATGACTCCTGCGGTGGCCACAGACCGCCTTTTGTGTGTTCCGCCTTGTGTATGCCCCGCCTTGTGTGTGCACCGCCTTGTGTGTGTATGATCTTGCCCCCCCCGCCTCCCCCCGAACCCACCCCATCCCCCCCCTACCTCCCCCCCCTACCCCCCCCTACCTCCAAGGTAGGGGGGGGGGGGGGCGACTTCGTGCAATATATGAACAGTTCATATATGCAGCAGCTGGTAAAAGGTGATTTTAGACGTGTTTTTCATGTAGCGGTTGGTAACGGGCTGGCGTTTTTCCATGTAAAAATTAGTACCAACATCGTCCTCTTTTCTTTACATTAATGTTTTTTTGTTTTTTGATATTTCTCATCCATTATCATGTCCCGTGTGAAATACCGGAATGTTTTCTTTTGGTTGAATTTTTCTTTTTCTTCTGTAGGCATTACTCTTCCTTTATAGAACCATCATTTCTTCTTTTCATTTGTATAACACTTGCACTATTCTTCTGTTCCCATTTTTTCAAAACACTACACTCTTTTTGTTCCAAAACCTGCACTCCTGCTATTTGTGGAAAATGTTTGTCTAGCTTTTCTTTATCAAAACGTGCACTCCTTTTTCCGTTGAAAATCTTACACTGTTTTTTTTTCTCACTCACTTTCGCGTTGAAAATGCTGTTTTTTTTATCTACGGCAACATTTTCTTTGTGTCTCTCACTTCTATGCCAAGGTTAAGCCGGTCCTTAGCCCCCAAAAAAAAAAGAAGTGGTCCGTAACGCAGTTTTTCCAAAGAACTGTGGCCCGTTAAATAACAAGACTCCTGCGGTGGACACAGGCCACCTTTTGTGTGTTCCGCCTTGTGTGTGCACCGCCTTCTGTATGCACCGCCTTGCCTATTGCCCCTTAAATAACAAGACTCGTGCGGTGGCCACAGACCGCCTTTTGTATGGTCCGCCTTGTGTGTGCGCCGCCTTCTGTGTGTACCGCCTTGCCTATTGCCCCTTAAAGAACAAGAACCCTGCGGTGGCTACAGACCGCCTTTTGTGTGTTCCGCCTTGTGTGTGCACCGCCTTCTGTGTGTACCGCCTTGCTTGTGGCCCCTTAAATAACAAGACTCCTGCGGTGGCCACAGACCGCCTTTTGTGTGTTCCGCCTTGTGTGTGCACCGCCTTCTTTGTGTACCGCCTTGCCCGTGGCCCCTTAAATAACATGACTCCTGCGGTGGCCACAGACCGCCTTTTGTGTGTTCCGCCTTGTGTATGCCCCGCCTTGTGTGTGCACCGCCTTGTGTGTGTATGATCTTGCCCCCCCCGCCTCCCCCCGAACCCACCCCATCCCCCCCCTACCTCCCCCCCGTACCCCCCCCTACCTCCAAGGTAGGGGGGGGGGGGGGCGACTTCGTGCAATATATGAACAGTTCATATATGCAGCAGTTGGTAAAAGGTGATTTTAGACGTGTTTTTCATGTAGCGGTTGGTAACGGGCTGGCGTTTTTCCATGTAAAAATTAGTACCAACATCGTCCTCTTTTCTTTACATTAATGTTTTTTTGTTTTTTGATATTTCTCATCCATTATCATGTCCCGTGTGAAATACCGGAATGTTTTCTTTTGGTTGAATTTTTCTTTTTCTTCTGCAGGCATTACTCTTCCTTTATAGAACCATTATTTCTTCTTTCAAAACTTCTAGTGTTTTCATTTGTATAACACTTGCACTATTCTTCTGTTCCCATTTTTTCAAAACACTACACTCTTTTTGTCCCAAAACCTGCACTCCTGCTATTTGTGGAAAATGTTTGTCTAGCTTTTCTTTATCAAAACGTGCACTCCTTTTTCCGTTGAAAATCTTACACTGTTTTTTTTTCTCACTCACTTTCGCGTTGAAAATGCTGTTTTTTTTATCTACGGCAACATTTTCTTTGTGTCACTCACTTCTATGCCAAGGTTAAGCCGGTCCTTAGCCCGAAAAAAAAAAAGAAGTGGTCCGTAACGCAGTTTTTCCAAAGAAAAACGCTGGCAGTCAGCCATGGCTGGTGGCGGTTGGCAGTAGGTGGTTGGCGGGGAGTGGCGGTTGGCGGTTGGCAACTGCCGGTAGGTGGTGATTAGCGCGGTTGGTGGCTGGTGATTGGTGGTTGGTGGCGGTTGGGAGTGGTTGGCAACTGGCGGGTGGCCGCCGCCGGCGAATGGCGGCGTTTGATGGCGGTTGGTGGCTAGCGGGCTGTGGCGCTTGGCAGTTGGTGGGAGTTGGCGGTTGGCGGTTGGGGGTCTCTTGGGGCGGTCCTTAAGGGAGGTCCTCAGTAAAGAAAAAATTTGGTGCCTCAAGGAGCACCCTGTCTGAAGTGGGTCGGGGACCCATCCGCAGGCCATGCCAGGTAGTTCCACACGAGTTCGGATGCATTGCTTCGAGAGGGGGAGGGGTTCCTGAAAAGCAACTGCATTTGGGGGAACTTGAGGAGATGCCGAGGGCGTCATGTTCATGGGCACCTACAAAGGTAGTACGTACTACTCTGCTGGGTGGTCTGTCAGAAAAGCATCATGATCCTCCTCTGATAGAAGCACTGCATATTGTCCCATTGACTCCCAACCACCAGCTTTCACCACAACTTTATTTTGTGGAATTTTGCCACACCATCACACAATGAGAAGGCTGCAAAGTGAGCTCGACTATCCGCCCCACTACAGAGGCCCACTGTTCCAGATTTTCACAACTAGAGGCTTTATGTAAGGCTCCAACCACCAGCTTTCACCACACCTTTGTTTTGTGGAAATTTACCACAACATCACACAATGAGAAGGCTTCAAAGTGAGCTCGACTATCCGCCCCACTACAGAGGCCCAGTGTTTCAGATTTTCACAACTAGGGGCTCTATATAAAGCCCCAACCACCAGCTTTCACCACACCTTTGTTTTGTGGAATTTTAACACACCAGCACATAAGTATAAGGCTTAGGTAAGGCATTCGGGGACCAAGAACGGTGTAGTTCGTGGTGCAAAAAAAGGTTGGAAAATTGCTTGGAAGTTTTTGAAATCCCTTGAAAAGATGCTCGGAAGTTTTGGCGGCCAGATCGGCCCCCAGAACGCAACCAATATCGCTAACAATGTTCCGTGGGCTTCCGAGTCAACCGTGCCGAGGTAGCTCGGAAGAAATGTTGGTTGAGATTTCTCAAATCAACCCTGCAATATGAGTCCCTTTTGCTGAGCATAAATGCCGAGCATTCCCAAATATTCTGAGCAATATGATCAGCATTTTCCAGTGCGTTCTAGCGCCATGTGTCCCATGAGGATGGCTTTACATAGAGCCCCTAGTTGTGAAAATGTGAAAAAGTGGGCCCCTGTATCGGGGCAGATAGTCGAGCTCACTTTGGAGCCTTCTAATTATGTGATGGTGTGATAAAATTCCACAAAACAAAGTCGTGGTGAAAGCTGGTGGTTGGGGCTTTACATAGAGCCCCTAGTTGTGAAAATCTGGAACAGTGGGCCTCTGTAGTGGGGCGGATAGTCGAGCTCACTTTGGAGCCTTCTCATTGTGTGATGGTGTGGTAAAATTCCACAAAACAAAGTGGCCCCCAAAGCACTGTGATCCACTCACAGGTGGTTGGGGCATTGCAATGCCCCGGGTACTTGTGAGTGGGTGAGAGTGCTTTTGGAGCCAAAATTGAACCCATTTTTACACCCCACAGCCCCCAAAAATGCTCCACTATCCGCCCCTTTCAAAACACAACAATGTGGGGTCCACATCCATGCACCCTACTCTTTGCTTCACAAGGTATACGGGGACGAGGGACACGCAGACTGTTTGCCTCTGGAGTGAACATGAATTGATCAAATTATGCATGTGCATCCAGCGTCGCCCCAAACAGACTGCATGGACTACAACATTACATCTTCAGTAGATGAGGGAATTACGACACGAAAATACCACACAACCTCCTCGGTTTCTTGACTCGGATGCAGGGGATAGGTGGCACTGATTTGCGCCAAATGACTTTTCACTATTACTTGACTCCGATTGCCACACATATGTTTGCTTGGCATTCATTCGAACCCAACTTGGGTGATTGAGGTCCAGGGTATGCAGTGAGGAGGGGTGTCCATGAGTGCCGCAAGCGCCTGTGCCCCAGTCTCTCCTATTCAATCGTCAAGAGTAAGGGCGAGGGTATGCAGTGAGGCGGCATCCTTCAACGCTGCAAGCGCCCGTGCCCCACTATCTCCCACAGAATTTCCACAAAAATTGAGGGACAGTGTATGCATTGAGGCGGCATCCTTCATGTCATCCACATGTCATAATGTGGGGCCCATCTGCACACTTATGGCCTAAAAACGGCTCGCATATCCTCTCCTTAACTTGTGAGACGTACCAAACAACTGTTAGATCTATCACCCCACAACACTTGTGTTGAAATCACCATTGCTAGAAGAATGAAAGCCAAACCCCCTCCCACAGTAGGCCTGAAGGTTCACTGTCCGCCCAAATGCCCACAGGCAACCCTTTTGCTGGCGTTTGCCCAAGGCCGCAATCAATCACTATGCAATTCAAATCTTCAGCTGGGGCTTGCTGAAGGCCCCATCCCTGTCATGCAAGGCACAGATTCTAACCGAGGCCCAAGCCATTTTAAACCGAAGTTCAGTAAACCAAAACCCTACAACCCCAGCCTAAACTCAAGCCCATGTAGCCCTACCCCAGCAAAGCAAACCCCCACAGAGCCTTCTACACTTCCACCAGCTTGGGTGTGGGTGTGGTGTCTTGTGGTGGTGTGGTGTGGTGCAGTTTGGTGTGGGGTGGGGTGGGGTGGGTTGGTGGGGTGGTGTGGGGTGGGGTTGGGTGGGGTGGGGTGGGGTGGGGTGGGGTGGGGTGGGGTGGGGTGGGGTGGGGTGGGGTGGGGTGGGGTGGGGTGTGGTGTGGTGTGGTGGGGTGGGGTGGGGTGGGGTGTTGTGTGGTGTGGTGTGGTGTGGTGTGCCGAAGGCGCTGTTACCAAAAGGCAAAGGCCGGGATGTCTACCCACGGGTACAGGTAAACGGGCTGGGCTGTGTGTGTTGTGTGCGCGCTGTGTGTAAGTGTGTTGTGGCATGGCCGGACCAGTGCACTCTCGCACTTGGCCGACACTGCCTTGCCGACGCCTGCGCGCTGTCACACAGGGTCTCATTTGCCCACTGCACCCTGCGTGCCGCGCTGCACCACCAGTGCCTTCTGTGTGGTGCCGCAGTGCTTGGTGCTCTGCACCAAACTGCACTATGTGTGCCCTGCTGCACTGTTGTGGTGGGCAGGGGGCAATGGGCAGTGGAACTCTTGCAATGCACTGCCGCACTGCCTGGGGGCAGTGGGCAGTGGACCTCCTGCAATGCACTGCCGCACTGCCTGGGGGCGGTGGGCAGTGGACCTCCTTCAATACACTGCCCCACTGCCTGGGGCAGTGGGCAGTGCAGCTCCTGCAATACACTGCCCCACTGCCTTGGGGCAGTGGGCAGTGGACCTCCTGCAATACACTGCCGCACTGCCTCGGGGCACTGGGCAGTGGACCTCCTTCAATGCACTGCTCCACTGCCTGGGGGCAGTGGGCAGTGGACCTCCTGCAACACACTGCCTCACTGCTTGGGGGCAGTGGGCAGTGGACCTCCTGCAATGCACTGCCGCACTGCCTGGGGGCAGTGGGCAGTGGACCTCCTTCAATGCACTGCTCCACTGCCTGGGGGCAGGGGGCAGTGGGCAGTGGAACTCCTGCAATGCACTGCCGCACTGCCTGGGGGCAGTGGGCAGTGGACCTCCTGCAATGCACTGCCCCACTGCCTGGGGGCAGTGGGCAGTGGACCTCCTGCAATACACTGCCGCACTGCCTCGGGGCACTGGGCAGTGGACCTCCTTCAATGCACTGCTCCACTGCCTGGGGGCAGTGGGCAGTGGACCTCCTGCAACACACTGCCTCACTGCTTGGGGGCAGCGGGCAGTGGACCTCCTTTCATGCACTGCCCCACTGCCTGGGGGCAGTGGGCAGTGGACCTCCTGCAATGCACTGCCTCACTGCCTGGGGGCAGTGGGCAGTGGACCTCCTTCAATGCACTGCCCCACTGCCTGGGGGCAGTGGGCAGTGGACCTCCTGCAATACACTGCCCCACTGCCTGGGGGCAGTGGGCAGTGGACCTCCTGCAATACACTGCCGCACTGCCTCGGGGCACTGGGCAGTGGACCTCCTTCAATGCACTGCTCCACTGCCTGGGGGCAGTGGGCAGTGGACCTCCTGCAACACACTGCCTCACTGCTTGGGGGCAGCGGGCAGTGGACCTCCTTTCATGCACTGCCCCACTGCCTGGGGGCAGTGGGCAGTGGACCTCCTGCAATGCACTGCCTCACTGCCTGGGGGCAGTGGGCAGTGGACCTCCTTCAATGCACTGCCCCATTGCCTGGGGGCAGTGGGCAGTGGACCTCCTGCAATGCACTGCCTCACTGCCTGGGGGCAGTGGGCAGTGGAACCCCTGCAATGCACTGCCTCACTGCCTGGGGGCAGTGGGCAGTGGACCTCCTGCAATGCACTGCCGCACTGCCTGGGGGCACTGGGCAGTGGACCTCCTTCAATGCACTGCTCCACTGCCTGGGGGCAGGGGGCAGTGGGCAGTGGAACTCCTGCAATGCACTGCCGCACTGCCTGGCGGCAGTGGACAGTGGACCTCCTGCAATCCACTGCCTCACTGCCTGGGGCAGTGGGCAGTGCAGCTCCTGCAATACACTGCCCCACTGCCTTGGGGCAGTGGGCAGTGGACCTCCTGCAATACACTGCCGCACTGCCTGGGGGCACTGGGCAGTGGACCTCCTTCAATGCACTGCTCCACTGCCTGGGGGCAGTGGGCAGTGGACCTCCTGCAACACACTGCCTCACTGCTTGGGGGCAGCGGGCAGTGGACCTCCTTTCATGCACTGCCCCACTGCCTGGGGGCAGTGGGCAGTGGACCTCCTGCAATGCACTGCCTCACTGCCTGGGGGCAGTGGGCAGTGGACCTCCTGCAATGCACTGCCTCACTGCCTGGGGGCAGTGGGCAGTGGAACCCCTGCAATGCACTGCCTCACTGCCTGGGGGCAGTGGGCAGTGGACCTCCTGCAATGCACTGCCGCACTGCCTGGGGGCACTGGGCAGTGGACCTCCTTCAATGCACTGCTCCACTGCCTGGGGGCAGGGGGCAGTGGGCAGTGGAACTCCTGCAATGCACTGCCGCACTGCCTGGCGGCAGTGGACAGTGGACCTCCTGCAATCCACTGCCTCACTGCCTGGGGCAGTGGGCAGTGCAGCTCCTGCAATACACTGCCCCACCGCCTTGGGGCAGTGGGCAGTGGACCTCCTGCAATACACTGCCGCACTGCCTGGGGGCACTGGGCAGTGGACCTCCTTCAATGCACTGCTCCACTGCCTGGGGGCAGTGGGCAGTGGACCTCCTGCAACACACTGCCTCACTGCCTGGGGGCAATGGGCAGTGGACCTCCTTGATGCACTACCCCACTGCCTGGGCGCAGTGGGCAGTGGACCTCCTGCAATGCACTGCCTCACTGCCTGGGGGCAGTGGGCAGTGGACCTCCTTCAATGCACTGCCCCACTGCCTGGGGGCAGTGGGCAGTGGACCTCCTGCAATGCACTGCCTCACTGCCTGGGGGCAGTGGGCAGTGGAACCCCTGCAATGCACTGCCTCACTGCCTGGGGGCCGTGGGCAGTGGACCTCCTGCAATGCACTGCCTCACTGCCTGGGGGCAGTGGGCAGTGCAACTTCTGCAATGCAGTGCCGCACTGCCTGGGGGCAGTGGGCAGTGGACCTCCTGCAATAGACTGCCCCACTGTCTGGGGGCAATGGGCAACGCAACTCCTGCAATGCACTGCCTCACTGCCCTGGGGCAGTGGGCAGTGGAACTCCCGCAATGCAGTGCCTCGCTGCCTGGGGGCAGTCGGCAGCGCAACTCCTGCAATGCACTACCCCACTGCCTGGGGGCAGTGGGCA
Source organism: Eutreptiella sp. 'Long Island Sound 2002' (assembly GCA_964036045.1). Lineage (NCBI taxonomy): Eukaryota > Euglenozoa > Euglenophyceae > Eutreptiales > Eutreptiaceae > Eutreptiella > Eutreptiella sp. 'Long Island Sound 2002'. The sequence continues at coordinate 135,333,928 of OZ038381.1, forward strand.
GTGGACCGCCTGCATCACTGCCTCACCGCCTGGGGGCAGTGGGCAGTGGAACCCCTGCAATGCACTGCCGCACTGCCTAGGGGCACTGGGCAGTGGACCTCCTTCAATGCACTGCTCCACTGCCTGGGGGCAGGGGGCAGTGGGCAGTGGAACTCCTGCAATGCACTGCCGCACTGCCTGGGGGCAGTGGGCAGTGGACCTCCTGCAATGCACTGCCCCACTGCCTGGGGGCAGTGGGCAGTGGACCTCCTACAATCCACTGCCTCACTGCCTGGGGCAGTGGGCAGTGCAGCTCCTGCAATACATTGCCCCACTGCCTTGGGGCAGTGGGCAGTGGACCTCCTGCAATACACTGCCGCACTGCCTGGGGGCACTGGGCAGTGGACCTCCTTCAATGCACTGCTCCACTGCCTGGGGGCGGTGGGCAGTGGACCTCCTGCAACACACTGCCTCACTGCCTGGGGGCAGTGGGCAGTGGACCTCCTGCAATGCACTGCCTCACTGCCTGGGGGCAGTGGGCAGTGGACCTCCTTCAATGCACTGCCCCACTGCCTGGGGGCAGTGGGCAGTGGACCTCCTGCAATGCACTGCCTCACTGCCTGGGGGCAGTGGGCAGTGGAACCCCTGCAATGCACTGCCTCACTGCCTGGGGGCAGTGGGCAGTGGACCTCCTGCAATGCACTGCCTCACTGCCTGGGGGCAGTGGGCAGTGCAACTTCTGCAATGCAGTGCCGCACTGCCTGGGGGCAGTGGGCAGTGGACCTCCTGCAATAGACTGCCCCACTGTCTGGGGGCAATGGGCAGCGCAACTCCTGCAATGCACTGCCTCACTGCCCTGGGGCAGTGGGCAGTGGAACTCCCGCAATGCAGTGCCTCGCTGCCTAGGGGCAGTCGGCAGCGCAACTCCTGCAATGCACTACCCCACTGCCTGGGGGCAGTGGGCAGTGGACCTACTGCATCACTGCCTCACCGCCTGGGGGCAGTGGGCAGTGGAACCCCTGCAATGCACTGCCGCACTGTCTGGGGGCACTGGGCAGTGGACCTCCTTCAATGCACTGCTCCACTGCCTGGGGGCAGGGGGCAGTGGGCAGTGGAACTCCTGCAATGCACTGCCGCACTGCCTGGGGGCAGTGGGCAGTGGACCTCCTGCAATGCACTGCCCCACTGCCTGGGGGCAGTGGGCAGTGGACCTCCTGCAATCCACTGCCTCACTGCCTGGGGCAGTGGGCAGTGCAGCTCCTGCAATACACTGCGCCACTGCCTTGGGGCAGTGGGCAGTGGACCTCCTGCAATACACTGCCGCACTGCCTGGGGGCACTGGGCAGTGGACCTCCTTCAATGCACCGCTCCACTGCCTGGGGGCAGTGGGCAGTGGACCTCCTGCAACACACTGCCTCACTGCCTGGGGGCAGTGGGCAGTGGACCTCCTTCAATGCACTGCCCCACTGCCTGGGGGCAGTGGGCAGTGGACCTCCTGCAATGCACTGCCTCACTGCCTGGGGGCAGTGGGCAGTGGACCTCCTTCAATGCACTGCCCCACTGCCTGGGGGCAGTGGGCAGTGGACCTCCTGCAATGCACTGCCTCACTGCCTGGGGGCAGTGGGCAGTGGAACCCCTGCAATGCACTGCCTCACTGCCTGGGGGCAGTGGGCAGTGGACCTCCTGCAATGCACTGCTTCACTGCTTGGGGGCAGTGGGCAGTGCAACTTCTGCAATGCAGTGCCGCACTGCCTGGGGGCAGTGGGCAGTGGACCTCCTGCAATAGACTGCCCCACTGTCTGGGGGCAATGGGCAGCGCAACTCCTGCAATGCACTGCCTCACTGCCTTGGGGCGGTGGGCAGTGGAACTCCCGCAATGCAGTGCCTCGCTGCCTGGGGGCAGTCGGCAGCGTAACTCCTGCAATGCACTACCCCACTGCCTGGGGGCAGTGGGCAGTGGACCTCCTGCATCACTGCCTCACCGCCTGGGGGCAGTGGGCAGTGGAACCCCTGCAATGCACTGCCTCACTGCCTGGGGGCAGTGGGCAGTGGACCTCCTGCAATGCGCTGCCTCACTGCCCTGGGGCAGTGGGCAGTGCAACTCCCGCAATGCATTGCCTCACTGCCTGGGGGCAGTCGGCAGCGCAACTCCTGCAATGCACTGCCCCACTGCCCGGGGGCAGTGGGCAGTGCAACTCCTGCAATGCACTGCCTCACTGCCTGGGGGCAGTGGACTGTGCAACTCCTGCAATGCACTGCCTCACTGCCTGGGGGCAGTGGGCAGCGCAACTCCTGCAATGCACTGCCTCACTGCCCGGGGGCAGTGGGCAGTGCAACTCCCGCAATGCACAACCTCACTGCCTGGGGGCAGTGGACGGTGCAGCTTCTGCAATGCACTGCCTCACTGCCCTGGGGCAGTGGGCAGTGGAACTCTTGCAATGCACTGCCCGACTGCCTGGGGGCAGTGGGCAGTGCAAATTCTGCAACGCACTGCCTCACTGCCTGGGGGCAGTGGGCAGTGCAACTCCTGCAATGCACTGCCCCACTGCCTGGGGGCAATGGGCAGTGCAATTGCTGCAATGCACTGCCTCACTGCCGTGGGGCAGTAGGCAGTGGAACTCCTGCAATGCACTGCCTCACTGCCTGGGGGCAGTGGGCAGTGCAACTCCTGCAATGCACTGCCTCACTGCCTGGGGGCAGTGGGCAGTGCAACTCCTGCAATGCACTGCCTCGGTGCCCTGGGGCAGTAGGCAGTGGAACTCCTGCAATGCACTGCCCCACTGCCTGGGAGCTGTGGGCAGTGGAACTCCTACAATGCACTGCCTCACTGCCTGGGGGCAGTGGGCAGTGCAACTCCCGCAATACACTGCCTCACTGCCTGGGGGCAGTGGGCAGTGGAACTCTTGCAATGCACTACCCCACTACCTCGGGGCAGTGGGCAGTGGGCCTCCGGCAATACACTCCCGCACTGCCTGGGGGCAGTGGGCAGTGCAACTCTTGCAATGCACTGCCTCACTGCCTGGGGGTAGTGGGCAGCGCAACTCCTGCAATGCACTGCCTCACTGCCTGGGAACAGTGGACAACGCAACTCGTGCAATGCACTGCCCCACTGCCTGGGGGCGGTGGGCAATGGACCTCCTGCAATCCACTGCCTCACTGCCTTGGGGCAGTGGGCAGCGCAATTCCTGCAATGCAGTGCCCCACTGCCTGGGGGCAGTGGGCAGTGGAACTCCCGCAATGCACTGCCTCGGTGCCTGGGGGCAGTCGGCAGCGCAACTCCTGCAATGCACTGCCCCACTGCCTGGGGGCAGTGGGCAATGGACCTCCTGCAATCCACTGCCTCACCGCCCCGGGGCAGTGGGCAGTGGAACCCCTGCAATGCACTGCCTCACTGCCTGGGCGCAGTGGGCAGTGGACCTCCTGCAATGCGCTGCCTCACTGCCTGGGGGCAGTGGACAGTGCAGCTTCTGCAATGCACTGCCGCACTGCCTGGGGGCAGTGGGCAGTGGAACCCCTGCAATGCACTGCCTCACTGCCTGGGGGCAGTGGGCAGTGGACCTCCTGCAATGTGCTGCCTCACTGCCCTGGGGCAGTGGGCAGTGCAACTCCCGCAATGCGCGGCCTCACTGCCTGGGGGCAGTCGGCATCGCAACTCCTGCAATGCACTGCCCCACTGCCTGGGGGCAGTGGGCAGTGCAACTCCTGCAATGCACTGCCTCACTGCCTTGGGGCAGTGGACAGTGCAACTCCTGCAATGCACTGCCTCACTGCCTGGGTGCAGTGGACTGTGCAACTCCTGCAATGCACTGCCTCACTGCCTGGGGGCAGTGGGCAGCGCAACTCCTGCAATGCACTGCCTCACTGCCCGGGGGCAGTGGGCAGCGCAACTCCTGCAACGCACTGCCTCACTGCCTTGGGGCAGTGGGCAGTGCAACTCCCGCAATAAAAACCTCACTGCCCCGGGGCAGTGGACGGTGCAGCTTCTGCAATGCACTGCCTCACTGCCCTGGGGCAGTGGGCAGTGGAACTCTTGCAATGCACTGCCCGACTGCCTGGGGGCAGCGGGCAGTGCAACTCCTGCAACGCACTGCCCCACTGCCTGGGGGCGGTGGGCAGTGGACCTCCTGCAATCCACTGCCTCACTGCCTTGGGGCAGTGGGCAGCGCAATTCCTGCAATGCAGTGCCCCACTGCCTGGGGGCAGTGGGCAGTGCAATTCCTGCAATGCACTGCCTCACTGCCTGGGGGCGGTGGGCAGTGGACCTCCTGCAATGCACTGCCTCACTGCCTGGGAGCAGTGGGCAGTGCAACTCCTGCAATGCACTGCCTCGGTGCCCTGGGGCAGTAGGCAGTGGAACTCCTGCAATGCACTGCCCCACTGCCTGGGAGCAGTGGGCAGTGGAACGCCTACATTGCACTGCCTCACTGCCTGGGGGCAGTGGGCAGTGCAACTCCCGCAATACACTGCCTCACTGCCTGGGGGCAGTGGACAGTGCAACTTCTGCAATGCACTACCCCACTACCTCGGGGCAGTGGGCAGTGGGCCTCCGGCAATACACTGCCGCACTGCCTGGGGACGGTGGGCAGTGCAACTCTTGCAATGCACTGCCTCACTACCTGGGGGTAGTGGGCAGCGCAACTCCTGCAATGCACTGCCTCACTGCCTGGGAACAGTGGACAACGCAACTCGTGCAATGCACTGCCCCACTGCCTGGGGGCGGTGGGCAGTGGACCTCCTGCAATCCACTGCCTCACTGCCCTGGGGCAGTGGGCAGCGCAATTCCTGCAATGCAGTGCCCCACTGCCTGGGGGCAGTGGGCAGTGCAATTCGTGCAATGTACTGCCACACTGTCTGGGGGCAGTGGGCAGCGCAACTCCTGCAATGCCTGGGGCAGTGGGCAGTGGAACTCCCGCAATGCACTGCCGCGCTGCCTGGGGGCAGTGGACAGTGCAGCTTCTGCAATGCACTGCCGCACTGCCTGGGGGCAGTGGGCAGTGGAACCCCTGCAATGCACTGCCTCACTGCCTGGGGGCAGTGGGCAGTGGACCTCCTGCAATGCACTGCCTCACTGCCCTGGGGCAGTGGGCAGTGCAACTGCCGCAATGCACTGCCTCACTGCCTGGGGGCAGTCGGCAGCGCAACTCCTGCAATGCACTGCCCTACTGCCTGGGGGCAGTGGGCAGTGCAACTCCTGCAATGCACTGCCTCACTGCCTTGGGGCAGTGGACAGTGCAACTCCTGCAATGCACTGCCTCACTGCCTGGGGGCAGTGGACTGTGCAACTCCTGCAATGCACTGCCTCACTGCCTGGGGGCAGTGGGCAGCGCAACTCCTGCAATGCGCTGCCTCACTGCCCGGGGGCAGTGGACAGTGCAACTCCTGCAATGCGCTGCCTCAGTGCCCGGGGGCAGTGGGCATCGCAACTCCTGCAACGCACTGCCTCACTGCCCTGGGGCAGTGGGCAGTGCAACTCCCGCAATGCACAACCTCACTGCCTGGGGGCAGTGGACGGTGCAGCTTCTGCAATGCACTGCCTCACTGCCCTGGGGCAGTGGGCAGTGGAACTCTTGCCATGCACTGCCCGACTGCCTGGGGGCAGTGGGCAGTGCAACTCCTGCAACGCACTGCCTCACTGCCTGGGGGCAGTGGTCAGTGCAACTCCTGCATTGCACTGCCTCACTGCCTGGGGGCACTGGGCAGTGCAAGGTCTGCAATGCACTGCCCCACCGCCGGGGGGCAGTGGGCAGTGCAATTGCTGCAATGCACTGCCTCACTGCCGTGGGGCAGTAGGCAGTGGAACTCCTGCAATGCACTGCCTCACTGCCTGGGAGCAGTGGGCAGTGGAACTCCTGCAATGCACTGCCTCACTGCCTGGGGGCAGTGGGCACTGCAACTCGTGCAATGCACTGCCTCGGTGCCCTGGGGCAGTAGGCAGTGGAACTCCTGCAATGCCCTGCCCCACTGCCTGGGAGCAGTGGGCACTGGAACTCCTACAATGCACTGCCTCACTGCCTGGGGGCATTGGGCAGTGCAACTCCCGCAATACACTGCCTCACTGCCTGGGGGCAGTGGACAGTGCAACTTCTGTAATGCACTACCCCACTACCTCGGGGCAGTGGGCAGTGGCCCTCCGGCAATACACTGCCGCACTGCCTTGGGGCAGTGGGCAGTGCAACTCTTGCTATGCACTGCCTCATTGCCTGGGGGTAGTGGGCAGCGCAACTCCTGCTATGCACTGCCTCACTGCCTGGGAACAGTGGACAGCGCAACTCGTGCAATGCACTGCCCCACTGCCTGGGGGCGGTGGGCAGTGGACCTCCTGCAATCCACTGCCTCACTGCCTTGGGGCACTGGGCAACGCAATTCCTGCAATGCAGTGCCCCACTTCCTGGGGGCAGTGGGCAGTGCAACTCCTGCAATGTACTGCCGCACTATCTGGGGGCAGTGGGCAGCGCAACTCCTGCAATGCACTGCCGCACTGCCTGGGGGCAGTGGGCAGTGCAACTCTTGCAATGCACTGCCCCACTGCCTAGGAGCAGTGGACAGTGCAACCTCTGCATTGCACTGCCTCACTGCCTGGGGGCACTGGGCAGTGCAAGGTCTGCAATGCACTGCCCCACCGCCGGGGGGCAGTGGGCAGTGGAACCCCTGCAATAGGCTGCCTCACTGCCCTGGGGGCAGTGGGCAGCGCAATTCCTGCAACGCACTGCCTCACTGCCTGGGGGCAGTGGGCAGTGCAACTCCTGCAATACACTGCCGCACTGTCTGAGGGCAGTGGGCAGTGCAACTCCTGCAATACACTGCCGCGCTGTCTGGGGGCAGTGGGCAGTGCAACTCCTGCAATACACTGCCGCACTGTCCGGGGGCAGTGGGCAGCGCAACTCCTGCAATGCACTGCCTCACTGCCCTGGGGCAGTGGGCAGTGGAACTGCGGCAATGCACTGCCCCACTGCCTGGGGGCAGTGGGCAGTGGAACCCCTGCAATGCGCTGCCTCATTGCCCCGGGGGCAGTGGGCAGTGCAATTCCTGCAATGCACTGCCTCACTGCCTGGGGGCAGTGGGCAGTGCAACTCCTGCAATACACTGCCGCGCTGTCTGGGGGCAGTGGGCAGCGCAACTCCTGCAATGCACTGCCGCACTGCCTGGGGGCAGTGGGGGAGGAGGAGGAGGAGGAGGAGCGCCTGCCGCGGTCCCACGTACGGTGAGCCTTGGCGTCGTCCCTCGGGGGCCCCATGCAGGCTCTGCCGAGGGAGTCCTCCGTCTTACCTCCGCTAGAGCAAGACGAATCTCGTCGCACACCTGAGAACGCTCCTCCCAGCAGGCCGTCTGGGTCACAACGTCGGTGTACGACAACGCTACGGTTCGATCTGCTCTCCGGTCCCGGCCACCAACCGCTCCGAACTGTCCTGGATCCACCCGAGTAAGCGTTCCAAGATCAACGGGCACGGAAGATGTGGGTCTCCCGGGGCATCACCTCCGACTTGAAAACGTCGCCGGGCTAAATAGAACGCGGCCCAGCACGACTATGCGCACTGCCGGCGGGCTGAGTACCGCCGGCGTCGCGAGTACGGTCACGCCACACGATCACGCGCACCGCCGGTGGCCTGGGTACCCCCGGGTTCTGTGAGTGCGGGACGTGCGTCACAGCCATAGCACCACGGTGGTGCACCGCCGTGGAGGTCCCTGACGACGCCCGGCCGCAAAGGCCGAGCCCAAACGACGAGCCCAACGATACGTGCACTGAGACGGCACGTGACCGAGAAAATGGCACCACGATGGTGCCCGAGCGAGACGGCGACGTTCGCCGATGGCACGTGAGGCGGTGAGTACCGCCGATGACACGTCACCTCTGCACGGGGTGTCACGGGGGTTGGCGGAGCGCCAGATGCAGACCTCGCCATGGTGCCTCGTGTATCGGCCTGGAGGATACACCATGGCCAGGCTGGCGCACGAAGACCGTCTGGGCAGCACCACGGTGGCGCTCTGCCGTGAAGAGTGCGCCACGACGGCGCATGTGGACGTCGATTGCACCACGGTGGTGCCATGTCACTGAACTGGCGCCACGTCGGCACAGGGCTGTCTGGGCAGCGCCGCGGTGGCGCTCTGCCCTGAGAATTGCGCCACGACGGCGCACGTGTTCGTTGGCGGCACCACGATGGCGCTCCGCCACTGAACCGGCGCCACGGAGGCATAGGGCGGCACCACGATGGTGCCCCGCCATTGAGCCCGCGCCATGTCGGAGCAGAGCTGTCGGGGCGCGGGCCACGGTGGCGCACTGCCCTGAAGGTTACGGCATACCTGTACGTTGGCTGCACCACGGCAGCGCTCTGCCACTGAGTAGGCGCCATGGTGGCGCTGTGCCATGAGGGCGGCGCCACGACGGCGCATTTGTGCGCAGGCTGTACCACGGTGGCGCTCTGCTGCTGAGCTGGCGCCATTCCCGTCAACATGGCCCTAGAGGAGGCACAGCAATGGCATACCTGTGCGTCAGCCGCGCCACGATGGCGCACGTGCACGCTGGCGGCACCACGATGGCGCTTCGCCACTGGACTGGCGTCACGGTTGGGCAGTGCCACGACGGCGCTCTGCCCCGAAGATCGTGCCAAGGCGGCGCACGTATTCGTCGACGGCACCACGGTGGTACCCTGCCAGTGAGCCGGCGCGTGAAGGGGGAGCGTGGGGGGGCCTGGGCGGCTGGGGGGCCCTCGGAGGGTGGCAGGGGTGGGCCCTGGGCTGACGCGGGTGAGTGAGCGAGTGAGTGAGTGAGTGAGTGAGTGAGTGAGTGAGTGAGTGAGTGAGTAAATACGTGGCCGTTGCCTGGCTGTGCTTGTGGGCAATCCGTCCCACAGCTACCATCCTGGGGGTTTTTATCCTGGTGCCAGGCCACCAGATATCGAGCAGGTGCACTGTGTGTGGCAGTGGTGCATCTGCCCCTCACAGGCTGCACCTCTGGCCCAGGGAGGAGTCCTGGACGGGTGGCGGGCGGGGTGGGGCAGTGGGCAGTGGCCCTCCGGCAATACACTGCCGCACTGCCTTGGGGCAGTGGGCAGTGCAACTCTTGCTATGCACTGCCTCATTGCCTGGGGGTAGTGGGCAGCGCAACTCCTGCTATGCACTGCCTCACTGCCTGGGAACAGTGGACAGCGCAACTCGTGCAATGCACTGCCCCACTGCCTGGGGGCGGTGGGCAGTGGACCTCCTGCAATCCACTGCCTCACTGCCTTGGGGCACTGGGCAACGCAATTCCTGCAATGCAGTGCCCCACTTCCTGGGGGCAGTGGGCAGTGCAACCCCTGCAATGTACTGCCGCACTATCTGGGGGCAGTGGGCAGCGCAACTCCTGCAATGCACTGCCGCACTGCCTGGGGGCAGTGGGCAGTGCAACTCTTGCAATGCACTGCCCCACTGCCTAGGAGCAGTGGACAGTGCAACCTCTGCATTGCACTGCCTCACTGCCTGGGGGCACTGGGCAGTGCAAGGTCTGCAATGCACTGCCCCACCGCCGGGGGGCAGTGGGCAGTGGAACCCCTGCAATAGGCTGCCTCACTGCCCTGGGGGCAGTGGGCAGCGCAATTTCTGCAACGCACTGCCTCACTGCCTGGGGGCAGTGGGCAGTGCAACTCCTGCAATACACTGCCGCACTGTCTGAGGGCAGTGGGCAGTGCAACTCCTGCAATACACTGCCGCGCTGTCTGGGGGCAGTGGGCAGTGCAACTCCTGCAATACACTGCCGCACTGTCCGGGGGCAGGGGGCAGTGCAACTCTTGCAATGCACTGCCCCACTGCCTAGGAGCAGTGGACAGTGCAACCTCTGCATTGCACTGCCTCACTGCCTGGGGGCACTGGGCAGTGCAAGGTCTGCAATGCACTGCCCCACCGCCGGGGGGCAGTGGGCAGTGGAACCCCTGCAATAGGCTGCCTCACTGCCCTGGGGGCAGTGGGCAGCGCAATTTCTGCAACGCACTGCCTCACTGCCTGGGGGCAGTGGGCAGTGCAACTCCTGCAATACACTGCCGCACTGTCTGAGGGCAGTGGGCAGTGCAACTCCTGCAATACACTGCCGCGCTGTCTGGGGGCAGTGGGCAGTGCAACTCCTGCAATACACTGCCGCACTGTCCGGGGGCAGGGGGCAGTGCAACTCCTGCAATGCACTGCCGCACTGCCTGGGGGCAGTGGGCAGTGCAACTCTTGCAATGCACTGCCCCACTGCCTAGGAGCAGTGGACAGTGCAACCTCTGCATTGCACTGCCTCACTGCCTGGGGGCACTGGGCAGTGCAAGGTCTGCAATGCACTGCCCCACCGCCGGGGGGCAGTGGGCAGTGGAACCCCTGCAATAGGCTGCCTCACTGCCCTGGGGGCAGTGGGCAGCGCAATTCCTGCAACGCACTGCCTCACTGCCTGGGGGCAGTGGGCAGTGCAACTCCTGCAATACACTGCCGCACTGTCTGAGGGCAGTGGGCAGTGCAACTCCTGCAATACACTGCCGCGCTGTCTGGGGGCAGTGGGCAGTGCAACTCCTGCAATACACTGCCGCACTGTCCGGGGGCAGTGGGCAGCGCAACTCCTGCAATGCACTGCCTCACTGCCCTGGGGCAGTGGGCAGTGGAACTGCGGCAATGCACTGCCCCACTGCCTGGGGGCAGTGGGCAGTGGAACCCCTGCAATGCGCTGCCTCATTGCCCCGGGGGCAGTGGGCAGTGCAATTCCTGCAATGCAGTGCCTCACTGCCTGGGGGCAGTGGGCAGTGCAACTCCTGCAATACACTGCCGCGCTGTCTGGGGGCAGTGGGCAGCGCAACTCCTGCAATGCACTGCCGCACTGCCTGGGGGCAGTGGGCAGTGGACCTCCGGCAATGGTGTGGTGTGGTGTGGTGTGGTGTGGTGTGGTGTGGTGTGGGGTGGGGTGGGGTGGTGTGGTGTGGAGGAGGAGGAGGAGGAGGAGCGCGTGCCGTGGTCCCACGTACGGTGAGCCGTGGCGTCGTCCCCCGGGGGCCCCACGCAGGCACAGCCGAGGGAGTCCTCCGTCTTACCTCCGCTAGAGTAAGACGAATCTCGTCGCACACCTGAGAACGCCCCTCCCAGCAGGCCGTCTGAGTCTAAGTGCCGGTGTATGACTATGCTACGGTCCGATCCGCTCTCCGGTCCCGGCCACCGACCGCCACGAACTGTCCTGGATCCACCCGAGGCAGCGTCCCAAGATCAACGTGAGCGGAAGGTGTGGGTCTCCCGGGGCATCACCCCCGACTTGAAAACGTCGCCGGGCTAAATAGAACGCGCCCCAGCACGACTATGCGCACTGCCGGCGGGCTGAGTACCGCCGGTGTCGCGAGTACGGTCACGCTACACGATCACGCGCACCGCCGGTGGCTTGGGTACCCCCGGGTTCTGTGAGTGCGGGACGTGCGTCACAGCCATAGCACCACAGTGGTGCACCGCCGTGGAGGTCACCGAGGACACACGGCCGCAAGGGCCGGGCCCAAACGACGAGCCCTACGATACGCGCACCGAGACTGCACGTGACCCAGAAGATGGCATCACGATGGTGCCCCAGCGAGAAGGCGACGTTCGCCGATGGCACGTGAGGCGGTGAGTACGTCGATGACTCGTCACCTCCGCACGGGGTGTCACGGAGGGTGGCGGAGCGCCAGGTGCAGACCCCGCCATGGTGCCTCGAGTATTGGCCTAGAGGACACACCATGGCCAGGCTGGCGCACGAAGACCGTTTGGGCAGCGCCACGGTGGCGCTCTGCCCTAAAGGTTGCGCCACGACGGCGCACGTGTACGTTGACTGCACCACGGTGGTGCCACGTCACTGAACGGGCGCCACGTCGGCGCAGGGCTGTCTGGGCAGCGCCCCGGTGGCGTTCTCCCTGAGGATTGCGCCGCGATGGCGCACGTGTACGTTGGCGGCACCATGATGGCGCTCTGCCACTGAACTCGCGCCACGGAGGCATAGGGCTGTTTGGAGAGTGCCACGACGGCGCCGTGCCCCGAACACTGCGCCACGGCGGCACACGTGCACGTTGGCTGCACCACGGTGGTGTGCTGCCACTGAAGTGGCGCCACGTTGGCGCTGGATTGTTTGGGCGGCGCCGCGGCAGCGCTTTGCCGAGAAGGCTGCGCCACGACGGCGCTTTGCACAGAAGGCCGCGCCACGACGGCGCACGGGTACGTTCGCGGCCCCACGATGGTGCCCTGCCACTGAGCCCGCGCCACGTCGGCGCAGAGCTGTCGGGGCAGGCGCCACGTTGGCGTCTGGCGGTCGGGGGGAGGCCACGTATGTGCATCTATCCCCCACAGGACTGCATGTCTGGCCCAGGGAGGGGTCGTGGACGGTTGGCGGGCGGGGTGGGCCCGGATTGACACAGGGAAGACGCACGACAAATCGAGTCGTACTACGAATGGCTTCGAGCGTGGCAGTGCGTGTGGGCAATCCGTCCCACAGCTAGCATCCTGAGGGTTTTTAGATTGGTGCCAGGTCACCAGTGGTGTGGTGTGGTGTGGTGTGGTGTGGTGTGGTGTGGTGTGGTGTGGTGTGGTGTGGTGTGGTGTGGTGTGGTGTGGTGTGGTGTGGTGTAGTGTCGTGTGGTGTGGGATGGGGCGGGGTAGGGTGTGTGAGATGGGTGGGGGATGGCCGATGCATTTTCCAACAAAAAAAAGTAGTAGTATGCGTTTTTTTTGGATAGTGATGTGGGAACATTTTCTATTGGTTGTTTTTTGCCTTCTAGCACTTTTCCTACCATCTCACAACCAAACCCTTTTCTAGTTGAAAGAGCACTCCCGGCTAGAGATTTTGCGCCCCTACCTTTGTGCCCACACCTTTTGTCATGCACAACCTTTATGACATGTCCGCCCATGGAGCATCTTGCAAGCAAAGCGGGCACCACGCATCCAACTATATATTGCAAGTGTGACGACACAAAGTGGCAAGTCACACAAGAGCACAAGGGGCGGACAAGCACAACCTTGACTGCCTTTCTGCCCATGTCTTTTGTTATGCACAACCTTTACTACATTTCTGTCCATGAAGCATGTGGCAGGCAAAGCGGGCACCAAGCATCCCACTAAAGTTCCAATAGGTTCAAGTTCCACAGATGCCACCAAAATTTCTTCCGAGCGTTCCATGGAACCTCGGCCTGGTGGTCCCTAGAACATTCCAAGCATTATTGGTTGCGTTTTGGGGCTCGAGCTGGCTGCCAAAACTTCCGAGCGGTTTTCCGGGGGTCGTACCCAGCCGTATCTGAAATGGGGGAAGCGACCCCACCGAAGAATCTCGCACGCACCTCGCAGGGTATCCCCCAAAATTGCCCCCGGTGATGGAAGAAGATTCCTCTCTCTTGCAATATTCTATGCTAGGCACCAGTGGTACATGTGAGTCATTTGCCATTGACTCAGTGAGCCCCCCCCCTCCCCCCGAGCGCGCGGGGCAGGTGACAGAGGGGGGGGGGGGGCTGAACCTCATCAAATAATAGAGCCCGTTCCCAGACATGCAATCAACGTACCACTGTTTGGGCGTGAGGGCGACCCGCGGGTGCCACCTTGGCATGACCGCATGGGACGACATCGTTTGTGGGGTTGGCCGTAGGGGTGTAGCCATCATGAGAGCGCGGCTTCGGTTGTGGCTCCGAGCTCGGCGCAGACCGCCTTGTAGCAGGGGCAGCACAAGCACGGGAGGGGAGGGTGGCATGTGGCGACCCCCCCCTCTTCTACCATTCAAGGTTAGAATGTGCTAGAGCTTCCACGCAAAGCCTAGCCGGATAGCCCGTGCATGTGCACTCCCGCTTTGTTCATCTTTAGCAGAGGCCGGTTGTGTGGCGTCAGCGGGCCTGGGTGTTTCTGTCCCGTGATTCCATCTCGCATGTGCCTCTTGGCCAGCGGGCCATTGGCCGCAGGGAAGAGTCCTCGCTTCCCACATGTGGTTGGGCGTGTTTTGGGGCGTGTACCCGGCGTACGTTTGCAGCACTGCTTTTTGGTCTAGTTCCCAGACACAATGGCAGCACCACAGACCGTGGGTCTTCTCATTGATGTAAGAGTTGCGTCATGATTCAACGCCTCTGCAAGGTGGGGGGGTCTCCTTAGAGGTGTGCACGGTGCGAAGTTTGTGTCCCGGTAACCCTTGCCATGATTTGCGGGGAACCACAGGTGATGGTGCCGCCTACACTACACACCTGTCTTCTTGCTACATCTGAAGGTAACTTGCTTCCATCTCCATACCATACATTACCCCGTCCCAACTCAAAAATAGCATAACATGAGATTCCACCTATCGTATGGGGGCAAACCCTTCAGGGACCTCCCCTGTTGTGGGGTCCTCGTGGGAAGCACACAGCGGAATGTAAATTCACACGAGTTCACGTGGCCTCCCTCTACCTCCTATTGTTTGATCCATTCCTAATCCCACGCTGTATGCTCATCAATGAGCTTTGCACGGGTGGGGGACCTTCTCTGTGGGGCCAGCGTAAGAGTGGCGCTGGCTCCCAACTACCAAAGCAGTGTAACGTAGTCCCGTATGGTGCCATCATAACCTCAACGGGTTGAGCCGCAAAGTTGTACAGCTTCCCCGTGGGTCTCCTTGATGGCCCTTGAACAAGGGTAACATACGTGATTTACACACCCAATATATTTGCTGTAGGCCTAATCCACCATATTTTGGGGGTGAGTCGATGTGGGTGGCATTATGGGCCTTGTAGATGTTCTCCTTGTTGTGTTGTAAATCTTTTGCAATTGCAACAAATTCTGAACATGTTTGATCTATGTGATGGAACATGCGGTCAAGGGGTGTAAACATGGTATGGTGCACCCAACGGGGTTGGGCATAACCAACAGTGACATCTCAAGTGAGTGCTTGGCAATAGTCCAAAATGCGCCCCTCGAGCCCTCCCAGTTGCACTCTTGCACAAGAATCCCAATGGTTAAGACATATGGGCAATATGTGTACAATAGCGACTTTAGGGCTAGCGGCATACGTAGACCCTTACGCTGAATGGCATATAAATCCCGATGGTTTGTCAACAAAGCACACACTAACTCGTCGGGCCTCGCTCTATTGATCGGTGTGGAAACTAAGAGACCAAGCATCGTCTTTTCCATATGAATAACCTTACCCTTGCGCGACAAAATAGAACCAACTTGTAGGCTATTCCCCTATTCCAAGAACTTAATGAACGGCAGAAGAGCCCTATAAATAAGCACAAAACAATAATTGGCGACAGATCCCATATATCAAGGGAAACCGCAAGAGTAGTTGCGGTACATTCCAGGGCACATAGGCTGCACTGGAACAGCGCTTCAATAGTGCAAAACGTTTCACATCACACACAAGCTACAACAGCTCCTTGTGTGTGCTACATCGCAACTCAGAAAGAAAAAAGGGTCTCAAGTTTAGGGAACGCACATTCCGTCGTGAAATGTACCAACGGGCACAAACCCATAGTCTCTAAAAACCCCGTTTGGCGACATGAATACGATCAAATAGTGCAACACGTGAGCGAAAGATGTCATTTGCAACCTTTGTTGCCCTGACCTCAATTCCGGCCAACTATGGAAGACCACAGTAGGCGGGATGTAGTAGTGTGCAACACTCAATTGCACTACAACTCAAAGTTGACAGAGGTGTGTGGGCATCAACGACCCACCTATAATGCCTCAAATTGTCAAACCATATATAAATTTGCCGGCGAAGCATGGAGTTCCACAACGTATGAGCTGAACAGCCAGCAGGCTCGTGAATAGAGTCCTGCTCCGTGTTGCACTCCTACTTTGACTCCTACTTTGCGTCGCTGCTGGCAGACATAATTCCCCAATTAAACCCCGACCCACAGCTAGACAAAGGGAGGGTCGTGTGACGTAGAGGATAACACAAGGCATGGAACTACTGCAAAAAAAATTGGGTACAATCGTGAAGGTTCTTTTCCACAGGCGCCGCCATCAGATGAGGCATTGAATGACAGAACTTGTGATTCTTCCTCGATGCGAGGCACCATTACAAAAGCTTCTGAAGAGTTCCACCACGAAAAGCATTTCGAGCCATCCCTTTGGTTGTAGGAGCAAAAGATCCATCGACTGCAGCATGTACGACATTTATAGTGAGAGGTAATGCCATTAAAAACTCTACAAGATACGAAAAGAGCTTTGTAGGGTAGTAAGGAAGAAGACGACCCTCACAAACACTAACAATTGGAATCTGCGTGAAATTTCGGCTAGATGTATTGGATGCAGGAAAACAACTAGTAATATCTAAGCAAAGTGGAAAAGTTGGCCGAAATTTCGGCCAAATGTGAACAAATGGTAAATAAGAATGCCTAAAACGAACCACCCCCCCTTGCGCAAGCACAGCCTGGGTCCCACAAGTCAGGTCAAAACGGCGGTTCAACACCCACCCTGTGCTTAGACAAGGCCGTGCATGCGCGTTACATAGGTGACAGCAAACGTGGAAGGGAACCCTTAGATGGGGATGGTGAGGGGCCGCAAACAGGGAAGAGCACTTTATCAAAAGCAGCCCCATGTTGTTTGCTCTCATGTCATTTCCAGCCATGGCTAACAGTGTTATGCCCGGCATGGCTGTCACGTACGTTCAAGCATTGGGGAACTCTATGCCACTATCTTTTTTTCGTCAATGACTCCAGAAGTTCAAAGAGTACTCAACAGTGTGCTTGGGAAAGTGGGGGACTCCATCATATGATACAATGGATCCCCGCAACGCGGGGCACATGGCAAAGACCCTCAGTTCACATGCCTATACCAAAGGGCTCTGTGATGCGGTCGGCAAAACCGCCACGCCATATGGCAAACCTATAATGTGTAAGTGTTAAGGGGGGAGAAAAGGCATGCTCGATCACGTGTGTGCCATTCCCCACAGGTCCTCGGGGTTGACAAGCTTTCATCGCTTTACACGGGCCATGTCCGGTGGCGGGCGTTGACCCAGGATGCCGGGCCTTGTGCGGCACTGGCATTGAGGCAGAGGCGGCTCCACCCGGTGGGTGGCACGCTCAGATGCCCACAATTGGCTCATCACCGAAAAGAGCTCAACCCTTCAGTTATGCCACTAATAGTGCCGGTCAGGACACGTATCAGCCACTATTATTGGTCCCTCTGGTCATGGGGACAACTACATCCATTTGAAGTACATGCGGGATGGAAAGGGATTGAGCATGCGTGGTACAATGTTGTTATGAACAGAATGCACTATCACAAACATGAGTGAGCCTCTCTTTCCCTGTACAAGTGCTCCACAAACACCCAATCCTCCATTGTGGACCACCAAAATAGTGCCCCGAAAATTTCCTCAGAACGGCGGTTCAACGCCCACCCTGTGCTTAGACAAGGCCGTGCATGCGCAAGGGAGGGGGGGGGGGGGTGATGAAACACGAAAGCTTGGAGCAAATCGGCCAGCCTTGAAAGAATTGTGAATAAAAAAGCGGATTTGACGTGAAACAAAAAAATGGCAAATAGTTCGGCCAAACCCAGAAAAAATTCAACACCCATGCCTATTTTCATGGGAGCACAACAATTGGGAGAAATTTCGGCGAGGTTAAAAAAAAACCTCCCATATGGTACCCTAAATGATATTGACAATTGAGGTTACCACAGTACACGCTAATTCAATCAGTGTCACACAAGGTTGGTAACAACATTGCTAGGTTAAATAGCATATACAAAAAGAAACAAGTGAAATAGTCTTAATTTGTGTGTATAAGGTACTACAAGGTGGGCAGTTTGTGACGCCTAAGACAAGGGGCGTTCTCACAATGCATGCACGGTGCCAAGTATGGGGTTTTGTGATTGCTTCCCTCACCTGCCCTGCAAGACAGCCAATTCTCAGTTCGTCTCGTACTGTCAAACATCTCCGGACAGTCCATGTACAGCTCTTCCCATGGGGTTCGCCTTAGTATGCCCAATGTGGTGGACACTATTGGACGTTGCCTAGCTTGGGCTTTTCTGCATCTGTATGACCCAAAGACCAACACCTAGTTCCCTCTCTGGGTGCCTATTTATTGTCCTGAGAGAAACCTACTAGCAACCCAGAAACTTGTTAAGATTTCATGTCCACCCAATTTGAGTGAGGCTTGGTGTGCAACAGCGGCTTTTCACGGCTGCCTGTAGGTGGCGCTAAGCTAGTGCAGTGCCCAACCCCTTTGCTCCCACTATTTCCTTAACTGTTATGGGTATAACAATTCCATTCAGTGTGTGCTGCTGCCACCACCACCCCATCTCCTGGGGGGGGGGGGGGGGTCAGTTTAGTACCACACCCCAACCCCTGCAGCATGAGCAAGTCGTCCGCACGGGGGGTTCCAGGTTTGGCCGGGGGGGGGGGGGTTGAATTCCTTCTTGCTCTAAGGCTGTTGAATATACTACACATGTAAGGTGAAATCTCGTTTACCACACCACATGTGCGCACAACTTCATCTTCTTGATTGAGGCACAGGATTGCCGCAACCATGCTGGCTGTTAGATGCCGAGGTTTGGGCATTCTTTTTCGGGGGGGGGGGGGTCCACACACCCCAATTCTACTTGCTGGTCGGCAGGTGGGGACAATGTAAGGGGATAGGAAATTAGAGACCCCTCATGCGACAAGCGCCATTAAAAGTGACATGCTACAAGAAAGGAGAACATAAAGCACAAATGTCCCGATCATCAGAGCCATGTGGGTTCAAGTGGGCAAAGACTCACAACAAATGCGTCCATGACTCTATATAATTGGCAAATGTGATGACAAACCCATGTCTTATGTGGCCGCACTATTTTTCGTACATCATGAAATAACGTGCACAATTATCATAGTCCCTACACCTTCTATAGCTTGGACAAGGGCGTGTTTTATACAAGGGGGGGGGGGGTATGCAAACCGTAGGTGTTTTGTGTCCCTCAAAGCACAAAGAAAACGGTTATGCCAGACCCAAGCCAATTGGCCTATAGATTGGGCACTATTCAACCCAAAGGCAGACCCACACTCGGGGACTACCCAGCGCATTTCAGAAAACAACACTACCGTATCGGCTTTTAAAGATGCAAAATGGATGTTTTTTTATGCGGTTTCCAATTGGATGCGCTTGGATTTGAAATCTAGAATCGTGTACTTTTTGCTTCTCCAAGCCGGACTTGGAGATTTACGTCATTTTGCCTTTTTCCTCCTCTAATAGCATTGTAGCCCTCGAGTGGCTGCTTACAAATGTGCCATCAAATCTGGGCCCACAACATTACTATCTATTAGTTGAGGTAATTACTAGCGTGGTGGTGGTGCCCCCCCCCTCCCCCCGCTGCTGAACCGTGTCGGATGGGCCTGCACAGGGGGCCTCCACCACCAGGAACCGCTTCGGCGGCTGCCTCCCCTGGGGAAGGTGCGATCCGGATGGGGCAGCAGTGCCACTGCCATACCAAGTGCTACACAGCCGGAGCCGCGGTGAGTGTGATGTCCTCTGGCAAACCTCACCAGTCTCAATACCTGCAGACCTCGTCCTATGGTCTAGTGGTTCGGCCCTGACCTCGTGCATCATGTCTCGGACTGTGCACCACCGCCGCCTGTGTGCCTCAGTCGCGGCGGCACGGTGTGGGACCTGCAGTGATTGCCACTGCTTGCGGGTGAGCGCGGATATTCCACTGACTGCTTTGCGTGGGGCACGCCATGCCCCCCGGTCAGGACCATGGAATGACATGGTGTGTGTGTGTGTGTGTGCGTGAGTGTGGGCCGGAAGCCCCGGACGTGACGCCGACCAGGGTCCCCAAGGGGTGTGGGTATGGAAACTTCACCCGCCGGTCTCGGACTGGGTCAGTGGTGGTTTGCGTGGCTCCGAGTCCAGCGCGCAGCAGCCTGTGGCACAAGCCGCTGACACATAGGGTCGGCCTGGCGACGTGTCTGGCAGGTGTTGGACACACTCCCATCCCATCCCATCCCCGCTGCTGAACGTGCGATGGGGGCAGCAAGAAGGTACTGCTCTCATTCATTTTCATTTGCTTCTCCTATTGCAACTCCAACTACCTCTCACCCCCTTGTCCACTAAGCGGCTGTGTGTGACAGTTGCCTCGCACCCGTGATCACTAGACAAAAAAACATAGCGAACACAAGGGCATGTGAACCACAAAATGACCTGAAAGCTGCCTGCGGGGATGCATGTCAGGTCTACTGAGCAACAGGCTCAGTGTGCCACTTTGTTTGACGCGAGTATTTCACCAGAAAGAGCTGCACATGCTCAACAAGGGCCACAGGAATGAGCTCTCGTTTGGGGGGGGGGGGGGGCGCTCGGCTGGATTCACCAGTAAGCTGCATAGCATCTGTCTCATCAGTGGGAGGGGGGGATGAGGGGCGCAAAAAAGTGTCCAACTTCAACTGCAACTACTTCCCAGTTTGCCTTCTCTCCGCCCGGTTGGCCGCTGTGGGAGCTGAGGTGCGTCGTTGGGGTGTCTGCACATGAAGAAAGGACAACAAGGCTACAGGGGCACAGTCATGCATTACCACCGTACCGGAGCACTCATATGTGATTCACCGGAAGTCAACACCAAATTCCCAGGGGCCCAGAATCTTGGTAGACACAACACTGCCTTCTGAACGTTGGAAACTGAAAACAGCACCAGGAGAGTACGCGTCAATATCATCGACATTCATGGCTGAAATCGTGAAAAACGAAGTGTTCTGCATGATACGGGGTACAGTGCAATGCCTTCCTTGCAAGAACTTTGAAGTACACAGCAATGCACCAGTAATGCACCAACAACAGTACCTCGTCCAACCAGCAAACACACAGGAGAGCCTCAATATCCAACCTTCTAAAAAATTTTGGAAAATGGAGGGTGACGGTTCCCTCGCCCCCCCCCCCCTCTTACTAGACAAGGGCGCTTACTGGACAAAGGGGGGGGGGTTCACAAAATTTGTCCTCATTTTCCTAGGATTGTTGATGAAAGTCCACCATTTTCTCTTGAAGAGATGGATCATATCGTCATTTCACGACCAAGTCCATCTTCCCATCATCATGGTGCCATTTCCACCACAATAAGCAAGAACGGCCAAAAATAGGTGAAAATGAAATCTCCCATATCCCCCATAGGGTAGAACCACTACCATGGAATGTGGGTGTTTGGTACAACTCTGCAGCGTGCCCCCTTAGTGATCCCCGAACGTGCCGTATGGTGGATTCCGTAGCGATTGGGATTCTAGAAAACAGGCCATTAGTGCACATTGATCACACAGCACACACAATGCAACCACAATGCCCTGCCCCTGTCCTTGTTCTTCCCCTACCAACGCAAGAAAAATCCCCCTCACCTCAGGTGGAACAATGCTGAAATCACGGTTGCCCGGCCCACTCAAAATTCACTCGTAGAGGAGAAATGAATAGAATGCCAACACAAAAACTGCACATGGTTTTGCCATCCATGGTGCCCTGCCAAATGCTGGTGATCACTGGGCATATCTCAGTCACACACAATGCATGGGGGCAGTAAGGATGGGTTTCGTTGTACACCAAAGCACTGCGCCTCCACAAAACTGGTTTTCAGGAGAATCCATCATGACACCCCCTGGGGGAAAGACGAAGACGGCAGGCGGATATTGCAGAATCTACTGCCTGACGAACCACAAGCAGAGCAGCCTGACATTCTGCTGAATGCATCAAAACCCGTCAACAAAACATTCAACACGCTGATTGTTGGCGGAGGCCGCCAACAATAAAGGTGTGCCCTTGATTTGTTGGGACGCAGGGACTGTGGTGATGAGTCACTCAATGGTGATTTGCGTTGCCCATGCGTGACCTGTGTGACCCAACAGCACCCAGTTGAGATGTCGTACGCTTGCATTACGGCCACCACCTGAAAAAAACCGGACCTGCAAGCAAGGGCATCGCATGCATTAGCAATGTTGTGCCCTTGCCCAGAGCATATGTTTGCATTTATATATAAGAGGGAAAGAATCAGGAGGTCAACCAAAGGAGCTGACCCCCATCCACCCAATCCAAGCTTTCCAGGAGGCAAAATTTCTTAGGTTTCGAGAACTGATCTGCAACCATATTTATACAACTGGACAACTTGTGACTACACAACGCACCAGCTCCTTCTGCACACCTGTACACACGTTTTTTTGCAAGTCCACAGCAGAGGCTGCAGCATGAGATATCATAGCAGACGGCCACAGCTGCGCAGTGTGGAGATTACCTGACTGAGAATCATCCATCTTTGAAGAAGATGTGCAAGCAGTGCGGTGGAGGGGGGGGGGGGTGTTGAATGAATCTTCCAGCCACATTTAATTGAACTTCATGAAGAAAGGGGTAGGTGAATACATTTGGCATGCATTCAATGCCTGCAGCATGTAGGTATTGCGTTACGAGCTCAGCTTTGGCACCACCCCATCCACCGCTGACGGAGCTGAACTCTCACAGCTCAGCTTGACTCCAATACGCGGAAGCCAAGAGGAGCAACAGAGGGGCAGAGATCCAGGGCAGGGGGCTGAAGGCACAGGTGAATTATGATAAAAATGCCCAGCACAGGCTCAGTGGTCACTCGAGCGCTGTGCACACCTCAATCACTGCATAGCACAATTATAATTGTTGCACAACAATTGCTCTCGTTGCGTCTACATTTTTCTGGAAAGCCATGGAACAGAACAGGAATGAGTGGCGCCCATCCTCAGCTTTTTCTTGACGGCGCCGCTTGCTCGAGAACCCCTGTGCATTGGCCTGCAAAGTGTCCCACAACAAGAACAGCACCACGTCAGGGATGATGTGCAGTTGCACAATGGAGGTTACACCATCCCTTCTACCTCGTGAAAGGGAGTCGTCGCCGCAAAGGGGGAACACAATAATGTCAGAAAGGTTGTGTCCGCACCAGACATCACAGTTGGTGCAGTTGGTGCATATCATGACCACATGGGATACACAGGAAACTTGTGTAGGGAGATCCTGGGGTGTTTCGAAAGAACAGATGCCTTGCCAATGACGTTGATTTTTTCCTGCCTGCAGGTTGTGGGCACAGTGCAACAATTCTGGCTTTACGTCACACACAAATCTGCCTTTTCATGTCTGGTCTGGATTGTACTCAGGCCAGGAAGTTCCACAAGGTCCTGAGGGTTTTCAAACTGCGAATGGCAAGACTGGCAATCATCTACAATATTCTGGCGCTGCCACTGTGCAGCCCTAAATCTCCTTAAACAAGAATCCCAGATCCCCCATTACTCACGTTGAATTGGACAAAACACATCTGTTTTGAGCGTGCTTCCAGTTGTCTAAGACTCTCGAGAAAGCGCGTTTGTGTTGTTACTAAGGCGACGCGAAGCGGAGGTTACTGACCAGAGTTCATATGGATCACCTTTGTTCATGTCTGGCAGGACTTTACAGCGCATAATAAATGCACTGCAAAAGCGCTGCAACACATATTGGCCACACGTACTTAATACCTGCTATCACACTTCAATGCCTTTTGGGTCATGCCTATGATGGAAATTCTATTGCCTTCGGCAGTGCACCTCAAAGAGAGGCTGACAGTCAGCCAATCAGTCAGCTAGCCAAGCCAGCAGTCAGTCAGACAGAAACACACAGTTTGGGTTCTTTGTCAGTGGCAGATGCGGCCCCAAGCAGTGGGGAGAACATCTGGCTCCAGGCAAGCAGTGGCCGAATGGTAATGCAGCTGACCGCAGACATTTTCGTCGGCGGTTTGAACCTAGGTCAGGTGAATATGGCGGTGGTGCTGCCGATGACAGTCGAAGGACCGGGATTCGAACCGCCGACCTAGAACTTTGCGGCCGGCTGTGTTTCCATTCAACTGGCGTTTGATGTGACAGCAATGGGCTACCCCACTGCTTGGAGCCTTCTGAGCAAAAACTCTTGACCGCCCCCAGTCCCACCCCCACCCGCCCCTCAAAAAAGTGATATCGAGTTTTAGGGGATAGAGGCCTCAGAATCAAAAAATCCATTGGGGGATGGTCTTATTGGGCAAAATAATGATTTTACAAGGGGTTGGACATCAAATATCATGCCTTGGGGTATGCTACGCGAATGACCCCCAAAAAGGGGGGGGGTATACGACGCCCGCGCCTGCGCTTGATCTAACAACCTCTCTTCGAGGTGATTTGATTTCACTGAGTCTCATTGCACAACATCAATCCTGATATATACCCTTAGATGTGTTAAAAGGGTGTGGTGAATACGTTGTTGTTGTTGTTGTTGTTCTTGTTGCTTACACTGTTGTGCTAGGAAACAGATATTTTTCGTGAGATGCTCTAAACTGATGGACCTTCATACATGCACACCTTGTCAGAATACACCCCGTCTTGGTTGGACCCCGCTTGGTAAAATGGATCATGAATCCATAGGATAGCGCTTTGGAGAGAGGGAAGGATGGAGGGAGGGGGATAAGGGACAGCAGCGGCAGGAGAAAGACAACAGCCCCAGACAACCTTCAGAAAGCAACAGGTAACAACAACTCCCATGACAGTTTCTTCTGATTGGATGCCCCAAGGCCACACCACAACGAGGCACCAGTGTCACTTCGAGTTCAAAGCCACTGTCCCCATGAACAGCTCCTCCCAGATGGAAAATATATCCCAAATTGCACAAAAAAAACCAACTGCACTTCACCACAGTGCAACAACAGCAGCAACCACCTGTCCCCTCGAGTCCTCATCAGGGCTGTTCCAACCTGTCCGTAACGCCGTGACCTCAATAAAGCACCAGACCAATACCCGTCGTCGGTCACCATCGAATGACCGCCAACCGCCGTCGATGAACCGCACGCAATGTTGCCACGTACACCGTTGGGCCGGACTTCGTCGAATGAAAAAGAAAAGAAAAAGAAAGAAAAGTCTTCCTTCTAAAGGACCCTGCCCCTCACTCATGCACACAGGTACAGAGCTCAACCAGGGCTCAAGCAAACTGGGCCTTGGGTTAGCAGGCCTGTGCAAGAACACGTCCCAAAAAGGTGACCTGAGGAAACAAAGTTGAGCTTTTCGACTTTCCACGCAACCCCTTGCCCAAAAGGAGCACCCAAGGGTCAGTACATAATATATGGCATGGCCATAGAGTTCAAGCGCAATTCCTTTCACCCAAAAAAGCACCCGTATTTGGGCTGCGGCGGCGACCCCCCTTTCCGTTATGCCTTGCGCCCAAATCCACAGGTGGAGGGACAACGTGAATATCCCACCTTCCTGAACCTTATCTGCTGCACACTGGAGGCACAGGCCCATCTGCTGCACCTGTATATGCCAAATTCCTTGTGCAATGGTATTGCAACTCCGGCCTGTGCCGTGGCCTTATTCGGAGGTCCCAGCGGCAATTGAGGACATCTGATCGACAACACTTTGTTAACGTCAACTGTCCACCAAATTCAGGGGCACTGGGGACATACCTTGCCATCCATCAACAGAGGCTTCCTCTCGCTGCTAACTCCTGACCCCCCTCCTTGCACGGGCAACACTCAAGTTGCAACATTTGAAAGGAAAAAACCTCTTGTTGCTCTGACAAGGGAACAAGGGGACATGTGCGCACCATTAGAGAACACAAGAGGTGACTATTGCGTCATGAATGTACCAGTCGTCAGGTGATCCCCTGATCTCCACCTCCAAAGGATAAGAAACGGTGAAAATGGGTGGCAGGGCAGCAACCAATGTCCCTAAAAGGCCATCCCCAGCCTCAAATCACCGAAAAAACATGATCTTCATGGACCACCAGAAAATGGAACCGCCAAATTCAAGGATTCCAAAAGCTGCGGAAACAACACCTACTGTTGCTCCGACAAGGGTGTTGTTTTCGCAAACGGGAGGGAGGGGGATGTCAGACGGTGTAAAGCCTCGGGCTTGGGCAATCCAAGGATAATGGCACGGGATCTGGAGCACAGGCGCTCAGAGCCTCCTCTGCCGTGTTACAAACATGGGAGGGGTGGGGGCTGTTGCCATGTTCCTTTGGCAGTAAAATTTTAGCAGTGCACAGCCAAGTGCTGATGCCGAAGATATCAGGAAACAAAAGGCTACTCGTTAATTTTTCATGGAGAAATCGGTTAATGGGGGCACGGTCTGTCACTTTGGGACACGAATCCCGTCCCTGTTCCCAGGACCGGGACCAGGGACTGGGAAAGTGGTGTTTCCCAGCACTCCAGCATTTCACTGGAGGGGGCCATATCCCGCCCTGATCCCCCCACCCCCCACGCCCACGCAGCAATCACTCAAAGAGGACACAATAAGATCCTCAGTGCCTTCAACTGAGCTTTCTCTGGTACGTTTGGCACAGGTCAGTTTCGTCCCAAACATTGTTTTCGGCGCCTTCAGCGCCAACCAAATTTCAGGACTACAGGTGGGATGCCGTCACGAAATCAAAGGCCCTCGCCACGGGCTGGTCTCCTCGGCCAACTAGAAATGTTTCTCACCCCAGCGAAGTGCGTTATCACCCACATATTGTCGTACCAAATCACTTTGAGTGAGGCCCAGGCTGAGCTGGTGGCGGTTGAGCGACAGTGGTGCCACATGCCACAGCAATCAAATGTTGGGGGACAAGGGGGTAGGATAACAGAGAGAGAGAGTTTATTTCCCGAGACCACAGGTTGCTTAAAATGGCGTGGGTGACGTGAATTGCGACAGGGAATGTTGGTGCAGGTGCAAGGACGGAGCAAATCCTGGTGGCAGCTGTTGCCCTTGATGCTGAAGGTCTGTCTCAGTGTATGGAGGGGTGATGTGCGGGCTGAATAAATGGGCAGCATTGTGGTTGTGTGCAGAATAGCCTTGCGAGGGGCTCATGCTTCCATCCGTTTGAGAGTATGGCGTGGCCTGCATGTGTGGGATAGGGTTGGTGTGTGCTTGGAGACCGCCAACGCTAATGCCTTCCCCTTGAACCATTGGAGCAGTGCCATAATTACCATCCAATCCTCCTTGTCCAATGAAAAACTGCTGGTTCAGAGTGCCATTGCCACTGAGTTGGTGATGATGTTGCTGGTGTTGCTGGGGCAAATGCTGGTGTGTTTGACCGTAAAAGTATTGGGGCTGATGCTGCTGAGGTGGCTGATGGTGCTGCTGCTGGTGCTGTTGGTGCTGGTGCTGCTGCTGCTGATGCTGGTGCTGTTGGTGCTGGTGCTGTTGGTGCTGGTGCTGGTGGTGCTGGTGCTGCTGCAGCTGCTGCGGCTGCTGAGGCGCCTGCGGCTGCTGCTGTGGCTGCTGCTGCTGGTGCTGCTGCTGCTGCTGCTGCTGCTGTCGTTTCTTTTGTTTTCGTTGATTCTGTTTCTGCTGCTGCTGAGGTTGCTGTTGTTGTGGCTCATGCTGTTGCTGGTGCTGTGTGGTTTGCTGCTGTTGCTGTGGCGGTGGCGGTGGCAAAGGCGGTGATGGCTGCTGGGGCAGCTGCTGTGGCACGTGCTGCTGCATCAGGTGCGGAGGCATCTGATCAGGCATCTGCAGAGAGAGTTGCGGGGTCTGGTGCTGATTGTCATGCTGGTGGGGATGCTGTTGCTGATGCTGGTGGTGGCGGTGGTGTTGACGATGCTGCTGGAGCTGCTGCTGTGGCGGCAGCGGCGGCAGTGACTGCTGCTGCTGCTGCTGCTGCTGCTGATGCTGGTGCTGGAGCTGTTGTGGTTGCTGTTGCTGTGTCTGTTGCGGGTTTTGATGCAGACTCTGGTGCTGGTTCTGTGTTTGGTTCTGGTACTGGTTCTGTTGCTGCTGCTGTTGCTGTTGCTGTTGCTGTTGCTGTTGCTGTTGCTGTTGCTGTTGCTGTTGCTGTTGCTGTTGCTGTTGCTGTTGCTGTTGCTGTTGCTGTTGCTGGTGCTGCGACGCCTGCTGATGCTGGTGCTGATTCTGCTGTTGAAAGCCTTTGCCTTTGTTCCCACGCCTATTGTACCTAGGACCTTTGCTGCCTTGGCCTGGTCCTTGGTTTTGATCACCAACAGACTTGGTGTCATCTTTGACAATGCCAAGAACATCTGTTTCCCCCAAGCGAGCCATAATATCCGAGTACATCTTGCAGCACTGCAACACAGATCAATGAATGGGCAACTGTTGAGACATAATTAAGGGGTCAATGGGGGTTATTTGGGGGTCATCAATGGAGGAGGCTGCTATGGTTTGTTGTAGCCCTTTGACCAATCGCTGGTCAGGCAAATGGGCATCTCCTGAAACACGTGCCCCCTGCCACCCAAAAAAGCTGTGTGTGTTTGGGGGGGGGGGGGGGGTCGCCAGAAAGGCTGAACAATAATAGCAGCTGGTACTTGCAGGTGTACGTACGTGTTCACCTTTTGAGGAGGGAATCATACACTCGTGGATTGGTGGGTTGGGTGCGCACCCATTGGGTCTGAGAGGTGGGCAGCCTGGTCCACTACCCCTAACAGCTGGGGGAAATTGCTTTTCAGAGTGGGACACTTGGGTAATTATCATGGAACAGCAGAAATTGTTCCCTTTGTGAACTGTACTTTTGAATGGGGAGTGGCTATCGCAACATTTTTGTCTGTTTTGAGTATTGTGCCTCACCATTGTACCCTTTGGACCTACTTCCTTAGGAAAATTAATGCGGTGCTGATACTTCAAATGAACCCATGGGTGTAACCCGTTGAATTTTTTTGGTGACCTGCACTCTTTTTTGTGTAATAACCCGCATAAACTTGTTTTTTTCCAAAGTAACCCACGTACACTTTTCAAGAAGGAAGGAGGACAAAAAGAAGAACCCAACAACCGCCATTGCTACCGGAGGAGGTGAAGCAAAAAGCCCCCACAGACATTTTGGGTAGCAAGGGAGCCATGGCGTGAAGGGTGACTTGCATGCAAATTTTTACTCATCGCCCAAAGATGGCGAAAATAAATAAAAAATGTTGGAACATCACCAAGGGTGCATGCAGCACTACAAGTAGTTGCAGAATACCCTCTTGTAGGTAAGCTGAGACTTGGTGTCGCCTGAATTAGGCTTGGCACCAGCACTTGAGTTCCGTGCACAAGCGTCATAACGATCCTTTTTTGAGCTGCAGGGTCAGCTTGTCAATGAAGAGTTCGTGACCAGTTGCGCCTTTTGGATAGGCATAGTGATAGGGACTGTGAACCACTCTCCGCGGATCGGTACCCGTTGAAAGGCATCTTTCGCATTGGTAGCATTGGATGTGCTTGAGGAAGAGGGGGTTTGATCCCGAGGCTCGGAGGCTTGAACACCTTGGAGTGGCTCAACAACAGTATCCTCCACCTATGCAGGTGAACTGGAGGGGGGCTCTTCGGGCGCGGAGGGGGTGACCCCAAGAGTTTCTTCAGGCTCGACAGCTCTATCCTCTACCTGTGAAGGCAAAATACAGGGGCGCTTCTTCTTCCGATGTGGTCCCAATGGCACGAGGACGTTCTCTAGGTGTCCAACATGAGACCTCCTTGGTCCAATCATTTTGTGGGATCGCGCTAGGGGTTAGACGGCATGATGTGCATTGATGATGCCCATGGCTTGTTTGATGAAACCTTCCAGCAAGGGGTGTAAGCCAGAGGTTCTCAAAGCTTTCTCTATGGGTAACCACGTGCTCAGACAGGTGCAGACATTGGTAACATGTCCAACCATCCTTTTGAAAAAAACCCCAAGGCCTTAGCATGAATGGTGACCTATCTTGCCTTCAACTGCCTCACCATTGGTTGGACCAAAGAGGTCCCACCCAATGGCTCCCAAATCCACACTCTGAATGCCCATACAGGCTGGGTGCAATCCATAGCACAAAGAAACCAATGGAGCCCCTCACGATCATCATTATTGACAATCATGGTGTGGCGTCGGTGCCAACCCAAAGCCGCATGGAATGATGTCTGACCACGTTCAAATGCCCTCATGTTGCAAAAGAGGGGCAAAATGAAGGAGACGGCCATGATCCACAGACGGGGCTCATCTATTTCTAAATGATATAGCTTGTTGGTCAACCACGCTGTGATGTCCCTATCGTTCAACCAACCTCCCACGATTAGAGGTGTGGTGTCATCACCACCCGCTTCAGGTGGGCATCCGCAACACTAATTTGGGCAAAGCAGAATCCTCTTCGCCCAAGAGTTTGCCTTTCACCACTTTCTTTGGTGGGCAAGGGGGCTCCTCTTCCACCTTCACCTTTGCAACGTTTGCACTCTTTGCCTTGTTGAGCAGAGGACCAGGGGGCAATGTGGCTTCAAGGAGGAAATCAACATCAACCTCCGATCTCCACTTCTCATAAAACCACGATTATTCGTCACAGTTGGCTCTACCACATTGTGGACACACAAGCATGGTCAAGGAAAAACAACACAATGTGGGAACCAATGGTTAAATTTTTCCGTCACACAGCCCACAAATAAATCCAAGGAGGGCGGAAAAGGTTCATTTGGTGCCAATTCCTCCGGTGTGGCTCAGAGAGGCCCTTGTCTTTAGAGCACAATGCCACATCAAGCATAGGGAATCCGAGGTTGCATGTTGTGCATCACCCTTAGGGACACTAGACACACAGGCCTCTTTTTTTGCCTTGGTGGAAGTACAAAGCTTCCCTTGCGTCAAAATATACACAAGCCTCATGGATGGCTTAACTCTCCTGCCACATCCAAGGCTCCGGAAGGGAGGATTGAGAACAGAGCAACCGCAAGAACGCATGCGGTCACTTCCCCCAATACTTCCCAAGGTTGGGAATGCCGTCGATAAGAAACTCCGCCAAAGTGGACATTTATGCTCCGTTTCAAACTTGAGCACATCTATATGGGGTAACTGGGCTTGCAACTGGAAGGGGGGGGGGGTTGATAGAGCCCCCTGGCTAGACCCCCCCCAAAAAGGGCTCAATTGATGGGACCCGCCAAAACCACCCTCGGGACCTTTGTGGTTCAAATGGCGGTGGTATGAGCATTTAAGGACACTTGGTCCCCGGTCAATTCCGGCTACACATGTGTGTAGCGCCCCACCAAGGCCTTCCATGAGAACCACGTGACCTAGTTAGAGTCACAATCACAGTCAGAGTAAGGGTCGGAGTCTGAGTCAGAGTCAGATTCAGAGACAGAGTGAGAGTCGGAGGAAGAGCGGTAGTCGGGGTTGGAGCTTGAGTCGAAGTTGGAGTTGGAAGTAGAACTGGAGGTAGCAGATGCCTCCGTTGAAGCCCTTGAAGGAGTATAGTCAGGGTCAGCCAAGCGGCTGCGTGGACCACTCCGTGCAGAGACACACTCTAGGCACAACTAGCAACCATGAGGAACCTTCTGCAAGGGTGGAGTCAAGCACAACCGGTGCCATCCAACTGTGGTAGAATGCGCACCTTCAAAAATGAGGATATCATTGTCCTCGGATGCATCACCACTAAGGCCATGAACACAAACAATGTCTTCATCTTCATCTTCGTCCTCATCATCCATGGGTTCCTCAGGCACGGATACCCTGTCTGTAGGAAGACCCATATACGTACGAAGGTGTGAGTATACATGTGTTGCATGAGCTCAGCGTGAGGGCCACAGGCACTCAAGTCCAAATAAGTTAGCAACCGCTTCAAATTTGCAACAGTGCATTGCCCATTCAAAACCAAACAACCGCATGCTTGCCGGAGCAAATGTTCCACCTCACCCTTCACTCCAAGGGTAACCATCCCACAACGCCGTTTGAGGTGCCCCTCGGCTTTTGCAAACTGCTACAAGCGGCAGTGAGCAAACCATGCCTGCACAGCACGCACGCTTGCAGCAGCACTAATGCCAAAGGCAGCCGGTGCAACAGCACGGATCTCTTCTGCCTCCGGGTAGTTGTTCTTGTCCCACAACCGTTTGCACAATACGGAAGGGGGTGTAACCTTCACAACTTGCAAATCCTCCGCACACCCCTCGGGGGCCCAAAAGAGGGCGGAAATGCTATGTCACCCCTGCGTTCTCGGGGGTCCCCAACGCCAAGCGCGGGGAGCAAAATCGGAAGTGGCTACCTCACCCCTGCCTCCTCGGGGAATCATCGCCTTCCCTCTAGACTAGTGTGAACCCCATGCCATGATTCCCTAAAGGGTCTACACCCCTCACGGAATCATCGCATCCCCTCCAAACTAGTGTATATCCCATGCGATGATTTCCTGAAGGGTCTACACCCCTCACGGAATCATCGCATCCCCTCCAAACTAGTGTATACCCCATGCGATGATTCCATGAAGGGTCTACACCCCTCACGGAATCATCGCATCCCCTCCAAACTAGTGTATATCCAATGCCATGATTCCCTGAAGGGTCTACACCCCTCACGGAATCATCGCATCCCCGCTACACTAGTGTGTACCGCATGCCATGATTCCCTGAAGGGTCTACACCCCTCACGGAATCATCGCATCCCCTCTAAACTAGTGTATACCCCATGCGATGATTCCCTGAAGGGTCTACACCCCTCACGGAATCATCGCATCCCCTCCAAACTAGTGTATATCCCATGCGATGATTTCCTAAGGGTCTACACCCCTCAGGGAATCATCGCATCCCCTCTAAACTAGTGTATACCCCATGCGATGATTCCCTGAAGGGTCTACACACCTCACGGAATCATCGCATCCCCTCCAAACTACTGTATATCCCATGCGATGATTTCCTAAAGGTCTACACCCCTCAGGGAATCATCGCATCCCCTCCAAACTAGTGTATACCCCATGCCATGATTCCCTGAAGGGTCTACACCCCTCACGGAATCATCGCATCCCCTCCAAACTAGTGTATATCCGATGCGATGATTTCCTGAAGGGTCTACACCCCTCAGGGAATCATCGCATCCCCTCCAAACTAGCGTATACCCCATGCGCTGATTGCATGAAAGGGCTATACCCCTCACGGCATTATGGCATCCCCTCTAAACTAGTGTATACCCCTTGCGATGATGCCCCGAAGGGTCTACACCCCTCATGGAATCATTGCATCCCCCCTAAACTGGTGTACACCCGATGCGATGACGCCCTGAAGGGTCTACACTTCTCAAATAATCATCGCATCCCCTCCAACCTAGTGTATATCCCATGCGATGATTCCCTGAAGGGTCTACACCCCTTACAGAATCATCGCATCCCCTCTAAACTAGTGTATACCCCATGCAATGATGCCTTGAAGGGTCTACACCCCTCCGGGAATCATCGCATGCCCTCTAAACTAGTGTACACCTCATGCGATGATTCCCTGACAGGTCTACACCCCTCAAGGAATCATCGCATTCCCCATGCGATGGTTCCCTGAAGGGTCTACACCCCTCGGGGAATCATCGCATCCCCTCTAAACTAATGAATACCGCATGGGATGATTCCCTGAAGGGTCTACACCCCTCAGGGAATCATCGCATGACCTCTAAACTAGTGTATACCCCAAGCGATGATTCCTTGAAAGGTCTACACCCCTTAGGGCATCATCGCATTCCCTCCAGACTGCTGTAAACCCCATGCGATGATGCCCTGAAGGGTCTACACCCCTCAAGGAATCATCGCATTCCCTCTAGACTAGTGCATACCCCATGCGATGATTCCCTGAGGGAATGGGCAATGGCACAAGTGGCGAGCAAGGAGAGCAGGCACTGGTCCGGTCAATCGCCGCGATACGGAAACTGCACGCCATGTACTCGAGTGGGCGCTGCCGTTGGTCCGCAACGGGGATGACGGCGCGCCCTTGTGCCCGCTCAAACTGGGCCAACGGAGTGCGTTGGGGCGGTCTAGGAGGGCTAGGCAGTGGATCTCGCTGGGCGCACTTATTCGCCGGGCGACCCGCTTGCCACAGGGGGACCAAGAGGCCCACTGAGGTCCGCCGGCGCCGCGGTTCGGGCCGCGGCATGCCGGTCAAGGGAAGAAGGAGGGCGGCGTTGGGGGGGGGGGGGGGGTGCGCTACCGCCTAGGGGGGGGGGGGGGGGGGCGAGGTCTCGGCCTGCCGGAGTGGCGCTACCCCGCGGGTCCTAGCGGCTGGGTCGCCCCGGGGCTGTGCGCAGCACTGGAGATCCCAGCCCTGGGTGGGAGGGGTGCCCGGCCCCGGGCTAAGCCGACGCCCCCCTCCACTGGTGCCAGGTCGGGTCCCCGGGGGGGGGGGGGGCTGGAGGGAGAGGGAGGGGGGGGGGGGGGGGCTAGCTGAGGAGGTACTCGTCGTCCTCATCGGCGTCAAGCTAACCCTAACGTGGCGGTGCCGCGCCCGCCGGGAACGGCAGCAGGGGCCCATCTCCAAGCGGCTGGAGGGTGAAGCCCGGGAACCATGTCCGGCTAGTCGCGGGCTGGGCCAGGACCACCTCTCAGACGGCACCGCGCAGGGACGGCGGGGCGCCGACGCTGAGGAACACGTCTGGCACGCCCCGCGTTCCGCTGGGTCCAGCACCGACACGGGGACTGCGCGGCCCACCAGTTCTGGGCGCGGCCCTGCCACCGAGCACGCGGACTCGCCCAAGGCGTAGCGTAGCACGGTGCCCGCGTCCTGCGAGGGGGTGGGACAGGCCCGCTGGCCACCCACTCCCCACGCCTCGCATGAGGCGCGACCACCGGGTGAGCGGTGGAAGTACCACCCAATCCGCCACACCTGGGGGACCTATGAAATTGATATGGGGGGGGGGGGGGCTATGAAATTGATACGGGGGGCTATGAAATTCACCAGGGGGGGACCTATGAAATTGATTGGGGGGGGCTAAGAAATTGATGGGGGGGGGGGCTATGAAATTGATATTGCTATTGGGGGTCTATGAAATTGATATTGGGTGCCTATGAAATGGATACAGGGGAGGGGGCCATAAAATTGATACAGGGAAGGGGGCTATGAAATTGATGGGGGGGGGGGTAAGAAATTGATTTGCGGGGGGGGCTATGAAATTGATAGGGGGGCCTGTGAAACCGATGGGGGGGCTATGAAATTGATGGGGGGGGCTATAAAATAGATATTGGGTGCCTATGAAATGGATACAGGGGAGGGGGCTATGATGTTGATACAGGGAAGGGGCCTAGGAAATTGATTGGGGGGGGGCTATGAAATTGATAGGGGGGCCTGTGAAACCGATGGGGGGGCTATGAAATTGATGGGGGGGCTATGAAATGATGGGGGCGGCTTCTAAAATTCTAAAGAAGGACCTATACAATTGAGAGGAAACCTACGGGGACCTACGGAGACACACAACAACACTGCACAGCATA
This sequence comes from Eutreptiella sp. 'Long Island Sound 2002', assembly GCA_964036045.1. Classification (NCBI taxonomy): domain Eukaryota; phylum Euglenozoa; class Euglenophyceae; order Eutreptiales; family Eutreptiaceae; genus Eutreptiella; species Eutreptiella sp. 'Long Island Sound 2002'. The sequence continues at coordinate 135,368,911 of OZ038381.1, forward strand.
GCATGGCACACTTGCAAATTGTGAAATGATCATTCTTATTGCTGTCATTTTTATTGCAAAAAAAGAAACACCTCTAAGAAAAAGAAAAGAAGAAACTATCGCGCCCATGACTACCCCTCCCCCACGCAGTTCTCTCAACTCTGCCCCCTCCCCGGTGAAAAACATGTCAAGAAAAGAAAGGCACCCCCCACCGAACCAAGGCTTGCCCCACATTGCCTATGCTATGTCAAGGTGTGTGTGTGTGTGTGTGTGTGTGCGCGCGCGCGTGCACGCGCGTGTTTGTGTGTGTGTGTGTGTGGGAGCACATATGCCTATGCATGCGCCAAATCTATTGGTGGACGATGCAACGGTGTGTGATGGCCCTACAACGCTAAGGTTGAGGCCAGAGAACGAAAATCTGCACCTCGAAGAGTGTAGTGAGTGGGTGCATTTTCCATACTTCCTACAAACAAACACACAACAACAAGCGGGGGGTATTTTCCGAATCATTTTCCATACTTCCTGATGCAAGAAAGCACTCATGAGTGGGGGGGGTGGAAGGACTAGGGAAGGGCCAGAGGGGGGGGGGGGAACCATTTTTGGGGAGGGGGGCATCTTCAATTGGGGGGGGGGGGGTTACTACATCACAAGGGGGGGTGGGGAAGGGAGGGTTTATGGTCTGGGTAATGGCGGTCCACAAAAGTCTGATGTCTGATGTCTGATGGCCAACTTGGTCGCTATACACAATCGTGGGAAATGGCATGTCACCGCTGCATTCTCGGGGGTCCCCAACGCTAAGCGCGGGGAGCAACATGAGAAGTGGTCCCCGATAAAGGGGAACAAAAATTCAAGTGGCTACCTCACGTCCTCGCATTCTCCGGGGTCCCCAAACAAGGGGACAAAATCGGAAGGGCCCCAAAAGAGGGGACAAAATCAAAAATGGCTGCATCACACCGGCCTTCTTGGGGTTCCCCATAGTGGGGAGACGTGAGCAAGAGAACAAGAATTGCCTCTTCTCCATGCAAGAATGGTGCCTGTCAATAGAGCCCTTTTCCCAAACCCACCCCCCAGATTTTGGTGGGCTTTATTGACCCCCTGCCCTCCACTTGCAAGCCCGACATGCCATGTGGCTCACAGGGCGTGGCAGCAAGGACAGCGGGGGTGAGGCACCGTTAGTTTGCACCGCATGTCAATGTACTCCCTTTCCAAATAATCAAGAAGCTCAAAGAATTCACTCTAGTGTGCACGCAACGCAACTTAGCATGCAACAAAGACTGGCAATGCCCACAACAAGCTTGGCGTGTTGAGGCTCTTGTAGATATCTACACGAATGGACTTATCACGAACTGCCATCCTTCGGAAGGCGCGCAAGACATGGTATGCACACTACAACCAAGACTTGAGGTTGGTCCAAACTTTGAAAGCCGGTCTCCCAATGCCCAAGGCCCCATCCCTCATGGCATAGGCAACATCCCAATCAAAGCCGGGCATCCTGTCTCTAACCATCTGCATGAAGGAACACAACACAAACTTGCTTTCCATGCTAACCGCAGCAATAGCAATGATAACCCGTATGTGGGATGCGGTCAATGTACACAACAACAAGAGGCGTTGCTTTTCACAAATGGTCCTCCCAGTGCCATCAATCGCCAGCCAAACAAGGCAACTGCTAGATGCAGCCTCAACAACATTGAGGTACAGCCAGACAGGATGAGGCCGGCAACCCCCCCCCAAAAAAAAGTGGTGTATTCCTCCACCATACCCCCTCACATCCTATGACTTTTAGGTACTAAAACATGTTCCCTATGCAAAGGGGACCCCGTGGACACCGGTGCCACCATGCGTGCACGCGCCGTGCGCATTTCGTAATATCCCACGACAGCCCATGCCTTCACGACAACCCCCCTGTCTTGGTTGAGCTGTCTTACGACACCCCCCTGTCTTGACACTGCCGCGAACCCCTGTCCTAAGACAGCCCCCGTCTCGGCACCTGTCCCACAACCATGTCGCAAAGAACCATTTTGGATTTCATTCATCTCCTTAGGCTAACCTAGAAATGAATGGCGGATGTCCATCTGGAACTCCATGTTCCGCCTTTCGGTGGGGATGCTAGAAAAAATATATAAATTGCGGTACTCAGCCGCAAACCACCCAGAATGGACACATGTCCAATGTACCCACACTGTGGGTTGCCATTGCAACGCACGCCAATCATTGGCAAACTGCCCCACAGCCCGCCTGTACGACTCCACCTCCTTATTGGTCAAACCAATCTTGTTCGACCAACACTTTTGCATATACCACAAACTTAGAAGAATGCGCTATATCACGGCATGCATGGGGGTGCTTGTCCCGCCTACAACCACACGCTCTTGAGGCCCCACATGCTGTTGAATAAGCTGCCCAACTTTTGCGTGGTTCGCCTGATCTCGGGCAAACCACCTTCCCCCCGCTAGATCAAAAATACCGTCCTTAGTGGGCCGCGGTGCGTCCCTAATTTCGGACGGGATGTGGGCAGCTGCTTGCATCACGGATTGCACTACACTCCGCAGCAAAGGGCCGAGGGCACGGGCTTGTGAAATCCGGCCATCCGAGCATAACCTTTTAAAAATTGCATTCACTATTCTACAACAGCAATGTACCATGTCTCCAACACGACGTGTTGGGGGTTTGGAGCGGAGGAAAGCCCCCCATCGGATGGAAATTATAAAATCACTAGGGCGGAGGTTGTCACGTCCAAAGTTTTCAAATGGAAGGTCACAATGCCAACAACGGCATTTTAAGTTTCGTGTGCCCGGCGCACATCCCTTTCCCATCTCCCGTTAAGAAACATTCCACCTCAGTGGTCACAGTGGGGGTGGCAATCCCATCGCGTTGTAGCTCACCCACCTGGGCACCTTGTTGCCCCAATTTGTCGGCTAGACACAAGGGGTCGGCATCATCTGATCCATCGAACGTAAACCACGTGGACCACAAACTAGGCCTCCCCGCGCTGCGTGTAGTATCTGCTAAGTCGATGTACACGTCCCCACGTGTGGCACTTGCCTTCCAAAAAGGGGTGGCATCCACACAAATACGAAACTTCGGAGGTGACCGGCCTTGGGGTTGCTGCAGTAGTGCAACTTCACACGTTGCTCCACCACGTCCCGGAGGTTGAAGAGGGCCCTGCAGTGAGCCCGTCCCACACTGGGCTTGAACACCACCGGCTTCGACCGGTAGGGGATGAGGGCTTGGCGCATCCGTCGCAGGGTGGCCCTCCTACATGTCCTCGGGAGTTTGTCCAAATTGCGGACAGAAATTCCATACTTCAAAACTGGCCCACCAACAAAGCTGCCTCCTCCTCACTCTCATCGCAGTCCTCAAACTGCCCCTCTAGCCGCAGGGTGTGATGCCCTTTGGTGTCCGTGATGATCTTGGTGGGTTCCCGCAGAATTGCGGTGGCGGCTTTCTCCATCATGCGCAAGCGCTCACGGCGCCATCGCTGGGACAAAGTCCGACTAGGTGCCAAGTGAAGCTTGGCCACACTAGAGCACAGGGTGTCCAAAATGTCGGATGGGCTGCCGGCGGCCATTTTCCTGTCAACAAACAATGCAACACCATGCACGAGGTAACGAAACCCAAAACTGTCTCACGCACTGTGCTCAAGACGGTTTAATAAGACAGGGGTCATGACAGGGGTCTGTCTCAAGACAGGTTACCAAGACAGGTACTAAGACAGGGTGGTTGTTGCCGGACAAACCCATGTCTTAGTACCTGTCTTGGTGACGTGTCGCCGGACAGCCACCCCTGTCTTAATACCTATCTTGGTAACCTGTCTTGCGACGTACCCCTGTCCTGACCCTTGTCTCGGTGTGTTGTTGTGATATACCATCACCTTCATTCTCGGTATATGTAGCGGAACCAAACTTCCACCCCCCCCCCTGCATTGCGGTGGCATACACCCTTCCTGCATTGTGATCACGACAAGCAGCAGTGGTGCGGACATTCCATTGCATGGCGCATCGATTGCGATCCCGTGCTTCACTAGAATATTGCAACTCACGTTCAGTTCATATTGCGTCTATGGTCTTTAAAAAAACTGAGCACCGTGGCACAACGAATTGTGCTGTCGGCCGACCGTCAGGCCACCTCTGCAACAAAAGGAAGAAAATGCACATGAGGCTCACACGGGGGAGCCACGTGATCACAGAGGACAAAGCACCAAAACAATTCAACAATTCACCTCTGGCAACAATTCACCTCTGGTAGACAAACGAGTCAGAGTGTGGCTGGCGACATCATCGCCTGCAAGAGTATCAAAGCAGTGCTGGCCAATAGCGCCACAGGCCTTAGTAAGCGCTCTCCAAAGGACCCCGCCGGGCCTATGGGACACAACCCTACGCGAACTCACACCAGCGATCAAAATACGTGAAGCAGCATAAATACAGATCTCAGCCCCAAAAATTATAAACACCCGGCAGAAGTATACAGCAGGAATCTCCAACCTGAATCCAATATAACACCAAGTCCCACCATCACCGACGAACGCAGTAAGGAGGCAGGCGTGGGGGCGGGTGGCGGGAACACAATAAATCTTCAACAAATCTGTACACAAACAGTAGAAGTGATCCCCTGTTCGTAAACGAAAAGGGGACAAGACAAACAGGGGATCACAGAGGACAAAGCACCAAAACAATTCAACAATTCACCTCTGGTAGCCCTCATCCTTGATCCCAACCACTCGCCATACAACATCACCACACTGAAACCGGTAACCTTCACAAATCTACAGCGGGGACAGTGCCAGGCGCCCGCAGCCAACCATCCACGGCGCCGGCGCCAGCCTCCGCGTGTAATGTCTGCGCACGACGGTCCCAATCCTCTAGTCCTCAAACACAGGTACCTTCCCATGGGTCAGAAACACTGCACGGTCTCTGTGCACCGAGACACAGCTTACTGGAACCCATGAAAACCGCATATCCAGAATGGCGGTCGCTCACAACGCGCGGAACATGAAGCACACTCGCCTAACCAACACCTGCTTCCCTTGGACCCATATATAGGGCAGATGCTGGTCCCCAGCCTTCGTGTTCGACGAGAGACTCAGGAACAACCTACTACCCCCAACCCTCATGATCCAATGATGGCGGCACAAATGATCCCCGCCCGCGCCTTTAACATTCACATCACCAGACGGAGTCGTCTCCTGCTCCGCAATCCCGCGCAAACGGTTCGCTAGGTCCTGTGCTGCTAGCTTCAGAACGCCCGGAGCATCATCCTTCGTGCAAGGCCACAAGAAGACGAGCCTTGCAGCAAAACCAGCCACATCCGCCTCACCGGCCGCGACGCCAGGCGCTTCTCCAGCACAGCTCTGAGGCGTTGTCGTGCACAATCCCGTCTGCGCGGCAGCGCCGCCGCCGACCGGCGGTGACAAAGTCCTCCGCGCCGGCGGCGGTGGCACTTCCCTCGTTTAGGCATGGCACAAAGGCTAAACATCGCGAACGTACGAAACATGTGATTTCACGAAACCAAGCAAGTACACCTCACAGGACCAACCCACCCACCTTCAGCACCTCTTGGGGGTGCGCCAATAACACCCGCCAGAGTTGAAATGCACGGCTACACGCCCGCTGCATACTAGATTGGTAATTGGAATCCAACCTACTCGGCGGGTCAGCCGGTCGCAACGGCCCAAGCACCAACCTGACCTCCACAACTAACCCGGTCTGCAGCAGTCTCAAAACCAATGACCTCAGCAACTTCTGCTGCCTTGACAACCACGTACAGGCCCGCAGGGACAAAAACTGGCAAGCGGACACTTGCGAATCCGTGACCAACACCACATAACCCCAACCCAGCCGAACTGCCAACCTCACAAACCACACCAAGACCCAAAGCTCCGCGCTTTGCTGCGTGTGACGTGCAGGGAGAATAACTTGGGAACGGACACCCGACAACCGCGGGACGAATGCCCCCCCCCCTATACCTAATGGCGTCCAAAGCAGCGTCCCCGAACATCACACAATGGCGAACGGCCCACAAATCGGGCGTGGCAAATAGCGCACGAAACATTGCAAGTCGTGCCGGCGTTGGCGGCTCCTAAGTTTCCATACACCGCACGATGGCAGTACATAGTCCATGTAAAACCTTCAGTGGCGTAGGCCGTTCAAACCCCCCCCACCGGTCACAACAATAGCTCCCAGCGAGCAGCGGACCCCCCCCAAAACGGGGCCTAAAGTGCCAAAGGATGAAGCCCAATGCTTTGGAGAGCAACCGGGAAGATGGTCTCGACCGCGTGGCTAACCTAAGCCAAATATTGAACATCTGGAGGAAAGCCCGTGGGTGTGAACGGATCGTGCGCACTCCTAAATTAATGTACTTCCCTAGGAAAAATATTTCCGTAACCAGGTCCAGTGTACTCTTGCCCGACCAATAAACCCAGCCTCCTCCAAAGCCCGGACCACGCGCGCAGTGACAACACGCAACCGCACTGGATCCGGCCCCAGGATCAAAAAAGCATCCAGGTAGTGGAACAGGATGTACCCCTCCGGGACCAGGGGACGCACTATCCTCCCCAACGCCGTCTGACAGAAACAGCGGGGAGTGCTTCCACCCAAACGGCATCCGCGACGTTACAAAACACCCTCTCCACCCCCTCCCAACGCATCCGGAACCGAAAGGCCCTCTGGTGCCGTCTAGGCAAGTTAAAACTCCAAAAAGCAATTTTGAGATCCACGTGTGTACAAAACAACGGCCTATCGGCCGGCCATTCCGCCAACCTCTGGGAGATTTGTTCCCAACCATCCAGCGAGAAAGACAACGGCTTATGCAAGCTCTCATTAAATTCAACTAAATTAAAAATGAGGGACACCTTCTCCGTGGATTTCGGATCACAAACGGCCAGCAACTCGCCCCCATGGGGCAACTTTCATCCATGCTGGAAACAACTCCTTCACGCAGCAACCACTTAACCATGGGCAGCACCAAAGCCTCCCTACTAGATGAGCGACTTTCTCTCTCCAAATGAAAATCCGACCTAGATGCTTCGAAAATCGGGGGGCGCCAACTCACACCACAGATCGTCGGAAATTGTGTAGCTACCCACTGCTCCCAAACCCCTCTCCACCAATTGTGGGTCAACTTTTCCCACCTGTGGCACCGGGGACGTAGAAAGGTGCAAAAGAGCCTGCCAAGACTCAGCTGTAAATTCCGACAAAGCGCTAAAAATTATATCCGGTGCGGACCGTAAACGAAAATCCTCACACGTAATGAAGAAACGCAGCACAAACAAATGGAGTCGCCGCATGAGCAACAAAACCCCGCAAGACAATGCCCGGTGAAGCCAGGGCAAGAAAGAAAAGAACGCCTGCAAAAAGTGGACAAATAACGGAACTGGTTCCAAACGCACATACAAAAAGTCTGCCCTGGTCAGAGGGCAGGGCCCACCATCCGCCAATGTGATCACCCGCAGCGATCCCTGCGCCGAACTCAGCACTGGGCCACCAACCGACGTGTCACAGGCAGATGGGGTTTCGCGAGTCACCCCCGCGGGGGGCGAATTTCCACGCGACCCCCCCCCACCCCTGCCGGCCTCTGTTCCGCCGCCCTTGCCCTTACACTCCGGCGGGGAACGCACAGCCACTTTGCTGGCAGGCCCGACTGGAGGCCCATCAGGATGCCGCCTCTTGGAGGCAGGTCGTCGGGCTTTTGCACTACCCAGGCCCACCTGCGCGCTCGTCGCATGATGCCGCTGGACAGATAAGGGACCGCCCAGACCAACGACTCGCCGCTTGGGCCTCGGTTTATCAGCGCCGTCGACCTCTGCTGCGCCGCCTCTCGGTGCCTTGCGGGCTCCTTTCAATCGCAGCTTCCTCCTGCCGCTCCCGACGACCTGAGGCCTGGATCCCGGCGTGAATTGTTGAGGGCGTTCCCCTGGACAAGCGGACGGACTGGGTCCTATGGTGATGTTACGGGCACTTGCTGTGGAGACATCTGAGTCCGAAGACTCCGAGGGGACGGACGAAGAATCCGAATCAAACCCCACGTCGTCCACTTCCTTCCGATTCGTCGCCACATCCAAATCAGGAAGAGATACCACAGGCCCCGCAGGCACCGGGACTGAGATCTCCATCGTCGCCTTCGTGGACTTCCGCTCAGGGCTTGCATACATGGGGTCACCCCACAGGGCGGCTAGCACCACAGCCAAACGCTCATCAGAAGCCTGGCCACCAACAGGCCATGGAAGTACCAAAGCCCCAACCACCGCAGGGTCAGAGTAGCCCAAAGCGTACTCCAACGCTGTGGCCAGCCTCTTCCACCGCCCCCACCAAACGAAGTAAGCCACATTGGGGGAGCGGTGGAAGGCAGCCGCAGCGCCCCCCCGCCGCAGGGAATGCCATCGGTGGCCACTATATGGGGAATCACGGAGGAGGTCTGCGAAGATCCTCTCCACTGCCTCAACCCCTCCCCTAACCAACGGTTGACCTTCAGGGATGCAGCTGGCCTCGGCGTAGCATCTGAGGAATCGGACCCACGACCGTCCCCACTCATAAAGCGGCCGTCGCGCTTCTCTGTGGCAACCAACTTCGGTAGTGATGAACAGGACCACGGAATCACTCCCGAACCCCGCTGGCGTGATGGACACCGCTTCAGAGACTTGCAAGAAGAGGAGCCCACTGAGGCTCGCCAATGCTGCCACTACCTGCTCAACCGGCGAAATTGCTCTGGCCCACAGGAGACAGAGACCCTCCGGCCCCAGGTATGGTTGCCCCGGTGTCGGTTTCCAGACTTTGCAATCCTGTCGTGGATGGCTTGAACACAACCCGGGAGTAGTGTGACATCTTCTGCCGCCCGAACCGCGGATACATACCCCCTGAGGGTGGATCTGGCCTGCCCCATGGAGACCCTTGACGCCAAGAATTCAGACAGTGTGTCAATAAGCGGCGTCCGCAACGCTCTGGTACCCTCAAACTTCGCCACCGCGGACAGAGCGGAACGGTAGCTCGATTGCGTCTTGGGGGCCCAACCACGAACGCCCACAGCCGCCACCCGAAATGATCCAAGAGCCGCCATCGCCATTGCCCACCCCGCCGCCGCCGCGCTGAAGGTCGCTCTGGCGGAAGGTGAGGCCTCTTGGGTGGGGGTTGGACGCGTGGACCGGGAATCCTCACACCAACAGGGCCAACTCCATCCCGCCCTGCCGCAGTGGCGGCAGTCCCGTCAGGACCAGTGGGGACACTGGAAATGACAGTGCCTCAACTGCTCCGATGGGACGCCCTCTTTTGCGCATCTCTGGCAGTCACCGGACGGACGGGCCGTGACTGGTACCCACCTTCCTTTCTTCGACATCCAATGAAGGAGTCCTTGTCTCGTGGCGAAGTTGATGCCTTTATACTTAAAGGACGGTCCTCCGCTTTTGACCGCATCTGGCCAGCTCATCGCATCCAGTGGGTTGGACGGGTCCGCTCGACTGTTGGAATTCGACGTGAACCTCTGGGCGTACGCCTGCTGGGAGTCGAGGATGATACCCCAAATCCTGTAGGCCAGCCTGTCGCCCCCCGGGCATTCCATCGCATTGCCCATCACGTCTGATGGCCTGACTAGGGCAGCACTTGCGCTTCTAACATAGTCCCGCAGCGCCTCGCCCGACTGGCGCATCCAGCTGGCCACTTTGTCGCCCCCCAGCAGCTGCTCCACTGCCTCCGTGGTCAGGTCCGGTACCGTATTTCTCTCCGCGACGGCAAGGCTCTCCAACCGAGCTTGTAGATGTCCGATCGCCTCTTGATGAGACTGCAGCAACGCGCGCAGCTCCTTAGGCGACATTTGGCTGGTGTCTAGCGCCGACGCGTCTGCCCTAGAGCCCGAAGCTCCTTGATCTGGGGCCTTGAACGACGCACTCTTAAACGGGGAGCAGAAGACCTGCATGCTGCTTCACACAACACAATAAATCTTCAACAAATCTGTACACAAACAGTAGAAGTGATCCCCTCTTCGTAAACGAAAAGGGGACAAGACAAACAGGGGATCACCAGGTGATACAATTTAAAATGAAAATGAGGCGCACAGATTAAAAACTGTTGCACACTCTGTGTGACTCATGTAAACTGCGACCGATGCATTGACAACCCCCCGCCCCCCAGGGAGGGTTGGTCAACTCCCCATATCGTACAGAGCCTGCCAGGATCCCCCGACCTAACGGCAAAGTGGTCCTGGGGGGAAGGGGACAGTGCCAATGCTGAAAAACCCCAAAAGGGACAACCTTGCATCAGAGTGGATTGGCCTTATTGGGACTATGACTGGGACTGGGTCGAACTGCCCTTCGCTGCCATGGAATGATACAGTTCCTGCCACTGTGCTGTCATCTTCTTCTGTGCATCGAATTGCGTTTTCAGGGTCTCGACCGGGCTCTGTCCTTGGGCCAGCCGGCCTTCGACCTCCACCCGGAGAGCCTTCTCGTCGTTGATTTGCACCATGAGGTCCGAGACCTCCACTTGGGCCTCCGCGGCTTTCTTCTTGGCCTTCTCGAGTGGTTCCTTCAAAGGGCCTACGACCTCCTGCTGCTTGTCCTGATGCTTCCGGCGCTCCTCAAAAAGTGCCTCCTTCAGGGCAGCTTGATGCTCCTTTTTGAGTGCACCGACCTCCGTGGCGTTGGCCTCCTTGAGCGCCTTGATCTCCGTGGACGCAACCCCCTTTGTGGGGCGTGGTGATTGCGCGCCCTTGCGTCGCTCCTTGTCGACAACACCAACTCCTCCAAGAGGCCCGTGGTGGTTTTCCGCTTTTTTTGTGGGGTGTACATCCGAGTCCGGATCCCCTGTGTCTTGGGCCTCCGACTTCTCCGACTTGACTTGCACCGCCTCTCGTTCCCGTGACCGGAACTCAATTCTCCAACGACATGCGCACGTGGTCCGCGGCGGGCTGCCCCCCAATGGTCGTGAACTTCGACAAGGTGGTCCAACGGCTGTGGTTCCATGTGTAGTTCAAAGGGGCCTGCACGAGGAGTCGCTCCTTGATCTGCGTCTTACCCCCTCCACGAGGCTCAGTTGTGCACCGCACCACTGCTCCAAGCGTACTAGTTCCGTCCGAGGCAGAGCTGTCGACCGCAATGGGCATCTTCACGTCGCGCGGCTTGAGATGGCCATAGTGGGGTGGAGCCAAAGAAGGGTGGCCTAGGAACCCCCCTTCAAATGACATGGTAGTGCACCGCTAAAGTGACGGACCACACTTATGGGGGGTGTTTTGGGGCTCAAAATAAGCGTATAGGAACTATCACGACCCCGGTGTGGGACCAAGGGAGTCAACTTTTTTCGGGCAGGAACCCCCCTAGGAACCCCTTCCTAGACCCTTCCTACAGCCTTCCTGGACCCCTTCCTGGTAGGAACCCCCCTTCCTAGACCCTTCCTACACCCCTTCCTAGCCAGGAACCCCCCCCTTCCTAGCGAGGAACCCCCCTTCCTATGGCACTTCCTGCCGCTCAAAGGCAGCCCGGTTCTCGCAATGTCTGCCTGTCCGTTTGCTTGGGATTGGATGGCGGCCGTCACAGGCCCGGCCAGTACACGTGGTTGCTCCCTTCCGGAGGGGCGGACGTTCCACGACACGGCCATCGCAACCAACTCCGCCGTGACTTGGCCGCCGGGCACAAGCATTGGCCGGGTGCGCATCACCAAGTCCATCCTCCGTGACAGGGACCCCTGTGCCCTCTCAGACCTCATTGCAGAGACAGTGCACCGGAACCCCGAGATCACCGCTTTCCATGTGCGGCCCACCAGAGCGGACTACTCCTCCTTGCTGGAGTCCCTGTCGACCCGCCTTCCCAGCGACCACGCGCGGATCCACAGCCATTACATGGCTGCGCACCCTATCGATGCCGAGCCACCCACCACCCCCCGCTTCGCTTCTACGAAGCCCAAGCCTCCGACTTTCGCCAAGGAGGGGTGGCACAAGAAGGCGGCAAAGCGGAAGCTCTTCCTCTTCGATCTGCGGCAGTCCGGTGAGGAGACGCTGCCCATCTACTCGCTCTCCAGTCGCTCGGCGTGGGAATGGGACGGCGACGGTCCCGGGCTCACCGTCCCGAGTGCGTATGCGGCCAGCGGGCTCCTTGCCCTCCCCGTCACCTCCACGCCGCTGCTTGTCGCGCACGAGGATCCGCTGTTGGAGCTGCCGAGTGACTGCCCCACTGCCGTGAACAGCGACCCCAGTCAGCTTGCCGGCCTGCAGCACTTGTTCATCCAGAGTTCTTTTGCGGAGTATGAGGTGGAGGAGGCGCACAAGGAGGCACTGGCGATCGCCGAGGAGCGTTGGGCCCGGATCTTCAACCACAACCGCCTAGTTGCCGGCCAAGCTCACGACCCACCGGACCGCAAGATGGTGTGGGGGAAGCCGGAGGACATGGCGAAGCATCCGGACGGGGAGGAACACATCCGCTTCTGGGACCTGCCGCGCCTGTGGTCATGGTGACGGGGCCGAAGGCCAAGTAGGAGGCGATCTTGGGCAAGACGCTGCACGTCATGACGCAAGGCTACATCGAGTCCATCACCCACGTCCGCCAACTGCCGCACCGAGATTTCCCAGCAACGTCACTTCCTGTGGATGGCATCGCCCTCTCCATGTTTTGGGCTCTGTCGATGGACATCCTTGATGATGAGGTTTGCGCGTAGTTCGTCGCGATGTCTGCCCGTGCGTTCCCTCGGCCTTGGATCATCCACCGCATGCCGATGAGAAGGGGTCCACCCTGGGTGATCTGCTCGACGGTGGTGCATGAAGGAGGCGGCCTGCCATTGGCTGCGGAACCGGGGTCCCGCCGTATTATTGGGTTCTGTGGATTGTCGGCGCACACTCTGTCGACGCACAAGGCCGCTGTCAGTTGTGGAGTCCACGGATGCCGCCGGAAGCCGACAAGTGAGAAGTGCTTTGGGTGTGGAGTCCAAGTCCTTTGCCGCAATCACACGGGGATGGAATGCAGCAAGAGCGACACTGAAGCAGTAGCAGGAGCATCCGATCCGGGGAGTGCCAAGGCCGCCGATCCGAGTCGTGTCCCTGCCCTGCAGCACATGGTGACCTGTTTGATTCCATCGAATGGGACGACGCTTCACACGGGGCATTATGAGGCAACGCCCGCACCACATGTGATTCCCGCTGACACAACCCCCAAGCCGGAGGACTGCCCGCTCGTGGGGCATGCACACGAGAGCGAGTGGCTGCCGTGGCCGAGATCGGAACACAACGCCTTGTTGGTTATGCCGCCTGGGAGCATTCTGGTGGTGGTGAACGGCCGCTTTGGAGGATTCGCCCGGGGTGCCAAGGAGAGCAGTGACGTTTTGGTGTACCGGATGGAGATGGCACCACCCGAACCCAGACCCGTGGACCCGAGCTTGTTGATGGCCGCCGGCGCGATCGTTCGGAACACCAAGGTGGCACAGAAGCAGGCCTTTTGGTGTGCATGCCAGCAGGTTGACACTCTGTCCCCTTTGAATCGCGAGGTCTTTGGTTGGAGGGGTTCACAATGCAATGGGGCAAATATATGGTCAGTACTGCGGGAAGGTTAAGCGGCAGTGGCAATGCAAGGGGAGGGCCGTTGGAGGGCTTCCATTGGGCACCGTGTGTGGGCTGTGGCATGTGCATGTCACTCGGGAACCCCCCCCCTTCCTGCGGAGGAACCCCCAGGAACCCCCAGGAACCCCCAGCCTGCACAGGAACCCCCCCCCTTCCTTCACAGAAACCATCCCACCAACCCCCCAAGAAGCCCCTTCCTGCACAGGAACCCCCCCCCCCCTTCCTGCACAGGAACCCCCCTTCCTGGACCCTTCCTAGAACAGTGTGGAACCGCGCAGGGGCACGGCATGCGGCTGCGCAGGGGCGCAGCAAGGAGCCGTGCTGGGGCGCGGCGTGGGGTTGCGCCGGGCGTACGTGGGGTAGTGCAAGGGACGCCGTGTGGTGCCACGAAGGGGCACGGCATGGGGCTGCGTTGGGCGCAGCGTAGGACAGTGCAGGGGCGCGGCATGCGGCTGCGCGGGGGGCGCAGCACGGGGCCGCGCAAGGGCGCAGCATGTGGCTGTGCATGGGCGCAACGTGGAGCCGGGCTGGGGGGCAGCGTGGGAACGAGCAAGGGGGAAGCGTAGGGCTTCGAAGCCGTGCAGGGTGCGTCGGCGCTGGGGTGCAGCGCGAGACTGTGTAGCGGCGCATCAATTGGGCAAGGGGCACCGCATGGGACGGAGCCCGGGCAAAGCGCAAGGCTACGCTAGGGCGTAGAGGGTGGCTGCTCATGGGAGCAGCGTGGTGCCACGCCGGAGCGCAGCGTGGGATCGAGCAGGGACACAGTGTGATGCCGTGCAGGAGTGCGGCATGCGGCCGCAAAGAAGTGAAAGCTCGGGGCTCGGCTAGCGCGCTGCGGCTGCGCAAGGGGCGAGGGGTGTGGGGCGCAAGGGGCGTGGGACTGTGCAAGACGCAACGGGGGGCTGTGCATGGGCGCAACGTGGGGCCACGTAGGGGAGCGGCATACAGCCGCGCTGGAGTGTAGCATGCAGCTGCGCTGGAGCGAAGCATGCGGATGCGCTGGGGCGCGTGGGGCTCCGCCGGTGCGCTGCATGGGGCAGCGCAAAGCGCAGCATGAAATTGCGCAAGGGGCACAGCATGGTGCTGCGCACGGGCGCGGCATGCGGCTGCGCTGGAGCGTCGCAAGCAGCTGGGCTGAGGCGGAGAGTGGGACTGCGTAGTACACCATGCGGCCGCGCAAGGAACGCAACGTGGGGCTGCGCAGGGGCGCAGTGTGGGACCGCGCAGGGGCGCGGCATGCGGCTGCGCAGGGGCGCAGCAAGGAGCCGTGCTGGGGCGCGGCGTGGGGTACGTGGGGTAGCGCAAGGGACGCCGTGTGGTGCCACGAAGGGGCACGGCATGGGGCTGCGCTGGGGCGCAGCGTAGGACAGTGCAGGGGCGCGGCATGCGGCTGCGCGGGGGGCGCAGCACGGGGCCGCGCAAGACGCAGCATGTGGCTGTGCATGGGCGCAACGTGGAGCCGGGCTGGGGGCAGCGTGGGATCGAGCAGGGGGGAAGCGTAGGGCTTCGAAGCCGTGCAGGGTGCGTCGGCGCTGGGGTGCAGCGCGAGACTGTGTACGGGCGTAGCAGTTGGGCAAGGGGCGCCGCATGGGATGGAGCCGGGGCAAAGCGCAAGGCTACGCTAGGGCGTAGAGGGTGGCTGCTCATGGGAGCAGCGTGGTGCCACGCCAGAGCGCAGCGTGGGATCGAGCAGGGACGCACTGTGACGCCGTGCAGGGGTGCGGCATGCGGCCGCAAAGAAGTGAAGCTCGGGGCTCGGCTAGGGCGCTGCAGCGGCGCAAGGGGCCAGGGGTGTGGGGCGCAATGGGCGTGGGACTGTGCAGGACGCAACGGGGGGCTGTGCATGGGCGGAGCGTGGGGCTGCGCAAGGGGCGCAACGTGGGGCCACGTAGGGGAGCGGCATGCAGCCGCGCTGGAGTGTAGCATGCGGCTGCGCTGGGGCGCGTCGGGCTCCGCCGGTGCGCTGCATGGGGCAGCGCAAAGCGCAGCATGAAATTGCGCCAGGGGCACAGCATGGTGCCGCGCAGGGGCGCGGCATGCGGCTGCGCTGGAGCGTCGCAAGCAGCTGGGCTGAGGCGGAGCGTGGGACTGCGCAGTACACCATGCGGCCGCGCAAGGAACGCAACGTGGGGCAGCGCAGCGGCGAGGTGTGGGACGGCGCAGGGGCGCGGCATGCGGCTGCGCATGGGGCGCAGCAAAGAGCCGTGCTGGGGCGCGGCGTGGGGTACGTGGGGTAGTGCAAGGGACGCCATGTGGTGCCACGAAGGGGCACGGCATGGGGTTGCGCTAGGGCGCAGCGTAGGACAGTGCAGGGGCGCGGCATGCGGCTGCGCGGGGGGCGCAGCACGGGGCTGCGCAAGACGCAGCATGTGGCTGTGCATGGGCGCAACGTGGAGCCGGGCTGGGGGCAGCGTGGGATCGAGCAAGGGGGAAGCGTAGGACTTCGAAGCCGTGCAGGGTGCGTCGGCGCTCGGGTGCAGCGCGAGACTGTGTAGGGGCGCATCAATTGGGCAAGGGGCGACGCGTGGGATGGAGCCGGGGCAAAGCGCAGGGCTACGCTAGGGCGCACAGGGTGGCTGGTCATGGGAGCAGCGTGGTGCCGCGCCGGAGCACAGCGTGGGATCGAGCAGGGACGCAGTGTGACGCCATGCAGGGGTGCGGCATGCGGCCGCAAAGAGGTGAAGCTCGGGGCTCGGCTAGGGCGCTGCGGCGGCGCAAGGGGCAAGGGGTGTGGGGCGCAAGGGGCTTGGGACTGTGCAGGACGCAACGGGGGCTGTGCTTGGGTGGAGCGTGGGGCTGCGCAAGGGGCGCAACGTGGGGCCACGTAGGGGACTGGCATGGAGCCGCGCTGGAGTGTAGCATGCGGCTGCGCTAGAGCGAAGCATGCGGATGCGCTGGGGCGCGGCGTGGGGCTCCGCCGGTGCGCTGCATGGGGCAGCGCACAGCGCAGCACGAAATTGCGCAAGGGGCACAACATCGTGCCGCGCAGGGGCGCGGCATGCAGCTGCGCTGGAGCGTCGCAAGCAGCTGGGCTGAGGCGGAGCGTGGGACTGCGTAGTACACCATGCGGCCGCGCAAGGAACGCAACGTGGGGCTGCGCAGCGGCGAGGTGTGGGACCGCGCAGGGGCACGGCATGCGGCTGCGCAGGGGCGGAGCAAGGAGCCGTGCTGGGGCGTGGCGTGGGGTTGCGCCGGGCGTACGTGGGGTAGCGCAAGGGACGCCGTGTGGTGCCACGAAGGGGCACGGCATGGGGCTGCGTTGGGCGGAGCGTAGGACAGTGCAGGGGCGCGGCATGCGACTGCGCGGGGGGCGCAGCACGGGGCCGCGCAGGGGCGTAGCATGTGGCTGTGCATGGGCGCAACGTGGAGCCGGGCTGGGGGGCAGCGTGGGAACGAGCAAGGGGGAAGCGTAGGGCTTCGAAGCCGTGCAGGGTGCGTCGGCGCTGGGGTGCAGCGCGAGACTGTGTAGCGGCGCAGCAGTTGGGCAAGGGGCGCCGCATGGGATGGAGCCGGGGCAAAGCGCAAGGCTACGCTAGGGCGCACAGGGTGGCTGCTCATGGGAGCAGCGTGGTGCCGCGCCGGAGCGCAGCGTGGGATCGAGCAGGGACGCAGTGTGACGCCGTGTAGGGGTGCGGCATGCGGCCGCAAAGAGGTGAAGCTCGGGGCTCGGCTAGGGCGCTGCGGCGGCGCAAGGGGCAAGGGGTGTGGGGCGCAAGGGGCTTGGGACTGTGCAGGACGCAACGGGGGCTGTGCATGGGCGGAGCGTGGGGCTGCGCAAGGGGCGCAACGTGGGGCCACGTAGGGGAGCGGCATGGAGCCGCGCTGGAGTGTAGCATGCGGCTGCGCTGGAGCGAAGCATGCGGATGCGCTGGGGCGCGGCGTGGGGCTCCGCCGGTGCGCTGCATGGGGCAGCGCACAGCGCAGCACGAAATTGCGCAAGGGGCACAACATCGTGCCGTGCAGGGGCGCGGCATGCAGCTGCGCTGGAGCGTTGCAAGCAGCTGGGCTGAGGCGGAGCGTGGGACTGCGTAGTACACCATGCGGCCGCGCAAGGAACGCAACGTGGGGCTGCGCAGCGGCGAGGTGTGGGACCGCGCAGGGGCACGGCATGCGGCTGCGCAGGGGCGCAGCAAGGAGCCGTGCTGGGGCGTGGCGTGGGGTTGCGCCGGGCGTACGTGGGGTAGCGCAAGGGACGCCGTGTGGTGCCACGAAGGGGCACGGCATGGGGCTGCGTTGGGCGCAGCGTAGGACAGTGCAGGGGCGCGGCATGTGGCTGCGCGGGGGGCGCAGCACGGGGCCGCGCAGGGGCGCAGCATGTGGCTGTGCATGGGCGCAACGTGGAGCCGGGCTGGGGGGCAACGTGGGAACGAGCAAGGGGGAAGCGTAGGGCTTCGAAGCCGTGCAGGGTGCGTCGGCGCTGGGGTGCAGCGCGAGACTGTGTAGCGGCGCATCAATTGGGCAAGGGGCGCCGCATGGGATGGAGCCGGGGCAAAGCGCAAGGCTACGCTAGGGCGCACAGGGTGGCTGCTCATGGGAGCAGCGTGGTGCCGCGCCGGAGCGCAGCGTGGGATCGAGCAGGGACGCAGTGTGACGCCGTGCAGGGGTGCGGCATGCGGCCGCAAAGAAGTGAAGCTCGGGGCTCGGCTAGGGCGCTGCAGCGGCGCAAGGGGCAAGGGGTGTGGGGCGCAAGGGGCTTGGGACTGTGCAGGACGCAACGGGGGCTGTGCATGGGCGGAGCGTGGGGCTGCGCAAGGGGCGCAACGTGGGGCCACGTAGGGGAGCGGCATGGAGCCGCGCTGGAGTGTAGCATGCGGCTGCGCTGGAGCGAAGCATGCGGATGCGCTGGGGCGCGGCGTGGGGCTCCGCCGGTGCGCTGCATGGGGCAGCGCACAGCGCAGCACGAAATTGCGCAAGGGGCACAACATCGTGCCGCGCAGGGGCGCGGCATGCAGCTGCGCTGGAGCGTCGCAAGCAGCTGGGCTGAGGCGGAGCGTGGGACTGCGTAGTACACCATGCGGCCGCGCAAGGAACGCAACGTGGGGCTGCGCAGCGGCGAGGTGTGGGACCGCGCAGGGGCACGGCATGCGGCTGCGCAGGGGCGCAGCAAGGAGCCGTGCTGGGGCGTGGCGTGGGGTTGCGCCGGGCGTACGTGGGGTAGCGCAAGGGACGCCGTGTGGTGCCACGAAGGGGCACGGCATGGGGCTGCGTTGGGCGCAGCGTAGGACAGTGCAGGGGCGCGGCATGTGGCTTCGCGGGGGGCGCAGCACGGGGCCGCGCAGGGGCGCAGCATGTGGCTGTGCATGGGCGCAACGTGGAGCCGGGCTGGGGGGCAGCGTGGGAACGAGCAAGGGGGAAGCGTAGGGCTTCGAAGCCGTGCAGGGTGCGTCGGCGCTGGGGTGCAGCGCGAGACTGTGTAGCGGCGCAGCAGTTGGGCAAGGGGCGCCGCATGGGATGGAGCCGGGGCAAAGCGCAAGGCTACGCTAGGGCGCACAGGGTGGCTGCTCATGGGAGCAGCGTGGTGCCGCGCCGGAGCGCAGCGTGGGATCGAGCAGGGACGCAGTGTGACGCCGTGCAGGGGTGCGGCATGCGGCCGCAAAGAAGTGAAGCCCGGGGCTCGGCTAGGGCGCTGCGGCGGCGCAAGGGGCGACGGGTGTGGGGCGCAAGGGGCGTGGAACTGTGCAGGACGCAACGGGGGGCTGTGCATGGTCGGAGCGTGGGGCTGCGCAAGGGGCGCAACGTGGGGCCACGTAGGGGAGCGGCATGCAGCCGCGCTGGAGTGTAGCATGCGGCTGCGCTGGAGCGAAGCATGCGGATGCGCTGGAGCGAAGCATGGGGCTCCGCCGGTGCGCTGCATGGGGCAGCGCACAGCGCAGCACGAAATTGCGCAAGGGGCACAGCATGGTGCCGCGCAGGGGCGCGGCATGCGGCTGCGCTGGAGCGTCGCAAGCAGCTGGGCTGAGGCGGAGCGTGGGACTGCGTAGTACACCATGCGGCCGCGCAAGGAACGCAACGTGGGGCTACGCAGGGGCGCAGCAAGGAGCCGTGCTGGGGCGCGGCGTGGGGTTGCGCCGGGCGTACGTGGGGTAGCGCAAGGGACGCCGTGTGGTGCCACGAAGGGGCATGGCATGGGGCTACGCTGGGGCGCAGCGTGGGACAGTGCAAGGGCGCGGCATGCGGCTGCGGGGGGGGCGCAGCACGGGGCCGCGCAGGGGCGCAGCATGTGGCTGTGCATGGGCGCAACATGGAGCCGGGCTGGGGGGCAGCGTGGGATCGAGCAGGGGGGAAGCGTGAGCGCGAGGGTGGGCGTGCGCGCGAGGGGGAGGGGTGGAGGTGAGCTCAGCCGCAGAGCGTCACCGGGCGGCTGACCGGGGCGGAGGAGCGGCCGGGGCTGGCCAAAGTCGGCCGGGGAGCCCGGGGCGCTCGTGGAGTTGGGGGGCTGCGGTCAACGATGGGGCCCGCACCCCGCTCGGCGGGGACGAATCCCGCCGAGCATCATCCACGGGGGCGAATCCTGGTGGAGGCGGGGGGTGCGCCTCGCCGTCCCCTCGCGGCCGAAACGGACCGGGACGGGCCCCGCCGGAGGGATACCAGGGGGGTGGGTAGGGCTTGGCACCGGGGCTCTGAGGCCCGGGTCCCGGGAGTTCGCGGGCCGGCGCGGCGGAGACCGGGCCGGCCCTAGGGCTGCGGCTGGGGAGGGGGGGGGGGCGGGAGGGCTGGGCTGGCCCGGGGGCGAACCCCGAGGGGCGTCCGGGGGCTGGGCGAGGGCCCCCGAGGGCGGCCGCTTCTTCGGGGGGGTTGCTCCCTGGCTGGGGGACGACGTGGGCCCCTCTTGAGCGAGGGGGGGGGCGGGCTTGTGTCGCCCTATGTCGGGCCATGTCAATTCATGGCCGCGCGGCATGGGACTATATCCCCAACCCTCGGCGCCGGAGTCCATTTTTTGGGGGGGCGGGGGGGGGGGGGGGCTGGCGGTTGTTGTGCCTCCTCCCATGGGGGGGGGTTCGCCGGTGGGAGCGCTGTCCGGCGTGGCCGAAATAACCCGGCACTTCCCCGGGCCCTTGAGCCCTTCGAGGACGAACCTCGCATTCGCCGGGGGGAACGGCGCTATGTGGTGTGGTATGGTATGGTATGGTATGGTATGGTATGGTATGGCATTGTATGCTATGCTATGGTATGGTATGGTATGGTATGGTATGGTATGGTATGGTATGGTATGGTATGGTATGGTATGGTATGGTATGGTATGGTATGGTATGGTATGGTATGGTATGGTATGGTATGGTATGGTATGGTATGGTATGGTATGGTATGGTATGGTATGGTATGGTATGGTATGGTATGGTATGGTATGGTATGGTATGGTATGGTATGGTATGGTATGGTATGGTATGGTATGGTATGGTATGGTATGGTATGTTGTTGTTGTTGTTGTTGTGGCACCCAGCACGTGCCGGCGGGAGAAATTGCAAGACACGCTCTCCCTCGGCAAAGCGCAAGGGAGCAGTCGGCCGGCGTTGCGCTGGCCGAGCGTGTGCCGACAACGACCGAGGAGGGGGGGGAGGGTCGGGGGCCGCCGTGGTGTGGAGGGGGGGGGGGTGCGCGCGCACGGAGGAGGGAGGAGCCACCTGTGTGTGTTACCCTGGAGCCCTCCCCCGCTGCGGGGGGGAGGGTGACCCGACCTGTGCGTGACGGAGGCGGGGTGGGGGGGCTGGATGGAGGGACCACCTGTTCGGGGACCTGCGGGGCCCCGATTGCCCTTGCTTCCGGCCGCCGCTCCCCCACGACAGGGGAGGGGGCAATCTGCCTGCGTGCCCCTAAACCGCACGAGCGCGGGTGTGGGGGGGCGCTGCCCGTTTCCCGTGGGGCCTGCACAGCACAGCTAGTGCGGCCCTGGCGTGCGGGGGTTCCTGTGGGGGCGGCACAGCTCTGCTGGTGCGGCCCTGGCGTGCGGGGGTTGCTGTGGGGGCTGCACAGCTCTGCTGGTGCGGCCCTGGCGTGCGGGGGTTCCTGTGGGGCCTGCACAGCACTGCTGGTGCGGCCCTGGCGTGCGGGGGTGCCTGTGGGGCCTGCACAGCACTGCTGGTGCGGCCCTGGCGTGCTGGGGGCGAGGGGGGGGGGGCGCAGGAATGAGAGAGTAGGCCTGGGACCCCCGCCGGCGGTGGGGGGCCCGTAGTTGTCTTGACGTCACGGCGCGAGGTTGGTTCTCTCGCTGCACCTGTGAGGCGAAAAGGAAGGGAGGGGACCGGGAGGGAGGGGCGGCGTGTGCGGGGAGAGGGGGGGGGGGCGTGGGAGGGGCGTGTGCGCGCGTGCTCGGGGGGAAGGGGGTCGGTGCGCTCGGCCGCCAAGCATCACCGTGTGGCCGTCCGTAGCGGGTGCGCGGCCGGGGCTGGCCAAAGTCGGCCGGGGAGCCCGGGGCGCTGCTGGTGACGGGGGGGCTGCGGACGGCGATGGGGCCCGCACCCCGCTCGGCGGGGACGAATCCCGCCGAGCACCATCCACGGGGGCGAATCCTGGTGGAGGCGGGGGGAGTGCCACACCGTACCCTCGCGGCCGAACCGGACCGGGACGGCCCCGCCGGAGGGACACCGGGGGGGCGGGCTGGGCTGGGCACCGGGGCTCCGAGGCCCGGGTCCCGGTAGTGCTTGGGCCGGCGCGTGGGAGACCGGGCGGGCCCTAGGGCTGCGGCCGGGGGGGGGAGGGGCTGGAGGGCTGTGCTGGCTCGGGGCCGAATCCCGAGAGGCCCCCGGGGGCTGGGCGAGGGCCCCCGAGGGCGGCCGCTCCTTGAGGGGGGGGGGGGGGTTGCTCCCTGCCCGGGGGACGACGGGGGCCCCTCTTGAGCGAGGGGGGGGGGGGAGGGCGTGTATCGCCCGGTGTAGGGCCATGTCGATTCATGGCTGCGCGGCATGAGACTATATCCCCCACCCTCCACGCCGGAGTCCCTTTTTGGGGGGCTGAGGGGGGGTGGGGGCTGGCGGTCGTTGTGTGCACCCTCCCATGCGGGGGAGGGTCGCCGGTGGGAGCTCCGTCCGGCTTGGCCGAAAATACCCGGTGGCGTCCCCTGGGCCCGTGGGCCCCTTCGAGGAAGAACCTCGGATTCGCCGGGGGGGACTCCGCTATATGGTATGGTATGGTATGGTATGGTATGGTATGGTATGGTATGGTATGGTATGGTATGGTATGGTATGGTATGGTATGGTATGGTATGGTATGGTATGTTGTTGGTGTTGTTGTTGTTGTTGTGAAGGCACCCAGCACGTGCCGGCGGGAGAAATTGCAAGACACGCTCTCCCTCGGCAGGGCGCAAGGGAGCAGTCGGCCGGCGTCACGCTGGCCGGGCGTCTGCCGACAACGACCGAGGGGGGGGGGGGGGGTGGGGGCCGCCGTGGCGTGGAGGGGGGGGGGGGGTGCGCGCGCACGGAGGAGGGAGGAGCCACCTGTGTGTGTTACCCTGGAGCCCTCCCCCGCTGCGGGGGGGAGGGTGACCCGACCTGTGCGTGACGGAGGCGGGGTGGGGGGGCTGGATGGAGGGACCACCTGTTCGGGGACCTGCGGGGCCCCGATTCCTCTTGCCTCCGGCCGCCGCTCCCCCACGACAGGGGAGGGGGCAATCTGCCTGCGTGCCCCTGAACCGCACGAGCGCGGGCGTGGGGGGGCGCTGCCCGTTTCCCGTGGGGCCTGCACAGCACAGCTGGTGCGGCCCTGGCGTGCGGGGATTCCTGTGGGGCTTGCACAGCACAGCTAGTGCGGCCCTGGCGTGCGGGGGTTCCTGTGGGGGCTGCACAGCACAGCTAGTGCGGGCCTGGCGTGCGGGGGTTGCTGTGGGGCCTGCACAGCACAGCTGGTGCGGCCCTGGCGTGCAGGGGTTTCTGTGGGGCCTGCACAGCACTGCTGGTGCGGCCCTGGCGTGCGGGGGTTGCTGTGGGGGCTGCACAGCTCTGCTGGTGCGGCCCTGGCGTGCGGGGGTTGCTGTGGGGCCTGCACAGCACTGCTGGTGCGGACCTGGCGAGCGGGGGTGCCTGTGGGGCCTGCACAGCACTGCTGGTGCGGCCCTGGCGTGCGGGGGTGCCTGTGGGGCCTGCACAGCACTGCTGGTGCGGCCCTGGCGTGCTGGGGGCGAGGGGGGGGGGGCGCAGGAGTGAGGGAGTAGGCCTGGGACCCCCGCCGGCGGTGGGGGGCCCGTAGTTGTCTTGACGTCACGGCGCGAGGTTGGTTCTCTCGCTGCACCTGTGAGGCGAAAAGGAAGGGAGGGGACCGGGAGGGAGGGGCGGCGTGTGCGGGGAGAGGGGGGGGGGGGCGTGGGAGGGGCGTGTGCGCGCGTGCTCGGGGGGAAGGGGGTCGGTGCGCTCGGCCGCCAAGCATCACCGTGTGGCCGTCCGTAGCGGGTGCGCGGCCGGGGCTGGCCAAAGTCGGCCGGGGAGCCCGGGGCGCTGCTGGTGACGGGGGGGCTGCGGACGGCGATGGGGCCCGCACCCCGCTCGGCGGGGACGAATCCCGCCGAGCACCATCCACGGGGGCGAATCCTGGTGGAGGCGGGGGGAGTGCCACACCGTACCCTCGCGGCCGAACCGGACCGGGACGGCCCCGCCGGAGGGACACCGGGGGGGCGGGCTGGGCTGGGCACCGGGGCTCCGAGGCCCGGGTCCCGGTAGTGCTTGGGCCGGCGCGTGGGAGACCGGGCGGGCCCTAGGGCTGCGGCCGGGGGGGGGAGGGGCTGGAGGGCTGTGCTGGCTCGGGGCCGAATCCCGAGAGGCCCCCGGGGGCTGGGCGAGGGCCCCCGAGGGCGGCCGCTCCTTGAGGGGGGGGGGGGGGGGTTGCTCCCTGCCCGGGGGACGACGGGGGCCCCTCTTGAGCGAGGGGGGGGGGGAGGGCGTGTATCGCCCGGTGTAGGGCCATGTCGATTCATGGCCGCGCGGCATGGGACTATATCCCCCACCCTCCACGCCGGAGTCCCTTTTTGGGGGGGCTGAGGGGGGGGGGGGGGCTGGCGGTCGTTGTGTGCACCCTCCCATGCGGGGGGGGGTCGCCGGTGGGAGCTCCGTCCGGCTTGGCCGAAAATACCCGGTGGCGTCCCCTAGGCCCGTGGGCCCCTTCGAGGAAGAACCTCGGATTCGCCGGGGGGGACTCCGCTATATGGTATGGTATGGTATGGTATGGTATGGTATGGTATGGTATGGTATGGTATGGTATGGTATGGTATGGTATGGTATGGTATGGTATGGTATGGTATGGTATGGTATGGTATGGTATGGTATGGTATGGTATGGTATGGTATGGTATGGTATGGTATGTTGTTGTTGTTGTTGTTGTGGCACCCAGCACGTGCCGGCGGGAGAAATTGCCCGACACGCTCTCCCTGGGCAGGGCGCAAGGGAGCAGCCGGCCGGCGTCACGCTGGCCGGGCGTCTGCCGACGACGACCGAGGGGGGGGGGGGGGGGCGCCATGGTGTGGGGGGGCGGGGGCGAGTGCGCGTGGAGAAAGGAGGGGTCACCTGTGAGTTCCCCTGGAGCCCTCCCCCGTCTCGTGGGGGGAGAGTGTCCCGACCTATGCGAAGCGGCTGTGGAGGGGGTGGAGGGCTGGGCGGGGACCTTGGGGTGGGGAAGGCACGCCCGGGTCCGTGGTCACTCCGCGCCTTGCCCGAACATCCCGCCGAGGTGGCCGTTCCTCGTGTGTGGCCGTGGCGTGGCCGGGGGCGCTGGCCCGTGGTTCTAGCCGTCATCGGGGGCGAGGGGAGGCCCGGGAGTTGCTTTCTGCTGGCGCCTAGTCACCTCTGCATGTGTTGTGGTGTGGCCGCCTCGTCCCCGGTGGTGCGGGCGCGCGCGCGCGTCGGTCGGCGGGGAGGGAGGGCACAAGGGCGGGAGCACAAGAGCACAACAACGGGTATACGGGTGGTGGCGTGTTGTGTTTGGTCCGGTAGTGGTTCCCTGGTGCCTGTCCCTCTGTCCCGTGTGCGGGACGCCGCGCGGCACGGCCGGCGGGAGGTTCGAGGCCTGGGCCGGGCGCATGGGTAGCGGCAGCCGGCCGAGGCGGAGGCAGCGCCATGCGGGTGCGGGGCCCGTGGCGGTCGCGGGGCGGTGCGGGCGGACCGGCCGGCGGTCGGCGGTGGCCCTGAGTGCCCCACACTGTGGGGTCGGTGGGCGTGTCGGGGGCGAGCGCGTCGCGCAGGCCAGGCTGCGGGGGGCGCATGCGCAAGGGCGTCGGCGTGTCCGATGAGGGCCCCACGGCGGGCCGTGGGACCTGCGGCAAGCAGGAAGCGTAGCCTAGGGGTCGAGGCCGGGGCCGGGCGCGTGGGTAGCGGCGGGCGGCCTAGGCGAAAGCGGCGACAACGGGCCCGGGTGCCCGAGGCGAGCGCGGGGCGGGGTGTGCGGGCCGGCCGGTGGCCGGTGGCCTCACTGAGAGTCCCACACGGACGGGTCGACGGGCGTGCCGGGGGTGTACGCGACGTGCAGGTCGGGCAGCAGAGGGCGCACGTGCAGGGCGTCGGCGTGCCCGATGAGGACCTCACTGAGGACCGAGAGGTTTGCGGCAAGCAGGATGCGTTGCCCGGGGGGGGGTGGCGGCGAGGAGCGGGAGGATGTCCGCGGCTAGTGACGCGGGGGTGAACACGACGTGGGCTGCGTGCGGCCCCGGGAGAGGTGCCGGGGGTAGCGGGACCACAGGCTGGCGGTCCACGGTGAGGCGCCACGTGGTGTCGTAGTGGCGGAGGAGCCAGACCAGGGCGATGCTGTGGCGCAGTGTGAGGGGCTGGGTGCGGGGCGGCGTGGGGACGTGCGGTGGGAGGGGGGGGGGGCTGAGGCGGTGACGTGGGAGGGGGCCCGGCGGAGGAGTGACGCCAGCGACGTGTGTGTCGTGCTGAGGGTGGAGAGGAGCTCGCGGAGGAGTCCCTCTCGGCCAGCGCTGTCCAGCAAGGGGGGGGGGCGCCGTGGGGGGAGGTGGAGTGCCACATGCCCAGCATGCTGAACCCCAACTGCGTTGGGGGGCCTGGTTGCGGGGCGGCTGGGAGGTGGTTGGTGAGGTATACGGCGGCGGCGGCCGTGCGGAGCTCAAAAGGGGAGATGAGGTGAGGGGAGAGGCCGGCCGTGGCTGACAGAATCGGAGGGTGCGTAAACAGGTGCCACGCGAGGAGCAACTGCAGGGCGTAGTGGGGGGGGGCAGTGGTACTGGAGGTAGGCGGCGGAGTCCGGGTAGGGGCGGTGACAGAAGGGGCATGTCACTCCCCCGTAGCCGGGGGGATGGTCCTGAGAGCGTAGTAGCCGCAGGTGCATGATGCGGTGGAGGGCCAGCGCTGGGACCTCGGCGCGCTCATACGCGAGGCGGAGTAGGTGAGAGGACCAGCCTGGGGGCAGGGGCCGGAGGTGCTGCGTGTGGGTGCGGGTGGTGGTGACAGCGTATGCTGCCTCTGCGGCGCGCGCGGGGCTCAGGAAGGTCGCGCCTTCACGGAGCGCCACGATGCGGCCGTGGAAGAGTGCGGACCAGGGGAGGGTCCACGGGGAGGCGGTGTAGAGCCCGCGGCGGGCTAGGCTGTCGGCCTCGGCGTTGAGAGTGGCGAGGTGGCTGGCGGAGCCGGAGTCGTGTTGTGCGGGAAGCCAGGCCTCGTGCATGCGGAAGGTGGCGGAGAGGAGGGCCGCTCGGTATGGGATGGAGAGGGCGGAGGAGGGGGGTGGGCCGCGGGTGAGGTCGCAGAGTTGGGAGGCGGTGGAGTCCGAGGCGAAGAGGGCTTCGCCGGACTAGTCGCGGAGGGCGAACATGGCGGCTATCTTGGCAATCCACTCGGCGTCGGTGGAGTGGCCGGCGAGGGCGTGGAGGCCAAGCCAGCCGCGGTAGAGAGTGCCGTGGTGGGGGTGTCAGAGGAGGAAGCCGGCGCCGAGGCGGGTGCCCTCTTGGCTGCCGTCGCATGCGACCACGACGTAGGGGAGGGAGCGGAGGGGGGCCAGTGAGCCGGTGTGGTGCTGCGGTGCGGGGCGCACGTGGGGGGAAGGGAGGAGGTGGACGGTGATGTCGAGGGGGCGAGCGCCTGTGCCAGGGCGGGACCTTCGGTGAGCCAAGGGGTGTGGCGGCGCGGGGAGACGAGGGATGCCGTGGCGGCTACTGCGAGGGTGTTGGGGCCCCAGGAGGCGCGGGGGTAGGTGCAGAGGAGGTTGAGGGGGGCCCGGGACGCCAGGAGGGGGGCGCCGGGACCGCCCTGCTGGAGGGGGAGGTGGAGGAAGGCCGTGTGTGCCTAGGGGGGCGGACGGAAGGCATGGCGGTAGGCATTGTTGATGGCGGTCTGATGGGGGCGGAGGGAGGGGGGGGGAATGAGGACGCCTGAGGTGACGTAGTCGAGGGGGGAGAGGCCGAAGGCGTGCAGGGAGCGGAGCTGGAGTATGGGGCAGGCCTCGCGGTTGCGGCTGGCCTTGCGCGCCCCGTCGAGGGACGCGCGGGATTTGTTGATGACGCGGAGGAGGGGTAGGTCGAGGAGGATGGGGGTGCCGACGACCTCCGGGGGGCCGGTGGAGGTGGTGCCGGTGTGTTGTGGGACGTCGGCGGTGACGAGGGTGGGCCGGCCTGGGCGGGAATCGATGAGGGGGAATTCCTGCTTGTCGGGGTGGATGATGCGGCCGGCGCGGGGAGAGCACTTGCGGCAGTCGGTGGCCATGGTTGCCACGTCCGTGAGGGAGGGGGTGATGAAGCGGCGGTCGTCGCTGTACGAGAGGTGGGTGGCGGGGAGGGACGCGGTGTGGCCGGGGATGGTGAGGGGGAGGGTGATGGAAGTGTTGGGGCGCATGGCCCTGGTGATCACCAGGCTGGGTGCCTGGTAGTGGAGCTGGGCGAACCCTTCGCCTTGGTTGCGCCCCTCCTCCGTGCCGAAGGGGTGGGCGAACCCTTCGCGGGTGGCCACGCGGATGCCCAGTCGGCCGTAGAAGCCGTCTGCCCAGGGGCCAAAGCCACGTGGCGCGGAGGTGGGAGCAGAGGCGGGAGTTGTCCTGGCGCAGCACCTTGAGGTACGCGTCAGACTCGTCCCAGTCGCAGATGGCGCAGGTGCCGTGGGTGGAGAGGGCGGTGTATGTGGCGGCGCGGGCTACGAGGGCGAGGCCCACGGCGGAGTGGCCCGGGCGGTAGGCGAATGAGGCGGGGGTGTAGGTGGAGGTGAGCTCGAGGTCGGCGGCTAGGCGGGTCGTGGCGATGCCGGAGGCTGCGCCGGAGACGCCCGACTCCACGTCGACGAGGCGGAAGGAGCGTGTGAGGTGTCGGGGGAGGGGCTTGGTAGGCTTCCCCTTGTAGAGGCCGTAGCGGACGGTCTCGTTGGAGACGCCTGGGGTGCCGGACTCTAGTTGGAGGAGGAGGTGAAGCAGCCCAAGGTGAACGCCCCCGCCGCTGCGGAAGAGCGCTACGCGTGCCACGTTGTCAGTGGACACGGCGAGGGAGCGCTTGCCCATGCGGCGGTGGGCCAGGGAGGCGGTGGTGATGAGGGGGGAGGACTTGCGGGCGAAGGCGTACGCCTGGAGGGAGGCGGGAGACTCTGGTCGGGCGTTCGCGCGGAGGGCGTCGCGGAGGAGGGGGAGAGTGAGGTCGGTGGGCGGGTGCAGGAGGGGGAGCCAGGGGTCTGGGGTGCAGCGGGCGGCGAAGAAGGCGTGGTCCACGGAGACGTGCCGGTTGGCGGTTTGGGATCGGGATTGAGCCGTGACTTCGGCGAGCCGTTCCTCGCGAGTTGCGAGGGTGGCTCCCGGGTGGGGGAGGATGCCGTGGAACGGCTCCAGGGGTGGGGAGCGTAGTCGGAGGACGGTGCGGGTGGCGGAGGTGATGGAGGGGGAGGAGAGGATGGCCGCGCGAGAGACGTGGCCGCGGGCGGTTGACGCCTCCCGGAGGGCAGAGGACTGGGCGGCTAGGTCGTGGGAGGAGAGGGGAAACGTGAACCGCCCCAGGTAACGTAGTAGGGTGGGGGTGTCGGGTGGGTGCGGGAGGAGCTGGTGTGCGATGAAGTGGTGGGCGGCGATGTAGTGGTCGGGGAGAGAGGGGGAAAGGGAGAGCCAGCCCCACGCCAGGTCAAGGGCGGCTCAGAGGGAGTCCATGTCCTCGAGGGACGCCAGGCGCCATCGGAACAGACACCAAGAGTGGGCGTCGCAGGAGCGGTGGTGCAGGGTGACCTGCGCCAGCACCATGGCGTGCGAGATGTGGCAGGGGAGGACGTGGTGAGCGTGGGAGGCGATGGGGCCGGTGGTGAAGATGTGGTCGATGGCGGTGGACCGGGGGGAGCCGTGGCGGGTGGTGAAGTTGGTGGGAGTGTCAGGGGGTATCAGGCGGTGCCAGGCCGAGAGTGGGCCCATGGCTCCGAGCGCGGAGGCCAGGGGGGTGCCCGGGGCGCCTGTGCTGTTGAGGTCACCCAGGAGGACGCACAGGTCGGGACACATGCGGGTGCGGAGGGGGTTCATGAGTTTGACCTCGGACACCCACTCGGAGTACGAGAGGCGCGGGGGGAGGTGGGCGTTGAACAGGAGGGCGTGGCCCCCGAGTGAGAGAGGGACTGCGGAGGCAATCCACTGCGGGCCGTCGCAGACGAGGTCGGCGGGCTGGGAGGGGGCGCGGAGGGACCGGAGCCAGGCCGTGCGGAGGCCTCAGCCCTGGCCTGACGCGGTGCTGTAGTGGGCCTCGTACCGCGGAGGAAGGGCGGGGCGGGCTGCGGCCAAGTCCCAGAGTTCCTGTTCGGCGACCACGTCAGGGGACAGGGCCTCGAGCCAGGTGCGAGCGAGGGAGACTTGGCCGGTGATGCCGCTCCAGTTGTGGGTGAGGAAGGTGAGGGCTGTGTCGCGGAGGGGGTGGACGCCTTGTCGCGGGGGTCGGGGAGGGAGAGGACGAAGGCGGGGGTCGGTTGGAGGAGGGGGTCCGGAGGGGGGGCGCAGGGGGTGGCCCAGGGGATGGCTGAGACAGGGACAGCCCCGGGCAGTAGTATGCCTCGGAAGCCCACCACACAGCGGGCGGCGGTGTCACGTGAGCATATGGGCGGGGCCTTATGCGGGGAGGTGCAGAAGAAGTGAGGCCAGTGGTCGGTGGGGGATGTGGGGAGGTCGACGAAGGCGGAGTGAGGACTGGGGTGGCCACAGTTGGGGCAGGCTCAGGAGGTGAAGAGTGGGACGTCGGGGAGAGCCGGGTGGACCGTCCACGCTGAGGCCGGGCCCGACGAGCGGGCGTACGCTAGGGACGGGGGGAGGGGGACCGGAGGCAAGTGGGTGGTGTCCCAGTAGGCGGTCCACTTGGCGTCCACGTGCAGGGGCGGGGTGATCCAAAAGGAGGGGTCGTGACGTTGGCGGCGGAAGGAGGCGAGCCAGCCGCACACTGTGGGGAGGGCGGAGGCGAGGAGCGAGGGGGGTAGCGACGAGGTGGTCTGGGCGGCGCGCAGAAGGTCGCGAGGGGGGCCCGGGGGGAGGGGGGCGGTTGGGGGGTGCTGGAGGGGGAGAAGGTCCGCGGAGTGTGTGCACTCGGGGCAGTGCGTGAGGGTCGGGCACCGCAGTGTGCCGCAGTGGAGGCACATACGCGGGGCGGAGGTGGGTGGTGGAGTGGGCGTGCGGGCGGGAGTCACTCAGGCGTAGGGCTGGGGACCCTTCCTGGACCCTTCCTGCACAGGAACCCCCCCCTTCCTGCGCAGGAACTCCCCTTCTTGGACCACTTCCTGTCCCCTTTCTTCGCTGGCACTTCCCGTACTTCTCTTCAGGCGGATGTCGACGTGTACCCGGGGCTGGTCCTGAAGTCCGTCGATGAGGAGGAGCGGGCGGCCCCACTGCCAGTGGCACCATCGGAGGCTGCACGGACCGTGGATGGGCGAGCACCAAGTCTTCAAGATCCTCCGACATGGGTGTTGCAATCGACGCTGACCATCAGTGACATGCACAGTCCTGTGACCAGGCAGGGGGGCACGTTCTGGTATCGCGACTGCACACTGACCGTCCGGAAGGGGAAGGCAGCCACTTCCCTGCAATCGCGGTTGCCAGTGGCATGTACGGACAGTCTGGCCCAGGGGCATGCAGGACATCGCAAGACGTATGTGGTTGCGGAGTACTTGTGCCTTGTTGGCCATGCCAAGGCCAGCAACACATGGTCGTTCTTGGTGTACAGCGAGCAGACCAGCTTCAAGACGCTGAAGAGTCTGGCAAGGCGGACGGGTTTGGATGCCGGTGTCCCCATTGAGGTGCACAACGCGGTTGACGATTGGCTGGAGAAATACCGCAAGCGGCAAGAACAGGGTCAATTGGGTGGACGCTCACACGTGAAGAAGGAGCCCGGCATGGAGGAACGTACACAGCCACTGTGGCAGCAACCTGAGGCCGAGGTCAAACCGGAGCATCAGACAGGGCAGCGCGGGGATCCGTGAAGCGTCCTGCCCAGAGGACCATCATCCCCGACTCCCCCTCCAAGCGGCGCGTACCTGGCAGTCCGGGGCGGGCAAGTCCAATGGCAATGGACACGGGGACAGTGATCACGCAGGTGGCACCTGGGTTGCAGGAAATCGTGCGCACGGCGTTGAAGGAGGTGTTGCCTGATGCCGTTGAGAAGGCGATCGCAAGTGGCGGCAAGACCCGGGCAGAGCGGGCCACGGAGCAGGCAACCACGAGGGAGCGCGAAGCACGGGAACAGGTGGTCAAGCACGAGGCAACCATTGCAAGTATGCAGGCACGACTGAATGCCCTGGAAGACCGGTTGGAGGCTGCTGAGGACGCGGCGCGCGAGGCGCAGGCAGGCAGGGTCAAGGCCGAGTCTCTGCTACAGGAGAAAGCTGCGGAATGTGACCGAGGTTGAGCATCCTCAACCGGACGTACGGCCAGGGCCCCAGCCCCACCAAGTGATGAGGAGTGGCGAGGCACGGCGGCGATGAGAGCTCAAGGATCCCAAGTGTCCCTCTGGCCTGGTGGCTGTTGAGGGGTGCTCGGGTTCTGCCAACCTGTGTGGGCATGAGACGTGGAGAGACAACCCTTGGTGGCACATAGCAAGGGAGTTGTGTTCCGTTGGTTGCAGTACACGTGTGTTGTGACCAGGCCACTCCCAAGATTGCACGCATGCATGCATGGCTGTGCGAACGCGCCAAGGGTTGTGCGACGCAATGCGCAAAAAAAATCCACACCTTAACCCATCACCTTTGTAACCCATAATCCATAATCCATAACCCTAATTTTGTGCGCAACAGTCGCGTAGGATACTAGTCACGTCGTGTGCAGGGCGCGTAAGGTGGTGCCACGAGCGGGGAGCTTCACATAGCTGCACCCTTGGGGGCACCACCGAGATTCCCAAGCTCTCCAAGCATGGACGCAGTTGCATCGCATGTGTGGTTGCAATGCCCCAATGTGACAACGGTGTTTGAGAGGACCAAACTGTCTGAGAGGGCAACCGATGGGGCAGTACACCGAAACACGAGGTACAGGAAGGGGGGGGGTTCCTGTGCAGAAAGTGTCTGAGAAGGGGTATAGGAAGGGGGTTCTTGTGCAGGAAGGGGGGGGGTTCCTGTGCAGGAAGGGGTCCAGGAAGGGTCTAGGAAGGGTCTTCCTGTACAAGAAGGGGGGTTCCTGTGGGGTTCCTGGGACAGTTCCTGGCCAGGAAGGGGGGGGGGGGTTCCTGTGCAGGAAGGGGGTTCCTGTGGGGTTCGTGTGGTACTTCCTGTGCACATCCTGCCCTCACAATTCTTGGCAGGCTTCCATTTTAAATGTAATGCAAAAGGCTGTCACAAATTTCCTTGGCAGTGTCGTTCGAGTGACCCCGTATTGGGATGTGGAGGTTGATGCGCGGCGAAAGAGACGGAAATACATTCGCGACGTTGTGGGCGCCGTGCTTGGAGATGCCGACATCGTTGTGCGTGCAACCGGTAACGGTATAGTGATTGAGTCCAACAACCACGAGGTGCGCGATGACGACGAACAGCATGTCTCCGAGGAAGTGATCCAAGTTTTGCAAACGGCACACCAAATGAGCCTCTCCACGCGCAACACCTTAAAATTGGAGCGCAATTGTACACGAAGGGAATTAATGGAGGGGCGTAGCAAACTGCTGCCATATGTCGCAACGGCCCTGGAGGTTTCATCGGGGGTGGTATCGCGCCGATCAGCCGCTGTATGTCCACTCCTTGAAGTAGTGCAAAGCCAGCTGACGTTGAGTAGGGCGTGCGGTACCTTTAACATCCCTCGTCAAGACCGGCTTTTGATTATCATTTGCGCAGATGCCACTCCACTGTGGCAGACCTCGGCCACCAAGGGCGACATCCACGTGACTGTTTGGTCAGAGGGTGTAGCAGCTGCAAGCGACGTGCGAAGCTGGGCGACGTGGTGGGCGCTGGACGGACCGGATGACACGCACTGTCTACGGGCCATTGACACTAAGGCAAACCTTAATCAGCATGTTTTGGATGTTTTGTCCACTGTGGATGTTTGGCACTTGGGGAATCGCATCCCCAGTGTATGTGCCTTGACAGGTGATGGCAAGGCCATGCTTTCGGCCAATTATCACAAGGGGAAATGTTGGGTAGGCTGCCATTGCATTGATTCCTTGGCACGTGCCAATTCTGTACCGGCCCAATGCAGGTGGGGCTCATTTTTGAGGGCAATTGGCCCATGCAACCGCGTTGGTGACATGGAGCATGGCTCATGTCGTATTGCGAACGCAATTGTTAAGCGAGTCAATGTAACATTGAAAGATTTGATTGAAAACGGTGAACCCGACGTTGCCCCTGCCGCAAGGGACGCAGGGAAAGCTTTGGTTTTGGAGCTTCACAAGCTTTTGGATGAGGTGAAAAACGTTCCGCATGCTGAGCGGTTGGCTCCCCGGCCAACCAAGGCCGGAAAATTTGATATAACAGGTGGCAAAATGATTTTCGAAGACAGTGCATTACATGGCCGAGTTGTGGCCGTATTGCAGCACAACCTACCCGACGTGGCCTTTGGTGGCATTAAATTTTTCCTATTGATGGAGCATGTGTTATTATCAATGCATCGAATGCACGCGCTCTGGCGCAAAAGGGATTGGCTAACACAGGCCGAACTCAAGGAATTGGAGTCCGCGAGTGACCGTTTAGGGGAGTGTTGGGGTAAATTGCAATGGGGTGTGACCCCTTGGGTACATTGGGCATGTGTTCACAGCGCATATTTTGCGCGTCGCTTTGGCAGTTTGTACATTTTTCGCAGTATTCCGACAAAATACAAAAACCAACCGTTCAAGCGGCATCTCAAAAACTCGATGCGCGGTTGGTGTCTTCGGCGACCCCGCATCACACGCCTCGGAATGAGGCACGTGGTGCACACCGATGCGTTGAGTGTCGGTTTTGCAATTGTTCGAGGCGCGGCAAGGCCGCGGTGCAGCCGTTGTCAAGCGACGCAAGCGGCATGTGGACCAATGATAACATCAATGCGGTGGCACAATGCGATTCAAGCCCCAGCCCCGGACCCGGGACCCAATGTCCCCCAAAGTAGGTGCATTGAAGGTGTGGTGTTTGTGTTCAAAGTCATCGGGTGCCGTCGTAACGTGTAGGAGTAGAAAAACCCTAGGAAGGGGGGGTTTCCTAGGCCATCCTTCCTTGGCTGCACCCCACGCTGTCGCAGAAATTTACGACGGCTCTGCTGTAGTACATGGCCACCCCCTTCGAGTCCCACGCGGCATCCGACGGTGTCGGGACCACTACGCTGCCGCACGGCACCGGGTCCGTGGTCTCCTCGCCCGACATGAGCGGGAATTCTCGCGAGGGGGGGCGCCCCATCCTTCTGCCCCCATCCTTCAGCCCCGCGTCCTTATCCCCCTCATCCTTGTTGCTGACAAAAGGAATGAAACGGCGAGCTCTAGGGGCGACAGGGGTTGTCACATCCATTGCCAGAAGAACATCCACTGAGGCCTGAAGTGAAAGAGAACGTAAGGGCAGGGGGCGTCGCAGGGATTGCGACAGGCAACTATCGTAGGAAAGGGACTTAGGACAGCGCACCAGACACGGGGGCTTCCGTGGGACAGGGCATGAAGACAGGGTACCAGACAGGGTCTGTCGTCGGACCGGGGGACTGTCGGCGGGGCGGTCGTGGCGGGCTGTCGCGGGACAAGGGGCTGTCGTGATGCGTGTTGTAGGCGGTTGTCGCTACACACGGGTCGCAAACGAAATCAGCAATTGCGCGTCGTGCGCAGCGTGGGAGTTTTCCAGGTAGTGAACCTGCTGACAGGCACACGTCTAGTGCACTGCATCCTCCGTGTCGCTGTTGTCGGTGCCAGACTGGGATGGGTTCCCCTTCTTTGGTGTTGCCACCTTGGAAACCCTTGAGGATTTTTTTTCCCGTGGGGTCATGCAGCCGTAGTACCGCGCCATACGATAATCTAAGAGAGGCGTTTGCAGGGGAACAAGCGTGCACCACAAGACACGACTGCGTGTGGCTGAGAAATGCGGATCAGGAGGAGACCGAACAGCAAAGCCCCCAAACTGTACGTTGCGAAGAATGATACCCACACCCGTGGGACGGGAACGGTGGCGAGGACGGTGTCGCAACCCGTGGAAATAATGGAGTTGCCATGGCAAAGATGACGCAATGGACAATGCTTAGGGCTGGGTGCAGCGTCCCCCATGCTCCGCATTTCCGTGACTGCCCGAGGCATGTCAACCACCCTGAGGTACAAGCTGGTATTCTCGTCGCACAACATGAAGAAGCTTGCCGTACCCGGTAGACTCGGGTTGTCGGTGACCGTCTTCGCCTTGAATTCCAAGTGCCAACCTGGGTTGGTGCGGCACGCCCCACAACATGTACCAGCCTAGGAGCAGCTCCGGCGCACCAGCTCTTGTTGACACAGCGTGCCAGGGGACCTGTTGCTAGCGCTTTGCTGGTTGTTGCATCCTGTGCATGGTCTGACTTGAGCAAGATTGTCAGGTAAGATTGTCAGGCGGAGGGGCCATGGTGCAATCAAGGGGCAGCAAAATTGGACATCCGGCACCGTGGGTCACAAGATGTGTCCCAACGCCCATAACAATGAGGACCAACGGCTCATACATACCACTGCGCTTCCCAAGAAGGCGAACAATGCAGTCCGATGGGCAAATCGACGACTCGCCGGCCCCCGTGGGGAATGGCAACACGTTCCATGGCTGTGGCAAACCTCCGGAACTGAATGGGACGAAGTACTCGTTCGTTGTACTATCCGCCGCATGTGACCCAACAACCAGAGTGTAGGACGCGAGGAAAATCCCGTCGTCAGAACAAAGCGTCTTTGAACTGCACGATGAACCGGCCCCGGTGATTCATTGCGAAGGCGCACCAACTTGACGAACAAAAGGTGGAGCTGCTTTTGGTCCCCCGCAAAGGACGTTCGCACCTTGTCAAGTTGCTTCATGGCAAACCCGCGAACTTGTGGTAAAAGCGCCGTGTAACCATGGGAAAGAGTTGTCACTTCCTCTGCCGAAAGACCAAGCACGTCCTCAAGGTACAGATCCTGATGAGGGGTCTTCGCTGCGACGGTATCCCAGTGGAACTTGTTGTGGGCCGCCCTGACCTCTTGTCGTAGCTCGTCGATGATGTCGGTTGATTCTTGCGCGAGAATGTATGACCAGTGTCAATCGGAGTCCTCCCCATGTGCCTCCAGCGGTGTGGTACCGCCCGCCCCCTTGACACGGTCGTCGGACACGCCTATCAAGACTAGTGGCGGTAGGGAGGAGAAGGTGATGGGGTCGTTGTTGTGCATCACCCATAGCCCAGCGGACGTTGTTCCTGGCCCATGTTCACTCCATTGGTGAGGGGAGTCGCTTCAGAGGGAGTACACGGGGCTTGACAAACTTGGATCCTTCTCCATAGACAGGCAGAGGCGGTGCTGCAAAGGTCCTTGCCATGATGTGCTTTTCCGAGAGGCCCCTTGGGGGGCATGTGCTCGGAGGTCCATGCAACGTCGTCATCCCGGTTCTCAAGGTACACCGTCTCCTGGCGCCCATCCCCATCCACCGTAGCATACTCAAATAGGTGCTCCAGGTCTTTGCCACTCAGCCGTACCACCACCAGCTGCAGATCTGGGTTCCGTTCGAGAATGTCGTGGAGGACGTCGCCGAGGCACCCGGGGGATCGCTTGGCGGTGAAGGGGGGCAGCACCTTGACATCCGCCATTGCACCATCGCATTGCACCTGCATACTCTCCCTTGCGAGGATGTACTGCGTGGGCATTTTGGCAGCATGGACCACTGCTGCCCCCGTCTTGGCCCCCACACTGCCAATCCACCCCTTGGCAAGGTTGTCCACTTTCGCCATTGCAAAGAGGACACAGGTGCTAATACAAGAC
The DNA here is from genome assembly GCA_964036045.1 of Eutreptiella sp. 'Long Island Sound 2002'. NCBI lineage: Eukaryota > Euglenozoa > Euglenophyceae > Eutreptiales > Eutreptiaceae > Eutreptiella > Eutreptiella sp. 'Long Island Sound 2002'. Next base: position 135,406,655 of record OZ038381.1, read on the forward strand.
AGGTGCCGTAGATAGGTTTCAAGACAGGGGGCTGCCCGTGGACAGGGCGTGCAGACAGGCTTCAAGACAGGTGGCTGTCGTAAGACAGGTGGCACAAGACAGGGGGGCTGTCGTCCGGCACACCCCCTGTCTTGTGCAAAGACAGGGGCTGTCGTGAAAAAAAAAGGTGGCCAAAACGCAAGCGCACAACGCAACCACTTGTATATTCGGGCTAATTTCAACTGCCTGACCGCACAGAAACCCCAAGAAAATGCACAGGTGCGGGGTATGGGGTGCCAAAAATGTGCTACGACAGGGGGGGGGGGGCTGTCGGCCTCATCCTGTCTGGCTACACCTCAATGCAGGCGGGCGGCACATAGAAGCTGCTGCAAATTGCTGAACATAATGCACAGCTTCTCCGGCTCCGGCATTTTATGCCTTAGCAACAGCATGGTGGTGTCACTAGTAGTGTCCACAGCATGTCGGGGGAAGTGCGCCAACAATGTGTACAACTAGGCACGGGGCATGCATGCACCGCTACCAAAGCGCTTGCGCCGCAAGTTGGTGATATGTGCACTCTCCAACCGGCCTAGACACGCCAAAGTCTCCGGGGCCCAAAAATGGGCAATGGCGACATATCCCTTGCTTTGTCAGCGGTCGCCAACGCCGAGCACGGGTATCAAAATCAGAAAAGGGTAACTAACCCCTGTTGTCTCAATGCCTAGAAATGGTCAATGGCTCTACAACCCCTGCATCCCCAACACTGAGTGCGGGGGAAAATTCAGAAGTGGCTACTCACCTCCTGCTGTCTCGGCTAGGGTCCCCGATCGCTCAAGATACATAGCTCAAAATGATAACCTCATCACACTGATCACTTTGGACACACATATGTGGAGGTTTTCAGCATTTCAGAAAAAATATTTACCCCTTCGTGGATCCAGTCCCAACTGCCGGGTAGGAGGTCCGAGTTTGGGGGCCTAGTTTGGGGAGGTCAAGGGCCAAAAAATTTTCATCTTTTGCATACATGCTTGGATCCCCAGTAAAATTTTGAGCATTTTTAACCCCCACCATACGCTAATTATTTTTTTTTGGCGCCTTTGGTGCCAAATTGGGACCAAATGTGGCTCGAATCTTTTAAAAAAGTGTTGCCCATCAGTGGTGCACATCATGTTCAGGCATTTCGCCACGTGTTTCAGGGATTCACCACCCATGCAGTGTGCAATGGGTGCTTCTCTTACCAAGGCCGTGCTGTGGCGCCTACCCTCCCCTTGCACAATAAGCGGCCGGGGAAGATGGTCCCTTCGCACCCCCGAGGGGACGTACCCCAAAATGCCCCAAATGAGGGTCCCCTCGCACCCCCGAGTATTATGCACCAGACACGCAACACAAAACAACACATGTAGATACAATATGAAGGCGTATGAACCACAAACGAGCCGGGAACTATCTGTTGGGATGCACGTTGGGCCCTACTCAGAAGCAGGCTCTCTGTGTGCCACTGTTTTTGGTGACAGTATTTGACTCGGAAGAGTTGCACATGCTCCGCAGGGGCCACAAGAATGGGGTCTCCAGTTGCAGGCTTGGCTGCCACCTTGGCAGCCAGTTTGGCTGCACTCTTGATGGAGGGTTTGGCACGAGGGTTGGCAGCCTTGGAAGCAGGCTTGGTCGGGAGCTCCAGCCCCTGTAGCAAGCAGTGTGCCTCAGGAACATCGCGCATGAAGTACAACTTTCCGTTAGCAAAAACATTTGACAGTCCCCATACACCATGCACACTCTTTGCCCACACAATTTCACTATATGATACACTGTAGGGGTCTTCTTTAACACCACTCAGCAGACCGCTTTCCATAGATGTCAACGATGAAACATCACAATCTGTGCCAACCTGCGAAGCATGAAACAACGATGCTGCCCTTAACCCTGACCCTGACCTTGACCCTGAAGTACCTGTGCCATCACTATCGGCTTCTCATGGACCCTCAAAGCTGCCAAACATGGTGACGAGGAATTTGTAGGAGGGTCACACGGTTCACAATTAGAATCACAAGAATCACATACGGCTTCTCCGTTTTGCCATCAAATAGCGAGGCAACACCCCTTGGTAGGGTTTTTCTGGCATTGCACGCCAAGCGCATCGTCGCCGTTGGGGACCAGGCCATTTTGTGGGGCTGGTTTCACTGGTGAGTTGCATGGCATCAGTCTCATCGGCAGCAAGGGGTGAGCGGGGCCGCAGAAAAGCATCCAACTTCAATGGACCCCTCTTCCCAATGAGCCTTATCTCCGACCGGTTGGGGGCAAGTGGGGAAGCTAGGGTAGGTCGTGGGGGTGTGGGCACAATGGACATGCATGCTATAGGGGCATCGTCGTGTGTCACCACAGTGCGAGAGCGCTTGTATGTGATGGTCCAGTAATCAGCACCGCGCTTTGAGGAGCCAAGAATCGTGGCGGGCACAACACTTCCCCCCTGAACGTTGGAAATTGACAACAGCACCAGCTGGGTACATGTCAATATGACCAACATCCATGGCTGCATTTGCAAGAAAATGAAGTGTTCTGCCAGATACAACGTACAGTGAAGCACCTTGGATACCACAAATGTGAAGTACACAGCAATGCACCCACCAAACCACCTTTTCAGGCCAACAAACGCACAGGACAAACTCAATATCCGACGTTTTGAGTAAATTTGCAAAGCAGAAAATGACAGTCCCCTCGCCCCCTCCCCTTACTATGCAAGGGCGCTTGCTTTGCAGGGGGCGGGGGGGGGGTACGGTGCTTGGCAGTGGGTGTTTGTCCTACCAAGGCCCTACAATGGGGCTTAGGCTGTGTATGTGTGTGTGCTCTGCACTATTAGCCACGACAAGGGCTGATTAAAGTCTTGCGACCGGTTAAGCGACGGGGTTGTGGGTTAGGGACTGGCTATGCCCCCCCCCCCCCGGCCGCCCCCCGCCCACTCCTGGTGTCGTGGCGCGACAGAAGGATTGGGCGCCTAGGGTTAGGTGTCCGCCCCCTCTGCTGCCCCTGCTGCCATGGCCCCGTCGCAGGCTCCCTCAGCGCCCTGTGGACGCCGGCAAGGCGCCCAACCCCTACAAGCCCCCCCCTCCCCATTGTCGTCGTCACCGCCCCTCCCCTTGGGGGGGGGGGGAGGGTGCGCACAGGCCTCCCATCCCAAATAGCGTGCGCTGCCGCGCACCACCCGCCACTGTCGCCTGTCGAGGGTGCCCCTTGTGGTGCCGGGAGCAGCAATGCCGCACCCCCTGGTGCCCCTTGCATGAGTGGCATGCGGGGGCCCTGTGCGCGTCGCACAGGGTCTGGATGGGGCGTCGCTGCCCCACCCTCCTCATCCCCGCCTGCTGTGCCGCCGGTGGCAAGGGCGGTTGGGGGTCATCGCCGACGGGTGCCTGTGGCGCGTTTCCGGCCGGTGCCAATGCGCCCGCGCCCGCGCCATGCGGCGGTTGCACCTCCGCGGCCTCCTGTGGGGGCAAGGGAGGGGAAGGGGCAAAAGGGTCATGGAGGGAGATGCCTCCTCCTCCATCGCGCTACTTGTCCCAACTCCCTCCCCTTCTCCCGCACGGTACGGTTGGGGCTTGCAGGGAGCTGGGTGTTCGTGACGCTGTCAGCGCCCGCGATATCGCAGAAAAAGACTTCGCACATAGTACCCGCGTCCCCGGGCTTCGCCATTGAGGGCGCCGCCGCCATCAGTGGTGCCGGCACGAGGGGGTGGAAGGGAGGGGGGGGGCGGTTCAACTGCCCTCCCAACCCCATCAGCCCTCAGCCATTGAGGCTCTCCGCCCGTACCAGGAGCCCGCCCCCCCGCCTTGCCGGGGCGCCCGCTGGATCTAGTGCGGGGGGGGGGGGGGGGTTTCCCCACCCAAGGCAAAGTGCTCTGCACCCGGCTGCGCCGAGCCGGTGGGTTGGGTGTGCGACAGTCCGCCCGTTACCGGCGGCCCGCCACCGCCGGTGCCAGCGCCACGCAGGGGCGCTTGGCTGGGGGCTCCGGTGGCGGGAGGCTCAGGGAGCGCCACCCTACCTGCACAGGGGGTGCCACCCTCCCAGCAGGACCCTTGACGAAGCCACTGCCCACGCCACTGCCATCGGGTGTCCCTCGTGACCCCACGCGCAGCAGTGCGCCACTCCCCGCTGCGCCAGTCGACGCTGCTCGCATTGCGGCTTGACTCCGCCGCCGGTGGCGGGCGCGGCCGAGCCGCTCCCATTGCTCTCCAGCGCTACGTGCGCAAAATCTCATACAGGCGCGCTGCGCCCCCCCCTCCCGGGCGGCGCAGAAAATACCCCGCCAGGAAATAGTCCTTGCAGCCGGCCCCCGGGGTCGACAGCTGGTGCGTCCAGAGCTCCAGGCAATGCTACTTGAAGCTGTTGCATGTGCTGCTGCATGTCGGACTGGCACGCAAACATCTGCTGCTCCGTGCGCCCCATGCTGCCCAGAGAGGCGCACATCCACCGGAAGTCGCCCTCCAGCAGGGTGCCGCCGGCGAGCAGGGGCTGCAGCAAGTCGACCGCCTCCTGCAGCACGCGCGCCCGCTCCCTCAGCGACAGCACTTGTCGGGTGTGGCGATGGCCCGGCCTGGCCTGGAGCGCCTGGTTGTTGTGGGACTCAAAGTCTAGGGCTAGCTCGGCGTAAAGGACCTGGCTTGAGCACGGTATCCCCTGTAGCGCCGAGGCCCAGTGTACCAGGGCCTCCGCAAAGCCGCGCTCCCACGGCCACCCCGCTAGAGGGCCCAACGGCAGCTGCAAGAGGTCCAGCGCTGGGCGGGGCGCAGCTGGCCTGGCCGTCCGCCAGTTGCTCCCACCCATACCCCGTCGTGAATCCGGACCACGCCCCCGTGCCGGGCCAAAAACCGTGGGGGCCCCGTCGCCGCTCAGCCGCGCCGCCTCCTCCGCCGCCCAGTGGGCTTACAGCACTGTGAGGTACATACCGTACAGCCGGTACAGCAACCGCCCCGTCCCGTCCTCGCCCTGCAGTATTAGCGAGGGTTGAAGGCTTTTAATGTGCTAGCCGCTCTTCCGACGGGAGGGTGGGGGGTTAGCGGGTTAGGGCCCGCCTGTGGCTTGCCCTATCCCACCCTTGCCCCCCCGGTATGTCGTGGCGCGGCGGAAGGACGTCCGCCATGTACTATTAGCGAGGGAGACCCACCTATGGCTAAAGGGAGCTGACAACATACTTAACCTGGCACTGGGGTGGGGTTGTGCATATGCCCGTGTTGCTCTTGCCACTGAGTTAGAACCCCAGCGTTTGTTGGGGGATCAGGTGATTTTCGAGCACACTCTCCCGTGGCACTGTGAAAACAGGGCTCTCACTACGTCTGCCCCATCGTCCATCAGCATACCCTGCATACCTTGCATACCCTATGGCAGGGGGGCTGGTGTGTGTGTGTGTGCGTGTGTGTGTGCATCACGAAGGGGCGGGGTACTTGGAAATGCCCCATCCACCCACTGGCCAGTCAGCAGTGAGAGTTGCATTTTTCAAGAGGTCCCACAACTGCGTCATTGGCTGTCATTCAAATCCATGTCTCTGTGGCCTCCGTGGTGACTGGGTTTTCATGACCCAGCCGAGTGATCTACATTGCCCTTTTTCACCCTTTCACTAATAAAAAGAAATTGACACCACAAAAAGAAACGCAAGCACCCCTTTCAATTTGGGCAGTCGGCAACAGCAGGCACCCCTTTCAATTGTGCAGTTGCCAACGGCAGGGGAAATTTTTTTTCGGCAAAAATTTGGCAAAGGGTACATCAGGAATCAGGGGTGGAAAAAAAAAAGGCAACATGGTATGCCGTCTGGATGTCTACTCTCACTGGGGTCAGCTTGGGAAATTTTCGCTTTTCAAATTATAAGCGACATTCTTCTCCGGCTTAATTTCTTGCGGGTTGTTGCACCCACAGCATGATCCCACTATGTTGCACAGAACCATGACAGATAAATCCATACAGAATCATCCTCGTTGCCCCTGTTGTAGTTCAGTACAGCACTTTGGCCTGGGCATTTGAACTCATTGCGAATTGCGTTTATGCAATTGATGAGCACATGCGTCGGTTGCCACTCTGGTCCTGCTGGTTGCTCGTGCAGAGTCAACAGCCTTCAGGGTTGACACCAATTTTACGCCTCTGCTGCGTGACTACCTCAAATTCCTGAGGTCGCAAATGCAGCATGCACACCTGTGAATCTTTGCAGGTCTGGGGAATGTGGGACCACAATCGGCGCATCTCCTTGATATCCTCCATCTCAGCACACACCTCCAGAATGGCATGACATGCTGCACTGGTGGGCATTACACGACTGGGCTTCATCGCTAGGAATGCGTTGATGGCCCTCTGGGCGTATTTGGTGCCATAGCCCTGAAATACAAATGTTGGGGGGGGGGGGGATTTTTGGTGGAAGAAATTTTTCGGTCCAAAATTTGTGTTCCGGCACCTTTGGCGGCAACATCCGCCCTTACACAAATCAAAGGGCCTGGCACCCATTTCTGGAACCCCCCCCCCCCTGCTTCAGCGGGCGTCTGTGCCACCCCCCCCCCCCCCCCGGCAGAGCAATGTTCGAGTCGCCTCAGGCGGAGATTGTACCTGCTCACAGCACATCTTGTTTCCAGCACCGCAGAACCCACACTGCTCACAGCACATCTTGTTTCCAGCACCGAAGAACCCACACAAAACATGGGTTTTGACCAGAACACCTGACCCATAAAGACTCAAAAAAAGACCTTTTTGTCAGAGTTGGTTTCCCCCGACGGCGTTTCACGTTTGTGTGACTTTTCATCATTGCGTCTTTGCCACCGCTCAGTCTATTGTGTCCACAATACAGCACATTTTCCTGCACCCATCATGATGCGGACAGGAATTTCATCAACTTTTGTGCAGGAGCGTTTGCACATGTCAAGCTGACGTTGCACTGATCCATACCCTGATCACAGTTATGAAGATCTCAAGGTCTGGTCTGTTGCCTGGGGAGGCCATCAATTGGCGAAACCTTCGTTCCATCTTCTCTATCTCACCTGCCTTGGCATGTGCCTTAATCACCGAGCTGAAGCATCGGACGTTGGGATGCACCTGCAAAGCACAGCACATTGCACTTAACCAAAGAAAGAGAAAAATCACAAATGTGGTCCACATCCTTGATGGCCAAAGAGGATGTGCAGACATGAAAATTTGCAGGCCCTCCTGACAAATGGGAAACACAGACATCGGAATGCAACAAATGGGGCGGGTTTTCTGAGAAATCAATGTTCCGGTCCTTCGATACAAGAGCTGGTGAACATTGATGTGGCGGGTGGACCTCCAAGCCCTTTTTCTAGACAGCCCCCACCTCTAATTGGGCTCAAAGGTCCGGGGAGTACAAATTGGGTGCATCCTGAAATTCCTTTGGTGGGTCTTCATTCGGCAGTGGCCACAGTCTGAAAATATCTTTCAGGGGAATGTCTGTGATTCCTTACTTGATTTGTCAAATCCTTTTGAGACAATGAGGACCACAAAATACAAAAACCATGTTTTGCGGTGCCCTCACGGTCCAAATGTGCCTTTGAGAGGTCAATGCCACCCCAAACTATGGTGAAAAATGTAACTCGTGTACAAAAAAATTGTCAAGTCGTGTAATGTTTTTTACAATAAATCATGTCAATTAAAAAAAATTGGAAAATTGCAAAAAAAACAAAAAAAAGCAACTTTTGCAATACGTGCGCAACATGTACAATTGCCAATTCCGTACGGCACCCCATAGTGACCTTAATGATGGGACACCGAGTCCACAACACACCAAGTACTCGGTGTGGCCACCAATTAGTTGGGACTTGGCCAATATAACACAGTATCATGTGGTGTAATTCGCACTAGAAACAAAATCAGGCTCAAGAAAAGAGTCCAGACAGGGCCTTGGCCAACATCAGTGTGGCCCACAAGTGGACAAGTGGGCGGATTGGCTACATAACCCTTGCCGTCTGCGGGGTCCCCGACACTTCAGAGCGGGGGACAACATCAGAAATGGCCCACAAGTGGGCGGTTTGGCTACATAACCCTTGCCGGCTGGGGGGTCCCCAACGCTTCAAAGCACAAGACAAAATCAACAGTGGCCCACAAATGGGCGGATTGGTAACGCAAACGCTAACGCCCGGGGGGTTCCCAATGCTCCATAGCAAGGACAAAATCAGCAGTGGCCCACAAATGGGCAGATTGGGTACATGCATGTATTTTTTGTTTTCAGTAAAATCGTACATTTTTTGTTTGCGGCAAAATCATGATTTTTTTTTTGCCGTAAAGTCGTGTCATTTTTTTGTGCGGTAAATGCGTGTAACAAAAAAATCGCCACATCGTATAATTTTTTTCCGGTAAATGCAAAAACAAAAACATTGTCATGTTGTGCAATTTTTTTCGCGGTAAACGTGAGTACAGGTTTACACGCAATCACCGCAAAAAATATACATCAGTGACAAGTTTTTTCGCTACACGCCCTTACCGCAAAAAAAAATTACACATATTACAACCTGGTGAGTATAGATTTCTTACTAAGTGCCCATGATGACGCTTGCAAGGCTGCAAATGTCGTGTGTCACAATTCCTAGTAACACTTGTCAACAAATTACATCTTGTAGAAGGAATAGCAATGCTTTGAAGCTTTCTTTCTTGTATAGTTTGCCGTCAAGCCCAAAAAGCAGGATGTGCACTCGTTGCTATATGGCCTTCCCTTTCCCATCTAGATTGGTACCAAGATGCTCTCCATCAACAAATACCAAACGGGCGGTGTCCAGCCAGCCATTGGTGGTAAATACAATGCACACAAAGGGATGAGGCAAAAATCAAGCAATATCACGCCCGTAGGTGACTGACTCACTATTCTGGGGCCAGTGGCCTAAAATGGCAGTAACATGGTAGTTACTAGGTAGGGGGAAGTGCGGCCCCACACTCCAACCCAAAATCTGCCTCCAAAAAAACTACCCATACCCCAAATGCCTTTGCCCCCTTGGGCATGGGGTATAAAGCCAGGGGGCAACCCCTCAAGGTTAGGTCAGCCCCCAAGCAGCAGATGCAACAATACAACGAGAAGAAGCACGCAGCACTACAAATGCAAAAAAAAACTATAGGGGGCATCATACAAGGAGAGGAAGCATATTGTGTGGTATGGGAGAGGTAAGGCCTCAAACACTTACCAAACAGGAGGCTTGCATTACCTTTGAAATATTCAACCATTGCACCATAAACACAATCAAAAGCAAGACAGCCCAAGTTGCCCACCCCCCGCTCCCCCATTCCCACCACATTGACAGCTTGATAACCCGTTTTGTCACACAATTTAAGGGTTCGAACCGTGGCGTGAGAAACACCCACTTTGCAGAATCGAAAAATTCATTTTTTTGCCATTTTCATGCAGCAAACAATCTGCAGTACAGCGTGTGAAATCCTCAACAGTTAGTCAAATTTCCAGCCTTGTTAGCTAAATTCAAAGCAAGGGGAAGAAGAGTGAATTGGAAAGCTGGCACAAAGCTACACCTGCTCACAACACCTACTGTTGAACTTTGGTCCAGAGACATGGGAATTCCACAATTTGTCTTGAAGCAGACACAATTCAGAAAAGGCAGTAATGGACACAGAGAAATCTTCTGGTTCCAAACAACACACGTAAAAAAAACAGACAGATGAGGCTTGTTAGCACAGAGTAGTCATATACTGTGTGAACCGCATTGAAATTGTATGGGTGATTTGGGTGGGATTTGCTTCAACATTGATTAATGCACGGAAGGTTTTCATGTCACTGTGGTTGCAATTGCTCAATGCAGTCGGCTGACCTTCATAGTGCAAGGAGTATTCACACTACAGTGCTGTTAATGGTGTCTTACATGCCTGGCGCCATTTCTGGTGCATTTTTGTTGTGACCGTGAGGTGCAGGGATGCAGTGCATGTGCTCTTTTTTTGGAAAACGCTATTTTCAATTCAAGCATGTGCAACACATGTAATAAAACCGCATTGTTCTGTGACCACCACTGCGACATGAACCCTCCAGAACTGGCTATTTTGAATTCACTTAAACTGGGACATCACTATCATGCACGAGCACATTTCTTTTTCATTAGACTGTCTGGTTTTAGACACTCTACCTCTAAATGGGATGTTGACTTTTGGATTGAGGGTGGATGGTTTTCGACACTCTGTCAAAATCAGAGTGTTTCAAATGCATTTTTCCACAGAAATTGTGTGCTGTTAGACATTCGGTCCAAAAAATGGTGTCTCATACTTGTTTCGGATCCTAAAAGGTCTGGCCTTAGACAACTCTTCCAATGATGTCTGTTCAACATTTGTGTGTCCATATTGCTGCTTGCAATCCCATTTCAGGCTTCCCAGCGCCAACATGTGGCTCCATGTCGACACCAATACAGATGTCTACGTCTTTTGATAGTTATTGCTTGACCCCCTTTTTCACCTTTGACCACTGTGCGGGCTCTGCAACTGCCTTACATGTATTGCACATGCTTGCATTCAGCAGGATCAAAATTCGTCTGTGCCAGAAAAAGACATGCATCTCTACATCTCAGGGTTCGCACATGACAACAACAAAAATGCACCAGTGAATGAACAGCAACAGGATCAGTTGCACCGTATTGCGACGCTGATCAGCCTGATCAGCACTTGCTACCAGAGGGAAATGTGTATTGGTGTCAACATGGAGCCACAAGAGGTGTTGTTGGCGCTGGGCTGCCAACTGGGATCACAAGCAGCAACATGGACAAACAAACATTAAACAGACATCATTGGAAGAAGTGTCGCAAAGCACACACTTTCAAGATCCAAAACACGTATGAGACACCATTTTTTTGGTTAAATGTCTAAAACCAGACAATTTCTGTGGAAAAATGCATTTCAACACACTGTGATTTTGACAAAATGACATTTTGACAAACTCATTCCAAAACTGGACCGGAGGCAGTTGAATTGGGAGGTGTGTTTGGAACCAGGTCCAAGAGTCTCGAAAGTGAATTATTATTACTATATGGCACCTGCGCCTGCGCTTGATCTAACAACCTCTCTTCGAGGTGATTTCTTGAAATAGATTTTATGAGAGACCCTGTGGTGATTGCAAGCACGCGATGCTCCACACTCTCACGGGGAACGGGGAGGAAAAAAGGTGCGCAACACCAACAAAACGAACATTCACGGGGACGCTCTCGGCCTCATGGGCAAGACATGCACAAGACACAAAACCACAGAAACAGTATTGAACAATGGTTGTTGGCTGGTCGCGGTTGGCGGCTGGCGGTTGGTGGCGGTCGGCAGATAGTGGTTGGTGGCGGTTGGCGGTTGGCGGTTGGCGGTTGGCGGTTGGCGGTTGGTGGTCCTCGGGACTGTCCATAATGGCTGTGCCTAACAAAAAAAAAAGGGAGGTTCTTAAGGACAGCCCTCATCACTGCTGCAGGACCCACTGGAAACCTTGGGCACTCTGAAGGCCCCTTTTTGAAACGGGGGGGGGGGGGACTCCTTCGCCATCACTGCATTCAATTTCTCTGCTTCCGCTTCACTGCCTGCACAGTGTAGGCAGAGTATTTCCAGCTAGCTCAGGCATCGCACCACACCCTTTTCCACTAAATCTTGCACAACCTGACGGCTCCAGATTTGTGATGCCGGGGGAAACCTTTGCGATCTCCATCAAAAAAAAAAAAAGGGACCCCCATCCTAAAAAAAGGTGGTGAACTTGAGTCTTCAGAAGCAAATGCAGGACATACCTTATGCACGGCCATCGACTCAAAAGTGACTTCCACTTTGTGCGTATCCCCTGCATTGCAATATGCTGCCAAAAGAGATGAATATGCCCATACCCCAAGCTGGCACCCCTTTCGCATTGCTTCGTGGTACATAGCCTCCATCATGCTGATATCCCCCAGCCTGCACACAACATGCAATCCATAAAGATTGAGAATAACGCCACCAACTTCTGTTGTGTCTGTGGAATTGATAAGACTGCCCCTGGTTGCATAGCAAGGATTGGCTGTTTGACCACGGGGTGGTCATTGGACAAATGATTACCCGAAAAGGAGAGTTGGCTTAAAGTACCTTGCTTGTAGACAACCACATTGACAGAACAACAGACGTCAACACAATCCCGTCACTGTGAAATCAACGTGCAACATGAGCACAGATAGAAAGAGAACGAGGCAAGCAAGACCAGGGTGATCTGTTGTTAATCGCCACATTTTACCTACTTTGGGCTACCAAAGCGTCACACTTCACACTTTAACGACTCAACACCAGTTGCTGGGCCTGGGGAGGTGCTGCAATTCAGGTGGGTTAAATTACAAAATCTGGAGGTTGCTGTAATGGAAGAAACTTTTTTTTCCAAAAAAACACCAAATGAGAGCTATGTTAGAGCACCTTGAACAAAATATCAAATGATTAGAAAATAATTGCACTATACCTCACTGCCCACAGCACGTATGGTGTGTAACTGGCATTGCTGCCTCAAGAAGCTGTACAGTGTTTATGTTATTTTTGGGCCCAACGTGTGCAACTGCCTCAGCCCCGTCCTCATTTTCCTCCCTATATTTTTCTTGGTCTGAAAAATTAACAGCCACTCCACCTCCCATATTGGCCATCATCCTTGAACAACACCCACCCATGCCTCTCCTTGTCCATTGCTCACTACCTATTTGCCCTTTTAGATGCACCCCTTCCGCCCCAACTCCTTGAACACGACATGTTCAACAAGTTGCCCCCTTCAGTACTTGGGAAGCCCTCTCTTCCTCTTTTTGGGGGTAAGGGGCTCATGGGGTCCTCAGTTGGGGCTTGAGCGAGGTGTTGCGCGTGTTGGGGTTGTTCTTGGGCTTCTTGACTTGGAGCTTGGGCGCCTTGGGGGGGGGGGGGGCAGGGTGTTGGCATGATGTCTGGTGGTATTGCTGTCTGCAGCTGGCTGCGCCTATTGGCCTCTGACCACTGAACCTTGCGCTTTCCTTGAACCGTTTCCATCCATAGGCGGCAGCACTCATCGGCCTATCACCACATTGTGCCCTCCCTCTCCCTTACCTATCCTTACCTCCCTACTCACCCTTCCTTTCCCTGGTAGGTTGTGCCAACAGAGCCCCTGGACTGTCCCTGTCTCACCGCTCTGTGTTGGGTCCACACAGAGAAGGGCAACTGCCCTTGCCGTTGGCCAGGTGTGTCCAAGTGGACACCCCATACCGGCGGTGGGGGACCCCTCCCCAACGGCAGCCTGTGGGCCCAGGGATGTCCACTTGTGGGGTCACTTCCCTGACGGGGACGCATAACAGCCTTCAGCCTGTTGTTTCTCGTGCTCAGTCCTCCCTGTGGCGAGCACATCATGTGGCCCCCCACCCCCCACCTCCCCTTGGGTCCGTGGTATGTGTATTGTGCGTCCATTCCCTCGCGTGGCATGGGTGCCACCAGGGTGGGGGGCGGGGGGTGGTGTAGAGTGAGGGGTGGGGAAACATCAATCAGCGGGGGCTAATACAAAATTGCCTTTCTTTGTGATGTACAAACATCAGGAATCAGAAGTGGCTAATACATAACCGCCATTTTTTTATGATGTACAAACATCAATAATTAGCAATGGCTAATACATAATTGCTGATACTGTTTTTTTGGGGGGGGCACACTGTTGGAGGAGAAGGAGGAGGAGCTCCTCCTCCTCCTCCTCCTCCTCCTCCTTCTCCTTGTGTTGGCACATGTGGGATGGGGTTTAGGTCGTGGGCTAGCTGCTGCAAGGAGTGAGGGCGTGGCGGCCCTTATGCAGCCTCGTTGTCTTCGGGGGTCATAGGGGGGCTGGTAGATGACTTACTTGGTGGTGGGCCTATGACTGGGTGAGGGCCCAAATGTACACTATAGCCCTGGATTGTGCGTGCCCAAGAGGACATGGACATAAAAAATTGGCCTCTATGCCAATTGATTTCCTTATGTCTTTCGTTTGAATTGTATCCCTGTTTTATAGTTTGTGCAATATACAACTAGATGATGTGCTTGTTGTTGGGAATAACGTTTGCTGAGAGCGGGGGGGGGGGGGGTCGTGGCCGGGGGTCAATTTCCACCACCGACTAGGGGTAGTACAGTTTTGAAAAAAAAAGAGCCCCCTTAAAGATTTTTTTGTTACACAAAACTCCCCTCATCTTGGTGGACATATTGATTCCTACCCGCTCTTGGGACCTTGAGAAGGGGGGGTTATGTAGCCATATTGATTCCTCCCCACTACGGGGACAACGATGGAAAAAGTGATGCAGCCCTATTCATTCATCCTCACTATGGGGACCCCAAGATGGCACCGGTGATGTGGCCTACATTCTTATCCCATTTTCGTCAAGATTTATAGTGTGCCACCGCTTGTTGGCCCATGCTTGTTTTTCGCATGAGTAGGTGTCACTGGGCCACCCCACACATCACGGCTAACTTGTTGGATCCACCATGATTAAAAGATGGATCGTTGTTTTGCGTGGCAATGGTTACCCTTGCGCACTTTGTCAAACAATACATCACCTAAAAGCAACATATTATGTATCTTGTTGACTAAAATGTGTTACATGGTTGCATCATGTCTGTGATCCTCAATTCACTCCCCCAAAAAGGGAGGCAAACATTCGGGCAATATCCGCCAAATTTGGCACGGCTGCATTGCACATTTCGTTCATTGGCTTTGTTGGCGTCCCATCATTGCACCCAATACCTTACCATACCCGTTGCCGTACCCATTTGGGTTGTCCAAAAACATGTCCAAAAACAAACTCACCTCCGCCGATTCCCACAAATGGCGTAAACATGCTCCAGCAATAGCTCAAGGGAGCAACATGGCGAGTTGGGTGAAGCGGATAGAAATGGGTACCATGGTTGGTCACATGATTTCCCTGATGCCCTATGTCATGCCGACGCATGTCAATAGTGGCTTGCAATATTATCAATGGCGCCTGGAGGAGCCAATTGGTGTGCTCCTTGCAGAATTCCTCTTGGACTCACTACAAGGGCCTCCCATAGCCCACCTATCGTGGAAATGAATTTGAGGCCGAGTAGGCTAGACGCACCTTTGCTGGATCCGTGACAAAAGGGGAGGGGGATGTATGCTGCTTTCATGCCCAATTCCTCCTCAAATGTGCCCAACAAAGCCTTGGGCAAAAGGCGTGTTAACACGGATAGCCAACACAAAGGTGAAAAATACCCCCCCACCCCCTACTGAGTTATGTGAACACGGCTCCAACACAAAGGTGAACCCCCCCCCCCCTCCTAGACTTACCAAGACTAGAAGACACAGATATTGACTTGTGTTGCGTTGTGCAGTGCTGTGTTGTGCTGTGTGTTGTGTTGTGTTGTGTTGTGTTGTGTTGTGTTGTGTTGTGTTGTGTTGTGTTGTGTTGTGTTGTGTTGTGTTGTGTTGTGTTGTGTTGTGTTGTGTTGTGTTGTGTTGTGTTGTGTTGTGTTGTGTTGTGTTGTGTTGTGTTGTGAACGTAGTGGGAGCTAACAATAGGCCTGATGGGAAACCAATGGTCCAGCACATGGACGAGCAGGTTAGGGTTAGGGTTAGGGCGAGCAGGAGCAGCTGAATCCACAATGACCTCTAGCAACCAACTCATCCCAATGGCCTTTGGGGTCCACTCAAATCTCCCACACGAGTAAGCGCCACACTTGGTGCCCCAGCACATGTTGAACACTCTCCCCCCAAAACGCTAGTGTCGGTAGCATGTTAGGCAATAAATTGATCCCCATGGCGACCATGCGTGCTGCTTTTTCTGAATACCATGTATGCATGGATTTGGCACGTAGGACAGTTGGCTAAGGCAACCTGCTTGATTGAGCCCCGGGTATGACACATGGTTTCTCACCCCTAGAATACCACGCGGTGTGTTGTTCATGGGGGCTTCCACCTTGTGGTGCTAGCGGCGTGCATTCAAAATAATTCCACCACTAGTGTGGCAGATGTGCGGCTGTGCGGGGCCACATACACAAACACACAACTTCGTGCAAGCTGGTTTTGTAGCACTTGGCGACTGAGAAGGGCAACGTGCTTGTGGGCATGTCTTCCCCCCTCTTGTGTGTTTTTCACCAGGTTATGGCCAAACAAATGTGGGCAAATTCTTTAGGAGCATATTGGTCCACACAAGGTTTGGCCGTTTTGAAGTTTGCGGTTCACAAAGCATCTGTTGCAAAATTGCACTTTTCAACAACAACATGAGAGCATGCCATGATTCATTTCCATGGTGCAAAATGGATGTGAGGCTACCTCCCCCACGCTAGTTTTGCTTGGCGTATTGCGATTGCAAATCGTCCATCATTCTCCTCAATTACACCATCAAAATTGGACTGTACAAAACTCATTGCCTGTTTTTTTTTTAGGTTGGAACAGGGACGTTCCCAACACAAATTTCGCTTCCCTTGCAGCATGCAAAGGGCAGGAGTACGCTAATCCATTTTCCCAGCATGAACACACATTCTAGCCTAGTGAGAGCCCGTAACAATGTGGCTCTTTGCATGTGGCGTCGTTGACTTCCCAAAGACTTCACCATGGTAGACAAACATACCTCGAGTAAGCCTCTATTGCGTTCTGATAAGTGGCAACATTGGGCTGCACACCACACAACAACATTTCTTGCCAAGCTTCTTGAATTTTTTCTTCATTCATGGCCTTTCCATAGGCCGCCAACATGGAATTATACGTGAACACGTCTGGAGTTAATCCTGGCAAGCGGTTGGGAAATGTGCGTTTGCCATCCATGGGGAGCCTTTGGTGGTCGCATACCGCCGCGTAGCACTCAAAGAATTTGCACCAATACACTTGCAACCCACGAGACACATGACAACATCAAAATGCGACTCCTCATTACAACGCCGATGCGCATTAATTTGCCGAAGTGAGGAACAAACCTGATTGTCGCAACGCCGCATAGAATTGCTCCATGACGTCGATTTTACCCATCTTGCCAAACACCCCTACCAAAATATTATAACTCCCCGTATTGGGGGGAATTCCATTGGCTTCCATTTTCTGAATTGCACAATATCGGGTGCACGCACGCACATCCGCATGCAAACACGCATGCGGACAGAAGGAGGATCCCCAACGCTACTTTAAGAAAGTACCACAGTGCCCGAAGGACCATGTGTGGAAGGGACGAAGCAATGATAGAGTAACGTCCACTCTCCATTGAGACGTGAATGATGCTGCCAAAAAAAGAAACAAACAATGACGATAATATTTAACGACGAACGACATGATGTGCAACTCATTTGCATTGTAAATGCAAAAACATTGACCATATTGCATGAGGAAAGGTGGGCATGGTGAGGCCGTATGAGACAACGATGTGTATCCCACCTACCATCCGCCGATCGCTTGCATATGCGCCATGTGATTGCTTGGCATTGATAGCCCGCTTGTGCCGCATGGTTTCGAACGCAATCACAAGCTTCGGTGGCGCGCATTTTAAGCTTCCGGTTTTCGGTGTACAAAACTTCGCACATGATATTGGGTGTGTGGAATTACAGTGGTGTGTCAGTCGCCTTCCACATGTTCGTCTCATTGACGTTTTTGTTGCACGTACGCATCGTTCTCAACTTAGACGGTGATGCGGTAATAATACGGCGAGAGGCTTCAACAGTGACAAGGTGCGACATGCGAATGACCATTGGTTGGGTTCAAAAGTAGATCGTAGCCACGCAAAATGTGAATGAAGAAACAGTGGTGCAAGAAACCGTGGACGATCACGAACGCAACAGTCTCCTTTACGGCAAAAGAGGAGCCATACATTCACGTAATACGTCATTTGCTCGATATCTTGCGCTTTCCCATAGGCGGAGAGCAACGCGTTGTACACTTTGAGGCTCGGTTTATGCCCGGCGGCCAACATAGCACGGTGGTAGATCTCCATTTGTTCAATGTGTCCCGCACGGCCGTGCGCATCCATTAGAGTAATGAAGGTGGTAACGTCACGTGTCACACAAGGGTCCTAAGGATGGCAAGTCGGCGTAACACGACAATTCTCATGCGGACACGCACTGGCTCATCACAGCGTGATTGAAAATCGAACGCATGCACGTAATCGGCATACTTGTCCGTTGCCCTTTCCAGCAGAGTCTTTCAACATTTGGTTGAAGAAACTATCCATTTTGGCAAACCTGCCGGCCTTTCCAAAGGCAAAGAGCATGGTATTGTACGTGATGACATTGGGGGTGATGCCCTCCGTCAAGAGGAGATTGTAAAGCTCTTCCATGGTTTGAAAGTCCTGGTTCGAACAACGCATGCAAAAAGGATTTTGCATTTTGTTGACAGCCAAATTGTTTGAAAGTAAGGAAGCATACATGACCATTTGACACGCTTGCGTCGTTTGTAGACCTTGGTGTGGTCAAACATGGCGCGTGGACTGGTGCACAAACTCAACTTGCTTGAACATGCAACACATGTGTTGTCCCATGATACCCTTGACCAAAAGAACAAACCGAAAAATTACGGGCACGCGTGCAATTTGCGTGTTGTTAAGGATGCTCGTGTCAAAGCAATCCAAACAAGGATGTGCATCCAGTGTGTAGCATGGGATCTATGAAACATGGAAAAGTGGCAATGCCCGATGGCACAATTTGCCTTTGGTATTAGGAAATTGAGGTCACCACGATAAGAAAGACGATGGAAATTTGTGGTAATGCTTTCCAATCAAAACAACGTGGTCTCACTGAGTGTGTTGCAACAATGGCACTTGCGATACCTGAGCTTTGCCGAAGGCGTCAATTAGCACGTTGTACGTACGGAGTGGCAACCCCTAAGACAAATGGAATGGAATTCTTGTAGGTCCATTTGAACAATGCTTCGCGGATATTCGGCTTCGCGATCGGCCATCTTCATACCTTTCGTTGGGCTTTAATATATTGCAAATATGCCTTAGCCCGATCAAGGAGCCCTGCGTCCACAAAAGCCGTGATGATTGCGGAACAACAAGCACTACTAGGATGAATGCCATTTTGTTGAATTTGTTGAATCATTGCGTCAAGGGTAGATATTCTTGTCGGTTGGTTGAGACACTGTAGATCAAGAAGGAACTTAAGGAAGTGGAATGAGGGTGCAACAACATTGGCATGCCATCTTCCCGTGGCTAATCATTGCCATAGCTGAATGCATTGGATTCGAACGAATTCCCAAAATTTTCGTTCACATGGGACATCAGAGAGAACTCCCCTCAAAGTGCGTGTGTCCTAAGTACGTGCGAAATGCAAGTACAAAGCACCAAAAGATTTTGAAAAATCAAAAGAGTTGTTTCCCGATCCAAACAACACGATGGCTTCTCTGTGACATACCATTTCCGAAAGAAGGTGTTCGGCTTCTTGCACCGTTTCTGCACGCGCAAGTTGCATGAGAGCTTGATGTTGCGGGGAGTCATTCCCTTGCCCTGGATCATGGTTGAACATCTTTATGGCATGTGCAAAAAACAAAAGCTGCACAACACGATTCGGTGGGTTAGTGTGATGCAAAATTTTACTTAAACGTCTTTTTTCGAGGATCACCAACCGTTGCCAACGAAACCCGCACAAACAAGATATCATTGGAATTGGTTTATGGCATGTACAAAAATGCAAGCCTCCCACACAAGCAAGGTATCATTTTGAATTCGAGTTTTTTCCTTTGCCCGAATCGAGTTTCCATGGGACTCAAGGGCGAGATAGCGTGGGCTGCTGCGCTCGGAAACGGCTAAGTAGAAATCTCTCTCTCTACTATATTTAAAACAAGAAACAAGTTTTGTATCTACACAAGTAATGATGTTCAATGTCCCCTAAAAAACATCACAGACACATAAACCTCAAAAAAAGTCTTTTTGGTCTGTTTTTATTTTTCTCCGTTGCCTGCATACATTTGGACACAGCATTGGAAACACTCTGGTTTTTCTGTGAAAATCAGATTTCTAAAACTAAGTAGCGATAAAATTGCTTTCGTACATTCAGCCACGGTCGGTATGCCCGCGTCTACGCGGGCATCTGCACTACTCTCTACTCTGTCTACTGTACTATATTCAATTGTGTATTGTCCTCATGTTCTTCGTCGTTCCGAAGGGTCAGTCCAGCCACAACTCACCACTGCAGTCCACATTTCCTGTCGCCGGCGTACCGTTTCTGTTGCCGGCGGTTGGCTGATTGTCCTGCCCACACGGTTTCGTGATGAGGGACTGCCTTCTATATCCAATATCCGCGGCCTGTGGTAGGTTGGATCGCGCAATCTATCACAGGCTGCGGATATTGGCGAAATGTGATAGGGGTTCTACTGTACAAATCCACTAGTCCACGGCGCTTTTCTCTTCCTATTTGAGGCTTTTTGTGGCATGTCGAAGGCGCAAACCAAGATACTGAAGTTGTTTTTCTCGTTGAAATATGGATACTCCCAATCAAACCTTTTAGCTTCTTTTGATGCGAAATGGAATTCGTACATTGTTGGGGTCCATTTTTTTTTCGGAACGTGGACAAATTCTCACCGGCACCCTCGAGTGAGAATGAGGGAGTGTTGCCCAAATTGCCTTTTAAGTTGTTGATGTCGTCCCACGCACCACGCAAGCGACAACATCTGAGTCTTGCTTATCACAACCCATGGAATACGCCACCAATTGCTAATTGCTTGTTGGATCGGGATTTAGCCATTTGATGCAGTACCGAATTTGTGTGCGCCGTGCTTCCATAACAGCTGTACCATGAATGTACATGTGCACACATACACACACCATACACACACCGTGAACCGCAGGTCCATATAGGTAGCGATGGATGGCAACACTGTACCGAAACAAATTGTAGAAACGACTAGCTAGCAACCAACGATAGTGAGATAGTGAGCAGTCGGCCCTGTAAACTATTCGCGCTTGTAGGTCATAGTTATTGGAGAATGCTTTCGTTTCGTGCACTCGCCTGTTGCCGCTTCAAGGATAGGCCTGGTCTAGGTTGGGGTTGAATCCGGAAGCAACCGACAACCCTCTCTCCCTCCACCATGCCTTCATGCGGCTTCATTGAAATGGAATTGCTTCAAATGGTTTGATTGGTCACTCCCCCCCTCCACAATGCTTTCTTATGCCTTCCTTGGAATGGAACTGGTTGAAATGGTTGATTAGATTGGTTGATTAGATTGTTGTCACATTGGGCGGCACATTTGACACACAGTGTACCGGTACATTTAGGACCCCTATCACATTTAATAAGAGCAAACCTGGGCAAATGAGACTGGCGCGCGGGCTAAAGAAGGTCCCTACCAGGACCGGCCCCTGCTGTGCCCCTTCCGCCTGTCACCCCTGCTGACTTGCTCCTGATCAGCGATTGCATTTCTCAAAATCCAGGGTCCAAAATCCAAAAATATAGAAAATATAATCCTCCTTCAACCCTGAACAGCAACCAGATCCCACAAATACAGCAATAACCCAATCCACAATCCAAATCCAAACTGCAGGCTTCCGTTCAGCACACCGGTTGTCTCCCGGTGGCGGGCATGTACAAGAATTGCACCAAAGAGGAAAGCCCTGAAATTGGCATATGAACACAAATAAAGCAAAGTTGGAGAAAGATGGAAACGTACACAACCACAGCCATAGACCCCTCATTCCCTAGACTCAAGACCTTCCCTTGACTCGACAACATGATGCCCTGAACCCAGTCAAATAAGATGGCTAAATGCCATGTGTCAAAAGTCACTACATAAACCCCAAAAATGTGTTCACTCCCAAGCCTCTAACTCCTAGCCCCATAGGGGAGGTGGCGTGTCATGGCCTAGAGTAGCACTGAGGACCATGCCCTACCCTGACATAACCTTGGTTGGACTTGGAGTCAATTGGGCTTGGAGAAGTGCCCCATGAAGATGACCTCACAACATGGCAAAATCAGGCAAATCACACCATTATGCCCAAAAATCAATTATATACTCAAAAATGCATACGGCAAATATTCAAATGCTCCATGCATGTGTCAAACCGGAAAGTAGTATACAAGGGTGATATAGACCAAAGGTCCATGCCCAAGAATATCCCATCATTCGCTCCGAAACCCCTCCGGTTATGTACATGACATGCTTCACACGTCAACTCATGAATTTGAGACCTAATTTTGTGAGGCCTCGTGTGCCAAGCCAAAGTGACCACGTGATCCGGCATATGGTGAGGTACAACACCGAAGCATATGCCAACATATAAGCAACATACCCTAGTTCACGGATCTCTAGGCACTTTACTGTTAGCCGACCAGTTGAGCACATAAAACACAAAAATGAGCATAAAATGAGGTCAAAAACATGCAAATAATGCCAAATTCAAGATAATTACAATAGTATATAACTTCGCTCACCCATGGTATCAACATATGATTCAAAACACAATTGCTTGGGACCATTTGCAAACAATCCCCCCACTTGGATCCCCACATGGACGCATAGGGACACCTTCGAACCTCCTCCCAACACGCACCACGAAAATGGGAAAATTGATAATGGCGCTTGTGGGTCGCTCCGTAAGCCCTCCAACATGCACTATATGAG
This sequence comes from Eutreptiella sp. 'Long Island Sound 2002', assembly GCA_964036045.1. Classification (NCBI taxonomy): domain Eukaryota; phylum Euglenozoa; class Euglenophyceae; order Eutreptiales; family Eutreptiaceae; genus Eutreptiella; species Eutreptiella sp. 'Long Island Sound 2002'. The sequence goes on from OZ038381.1 coordinate 135,429,099, forward strand.
CGGTAGACTTAGTCTAGCGCTATGGAGTTCACCATTGGGACATGGGCGAAGCCCTTGCCACGTATGACTCCATATATCTTCCTACAAACGGAGATATATAACATGGGCGTGAGCATATCGAAGCACATACCATGCATATAACACATACCCTCAAAAGTGGCTCCCACCATGATATGCCATGCCCCTCCATGGACATAACTTCACGTTAAAAATACGTAGGAACCCAAGGAAAGTTGCTATGCAACCCCAACACTCATGCGGTACACTCGAAAGTCGCAACAAAATATTCGGTTGCACGGTCCAAGAGTTATATATCACTTTCTACCCTCTTGACCATTATCCCTTGCTATACCGGGCATGTGTACACACCAAAGGCGTTTGATGCTTCCTAAATTAAGTTCAGACCAAGGCAGTTCCAACCCAATTCTCGTTATTGATATTCCTCGCCGTGAGCCGGAGATATGATTCTTCAAAGTGGTCTCACGAATCACTTTTGTTTCGACTATAACTCCAAGCAAAATGAAGGGCACAACAAAAGGAAGGTTGATTCGTGATCGGGGAAAAATGTATGACCACTCGAGATTCATCATATCGAGTGCGGCGATGTCGAAGTCGAAAATCTGATTCTGAAAGTCTGAAAAAATCGGATGAATTTTGCGAGTGTATAATGTGAAAATTGCGGAAGCAACGAACCCATTACTGATGAAATCTGACCCTTCATCGGGGTTTCCGCCAAAATGTCTGTAAATAACAGTTAACCAATCGGTTACCGCAAAATCGCGAGCCAACTGACAGTCACCGATACATTGACAATCAGAACGAAAGGCGGAAAAATTACGGAAACATTATGATAAAAAAAACCTTGTTGATTCCTGATATTCTGATATATAGATCTCAGCTGGCGGCACCTCGGTACTGAATATGGCCGCTCATAGCCGGAATGGCCAAACCTATCACACTATCACATCGGGTTAGGTCAGGTGGATGGGAGAGTATGATATCAGCCAATGGCGGCTTGCCGGCACATAGATACACACCCCAAGTGACCCAAAGATGGCCACGGGGGTCCAAACCGGCTTCACCCCCCTTCTCAAGGCGTTGTTACCGCTCGGAAGTCATTGAAGAGAGGACGGGAGGACCCCAATGGGCTCCAAACCCCCCCCCCCATGTCCCAAGGACACATGGAGGCCCCACACACGTCGTAGGCGTCCCCCATGCCCCAAGGGAGGGGTGAGGACACTCATAATCGGTGCCCTACGCCATATCCGGTCTCTTCTTGATCTACAACATGGACCAAGGGGATCAAAGATAGAGAAACGTCGTTGGTCGACCTAAATAAGTATACCACAATGAAATATATATGTGGAGATCGAGTGAAGGGGGTATATGGCCAATCAAGGCCCAGAAATCCCCGGATGAACGCCCTCACCCGTCTCCCAAGCACAAAAACAAACAAAAGTGCCAAGGGGGATCCATTACGGTGCTACAGCAGCCACCAAATGGACCAACACGTCCTTGACATCCAAAGAAATGTTCTTTTTCTTCAGATAATCCATCCAGACCGTGGTGTACCTCGGCACAAAGCTGCTCGGAGGCTCCCACGAATCCCTGGATGCGGCGAATCCCTTCCAACGGACTTTATAAAGCCTCCCCCCAGGCGTCCCCGGGTCCGGCTTGTCCGCCAGGATTCTCTCGGCGGTGAAGTCGTCGTCCTCACCCTCGTCGTCCGAGTCCACATCGCCGGCCGTGAACTCGAAGGTGACGGGACGTCCGCTGGGGTCTGGTGCTCGGGGACGAAGCTTGGTATGGTCGCGGTCCAGGATCTTGTTATCCCCCACACGAACCGCACACACATCCTGCCCGACCTTTCGCACGATTACCCCCGGCACATACCAAGACGCCTGCCGATGCCTGGACAGGACATCCTTGTGGTGCCGCTCCACCCACACGGTGTCTTGGAGAGCATAGTGTGGACCTTTCCGTGCTTGAAGTACTTGGCCCTCTTGTCATGCTCGTCCTGAAGTGCTTTGCACACCTTGGCCGCCGTGTCGTCCGCCTCAGCCATCATAGCATTCGCATCCCGGGCCACTTTGCCATGGTTCAACCACGGGAGAGTGCGTGACACTCGATCCCGCAGGAACAGGATACGATGGGGCGACAGTCCAGTGGGTCCCGGAAGGTCATGGTACGCCTGAAGTACTCTCCACAGCGAATTGTACCAATTCCGGCCCGGTTCGTCGATGTGCAGCTCGCGGAACTTTTCGAACATTTGCCGCCTGGCCACCTCAGCCCGGCCATTAGACCGGCTGTGGTACGCCACGGTCTTGGCGTGCCAAATCCCCATGTGCTTGCACATCGTCTTGAACCACGTACCCACAAATTGACTGCCCCGATCGCTGCAGATGACAGCTGGGACATCAAAAATTGTCAGCCAATGCCTGATCATGGCGTTGGCGACGGTCTTGGCCTGCAGACCCACTCCATGCTTGTCCTTCTTGTCCTTCTTCTTGGACTTCTCGCCCGGGACCGCCACGATATACCCGCTGTGCCTATCCACCGCCAGGATGACACAGTCATAGGTCTCTCCTTCCACGGTGACCTCCGGCATGGCGAATACATCCATGGCCACGGACCGCATAGGGGCCTCCGGTATAGCCGTATACACCGGGTTGCCCGCTGTGGAGTGGTTGGGGCTCTTCGTGGCCAGACACACGGCGCAGTCGCTGCAGTACTTGTCCAGGAGGGCGTAGTACCCCGGTGGGAACTTGAAGCGCCACTGGAGGTCCTGCTGCATCTTGTTCCGACCAGGATGCATGAGCTGGGCGTTATGCCAGTGGTCAATGAGCTCCTCCATTCGGTTCTCAGGGACCGTTGGCTTGTCCTTGAGGAATAGTTTGTCCCCATCCTCGGTCAAGCCCTCAGGCCATTTGTCGTCCGACGGGGCACTCACGGCGTTTCCAGTACTTGCTCCAGTGATCAGATGCCGCGTAGTCATCCGACCAGTCCTCTGTGAGCACTGACGTGACTAGCTCTACAGGGGCCACCATCCATTGCTCGAGGGTTTCCTCTCGAAAAGCTTGGATTCGGGCACCCCGGAACTTGGCCAGGTCCGTACGGTTTGCCATCACCACAAAGCACTTGACCCCCTCTTGCTCCATGGCCTTCTCCATCTCGATGATGCGCTTGGCCTCCTCGGTCTCCTCGGTGTCTCCATGGCTGGATATGTCCATCCATGCCTTGCCCGCGGGGTAGGCCCATCGACTGAGGCAATCTGCCACAGTGTTGTCCTTCCCCGGGACATACACAACGCTGAGATCGAACTTGGCGAACGTCTCATGCCATCGGGCCCTCGTTGCCGCCGGTCCCGAGGGGGTGTCGGCGTGCTCCTTGTGCCAGCTCTGAAAGGACTGATGGTACGTACAAACCACCACCGGTTGCAATCCGATGTGGCCAGACCACTTCCTGAGCGCACAAACAATGGCGTACGTCTCCGTCTCCCTCGCGGTCCAGGTGCGGCGTTGGCCCTCGGCCAGGATCCGGCTCCAAAACGCCACGGGTACGTGCGACCTGTCGTCCCGGATCTGCTCGCGGACTGCCCCTACAGCATAGTCCGAGGCGTCCGTTCGTAGCACGAATCCCTTGTCCGGGTCAACCAGGAACAGCCCCAGCTGCCCGAGGAGTCGCTCCTTCAGGCGGCTGAACGCATCTTCGGCCTCAGGGGCCCAGGCAAGCTTCTTCTTCTGAAGCTGTACCCAGAACCCCATGGCCGGGTTACGGCATACAACCGGTCTCCGGTCCACTAACCCCATGCACGGCGTGTTCCGTGCCGTGAAGCCCCGCATCGGCAACCGATGCACCGCCAGCAGAGATTTGTGTATCAGAATATCAGGAATCAACAGGGTTTTATTTTCATATTGTTTCCGTCAATTTTTACGCTTCCGTTCCGATACTCACTGTTTTGACTGCTGGCGGTTGGTTCGCGACTTTACCGTAACCGCCAGTTTAACTGTAATTAATGGAAATTTTAACGCTATCCGCGACGAAGGCTCCAAAGTCGCCAGGAACTGCATGGATGCTTCCGCAATTTTCATAATTAATACTCGCAACCTTAATCCGAATTTTTCAGGATGTCGAAATCGGATTTTCGACTTCGACATCCCCGCACTTGATTTGACCTCTTTCGAGTGGACCTACGTGCTTCGGTATGCACGAATCAACTTCCCTTTTATCCTGCCCTCCATTTGTCTTAAAGATATGGGCAAAACAAAGTTGATTCGTGAGGCCACTTGTGAAGGTCATATCTCGTGTTGCTTGCGAGGAATTACGATAGGGAAACGTGGGATGTATTCACAATACTCCCGACGTAATTTAGGAAGCATTATATGCCTTGCGTTTCCACACGTGCGCGCTAGTGTAATGGATCATGGTCAAGAGGGTAGAGTTTGCGTTACAACTCATTGACCATGATATTGCGTGCGTTAAGATAACTTTCGAGTGTAGCGCGCAAGTGTTGGTGTTACATAGCAACTCTCCTTGAGTTCCTATGAGCGATTGACACAAAGTTATGCCCTTGGAGGGGCATGACATATCGTGGTGGGAGCCACCTTTTTGGGCAATATTTGGTATGTGCCATGTGTTGTGTTGTGTGCCCATTTGGCGGGTCCATTACTCCAAGCCAAGCCCGCCAATGGACCGCATATTGTGCAAGCCCCTTCTCCGTACTCCCTACGGTCAATTGCAAGCCTAACCTTCGTGAAGGGAAGCTTGTGTGGTGATCCCGAAGCGATGCGTTGGGAGCAAGGTGTGTATTTTACATTTTTCCATATTTTCATGTGCCCACTTGGGAAGCAGCGCGCGTAACCTTTCAAGGCGCCCCAAGTGGAGCACATATGCGGGATCGAAGGTCATTGGTGTCAAGTCATTGTATTTAGAAGGATTAGTTGATTGCACGATCCAAGCCAAAGATATTATAATATAATTATGCGCCTTTCAAGGCACTTTGGTTTGTCTTTGTGCCAATTTTGCCATTTTTGGCTCGTCATGATGTCAAGTGGCAACCGTGTATCTCAACGTTGCGCTCAATTGACATCATGACCCAAGTATGTTATGAGGGTACATACTTCGGTAGCCAACATATCTTGGACCCGGCGAATAACTCCTCTTAGGCTTGGCATACCGTGGCCGCCATGTTGGCGATTTGGGACTATCCCAAATCATGGGCTCACTTGGCGACCCTGCCATTCCCAATACCGGAGGAGTTGGGCGACGCCCCAAAGATATGTTGGACATATATGACTTGATACCAATCCTATGGCACACTCCGGTCCGAGTCGGGCATGTGCCTCATTTGCCCTAACCATGAGTGTGCGCAATTTTGGCCATTTTGAGCATTTTTCCACCTTTGCTGCCCGCCGTGCACTATGTTCTAACCCTCGTGCACGCCGGACGCATGGACCAATGGACCATATATGACATGGGTGTTATGGGTAATGGTCCCCATGGTCCACACACCACGTGGGCGAAGCGGAGCTGCCTTCGTTAAGGCGCTAGGCCAAATTGAGTATGAGCAATTTTGCCATTTTTGCATTTGTGTGCCCAATTGAGATCGTCACCACGCCAAGTAGCATGAAGATCTTTGAGAGCCAAGGGCATGGGAGTCTCCGTTGGACTCCCGGTGGATCGCGTATGGAATGGCGGATCCGATCTCCAAGCCGGCGTGGAGATATACTATTGGGAGCACACCGAATTTTGGCTCATTTCAAGCAGCCAAAATGACCCAATTTTGGGACCCCAATTTCCCCCTTCCGTGTGGTCAATTGGCGGCCCCATTTCTCTAAGCCCATAGGGAGCCCGGACCTAAATCCAAGTTGTACACTCAGATATAAGTCCTAGGTCCTGCCTCCTACCCTGTGAGCCATTGGCCTTACCTTGGCCGGGCGAGCCACGCGTGGGAATGACGCCAATTTTGGTGATTTTGGCATCATGGCCCCACTTGACTCATCCGTGTTGCCCTGATGCCGGGACCTCAGAGGGAACCAGGTTGGGTGAGGGCTCCAGGGAGTTCGTACTCGAAGGGCGTAGGGTCAGTTGCCTCGTCCCTACCTCTGGCGGGTCCGGACGAGGGGTCAATTTTGGGGATTTTTGAGCTAATTTCAGTTTGGGCTGAAACAGCCCATTTTCAGCTACCAACTCCTGGGTGATAATGGCGGGGCCATATCTCTGGCTCAGAGAGGAGTTGGGACCTGCCGTTAAGGGAGCGTAGGGAGCCACTGTCGGTTGGCCTTGGAGCCCATTGGTTCCCAGGAACTCGCCTGTGGCTGTGCGGGACACCTCTCCCTTTGGCAGGGTTTCAGGGTCCGGACTGAGCAGGGCATGGGTTGTGTTTGAGCCCCCGCCCCTACCAGCCACTGAGAGGGTCGGACCTGGGATTGGGATATGAGTTGGGACTGAGTGTCTATTGTCCCTTGATGCCCTTACCCCAGTCCAGTCTTAACCCCATGTGTACATATCCTGATGTGTTGCTGTACATACTTTCGTTCCCTCTTTGCAGAGTGGCAAGGATTCTGAAACGCTTTGTCACATGACACAGGCGTATTGATGCCCTTGTGAGCGTAGTGCCTTGCCTGCCTGCTCACTTGTGCGTGTCACCGCAGCGTCCCGTGGCCGGCCCCCCACGGGAACGCGTCAAAAGCGTTTCACCGCCGCGGGGTTACCCAACCCTCGCGTGCCACTCGGGGCCACCAACCCCGAGCAGCGCGTCGCAGCAGCGCGGCGCAGCTCGCAGCTCGCAGCGCAGCGCAGCGTCTCGCAGCGCAGCGCAGCAGCTCGCAGCGCCACTCCGCGACAGCGCCGAGTTCGTCACGGAGCCAGCAGCGCCGTCCAGAGCTTCGCCCTGACCGCGCGGCAGCTGTGAAAGAGGTGCACAGACCAGGACTCCTGCATCAGCCCCATCGGCCGACCCGGAGTCCCATCGGCCGACCAGCAAGGCCGCGTCAACCACCTCCACAACCACCGGCTGACCAGCACCAGCCGCACTTCCAATCCAGTGCTGCAGCACCCTCCCCAACAACCACAACCAGTTCGTTGAGGTGAACGAGTGCACATCAAGGACTTCAAGACCATCTACGCCCCCGCTGCCATGGTGAATTGGCAGGAAGCGGGCAGGACGTGGCCGCGGCCCCACCCCCATGCAGCACGCCTGCTGCGTGGGTTGGTTTGGGACCAGCATTACCGCCACAGCAACCCCCAGTGCGAAGGGGGCATGCCCAGGAGCTTCGAGCTCCGCACCGACATCGCCCCCGACCGCCTGCAGGCCGTGGAGGACTGGCTTCGGGCGGAGGGGTACGAGTACCGCCACCAGCAGAGGCGCTGGAGGGCGTGGACCCGGCCGGACAGGCCCGGTGAAGGGCTGCGCCCCGACGGGATTGAGGAGGACGAGGACCCCAACGCCTACCCGTTGGGCGCCTCGATCAACGTCTCCCTGTGGGACGTGATCGAGAGGAAGTTCCCGGAACCGGGGAACGAGCGCAGGCTGCAGGGCAGCAGCAGCGCGTCTCCGGGGACGGAGAAGCGGTCCGCCGGGGACAGGAAGAGGGACCGGAAGTGGCGGGAGCACCAGGAGTCCCTGGCTGCCGAAGCCGCCCAAGGCGCCAAGGGCGGAACCCCAGCCCCCAGTCCCCAACGGCCCAATGGTGGACACCACCCCGGCTCCACCACCCTTGGCGACTACATCCAAGTCGCCAAGCAGACCCAGGCCAAGCCCCGTTCGCTGCTCCTGAAGGCCCGGCAGGCCCCAGCAGGCCCCAGCAGCGACATCGAGTCGACCCACCGCGGGAGGACGCCGGCCGACCAGGCCAGCTCCAGCAGCAGCGTCGCTCCCGAAAGGGACGTGGCGCGCGCCTGTGAGCGCGCCTGTGGGGTGCCCTGCAACCGGCGGGTTGCCCGGCAACGGGCCAAGCAGTACAGCGCTGCTGTGGAGGGCGCCGCCGGCATCGCCCAGGAGGAAGCTGCGCAGTGGGCGCATGGCATGGCCATCCACACCCAGACCGTGGCGGCCATTGCGGCTGGACTCACGGCCGCAGCCGCCCATGGGGCAGCGACCGCCTGGGTCAACGGTGAGTTGGCGGCAGCCGACGAGGAAGCCCGCCTGACGCAGGAGGCCATTGCCTGCAAGGAGGCCGAGGTGAAGGCGCTGGAAGAGGCGCTTGCCCAAGGGAGGGCAAAGAAGGAGGCGGAGGAAAGGGCCCACGCCGAAGCGACGGCTAAGGCCCAGGAGGACGCCGCCAAGAAGGAAGCCATCGAGGCCGCGCGACGGAAGGTCGCTGAGGAGAAGGCCAAGACGGAGGCGGAGCTGGCGGCGTTGGAGGCGCAGAAGGCGCAGCTGCTGCAGGCCCGGGAAGCCGAGGCGGCTCGTGCTCGGGAAGAGGCCGAAGCGCGAGCTGCCGCAGCCACCGCCGCCGCAATGGAGGAGGCAGAGGCCAAACTCCGCCACGAGACTCCCCCGGGAGGATCGCGAGTGGAGACCCTTCGAAGGCTTTTCGAAGGGGACGCCTCCTCCAGGATGAAGCTGGATGAGGCGGACACGGGCAGCAGTGGGAGCGGTAGCACCACCGCCCGTCGACGGAGGAAGGGCAAGGGGAAGACCCCCGAGAGGCCGCGGAGGCCAGCGGGTGGGCACCCCCACGACAGTGACCCCTTCTTCACCGCCAGTGACGGGGATGAACGAGGCCGTCGACATCGCCAAGTGGTGGCTTGGACGGGCGGAGGCGGCGGAGACGTCCCCATGGAACCGGAAGGTGAGGATGAGGATCCCCCTCCTCCCTACCGGAGCTCCGAGTCCTCCGTGACCGAGACGCCCAGGTGGGGCGACATGGACGAGGATGACGACATGGACTTCGGCATCACGAGGAAGCGCCCATCCTCGGACCCACCGAGGCGACCCGGCGGAGACCCACCGGGACCCCCTGGCGGAGGACCCTCAGGACCCCCTGGAGGACGCCCACCAAGTGGACCCCCTGGAGGCGGACCACCGGGCGGGGGAGGACCCCCTGGACCGGGCGGACCCGGCGGAGGCCCTCCTGGAGGACCCCCTGGGGACCCCGACGACCCGCCAGGGAACGGCGACCCGGATGCCACCTGGTGGTGGATTGTCTACCTCCGCAGGAGAGTCCAGTTGCTCGAGCTGGAGGTAGACACGGGCAAGAGCGAGATGGCTCGCATCTCCGCGGTCGCCGCGCGCGCGCAGAAGGACCTGGACATCGCCAGGGCCGAGACCAAGTCGCTGACCAACGTCGTCAGCGGCCTGCAGGAGAGGCTGGATGCGCTGGAAGCCCGTGGGAGGGTCGGCAGCGACCACCCACCCCTGGAGTCTGGCTCGTCGGACGACGGCTGGGGACCCGGACCAGGTCCAGGCAGACCCCACGCCCCCGGCGGAGCCCCCAGGAGTCGCCCCAGCGCCAGTGCCCCCTCTCTCTCCGCCCCCTCTCACCACAGCGCGGGCCGCCGCAACGAGCGCGTGCCGCCCGGCAGTGGCAGTGAGGAATGGCGCGATGAGTGGCTCAGCGCGGACTACCACAACCGCCGTGCTCCACCGCGGACGCCTGTACGCCCCCGACGCCCGCCACCAGCCCCGGCGCCAATCCCCAGGGCTGGAGGACGTTATGGTGGACTCAGGGATGAGGTCCCCAGAGGAGACGTGGAGTGGGATGTCGGTGAAGGTGAGGACCTGGACCTGGACCTGGAGGAGTTCAACATCAGCCCGCCGCGTGGTGTACGACGGGAGGCCGCTGAACGCAGCCGCCGGCGCCGTGATGAGGATGCGTACATGGATGCAGTACGGCGTGAACATTTCGGTTCAGCGTACGTGGAGGAACCGCGGCGTAGCCACAGGGATTCCATGGAGGAGATGGACGTGGCGGCCGTGGGAGTCCGTGGGCGAGGGCGATGGGAACCTCGGTCGACCTCGCGGCCGGCGTTCATGGTCTCTAAGGCCGCGGATGCCGCCGTGTGGGAAGACTTGAAGGACATCAAGCCCCCCATGTACGATGGCAACCCCCTCAACCTCGACCGCTTCCTGGAGAAGCTGGACGATTGAGGGCTGGCCGTCACTGAAGACCAACCTCCCGCGGATGCGGAGAGATATGTCTTCAAACGGTTCAGGTACCGCCTGCCGGAAGTGCTCGGCGAGCTATACTTCGTGGCGACCAAGGAGGGGAAAATCAAGACCCTCAAGGACGCCAAGAAGTGGCTCAACGAGCAGGAGCGGGTGGACGCTCCGCAGGTGGCTGCCAAGCGCTGGAAGTCCATCAAGCTTGAGCATGATGGACGGGAGATCCGCCTACGGGAATGGCGTGACTTCCGAGGGAAATACACCCTCTTCCGCCGCAACGTGGAGGATTGGAACGAGGGTGACGAGCAGGCTCGCCTGCTCTCCATGCTGCCGGAAGCATGGATCAAAAGGGTCACCAAGGAGGAATCCAAGCGGGCCAAGTCCAACCACACGGTCAAGATGATGCTCCCCAAGGAGTATCATACGAACGTTGTGTCTTGGGCGAAGAAGAACGTGGCCCGGGATGTCAAACGGCACTCCCTGCGGAACGCTCTTCTCATCACCGTCTCGGGCGATCGCGAGAAGACCGCGATCTGGCGCCTTGACGATTGTGAGTTGAGCGGCCAGACCATCCGTCTGCAGCCCATCCCGGCGCGGATGAGCTGCGACGAGATCCTGGAGTGGGTTGGCGAGGAAGTACTCAAGGAGTACCGAAACCTCCACCACACCCGCGGGTTGAGGCCCGGCGACCGCGACGTCAACTACGTTGGCGAGGGACCTGGCGGGGAAGACGCCATGGACCCAGCGGGAGCCGGCGGCGATGAGACTCTCGTCGACGATGACGACGACGATGAGCCCGCCGAGGTGGCCGTCTGTGCCTTCGTGGCCAAGAACCTGAGCGCGGGGAACAAGCCGGGAAACTGGAAGCCCCTGCAGCAGGGTTGGAGGAAGCAGGAGAAGAGGGACCCTCGCCGCATTGGCGACCCTCCGCTGTCCTTTGGGGAGTTCATACGAGCTCACCCTCAGGGCTGTTTCGTGTGTTATGGGAGGAAGAAAGGCTTCAACCATGACCACCGAACATGCCCCGTCCACAAGGCCGACACGGAGGCTTACAAGAAGGCGCACGGGTCGAAGAAGCGTGCGCCCGCGGGTATCCGGGAAGCCAAAATGGAGGTCGACAGGGACGAGCTGGCCAAGCTGATGTCGTCGGTGGGGACCGAGTTGGCCAAGGAGATCCAGGAGATCAAGCGGAACTGGGTTCCCAGGTCGGACAACAAGAACAAGGAGAACAACCAGAATGACCAGAACAAGGACAAGGACAAGAACAAGGGTAAAGGAGGAGGTAAAGGGGGAAGAAAGAAGGGCGTCAACGACGTTGAGGCCGAGGAGTACACCCCCTCTTCCACAACCGACGCCCCCTAGCGGAGCCCCTGCAGCCAAGGGCCCCAGCTAGGGCGGTCGCAGGATGGTGACGTGGGAAGCGCCGATCCATCCCAGTCGGGAGTCGATAAGCACAAGGGGACTGCCGCGGGCGGAAGGCCCGGTCCGGCGCCCAGTCGCGGAGGCGGGGTGAGGGCAAGTGAAGGCACGAACCCTTGCACCCGTCCGTCCTTCGCGACCAAGAACGTGTTTGATGTACTACAGGATCTATCCGAGAGTATCGGAGGATCACCCGGACCGCAGCTGGATGCTGCAGATGGGCAGCCTGAGCCCATTGTCCACGACCTGCACCAGTCGCTTGTGGAGCTTCTGGAACGGCCGGAGATCCTGAGTTTGCACGCCGTGCGCCGTGTCGGTCGCGAGCGGCAGTTGCATCTTAAGGTCCGTGCCTTATGCGGGGAAGTGGAAAAGGTTTTCGACGTGTTGGTCGACACGGGAGCTCAAGTCAGCTTGGTCAAGGCTGGCCTGCTTCCGCCAGAGTGTCTTACCGACAGTCGGAAACCTGTCAGGCTGAAGGTGGCGAACGGCCAGTACATGGTGGGAGGCACGAAGGAAGCGGCCATTGGGCTGCAGTTCGTGAACCATCGTGAACTGAGCCGCCCAGACCTCGGCAAGGAAATCCTCCTGCACGGTAGCTTCTACGAGGCCGAGATGGACTGGGACATGATCGTTGGGTACGACTTCATGATGGAGACGGACTCCGGCGTCCTCCCGGCCCAGGCTTCCATGACCCTGTACCAGGACGACCAACTCTCGTGGCTTTCGTCACCTGAGCACCATGTGGAATGCCAATGGATCCACCCCGAACGCAATCAGCTCGAAGTGGCCGCGCTGGACACTGAGCCAACTGGTTCTGCAAACCAGGAGTACGGCGTAAGGCCGGAAGTGGCGAGCCGAGTTGTCGCGGACTTGGGAGCTTCGGATCTGGCCCTGGATGCGTTCTCTTCAGGAACCTCCGCCCATCTTTGGGTTTGTGAGAAGTACTGGAGCGCCCAGGACTCCGCGTGGAAGAAGCACTGGGGTCCGCATCAGGGATTGATGTGGATCCATTGCCCCCGTTGGGACATTCCCAGAGCGATAGCGAAGATTCGCAAGGACCGCTCCAAGGCAGTGCTGGTTGTTCCTATGGGATGCACCGAGGAGGAAAGTACCCGACATTGGGTAGCCTCATTGACCAACATGACCTTGAACAAGGTCGTCCTACCGGCTGGAGAGAGTGTCTATCAGGACGCTAAGGGACAGCCCATGCCACCCCAGAGATGGGCAACGGAATTCCACTATGTGGATGGGGGCCTTGATCAGGCCGACACCACGGACTTCGTGTGTGTCAACCGCATCATAGCAGAGCCCTGGCGGCAATGCTTTGCGGTTCCCCCTGTTGACATCGAAGAATCGGACTCCGAAGACCCCCTCACTGAAGAGGAGTGGGATCTGGTTCAGGGGTATATGGATCAGCCCTTTCACGACTGGGGAAACCAGCGTGAGGGCAAGGGCCAGGACAAAGCCTGGTGGGAAGTGGACTCAATCGTCTCCGGTTCCTATGACGGGAATACCTTCGTACAGAGGGTGCTGGATCACATGTCCAGCCAAGACGAGCCGCCTGGCGGTAACCCACCCACCTACGGCGATCTGTTCCGAGGCAAGACCAGGGATGGCCCTTTGGGCCACCTGGGAAGACCACCTGAGCCGAAAGCGAGCGGGGTCGCTACCCCTCAAGTAAGCTCCGTGGTTCAAGTGCCCGGAAAAGCCAAGGCGGAGTCCGATGACTGCCCCAAGATCCAGGCGTTGAGGGCCAGGCTGAAGCGGAAGTATGGCGAGACCTTCTTCAGCGGAAAACCTGTGTTCCCCCCACCGGTGCGTGGACCGTATGGCGAGGCCAAGATACGACTGAAGCAGGACCCCCGTGTGTATCGTCACCGGGAGTTTGCCCTGAGGGGCGAGAGGAAAGAGGCCATGGAGAAGATCCTCCGTGACTTCATCCAGAGAGGCTGGCTTGAGCCGTGCCACTCCGAGTGGGCCTCTCCCTGCTTCGTCGTCCCCAAGAAGGTTGCCGGTGAGTGGCGGCTCGTCGCAGCACGACAGCTATACGCTGCCCCTCATTGAGGATATGCTGCAAAAACAACACCGGCGGAGGATCTTCACGGTGATTGACCTGAAACATGGTTATCATCAGATGCCTCTCGCCGAAGAGTCCCGTGCCTGCACAGCCATGAGCACCCCACTTGGACCTCTCCAGTGGAAGGTGATGCCTATGGGCGTTACCAACGGCAATGCGGCTTTTCAGCGGATGCTGGAGAACCTGCTTGAGCCGGTGCGCGACTGTGCGGACCCCTTCGTGGACGACGTGATCATCGCGTCCGGGGACCCCAGCATGAGCTACGAGGAGCTCCTGGAGGCACACGAAAGGGACGTCACTCGAGTGCTGGACCTTCAGGTTCGGCACAAACTCACGGGCAGCAGTGACAAGGCCACCATTGCGGTAAGCGAGGTGGTCTTCGCTGGCCACGTAGTCGGGAACGGGCAGCGAAAGCCCATACCTGGCAAGGTGGCTGCGATTGAGCACTGGGAAAAGCCCAAAACGGTCTCTGAGCTACGGGCGTATCTGGGGTTCTGCAACTACTACTCGGGGTATATCAAAATGTATGCCGAGTATGCAGCCCCCATGACGACCATGCTCAAGGGCAACCGAGAGGAGACCAAGAAGGGGTCCAAGAAGGCTTTGGTCTGGACTGAAGAGTCTGACCGTGCCTTTGAGGGGATGAAGCAGGCGCTGCTATCCGCAGTGGGTCTGCACCTCGTGGATCCCGACCGAGGGTTCGTCCTGCGCACCGACGCTTCCGACTACGCCATTGGGGCTGTGTTGGAGCAAGTGCTTGACGATGGGAGGCACGTGCCCGTGGCCTTCTGGAGCCGAGTCCTGGCGGAAGGCCAGAGACGGACGTGGACGCCCCGTGAAAAGGAGGCGTATGCCATCGTCATGGCTCTCAGGAAATGGGCTGGGTACATAGCCCTCCATCCCGTCACCGTCTGCACCGACCATCAGAGTCTGCAGTCGTGGCACAAGGAGCACGTGGACACCCCCTCAGGTCCCGCCTCCCGACGGGCAAGATGGCACGAGACCTTGGCCAAGTTCGACCTTACGGTTGTTTATATTCCTGGAAAGGATAACACCGTGGCGGACTGTCTCAGTAGGTGGGCCTATCCCGCCAGCAAGGGCATGCAGGATATCTCTGCCCATGGCGATGAGGCTGAGACCGCTGAAGCCAAGAGGATCATTGAAATGGAGCGCCTGATGGAGGAGGAGGGTGCCAAATGCTTCGTCGTCATGGCCGCAGATGCCCCCCTCGCTTCGAGGGTGAGCAGAACGGTCAGTGTACTCGCCCCTGTGGGTGCCGCGGGCGGAAGGCCCGGTCCGGCACCCCCTGTGGGAGTGGAGTCCGACAAGCACCTCTTCCCAGAGTCTTGCCTCCAGGACGACTGGACCGACGATTACGCCAAGTCTGAGGCCTTTGCGGCCGAGTATAGGGCTGTGACCGACCCTGACGACGGGCAGAAGTGGCCAAAGGGGCTGACTGAGGAAGATGGCAAGCTCTACCGGAATGGTAAGCTGCTAGTCCCAGAGTCCCGGGTGCTCGAGCTGTGTGAAGCTTGGCACCACCACATGCTGCACCCAGAGGTCAAGAAGCAAGCTCTTGACATGCAGCGTCGGTTCGAGATCGACCATATCGTTCTCTACACCGCCATCAAGAAGGTCAGGAAGGGTTGCTCGGTCTGTCAGGCCTGCAATCCCGATAACCGGAACGTCAAGGGGGAACCCCAATGGACCCCGGTTCCTGACCAGCCCATGGAGAGCGTGGCCATGGACGTCTTCTCCATGCCCGAAGTGCACATTGGCAAGGAGACCTTTGACTGTGTGGTTCTCTGTGTGGACCGCCACAGCGGCTACGTTGTAGCCGTTCCGGCACGCAAAAAGGGGTTGCTTGCCAAGGAGGTGGCAGTCATGATGATTCGTCATTGGCTGACCGTCTTTGACATCCCCCGCACCATTTGCAGTGACCGAGGGCCCCAGTTTACTGGTGGCTGGTTCAAGGCCATGTGTTCCCTGATGGGAATACGACACGCCAAGAGCGTCGCCTATCTCAGCCGGTCTAACGGCCGTGCTGAAGTGGCTGGACGGCAGCTGTTCGAGAAGCTGCGCAAGATCCACATCACCAATCCACGGCGGAACTGGTTCGAGGAGATGTGGCCTGCTCTAAAGGCCCATCATGACACCCCCACTCCGGGCGGGTTGTCCCCTCACCAGATTCTGTTTGGCAGGGACCCCCTGGGTAAGGGACTTCCCTTGTCTGGTGATGGCATGGCTATGGATGCCAAGGAGTTCTTCGCGCGGCAAGAGCAAACGGCGCGGGACATCCGCCAGCAGCTTGAGAAGGAGCATGCTGAGCGTCAGAAGTCCGCCCCGAGCTCGACAGCGCAGAAGTTCAGGGTGGGAGACCCGGTGTGGGTGATCAGACCCCGCCCCATGGGCACCCACCGCACCAAGACCTGGTTCACACCCGGCGAGGTGGTCCGCAGGATTGGTGAGGACACCTACCGCATCAAGGTGGGTCACGGACAGTTCCGGGAGCGCCACGAGAGTCAACTCCGTGTGCGGGAGCCCGACCTCCGTGGCCGTCATGTGTCCCTGGACTACGCCAGGCATGAGGCCGATTCGGACGAGGACTATGCTGAGCAGGACGACTATACGGTCGAGAAGATCCTGGCTCAGCGTCCGAAAGCTTCGGCACCCGGAGGTCTGGAGTTCAAGGTTCGTTGGCGAGGCTATGGGCCGTCCCACGACACCTGGGAACCCGTCTCCTCATTCGTGCCGCGGGTCAATACTCCCTTCATGGAGTACATCCGCAAGCACAAGACCAAGATCCATGTCTCGGACTTGGCAGCACTCACCCGGGCGATTGCAGCCAGGGGTGCCTGATCAGCGCCCTGAGCTCTCCCCTGATGTGCCTTGAGGCGCTTGTGAGGCCGACGAACCGTCCCTTGCTTGCTTGCTCTCTTCCATCTTTCGGTGACAGAGTGGCCATATACCCCCCCCTGCTGAATCCAGAGGAGGATGGCCCCTTTTTTCTTCTATTCGTCACTCCCCCCCTGCTGAATCCTTGGGAAACCAGGTAGGGCGACTGACCTTCATATTTTTGAGCTCTTGGGGCCTTGAAGCCCATACGACGTTGCGCAACGGATGCCGCTGTCATCGGCATTGCGATTTTTTTGGTGTGTGGTCTGGTTCCATGGCATTTGCGGAATCCAGACCAGTCGACGTGTGTCTCGAGACTATATATGCCTGAACTCAGGCGTTATCCTGTCCATCCTCCTGAATTTGCCTTATCCTGACCGTGGCGTGGTTTGGCACTCTGTTCTGAGTGTGTTTACACGCCTATTTACCCAAATTGTTGCTTGCTTTTCTGCCCTCCAGGATATGTGCATCTGTATGTTAAGTGTCATCAGCCCATCGCTGAGGGATGGACTGTTTTTCACCACGAATCGGGATACAGAGGCGCCTTGAGTCGCCGTGTACATATCCTTACAGCCCGGTCCAGCCTGGACCAGTACTTGATTACAGATTCTACTGTTTGAGTGCCCGTGATACCGTGTTGCCCTATTCGCTGTGATGTGTGGAGATCCTGATGGCGCCAGGCGGGAAGCCCAGTTGCCTGACTACACTCCCAGCGGTCCGCCACTGTCAGTCCCAGTGTGAGCCTACCGATTTGCAGACGCACTTGCATTCGGATGGCGGCCTCCGGTGCTCCTGACCTCGGTCAGTCTGCCTGGGAAACTGGTGGTTTGAGGAGTCGACGCCTCCGCCCACACTGCATGAGGACTCCCTCATGTACGGCCACGCTTCGTGGTAGTAGGGCGAGGGAAAAGACGGCCTTGATGCCCGATCCCTTCAGGAGGAGTTCCCTTACGATTTGGGGTTCGTAAGGAGTTCGACTATGGCACTCTGGACTCGCGTCGTATGGATATGGACATGGTGCGCCCGAGGAAGGACCCGTGGGGACTCTCCCCAGTCGGCGGGCCTTGGGAAGCTTGGGGTAGCCTGATGGATCTTTGTGGTCGCTCTCGACTTGTGGGGCCACCTCGGCCGTCGTGTGACGCCTATGTTGGCCGTGTATGCCACTGCCACTGTGGTGGTGACCGTAGCAGCCGGCACCCGGTGCGCCTGGTATGGGTTAACGGGTCCTTTGGATGCCGAACAATCGCCGCCAGGACCCGGGACTTGATACTTGATACTATACATGTGCTACGAGCTGTTACAGCAGCATACCTATCCCACTGTGGGATACCTATCTTACTGGGACTTACTGAAGTGAGGATGTGACACCCCCACCCCCTTTTCAGGGACCGCATCGGCAACCGATGCACCGCCAGCAGAGATTTGTGTATCAGAATATCAGGAATCAACAGGGTTTTATTTTCATATTGTTTCCGTCAATTTTTACGCTTCCGTTCCGATACTCACTGTTTTGACTGCTGGCGGTTGGTTCGCGACACACTGTAACCGCCAGTTTAACTGTAATTAATGGAAATTTTAACGCTATCCGCGACGAAGGCTCCAAAGTCGCCAGGAACTGCATGGATGCTTCCGCAATTTTCATAATTAATACTCGCAACCTTAATCCGAATTTTTCAGGATGTCGAAATCGGATTTTCGACTTCGACATCCCCGCACTTGATTTGACCTCTTTCGAGTGGACCTACGTGCTTCGGTATGCACGAATCAACTTCCCTTTTATCCTGCCCTCCATTTGTCTTAAAGATATGGGCAAAACAAAGTTGATTCGTGAGGCCACTTGTGAAGGTCATATCTCGTGTTGCTTGCGAGGAATTACGATAGGGAAACGTGGGATGTATTCACAATACTCCCGACGTAATTTAGGAAGCATTATATGCCTTGCGTTTCCACACGTGCGCGCTAGTGTAATGGATCATGGTCAAGAGGGTAGAGTTTGCGTTACAACTCATTGACCATGATATTGCGTGCGTTAAGATAACTTTCGAGTGTAGCGCGCAAGTGTTGGTGTTACATAGGAACTCTCCTTGAGTTCCTATGAGCGATTGACACAAAGTTATGCCCTTGGAGGGGCATGACATATCGTGGTGGGAGCCACCTTTTTGGGCAATATTTGGTATGTGCCATGTGTTGTGTTGTGTGCCCATTTGGCGGGTCCATTACTCCAAGCCAAGCCCGCCAATGGACCGCATATTGTGCAAGCCCCTTCTCCGTACTCCCTACGGTCAATTGCAAGCCTAACCTTCGTGAAGGGAAGCTTGTGTGGTGATCCCGAAGCGATGCGTTGGGAGCAAGGTGTGTATTTTACATTTTTCCATATTTTCATGTGCCCACTTGGGAAGCAGCGCGCGTAACCTTTCAAGGCGCCCCAAGTGGAGCACATATGCGGGATCGAAGGTCATTGGTGTCAAGTCATTGTATTTAGAAGGATTAGTTGATTGCACGATCCAAGCCAAAGATATTATAATATAATTATGCGCCTTTCAAGGCACTTTGGTTTGTCTTTGTGCCAATTTTGCCATTTTTGGCTCGTCATGATGTCAAGTGGCAACCGTGTATCTCAACGTTGCGCTCAATTGACATCATGACCCAAGTATGTTATGAGGGTACATACTTCGGTAGCCAACATATCTTGGACCCGGCGAATAACTCCTCTTAGGCTTGGCATACCGTGGCCGCCATGTTGGCGATTTGGGACTATCCCAAATCATGGGCTCACTTGGCGACCCTGCCATTCCCAATACCGGAGGAGTTGGGCGACGCCCCAAAGATATGTTGGACATATATGACTTGATACCAATCCTATGGCACACTCCGGTCCGAGTCGGGCATGTGCCTCATTTGCCCTAACCATGAGTGTGCGCAATTTTGGCCATTTTGAGCATTTTTCCACCTTTGCTGCCCGCCGTGCACTATGTTCTAACCCTCGTGCACGCCGGACGCATGGACCAATGGACCATATATGACATGGGTGTTATGGGTAATGGTCCCCATGGTCCACACACCACGTGGGCGAAGCGGAGCTGCCTTCGTTAAGGCGCTAGGCCAAATTGAGTATGGGCAATTTTGCCATTTTTGCATTTGTGTGCCCAATTGAGATCGTCACCACGCCAAGTAGCATGGAGATCTTTGAGAGCCAAGGGCATGGGAGTCTCCGTTGGACTCCCGGTGGATCGCGTATGGAATGGCGGATCCGATCTCCAAGCCGGCGTGGAGATATACTATTGGGAGCACACCGAATTTTGGCTCATTTCAAGCAGCCAAAATGACCCAATTTTGGGACCCCAATTTCCCCCTTCCGTGTGGTCAATTGGCGGCCCCATTTCTCTAAGCCCATAGGGAGCCCGGACCTAAATCCAAGTTGTACACTCAGATATAAGTCCTAGGTCCTGCCTCCTACCCTGTGAGCCATTGGCCTTACCTTGGCCGGGCGAGCCACGCGTGGGAATGACGCCAATTTTGGTGATTTTGGCATCATGGCCCCACTTGACTCATCCGTGTTGCCCTGATGCCGGGACCTCAGAGGGAACCAGGTTGGGTGAGGGCTCCAGGGAGTTCGTACTCGAAGGGCGTAGGGTCAGTTGCCTCGTCCCTACCTCTGGCGGGTCCGGACGAGGGGTCAATTTTGGGGATTTTTGAGCTAATTTCAGTTTGGGCTGAAACAGCCCATTTTCAGCTACCAACTCCTGGGTGATAATGGCGGGGCCATATCTCTGGCTCAGAGAGGAGTTGGGACCTGCCGTTAAGGGAGCGTAGGGAGCCACTGTCGGTTGGCCTTGGAGCCCATTGGTTCCCAGGAACTCGCCTGTGGCTGTGCGGGACACCTCTCCCTTTGGCAGGGTTTCAGGGTCCGGACTGAGCAGGGCATGGGTTGTGTTTGAGCCCCCGCCCCTACCAGCCACTGAGAGGGTCGGACCTGGGATTGGGATATGAGTTGGGACTAAGTGTCTATTGTCCCTTGATGCCCTTACCCCAGTCCAGTCTTAACCCCATGTGTACATATCCTGATGTGTTGCTGTACATACTTTCGTTCCCTCTTTGCAGAGTGGCAAGGATTCTGAAACGCTTTGTCACATGACACAGGCGTATTGATGCCCTTGTGAGCGTAGTGCCTTGCCTGCCTGCTCACTTGTGCGTGTCACCGCAGCGTCCCGTGGCCGGCCCCCCACGGGAACGCGTCACTTGCTCCCCTTCCGGCCATCGAACTTGCCCACCTGCAGCATCTTGTGCATCGGCCCCGAGAGTTCTGCATACATCCGGACATAGCCCGAATAGTAATTGCAGAACCCCATGAAGGACCGGAGTTCGCTGATGGTCTGGGGCTTTTCCCAGTGGTGCAGGGACGCCAGCTTCCCAGGCATGGGACGGCGTTGCCCGTGACCAACCACGTGACCCGCGAACTCCACTTCCTTCACGAAGAGTGAGGCTTTGGTGGGCTTGCACACCATGTTGTGCTTGTCCAGCTCACTGAGCACTCGGCGCAGATCCTTCTCATGCACTTCGACCAGCTCATCCTCAGTCATGTCCTCCGTGCCGGACCCGATGATGATGTCATCCACAAAGGGGTCGGCACAATCCCGGACAGGACCGAGTAGGTCCTCCATCATGCGCTGGAAAGCGGCGTTGCCATTCTTGGCGCCCATAGGCACCACTTTCCACTGCATGGGCCCCTGGGCGTCGACATCGCTGTGCAGGGCCTGGAGTCCGGGTGTAGCGGCATCTGGTGATAGCCATGTTTCAGGTCCAACACCGTGAAGATCCGCTTTTTCTGTTGTTTTTGGAGGATGGTGTAGATCAGGGGAAGCGAGTACGAGTCGTGCTCGGTTTGCTCGTTCACACCCCTGTAATTCACCACCAACCTCCACTCGCCCTTCTCCTTCTTGGGCACGATGAAGGCTGGGCTGGCCCACTCACTGTCGGAGGGTTCGATCCATCCCCGCTCAATGAACTCGGCCAACAACTTCTTCATGGCCTCAGCCCGATCGCCCTGAAGTTGGTACTCCCGATGACGATAGATCTTGGGGTTCGGCTTCAGCTTGATCCTCGCTGTGCCAAACCTCCAACGATCTGGAGGGTTCTTGTTGGCGACGCCACTGAATAGCCGCGGATAGGCATTGATCAGCCTCTCCTTCAGCTCGGTGACCTTTGGGTTCTCCTGGGCCTCTTCAGCCGCTTGCTTCGGTATCAATACAACCGACCGCACTGCGGTATAGGCCTCTTCTGGGTCCGAGTCCGACTTCTCCTCGTCCGATATGCCGTCTTCATCGTCGTGGGGTGCACTTCCCACCGATAATCTTTGAAAATTTGCGGCATCGGGCTGGTTCTTGTCGCTATCGGCCCCCATTCTGGGAAAAACCCACGTCGGCGGGTCCGACCCAACCGGACCGTCGTATTGTTCCGCGATGTGATCCATGACCCTCGCCACGAACTCATCCTTCTTGTACTTGCCGGTGACCAACATCTTGTCATCCCACCAATGCGGAGATGTGACCATGGCCCGCCTCTTCTTGGCTGCCACACGATCTTGCATCCCCATCCGCATGTAGTTGACGACGTAGTCGATCTGGGCCTGGGACAGGATGTCAATGCCATCAACTGGCTGATCCGTCCCCTACTTGGGCTCGAACATGACTCGCATGGGCAACGCCTCAACCATATGGATGAATGCTTCATCACCAGTGGGCTGGGCTTGCGCCCCATCCACCAGGAAAGCCTTGGTACCCCACGCTTGACCCGGGGAGGGCATTGATACACCCTTGGCGTCGATGAACAACTCCTCCTCTGGCCGGAATGACATCTCGTTCAGGGTGATGGAGTCCAGCGTCGACTTGAGACCCTCCAGCGGACATGGGGTGGATCCTATGCCGGTTATGACCAGGATCCCCTTCGCCCTATCCGCGACGATCTTCTCCACCGTACGTCTGGTATTGTCCGGGGAGCCATGCCAATACATGGACCCCCACTCCTTCAAACCCCAATGCCTGTGCCAGGCTGAGTCTCCTCGATGCCAATGCCTCCTACACTTCCGCAAAAGTGGGGCATCCCGGGAAGCGAAGACGTCCGTCTCGGGCGCTTCGGCTCCCAGCGTCTGGATCATCCTGGCATACACCTGCGGCGCCATTTCATACTCCGTGCGCTGAACTCCACGGTCTCCTCTGGACTTGGCACCCACAGCTTGCACCGCTTGGACGATCCGATCCTCTTCCTCAGCATTCCATTGGAATGATCCGCATGCATAGTCCGTGGACAGCCATGTGAGGCATTCATCATCCTCCCGGACCAGCGTTGCACGATGGGGAAGGGCTCGAATGGCGTTTGCCACCATGAAGTCATACCCCATGATCATATCCCAATCTGTAATGTCGGCCACATAGAGGTTCCCGGATAGAGTGCTTCTCTTCGCCAGATCAGGGCGGTTCAAGCGCTCATGTTCCCAGAATTCCATACTGATAGTGGCCTCATGGGTGCCACCACCCATGATCTCTCCATTGGCCACCTTCAGGCTTACCGGTCTCCGGCTGGGCTGCAGGGATTCCTCCTTGAACAACCCTCTCCGGACCAGGCTCACCTGGGCACCCGTATCCGACAAAACATCCACCACCAACTCCTCTTGTCCGCACCGTACACGCACCTTCAAGTGCAACTGCCGCTCATCGCCATGCGGTGTATGGACGACTCTCACGGCATGCAACTCTAGCACATCCGGGTGCATCATGACTTCGATGGTATGGTCACCGATGGTGTAGATCTTGGGCTGGTCCTGCCCGTCCACGGGGCTCTCCGTGGTCGCTCCTTCCTTCTTGCCACGTCCCTTGCCCACATAAACTTCCCTTGGCAGGGCGCTCCAGGGGTTGGGAGTGGCGAAACTCAGTGGTTTTGGCTCTTCTGGAGCCTTCTTCGGCACCCGATGTGCCTTCGCTTTCTCTGGGATTCCACTGATTTTCGGAGGAGAGACCTCCGAGGTCCCACTCCCGTGGGGGCTCCTCTAGATATGGCCTGCCGCAGCTCCCTCCTGCTGCGATCCGCTCAGACTTTGTCCACCACGTTGCTGGGCTTTGAGTTCCTCCAACGTCCTCAACATGTCCTCAGCAACCTCCTCGATCGACCTCACTCGTCGGTCTTGGCCAGGTCCACCACCATAACCTCTTCCACCGCCTTTCCCTTGGCCTTTGCCTTGGCCTTTTCCCCCGTCTCCGCCCTTCGCCTTCCAATCGGCAATCCGCTGCTCCTTGGGCTTCATATCGGGGTGGGCGGCGAAGTAGGCCTTCTTGTCCGCCTCATACACCTTGCACTGACGGTGGTCATGTGCATGGTTGTTTCCCTTGCCATAACAGACCCAGCAGCCGTCGTGCTGAGACCTGTACTCCCGGAACGAGAGCGGTGGGTTCCGGATCCTCCTTGGCTCTTTGCCCTTCTTGGGTCCCACCCGGTTCCATCTGGACCGATCCTGCCCATGGTCCCTCACGTTGTGCGCCACAAACGCGAAGAAATGGGCTTCCTCGTGATCCTCCCGGGACCCGGTCCAGTGGTCTTGGCCACTTCCACTACCATCCTCTGCGGTCTTCTCGGTGGCCTCGTTGTCCATGACCTTGTCAATCCTGCACGTGGGCCTCGTTCTTGGTGTTGAGCTTCAGCTCCACCGTGATGTACTTCACGATCTCTTCCAGGCTCATGCGGGCGAAGATGACCTGCATCCTCAGCGGCTCTCCGCGCCTCCACTCCACGTTGTTGAGGCGCATCAGCCTTTGCCCCATGGTGTCGCCGAATACCTCCACGTAGACGGCGTTCTTCCACCCCAACATTCGGCTGGGCTCGCCGAGGTTTCGCCGGAATAACTCCATTATTCCGGCGTGGGTGTCCTCCGACGCCATGATCCGTACGGCCACGCGCTTCTTTGCTCTCTTCTTCTCCTCATCCTCCACTCTCCTCTTAAAGAAGGTCCCTACCAGGACCGGCCCCTGCTGTGACCCTTCCGCCTGTCACCCCTGCTGACGTGCTCCTGATCAGCAATTGCATTTCTCAAAATCCAGGGTCCAAAATCCAAAAATATAGAAAATATAATCCTCCTTCAACCCTGAACAGCAACCAGATCCACAAATACAGCAATAACCCAATTCACAATCCAATCCACACTGCGGGCTTCCGTTCAGCACACCGGTTGTCTCCCGGTGGCGGGCATGTACAAGAATTGCACCAAAGAGGAAAGCCCTGAAATTGGCATATGAACACAAATAAAGCAAAGTTGGGAAAAGACGTAAAAATACACAGACTCAGCCATAGACCCCTCATTCCCTGGACTCAAGACCTTCCCCTGACTCACCAACATGATGCCCTGAACCCAGTCAAATAAGATGGCTAAATGCCATGTGTCAGAAGTCACTACACAAACCCCAAAAATGTGTTCCCTCCCAAGCCTGTAAATCCTAGCCCCATAGGGGAGGTGGCGTGTCATGGCCTAGAGTAGCACTCAGGACCATGCCCTACCCTGACATGACCTTGGCTGGACTTGGAGTCGATTGGGCTTGGAGAACTGCCCCATGAAGATGACCTCACAACATGGCAAAATCAGGCAAATCACACCATTATGCCCAAAAATCAATCATATACTCAAAAGTGCATACGGCAAATATTCAAATGCTCCATGCATGTGTCAAACCGGAAAGTAGTATACAAGGGTGATATAGACCAAAGGTCCATGCCCAGGAATATTCCATCATTGGCTCCGAAACCCCTTCGGTTATGTACATAACATGCTTCACAAGTCAGCTCATGAGTTTGAGACCTAATTTCGTGAGGCCTCGTGTGCCAAGCCAAAGTGACCATGTGATCCGGCATATGGTGAGGTACAACACGGAAGCATATGCCAACATATAAGCAACATCCCCTAGTTCACGGATCTCTAGGCACTTTACTGTTAGCCGACCAGTTGAGCAGATAAAACACAAAAATGAGCATAAAATGAGGTCAAAAACATGCAAATAATGCCGAATTCAAGATAATTACAATAGTATATAACTTCGCTCACCCATGGTATCAACATATGATTCAAAACACAATTGCTTGGGACCATTTGCAAACAATCCCCCCACTTGGATCCCCACATGGACGCATAGGGACACCTTCGAACCTCCTCCCAACACGCACCACGAAAATGGGAAAATTGATAATCGCGCTTGTGGGTCGCTCTGTAAGCCCTCCCACATGCACTATATGAGCGGTAGACTTAGTCTAGCGCTATGGAGTTCACCATTGGGACATGGGCGAAGCCCTTGCCACGTATGACTCCATATATCTTCCTACAAACGGAGATACATAACATGGGCGTGAGCATATTGAAGAACATACCATGCTTATAACACATACCCTCAAAAGGTGGCTCCCACCATGATATGCCATGCCCCTCCATGGACATAACTTCACGTCAAAAATACGTAGGAAGCCAAGGAAAGTATCTATGCAACCCCAACACTCATGCGGTACACTCGAAAGTCGCAACAAAATATTCCATTGCACGGTCCAAGAGTTATATATCACTTTCTACCCTCTTGACCCTTATCCCTTGCTATACCGGGCATGTGTACACACCAAAGGCGTTTGATGCTTCCTAAATTAAGTTGAGACCAAGGCAGTTCCAACCCAATTCTCGGAATTGGTATTCCTCGCCGTGAGCCGGAGATATGATTCTTCAAAGTGGCCTCACGACTCACTTTTGTTTCGACTATAACTCCAAGCAAAATGAAGGGCACAACAAAAGGAAGGTTGATTCGTGATCGGGGAAAAATGTAGGAGCACTCGAGATTCGTCATATCAAGTGCGGCGATGTCGAAGTCGAAAATCCGATTCTGAATGTCTGAAAAAATCGGATTAATTTTACAAGTGTATAATATGAAAATTGCGGAAGCAACGAACCCATTACTGATGAAATCTGACCCTTCATCGGGGTTTCCGCCAAAATATCTGTAACTAACAGTTAACCAATCGGTTACCGCAAAATCGCGAGCCAACTGACAGTCGCCGATACATTGACAATCAGAACGAAAGGCGGAAAAATTACGGAAACATTATGATAAAAAAACCCTGTTGATTCCTGATATTCTGATATATAGATCTCAGCTGGCGGCACCTCGGTACTGAATATGGCCGCTCATAGCCGGAATGGCCAAACCTATCACACTATCACATCGGGTTAGGCCAGGTGGATGGGAGAGTATGATATCAGCCAATGGCGGCTTGCCGGCACATAGATACACACCCCAAGTGACCCAAAGATGGCCACGGGGGTCCAAACCGGCTTCACCCCCCTTCTCAGAGCGTTGTTACCGCTCGGAAGTCATTGAAGAGAGGACGGGAGGACCCCAATGGGCTCCAAACCCCCCCCCCCCATGTCCCAAGGACACATGGAGGCCCCACACACGTCGTAGGCGTCCCCCATGCCCCAAGGGAGGGGTGAGGACACTCATAATCGGTGCCCTACGCCATATCCGGTCTCCTCTTGATCTACAACATGGACCAAGGGGATCAAAGATAGAGAAACGTCGTTGGTCGACCTAAATAAGTATACCACAATGAAATATACATGTGGAGATCGAGTGAAGGGGGTATATGGCCAATCAAGGCCCAGAAATCCCCGGATGAACGCCCTCACCCGTCTCCCAAGCACAAAAACAAACAAAAGTGCCAAGGGGGATCCATTACGGTGCTACAGCAGCCACCAAATGGACCAACACGTCCTTGACATCCAAAGAAATGTTCTTTTTCTTCAGATAATCCATGCAGACCGTGGTGTACCTCGGCACAAAGCTGCTCGGAGGCTCCCACGAATCCCTGGATGCGGCGAATCCCTTCCAACGGACTTTATAAAGCCTCCCCCCAGGCGTCCCCGGGTCCGGCTTGTCCGCCAGGATTCTCTCGGCGGTGAAGTCGTCGTCCTCACCCTCGTCGTCGGAGTCCACATCGCCGGCCATGAACTCGAAGGTGACGGGACGTCCGCTGGGGTCTGGTGCTCGGGGACGAAGCTGGGTATGGTCGCGGTCCAGGATCTTGTTATCCCCCACACGAACCGTATACACATCCTGCCCGACCTTCCGCACGATTACCCCCGGCACATACCAAGACGCCTGCCGATGCCTGGACAGGACATCCTTGTGGTGCCGCTCCACCCATACGGTGTCCTGTAGAGCATACTTCTAGACTTTTCCCTGCTTGAAGTACTTGGCCCTCTTGTCATGCTCGTCCTGAAGTGCTTTGCACACCTTGGCCGCCGTGTCGTCCGCCTCAGCCATCATAGCATTCGCATCCCGGGCCACTTTGCCATTATTCAACCACAGGAGAGTGCGTGACACTCGATCCCGCAGGAACAGGATACGATGGGGCGACAGTCCAGTGGGTCCCGGAAGGTCATGGTACGCCTGGAGTACTCTCCACAGCGAATTGTACCAATTCCGGCCCGGTTCGTCGATGTACAACCCGCGGAACTTTTCGAACATCTGCCGCCCGGCCACCTCAGCCCGGCCATTCGACCGGCTGTGGTACGCCACGGTCTTGGCGTGCCAAATCCCCATGTGCTTGCACATCGTCTTGAACCACGTACCCACAAATTGACTGCCCCGATCGCTGCAGATGACAGCTGGGACATCAAAAATCGTCAGCCAATGCCTGATCATGGCGTTGGCGACGGTCTTGGCCTGCAGACCCACTCCATGCTTGTCCTTCTTGTCCTTCTTCTTGGACTTCTTGCCCGGGACCGCCACGATATACCCGCTGTGCCTATCCACCGCCGGGATGACACAGTCATAGGTCTCTCCTTCCACGGTGACCTCCGGCATGGTAAATACATCCATGGCCACGGACCGCATAGGGGCCTCCGGTATAGCCGTATACACCGGGTTGCCCGCTGTGGAGTGGTTGGGGCTCTTCGTGGCCAGACACACGGCGCAGTCGCTGCAGTACTTGTCCAGGAGGACGTAGTACCCCGGTGGGAACTTGAAGCGCCACTCCAGGTCCTGCTGCATCTTCTCCCGACCAGGATGCATGAGCTGGGCGTTATGCCAGTGGTCAATGAGCTCCTCCATTCGGTTCTCAGGGACCAATAGCTTGTCCTTGAGGAATAGTTTGTCCCCATCCTCGGTCAAGCCCTCAGGCCATTTGTCGTCCGACGGGGCACTCACGGCATTCCAGTACCTGCTCCAGTGCTCGGATGCCGCGTAGTCATCCGACCAGTCCTCTGTAAGCACCGACCTGACTAGCTCTACAGGGGCCACCATCCATTGCTCGAGGGTTTCCTCTCGAATAGCTTGGACTCGGGCACCCGAGAACTTGGCCAGGTCCGTACGCTTTGCCATCACCACAAATCACTTGACCCCCTCTTGCTCCATGGCCTTCTCCATCTCGATGATGCGCTTGGCCTCCTCGGTCTCCTCGGCGTCCCCATGGCTGGATATGTCCATCCAAGCCTTGCCCGCGGGGTAGGCCCATCGACTGAGGCAATCTGCCACAGTGTTGTCCTTCCCCGGGACATACACGACGCTGAGGTCGAACTTGGCCAACGTCTCATGCCATCGGGCCCTCGTTGCCGCCGGTCCCGAGGGGGTGTCGGCGTGCTCCTTGTGCCAGCTCTGCAAGGACTGATGGTCCGTACAAACCACCACCGGTTGCAATCCGATGTGGCCAGACCACCTCCTGAGCGCACAAACAATGGCGTATGTCTCCTTCTCCCTCGCGGTCCAGGTGCGGCGTTGGCCCTCGGCCAGGATCCGGCTCCAAAACGCCACGGGTACGTGCGACCCGTCGTCCCGGACCTGCCCGAGGACTGCCCCTACAGCATAGTCCGAGGCGTCCGTCCGTAGCACGAATCCCTTGTCCGGGTCCACCAGGAATAGCCCCAGCTGCCCCAGGAGTCGCTCCTTCAGGCGGCTGAACGCATCTTCGGCCTCAGGGGTCCAGGCAAGCTTCTTCTTGCCCCCCTTCCGGCCATCGAACTTGCCCACCTGCAGCATCTTGTGCAGCGGCCCTGATAGTTCTGCATACATCCAGACATAGCCCGAATAGTAGTTGCAGAACCCCATGAAGGATCGGAGTTTGCTGATGGTCTGGGGCTTCTCCCAGTGGTGCAGGGACGCCAGCTTCCCAGGCATGGGACGGCGTTGCCCGTGACCAACCACGTGACCCGTGACCTCCACTTCCTTCACGAAGAGTGAGGCTTTGGTGGCCTTGCACACCATGTTGTGCTTGTCCAGCTCACTGAGCACTTGGCGCAGATCCTTCTCATGCGCTTCGATGAGCTCGTCCTCAGTCATGTCCTCCGTGCCGGACCCGATGATGATGTCATCCACAAAGGGATCGGCACAGTCGCGGACAGGACCGAGTAGGTCCTCCATCATGCGCTGGAAAGCGGCGTTGCCATTCCTGGCGCCCATGGGCACCACTTTCCATTGCATGGGCCCCAGCGGTGTCGACATCGCTGTGCAGGGCCTGGAGTCCGGGTGTAGTGGCATCTGGTGATAGCCGTGTTTCAGGTCCAACACCGTGAAGATCCGCTTTTTCTGTTGTTTTTGGAGGATGGTGTTGATCAGGGGAAGCGAGTACGAGTCGTGCTCAGTTTGCTCGTTCACACCCCTGTAATCCACCACCAACCTCCACTCGCCCTTCTCCTTCTTGGGCACGATAAAGGCTGGGCTGGCCCAGTCACTGTCGGAGGGTTCGATCCATCCCCGCTCAATGAACTCGGCCAACAACTTCTTCATGGCCTCGGCCCGATTGCCCTGAAGTTGGTACTCCCGATGACGATAGATCTTGGGGTTCGGCTTCAGCTTGATCCTCGCTGTGCCAAACCTCCAACGATCTGGAGGGTTCTTGTTGGCGACGCCACTGAATAGCCGCGGATAGGCATTGATCAGCCTCTCCTTCAGCTCGGTGACCTTTGGGTTCTCCTGGGCCTCTTCAGCCGCTTGCTTCGGTATCGATACAACCAACCGCACTGCGGTATAGGCCTCTTCTGGGTCCGAATCCGACTTCTCCTCGTCCGATATGCCGTCTTCATCGTCCTGGGGTGCACTTCCCACCGATAATCTTCGGAAATTTGCGGCATCGGGCTGGTTCTCGTCGCTATCGGCCCCCATTCTTCGAAAAACCCACGTCGACGGGTCGAACCCAACCGGACCATCATATTGGTCCGCGATGTGGTCCATGACCCTCGCCACGAACTCATCCTTCTCGTACTTGCCGGTGACCAACATCTTGTCATCCCACCAATGCGGAGATGTGACCATGGCCCGCCTCTTCTTGGCTGCCACACGGTCGTGCATCCCCATCCGCATGTAGTTGACGACGTCGTCGATCTCGGCGTGGGACAGGACGTCCATGCCATCAATTGGCTGATCCGTCCCCTCCTTGGGCTCAAACATGACCTTCATGGTTATTGCCTCCACCCTGCAGATGAATGCTTCATCACCCGTGGGCTGGGCTTGCGCCCCATCCACCAGGAAAGCCTTGGTACCCCACGCTTGACCCGGGGAGGGCATTGATACACCCTTGGCGTCGATGAACAACCCCTCCTCTGGCCCGAATGACATCTCGTTCAGGGTGATGGAGTCCAGCGTCGACTTGAGACCCTCCAGCGGACATGTGGTGGATCCTATGCCGGTTATGACCAGGATCCCCTTCGCCCTATCCGCGACGATCTTCTCCACCGTACGTCTGGTATTGTCCGGGGAGCCATGCCAATACATGGACCCGCACTCCTTCAAACCCCAATGCCTGTGCCAGGCTGAGTCTCCTCGATGCCAATGCCTCCTACACTTCCGCAAAAGTGGGGCATCCCGGAAAGCGAAGACGTCCGTCTCGGGCGCTTCGGCTCCCAGCGTCTGGATCATCCTGGCATACACCTGCGGCGCCATTCCATACTCCGTGCGCTGAACTCCACGGTCTCTTCTGGACTTGGCACCCACAGCTTGCACCGCTTGGACGATCCGATCCTCTTCCTCAGCATTCCATTTGGATGATCCGCATGCATAGTCCGTGGACAGCCATGTGAGGCATTCATCATCCTCCCGGACCAGCATTGCACGATGGGGAAGGGCTCGAATGGCGTTTACCACCATGAAGTCATACCCCATGATGATATCCCAATCTGTAATGTCGGCCACATAGAAGTTCCCGGATAGAGTGCTTCTCTTCAACAGATCAGGGCGGTTCAAGCGCTCACGTTCCCAGAATTCCATACTGATAGTGGCCTCATGGGTGCCACCACCCATGATCTCTGCATTGGCCACCTTTAAGCGTACTGGTCTCCGACTGGGCTGCAGGGATTCCTCCTTGAACAACCCTCTCCGGACCAGGCTCACCTGGGCACCCGTATCCACCAAAACATCCACCACCAACTCCTCTTGTCCACAGCGTACACGCACCTTCAAGTGCAAGTGCCGCTCGTCACCATGTGGTGTATGGACGACTCTCACGGCATGCAACTCTAGCACATCCGGGTGCATCAGGACTTCGAGGGTATGGTCATGGATGGTGTAGATCTTGGGCTGGTCCTGCCCGTCCACGGGGCTCTCCGTGGTCGCTCCTTCCTTCTTGCCACGTCCCTTGCCCACATAAACTTCCCTTGGCAGGGCGCTCCAGGGGTTGGGAGTGGCGAAACTCAGTGGTTTTGGCTCTTCTGGAGCCTTCTTCGGCACCCGATGTGCCTTCGCTTTCTCTGGGATTCCACTGATTTTCGGAGGAGAGACCTCGAGGTCCCACTCCCGTGGGGGCTCCTCTAGACATGGCCTGCCGCAGCTCCCTCCTGCTGCGATCCGCTCAGACTTTGTCCACCACATTGCTGGGCTTTGAGTTCCTCCAACGTCCTCAACATGTCCTCAGCAACCTCCTCGATCGACCTCACTCGTCGGTCTTGGCCAGGTCCACCACCATAACCTCTTCCACCGCCTTTCCCTTGGCCTTTGCCTTGGCCTTTTCCCCCGTCTCCGCCCTTCGCCTTCCAATCGGCAATCCGCTGCTCCTTGGGCTTCATCTCGGGGTGGGCGGCGAAGTAGGCCTTCTTGTCCGCCTCATACACCTTGCACTGACGGTGGTCATGTGCATGGTTGTTTCCCTTGCCATAACAGACCCAGCACCCGTCGTGCTGAGACCTGTACTCCCGGAACGAGAGCGGTGGGTTCCCAGTCCTCCTTGGCTCTTTGCCCTTCTTGGGTCCCACCCGGTTCCATCTGGACCGATCCTGCCCATGGTCCCTCACGTTGTGCACCACAAACGCGAAGAAATGGGCTTCCTCGTGATCCTCCCGAGACCCGGTCCAGTGGTCTTGGCCACTTCCCCTACCTTCCTCCGCGGAGTTGGCCATGTCCTCCTGGATCTCCCGATGAAGGCGGTCTTCTCGGTGGCCTCGTTGTCCATGACCTTGTCAATCCTGCACGTGGGCCTCGTTCTTGGCGTTGAGCTTCAGCTCCACCGTGATGTACTTCACGATCTCGTCCAGGCTCATGCGAGCGAAGATGACCTGCATTCCAGCGGCTCTCCGCGCCTCCACTCCACGTTGTTGAGGCGCATCAGCTTTTGCCCCATGGTGTCGCCGAATACCTCCACGTAGACGGCGTTCTTCCACCCCAACATTCGGCTGGGCTCGCCGAGGTTTCGCCAGAAAAACTCCATTATTCAGGCGTGGGTGTCCTCCGATGCCATGATCTGTACGGCCACGCACTTCTTTGCTCTCTTATTCTCCTCATCCTCCACTCTTCTCTTCTAGTGCCCGGGGAGGACGTCCTTCAGGAAGTGTCGGATCTCGCTGGCCTCATTCCAGTCCTCCACCAGCTTGAGGCTTCTTCGGTACTTGCGGATGTACCGATTCCATTCTCGGACCCTCAGTTCCCCGCGCTCCAGCGGCAGCGGAATGGACCACAAATCCTCCAACTTCTGGTTGGGGGCATCCACTCGCTCTTTGTCCTCCATCCACTGGACGCAGGACTGCTCCGTCTGGATCAATCCCTCGCGGATCTGATCCCTGAGCTCCTCCTTCAGGTCCTGCGCCAGCCTGTGTGGGAATGTCCGACATACCCACTTGTCCCTTGGCGCTCCCCTCATCCCGCCGACGACCTCCTCGGCGAAGTCCTCCCCATCCAGGATGAAGTCGTCCAGGTTGGAGAGGTTGCCATCGTAGTAGGGGATTTTGATTCCCCTGAGGTCGTCAATCCTGATGGCATGTCCGACGTCCGCAGCCACCACTCCACCGAGACGAATACCACCTGTGGCCGGGGGGTGTGAGTACGCTCCCCGTACATCCCTCTTCTCCATGGAGTGCGGTCCAGTTGGGCCTGAACCCATGGGGTTTGGAATGCGGGAAGGACTTGCTCCACCGGCTGTCCATATCCCCGTAGCGGGGTCCTTCGCCCACAGGTTTCCGCCTGGATGGCCTCGACCATGTCCGTTGGCGCTTCCCATGGTTCGGCCCTGCATGGTCTGGCTCTGGATCTCCTCTTCCGCATAAACTGCATGGGCAGTCGTAGTGGTCGGTAGATCCTGGGCGGCATGGGACATCTGTACCGTCAGCCTTCTCGGGTCCGTGGTTACGTGCCCTTCCCGCATGGACCCAGCCGGTGCCGTGTGTTCCCCGAGCATTGTGGATTCGCTGAACATGGGAACAAACGGCAGCGCACCCGGGTCAACACGCGGAGGCGCGTAGGGTGCCTCTGCCGGGCCGCCCCTGGGTTTATCCATGGCGCTCCGGAGGGTCTCAACCCGCTCCACCAGCTCTGCCGCTGCTGGCTTTGCCGGGAGCTCCGGACCTGAGGTTAGGGGCTGTCGCTCCTCTAGCCTTTTCAGGCGTCCCGACATGTCCTCCACTAGGTGGAGGAGGCTGTCCACCACTAGCTGCTGCTTTTGCAGGGCCAGGTCCAGATTCTCCCGGCACCGGTCCCGTTAGCTCCGCCATGTCTCTCTCCGCGGCTGACTGGTCATCCAGGATCCTGGCGACGTCCTCCTCTAGGCCGTCCTTCGCGTTGTCCAGGCGGTCGAGGCGATGCACGATGGCGTCCATCCCCATCTTTGGGTACTTGCCCATGAGGAAGGACACGTGCTCGCAGTGGCACTCAGCGTGCTTTCCACCTGATCCGGCGCATCCGTCGGTTCCCGGCGCCTCGGACTCTTCCGCCATGGGTGTGTTGCCCATGCTATCCCGCGTTGGCTCCGTGTGCTGGGCCACAGGCGCCGTTTTGGCTCTGGCAGACCTCTCCAACGCCTCGGCGTCATGCTCCAGGCTGGGTTCTGGGGACGTGTTTGCCCTTGTTGGCGGTCTGGCCGTCTCCTCCGACTCCGAAGGTTGCTCATAAGCTGTCCAATAGCCCTCGGAGTGCCTCTCGGAGTTCAACACCCTGACCGGGCTGGGGTCCGTATCCATAGCCCCGGCGTCCCCTGCCGCGGGCTTGGGTGACCCGCGCTCCCGGTAGCGCCGGGCCACTCCTCCACTGCTGCCTGAATGGCAGGTCTCCTCAGAGTCCTCTGCGGCGGAGCGGAGGTTGCATGCCTTTCCGCAGCGACGCTCACACATGGAGACCAGGTCCTCCATGTCAAGTCCTCCTCTTCCCGAACGTCGTACTTCTCTTCGGGCTTCAACTTCCGGAGTTCGCCATGCTCCTGAGCGTCTGGGCTCTTCTCTGGCTCTATTCTCCGGCGTGGTCTCCACTGAGTCCACAATACGCACCCGCGGCGTACTTGGGCAGGGCGCATAGGGGCCCAAGTTCTGGGTCGGCGGTAGGTAGGGGCAGCAGGTACGCCTCTGCTACCATAAAGAAGGTCCCTACCAGGACCGGCCCCTGCTGTTCCCCTTCTGTCTGTCACCCCTGCTGACTTGCTCCTGATCAGCGATTGCATTTCTCAAAATCCAGCGTCCAAAATCCAAAAATATAGATAATACAATCCTCCTTCAACCCTGAACAGCAACCAGATCCCACAAATACAGCAATAACCCAATTCACAATTCCATCCACACTGCGGGCTTCCGTTCAGCACACCGGTTGTCTCCCGGTGGCGGGCATGTACAAGAATTGCACCAAAGAGGAAAGCCCTGAAATTGGCATATGAACACAAATAAAGCAAAGTTGGGGAAAGAGGTAATCCTACACAGACTCAGCCATAGACCCCTCATTCACTGGACTCAAGACCTTCCCCTGACTCACCAACATGATGCCCTGAACCCAGTCAAATAAGATGGCTAAATGCCATGTGTCAAAAGTCACTACACAAACCCCAAAAATGTGTTCCCTCCCAAGCCTCCAAATCCTAGCCCAATAGGGGAGGTGGCTTGTCATGGCCTAGAGTGGCACTCAGGACCATCCCCTACCCTGACATGACCTTGGCTGGACTTGGAGTCGATTGGGCTTGGAGAACTGCCCCATGAAGATGACCTCACAACATGGCAAAATCAGGCAAATCACACCATTATGCCCAAAAATCAATTATATACTCAAAAATGCATACGGCAAATATTCAAATGCTCCATGCATGTGTCAAACCGGAAAGTAGTATACAAGGGTAATATAGACCAAAGGTCCATGCCCAGGAATATCCCATCATTGGCTCCGAAACCCCTCCGGTTATGTACATAACATGCTTCACAAATCAGCTCATGAGTTTGAGACCTAATTTCGTGAGGCCCCGTGTGCCAAGCCAAAGTGACCATGTGATCCAGCATATGGTGAGGTGCAACACCAAAGCATATGCCAACATATAAGCAACATCCCCTAGTTCACGGATCTCTAGGCACTTTACTGTTAGCCGACCAGTTGAGCACATAAAACACAAAAATGAGCATAAAATGAGGTCAAAAACATGCAAATAATGCCAAATTCAAGATAATTACAATAGTATACAACTTCGCTCACGCATGGTATCAACATATGATTCAAAACACAATTGCTTCGGACCATTTGCAAACAATCCCCCCACTTGGATCCCCACATGGACGCATAGGGACACCTTCGAACCTCCTCCCAACAGGCACCACGAAAATGGCAAAATTGATAATGGCGCTTGTGGGTCGCTCCGTAAGCTTTCCCACATGCACTATATGAGCGGTAGACTTAGTCTAGCGCTATGGAGCTCACCATTCAGACATGGGCGAAGCCCTTGCCACGTATGACTCCATATATCTTCCTACAAACGGAGATATATGACATGGGCGTGAGCATATTGAAGAACATACCATGCTTATAACACATACCCTCAAAAGGTGGCTCCCACCATGATATGCCATGCCCCTCCATGGACATAACTTCACGTCAAAAATACGTAGGAAGCCAAGGAAAGTATCTATGCAACCCCAACACTCATGCGGTACACTCGAAAGTCGCAACAAAATATTCCATTGCACCGTCCAAGAGTTATATATCACTTTCTACCCTGTTGACCCTTATCCCTTGCTATACCGGGCATTCGTACACACCAAAGGCGTTTGATGCTTCCTAAATTAAATTGAGACCAAGGCAGTTCCAACCCAATTCTCGATATTGAAATTCCTCGCCGTGAGCCGGAGATATGATTCTTCAAAGTGGTCTCACGAATCACTTTTGTTTCGACTATAACTCCAAGCAAAATGAAGGGCACAACAAAAGGAAGGTTGATTCGTGATCGGGGAAAAATGTACGACCACTCGAGATTCGTCATATCAAGTGCGGCGATGTCGAAGTCGAAAATCCGGTTCTGAATGTCTGAAAAAATCGGATGAATTTTGCGAGTGTATAATATGAAAATTGCGGAAGCAACGAACCCTTTACTGATGAAATCTGACCCTTCATCGGGGTTTCCGCCAAAATATCTGTAAATAACAGTTAACCAATCGGGTACCGCAAAATCGCGAGCCAACTGACAGTCGCCGATACATTGACAATCAGAACGAAAGGCGGAAAATTTACGGAAACATTATGATAAGAAAACCCTGTTGATTCCTGATATTCTGATATATAAATA
This sequence comes from Eutreptiella sp. 'Long Island Sound 2002', assembly GCA_964036045.1. Classification (NCBI taxonomy): domain Eukaryota; phylum Euglenozoa; class Euglenophyceae; order Eutreptiales; family Eutreptiaceae; genus Eutreptiella; species Eutreptiella sp. 'Long Island Sound 2002'. Next base: position 135,466,613 of record OZ038381.1, read on the forward strand.
TCAGCTGGCGGCGCCTCGGTACTGCATATGGCCGCTCAAAGCCGGAATGGCCAAACCTATCACACTATCACATCGGGTTGGGTCAGGTGGATGGGAGAGTATGATATCAGCCAATGGCGGCTTGCCGGCACATAGATACACACCCCAAGTGACCCAAAGATGGCCACGAGGGTCCGAACCGGCTTCACTCTTCCAATGCCCGGGGAGGACATCCTTCAGCAGGTGTCGGATCTCGCTGGCCTCGTTCCAGTCCTCCACCAGCTTGAGGCTTCTTCGGTACTTGCGGATGTACCGATTCCATTCTCGGACCCTCAGTTCCCCGCGCTCCAGCGGCAGCGGAATGGACCACAAATCCTCCAACTTCTGGTTGGGGGCGTCCACTCGCTCTTTGTCCTCCATCCACTGGACGCAGGACTGCTCCGTCTGGATCAATCCCTCGCGGATCTGATCCCTGAGCTCCTCCTTCAGGTCCTGCGCCAGCCTGTGTGGGAATATCCGACATACCCACTTGTCCCTTGGCGCTCCCCTCATCCCGCCGACGACGTCCTCGGCGAAGTCCTCCCCATCCAGGATGAAGTCGTCCAGGTTGGAGGGGTTGCCATTGTAGTAGGGGATTTTGATTCCCCTGAGGTCGTCAATCCTGATGGCATCTCCGACGTCCGCAGCCACCACTCCACCGAGACGAATACCACCTGTGGCCGGGGGGTGTGAGTACACTCCCCGTACATCCCTCTCCTCCATGGAGTGCGGTCCAGTTGGGCCTGAACCCATGGGGTTTGGAATGCGGGAAGGACTTGCTCCACCGGCTGTCCATATCCCCGTAGCGGGGTCCTTCGCCCACAGGTTTCCGCCTGGATGGCCTCGACCATGTCCGTCGGTGCTTCCCATGGTTCGGCCCTGCATGGTCTGGCTCTGGATCTCCTCTTCCGCATAAACTGCATGGGCAGTCGTAGTGGTCGGTAGATCCTGGGCGGCATGGGACATCTGTACCGTCAGGCTCCTCGGGTCCGTGGTTACGTGCCCTTCCCGCATGGACCCAGCCGGTGCCGTGTGTTCCCCGAGCATTGTGGATTCGCTGAACATGGGAACAAACGGCAGCGCACCCGGGTCAACACGCGGAGGCGCGTAGGGTGCCTCTGCAGGGCCGCCCATGGGTTTATCCATGGCGCTCCTGAGGGTCTTAACCCGCTCCACCAGCTCTGCCGCTGCCCGCTTTGCCGGGAGCTCCGGACCCGAGGCGAGGGGTTGTAACTCCTCTAGCCTTTTCAGGCGTCCCGACATGTCCTCCACTAGGTGGAGGAGGCTGTCCACCACTGGCTGCTGCTTCTGCAGGGCCAGCTCCAGATTCTCCCGGTACCGGTCCTGATCCGCTCGCAGCTCCGCCATGTCTCTCTCCTCTGCCGACTGGTCATCCATGATCCCCGCAACGTCCTCTTCTAGGCCGTCCTTCGCATTGTCCAGGCGGTCGAGGTGCTGCACGATGGCGTCCATCCCCATCTTTGGATACTTGCCCATGAGGAAGGATACGTGCTCGCAGTGGCACTCAACATGCTTTCCACCAGATCCGGCGCATCCCACGGTTCCCGGCGCCTCGGACTCCTCCGCCATGGGTGTGTTGCCCATGCTATCCCGCGTTGGCTCCGTGTGCCGGGCCACAGGCGCCGTTCTGGCTCTGGCAGGCCTCCCCAACGCCTCGGCTTCCTGCTCCAGGCTCGGTTCTGGGGCCGTATTCGCCCTTGTGGGCGGTCTGGCCATCTCCTCCTACTCCGAAGGGTGCTCATAAGCTGTCCGATAGCCCTCGGAGTGCCCCTCGGAGTCTGCGTCCGACCACAGCCTGACCGCGCTGGGATCCGTATCCATAGCCCAGGCGTCCCCTGCTGCGGGCTTGGGTGACCCGCGCTTCCGGTAGCGCTGGGCCCGTCCTCCACTGCTGCCTGAATGGCAGGTCTCCTCAGAGTCCTCCGCGGCGGAGCGGAGGTTGCATGCCTTTCGGCAGCGACGCTCACACATGAAGACCAGGTCCTCCATGTCAAGTCCTCCTCTTCCCGAACGTCGTACTTCTCTTCGGGCTTCAACTTCCAGAGTTCGCCATGCTCCTGAGCGTCTCGGCTCTTCTCTGGCTCCAATCTCCGGCGTGGTCTCCACCGAGTCCACAATACGCACCCGCGGCGTACTTGGGCAGGGCTCATAGGGGCCCAAGTCCCCGGGTCGGCGGTAGGTAGGGGCAGCAGGTACACCTCTGCTACCATAAAGAAGGTCCCTACCAGGACCGGCCCCTGCTGTTCCCCTTCCGCCTGTCACCCCTGCTGACTTGCTCCTGATCAACGATTGCATTTCTCAAAATCCAGCGTCCAAAATCCAAAAATATAGATAATACAATCCTCCTTCAACCCTGAACAGCAACCAGATCCCACAAATACAGTAATAACCCAATCCAGAATCCAAATCCAAACTGCGGGCTTCCGTTCAGCACACCGGTTGTCTCCCGGTGGCGGGCATGTACAAGAATTGCACCAAAAGGGAAAGCCCTGAAATTGGCATATGAACACAAATAAAGCAAAGTTGGAGAAAGCTGGAAACGTACACAACCACAACCATAGACCCCTCATTCCCTGGACTCAAGACCTTCCCTTGACTCGACAACATGATGCCCTGAACCCAGTCAAATAGGATGGCTAAATACCACGTGTCAAAAGTCACTACATAAACCCCAAAAATGTGTTCACTCCCAAGCCTCTAACTCCTAGCCCCATAGGGGAGGTGGCTTGTCATGGCCTAGAGTAGCACTCAGGACCATGCCCTACCCTGACATAACCTTGGTTGGACTTGGAGTCAATTGGGCTTGGAGAACTGCCCCATGAAGATGACCTCACAACATGGCAAAATCAGGCAAATCACACCATTATGCCCAAAAATCAATTATATACTCAAAAATGCACACGGGAAATATTCAAATGCTCCATGCATGTGTCAAACCGGAAAGTAGTATACAAGGGTAATATAGACCAAAGGTCCATGCCCAGGAATATCCCATCATGGGCTCCGAAACCCCTCCGGTTATGTACATGACATGCTTCACAAGTCAACTCATGAATTTGAGACCCAATTTTGTAAGGCCTCGTGTGCCAAGCCAAAGTGACCACGTGATCCGGCATATGGTGAGGTACAACACTGAAGCATATGCCAACATATAAGCAACATACCCTAGTTCACGGATCTCTAGGCACTTTACTGTTAGCCGACCAGTTGAGCAGATAAAACACAAAAATGAGCATAAAATGAGGTCAAAAACATGGAAATAATGCCAAATTCAAGATAATTACAATAGTATATAACTTCGCTCACCCATGGTATCAACCTATGATTCAAAACACAAATGCTTGGGACCATTATCAAACATCCCGCCACTTGGATCCCCACATGGACGCATAGGGACACCTTCGAACCTCCTCCCAACACGCACCACGAAAATGGCAAAATTGATGATGGCGCTTGTGGGTCGCTCCGTAAGCACTCCCACATGCACCATATGAGCGGTAGACTTCGTCTAGCGCTATGGAGTTCACCATTGGGACATGGGCGAAGCCCTAGCCACGTATGACTCCATATATCTTCCTACAAACGGAGATATATAACATGGGCGTGAGCACATCGAAGCACATACCATGCTTATAACACGTACCCTCAAAAGTGGCTCCCACCATGATATGCCATTCCCCTCCATGGACATAACTTCACGTTAAAAATACGTAGGAACCCAAGGAAAGTATCTATGCAACCCCAACACTCATGCGGTACACTCGAAAGTCGCAATAAAATATTCGGTTGCACGGTCCAAGAGTTATATATCACTTTCTACCCTCTTGACGATTATCCCTTGCTATACCGGGCATGTGTACACACCAAAGGCGTTTGATGCTTCCTAAATTAAATTGAGACCAAGGCAGTTCCAACCCAATTCTCGATATTGAAATTCCTCGCCGTGAGCCGGAGATATGATTCTTCAAAGTGGTCTCACGAATCACTTTTGTTTCGACTATAACTCCAAGCAAAATGAAGGGCACAACAAAAGGAAGGTTGATTCGTGATCGGGGAAAAATGTATGACCACTCGAGATTCATCATATCAAGTGCGGCGATGTCGAAGTCGAAAATCTGATTCTGAAAGTCTGAAAAAATAGGATGAATTTTGCGAGTGTATAATGTGAAAATTGCGGAAGCAACGAACCCATTACTGATGAAATCTGACCCTTCATCGGGGTTTCCGCCAAAATATCTGTAAATAACAGTTAACCAATCGGTTACCGCAAAATCGCGAGCCAACTGACAGTCGCCGATACATTGACAATCAGAACGAAAGGCGGAAAGCTTACGGAAACATTATGATAAAAAAAACCCTGTTGATTCCTGATATTCTGATATATAAATATCAGCTGGCGGCGCCTCGGTACTGAACATGGCCGCTCAAAGCCAGAATGGCCAAACCTATCACACTATCACATCGGGTTGGGTCAGGTGGATGGGAGAGTATGATATCAGCCAATGGCGGCTTGCCGGCACATAGATACACACCCCAAGTGACCCAAAGATGGCCACGGGGGTCCGAACCGGCTTCAGGGCTATGGAGTTTTGCAAATTTCTCGCAATTTTTGGCACATTGAAAGGCGAGGAGCTGGGAATGTGTTTTTCAACTGTTGGTCCACCCGGTGCACTGCTCAGATTTACGTCAAATTGATTCCAAGTAGTTTTTTGGTCAAACTTTTGGGTGTTCCATAGTGCTGTTTTTGGTGCTTAGGGTGATTTGCCAAACTCCGAGCATTTTCTGCCCGTGGGTCACATTCGGGTGGATTTCTCAAGATTTTTTTGGATTTTCTGGATCATTGTGGATAGATCTACAGATTGAGAACCCGGCTCCTGATTGATGTAAAAACATCTAGATCCCGTGGTCAAAACCGGCAGATATACTGATGGGAACAGAGCGCCCTCAGGCGATGTGCTAAGTGCGGCATTTGCCAAATGGCGAGCATCTCCGCCGCAGATCACAGCGACGGTTCGTTTGGGCACTACATAGCACCAAATCTTGTAAATTGTGGTTCGACGGGTAGCTACGGACCCATGCTAGGTAGGAGGGAGGGATCACGTGGGTTTTTTTGTGGTTGGGCTTTTTTTTTTCTTCGGCACTGGTGGTACCTCGTGCTTTTCATTACGGTTTTCTTGTTTTTCTCAACGGTGTCCATGGAAAATAGCCACCGTGTTTTTGATGAAGGACAATTTTCTTTGTCTTTCAAGTGCACAGATTCCACAAGTCTCCGGTTGGCTCAAAGGGATCCTTTGGCGGCCGCTCTACTTGATGAAATAGAGAGTAGTGTGGGTTTGAGCAGGGAGCAGTCAAGCAGTTCAGAGGGAGTGTTGTTTTCTGCTAGTGACGTTGAAGAGTCGTATAACGAAGAAGAAACTGACAAACAAAAGAACGCAAATCTAGGCGCGGTTCTATACTTTGTTCCTTGCTCACGACCAGATTCTGATGAGGGGAAGAGTCATCATGACCATTCTCTTCTCAAAAATCTGCATGATGCATCCGTAAATCGTAGTGGTCGACCAGTGCAAGCTGCCTCACTTTGGAGGGTTGGGGGCACCATGGGCACCGTTGGGGTGACAAAAAGGCCTAGTGAGAGCATCAGCAATGCCCCCATGCGCCGAAGGTATACCCTCCCTCCTTTAGTGTAGCAGACCCCATTTGTGGCAGCATGCAGATTTCAGCTATATCTACATGCGCACCTCATATTTTGGTGTAGATGTGTCCATTTCATGAAAAATTGGTGTATATGAGTAGGGTGGATTGTCCTCTACAAGATAACCAACTTGGTCTTTGTATGGTGAGCCAATGAACCCTCCCTCGAAGCGCGACCGTGAACGGCACTCAACAGAAATTAGCAACAAACTGCAGCTGGGCATTGAACTCCTTAGCAAAACCCTCTCCCTCGATGGGGTAAATTGTGGCAAAACAAACCAACGGAGGCCTTTCTGAGTAGCCTGGGTCAAGCCCTACGCGTACATATGTTTCAATTTTGCCAACTCATCCGTACCATTACTCACTAAGCTTGAACGTGACCCGCGCAGTTCTGGACACGTTAATGGCAACAGCTTGTTTATCGGCAAATCGCCCTACCTCAGCAGTAAATGAGACTGAGTGTCAACACCTCCTGTTGAACAACTTTGTACCACTGTTTTGTTTTTCAGTCAAGTTTGTTGCTTTAGAGGCGTATGAGGTAGGTCTAGCAAGTGTTCAAGGGTCCTAGCACTGTTCTTAGCCTTTGTTCCTTGTTTGTTTGGGTGGGGAGAGTTTACCCTTAAAACAATTCTTTTCGTGCAAGTTAGGTGTGTTAGCATTGCTCATTGAGGCTCTCCGGCCATTTTCTAGTGACAAGGAGAGTAAAGGGGTGTTACGTTGGTGTTCTTAGGTGTATGATCACCGGGTGAAGTGGTTTTTTGGTCTTCATCTTCAGTTTAAATTTGTGCAACAGCAGTTCGTTGTCTTTGTTGTCTGTGTTTGCTTGTAGCATTTGAGCATTCTTGTAGCCATTCCACCTTGATGGGACCTGGCATTCCTAAGTCAAATTGCGGAATGCTTGCGAAAAGAAATTCCCACACCACTTTTGTTGTGAAGGGAACCAACTTTGGGGTTCAAGTTGGTCATTTTTAGTGTTGTACTGTCCGGTTTCCCTTCTTTTTGAGTGGTTTTGGGTTACCTTAGTGAGGTCATTTTGTGCCGTCATTGTGGTGACCCATGCCGTTTTGAGCTTGGGATTGAGCTTCAGGAGTACTTTTTGTGACGTTTGTAGGCCCTTGCCCTTGACCATAAAAGAACAAAAGTGGCTTGAGGGCAGCGGAGAGTTGACACCACACTTTGGTGACAATTTTGCCAACTTTGGGCGCACTTTTCCGCTGCCATACGCTACCTCAAAAACAGCCACCCACACAACCTCCAACCAATGTCTAGCTGCCCTGACACAGCTTTAGGTTTCACACTTTGTTGAGGAAGGAAACGGCTTTCGAATACAAAAGGAACCAACCTAAAACTCACCCTTACACCCAAGATATGACTCTTCTACCTTGGTGGGCCTTTGGTGGTGCACTTGTAAACACTGTTCCCAAAGGTGTCTTTTTTCTACCCCTCCAAGACAAAACACTTATGTGGCCGTATTTTGGCCGAGACGGATATTGGTTGTTGTGTTGGTCATAAAAAGGGCTTTCAAACAGAAAAAAACTTCTGCAAAAACTCACCACTAAGACTTAGTTATGGCTCCTACACCTTACGGCCTTCCGCTGTATGTCATGTCCCAATGATGCTCATTTGTTACAAAGAGCCAACCAATGGGACAGATTGCTTGTTCGACCAGTTTCTGAGCCATCCATCTGTCGCCGACATGTCGGCTGTGTGTTCGTAATGTTTGTACTGCTGCGGACTTCGGCCGACACCCCTTTTTTTTAAGATTTTCCTTCCGGTGGGACAAATCTGTATTGCATGATTACGCCGGCTGCATCAGGCGCCACCACCACAGTTGGGTAGCCCATCTCCCCCCATGGGCGGTGCCGCCGTCACATGGTTAATTCCATCTCGTCCGCACCCGATTTTGCACCTGGGGGGAGCTGGCGCAGCCAAAGCGCAGCACGCGCCGCCGCATTTTTTGCGCGTGCAAGTCGCAATGCCGATGTAGTCTCACGGGCGACGTAATGCGCGCGCATACTCGAGCTGTTGTGCTCGAAGACAGCTCGCAAACTGTGTGCCACATGTGCCCACAAATGAAGACAATTAAGAAAAAACTGTTTAATTGCACATTTTTCTTGCAGATATCTCCCAAAAATGAATCATTTCTAGATCTTGCTGCTGTTACTTTGTTTGGCAACAGCACCGGGTGTGCCAAAGAAGGACAAAAATGTTTTTTCAAAGCTTGACGGCAACCTAAAAAAGCATTGGCTTCCATGCTCGGATGATATATGGAGATGATCCTCAGTAAGAAAAAAACAGATTTCCCCTAAGGGTGTGCCTATTCCAGATAATGATTGATTTCCCATTGTAGTTTACCAAGAGCTCTGCGAGGAGCAGTGCGTACTGCAGATTGCCGGGCTGAAGACTGCGATCTTGGAGAATTGACGTGTGTCGTCGTTTTTCATTAAAAGCCTTCTTGAAGTGACAGTTTATCGTATCTCCGTAAATAGTTCTGACGGATTCTGTCCTGAGTTGAAGAAAAGGTTTCTGGTTTGCTCACACTTGTGCTTTTTTCCTTGTATTTGTTTTAGAAAAACCTTGCTGATTTTCTCCAAGTCAAAATGAAGTCAGCACAAAGATAAAGTAGAGCAAGTCCAGGCACCGGATCAACTAAATCAGGATAAGTCCTTCCACAATCAAAACATGTGTAACAAAGAGGGGCTGCAGATAGACAAATGTAGATCTAAATGCAAAGCTCCTATGGTTTATAAACAAAATAGATGATTTTATGTGAAAACTGACATGACTCAGGTCCCCAAGATAGTAACAAGCACTTCATGTGCACTCTTTTGGACATAATGGAGTTGGTTGGGAATCTGGGGCAAAGGAGTTGGGCCAGACACAGGATATTGCTTGGCCAGCATGGCCAAGCAAATGAATTCCGAATCAGTTAAAACGTAGAACCACAATAAGTGATAGAAACGATGAAATATGGGGTCTTGAGGTGCAGGAGCACTAGGCTTAATCTACAAGGCCCTAGGCAAGAAGTGCCTACTTTATTTTAGTATTACCTCCATGAAGGAAGATACCTCCGCTCTGTTGAGTGGTAGGGGTGAACTTCATGGGGGGCTAGGGTTATAACGCTAGTTACGTTGAGAAAGTATACTTCAAGCTTCAAAGGAGTGATAAAAAATGATTAAGTGTTAGTCTCAACATCAACTCAAGGTTTAGGGGGGGCTTGGTCTGGTTCAAGTACCCCAAGAAAGACATGGTAGTGACTTTTTCTTACTCCCCCCTGGAGTACTAGTTGATCAAGCTAGTAGGAACAAGGAAAAAGGCTCCAATTTCCCCAAATTTACCTCAGAAAATGCATCAACTCAGTCAATGACACTCCCATGAGGTCATAGAAGCTTACCACACTGAAGGTACCCTTGAAAAACACTGTAATGTACCGTGAATGATATCCCGTCGATGGGGCATTCCTCAAAAGTCGCCAGCGTGCGGCGAAAACTTTTGGTAAAAAATTGGGGGTGGTGGGGTTCGAACCCACGATTCCCTCCCTAGAGCACACATGCTTGCCCACTAGGGTATAGTCGAACGCTCTAATGCGGACGGCGATCGCTGTATAAACAGCGTTTTAGTAAACGTCCTGACCAAGGGCCAGGGCGGAGCAATACTCCCATGGGAGGGCACAAAACTCCAGGAGCTGAAAAAACGGGAAAATGTAACCAACAGGGAGTGAATCTTGGGGTTTAGCGAAAGGGGTAGCGATTTAAGAAGTCAAATCGCTAAAACCTGACAAAAAGACGTTGGAAATCGTCATTTTTAGTCCAAAACCTCAGGTCGCAGACAAGCGCAATAGAAGCTCACTACCCAAAAGAGGTGTGGAAGCGTAAACGGCTCCTAGATAAGAAGGTATGGGCCGTTCTTTTTTAAAGGGTTAAAAGAAAATTTTCCACTGTTGCACCAAAAATTTTATAAACTTTAGGAAAAAGTATTTAACAGACAACCACATAACAGAACAGGTGGACAACCCGCCTCTCAGGTATGTTAGTGTCATGTCACACACATGCATTGTGTTCCTGTTGTTAGTTTCGTTAAAACGCTAGGGTTGTCACCGCTGCGTTCGTTGGTGGTTTGGGCGTTCACTTCTCTTGCTCTCCACAGGTCAAAACAGGAATGAAAGGTATGTTAGACGAATGGAGCACGCAGCACGCACTTAGGGTTAGAGTATGCGCTGTGCTCGCGATGCATGTGCCCAATCTAGGCATCCACACGTCGTGGCACTTTCCCTGTGCATCCATCCACCCTTCCCTTCTCTTCCCAGGTCAAAAAGGAAAGTGCTTGCTCGTGCTTGCCTCGCCGTAGCGTTAATATAGGGTTGTTTAAAACGCTTAGGCTTCGTTTTGCGCTGTGCAGTTGCTCGCCATTTCCGCTCTTTCTCTTGTAGAAAGCAAGGTACGAAGTGCATGCATGATACACACGATGCATTAGTGGCTTAGGGTGGTTTATATTTCGCCGTAGGGTTGTTGAACCGCTTAGGGTTGCCCTTGCGTTCGATGTCCTTCGGCGTACACATGATGCGTGGTGAGTAAGGTAAGTAAGCCCAAGAGGAGCTCACCTCCTGGTTGAGTTTCGTGGTGATTGGATAATGTTAGGAAAAAAAATTGTTGTTGTTCGCCTCCCTTCCCCGCATACACATGCTGCATTGAAGGGCTGTTGGCCACGAGCTGTGCACACGGTACAACTCTTGTTTAGGCTACGTAGAGCTCCGCCCTACATTCTATAAGAGAACAGGCGGATTCCTTAAGCTTGCTTGCTTGCAGGACGGTTAGAGGACAACATATTATTTTCCAACCTAAGACCTGTATAATACAGTGAGGTTGGTTAGGTTCTTCAGCCGCTAACCGTCCTTCATCCGCCTTTGTTCTCAGGTGGGAAAGGGAAAAGGGTGATGTGGTGCAGCAGCAGTTGCCTTAGGCGACTTCCCATTATTCGCGCATGCTAAAAGGGGCGCAGATCACACAAACGAAGTGGGTAAATGGATGACTTCTTCAAGTACAACCCATACTACACGCTGTGCGCTCCAACACTGCACCTCTCCCTCCAAGCCCTGTTAGGGAAATGCGCGAGGGCGTCCCTGGCAGGCATCAGTTGCCCAGCGGCGCTGTGTTCGCTTGAAATTTCACAGGGGAGCCAATTGGGCTCGTGAGTTACTTGGCGTGGCCACCCAGTAGCATGTGTGGGGGTTAGGGTCAGCAAGCCTGGTAGGGACTGAGTGCGGCTGTGCTCACCCTGCCTTTGAAGGCTGGTGCTGGCACTAGTGAGTGTAGTATAGTGGTGTCTTCTGCTCCACGTGCTTTTCCTCGTGGGCAGGGGAGTGTGTTGGTTTTTGGCCTTTGGAAAAATCGGCATTTTGTATGCCCTCAGCACACTTGGCCCCCCCTCCCGTCTAGTAGGTAGGGCTTTTGCCGTCTTCCCATAAGGATAGGCGCCAGCACAGAAATTGAGCGCCATAGGAGTGGTAATAGTACCTGACTAGGACCTTCGGTCAGACATCAGCGAAGCCCGAGAGGGAGCCCCGCCGGGGTGTGACGTGAGACACAAACAGACATACGTAGCACACTTAGGGGTATGGTAACACCGCCAAGAAGGGTAGAACCCCATCGGACTGGACAAGTTAGGGGTCCTAACTGTGGGCACGCTTGTCCCCAAGGAGGGTGGACATACCTTGCTTCACAGCACCTTGCTTGTCATTCCCCCCTGGACTAGAAAGCCACCGCTCTTCGTTGGCTCCCCAAGGTCATAACATTAGGGAAGATCCCATGCAACACGTGGTCAACAAGGCACAAACTCGCTGGGTGGCTGCAAACCTGATAAGCGGCCACCTGGTTCACGCTGGTAACCACAGGCATGGGACTGCAGGGCACAACCTGTTGTGGTACACACTGATTAGGTCTAGTTGGCAGCACAACAGTGCTCACCGCCCTTAGGAGGTTAGAAAACAGAGGGGGTTGCGAGTAAAGGGCCTCAACTTTGAGTCCCAATCTGGGGGGAATCTGTTCACGTAGGCCGGCGTGTTCAGGTGACCCGCAGTTGGGATGGTCGTATGGGGGTGGGTACTCTCGAGGGTGGGTAGGTAGGTCTTCGGGAGCTCGGGATGCCTCCTTTGACAGTGCAGGAAGAAGGTCTTACGACGGGGACGTCCTGTCCCTCCCACTGCCTTAGGTCAGGTGCCTCTTAAGCCGCTCCCGCAGGTGCTTGGGAAGGCAGTGTCGCGGCCACCCGGTCCAGGTGTGCCAGTCGGGAGGATGTCCCCACATGTGTCCATGGGTAGGGCCACATGCCCCCTCCTTTGGGCGGTAGCTCTGGGGGCTGCCCAGCCGTGTGGAGTATCTCTCGTCACAAGGCGTATTGCTCCCGCTTGTCTACGGTACGACCGCTCACCCTTGTGGCTTGGGTTGCGGGGCCGCTCCGCTGGGCAGGCGACCCCCTCCTGGACTGTGTACCAGCTCGCCTGTCACCGGTTGCTTCCATGGCTCCGGGTGACGTTTGCCATGGTCCCCGATGCAGCCTGGCCGGGCTCAGACCAGTGGCCTTGGAGTACCGCTCCTGCCACTGGCCCGGTGGGTTGGCTGGGTCGCCCCAGCGTGTCCGACCCATGGGGTGTTGGTTCTTTCCTGTCCCTCAGCCGCCCCACGTGTGTGCGGTGTCCTGGGCCACTTGGCTCCTGTTCACCGGTGTGCCCGCTCGGTGCGTTGCGTTGCGTCTGCGGTGTCCAGGGCCACTTGGCTCCTGTTCACCGGTGCGCCCGTTCGGTGCGCTGCTTTGCTTGTGCGGTGTCCTGGGCCACTTGGCTCCTGTTCACCGGTGTGCTCGCGTGGTTTGTCGTGTTGCGTGTGCGATGTCCTGGGCCACTTGCCTCCTGCTCACCGGTGCGCCCGCTCGGTGTGTTGTGTTGTGTGCGGGGTGTCCTGGGTCGCTTGGCTCCTGTTCACCGGTGTGTTCGCTTGGTGTGCTGCTTTGTGTGTGCCGTGTCCTGGGCCACTTGGCTCCTGTTCACCGGTGTGCCCTCTTGGTGCGTTGCGTTGCGTCTGCGGTGTCCAGGGCCACTTGGCTCCTGTTCACCGGTTCCCCGTTCGGTGCGTTGCTTTGCTTGTGCGGTGTCCTGGGCGACTTGGCTCCTGTTCACCGGTGTGCTTGCGTGGTTTGTCGTGTTGTGTGTGCGTCGTCCTGGGCCACTTGGCTCCTGTTCACCGGTGCGCCCGCTCGGTGTGTTTTGTTGTTTGTGGGGTGTCCCGGGTCACTTGGCTTCTGTTCACCGGTGTGTCCGCTTGGTGTGCTGCTTTGTGTGTGCGGTGTCCTGGGCCATTTGGCTCCTGTTCACCGGTGTGCCTGGCCGTGATGTCCCATCCCTTTGTTGTCCTTGGTGCTTGTGCGTGCGCGGTGTCCTGGCCCAGGTGGCGCCTGTTCACCGGCGTGCGCTGTGTGCGGTGTGCATGTGCTGTTGGTGGTTGTGTCTCTCTTCTTCCCCCCCCCAATTTTTTTTTTGTGCCTTCTCGTCTCTTTTTTTTTTTTTCGGAATAAATAGACAAAACAATTTTTTTTTAAATTTTTTACGAAGAAGGGGGCACGCGTACACTGCAGGCACAAGCATGGGCAAGTGGTGCAGTGGTGCAATAGTGTCGTGTTCTCTGGCGTGTGTCGTCGGTGCTTTTGCGGCCGCGCCCCAGGGGTGCGGCTCGCGCGTCCTGATGTACACGGGTATGGGTCAGTGTGGGTTTGGTTAGGTGCCTGTTTGCTTTAGGTGCTGGCAGGTTAGGTGGTCGTGTGGGCTGTGGGGGTAGGCTGTGGCTACGTTGCTCCCTTGGCGGGCCTGGTTAGGAGTCAAGGGTTAGCGGTTTTGGGGTGTGGCTTGGGTTGGATTCGTGTTGGGGCTTTGGCTGGGTTAGGCGGTTGTGACGGTTGCGGGCTTGGGTTCGGTGTCATTGGGCGTAGCGGTGCCCGTTGGCGTGTGCGTTGGCGTCCTTCGACTTCCGGTTTGTTTGGTGTCTTCCGGGCGGGGCCTGGTGTGGCACCCCGCGGTGGTGGCTGGCTGGGCTGGTTCGGGAACGGGGTTAGGTGGCGGCGCCGTTGGCTGGGGGGTCAGGCGCGTCGTGTTGTTTGGCGCGCTGGGCTCCTGGGGTGCTGTGGGTGCCGCCGGCGTCGGTGCGCCGGCGCTTGTGGGGATGCAAGGGGGTGTGTGTGTGCGGGGTTGGGCTTTGGGTGATGTCCCACAGGCGGATGCCGTCTCGCTGCGTCTCCTGGAGGGTCTCCCGCAGGCGCTTGAGGACATACGGATGGTCCTGGGGCGCGGGGAGGTTGCGGTGGTGAACTCCCAGGGGGTGGAGCGCCTCGGCCAGCATGGCTTCCCATGCAGCCTGCGGCATCCACCCCCCCGCCGGCTGGAGGTGGCAGTTCTCCACCGACCCCTTGCGGGGCTGGTGGACCAGGCCCTCGAGGGAGGGTTCTGTCCGGACCCACTTTCGCAGCTCCCAGAGCTGCGTGTGGGTCCAGCGCTGCCACCGGTGTCCCTGGGCGGGGCCGCGGTCTTGGGCGGAGGAGTGGGCGTCGGTGGGTGTGATGGGGTCGTGGGGACTGGTGGCGGTGGCGGGCCTGGGGGATTCCTCGTAGTCCTGTTCCGTGGGGGTGCGCGGGGAGTGGGGGCGCGGGCGGATGCGGACTCGCGGGTATGCGCGCACGGTCTCCGCCTCGGGGTTGGGTTGGGACTTGCGGTGGCGGCGGTAGCGGGGCATGTGCTGTATGTGGGCTGACATCGAGTGTTGGTAGGGGGGCGGGGACGCTGCTGGTGGACCGTGGCGTCAATCTGGTCCGGTTGGGGGTGGTCCGTGGGCCTGGGGTGCGGGTTTTGAGAGGTGGCGGGACGAGGTGCGTCGTGCTTTGGCCGCGGCGCGCTCCGCCATGAAGGTGGTGGCGGCGGCGTCAGTGACGGCCGGGGGGCGCCGTGCTGGGTGCTGCTGCCTCCGGGCCTGGGACGGCTGGGGCCGAATGTCATAGAGGACGTCCTCGGGGGATCGGGCTCGCGCTGCCGTCGTGGCGCCGGGCTTGGGCTTGGGTTTGGGCTTGGCTGCGGGTTGTGGTCGTGGCACGCTGACGGGTTCGGGTGGCTGTTTGGCAGCGGTCTTGGGTTTCGGCTGGGTTGCGGGTGCGGGCCTCGCCGGGGCGTGGGCCTTGGCGGCGGCGGGGTTGCTCGCGGTGGGGACGGGTTTGGGGGCCCATTTGGGAGGTTTCCCTCGTGGCTTGGGGGCTGGAGTGCTGGATGAGGACGTGGTGGTGGTCGTGGATGAAGTGGTTGTGGTGGTGGAGGTTGTGGAGTCGGAGGCGGAGGAGAGGGCTGTGGGAGACGGCGGAGGGCCCTGGGCTTCGGGGGCGGGCGTAGGATGCTGGGTCCTGCAAGTAGCGAGAACGAGGGTGCGGGTTCGGGCACCGGGCGTGTGCGCGCGCTTTCCCCAGTGACCCGTGCGTGCTGGTGCTGGTGTGGTGGCTTTGTCTCGGCTGTGCGGGCACGTGGGTTACCCGGGGGGTGTCCATACTTGCTCCAGGACGTGTGGGTGCGTTTGCTGGAGGTAGTCGAGGGTGCGGAAGAAGCATCGCTGGATGCAGGGCATGTACTCCTCCGTGAGGTGGGGGTAGTTTTGGGTGGGGCTGTCTGGGCCCGGCCACAGCAGCGCCATGAGGCCGGCTTCACCATGTACGGGGAGAGCTGTAGGGTGGTGGGGCGTGGGGGGGTGGGTCCCCTGCGGTTCAGCAGGGCTTCCCTCTGCTGGGGGCGCACCGTGACCCTCCACAGCCACCGGTCCGTGGGGATCCCCCAGGTCCGTTGGGTCCACTTGGCAAGGCAATACATCGCCCTACGGAGGCCCTGGCTGCCGCTGCGGATGGAGAGCAGCGTGTCCAGGGATTTGCATTCCCACGTGCCCCAGATGTGGGGGTCGTCCGGCTCGTCCCCCCTGGCGTACGTGTCGAGGCCTGGGTCATCCGGGGGGTGGGGCGTAGTCGGCGGGGAGGAGGGAGTCGGTGCCGTGCGCCACCCAGTGGTCAGTTGGTGCGTGGTAGTGGGTGGTGGAGAGGGTGTAGTGCAGATTGTACATGAGAGTCATGTACCTGGAGGGGGCTGGCTGCCGGTCGTCGGGGCCGGGGATGTCCCCCGGGACGTGGTGCCGGAAGTTGCCCAGGGAGGCCATCCGGGCTACCCATGTTTCCCGCTCCCACTCTTTGGTGTTGCTGGGGGTGGCGCTGGATGGGGGATGGGCCATGTTTGGCTCGCGGTAGCGGGTGCGGCCCTGGGTGTTCTCCCGCTCCGGCATGGGGTGTCCGACTAGGTGTCGTCCCCAGTCGATGGGGGGCACCCAGACTCGGTTCCCCCTGGGGGGGGGGCTCTCGCCGTCTGGTGTGGCGCCGGGGGGGCGGTCGTGTCGGGCGACGTGGGGGAAGGCGTCGAAGAGGAAGTCTCGGACGCCTTCCCCCAGGATGGCCGCCTGGACCAGGGTGATCGCCTGGATGCGCTGGGTGGTGCCAGAGGTGTGGAGGCGCAGCACCTCCTGGTCCCCGAGTCCCCGGAGGTGCTGCCGTACCGCTGCGGGGTTGTGTAGGGCGTAGGGTTCGGCTGGTGCGGCGGCTGGTGGTGCAAGGTGTGATCGGGGGGCTGGTGTGGGTTGGTGGGGGAGGGGGGTGGTCGTTGTCGCGTGTGGGGTCCGGTGATGAGGTTTCTTGTGGCGGTTGCGGCAGGGGGGACTCGCGGTGGCGTGTGTCGGCGGGGGCATCGACATCAATTGGCTGGTGCTGGCTGCCGTGTGTTGCGTCCGTGGCCTGGTCTGGGGGGGGGGGGGGGGGGGCGGGGGGGGCAGGTGTGGGGGTGGCACTGTTGGTGGTGGGGGGGGCGGGGGTGGGTGTTGTGCTGGCTGGGGGTCTGGGCGTCCCTGTGGGTCGTGTGGGTGTTGCGTGTGTGCGCCGTGCGGTCCTTGCGGTTCCTGGCTGGTTGCGGTGCCTTGGTGTGGGTGGGAGGCGGACGCATGGGCGTCCGGGTGGGGCTATGGTCCGTATGTTATGGGTGGCTGTTGGTGGATGGTGCTCGCTGGTATGGGATGTGGGTGGGGGGGCTGCTGGTGGTGGTGGGGCGCTCCTACTAGGTCCTGGTGTTGCTGGTGTGCGTGCGCGGCTCCCCGCGGGTCCATGGGGGTGTACCGTGGCTCGTGTGTCGTGGGCCCGTGTAGTGGCGGCGGCGGGTGGTGCTGGACCGCGTGGTGGTGGTGTTGAGGGCGTGCTGGTTGTGTGTGGTACCCTGGCGTTGGTGGGTGTGGTGGTAGGGGCTGGTGGTGGTGGAATATGTGATGGTGTGGTGCGGTGATGTTTGCCATGTGGGCTGGGTGGTTCGTGGGGCCTGGTTGTGCTGGGGCGTGGTGGGGATGTAGCTGGTGGGGGTTGCTGTAGCATTGGGGCATCAGCGGATAGGGGTTGGGAGGGACGGGGGCGTGGTGGTGGTGTTGGTGGTGCCATATCCCCTGGCTCTGCGCGTATGGTGGTCCTGGCATGGTGTGGACGTGTGCGGGCCGTGGTGGCGGACTGGGCTGCAGGGTTTGGGTGCTGCGGTACGGTGGTGGTGGTGGGCGCTGGTGGGGGCAGTGCTGTTGGTGTGCCCCGGGGGTCTGGGCGTGGGGTGGTGCGGTGTGGCTGGACCCGGGCCCTGGTCAGGGTGTCGCGCCCCGCTGGCGGGCGCGCTGGCGGGCCCCCTGACCTGTCTTGGTCTTCTTGGCCTGGTGGGTGTCGGGGACGGGTGAACCCCCCTTTGCCCGTGGGGGCGACGGGGAGCGGGTGTGCCAGCGGCGCGTCTGTCAGAGGCGCGCCTTGAGGCTTCTGACGTAGGCACGCTGGTCGGTGAGGCCCATTCACGTGGCGGTGGCCTCGTCGGGGGCGGCCAGGTGGGCGTCCCGAAAGGACGCCCAGCCCTCCGGGGGCCTCAGCTGCGTCTGGTGGGGTTGGTGTTCCGGGTAGAGGAGTGCGCTTAGTGGGTAGTGTGTTCCTTTCCGTCGGCCGAGGGCGGTGTTGAACCGGCGCCAAGTGATTCGGAGGTAGGCTGCTATCTCCTCTGGCGCCGTGTCCGCCCACGCTTCTGGCGTCAGGGCTGCTGCTTGGGGGGCCGGGAGCTGTGGGTCTGGGAGGTGTAGGTCACAGCGGTGGAGGTATAGGGCGAGGAGGACGTGGCGGGCCGCCACGTTCAAGCTGCCCCCGCTGTGGCGCAAGGGTGGGCTGTGGGGGGGCAGGGGTGCGCTGCCCGTGGCCACGGCTAAGGTCCATGCGTGGTCCGCCGCGTCCGCCACGTAGTACCCTCCCAGATGGTCCCGGAGGGTGTCGGTTAGTGGCCCGAAGAAGCTGGGGTGGCTGGCGGGGGGGGGTGCGGCTGGGGCCGCGGGCCGCTCGCGGTGGTGGGGGTTGAGGTCCCCGCAGTGGGGGCAGTGGGTGAGGCGGTGCGCGGCCCCCAGGCAGACCCAGTGGTCCGGGTTGCAGGGTAGGGCCGTCTGTGGTAGCCGCTGGCGTACGCAGAGGGGGCATGCGGTGGCTGGCGGCTGGTGGTACCTGTGGACGGACGGCGGCGTGGGGGAATGGGGGCTGGCGGCGCGCGCATGCTGGTGGGCGTGCCTGTGGTGCCTGTGGTGCCCGTGTGTGCCGTGCCAGTGTTGTGCTCGGTGGATGGTGTGTAGGCGTGGTGGGGGTCCCGTGTTGGTGTGTCATGGGGTAGGTTCTCATGGTTGGTAGAACAGGAATTTGAGGAGGTGGGCTTGGTCTGTTTGGGGTAGAGTTGCTGCTTGCTGCAGGTACCTGTGGGTGCGGTAGGTCAGCTGCTCTGCTCTCTTGGTAATGGCCGTCCGTTGCATGTGCGCCGCCGTGGCTTGGGGATCCTCCGCGTGGGTGCGTAGCAAGGTGTAGACGGTTGTGGGGACGAGTCCCCTGCGGACCGCCTCGAGTACCTCGTCTGCTTGGGGACGGTGGCGAGTTGCTGGGTTGCCGGCGACCGCGTCAGCCATCCGGCGTGCTGTGCGATGGTGTGGGTTGGGTTCCAGTCTGTGAGGGTGTCCAGTCCTCGGTGCAGGGGGCACCCCTTGAAGTGGTCCCAGGTTTCTTCTTCCGCGTGGCCACAGATGCATTTGGTGTATCTTGCGGGGACGTGGATCGAGCGGCGTGCGTACCATCGGTGGTATCGGGTGAGGAGGGGAAGCTGTTTGAGGGCGAGTTGGACTCGGGGTTTTTGTAGGTGTGCTGGGGGGCTGTCCAGGCGTAGGGCGGAGTAGTAGAGGGGGGTGTGGACGGAAACTTCGAGGCGTCGGAGGAGTTTGGTGTTCGCCGGGTGGCCCAGTGTGGTGGCCAGCTGCTGGATGGGTGTGGGGTAGTGGTACTGCCTGTCTCAATCTGTCTACGGCGCGTCCTCAGGCATCCATTGGGGGGGTTGTGTGGCCGAGGGTATCGGGGGTAGGTGTTGCAGGTGGCTGTGGTGTGGGGTATCCAGTCGTACATGTTCGAGCCCTGGGGTGTGGCTGGTGCTCTGGTGTTTGGCATGCGTGTCTGCGCGTCCATTGCCGTATGTGTAGCGGTGTGATTCCTGTTTGACGATGTGTAGGGCGTCCTGGGGGTGCATGCCCCTGAAGGCCATCCATAGTCCCAACGCCTGTGTCCTGAGGCCGGATTCGAGCGCCCTATGGAGGGGCATGTCTGCGAGGCGCCTGGTGAGGTGGATGTCGACCGTGGCGTCCACGACTACCCATATGTTGCGGGGCTGGATCGTTGCGGGTGGTGGTGTGGCGGTGACAGCGTCCGCCAGGGTGCGCAGTTCGCCGTGGGAGGACGCCCCAAAGATGGTGAGCCCGGTGTGGTGTTCAACCCGGAGGCCGTCCGCGCGCCGGCCGATGCGTACGGAGGCGCAACCGACCGTGGGGGTGCGTTGCTGGGTGCCGGATGCGTCAGTGAAGTAGATGATGTCGGTGTCGCTGGGTATGGGTAGGCGGGCAATTGCCGTGAGGTGATAGACGTAGACGGGGTTCCCTTGGGCGGTTCTCGTGCTGGTATTTGCGTGGGTTGCAGTAGCGGCGCTGCATAGACGCCTATCCCCTGGTGATGATGGCCTGGGCTCACGGGGTGAGGCGGAGGAGGCCTCTGTCCGGGCGCCCCCGGGTGATATACGCGTACATCAGGTGGAAGAGGTATCCCGTATTGGGGTAGAACTTCTGGCACGTGATGGTCTGTCGCCGTTCCTTGTTGTCTTTGTCGCCGCGGAGGGTAGGGCATTTGTGCTGTATGGGGTGCATGGGTGCCTTCTGAGGTCCTGCGCGGTGTGGGTCGCAGCAGTTGTACTCCATAGCCACGCTGTCTCGGTCTGCTCGCTCGTTGGTGAATGTCCACGTCGCCGTGGGCGTTTGAGTCCAGGCTACGTGTGCTGGGTGTCTGGGGGTACCGTGTGAAACTAGGGGGAGAGCCATGCCTGCTGGTCGCCGGTGGCGGCGGCGCTGGGGGTGTGGTAGTGGCTGGGGATGAGGTGTAGCAGGGGCCACAGAGTTTCAAGGGCTGCCGGGCCGCTGTGCCAGCACGTGCGCGGTATGCCCTGGTCACTGTGTCTGACCGGTGGTACATCGGTCTCCGGGGCGTTGTGCTTGGGGATGGACCAGGGGGTATGGTGTCGCTGGACAGTGCGGGTAGCGTGTTTGTGGCTGTTGGGCGCCAGTAGCAGGATGGTGGGTGGTGTCCAGCCTTCTGCTGACGGGGTGGGCTCCTCCTGCGTCGTGTTGCCGTCGTTTGGGGCCTCATGCTCGCTCAGGCGGGTTCGGGGGTGCTGGCGTCGGAAAGCCTTGTACGCCGTGTTGATGTCCTTGGGCCCCGGCATGTCGCGCCCTGCCTTCGTAGCGCATGCGCGGAGGTACGCCTGGAAGACGCGGCGTGCTGGCCATTGCGGGTCGGAAAGGAACGGGGCGTGGTGGGCGTCTCACTGGGCCATGATCTTTATCTGCGTTGGGGTGATGTAAACTATGGTGATGGTGGCTCCCACGAGGCGCAGGGTGTCCACCTCGGCTGCCGGGTGTCGGTGGATGTCGGTGTGCGTGGCCACGAGTGGCCCCTGCTGATTGCAGTGGTGGTTCGTCAGGATGGCGTGCGTGTGGTGCGGTAGGAGGAGCTGCAGCTGGGCCCAGATGCCGGTGCCCACGGAGGTGTGGACACCGTGTTGTGCCAGTATCCACCGGGGGTAGGTGTTGCGGGCCATTTGCGCTTCTTTTATGCGTATGGCTGCCGCTTCGCGAACCTCGGGTTGGTGGTTGTGTGTCACCCTGTGTAGGAGGTGGGCTGCGTGTTTGGCATAGGCCATGTCAACTAGGGCGCCTGTATTGCCCCTGTAGTAGCGCCAGTGGGCCATCATGGCCTCCTTGGGAAAAGATGTGGGCCAGCCTCCGTGTTGCGCCCATGCCTTCATCACTTGCAGTCGAGCGTGGTGTAGGGCGTCTTGGGGGCGTTGGAGGTGCAGGGCTTGGTACCGGATGGCTGCGTTGAGCACCGCTTCCATGAAGTATGCCAGGCCCTGCGTGGACAGGAGCTCCCCCTTGGCAAGTTGGGGTAGCCGGGCGAGGCGCCCTTCCAGCTTGCTTGGGAGTGTGATGTGGTGGTGTCGCGTGGCCTGTGTGACTCCAAGGTGGACTGTGGTGTCCTCCAGGTGTAGGGGTTCACCTTTCCGGATGTGGGGGGTGGGAGTCCCGGTGTCCGCTAGCCCGACTGATTTGCGGGGGTGCACCAGGAGCTGGTCGGCGTCCAGGTAGGTTGTGGTGAGTTGGAGAATGGCAGACGCTTTCTCGGTGGTCGTTGGTAGCCCTGCGGTCTCAGGGTCGCGGTGGCGGATGGCCGTAGTTAGGAGGTTGTCGTCCGCGAAGTTGATGAGGGGGGACCGTAGTGGGTATGGGTCGTGCCCCGGGTATACCCGTGCTAGCTCGAATGCCAGCGGTAGGGTGACAAGGAGGTAGAGGAAGGGGCCCTCGGCGCCACCTTGGGGGACCCCGCTGTCTGCGCCGGTCCAGGGGGTGAGGCCTGCGGCTGTGATGACAGCGTAGAGCCGGGTCTGGATGTACCCGTTCATGAAGGATAGGAATGGGAGGCCCATGGCATCCCATACCTCCGTGAGGAGCCGGTGTGGGGCATGGGGGAACGGGCCTTGGCTATCGAGGGAGGCGACGATCATCTCGTAGGGCTTCATGTGCAGCGCGGTGTCCTGGAGGAAGATGGCCTCGTTGGGGGACCTGCCGCCCATGGCCCTCCACATGCTGGCGGGCACGTGGGCGAAGACCGCCGGTGCGATGCGGCCCAGGATGAGCGTCCACACCAGCTTGACCTCGGTGGTGGCGCAGACTATGGGCCGCCAGTTCCCTGGCTGCGCCCAGTCCCCCTTCTTGTAGAGGGGGTGGATCAGGTTGGCCCACTCAGGGGGGATGGGCGTGGTGCCCGTGACGAGGTCCCACAGGCGGGCTGCCAGGCGGCGCTTGATGGGCAGAGTGAGGTGTTTGTACGCCTCGGCCGGTAAACCGTCGATGCCGGGCACGACCCCCTTTTTCAGGCGGTCCAGGGCGCGTTGCAGTTCTGAGATGCTGAAGGGGTCGTGTTCGATGGCGCACCGCGGTTCCCGGTTGAAGACCCTGGGCACATGCTATCGGATGGTGCTTCGGGTATGGGGGTCGAGGTCGGGGAGGACGTCCCCGTGTTGTGCCTGGAAGCTGTCCAGGACTTCCTGGAGGACGGCGTCGGGGTCGTTGGTGAGGCCCCCCTCAGGAGTGCTCACCGCGTGGATGGTACGTCGCTTCGTGTCTTCCAGGATGCGGCTGACGTACCGCAGGGACTTGTACGGCGTGTCGTTTCTGCCGTATCTTTCGCGTTCCTGGGCTGCGGCCGCTATGCGGTGGGCGTGCCATTTCTGGAGCTGGTGGCGGCAGGTGGTGAGGAGCGCGCGAAGGTGGGTGTCTCGGTCTCGTGCTTCCGGTGTGCTGGGGCGCACCAGGGTGGCGAGTTCCTCTCTCGTGGTCCAGATGTCATGGACGAGCTGTTGGAGGGTGAGGTCCGGTGGTGTTCCCGTGTGGCTGGTGTCGCGCTCCATGCCGCATGCTAGTGCCGCCCGGCGCATGGCGGTGCTGAGTGATGATGCATCCGGGCGGCGCAGGATGGCGTGTAGGGCCCTGTTATACCTGTGCCAAGTGCCGTGGTCGTTCTCGGCTGGGAACTGTAGTGTGGGTGGGAGGGTGTCGTCTGGCAGGGTGACCGCGGGTGGGCGTAGGTTGGGGATGACGGGGTCGATGTAGAGGGGTCGGTGGCCCGTGCCCGCGGGCGGGAGGTCCCCGTAGGTTGCCTCGTGGACGCGTACTGTGGTTGGGTCCCCGTAGCACATGTCGATGCAGGAGGGGTGGTTGCCGGCTTGGTGGGGGTAATGAGAGGGTGTGCCGGCGAGCCCTGCCGTGAGGTCGGTGAGGCCCAGTTGGTGCATGGCGTCCCGGACGGCTATGTTGGTGGCTGTGGGTGGCCCGGTGCGGTCGTCGTCGGTGGGGGCGGCGTTTAGGTCGCCTATGATGATGGTGGGTGCCAGGAGGGAGATGCGGCGGTACGCCAGGCTCAGGGCGTTCAGGAAGTCTTTGGTCTCCTCCCCGAATGGGACGTGCGTGAGTAGCACGTTTAGCTGCCATCTGGGCCCCATGCACTCGTACGCCCCGAGGCAACCGTCCACTCCGAGGTCGGGGTGGGCATGCACCGTGACCGACGTCTTGTGGTAGAGGGGCACCCCTCGTTGCCAGTGCGCGTGGTATTGGTTCCCCTCGGGGTCCAGGATCGGTGCCGGTTCGGGCTGGTCCGCTCTGCGGAGGGCTTGCTCCCGGAACCCCAGGAGGTCTGCGCCTTGGGGGTGTGGCCCTGGCATGGCTTGTAGTGTGGCGGCCTTGGTGGGGTCGTAGGTGACCGCGGGCTCGTTGAGGACGTTGATGTGGGCGTGGGCTTCCGTAGGCGCCGGTTTTTGGGGACCGGTAGTCGTGGGGGCGGGCCGCGTCCGGCCCGGGCCCCGTCAGGCGTCGAGGAGGTTGATGACGCGCTGAGCTGCGGGTGCCTTGCAGTTTCGCTTCTGGGGCTGGGGTAGGGGCCATGCATTGTGGACCTCGCCTGTGTACTCGGTGCCTGTGAGGTGCTCCGTGTCGGGGGTGCAGACCTGCATGGGGACCATCTCACGACCGTTTTGGTCTCGCCAGAGTTCGATGGTGCGCCCCACCTGCTTGTCGTTGGGGGTGGCTGGGTCCCACTTGACGTGGATCTTGAACCCCTGGTGGTCCCCGGTGACGCGGTACCGGTGCTTGACCTCACCTGCGGCCCATATCCACTTGGAGGGGCCCGCGGCCGTGGCGTACTCGAAGGGCAGCTGCACCCGGGTGCCGATGGCGTACTCAGGATACAGGGCGGCGGCTTCCTCTTCGGTCAAGCTCTTCGGCTTGGCTTTTGGCTTGGGCGCGGGATTGGCCTGTGCGGGGGCCTTGCGCTTCTTCGCACCCGGGCGGCGCCGTGCATTGGGCTGTCCCCGTTGGGGGGGTGCGCCTGGGGCTGCTGTACAGGCGCGTGGCCCGGTGCAAATACGGGGTGCTCGCGGGTGGCTGGGACGTCGGGTTTGGACGTGGGGACGGCGTCCTTCAGCTGGAACACTTGCTTGGTCATGAGGCCAAGCACTTCCTCGGCCTCCCGTAGAGTGTCGGGCGGGTCCATGGGCCAGGTGAGGAGCCGGTGCCCGGGTGCTGTCCCGTGGCGGCGCATGTGGGCCGTGTAGCGGATGGCGTGGCGTGTCCACGCTGGGGTGCGTTTCGGGGGGAGGGGGCCCTCTGGCGCCCCCTGCGCCCAGTAGAGGGCATAGTGCAGCGCTTCCCAGGCTGCTTCTGGGGTGTCGGGGATGCGGGCGGCCAGTTGCAAGCGGTCCCCTCCGCGTGGTGGGGGCGGGTCCTCGTCGTCGGGGGTGTGTGCCGTTGCCCGTCTGACCTTGCGGTGGTCGTCCCATTCCACTGTCCACCAGATGTCCCGGTGTTTGAGGATGTGGACCTCTGTGGTGGCCGGGGGGGCGTCCATGGCGTCCCAGCTGACGAGCTGGATGGGGCAGACCTGGGGGTGGGCCTTCGGGGGCGCTCGATTGCTGAGGATGCGGTGGACATCCTCTGCGGTAGGGCCTGCGTCGGGGCTAGAGGTGGGGAGGGGCGGTCCTGCCAGAGGCGGGAGGCTGACGCCGCGGCGTACATGGCTGCGATCAGGACATGCTTCATCAGCCCTTCCACCATGAGGTGGGTTTCCCCCTCCAGGTCTCGGGGGATGCTGGCCTCCGCCTTTAGAGTGAGGAGTGCGGTGGCGCGTTCGGGTCCAGGCGTGGCATGCGTCGGCTCATCTGGCGGGCGTCCGTCGGATGGGGTGTGGGGAGGGGCGTTTGTGGAAGGGGGATGGTCCCACCGCCAGGTGCTCGACAAGGTGCAGCGGTATGGCGTGGTGGCAGTCTGCCGCGGGCAGGAGGTAGGGGTGTGGGTCTCCGGGTATAGTGCCGAGGTATATGCCCCCCCTTCAGGTAGGGGTGGTCAGGGGTTGTTGCAGAGCGCCCGCGCATGGTTGCGCACACCGGGGGTTGCAGTGGGTGCACTGGGCCGTTATGGGGTGCGGTACCGCGTGCATGGTGAAGGGCCCCACCGCGCGCAGGATGTTGCGGGGGATGATTGTGCGGAGGTCCGCCAGTCGTGCCGTGCGGCTTTCGCCATAGTATACCCAGAGTGTGTCCTCCAGTGCCATTTTTGGGCGTAGCTTGCGGGCCAGTAGGTTCAAGGTGCTTTTGTGGGTGGCTTTGGTGACGGTGCCGGGTCCAGCGTTGATGCGTGGGAGCAGGTGGTTTTGATGGTGTGCCGCGGCCTGTCTGCGGGCCGCGTGGAGGGCGGTGCTGTCGGCTGGAGGGGGTGCGTGGTGGGCGGGCCTTTTGCGCGGGGTCGGGGCGATGTGTAGTGGATGCTTCCACGCTGGACGCGGGTGGTGTCGCGGCGGCTGGAGGCCAGGGTAGGTGGTGAAGGTGTATATGGTGATGGGGGAGCGCTCATGCGTGGCGTGGAGGTAGTAGTGGTTGCGGCCCGTGTTTTGGGTGATGACGACGTTGGGCGTCGGTATGTCGAATGGAGTGCGGTATTGGGGAGCTGTTTGGTGACGCGTGCCGTCGCGTCCCCCGTTTTGGGCGCGGTGTCGTGGGGCACGAGGATGTGGACGGCCCACGCATCGTGGGCACGGAGGTCGAGGTCGGGTAGGGGTGGATGAATGGGGCGTCCCCGGAAGTGTGCAAAAGCGGGGTTGTGGTGTGCCGCCGCTTCTTTGATGACAGACGGTGCCCATTAGGGTGGCGCCCCAACCTGCTGGGCCATGGCGGTGACGGCGTGGGCGACCGCTGTGAGGTCCGGGCCGAGGCCAGGCTGGTCTGCCGGTGGTTGTAGGCCCCCTTCTGGTGCGGGGCTGGTGCCACCATAGGATGTAGCCCTTCTGCGTGTTATCGTGGGGGGTGTGCACGAGGCCCTGGTGGTTGGAGATGGCGGTCTTGAGGGCTTCCGCTGCTGCGCGGTGGAGGGTGCGCGTGTAGGCCCAGACCCCGGTCGGGGGGGCCGCCCTGGTGTGGGATTTGGCCGTGGTGGGGGCCGGCTCGAGGGTGTGACTGGTGAGGGAGGGCCTGTGCAGCTCATCGTGCAGGGAGGCGCACACGTGTGCCGGCCTGTCCGCCCATCCCTGTTGGGCGTCGCCCGTGTCTGTCCCTGTGGGTAATTGCACGATGATCACCTGCCAGGGGTGGGACCCTGGTACCATGGTGGGGGGTGTGGTGTGTTCGTGGGCGTGTAACCACACCGCGGTATCTGCGTTCGCCCGTACGTAGTCCTCCCCTTCCGCTATGTGGACGTTTTCGATGGCGGCCTCTCCTTCCAGGGTGAGGAGGAGGTGTGCGCCAGGGGCCTGCGTGTGCGCCTCCGTGTCCCGGAGCCACAGGTACCTGAGCGCCACGGCGCCGGGGAGGATTTCCCCCCACGTGAAGGTGCCCTCAGGTGATGCCCACTGCAGGGGCAGTGTGCGGCGCCCCCGCGAGTCGCTGGTGGCATGGTAGTCGTGGGGGAGGTGACGCTTGGTGAGCCGGTGAGGCATGTGTTCGGTGGTGGCTGTGGGGGGGTCCCAGTTACATTCCTCTGGGGGGGGTGCGTTTGTGTCAGTTTTGGGCCTTTGGAAAAATCGGCATTTTGTATGCCCTCAGCACACTTTGCCCCCCCTCCCGTCTAGTAGATAGGGCTCTTGCCGTCTTCCCATAAGGATAGGCGCCAGCACAAAAATTGGGCGCCATAGGAGTGGTAATAGTACCTGACTAGGACCTTCGGTCAGACATCAGCGAAGCCGGAGAGGGAGCCCCGCCGGGGTGTGACGTGAGACACAAACAGACATACATAGCACACTTAGGGGTATGGTAACACCGCCAAGAAGGGTAGAAACCCATCGGACTGGACAAGTTAGGGGTCCTAACTGTGGGCACGCTTGTCCCCAAGGAGGGTGGACATACCTTGCTTCACAGCACCTTGCTTGTCATCCCCCCCTGGACTAGAAAGCCACCGCTCTTCGTTGGCTCCCCAAGGTCATAACATTAGGGAAGATCCCATGCAACACGTGGTCAACAAGGCACAAACTCGCTGGGTGGCTGCAAACCTGATAAGCGGCCACCTGGTTCACGCTGGTAACCACAGGCATGGGACTGCAGGGCACAACCTGTTGTGGTACACACTGATTAGGTCTAGTTGGCAGCACAACAGTGCTCACCGCCCTTGGGAGGTTAGAAAACAGAGGGGGTTGCGAGTAAAGGGCCTCAACTGTGAGTCCCAAACTGGGGGGAATCTGTTCACGTAGGCTGGCGTGTTCAGGTGACCCGCAGTTGGGATGGTCGTATGGGGGTGGGTACCCTCGACTGAACCGACCCCACGGGTACCTAGACCAGCGCGTGGGCGCGTTCTTGGTACTACACTGCGCGGAGAATGTTTGGTGCGAGGCTGGGACAATAGGACGCACCAACCATTGGGTTGCAAACAAGATAAGCGGCCTGGTGGTGTTCCGACGAACCTCAGTGTTGCTTCCCCCTTGGTGCGGGGGAGCTGTACCTCCGGGGGGAGCCAATACTCCTGCAGGAGTGGCCCGAAGGAGATTCCCAAAGGCCAGAGGGGATGTCTGGGGTCTACCACCGCCTCCGGAAGCTTGCAACCTCCTCAGTTCGGTTAGGCACAATAAAAGAGATAGGCACAAGGATATTAGTTTTTCTTCTTCCGCTTGGACAGAGTCTCAGCAGGGGTTAGTAGCTGGCCCTCGTTGTTCTCAACGAGGTAGGAACAAAAGATGGGGTTGATACTCCCATCTGGCTGTATAAAGGCGGACATGGGCTCCCAGGCTGCCTCAGAAAGCCCATATCCGTCCCACAGGGTACGGAATTTCCAGCCCTGTTTATACTCGTGGCGTGCAATACCTGCAACCACGTAGTAGCCATCGACTGCCATCTCATGGGCAGTCATTTCTTCAAGTTTGTCTGCCTCCTCATGATTGGCAGCGTTCTCTAGGTCGATGCGCTCCGCCTCTCTGTCAGACAGACGCCACTCGTCGCAGGACAGTTTGTCAGGCGAGTGCTAATGTCTCAGCTGCTTAGGTGGACAAAGCAACTCTCCAGCTAGGCGGGGACTGCACCTCACATGGATCCTGGACCCATGTATTCTTATAATGCGGTACGGCCCAAAGTAAGGGTCCTGCAGACAGTTACGGGGCCATGTGGGCAATCGCGAGTGGTGTACCAGCACAAGGTCCCCTACCTTGAAGGTGGCAGGACGTCTCGTGCGGTTACGCCTAGTCAACTCACGTTCTCGAAACGCGTTTCAGGTTAGCTCTAGCCAGGTTAGCCAGCTAGGTAATGCCCGTGCTCCAGCCAGTCCCCTACGGGCTCTTGTAGTGCTCTGCAAAAGGGGTTTTGAAGAACCACGCAGGACACCCCCCATGGAACAGTTTGTGGGGGGTATAGCCAGTTGAAGAACTCTCCTGAGAGTTCATGGTTAGGACAGCCTAGGGTAACAGGCTTACCCAATCTTTGGTATGTTACTGTATCATCAGAATGCTCAGGTTCTGCTCCAACACACGTCTCTGTCTCTGGCACAGAGGGTTAGAAGTGTGAGTGTAGGGCACACCTGTGGTTACCTGGACGTTCAGGGCGTCCAGTACTCGTTTGTACCATCCGGTATGACTCCGGATACGTACGTCCTCGTCAGAGTGCACCTCCTTAGGTGCTCCATAGTGTTGGAACCATTGTTCAACCAAAATGTTCACAGTTTGTCCCCCTGTGATCTTTTTGTTGCAGGGAAACGCACGGGTGAAAAGGGTCAGGCCACAGGTGACAACCAAACAACTGTCATAAACACCAAACTTGGGCAGACCGTGGACGAAATCCACGTACAACAGAGAATTAGCACAGTAGGGGATAAGCAGACTGGAGACAAGTCCCCGGTCACGTGAGTCGCTCTTTTTGCTGACGTGACAGCCACAGGAGTCCACAATGGACTGCATACGAGCACGTAGCTCAACACAGGTTAGTCGGGAGTAGAAACACTTACTGAAAAAGTCAACACACCGTTTGCACCCTGTGTGCCCAGAGCTGAGATGGGCCCACTGTAGGCAACCATCCAGTCGTGCCTCAGGCACAACTATACTGTCCTCATAATACAGATATTGGTTATCTTTTTACCAGCGGTCGCCGTCTATCAGGCGTGCCTCTGGGCCATCACTGTGTGGGTTGAGTACGCATTTGTACTCAGCATGGTAGTCTCTCAGACTCCAGCCCTGCAGTACACCTGCAGTGTGCATGGATAGGTCCAGCTGGACGTCTATGCGCTGGAAGGCCTCTTTGGCTAACGCCTCTGAGCTCTCACCTAAGAAGGCGTCGAAGCTGTTACGAGATATATAGTCAGCCATCTCGTTATTTATACCCTGTATATGGTGTACAGTCAGCCTGAACTGACTGAGGTAGGTCCACCATCGCTTTAGTTTCGCTTTTTCATGAGGGGAACCCTTCTGAAACGTTTTCAAAGGCTCTTGGTCACAGAGCCAGACGATAGGGCTAGTGCCAAGTAGACGAGACTGGGAAGAAAGCACGAGCATCACAGCCAGGAGTTCCTGGTTGTAGGTACTGTAGGTGGATCGTGCTTGATTCCACTTCCAGTTCGAGTGACCAAAAGGCACGAGACGCCATTCATTGGCAGGGTAGTCATGCTTCAGGGTTCCATCGCGGTTAAGACCTGAAGTTTGAAGCTGGCAGTGAGACAACTCAGCGGGGTTAAGCTCCTGCCACTGGTATAGGGTACCCCCCCCCCCTACATCACAGGCATCTGTGATGAGTATTTTTTTGCCCTTAGGGCGGGGTACCCCCAGGCAGTTGGTAGAGGAAGTTTTCTTCTTCAACTCCTGGAAACAGGCCTCTTACCTGTCGGTCCATCACCAAGGGTTGGTTTTTTTTATAAGGTCAGTCAGGGGGGCTGATGAATACGTAAAATTGTGGATATGGCGCCGGTGAAAATTGCAGGAGCCAATGAACCTCCGAACGTTGTGCAGACCCTTCTTAGGGTCGTCACGTATCTTCATGTCCTGCAGGGTTTGCATCTTAGATGAGGCTGGTTTCCACCAGCCATACCCAACGTCAAAACCTAGATACTCCATCTCCTCACGCATGAACTCACATTTGTCAAGTTTGATGCTGAGATGGTTCTCCTGACAGACAATGAAAAACTCTTGTAGGGGGAGGATATGATCCTCCTGGGTATTAGTACCCAGGCTCGCGTCATCCATGTGTGTCTCCATCTCAGCCCCGCGGGAAACCAGTTCCTGTACAAGTGGTCTGCGTCTCAGGATATATGGGATTTTATTCATCAGCTCCTGAAAGAGAGCAGGGGCATTCGCGACACCGAAGGGCATGACCTTCCAGCGGAAGACACGGCCCTTAGGGGTTACAAAGGCGAGCAGTTCCTGGGCTGCTCGGGTTAGGTCTACCTTCCAGAAGCCATTGCGCTTGTCCATCTTGGTTTTGAATTGGCATTTAGCGATTCTCTCCAGGGTGTTCTCCATGTTGGGGGTACTCCCTGAGTGGTTCTGGGTCTTTTTGTCGACCTCTCCGTAGTCAACGACAAAGCGCATGGCAGTGGAGCCCGGTTTAGCCACTAGAAAACAAGGGCTACAATGGCGGGGATAGTCCCCGTGTTTATATTCCTCGACGAGGCCAGCATCTATGCATTCCTGGATCTGGCATTCGATCTCGTCGATCTGGTCTTGTGGAGCGGAGTATGGACGCCGTCTGACCAGAGACACTTCAAACTCGGGTTTGAGTTTGAGGTCCATCTGGACCAGCTTTTTGCCACACAGGCGTGGGGACACGGCTCCAAAAACCTCCTGGTATTTCTGGATGAGCTTACTGAGACGGGGGTCTAGGTTCATGCTCTCTAGTTTCTCAATCAAATCCTCCTCAGCATGGAGGTTGCTCTTCCCCTTTTCCTGTTTCTTCATACGCTACATTGTTTCAGGGGGTAGTTCATCGTCCCAGTCCTGGCGACCCTGTTGGGCATAGTGAAGGGAGTATACCAGAGGTACCTCAGGAGCGGGAAGAGTCATCTCTTCATCATCCTCCTTGGACCATATAGACGTTTTCCAGGTCCTCTTGAGGAGGTCCAGGCGGGTCTGTCGCTCGATACCCTCAGCCCTAGCCCATAGAACCTGCTGCAGATCCTGTACATCGTACCAAAAAACGGGCATGTTGTCTGGTGAGGGTTTAGGGCCAGGTACCTGACCTGTAGGGCCATCTGTGGCATGCACGGAGAAAACAGCGTGGTCATGGGACCCGCCATGAGTGGACTCACGAAGGTTCACCTCATGCATAAGCAGCTGCGCTAGGAAAGCGCTGTGCTTCAGTGTCAGCACCTCCGGGTCAGCTGGGGGTATAGCACTGCGATATCGCTTAGGTGGTCGTCAGCATCAGCCAAAGGTGTGGAGACTGCTGGAGTCTCCTGCTCATCGGAGGACTCACCACTTGTAGTAGTGACCGAAGAGTAGTAGGATCTTTTCTTGAGATCCAAGAGGGTAAGGCCTCTGTTTTGGGCCATCAACTCCTTGAGTAGCACCTGGTCGAGGTCAATCAGTGATACGGGATTTAGAGAGCCATCTACGATGGACAAGAATCTGCCCCATTCAGGGGCGGGCATGGTCTCCTGAGAGTCCTCAGGGACGTAGATTGGACCATTGGGGAGTTCAGTTCTTTCCACTGTCATACGGTCCAACGGTCGTCTCCAATAGGCGTGTTCCCCCGTTGTACCCCAGCTGGGGGTACACAGGATCACTCTCGCTCCTTCAAGGGCGATTTTGGTAAGCACCTTGGCGAGTTGAGAGAATGGGGGGTTGGCATAGCACAACACCAGCGATTTCCAATAGAAGCGATAGGCGTTATTGAGATACCACGAGCAATAGAGCTGCATCATATGCTGCTCTTTACTCGCGAACAATTCCACCCGAAATTCATTCAGATCTACCTGCAGGGCGGCCAGCCCATTGTTTAAGACGGGCCGCACCAACTGATAGTTTTTCAGTTCGATAAGACCGGTTCACGTAGCGTAGACCGGATTCTTTTCGTCCTGACAGCTCCAGAGGGACAGATAAAGGGCCACTGCCAAAGTCGCAGTGAAGGGCATAGGGACGTTGCAAAGACAACAGTCTCACCAGGGGGTTATGGCGCAGAATATCAGTGGCTATGACAATGTCAAAGGCGTCGGTGTTGAGGACTTTGCAGTGCTGAGTCACCTGCTCATCGCCCAGAAGAACGGTCACATCGACTGCCCCCAGGGAATGGATGGTCGGACCATCCCCAACCCTTATGGCCACGGTTTTGGTTCTCCCGATCTTGGCTTGTTTCAGTTTCAGTTTCGATTGAAAACGTAGCCCCCGTGTCTAAGACAGCCTTGTAAACCTGATCACCAATTTTCACGCTGATGCAGAAAACCAAATCGTAATCCTCGGAGCCGCCCCCCCATCCCTGGTCAGAAAATTTATTTCAACCCCAGCGGCCTGCAGGCACTTAGAGTGCCAGTTGAGGCGGCGCTCCTTGGCGTTCTCGCCGCTCTTGTCGTCGCCACCAGCGCTGGGGGTGGAGGGGCCAGGCCATTTTTCAGCCAACGGCTCACCCTTAGGTGTGGGGTTGGGTGATCCTCCTCCACCAATGGGCTGACGACCTTCGTCCTCCACCAGAGTTCCCCTTACCCTTAAAACCTGCAGGTTAGCCCCCCCCCCCCCTCGGGTCTACCACCCTTACCGGCGTTCTTACGCCGTTCCTCGGCCGCTTTCTTTATTTTTTCGGATTCGCGTCGTTTGATGTGGCATTCATCTTCATAATGCCTCCTTTTGCCGCAATATCCGCACATTATCATTCAGCTGAAATGGTCTTGGTGCCTTTACCTGCTGACCATCTTTGGTTTTCTGCGTGCGCTTCAGTTGGAGCATGCAGGCACTTCGCCCATCACAGTCGGGCGCGTGGCAGGGTCCACGTTTATCGTCTGTAGGACGACAGTAGAAAAAATTAGGGGACCCTTTACCTTTGGAGGGCCGGGTCTCAGTCATGTGCTTCAGCTGCCCACCACGGCCCTTCCCAGAGTTAGAGTGGGGTTGAGGCGACCTCCCTCCACGACCCTTCTCAGCAGGGGTCTCCCTTCGCAGATGCTTGCACAGATACCTGTCCATGTGGGAGTCATTCTCCCTTTCCATGGCCAATTTGATCAACAGATCGACCAGGTCATCATAAGAGTGCGTCCGAGATCTCTTGTCGGACGTCTCTCTGCAATTCCCCCATGTCCTGCTGAGAATCTTCCCCACAAGTCACGGATGAGGCTCAGTAGGCCCATAGGACGAGGGGTTCATACGCCCCATGAGCTCCTCCAGCTGCGCCACAAACTGGGAGATGCGGGCAGCTGTTGAAATTCGGGGAGAGGAGGCAGCTCCTCAATCTCCGTTCGGACACTCACGTCCGTTTTCTAGACTGGATACATTTGCTCCAGTCTTTTCAGGAAGTCGCCCCAGTTTGAGCTCTTCCTGATAGCGCTCTTAACTTGCCGCTGAACGAATTTCTTTTTGCACAACTTTTTGATGAGCGTGCATTCGGTCCAGACATCGGCATGTTGCTGACCTGTGAGGAGCAAAAACTCTGAAAACTCCTCAGCCCATTCAGGCAGGTTTTGGGGATCGAACTCGGGGAGTTCGATCTGAAGGTTCGCCGTAGCGATGGCCTTCGTTCTCTTACCTGGTACACCTGAGTAACCTGTTCCACCTGAAGGGGGTGAAGGGTACACTGTTGCCAGTGGGCCCAGTGCTGCCAGGCCATAGCCTTTCA
The DNA here is from genome assembly GCA_964036045.1 of Eutreptiella sp. 'Long Island Sound 2002'. NCBI lineage: Eukaryota > Euglenozoa > Euglenophyceae > Eutreptiales > Eutreptiaceae > Eutreptiella > Eutreptiella sp. 'Long Island Sound 2002'. The sequence continues at coordinate 135,500,850 of OZ038381.1, forward strand.
TATCGGCCTCTGTGGTGTCACCTATACTGCAGACAGGCACAGTCCTCACACGAGGGCGCAAAGGGATACGACAGGTGTCCATTGGAGAGTTGCGGATGCCTCCGCAGCTCTTCACATCCCTGGTTAACAGTTCCACACCAGGGGACATGGTAGGGTGGGGGCTTCCTCAAATCGGAGAGCCCCAGTTTAGTCCTGAGTGCTGCTGACAATGTACTCAGATCAGGATCTTCATCGCCTGCACCCAGGACCCGGGAAAGCAAGTGCATGGTCTCCTGGAGACCCAGCTTAAGGGCTGCCATGCGTAGGGGCAAACCTCGATCCACACACGTTGGTTCGGGTGCCACTGCCCTAGGACTGGGGCCAGGCTTCAGGCATTCATGTTCCTTTGGTTCTTCCTGAGGCGTAGGTTCTTCAGACACCCAGTCAGTTTCCCACTCTGATGATTGGGCTGACGCTGACCAGTTCATTTCGCTGTGAGGTATCTGAAACGTCTGCCTCGCCCCACTACCCCAGTAGCTCCGAACATCGTTCCCGAAGGTGCATTCTTCCCCTTTCCTTTCCTTGCTGCTCTTCTCCAGGCCTTGACCTTGGCATTGGCCACTTTGATCCCTGGGGTAGGTGTAGTCTCGGATTGGGGCATCGAGGATACGATGCAAGCTAAGGCGGCTGCCACAGGGTCCTTGCCTTCGAGGCACCTGAGGTTCGCCCGCGTTAAGCCGGGCGCTTCAGCGCTTGCGCTGGGAGACTCCTTCTGTAGGTATCTCTGTAATTTCTTCCGCCCCTCTTGATTCTGCATGTGCTCTCAGAGGACCAGTATCACGGGGTACACCACTTGTAGATGAAGGTCGAGCTCTCACATCATCAGTGTTTGACCTGGTGCTTGTGCTCGGCACTGTTTTGGCGCTGAGTGTGACAGACATCTTCACAGTTCAGGAAACAAGCTTTTCTTGCTGTGGAAAAAGACAAAACAAAAAAAACACAAAACGGGAGGGAGGGGGGGGGAAAGGGGGGGCAGGGAAGGAGGGATCAAAAAAGGGGCCGGGGACAGCCAATGCCGGGAACAAGCAAACGCCACAGCGAGCGAGAGCGGGGCTGCAGGGCGCAATTGGGTGAGAAACGCAGGACAACAAAACGAAACCAACAAAAAAAACAAAAAAAGGCGGGCAGGGTGTGGGGGGGTAGGAGCAAACGAAGAGCGCAGGGGCCCAGGGCACCAGGGCCGGGATGCACACAAAGCCGGAAACAGCGGGGGCGCGAGAAGGGAGAAGGGAAGCGAGGAGACGGAACAAACAAAAAAGAAAGAAAAAAACAAAAAGAAACCCGAAGCAAGGGCAACCCCAGCCCGGAGGGGGCCGAACAAAGAAGAAGGACAAAACGGCCAAAGGGAGGATGAGGCATACCAAACCGCGCCCGGGAGGCCGGCCTTCCTGACCCGGCCAAGAAGAGCACGCACAGGCACACACGCGCGGGACCCGAGTGTGGCGTCCTCCGACCCAAAAGGGGAGGTGTCAGCGTCCACACGAAACAGCCCTGGTGCACCGGCCGCGTCCCCCGTCGAAAGACGGACGGTACGGGAAACCGGACGTGTCAGTGACCGGGTCCACACACGCCAAACCACCGCACCGCACGCAGCCCAAGACCGAAGCCGGAGTGACCCGCCAGGGACAACCCCATCGCGGGGCCCCGAACGGGTACGACGCCGAGCAAGCCCAGCGCCCCTGCCTCGGCAGGGGTCAGCGGCAGGCACAATGAGCCCGGTTCTCGGCCAGCCTCCACGTGCCCCGCGCAGCCGCCCAGTAAAGCCGGGGGCGACAGCCCTCGAGCTGGGGGAAGGCACCACGGCGACCGGAAAGCCGACCAGAGCACCCAGAGCGACCGGACCGAGCGAGGCGCGGCGCAGCAAAGCGGAGCGACGAGGCACGCCAGAGAGGCATGCCGCTGGCCACAACCGCGGCACAAGGACAGTTGCCAAAAATTCGTGCCGCCCCCACAGCACGCAAAGCCAGCTCGCAATAGCGCGCGCTGTGGGGTAGGTGACGGGTCCCCACGCCCACACCCCCTGCACCCACAGCCAGTGGGTAGCGGGCCCCGGCTGCACGCCCCAAGGACGGGCGGTCGGGCGGGGCAGAGCGCCCAACCCTGAACGTCCCACACGCAGGCAAGAGCGCTCCTCGCATGCGCCCTCGTGCCGCCCCCACAGCGCGGAAAGGCAGCTCGCAGGAGCACGCGCTGTGGGGTAGGTGACGGGTCCGAACGCCCACATCCCCCGCCCCCACAGCCAGTGGGTAGCGGGCCCCGGCCGCACGCCCCAAGGACGGGCAGTCGGCCGTGGGAGAGCGGTCAACCCCGGGCGCCCCACACGCAGGCAAGAGGCGCCCCCCCCGGGCCCCCTCCTGCCGCGCCCACAGCGCGCAAAGCCAGCTCGCGAGAGCGCGCGCTGTGGGGTGGGTGACGGGTCCCCACGCCCACAGCTCCCGCATCCACAGCCAGTAGGTAGCGGGCCCCGGCCGCACGCCCCAAGGACAGGCGGCCGGCTGAGGGAGAGCGCCCGACCCCGGACGCTCCACACGCAGGCAGAAGGCGCCCCCCCCCGGCGCCCTCGTGCCGCCTCCACAGCGCGCAAAGCCAGCACGCAAGAGCGCGCGCTGTGGGGTTGCTGACGGCTCCCCAGGCCCACAGCCCCCCGCACCCACAGCCCTTGTGTAGCGGGCCCCGGCTGCACGCCCCAAGGAGAGGCGGTCGGGGATGGGAGAGGGTGCAACCCGTGGCGCCCCGCACGCAGGCAAGAGGTGCCCCCCCTGGGCGCCCTTGTGCCGCCCCCACAGCGCACAAAGCCAGCTCGCAAGAGCACATTCTGGGGTAGGTGACGGGTCCCCAGGCCGTCAACCCCTGCACCCATAGCCAGTGGGTAGCGCACCCCGGCCGCACGCACCCAGGACGGAGGGTCGGGTGGGGGAGAGCGCCCAACGCCGTACGCCCCACACACAGGCAAGAGGCGCCCCCCCCCCGGGCGCCCTCGTGCCGCCCCCACAGCGCGCAAAGCCAGCTTGCAAGAGCGTGTGCTGTCTGGTTGGTGACGGGTCTCCACACCCACACCCCCCGCAGCCACAGCCAGTAGGTAGGGGGCTCAGCCGCACGCCCCAAGAACAGGCGGTTGCCTGAGCGAGAGCGCCCCACGCTGGACGCCCCACATGGAGGCAAGAGGCGCCCCCTCCGGGCGCCCTCGTGCTGCCCCCACAGCGGGCAAAGCGAGCTCGCAAGAGCGCGCGCTGTGGGGTAGGTGACGGGTCCCCGCGCCCACACCCCCCGCACCCACAGCCAGTGGGTAGCGGGCCCCGGCCACACGCCCCAAGGACGGGTGGTCGGGCGTGGGGGGGCGCACCACCCCGGACGCCCCACACGCCGGCACGACCTGCCCCCTGCGGGTGCCCTCGTGCCTCCCCCACAGCGCGCAAAGCCAGCTCGCAAGAGCGCGCGCTGTGGGGTAGGTGACGGGTCCCCAGGCCCACACCCCCCGCGCCCACAGCCAGTGGGTAGCGGGCCCCGGCCCCACGCCCCAGGAATGGGCGGTTGGGCGAGGGGAGGCGCCCGACCCCAGACGCCCCAGACGCAGGCAAGAGGCGCCCCCATGACGCGCAAAGCCAGCTCGCAACAGCGCCCTCAGTGGGGTAGGTGACGGGTCCCCACGCCCACACTTCCCACACCCACAGCCAGTGGGTAGCGGGCCCCGGCCGCACCCCCCGAGGACGAGCCGTCGGGCGTGGGAGAGCGCCCCACCCCGGACGCCCCACACCCAGGCAAGAGGCGCCCCCCCCCCCCCAGGCGCCCTCATACCGCCACCAGAACGCGCAAAGCCAGCTCGCAAGAGCGCGCGCTGTAGGGTTCGTGACTGGTCACCACGCCCACACCCCCCGCACCCACCGCCAGTGGGTAGCGGGCCACGGCGGCATGCCCCAAGGACGGGCGGTCGGGCGGGGGAGAGCGCCCAACCCCGGGCGCCCCACACCCAGGCGAGAGGCGCCCCCCTTCGGGGCGCCCTTGTGCCACCTCCACAGCACGCAAAGGCAGCTTGCAGAAGCGCGCGCTGTGAAGTGGATGGCGGGTCCCCACGCCCACACCCCCCGCACCCACAGCCAGTGGGTAGGCCCCCGGCCGCACGCCCCAAGGGCAAGCGGTCGGGTGAGTGAGAGCTCCCAACCCCGGACGCCCCACACCCAGGCAAGAGGCGCCCCCCCCAAGGCGCCCTTGTGCCGCCCCCACAGAGCTCAAAGCCAGCTCACAAAAGCAGGACTGCCCGCAGGGGGGCGAGCGACCCCAAACAAGGCAAGGGGACAAAGGGACCGGGCCACTCCCCCAACAGCGGAATAGGCGGAGCCTGGGACCGGGGCAGGAAACACCGAGTGGCACGAACTGCCTGGAACGGCCCTCCTGGCGCCCTGCACTGGGACCGCCCGTAGTGCGCGCGCCACACCGACCCGGAGGGGGGGGGAGGCGCGTACGCCGCGGGAGCACGAGCGCACACACACACAACGGACACGGGGTGCAAACCCGAAGGGCAACCAGACCAAGCCCGCAGAACGTACAGACCGCATGGAATGGCGTACCGGCAGGCGAAGGGAAGGGGCACCCGGGCGGGAGAACCCGCAACACCCACCGCGAGGGATGCAAGGGCAGGGAGGAGCCGGAGGGGAGAAGCAAGAACCGGCACCGGCCCCGACCCCCCAGACCTGCCGCGAGCGCCGCGCACACACGACCAGGGCACTGCATGCGCCAAGGCAGTAGTGGCACACAGTGCTACGCACCAGCCCCGCGGCTAGGCAGCCTCCGCGCCAGCCCATGGGAGTCCCACTGGCGACAAGCCAGTAGCACGGTCCCGGCAGCGCCGGCAGCCCGGGCGACCACGCATCACGGGGGCGGCGTAGTGGGTAAGCGCCTGCAGCCACGGTTGCTAAGTGACGGACTGACCGGCGAGTGGCGAAATGGGGAAGCCGGGGAGGGACAGGGCTCCGAGCCCCGTGTACCCGGGGGACTCTGCCACCAGGCAGGAGCTGAGTCATGGGGGGCCCCCCACTAGGTCCCGGTGGGGAGGATAACACCTGGCCCGACCAGGTGGCCCCCCGGGGCCGAAGAATGTCTAGTACCCGAAACGTCAAACCTCAAACCTCAAACCTCAGCATGTTGGTGATCCGTGAGGAGCAAAAACTCTGAAACGTCCTCAGCCCATTCGGGCAGCTTTTTGAGACCGAACTAGCTGAGTTCGATCTGAAGGTTCGCCGTAGTGATGGCCTTCGTTCCCCTACCTGGTACACCTGGGTCACCTGTTCCACCTGAAGGGGGTGAGGGGTACACTGTGGCCAGTGGTGCCAGTGCTGCCAGGCCATAGCCTTTGCTGTTGGCCTCTGTGGTGTCATCTACACTGCAGACAGGCACAGTCCTCACACGAGGGTGCAAAGGGCTACGACAGGTGTCCATTGGGGAGCTGCGGATGCCTCCGCAGCTCTTCACATCCCTGGTTAACAGTTCCACACCAGGGGACATGGTAGGTGGGGGCTTCTTCAAATCGGACAGCCCCAATTTCGTCTTGAGTGCTGCTGTCAATGTACTCAGATCAGGATCTTCATCGCCTGCACCCAGGACCCGGGAAAGCAAGTGCATGGTCTCCTGGAGACCCAGCTTAGGGGCTGCCATGCGTGGGGGCAAACCTCGATCCACACACGTTGGTTTGGGTGCCACTGCCCTAGGACTGCGGCCAGGCTTCAGGCATTCATGTTCCTTCGGTTCTTCCTGAGGCGTAGGTTCTTCAGACACCCAGTCAGGTTCCCACTCTGATGATTGAGCTGACAACGACCAGTCCATTTCGCTGTGAGGTATCTCCAACGTCTGCCTCGCCCCACTACCCCAGTAGCTCCGAACATCGTTCCCGAAGGTGCATTCTTCCCCTTTCCTTTCCTTGCTGCTCTTCTCCATGCCTTCACCTTGGCATTGGCCACTTTGATCCCTGCGGTAGGTGTAGTTTCGGATGGTGGCATCGAGGACACGATGGAAGCTAAGGCGGCTGCCATAGGGTCTTTGCCTTCGAGGCGCCTGAGGTTCGCCGGCGTTAAGCCGGGCACTTCAGCGCTTGCGCTCGGGCGGACTCCTTCTGTATGTATCTCTGTAATGTCGTCCGCCCCTCTTGATTCTGCATGTTCTCCTAGAGGACCAGTATCACGGGGTACACCACTTGTAGATGAAGGTCGAGCTCTCACATCATCAGTGTTTGACCTGGTGCTTGTGCTCGGCACTGTTTTGGCGCTGAGCGTGACAGACATCTTCACAGTTCAGGAAACAAGTTTTTTTTGGTGTTCTTGGTGTTCTGCTTTAGCCTTCTAGGGCCTTCCTCTGCTACCAGAAAAGTTTTCTGGTTTGCTCACACTTGTGCTTTTTCCTTGTATTTGTTATAGAAAAACCTTGCTGATTTTCCCCAAGTCAAAATGAAGTCAACACAAAGATAAAGTAGAGCAAGTCCAGGCACCGGATCAATCAAATCAGGATAAGTCCTTCCACAATCAAAACATGTGTAACAAAGAGGGGCTGCAGATAGACAAATGTAGATCTAAATGCAAAGCTCCTATGGTTTATAAAAAAAATAGATGATTTTATGTGAAAACTGACATGACTCAGGTCCCCGAGATAGTACCAAGCACTTCATGTGCACTCTTTTGGACAAAATGGAGTTGGTTAGGAATATGGGGCAAAGGAGTTGAGCCAGACACAGGATATTGCTTGGCCAGCATGGCCAAGCAACTGAGGTAGGTAGGTAGGTGCACTCAGTCGTGGAGAGGCGCCCCATGGTTCCCCCTGGCGTTGCCCCTGTGACGAACAGGAAGAGGCTCCGCGCTTGAAGAGGGGAGGCGGCTTACATCCCGCTAGACCTGTCTGGTGGCCCCCAACAAAGCGGCCCCGGGCAACACCGGGAGGACTGATCGCCGCCAGCGTGACATGCTTGTCTCGCCGGGATGGTGTGCCCCCGTGCTTGCGCACGTCCCCTCCTTTGGGCGGAACCCTAGAGGTTCACCGGACTTCCTGGCGTATCCCGTTCCCAAGGCATGCATGCATGTTCTTGGTACTGGGGTTCCGAGGCGCTTGGGTGTCGAACGCTCCGCCTTGAGTCCCAAAGCAGCGCAGGCCTCAGGATGCAGCCTTGCCCCCGGTCTCCGGATCTCATTTGGCCGGGTCACCTGCATGGCACGGGCTGCCTCAGTGCCCGGGCTATGGACACTGGGTTTCCTACTGTTGTGTGGCGCTTGTTTTTGGGTCTGGGTTGTGCTTGGGCTCGGATTTCGGCTGCGCCCCGCCACTCCTGGCTGGGGTGATGGGGTGTGTGTGTGTTTGCGTGTGAGCTCCGCTTGTACCCCGCCACTCCTGGCTGGGGTGTGCGGTGTGGGTGTGTGTGCTTGGGCTCGAGTTTCGGCTGCGCCCCGCCACTCCTGGCTGGGGTGTTGGGGTGTGTTTGTTTTTGTGCGCGCTCCCCGCTTGTACCCCGCCATTCCTGGCTGGGGTGTGCGGTGTGTGTGTGTGTGGTTGGGTTCAGGTTTCGGCTGCGCCCCGCCACCCCTGGCTGGGGTGTTGGGGTTTGTGTGTGTTTTGTGTGCGCGCTCCGCTTGTACCCCGCCACTCCTGGCTGGGGTGTGCTGCGTGGGTGTGTGTGCTTGGGCTCGGGTTTCGGCTTCGCCCCGCCACTCCTAGCTGGGGTGTTAGGGTGGGCGTGTTTGTGTGCGCGCTCCACTTGTACCCCGCCACTCCTGGCTGGGGTGTGCGGTGTGGGCGTGTGTGCTTTGGCTCGGGTTTCGGCTGCGCCGCGCCACACCTGGCCAGGGTGTGCGGTGTCGGTGTGTGTGCTTGGGCCCGGGTTTCGGTTGCGCCCCGCCACCCCTGGCTGGGCTGTTGGGGTTTGCGTGTTTGTGTGCGCGCTCCGCTTGTACCCCGCCACTCATGGCTGGGGTGTGCGGTGTGGGTGTGTGTGGTTGGGCTCGGGTTTCGGCTGCGTCCCGCCACTCCTGGCTGGGGTGGCGGTGTCGGTGTGTGTGCTTGGGCTTTGGTTTCCTCTGCCCCCCGCCACTCCTGCCCGGGGTGTTGGGGTGTGTGTGTGCTTGTGTGTGCGCTCCGCTTGTACCCCGCCACTCCTGGCTGGGGTGTGCGGTTTGGGTGTGTGTGCTTGGGCTTGGGTTTGGGCTGCGTCCCGCCACTCCTGGCTGGGGTGTGGGGGTTCTGTGTGTGCTTGTGTGCGCGCTCCGCTTGTACCCCGCCACTCCTGGCTGGGGTGTGCGGTGTGGGCGTCTGTGCTTGGGCTGGAGTTTTGGCTGGGCCCCTCCTCTCCTGGCTGGGGTGTTGGGGTGTGCATGTTTGTGTGCGCGCTCCGCTTGTACCCCGCCACTCCTGGCTGGGGTGTGCGGTGTGGGCGTGTGTGGTCGGGCTCGGGTCTCGGCTGCGCCCTGCCACACCTGGCCGGGGTGTGCGGTGTCGGTGTGTGTGCTTGGGCTCGGGTTTCGGTTGCGCCCCGCCACCCCTGGCTGGGGTGTTGGGGTGTGTGTGTGCTTGTGTGTGCGCTCTGCTTGTACCCCGCCACTCCTGGCTGGGGTGTGCGGTGTGGGTGTGTGTGCTTGGGCTCCGGTTTTGGCTGCGCCCCGCCACATCTGGCTGCGGTGTTGGGGTGTGCTTGTCTCTGTGCGCGCACCGCTTGTACCTGCCACTCCTGGCTGGGCTGTGCGGTGTGGGGGTGTGTGCTTGGGCACCGGTTTCGGCTGCGCCCCGCCACTCCTGGCTGGGTGTGCGGTGTCGGTGTGTGTGCTTGGGTCTTGGTTTCGGCTGCGCCCCGCCACTCCTGGCCGGGGTGTTGGGGTGTGTGTGAGCTTGTGTGTGCGCTCCGCTTGTACCCCGGCACTCCTGGCTGGGCTGTGCGGTGTGGGTGTGTGTGACTGGCCTTGGGCTTCGGCTGCGCCCCGCTACTGCTGGCTGGGCCGTGGGGGTTCTGTGTGTGCTTGTGTGCGCGCTCCGCTTGTACCCCGCCACTCCTGGCTGGGGTGTGCGGTGTGGGCGTGTGTGCTTGGGCTCGGGTTTTGGCTGGGCCCCTCCTCTCCTGGCTGGGGTGTCGGGGAGTGCATGTTCGTGTGCGCGCTCCGCTTGTACCCCGCCACTCCTGGCTGGGGTGTGCGGTGTGGGCGTGTGTGGTCGGGCTCGGGTTTCGGCTGCGCCCCTGATGTACGCGTATATCTCCCAGGGGCGCCCAGACAGGGGCCTCCTCCGCCTCACCCCACGAGCCCAGGCCATCATCACCCAGGGGATAGGCGTCTATGCAGCGCCACTACTGCAACCCACGCAAATCACCACCAGAACCGCCCAGGGGAGCCCCATCTACGTCTATCACCCCACAGCAATTGCCCGCCTACCCATACCCAGCGACACCGACATCATCTACTTCACTGACGCATCCGGCTCCCAGCAACGCACCCCCACGGTCGGTTGCGCCTCCGTGCGCATCACCCGGCACGCGGACGGCCTCCGCGTGGAACACCACACCGGGGCCACCATCTTTGGGGCGTCCTCCCACGGCGAACTGCGCACCATGGCAGACACCGTCACCGCCGCACCGCCACCCACAACGATCCGGCCCCGCAACATCTGGGTAGTCGCGGACGCCACGGTCGACATCCACCTCACCAGACGCCTTGCGGACCTGCCCCTCGACGAAGCACTCGAGTCCGGCCTCACCACACAAGCGTTGGGACTATGGATGGCCTTCAAGGGCATGCACCCCCAGGACGCCCTACACATCGTCAAACAGGAGTCACACCGCTACGCATACGGCAATGGACGCGCAGACACGCTAGCCAAACACCAGAACACCAACCACACCCCAGGGCTCGAAGGTGCGACTGGACACCCCACACCACAGCCACCTGCAGCACCTGCCCCCGATACCCCCGGCCACACACCCCCCCCAATGGATGCCCGAGGACACGCCGTACACGGATCAAGACAAGCAGTACCACTACCCCACACCAATCCAGCAACTGGCCACCACAATGGGCCACCCAGCGAACACCGAACTCCTCCGACGCCTCGAAGACTCCGTCCACACCCCCCTCTACTACTCCGCCCTGCGCCCGGATAGCCTCCCAGCACACCTACAAAAGCCCCAACTCCAACTCGCCCTCGAACAGCTTCCCCTCCTCACCCGATACCACCGATGGTATGCGCGCCGCTCGATCCACGTCCCCGCAGGATACACCAAATGCATCTGCAGCCACACGGAAGAAGAAACCTGGAACCACTTCAAGGTGTGCCCCCTGTACAGAGGACTGGACACCCTCACAGACTGGAACCCAACCCACACCATCGCACAGCACGCCCGATGGCTGACGCAGTCCCCGGCGACCCAGCAACTCGCCACCGTCCTCAAGCAGACGGAGGTACTTGAGGCGGTCCGCAGGGGACTCGTCCCCACTGCCGTCTACACCTTGCTACGCACCCACGCGGAGGACCCCCAGGCTACGGCGGCGCACATGCAGCGGACGGCCGTTGCCAAGACGGCAGAGCAGCTCACATACCGCACCCACAAATACCTGCAGCATGCAGCAACCCTGCCCCAAACAGACCAAGCCCACCTCCTCAAACTCCTGTTCTACCAACCATGAGAACCTACCCCGTGACATACCAACACGGAACCCCCACCACGTCTACACACCGTCCACCGAGCACAGCACTGGCACAGCACACACGGGCACCACAGGCACCGCACACACTCCCACCAGCATGCGCGTGCCACCAGACCCCATCCCCCCACGCCGCCGTCTGTCGACAGGTACCACCAACCGCCAGCCACCGCATGTCCCCTCTGCGTTCGCCAGCAGCTACCACAGACAGCGCTGCCCTGCAACCCAGACCACTGGGTCTGCCTGGGAGCCGCGCACCGCCTCACCCACTGCCCCCACTGCGGGGACCTCAACCCCCACCACCGCGAGCGGCCCGCGGCCCCAGCCGCACCCCCCCCCGCCAGCCACCCCAGCTTCTTCGGGTTCCTCACCGACACCCTCCAGGACCACCTGGGAGGGTACCACGTGGCGGACGCGGCGGACCACGCATGGACCATAGCCGTGGCCACGGGCAGCACACCCCTACCCCCCCACAGCCCCCATTCGGGTGTGGTGCCCTCTGGGCCCCCTCGTCTACGCGGGCTGTAGCGCCGCAGCCAGTGCAGCCAGCACCGGTGGCACCCAGGGCAGGGAAGCACTCTTTGCGCCCTGTTGCCCCTCCACCTGCCCGCGGTACGCCCTCGGCCGTGGGGAGCCGGACCCAGCCCGCGTGGCAGCACCACCTGTGCCTAAGGCAGTCAAGGAGTGCGGGTCTGACCCCAGTCGTGCCACGTACCACCGCCTTCCCGTGCCAACAGGCAGTCGTGGAGTGGTTGGGTAGCATGTCCTAGTGATGTGGAGGTTGCGAGCCCAGGCCCACATCTCCCCCGGCGGGCTCAGAGTCAGGCTCTCCAGCCTCCCTGCCGGGGCCTGGAGCACCAGGCACACACTTCCCCGCACCATGTGCGCCAACGCCGAACAACAATGGAGCAAGCAGGTGTGCCACAGCCCCCCCCCCCCCCCTCCACAAACACACAAGGGCACATACACACAGGCACGGCGGCATCTCCCGCCCGCGAGCGCCACCGCGGGGTCTGGGGGCGGTCAGCAGTCCGGTAGGCCTTGTGACCGGACACCCTGGTACAGCCGCCCGGTCGGGTCCGGCAGGGAAGGCGGCGCGGACCGTGGGTAGGCGACCAGGTGAGGCCTTCACCCAACCCAACCCAACCCAACCCCCCACAGCCCACCCCTACGCCACAGCGGAGGCGGCTTGAACGTGGCGGCCCGCCACATCCTCCTCGCCCTATACCTCCACCATCGTGACCTACACCTCCCAGACCCACAACTCCCGGCCCCCCAAGCAGCAGCCCTGACGCCAGAAGTGTGGGCCGACACGGCCCCAGAGGAGATAGCAGCCTACCTCCGAATCACTTGCCGCCGGTTCAACACCGCCCTCGGCTGACGGAAGGGAGCACCTAACCCACTCAGCGCCCTCCTCTACCCGGCACACCACCCCCACCCCGCACAACAGAAGCCCCCGGAGGACTGGGCGTCTTTTCAGGACGCCCACCTGGCCGCCCCCGACGAGGCCACCGCCACACGGATGGGCCTCACGGACCAGGAAACCTACGTCAGAGGCCTCAAGACGAGCCTCCAAGAGGCACACCGCTGGCACGCCCGCTCCCCGTCGCCCCCACGGGGACAGGGGGGTTCACCCGCCCCCAACACCCACCAGGCCTAGAAGACCAAGACAGGTCAGGGGGCCCGCCAAAGCGCCCGCGAGCAGGGCGCGACGCCCCGACCAGGGCTCGGGTCCAGTCACACCGCACCACCCCACGCCCAGACCCCCGGGGCACACCAACAACACCGCCACCGCCAGCGCCCAGCACCACCACCGTACCGCAGCACCCAAACCCTGCAGCCCAGTCAGCCACACCGCCCACACACGTCCACACCATGCCAAGACCACCATACGCGCAGAGCCAGGGGACATGGCACCACCAACACCACCACCACGCCCCCGTCCCTCCCAACCCCTACCCCCTAATGCCCCCATGCTACAGCGACCCCCACCAGCTACATCCCCACCACGCCCCAGCACAACCAGGCCCCACGAACCACCCAGCCCACATAGCGCACATCACCGCACCACACCATCACGTATTCCACCACCACCAGCCCCTGCCACCACACCCACCAACGCCGGGGTACCACACACAACCAGCACAGCCTCAACACCACCACCACGCGGTCCAGCACCACCCGCCGCCCCCGCTACACGGGCCCACGACACACGAGCCAAGGTACACCCCCATGGACCCGCGAAAAGCCGCGCACGCACAACAGCAACACCAGGGCCTAGTAGGAGCGCCCGGCCACAACAAGCAGCCCCCCCACCCACACCCCATACCAGCGAGCACCATCCAGCAGCAGCCACCCATTACATACGGACCACAGCCCCACCCGGACACTCATGCGGCCGCCTCCCACCCACACCACCCCCCCCCCGCCCCCCCCCGAGACCACGCCACGGACGCAACAGGCGGCAGCCAGCACCAGCCAATTGACGTCGTTACCCCCGCTGACACACGCCACCGCGAATCCCCCCTCCCGCGACCGCCACAAGAGACCCCATCACCGGAACCCACGCGCGACAACGACGACAACCCCCCCCAACCCACACCACCCCCCCCATCACAGCCCGCACCACCAGCCGCCGCACCGGCCGAACCCTACGCCCTGCACAACACGCAGCGGTACGGCAGCACCTCCGGGGACTCGGGGAACAGGACGTCGTGCTGTGCCTCCGCACCTCCGGCACCAGCACCCGCATCCGGGCGGCCACCCTGGTCCAGGCGGGCACCCTGGGGGAAGGCGTCAGAGACTTCCTCTTCGACGCCTTCCTCCACGTCGCCCGACACGACCGCCCCCCACGCGCCACCCCAGACGGCGAGAGCGCGCGCCCCACGGGGAGCCGGAACTGGGTGCCCCCCATCGACTGGGGGCGACACCTAGTCGGACACCCCGTGCCGGGGCCGGTGGCACCAAGGGCCGCACCCGCTACCACGAGCCCGACATGGCCCACCCCCCACCCGACGCCACCCCCGACAACACCAAAGAGTGGGAGCGGGAAACATGGGTAGCCCGGATGGCCTCCCTGAGCAACTTCCGGCACCACGTCCCGGGGGACATCCCCACCCCCGACGAGCGGCAGCCAGCCCCCTCCACGTACATGACCCTCATGTACAATCTGCACTACACCCTCTCCACCACCCACTACCACGCACCCACCAACCACTGGGTGGTACACGGCACCGACTCCCTCCTCCCCGCCGACTACACCCCCCCCCCACACAACCCAGGCCCCGACACGTACGCCAGGGGGGAGGACCCGGGCGACCCCCACATCTGGGGCACGTGGGAACTCAAATCCCTGGACACGCTGCTCTCCATCCGCAGCAGCTGGCAGGGGCCTTGGTAGGGCGATGTATTGCCTCGCCAAGTGGACCCAACAGACCTGGGGGATCCCCACGGACCGGTGGGTGTGGGTGGTCACGCTGCGCCCCCAGCAGAGGGAAGCCCCCCCAAACCGCAGGGGACCCACCCCCCCACGCCCCACCACCCTACAGATCTGCCCATACATGGTGGCAGCCCGCCTCATGACGCTGCTGTGGCCGGGCCCAGACACCCCCACCCAAAACTACTCCCACCTCACAGAGGAGGACATGCCCGGCATGCAGCGATGCTTCTTCCGCACCCTCGACTACCTCCAGCAAACACACCCGCACGTCCTGGAGCAGATGTGGCCACCCCCCGGGTAACCCACGTGCCCGCACAGCCGAGACAACGCCACCACACCAGCACCAGCACGCACGGATCACCAGGGAAAACGCGCGCACACGTCCGGTGCCCGAACCTGCACCCTCGTTCTCGCTACTTACAGGACCCAGCATCATACGCCCGCCCCCGAAGCCCAGGACCCTCCGCCGTCTCCCACAGCCCTCTCCTCCGCCTCGGACTCCACAACCTCCACCACCACGACCACCTCATCCACCACCACCACCACGTCCTCATCCAGGACTCCACCCTCCAGGCCGCGGGGGACGCCTCCCAAACAGGCCCCCAAACCTGTCCCCACCGCGAGCAACCCCACCGCCGCCAAGGCCCACGCCCCGACGAGGCCCACACCCGCGACCCAGCCGAAACCCAAGACCGCCGCCAAACAGCCACCCAAACCCGTCAGCGTGCCAGGACCGCAACCCGCAGCCAAGCCCAAACCCAAATCCAAACCCGGCGCCACGACGGCAGCGCGAGCCCGGCCCCCCGAGGACCTCCTCTATGACATTGGGCCCCAGCCGTCCCAGGCCCGGAGGCAGCAGCGCCCAGCACGGCGCCCCCCCACCGTCACCGACGCCACTGCCACCACCTTCATAGCGGAGCGCGCCGCGGCCGAAGCACGACGCACCTCGTCCCGCCACCTCTCAAAGCCCGCACCCCAGCCCCACGGACCGCCCCCGACCAGGCCAGAACGACGCCAGGGTCCGCCAGCAGCGTCCCCGCCCCCCTACCAAACCTCGATGACAGCCCACATACAGCGCATGCCCCACTACCGCCGCCGCCGCGAGTCCCCGCCCAACCCCGAGGCGGAGACCGTGCGCACACACCCGCGGGTCCATATCCGCGCGCGCCTCCACTCCCCGCGCACCCCCACGGAACAGGACTACGAGGAATCCCCCAGGCCCGCCACCGCCACCGGTCCCCACGACCCCGTCACACCCACCCACGCCCACTCCTCCGCCCAAGACCGCAGGCCCGCCCAGGGACAGTGGTGGCAGCGCTGGACCCACACGCAGCTCTGGGAGCTGCGAAAGTGGGCCCGGGGAGAGCCCTCCCTCGAGGGCCTGGTCCATCGGCCCCGCAAGGGGTCGGTGGAGAACTGCCGCCTCCGGCCGGCGGGGGGCCGGATGCCACAGGCCGCATGGGAAGCCATGCTGGCCGATGCGCTCCACCCCCTGGGAGTCCACCCCCGCAACCTCCCCGCGCCCCAGGACCACCCGTATGTCCTCAGGCGCCTGCGGGAGACCCTCCAGGAGACGCAGCGAGACAGCATCCGCCTGTGGGACATCACCCAAAGCCCAGCCCCGCACAAACACACCCCCTCACCACCCCACAAGCGTCGGCGCACCGACACCGGCGGCACCCACAGCACCCCAGGAGCCCTGCGCACCACACAACACGACGCGCCTGACCCCCCGGCCAGCGGCGCCGCCACCTAACCCAGTTACCCAGCAAACCACCACCACGGGGCGCCACGCCAGGCCCCGCCCAGAAGTCACCAAACGAACCAGACGCCGAAGGACGCCGACACACACGACAACGGGCACCACTACGCCCAAAGGCACCGAACTCAGGCCCGCTACCGTCGCAACCACCTAACCGAGCCAAAACCCAAACACAAATCAAACCCGAGCCATACCCCGTAACCGCTAACCCTTGACTCCTAACCAGGCCCACCGAGGGAACAACGTAACCACAGCCCAAACCCACAGCCCACACAGCCGCCTAACCAGCCAGCTCCAGAAGCAAAGAGACACCTCACCAAACCCACCCTGACCCAAGCCCGTGTACATCAGGACGCGCGAGACGCACCCCTGGGGCGCAACCGCCGCCACAGCACCGACGACACACGCCAGAGGACACAACAGTATTGCACCGCCGCACGAGCTGCCCGTGCCTGTGCCTGCAGTGTATGCGTGCCCCTGTTTTTCTTTTTCTTCCATCAAAGAAAAAAATAAAAAAAAAAAGAAAAGAAAAAAAAACAAAAATTAGGGGGGGAGGAAGAGGGACACAACCACCCATGGCACACGCGCACCGCACACAGCGCGCACACCGGTGAACGGGAGCCAAGTGGCCCAGGACACCGCACACGCAACACAACACACCGAGCGAGCGCACCGGTGAACAGGAGCCAATTGGCCCAGGACACCGCAGACGCAACACAGCAAACCGCGCGGGCACGCCGGTGAACAGGAGCCAAGCGGCCCAGGACACTGCACACACGTAGGGCGGCCGAGGGACAGGAAAGAACCAATACCCCATGGGTCGGACGCACTGGGGCGACCCAGCCGACCCACCGGGCCAGTGGCAGGAGCGGTACTCCAAGGCCACTGGTCCGAGCCCGGCCAGGCTGCATCGGGGACCATGGCAAACGTCACCCGGAGCCATGGAAGCAACCGGTGACAGGCGAGCCGGTACACAGTCCAGGAGGGGGTCACCTGCCAAGCAGAGTGGCCCCGCAACTCAAACCACAAGGGTGAGGCGGTCGTACTGTAGACTAGCGGGAGCAATACCCCTTGTGGTGAGAGATACTCCACACAGCTGGGCAGCCCCCAGAGCTGCCGCCCAAAGGAGGGGGCATGTGGCCCTACCCATGGACACGTGTGGGGACACCCTCCCACCTGGGACACATGGACCGGGTGGCCGCGACAATGCCTTCCCAAGCACATGCGGGAGCGGCTCAAGAGGCACCTGACATAGGGCAGTGGGAGGGACAGGACGTCCCCTTGGTAAGACCTTCTTCCTGCAATGTCAAAGGAGGCATCCCGAGCTCCCGAAGATACCTACCTACCTACCTAGGGGTTTGTGTGTGTTTTGTGTGCGCACTCCGCTTGTACCCCGCCACTCCTGGCTGGGGTGTGCTGCGTGGGTGTGTGTGCTTGGCCTCGGGTTTCGGCTTCGCCCCGCCACTCCTAGCTGGGGTGTTAGGGTGTGCGTGTTTGTGTGCGCGCTCCACTTGTACCCCGCCACTCCTGGCTGGGGTGTGCGGTGTGGGTGTGTGTGCTTGGGCTCGGGTTTCGGCTGCGCCGCGCCACACCTGGCCGGGGTGTGCGGTGTCGGTGTGTGCTTTGGCTCGGGTTTCGGTTGCGCCCCGCCACCCCTGGCTGGGGTGTTGGGGTGTGCGTATTTGTGTGCGCGCTCCGCTTGTACCCCGCCACTCCTGGCTGGGGTGTCCGGTGTGGGTGTGTGTGGTTGGGCTCGGGTTTCGGCTGCGCCCCGCCACTCCTTGCTGGGGTGTGCGGTGTCGGTGTGTGTGCTGGGGCTTTGGTTTCCTCTGCGCCCCGCCACTCCTGGCCGGGGTGTTGGGGTGTGTGTGTGCTTGTGTGTGCGCTCCGCTTGTACCCCGCCACTCCTGGCTGGGGTGACCGGTGTGGGTGTGTGTGCTTGGGCTTCAGTTTCGGCTGCGCCCCGCCACTCCTGGCTGGGGTGTGGGGGTTCTTTCTGTGCTTGTGTGCGCGCTCCGCTTGTACCCCGCCACTCCTGGCTGGGGTGTGCGGTGTGGGCGTGTGTGCTTAGGCTGGAGTTTTGGCTGGGCCCCTCCTCTCCTGGCTGGGCTGTTGGGGTGTGCCTGTTTGTGTGCGCGCTCTGCTTGTACCCCGCCACTCCTGGCTGGGGTGTGCAGTTTGGGCGTGTGTGGTCAGGCTCGGGTCTCGGCTGCGCCCCGCCACACCTGGCCGAGGTGTGCGGTGTCGGTCTGTGTGCTTGGGCTCGGGTTTCGGTTGCGCCCCGCCACCCCTGGCTGGGGTGTTGGGGTGTGTGTGTGCTTGTGTGTGCGCTCTGCTTGTACCCCGCCACTCCTGGCTGGGGTGTGCGGTGTGGGTGTGTGTGCTTGGGCTTCGGTTCTGGCTGCGCCCCGCCACACCTGGCTGGGCTGTTGGGGTGTGCGTGTTTGTGTGCGCGCTCCGCTTGTACCTGCCACTCCTGGCTGGGGTGTGCGGTGTGGGGGTGTGTGCTTGGGCGCAGGTTTCGGCTGCGCCCCGCCACTCCTGGCTTGGTGTGCGGTGTCGGTGTGTGTGCTTGGGTCTTGGTTTCGGCTGCGCCTCGCCACTCCTGGCCGGGGTGCTGGGATGTGTGTGTGCTTTTTTGTGCGCTCCGCTTGTACCCCGGCACTCCTGGCTGGGGTGTGCGGTGTGGGTGTGTCTGACTGGGCTTGGGCTTTGGCTGCGCCCCGCCACTCCTCGCTGTGCCGTGGGGGTTCTGTGTGTGCTTGTGTGCGCGCTCCGCTTGTACCCCGCCACTCCTGGCTGGGGTGTGCGGTGTGGGCGTGTGTGCTTGGGCTCGGGTTTTGGCTTGGCCCCTCCTCTCCTGGCTGGGGTGTCGGGGTGTCCATGTTTGTGTGCGCGCTTCGCTTGTACCCCGCCCCTCCTGGGGTGTGCGGTGTGGGCGTGTGTGGTCGGGTTCGGGTTTTGGCTGCACCCCGCCACTCCTGGCTGGGGTGTTGGGGTTTGTGTGTGTTTGTGTGCGCGCTCCGCTTGTACCCCGCCACTCCTGGCTGGGGTGTGCGGTGTGGGTGTGTGTGCCTTGGCTCGGGTTTCGGCTGCGCCCCGCCACTCCTGGCTGGGGTGTCGGGGTGTGTGTGTGCCTGTGTGCGCGCCCCGCTTGTACCCCGCCACTCCTGGCTGAGATTTGCGGTGTGTGTGTGTGTGCTTGGGCTCGGGTTTTGGCTGCGCCTCGCTACTCCTGGCTGGGGTGTTGGGGTGTGGGTGTTTGTATGCGCGCTCTGCTTGCACCTCGCCACTCCTGGCTAGGGTGCGCAGTGTCGGTGTGTGTGGGTGGGCTCGGGTTTCGGCTGCGCCCCGCCACTCCTGGCTGGGGTGTTGCGGCTTGTGTGTGCCTGTGTGCGCGCTCCGCTTGTCCCCCGTCCACTCCTGGCTGGGGTGTGCGGTGTGGGTGTGCGTGCTTAGGCTCCAGTTTCGGCTGCGCCCCGCCACTCCTGGCTGGGCTGTCGGGGTGTGTGTGTGCCTGTGTGCGCGCCCTGCTTGTACCCCCCCACTCCTAGCTGGGGTTTCTGGTGTTCGGGTTTGGTGTTGCCTGGCACCTGTTCCGGTGCCGTGGTTCGTTGCGTGTTGTCCTCGCTGCCCGGGGTTTGTGGCACCCGTTGGCACGTTCCTCGGCACCTGTCCGTGTGCCTTGGTTGTTGCCGGCGGCGTGCCTCTCTGGCGTGCCTGGTGGCCCCCCTCGTGTGCGCCTCGCCTCGTCCGGTCCGGTCGCTCTCGGTGCTTCGGTCGCCTTTCCCGACGCCGTGGTGCCTTTCCCCCCCCTTGGGGCTTGCGCCCCGGGCTTTACTGGGTGGCTGCGGGGGGCACGCGGAGGCCGGCTGAGAACCGGCCTCATTGTGCCTGCCGCTGGCCCCTGCCGAGGCAGGGGCGCTGGGCTCGCTCCGCGTCGTACCCGTTCGGGGCCCCGCGATGGGGTTGTCCCTGGCGGGTCCCTCCGGCGTCGGTCTTGGGCTGCGTGCGCTGCGGTGGTTTGCGTGTGTGGACCCGGTCACTGACGCGTCCGGTTTCCCGTACCGTCCGTCGTTCGACGGGGGACTCGGCTGGTGCACCAGGGCTGTTTCGTGCGGGCGTCGTCACCTCCCCTTGCGGGTCGGAGGACGCCACGCCCGGGTCCCGTGCCTGTGTGCGTGTGCTCGTCCGTCGTGGCCGGGTTTGGGCGGGCCGGCCTCCCGGGCGCGTTTTGGTGCGCCTCACCTTTTCTTCTGGCCGCTTTGTCTTTCTGCTTTGCTCGGCCCCCTCTGGGCTGGGGTTACTTCTTTTGTGGTTCCTTGGTTGCCTTCCCCCCCCCCTTTTTTTTTCTTCCTGCTGTTGCGTTTTCTGCGCGCCCCCCACTGTCTCTTTCTTTCTTTGGTTTCCGGCCACGGGTGCCTTGGGCCTTGGCGCCTTGTTTTTCTTTCCTCCTTGTGTTTTTTTTTTAATCGTGCTCCCCCGTTGTCTCCTGCTTTCTCCGGTTTCCGGCCCTGGGTGCCCTGGGCCTTGGCGCTGTGTGCTGTTTTTTTTCTTTGCCTCCCGCTCCTCGGCTCTCCGTGCGCTCTCGCCTCCTTTGTGGTTCCCGCCTGGCTGTTGGCTGCTCCCTGGTGGTTTTAGCCCCCCCCCCCCCTCTTTTGTGTCTCGCTGTTTTTCTCGCTGCCGCTTTCTGCCCCTTTTTTTTTCTTTTTTTTTCTTCCTCGTTGCGCGCCCCCGTTGTCTCCGGCTTTCTTTGATTTCCGGCCCCGCCCGCCCTGGGCCTTGGTGCTGTGTGCTGTTTGTTTTGTTGGCCTCCCGCTCCTCGGCTCTCCGTGCGCTCTCGCCTCTTTTGTGGTTCCCGCCCGGCCGTTGGCTGCTCCCTGGTGGTTGTTGCCCCCCCCCCCCTTTTTTGTGTCTCCCTTTTTTTTTCTCGCTGCCGCTTTTTGCTCCGTTTTTTTTTTCTCGTTGCGCGCCCCAGTTGTCTCTGGCTTTCTCCGGTTTCCGGCCCCGGGTGCCCTGGGCCTTGGCGCTGTGTGCTGTTTGTTTTGTTGGCCTCCCGCTCCGTGCGGTCTCGCCTCTTTTGTGGTTCCCGCCTGGCCGTTGGCTGCTCCCTGGTAGTTGTTGCCCCCCCCCCCCCTTCTGTTTTGTGTCTCGCTGTTTTTCTCGCTGCCGCTTTGTGCTCCGTTTTTTTTTTTCTTCTCGTTGCGCGCCCCCGCTGTCTCTGGCTTTCCCTGGTTTCCGGGCCTGGGTGCCCTGGGCCTTGGCGCTGTGTGCTGTTTCTTCTGTTGGCCTCCCGCTCCCCGGCTCTCGTTGCGCTCTCGCCTCTTTTGTGGGTCCCGCCTGGCCGCTGGCTGCTCTCTGGTGGTTGTTGCCCCCCCCCCCCCTCTTTTGTGTCTCGCTGTTTTTCTCGCTGCCGCTTTGTGCTCCGTTTTTTTTCCTTTCTCGTTGCGCGCCCCCGTTGTCTCTGGCTTTCTCTGGTTTCCGGCCCCGCGTGCCCTGGGCCCTGGCGCTGTGTGCTGTCTGTTCTGTTGGCCTCCCGCTCCTCAGCTCTCCGTGCGCTCTCGCCTCTTTTGTGGTTCCCGCCTGGCGGTTGGCTGCTCCCTGGTGGTTGCTGCCCCCCCCCCCCTTTATGTCTCGCGGTTTTCGTCGCTGCTGCTCGCTGCTCTTTTTTTTTTTTTTTCTGCTCGTCGGCGGTTCTCACCGCCTGCTACCCCCCCCCCCCTGCTGCGTGCGTGGTGCCTTGTGCTGTCTGATGTTGCTGCGCTGCGCTGCCCTTCCGTGTTGCGTGCTGTGCTGTGGTGCCTCGCCTTGCTGTGTTGTGGGCTGCTGCGCGCTGTGCGGTGTTTGTTGGGGTGTTTGTTTCTGTGTTGTGCTGCGCTGCTGGTTGCTGCTGCGTGTTGTGCCGTGCCTTTGGTCATGCCGTTCGGTTGGGTTGTTCGCCGTGTGGCTTGCTGCCTGGTTTTGGTCTGCGTTGCCCTGTGCAGTGCTGTGCTGTGTGTCCCTGGGTGCGGTGCTGCGCCGCGCTGCTGCGCGTCGTGCCTCCCGGTGTTGTGTTGTTTTGTGCTGTGTTGTTTTGTTGCGCTTGTTTGGTGTCACTGCTTGTTGTGCCGTGTCCTCTGGCGCTGCCCGTCGCCCTGGGGCCCTGTGCTTTGCGGCGCTGAGTTTTGCGGTGTTCCCCCGCGCTTTGTGCTCTGTGCTGTGTGTGTTTTGTCTTGGCGCGCTGGTGCGCGCTGTTGTTCGCCTCTGTGCTGCGTGCTGTGTGTGTCCTGGGGTGTCGCGCTGTGCGTTCCCTGTCCTCTCCGCTCTGTGCAGTGCTGTGTTCCGTTGTGCTGGTGCGCTTGCGTCGTGCTGTTCGTGTGGTGCGTGCTGTTGCTAGCGCCGGGTGCTGTGGTGCGCTGCAGTGTGTTGTGCTGCTTCCTTTGGTGTTCTGTGGTGCGGTGCTGGGTTCGGCGGCCCGTGGTTGTCTGCTGGCCGTGTGTTTCGGTGTCGGTGTCCCTGTCTGGCCGCCTGGTCTGGTTCCCTGTGGCTGCTGTGGTTTTCTGTGGTGCCCTGCTTCCCTGTGTCGTGTTCTGTGGTGCTGTGCCGTCTCGTGGTGCTGTGCTGATGTGTTCTGTTGTCGCTTTGCGGCGCTGTCTGTGCTTGCTTTGACCTCCTGTGGCCTCTCGTGCCGTGCTGTGTTGTGCTGTTGGTTGTCTATGCTGTTTTGTGCCCGGTGGTGGTGGGTGTGTGCTGTGGTGCCCTGTCCCTTCCTGCCGGCACGCACAAAAACATTGATTGTGACGCTGTGTTACCCCGCGCCCGTCTCCGCGCTGTTGGGTCACGTTGTTGAAGGCTCTGGTCTCGCCGTTCACCGCTTTGTCGCTGATCCGCGGGGTTGTCTTTGATGGAGTGTTCTTTTCTTGGGTTGGCGTGCCTGCAGCGAGACGGAGGGCAAAAACGGCGAGCGTGGGGCGGAGAAGGGAAGGGGAGGTACATGGAGAAGAGAACAAAGCGAGAGGGCGCAAGTTCAGGCGCGACATTGACCTTGGCATTGGCCACTTTGATCCCTGCGGTAGGTGTAGTTTCGGATGGTGGCATCGAGGACACGATGGAAGCTAATGCGGCTGCCGCAGGGTCTTTGCCTTCCAGGCGCCTGAGGTTCGCCCGCGTTAAGCCGGGCACTTCAGCGCTTGCGCTCGGGCGGACTCCTCCTGTATGTATCTCTGTAATTTCGTCCGCCCCTAGTGATTCTGCATGTTCTCCTAGAGGGCCAGTATCACGGGGTACACCACTTGTAGATGAAGGTCGAGCTCTTACATCATCAGTGTTTGACCTGGTGCTTGTGATCGGCACTGTTTTGGCGCTGAGCGTGACAGACATCTTCACAGTTCAGGAAACAAGTTTTTTTTTGGTGTTCTTGGTGTTCTGCTTTAGCCTTCCAGGGCCTTCCTCTGCTACCAGAAAAGTTTTCTGGTTTGCTCACACTTGTGCTCTTTCCTTGTATTTGTTTTAGAAAAACCTTGCTTATTTTCCCCAAGTCAAAATGAAGTGAACACAAAGATAAAGTAGAGCAAGTCCAGGCACCGGATCAATCAAATCAGGATAAGTCCTTCCACAATCAAAACATGTGTAGCAACCAGGGGCTGCAGATAGACAAATGTAGATCTAAATGCAAAGCTCCTATGGTTTATAAAAAAAATAGATGATTTTATGTGAAAACTGACATGACTCAGGTCCCCGAGATAGTACCAAGCACTTCATGTGCACTCCTTTTGACAAAATGGAGTTGGTTCGGAATATGGGGCAAAGGACTTGAGCCAGACACAGGATATTGCTTGGCCAACATGGCCAAGCATCTGAATTCCGAATCAGTTAAAAAGTGG
The DNA here is from genome assembly GCA_964036045.1 of Eutreptiella sp. 'Long Island Sound 2002'. Taxonomy (NCBI): domain Eukaryota; phylum Euglenozoa; class Euglenophyceae; order Eutreptiales; family Eutreptiaceae; genus Eutreptiella; species Eutreptiella sp. 'Long Island Sound 2002'. The sequence continues at coordinate 135,524,607 of OZ038381.1, forward strand.
AACCACAATAAGTGATAGAAATAATTGAGTATAGGGGCCTTGAGGTCGGGAACCACTGGGGTTAACATACAAGGCCCCAGGCAAGAAGTGCCTACTTTATTTCGGTATTACCTCCATGAAGGAGGATATCTCCGCTCTGTTGAGTGGTAGGGGTGAACTTCATGGTGGGCTAGGGTTTTAACCCTAGTTACGTGGAGAAAGTGTACTTCAAACCTTGAAAAAGAGTGATAAAAAATGAGTAAGTGCTAGTCTCAACATCAACTAAAGGTTTAGGGGGGGCTTGGTCTGGATCAGGCACCCGAAGAAAGGCATGGCAGTGACGTTTTCTTACTGTTGATGTAAAGAGAAGGATTGTCATTGTTTTTGTCGCCAGATTGAAGGGATGTGTCGCATGTGTCTGTACATACTCGCCGTCTCCCCCTGTGATTATGCATTCGTTCAGGCATCTCAGTGCATATCACATTTGCATACATGAGTGTAGTTTATCACACCACAGCCTACCTTTCTCTTTGCAGCCATGAGGTGTTAAGGTGCATGGGGATTAGGACTAGGAGTAGTTTCAATGTTGAAGATACGATGTGAACCCTGTGGGAGACAAGTAGGAATAGGCTTGTGCCACATGAGATGTACATAGTATGTTGTGCAAGCTACGATGGTGAACAATGGACTACAAATCACACACAGGAAATTGGTTTGGCATTTATGTGATCCATTGACCCTATGCTTCGCGCCTTTGTTTAGCTAAAGCTTTCAAACCTGAACGTTCTTGTGAATCTTTTCGCAATTCTTATCACAAAAGAACACCCTAAAACGGAGCCACATGGTGTTTTTCGTTCTCATAGCAGAGGCATGCATACCAAAGCTCTTTGTTTTCGAAGAGTGAGGTATGCCTCTCCTACGCCGGCTCCTAAAATGAAGTGCAATCGCACTAAAATCTTACATCAAAGTAGCACCACGGACACTCCTAAATATTGGAGAGCAAAAAGAAATTTTCAAAACAAGATTACGTCTTTTTGAACATCAATTTTTATGAGCCTATTGCATATTGTGTATTACGGCCATGTGCCACATTTATGTGCCCACATCATGACTGCCGTCCACATGCGTACCATAGTTTAGTAATAGCTACTAGTTGCTAGTGTTACCTACCTAGTTTCAAATCCCCATGCACCGAGACTACCAAATGGTTTTGTTAATATTGATGGTTGCCTTCACATTTGGTCCAATTACCATCGGGCTCCATGGATCCCTATCAAGGTTTCTCTGGGCAAGAAGAAGCCTCCATGGATCGCCATCAGTGTTTCCCTTCGTGAGAAACAACTACGTGGGGCGCCGTCAACGTTTTGCCTTTGTTCCCTTCGTGAGGGATGCCTATGAATGACATCATCGGGATGAACCTCCGTGGAGTGGTATGAAATTACCTTTGTTGGTGAGCGCTCTTGTGGATCGCTTTCATATTCCCTTCATGGTAAACGCTTTCGTGGATCGCTATCGAATTCCCTTCGTGGTAAACGCTTTCGTGGATTGCTATCAAAAATGTGCTTTTGTGAGAAAAGCCCACTTGCACTATCAACGATCCTTGTCAGTGGATGAGACATAGTGCCTCCTATCAACGTTCATTACTGGGAATGCCTTCGATCTCTACCGATGCCCCTTCATGAAAAAACAATTCCCCGTTCACGAGAAGCAAGAGTCCCTTGGTGAGAAGGGCCTTAGTGGATGCGATGAACTTCCCTTTCATGAGAGTGTCCTCCTTGAAATGCCTACACGCCTTTCGTACCGAGCTCCGCCAAGTTTATGGTCAATTTTGTACATTGGCCTTGAAGCTGTATTGAGAGTTTCCCCATGCTATATGTGATTTGGTGCTTATGAGCTGGTTGATACAATTATGGACATTGGACAAGTACGGGTAAGTGAGTACGGGTAAGGTTCGGAAATCGATTTATCCAATCAATCGGATAATTGGATTAATTGGATTCATTGGGTCTAATGTGACAAACAATCGGTAAAACTGATTATTTTGAAAACTGGTATAAAGCAATTAATCCGACAAGTTATGTATGAAAAAGAAATATTTCGTTGATACACGATGAAATGTTTCTTATCAAAAACCAGAGGATTTTGCAAAGATACAGGCAATTGGGGATAAAAGTCCAAGGTTTAGCATGTCTTTCACCTCTTTTTTTCTGTTTACCTTCACGTAGGTAAACGTTCACGGCTTTTTGGCAATAATTGCATTTTGTAGAGACGAGAATCGAAAATGACCGATTAATTTTGTGTCATATAATCGGAATAATTGGTTATTTTTATGGAAATAATTGAAAACAATCGGTTATTTTTGCATGAAACCGATTCCGAACCTTAAATACGGGACACTATGTTGGAGAGTTGGACATGGTGTTCTACTCCCGGACCCGCACCTCCTCTCACTCGGAAGGACGGTCCAACGATGGCTTTGACTTGTACGCAGAAGCCCGTGCACCAAGGGCAAGCACCCCTTCAATTCCCCGGCGGATTGCCCTTGGAATGACGTTCTAACGCCAAGGCCTTGCTTCGCTGGGTTTGGATACTAGCCTTTGTATGGACAATGGTGTGGTACCAGCGCGTCATGCAGATCAGAAGGTGATGGCGGTCCAGATGTATGCCGCGGTTCAGGTGAGCGCTGGATACGCCCAGGGTACCGTAGACCTACAGACCCGAGGGTTGGTTTGCAGCGTGGCCCACCAAGATCTCGCCTGAGAGTGTACCTTTTGTGCGGATAGTCTGCTACACCTTGTCCGTGACTTTAAACGGTGAAGCCCTAGGCCGGAGAAGGGCCGGCAGCAAATGCCGTGGCCCCTGCCCCATGCGGTACAGTGCTCTGGAGATCGCAGTGACGGGTCGGTACGGAAGGACTGTAAGGAGGGGAAGCAATTTGACAGGTCCACAAAAACTAAGATGTCGTGCGCTGCAGACACCTAGTGATAAAAGGGTGCCAGGCTTTATAACTTTTGGTTTGCTTATGAGTTGAGCCCCCAAGGTGAATCAATGGATAGGACAACTGTGTTCCTGATTGCTCAGCAACTCCCATGGAGGCGGGCCACTGGTTCAATGGAGCACTTGGAGAATTTGGTCACGAGTCTCAATACCATGTTCGGGATGGAGCTGTGCCTTTTCCTTTTTCTCCGTTAGAGTTATTACAAACAAATGGATTTGCAGATCACAGGGCGTACAGTGATGGGCCAGGTTGACTCCAGTGAAATTGGCGCGATGTTCAACTTTGTGGACTGGAATGGCTTCGTGGGCACAGGCACAGCATGTCTTTGTACTGAGTCGTGCGAGAGTATCTTCGCCTAGACCAACGTGTCACTCTGGGGACGGAGGTGTCATGGTGTTCAATTCTACTTCTTTCAACCCAAGCACGTTCCAGAGTTTATGCTGACGGTAGAGACTGTGACGTGCAGTGTGTTTGCGGTGTTTGCGGCCCATCCTGCTGACTGCTTCTGACCAGCTGCTTGCAGGGATCCTGGCTAAGTCGGATCCTGAAATGCTCGACAACGGTTCTCTGAAGTCGCAGACGAGATGGGCTAATAGCCAGCTGTTGACCAGCGACGTGCATGTAACCAAGCCGCTGTTGGCACACTTGACCTCCAAAGAGTCCACTTTGTCTCAAGAGCGTACAGACTCCTATGTCCCACGGTTTGTTCTGGGCCGTTCAGATATAGTCAAGGATACCCAGACCGAAAAAGCTGTGGCCCTTTCCAACCGCTCGGAGACAGCCGCCCGAGTCACACGTGTTCATGCAAAATAGGACTACTGTGCCACGATGTGGACGCAGCAAGCCGTCCAACAGTGTGTCAACGGCTTGGGTTCTGCAGGCGGTTCTGCTCTACGTCAGACTGGCTGCTGCAGGGCTACCAGCGTTGCAGCTGCACGTTTTTTTCAGCCAATGTTAAAAAATGTGGCTGACGTACAACACTATGCACCAACCTAGTGTCAGCCAGATGTCATTCAAGAGAAGTTGGAACTACTTGTACTAATGGTTCTTGAAAAATGAAGCCCCATAGACCCATGCTTTGCAGAAATATCTTGAGGTGTATCATGCCCCAAGGAAGATTCTTGTGGTCATACTGATGAAGCGGGAAGAAGACAACACAATCATCGCGGTCGTAACAGTGGAGGGCGTCAAGGCGGCAGAGCCCGGGTTCAAGGGTCGTTGTCACGGTTACGATCCTGGTTACAGCTAAAGAGGCGGCAAAGGCACGAAGCTACGAGAGAAGTACGCAACGGACCCCCCTAACCAGCAGATGTTACGCAACGACAGATGGACAGTTGCCTATATCCGCAAAGGCGGGTGCACTGGGACCCGGATTGTATGGACCATCTGTGTGTGCATTTGGGCTTTGCTGGGGCTTTTGTCTTCTGCTGCGTGTATCAGCAAGGAAGGAGCCAGGTTTCCAAAATGGCTCAAGCCCGTATCGTCAACGCACAATCCAAGCGGCTGTACCCCTGGGAAAGCTGCTGTTGGAACCCAACACGAAGCCATGCAGGCCCCTTGACAAACCACAGCTTTTGCAGGAGATGTACGTGGGAGTTGTTGAAGGAGTCCTTGCCACTGACGTCCAACTGGCCCCCATGGCACCACTGCCCAACGCAGCAGAAGCGCAGGAACCAGAAATTGAAGCGCGGCTGCCTCTCGTGAATGCAGCAGCATTGAATCCTTTGGATCATGCCCATGCTAGATCCCAGGAGGGGCAGTAAGGCTTCACGCTTTGTGTTGTCATGCGCCCTGCTTCACTTATGTGTTCCTCGCCATGCAAGATGAAGAAACTACTGTCCAAGGGCAGGCAAAATACATAGGCGTTGCTCAGAATCTACATGCCGTTGGGGACGAAGCTGCCAAAAGCTGACGACGATTGCTGAAAGAAGGTGTTGGAGCCACCAATGAGCTGAACAGCTGAATTCTATGTGGATACCAATGTCCATGTGGCTCTCTTTGTGCTCCATTCTCCCGAGATGGATTTGGTGATTTTCAATACCGCTAGGCCACACCATGCGAGCGCTAAAGCTGAGGCTCAGCTAGTACAAGGCCACTAGCAGGATGTACCCATGCTAGGCATACGGACTGGACGTGCCCCAACGTTGGGATTCACAAACGTTGCTTGTCAATTTTTTGGAAAATCAACGAACGAACAAACGAACAAATGAACGAACGATCAAAATAAACGAACATTGTTTGATAAATTTACCCCTGTTAATGTCGTTTCGGTTTGCTTCTAATTGATTGCTTGCTTCTATTGCGCCCCATCCGATTGGTACTTCCTTCTCATGTACAAAAAATGAAACTTGTGCTTTTTTTAAAAAAGGAGACTCAGAACGTTTCTTTTCACAAAAGAATGTTTCAGATTTTGCTATGATATTTTGTGACATACAAATATGAAAAAATGTAATGAATGGGCAACACTAGTGTAGAGCAGGGCAGGGAACGCAAAAACAATAGACAGGCACAGACTGCAGCTCTGTAAATTGCGTCAACTTGCAGGAACATGTAAATCGGAATTTAATTACAAACAACTTTGCGTCGGCCTTTTATCGAAATCCATAGAGCGTCGAATCAGCCTGGCCAGCCACAAAAGGCGCTGTTCAGTGCAAAAAATCCCACAGAGCTTCGAAGGTCCAGGAAGGTGTTTTTGGAATGCTGGAGTCGTCGTGACCACTGCTTGAGCAACAGAATTTGATTTTCAGAATGTAGTCCCGAAACCTCGCGTCGGCTTTTTATCGAAATCTACGGGTCGGCAATCGTCTAGAAAGGTGTTTTCTGGTTGCAGGGGGCCTCGCGGACACCGCTGGAACGTCAGATTGTCATTTTTGGAAAGTCAGGGTAAAAGTTCGCCATGGCTTGGTATCGAAATCTACGAGTCCTGGGTCGTTGAAAAAGGGGTTTTCCGGGTGCACAAGGCTTCGTCGTCAATACTGGATCGTGAGATTTTGATTTTGAGATGCCGCGGTGAAAGTTTGCGGCGGCTTCTTCCCGGCATCAATGGAGCCCTGGTGTCCTCGAGTGGGTTTGTTGGACTCCTCTCCACGTCTACTTTGTTGCTGTACCTTCAGACTTTGCTCCTGCGCAGCGTATCAAAGAGAGCCGCCCGGGGCGGCTGCCAGCTCCCGAGATGGCGTGGAAAGCAGGGGAACATGGGCAATGTCATCAGTTTGAACATACTTGTAGGAATTCGGTGGAATTCAGTCAATTTCCCATTTTTTTGTTCAGCTGGGGTCTTATCGTCTGTGCTTCGCTTGAAAAATTGCAAGCGCGCGCGCAGCTTCTTCCGCGGCAGGGGCCTGCGGGACGTCGTTGTTCAAACGTCGTTTGTTGGGAAAATTTTGTAAGCGTAACAAACAAACGATCGTTCAGTCGCTAAACGATCGCTTATCCCAACCCTGACGTGCAATGCCTTGAGTTTGCTGCACAGGACCACCTGCAGATGGGCCGTAGAGGCCAGGTCCATTTCATACAAAATGTGGATACAGCAGAACGTCCCAGCCGCGACAACGATTTGAAGATGAATGTTTATTTCAGCAATGCTGCGGATGCTGACCGTCCCCATACCAGGGTGCAAGTGCAACCGTCTATATCCTAACTGCGCGGAGGGGGACACCTTGTTCCTGACCAGCTAGCAAGCGCAGATCACCCACACCAACCAAAAACTCACCCGTACACCCAACATATGACTCTTCTACCTTGGTGGGCCTTTGGTGGTGCACTTGTAAACACTTTCCGAAAAAGTGTCTTTTTTCTATGCCTCCAAGAAGAAACACTTATGTGGCCTTGTTTTGGCCCATAACAGACATTGGTTGTTGTGTTGGTCATAAAAAGGGCTTTCAAACAGAAAAAAACTTCTCCAAAAACTCACCACTAAGACTTAGTTATGGCTTCTACACTTTGCGGCCCTCTGCTGAATGTCATGTCCAAATGATGCTCATTTGTTACAATGAGCCAAGCAATGGGACATGATTGCTTGTTCGACCAGTTTCCGAGACATGCATTTGTTGCCGACATGTCTGCTGTGTGATCGTAATGTTTGTACTGGTGCCGGCTTCGGCCGGCATCCCTTTTTTTTAAGATTTTCGTTCCGGTGGGACAAATCTATATTGCATGATTCCGCCGGCCGCATCAGGCGCCACCAGTACAGTTGGGTAGCCCATCTCCCCCCGTGGGCGGTGCCACCGTCGGATCGTTGGTTCCATCCCCTGTGCACCCCATTTTGCACCTGGGGGGAGCTGGCGCAGCCAAAGCGCAGCACCCGCCGCCGCATTTTTTGCGCGTGCAAGTCGCACTAGTGAGGTAGTCTCATGGGCAAGGGTTTTCCTTATCTAGAGAAACTGCGCGCAAGTTGCGAGCTGGTTCACGCCCATTTTCAAGCTGTTGGGCTCGAAGACAGCTCGGAAACTGTGTGCCACATGTGGCCAAAAATGAAGACAATTAAGAAGAAACTGTTTAATTGCACATTTCTCCTGCAGATATCTCCGAAAAATGAATGATTTCCAGATCTTGCTGCTGCTGCCATGTTTGGCAACAGCACCAGGTGTGCCAAAGAAGGACAAAAAAGGTTTTCCAAAGCTTGACGGCAACCTAAGAAAGCATTGGCTTCAATGCCCGGAAGAAATATGGAGATGATCCTCAGAAAGAAAAAACATATTTTCCCTGAGGGTGTGCCTACTGCAGATACTCATTGATTTCCCATTGTAGTTTACCAAGAGCTCTGGGAGGAGGAGTGCGTACTGCAGATCGCCGGGCTGAAGACTGCGATCTTGAAAAATTGACATGTGTCGTCATTTTTCATTCAAAGCCTTCTTGAAGTGACAATTTATCATACCCCTGTAAATAGTTCTGACGGATTCGTTCCTAAGTTGATGTAAAGAGAAGGATTGTCATTGTTTTTGTCGCCAGATTGAAGGGATTTTCGCATGTTTTTCTACATACTCGCCGTCTCTCCCTGTGATTATGCGTTCATTCATGCATCTCAGTGCATATCACATTTGCATACATGAGTGTAGTTTATCACACCACAGCCTACCTTTCTCTTTGCAGCCATGAGGTGTTAAGGTGCATGGGGATTAGGACTATGAGTAGTTTGGATGTTGAAGATACGATGTGAACCCTGTGGGAGACAAGTAGGAATAGGCCTGTGCCACATGAGATGTACATAGTATGTTGTGCAAGCTACGATGGTCAACAATGGACTACAAATCACACACAGGAAATTGGTTTGGCATTTATGTGATCCATTGACCCTATGCTTCGCGCCTTTGTTTAGCTAAAGCTTTTAAACTTGAAAGTCTTTGTGAATCTTTTCGCAATTCTTATCACAAAAGAACACCCTAAAACAGAGCCACATGGTGTTTTTCTTTCTCGTAGCAGGGGCATGCATACCAAAGCTCTTTGTTTTCGAGGAGTGAGGTATGCCTCTCCTACGCCGGCTCTTAAAATGAAGTGCAACATTTATGTGCCTAAATTAAGACCGCCGTCCACTTGCGTACCATAGTTTAGTAATAGCTACTAGTTGCTAGTGTTATCTACCTAGTTTCAAATCCCCATGCACCGAAACTACCAACTGGTTTTGTTAATGTTGATGGTTGCCTTGACATTTGGTCACATTACGATCGGGCTCCATGGATCCCTATCAAGGTTTCTTTCGGCAAGAAGAAGCTTCCATGGATCGACATCAGTGTTTCCCTTTCTGAGAAACAACTACGTGGGGCGCCGTCAACGTTTTGCCTTTGTTCCCTTCGTGAGGGATGCCTATGAATGACAACATCGGGATGAACCCCCGTCGAGTGGTATGAAATTACCTTTGTTGGTGAGTGCTTTTGCGGATCGCATCGTATTCCCTTCATGGTAAACGCTTTCGTGGATCGCTATCGAATTCCCTTCGTGGTAAATGCTTTCGTGGATTGCTATCAAAAACGTGCTTTCATGAGAAAAGCCCACTTGCGCTATCAACGTTCCTTGTCACTGGATGAAACATAGTGGATTGCTATCAACGTTCATTACTGAGAATGCCTTCGATTCCTACCGTTGCCCCTTCATGAAAAGAGCAACTCTCCGTTCATGAGAAGCAACAGTCCCTTGGTGAGAAGAGCGTTAGTGGATGCGATGAACTTCCCTTTCATGAGAGTGTCCTCCTTTAAATGCTTACACCCCTTTTGTACCGAGCTCCGCGAAGTTTATGATCAATTTAGTACATAGTCTTTGAAGCTGCTTTCAGAGTTTGCCCATGCTGTATGTGAATCGGAACTAATGAGCTGGTTGATGAAATCATGGACATCGGACAAGGACAGGTAAGTAAGTACGGGACACTGTGTTGCAGAGTTGGACATGGTGTTCTTCTCCGGGACCCGCACCTCCTCTCACTCGGAAGGACGGTCCAATGATGGCTTTGACTTGTACGCAGAAGCCCGTGCACCAAGGGCAAGCACCCCTTCGATTCCCCGGCGGATTGCCCTTGGAATGATGTTCTAACGCCAAGGCCTTGCTTCGCTGGGTTTGGATACTAGCCTTGGTATGGACAATGGTGTGGTACCAGCGCGTCATGCAGATCAGAAGGTGATGGCGGTCTAGATGTATGCCACGGTTCAGGTGAGCGCTGGATACGCTCCGGGTACCGTAGACCTACAGACCCGAGGGTTGGTCTGCAGCGTGGCCCACCAAGATCTCGCCTGAGAGTGTACCTTTTGTGCGGAAAGTCTGCTACACCTCGTCCGTGACTTCAAACGGTGAAGCCCTAGGCCGGAGAAGGACGGGCAGCAAATGCCGTGGCCCCTGCCCCATGCGGTACAGTGCTCTGGAGATCACAGTGACGGGTCCATACGGAACGGCTGTAAGGAGGGGAAGCAACTGGAGAGGTCCACAAAAACTAAGATGTCGTGCGCTGCAGAAACCTAGTGATAAAAGACTGCCAGGCTTTATAACGTTTGGTTTGCTTATGAGTTGAGCAGCCAAGGTAAATCAATGGATGAGACAACTGTGTTCCTGATTGCTCAGCAAGTCCCATGGAGAGAGGCCACTGGTTTAATGGAGAACTTGGAGAATTTTATCATGAGCCTCAATACCATGTTTGGGATGGAGCTGTGCCTTTTCCTTATTCTCCATCACACTTATTACAAACGAATGGATTTGCAGATCACAGGGCGTACAGTGATGGGCCTGGTTGACTCCAGTGAAATTGCCGCGATGTTCAACTTGGTGGACTGAAATGCTTTTGTCATCACAGGCACAGCATGCCTTTGTACTGAGTCGTGCGAGAGTTTCTTTGCCCAGACCAACGTGTCACTTTGGCAACGGAGATGTCATGGTGTTCAATTCTACTTCCTTCAACCCAAGCACGTTCCGGAGCTCATGCTGACGGTAGAGACTGTGACGTGCAGTGTGTTTGCGGTGTTTGCGGCCCATCCTGCTGACTGCCTCTGACCAGCTGCTTGCAGGGATCCCTGCTAAGTAGGATCCTGAAACGCTCGACAACGGTTCTCTGAAGTCGCAGACCAAATGGGCTGATAGCCAGCTGTTGATCAGCGACGTGCATGTAACCAAGCCGCTGTTGGCAGACTTGACCTGCAGAGAGTCCACTTTGTCTCAAGAGCGTACAGACTCCTACGTCCCACGGTTTGTTCTGGGCCGTTCGGATATGGTCAAGGATACCCAGAACGAAAAAGCTGTGGCCCTATCCAACCGCTCGGAGACAGCCGCCCGAGTCACACGTGTTCATGCATATTAGGACTACTGTGCCATGATGTGAACGCAGCAATCCGTGCAACAGTGTGTCAACGGCCTGGGTTCTGCAGGCGGTTCTGCTCTACATCAGACTGGCTGCTGCAGGGCTACCAGCGTTGCATGTGCACCAATTTTCCATGCGATGTTAAAAAATGTGGCTGAAGTACAACACTATGCACCGACCTAGTGTGAGCCAGATGTCATTCAAGAGAAGTTGGAACTACTTGTACTAATGGTTCTTGAAAAATGAAGCCCCATAGACCCATGCTTTGCAGAAATATCTTGAGGTGCATCATGCCCTAAGGAAGATTCTTGTGGTCATACTGATGAAGCGGGAACAAGACAACACAATCATCGTGGTCGTAACAATGGAGGGTGTCATGGCGGCAGAGCCCGGGTTCAAGGGACGTTGTCACGGTTACAGTCCTGGTTACAGCCCGAGAGGCGGCAAAGGCCGGAAGCTACGAGAGAAGTACGCAACAGACCCCCCTAACGAGCAGATGTTACGCAACGACAGATGGACAGTTGCCCATAGCCGCAAAGGCGGGTGCACCGGGACCCGAGTTGTATGGAACCATCTGTGTTTGCATTTGGGCTTTGCTGGGGTTTTTGTCGTCTGCTGCGTGTATCAGCGGGGAAGGAGGCTGGTTTCTGAAATGGATCAGGCATGTATTGTCAACGCACAATCCAAGCGGCTGTACCCCTGGGAAAGCTGCTGTTGGAACCCGACATGAAGCCGTGCAGGCCCCTTGACAAACCACAGCTTTTGCAGCAGATGTACGTGGGAGTTGTTGAAGGAGTCGTTGCCACTGGCGTCCAACTGGCCCCCATGGCACCACTGCCCAACGCAGCAGGAGTGCAGGAACCAGAAATTGGAGCGCTGCTGCCTCTTATGAATGCAGCAGCATTGAATCCTTTGGATTATGCCGATGCTAGATCCCAGGAGTGGCAGTAAGGCTTCACGCTTTGTGTTGTCATGCGCCCTGCTTCACTTATGTGTTGCTCGCCATGCAAAATGAAGGAACTACTGTCCAAGGGCAGGCAAAATACATGGGCGCTGCTCAGGATCTACAGGCCTTTGGGGATGAAGCTGCCGAAAGCTGACGACGATTGCTGAAAAAAGGTGTTGGAGCCACCAATGAGCTGAACAGCTGAATTCTATGTGGATAACAAGTTTGATATGGCTCTCTCTGCGCTGCATTCTCCCGAGATGAATTTGGTAAGTTCCAATACCGCTAGGCCACACCATGTGAACGCCTCAAGCGGAGGCTCAGCGAGTACAAGGCCACTAGCTGGAGTTACCCGTGCTAGGGATACGGACTGGATGTGCACCAGGGTTGGGATTAACAAACGTTGCATGTTAATGTTTTGGGAAATTAACGAACGAACGAACGAACAAACGAACGAACGATGAAAGTAAACGAACATTGTTTGTTAATTTTTAGCTTGTTCATGTCGTTTCGGTTTGCTTCTAATGTTTGCTTCCTTCTATTGCGCCCCAGCCGATTGGTACTTCCTTCTCATGTACAAGAAATGAAACTTGTGCTTGTTTTTAACAAAGGAGACTCACAGAAGCATGTTTCAGATTTTGCTAGGATATTGTGTGACACACAAATATGAAAAAATGTACTGAATGGGCAACACTAGTGTAGAGCAGGGCAAAGAACGCAAAAACAATAGACAGGCATTCACTGCAGCTCTCTAAACTGCGTCAACTTGCAGGAACATGTAAATGGGAATTCAATTACAAACAAGTTTGCGTCGGCTTTTTATGAACATTCACAGAGCGTCGAAGGTCCAGGAAGGTGTTTTTGGGATGCTGGAGTCGTCGTGACCACTGCTTGAGCAACAGAATTTGATTTTCAGAATGCAGTCCCGAAACTTCGCGTCGGCTTTTTATCGAAATCTACTGGTTGGCAATCGCCGAGAAAGGTGTTTTCTGGTTGCAGGGGGCCTCGCGGACACCGCTGGAACGTCAGATTTTAATTTTTGGAAAGTCGGGGTAAAAGTTCGCATCGGCTTGTTATCGAAATCTACGAGTCCTGGGTCGTCGGGAAAGGTGTTTTCTGGGTCCACAAGGCTTCGTCGTCAATACTGGAACGTGAGATTTGGATTTTGGGACGCGGGGGTGAAAGTTTGCGGCGGCTTTTTCTCGGCATCAATGGAGCCCTGGTGTCCTCGAGTGGGTTTGTTGGACTCCTCTTCACGTCTACTTTCTTGCTGTACACTCAGACTTTGCTCCTGCGCAGCGTATCACAGAGCGCCGCCCACGGCGGTTGCCAGCTCCCGAGATGGCGCGGAACGCAGGGGGACATCCGCATTGTCATCAGTTTTAACTTACTTGTAGGAATTTGGTGGAATTTAGTCAATTTCCCTTTTTTCTGTGCAGCTGGGGTCTTATCATCTGTGCTTCGCGTTAAAAACCCGCGAGCGCCAGCGCAGCTTTTTCCGCGGCAGGGGCCTGCGGGACGTTGTTGTTAAAACGTCGTTTGTTAGGAAGCTTTTGTAAGCGTACCAACCAAACGATCGTTCAGTCGCTAAATGATTGCTTATCCCAACCCTGACGTGCACTGCCTTCAGTTTGCTGGAGAGGACCACCTGCAGATTGGCCTCAGAGGCCAGGTCCAGTTCATACAAAATGTGATAATAGCAGAACGTCCCAGCCGCGATAACGATTTGAAGATGAACAATTTTTTCAGCAATGCTGCAGATGTTGACCGTCCCCATACCAGGGTGCAAGTGCAGCCGTCTATATCCTAACTGCGTGGAGGGGCACACCTTGTTCCTGACCAGCTAGCCAGTGCAGACCACCCATGCAGCGGTTGAGCCAACTGAGGGGAAGAAAATGTCTACAGTCACGTGATGAGACCCGGCAAACACCCTGGCCAACGCCGTCTAGAAAAGACGAGGATGCAGGCCTTGTTACTGCTGATTTTGCAGACTGTTGTCACTCTCGCCAGTCCTTGCACGGACCATGACAGTCTCATTGCTCTGAATACCATGGCTGAGGGTGTGCCGACCAGTGATGAGATTGTGAATTTCATGGCGGACGTCTCACACAAGCACTTCAAGGGGTCCCTTCGTTGTACCAAGATTGAGTTGAATGAGACCTGTGCTGCTGGAATTACGCTGAATCTGCCGCCGCTAAGCCATGTTTGTGGATGTTGAAGAGGAGAACATCTACAAATACGTGCTCACTTTGTTTTTCTAGCGAGACGATGGCCTCGACTTTGTTGATGACAGCCTATACAAGTGACATGACTATGCCTACGGCAAGTACCCTCATTTTTGCACGACTTCAACGAGAGGTTCAAGAATGGGAGCGGTATTCAGCAGATGGTGCTGAACGGCCATGAGGGTGTCCGTCTGACCAGCTATAGTCCCAGTGCTGGCTCCTGGCAGCCTGTGACCAATGCTCTGACTGTCATTTGGATGAACTACTCTGCCATTGACATCAATACACTCAGAAAATAATATGGCTGTTCTCGACGGTGGACCGTCTCATGAAGCTTTGCGTCAACCTTGTCATTGCTGACGTCACGTGGGTGTATACTGTACGCGGTCCCAGTGGCTTGGTGCACCTCCCAGCTGACACACATTTGAAGCTTTCAGGCTCATCTCTGGCATCCGCTACTCCCGCTAGTAGCCATCTCACGCACTACTACAATTTTGACTGCAGGTTATTCTTGGGTCGTTTTCCCGGTGCCTTACACTGCCTGACTGTGTTGATCCCTGGTGACTAAGGTTGGCACATCGCTGACCTGGGTGCTGAACCTAAGCACTTGCCGTGTTACGATGAGAGTGGCCCCATCCCTGGCCGTTTGGATATGTCAAGAACCGTGGGTGATGGTCCAGGCAGAGGCGCTGGTCAAGTTTGGTGGAGCCAACCTCTTGTCCCGCTGTATTTGGTTCCTGAACTTTGGTGCGTTGAGTACCTTCACCAGAGGTCCCACCAAGGGGTCCTCCTCCTTACCACTTAGAGACCCACTTACCAACGCTGGCGGCTGAATCCAGAGGTCAGACACCCAACAAGTCTAACAGCTCCAAGAGGCAAATTACCAAGACGACAAATGGTGGGAGTCACTTTTATGGCCACCAGTTGGTCTCCACTGCGAGTAACTCTGAGAATCGCTCTCTTTAGTGCTGGCAGCCTATAGAACGCTGGGTCGCTATGTTGGAGGGCACGTTTGCTTTCGCCCTCACCAAGACGGGCAGGCCGGGGGAGCCTACTACGTATGCAGCCCATGACCACCTGGATACCTGGTTTTTGGACCTTGACCCCACGGTCCCCAGAGCCTACATTAGGGCTATTCTGCAGTGCTATTCTGGGACTCCATTAACTGCAGGGTCACTCCGACAGTCTTCTCGCTGTTTGTTTGGCTCTTTGTTGGCGGCGTTGTATTTTATGGCTTGGGTGTCTCTCACTCCCTGTCTCTTGCTCACCCTCTCAGACAGAGATTTGCTGGTCTTCGTAGCAGTCACTCTGGGTTTGGGTTTGTTTCCCTCTTATGTTTCCTGACGGTGGTTGGGACGTTGGGGACTGTTCGGACTTGGTCTTGATATGTATTCTTTGTTTTCCTTCATGCAGATGTGCAATCATCTGTTGTACATAGCCTTGAATGAGAAAAAAGCAGGGTTTACACCTCTGCCAGCCTGCCTCCGGCTATGTTCTTCCCGAAAGTGCTGGATTGTCCAAATTGCATGTATTACAGCTTTCAGCCATGTCACAACCTTTTCGGGTGTATAGGGCAGACAAGTGGCTGCAGGTCTCTGATGAATGGTGTCTCCTCCTTTAGAAAGCATTTCCGGCCAGAGCCCTTGTACATACCCCTGGTGATGCAGCGCTGAACAATAAATTTGTTGGCTGTCAGAAAGGTTACACAAACGACCAGTTCAAGGAGAACCCATTGACAGCGTTGAGGGCAGGGGGTCTGAGGGGCCAATCCCCGTCTTGCTTTCAGACACTGAGGTGGCGGCCTCCAGGCCACCAAATTCGCAATTCTGTTTGGAATGTGCTGTCAGGAATGTAATGAATGACTGTGATGAGCAACCTCTAAAGGCCACCCATTGCTTGTGAGTCTGCCTGAACCAACTGTCAGTGTTGAGGAGTGTATAGGCACGTTGTACGACAGCAGTCCAGTATAACAGAAGACCTAATCCAGGATGTGTAGTTACTAGAGCTGTTGTACAGGGTCGTGTCCGGTTTTTGCTCAGACAGATCACCCGGGAGACATACCGTGCGCTCCACTCTGTTCATCCTTCCGTCCCCTTTTGCTGCAGGGAGATGAACAGTGATTGGCGGAGAGTTCCAGTGTGCCTGGTTAGGTAACGCCCCCTTGCAGCACCTTTGCACTCTGAGCGTGAAACGCTACTTCTACACGCAGCCAGGGCACCCAGTGCCAGGCGTGCCAGGTGTATACAGTTAACAGTGTGAGTGTCCTTATCGTTCTCAATTTCAATCATGCATATACCGTTACCAAGGGATTACGCCTACAGGTCTCCTCTCTACGTGCTCATTTGGATCAGGTACTTCACACAGTGGTTTTCCCCGGTTTAACCAGGTGGAACTCGGAAGGGGCGCGGTTGAACCGCTGAACTGCGGTTGAACCGCCGTTGAACCACCGCCAGCGCTGGCGGCGGCAGCTGCGCCAGCGGCGCGCGCTTTTCTGAACAAAATATTTGCGTAACCACCTGAAACTGACGCGTGACAAACCTTTTTTAAAAAATGTCCCAGCACTGGCTGCAAGTGGTGAACGACCACTACAGCGAGTGGGGGGACCAACAGCTGGTGGACGACTTGTTCACCTTCATTTGCACAAACAGCACGACAAGACGCCTATGGAAACAACTTGCTGACTGAATTGGTAACACACAGAGGGCTTCCAAACAGACAAAAAGGGCTACAAAACAAGCTTTCACAGAATTCGACGTAGTGCGCCTCATGTTGGACCTTAGGGTGCCGAAGTGAAGGTATGTGGCATAATGCACACATGCCTACAAGTGGTTCAACGTGGTTCAACGGTGCGGTTGAACCGTTATCACAAATGAACAATTGTGATTGTGCTTCATGAAAACGTTTGCACGGCAAAATAATCGCCTAATGTTGCCCAAAGCATGAACATATAAGTTGCAACGTGTTGCCCGCATCACAAATGTGGATACTTTGTGGTTTGTACCATTCGACGCTTTTTGGTGCCATGACGGCAACCCATTCAACCGCAGGTTCAACCACGCACTTTATCCCAATTTCTCCGTTCAACCGTCCCTAGGTACGAGGAGCTTATTTCGTGGGCCGATGCCAAAGAGAAGAAAACCCGTGCAAGCACCGTCCCATGGACACATTGCTTTCCGTCGTATGCAACGATGGATAAAGCTGGGTCAACGTTAAGTGAGAGACAAGTACTAAAAACGACCATAAAGGATGGAAGAGTTGGGGTTCGTTGGGATGTGGATGATTGGATACAATATATAGGTGATCAAAGGGATGTGCTAGAAGAAATGCACTTCCCAAGATTTAGGGATGATCACCCCTATGTACTTATAGTGCGTGGTGATGGGTTTCCATGTGGAGCAAGGTCATGGTGCCAAATTGCTTGTGGTTTTGCAAACGACATGCAAAAAGCACGAAACTTGCTCTACAATTGGAACCTTGACCTTGCTCTCGTAAGTGAGCATGAAATGGATCTTGTGCGTGTCCTCTTTGGAGAGACATAAAAAAAAAACAACAAATTATTGACCGTGGCTACATGTTGCTCTGAGGGTTTTGGGTGCGATCGGTTGTCATTATTGGAGGCAATAGCCCTTGGCTTTGTCATATACTTGGTCTATCAACATTTTATGAAATTAGTTCAATTTATTCTTTCGCGACATGGTGTAGGGAGAAAGAAAGATGGGTAGAATTCGAATGGCGACGAAGTACAAGACTTGAAGCAAAATTTCTAAAGTATCGGAAACAAGGAGTTAGTTGTGTTGGTGCAAAAGGGGGCATCCAAAGTCCACTATTGAAAGTGGATGACCGTATGGGGTGTGTCATCATGTGTGTTCTTCATCTTGTGATACGATGTGGTGAATACTTAACAACGTTTGTGCGCACACGAGCCACAATGTTGACGGTACCACAACAATCCAAGGTTCAAAGCCTCCTAAAGGAAGCTAAGACCAATATTTCTTTGAAAGGCCGGTCCTTCCCCGATGGGGAAGAGACATGGCACTTGTTTGCCAATTGGTTGCCCATTGCAAAGAGTTTGCGTCTAACACCACATGTCACCACTATCGTTGAGTACATGGGGAAATTGCTAACCGCTATCTATCGGTGGACATATGATCCATTCGTCCAAGGGTGTGCACAAATTGCAAAAAGGTTTCAAACTACTCTATGTCCCCATAAACGATCTCCCTACTTGCTTTGGCTCCGCAACGAGGGGGTCATCGTATTGGGTAATTTGCACCCTTTGGGGGGGCCATGTTTTGTGGCGACATTGTGGAGTCGCTTAATTATGTCTTTAGAGACAACTTTCCAACCACAAGTTCCCGGCTAGGTGGCCGTAGGGCTACCAAGGAGGAAAAGGATGAGTCGATGCTGCGACACGCGCGCGAGCGCACCTTCCTCTACAAGGAGGTGCCTCGATGGGATCGGCGGCGGCGACGGGAAGATGAGCACGTAGTGCACGCTCAATTGGAAGTTGGCAACTAGGAGGTGTGTGTGTGGTTCAACCGTGGTTTGGGAGGTTCATCCGCGCGGTTGAACCGGCTTTCCCACGGTTTCACCCCTGCTTCTCTCAGGTGCCTTTGCGCCATGGACAAGGAGTCTTTGGGAAAGGCT
Organism: Eutreptiella sp. 'Long Island Sound 2002'; assembly: GCA_964036045.1. Taxonomy (NCBI): domain Eukaryota; phylum Euglenozoa; class Euglenophyceae; order Eutreptiales; family Eutreptiaceae; genus Eutreptiella; species Eutreptiella sp. 'Long Island Sound 2002'. The sequence goes on from OZ038381.1 coordinate 135,543,176, forward strand.
CTGCAGGACTGCCTGCGTGCACTGGGTACGGGACAAGGCGCCGATCCACCGGCCACCCCAGCGCCACAAGCAGCGGCAGTGCCTCCAGCTTCCCTACTGGCCGACAAGTTCCCGCTGAAGGAAGAAGTGGTGGTCCACAACACCTGCAACCCCGACACCACCCTGGCGCCCGAGACGCCTGGGTGGCCGTGGCTGGCTGACGTGACGCCGAAGTATGTGTTCCGCCGTGCCATGAGGCTCTGAATGAAGAAGCACCGCCAAGAAGACAAGGATGGGGTCCAGTCCTACCCCTGGGAGACGAAGTGCCTGAGCGCCGGGGAGGTTTCGGAGTGGAAGGTGCTGCGTGTGGGCCTGTCGACCAACCCCCACGGCCACATGTCCCTGGACAAACCAGGTCTGGATGCCCTGTTCAGGATATCGGCCACTGCGGGTTGCGATGTTGCCAGGAGCGCGTCTTGGTTTGGCCCGGATTCTGTGGGCCGGGGCGGTGGTCACAGCGCAGGACAGGGTCCACGCTTCTTCTTCAAGGCCCCGGTGGAGTTGCCACCAGGTTGGTTCGACAAATCGGAGGTGCAGCGGTACACGGCGACTCCGAGCAGCATGCTGGCTATGGGCACCACCATCTCAGGTGGGGAAAAGCACAGGAAGGCCAAGGCAAGCGCCGCGACGGCAGCAGCGGCGCCAACGGCAAAGGCACCATCGCCATTCGTGCAGACAAGTGCGGTTCAAGCGATCCAAGGGGTGCAACAGGTGTGCAGTAGTTCAACCGTCGTTTCAGCGGGTACAACTGTGCGGCTGAACCGCCTTCACCGTCTTCAACCGTGCACAGTTGAGCGTCACCTTCCTACACACTGAATTGCGTTCCCCCACTTCTGGGGTTCACCTGCCTCCTTGCTTTCTCTGCAGTTGACCGCCAGTGATGTGCCTGAGCACATGTTCGCGGTGCATCGGCGTGGCCCTGGCATTGTCGTCCGCGGGCGATGGCCACCCATGCCCATCGTGGAATGGTGGGACGTGTGGTATCGGCAGATCCCTGGCGCCGCTCAAGTGGTGGACCGCATGAGTCGTGGCGTGCAGCGGGGCTTGCGGGAACTGAGCAATGCCGGGCAGGACAGTCCTGCGCCAGAACGGCAGAGGTCAACGCCCTGGAGTCCAGTCCAGCCGTCACCACCGCGCCCCAACCAAGTCCTGTGGGAGAGAGCTTTGAGAACTTCTACAAGAGTGTGTGGGACCGCCCACTGGGAGCCAGTGCAGCATCCGAGAGCAGTGGAAAGGCCCCCAAGCCTCCACGTCTTCCAGCACCACCGCCACCAGAAGAGACGAGCACCCCCGGCAGCAAAGTGGTTCCGAAGTCCCTGTTTCATTCTGCCCGGAAGGAGCTCCGGAAGGAGAAGGGGACAAGTGCAAAGGCTGAAGCACCGCCCACAAAGGCCCAAGTCTCTGGCGACAAGAAGCCGAAAAAGAAACCCAAAACTGGCAGCGGTGCGTCCTCGAAGAAGCGGAAAATTGCCCCCGACAGCAGTGAGACGTACCAGTCAGACTCCCTTTTTGAAGAGCACGAATGGGTCCCAGCTGCAAAGCATATCCCAGAGAAGAAGAAGAAGAAGGTAGTTCCGGCCCCCAGTTCCAAGAGTGACTCCAGCAAGCTCCCCAGCGACACGGTGCAGGATGTGAAGGCCCTGGCAACTGAGTTGGCTGCGGGATCGAAGGCTGGCGACGAGGAGAAAGCGATCAGGGCAGAATCGGCGCATGCGTCAGCTCTGGAGGTGTGCACCGTTGAACCGGTGAAGTGTAGTTCAGCCGCATGCTTGAACCGCCTGAACCACGGTTTCACTACTTTCTCCTTTTTGCAGAGCCTGAATCAAGCCCAACAACGACGACTGGCGGTTGAGGACACGTGCAAACAGCTGCGACAGCGGTTCGGATGGGCGGCCAACACGCTGATTCGATGGGTCATTGTGGACGGTCCTGATGGCGAACCACGTCTGGCCGTGGGTACCCCGGGGAAAGCCACGAAGGGGACCCCCCAGCCCAAAAAGGGGGAAGAATTAATCTTTCTTCCCCCGCAGTGGCAGGAGGATGGCGATGCAGCTCAGACAACGTGGCCAGTTATTGCAGTCAAGGACAGCACAAGCTTCAATAACCCCCACGCTGCCGAGGAGGCGTTGAAAGAGCGCCGCACCCAGAAACAGGAAGCGATTGAAGAGGAGGGCAAGAAGACAATGGAGGACTCTCCCTCGTATAGTCCACTCAAGGAGAAGGAGGTCACTCCTGCGCCGGAAGCTGAAGCGGAAAAGGACAGTGACAAGGGGGTTCCTGTGCTGACGCCGCCAGTGATTCCAGAGCCAAAGGACACTGAGAAGCACATTCCTGTGCCTAGTCTGCCGGAGGTGCCAGAGCCAAAGGAGAGTGAAGAACAGGTCGTCAAAGAGGAAACGGTGCAGTCTGCTGGTCCAGGGGTGCAGGAGCACCAGGAGAGTGGGGAGGACTCGCCTGCAGCCCCGGTTGGTCAAGAGGAGATTGAGGAGGTTGGTGGAGCGCCGAAGGACGAGGAAATGCCTGCATGTAAGCAGAAAGATAATGCAGAGGCAGCCCCAGAGGTTGGTGCACTAGTGTCTCACGTGAAGGAAGAGCCACTCTCAGATGACTGACTTTTCACGTGCCTCAAGGGAATGAGGGGGTGGCAGTGGCAGGAGCGACATGGAGCATGGTACCGTAGGCAGTTGTGGGGGGCCGTAATGGTGCAGGGGCATCACCGTGTGCAAGTTGCAGTGCAAACAAGGAGAGATCCGGACCGGGTCCGGCGCGTGAACGCACACATCCGAAGTGTACTCCCCCAACTAACCTACACTGCGCTCGCAGTGGTCCATGGGGTGGGCGATCGTCCCATGCTTGTACATACACATCCAAAGGATGACAGTCCCCTTACGGGGGAAATAGCCCTGGGTGATTTTGTGGGGTGGGAACTGTTTACCAGTGCCCTACTTTGTGCAAATGGGCGTTCTCGTCCTGCATGGATACGTTGGGGGCGTGATTTATTATGGGGACACATTGTGGATCCTCGATATTCGGTCATGTTTAACGCTCTTAAGCCCCACATGCCTCTGGCGTGGTCTGGACAGCGCATTGTGGTCGTATGGTACACAGGCATTGCCTGGGGACGTCCGCCTGTGGCGATGCAGAATGAACTGCTCACGTTTGGCTTCCCAAGGTGAAGATGTGTTTTTTGTGTAGCGCTTCGTGCAACAGCGGTTGAACCGGTGAAGCCGGTGCAAACGCGCGCCTGTCCAGCCGTTGAACCACCTCGAAAGCCGGTTGCATTTTAGTGCAATCCATGAGGAAACAAGCTTCTGACAATCAAGTGTAGGCTTGCATGTAATTGTTGTTCACTAAAAAGGGTCCAAAGTCCTAAAGAAAATCCAAACAAGGCGCAGGGGTGTATGTCACCACGCCTAACAAAACTTTGATGGTGAAATCGTGCCGTTTCACCAATACAGCCGCCGCCACTGGCACCTACACCACCACCGCCGTGAAATGTGATCCAAGAGAAATAGGTCTCCAGTCTTTTGCACCAATGAGGTAAGAAGGTTTTCAAAAACATTATTTCTAGGGGATGTGGCATCTCCTGGTGGGCTGACAAATAGCGTTTTTCAGGTTGCTACTTAACAATTTGTTGCTGTACCACGATAGGGGTTCAACCGTGAGGAAGCCGTAATGAAAGTGCGCGGTTGAACTCGGTTGAACCACGGTTTCACTTGGGTAATTCAAGGGTACCTGATCCAAATGAGCACGTAGGGCTGTACCCCACCTGTCTATGCAGGTACTGGCACACAGTCAAAGCTTCCACCTGGGCTTCCTGCTCAAGAAAGCTGCGTTTGCTGTAGTGGCCCTCTGGTGGGTTCAGGGAGGCTGTCTTGCCTCTGGCCCCTAGCCTACCACCTGCAGTCCACTATCCATACAGTTCAGTGGTCCTCGTGTAAATTGAACCGTAGTTGAGGTACCCCAAGAGGTTATATTTTAACTTGCGGACGACAAAAACACTGTTGAACCTGAGCTGGTAAGGAAATCTGCATGTGATGTTGCAATCAGAGTCTAATGACTGATTGAGTAAGTAAGTAAGTAAATAAGGGCGGCCGCGTCCGCAGCCTCAAGTGACATCTCCTTGTTTGTTTTACATGGTGGCCGCCTCTGCCGGGAGGGGGAACTCTCTACCATCAGTTCCCCTGGCGTCTCACCTCACGGCCGAGACCTTGTACCAGGTTCCCTTGGGGCTTGACCAGTGGTACGTTCCCTGAAGCCGCTGCCCTCACGGGTGCGCCTTCCGGTCTCCTGTCGAAGAATCCTCTGGCCCCCCCCCCCCCAGCTCAACCTTTACGGTGCCTGCAGGCGGGATTTCTGTGGATAGCCGTCGCCGACAGCGCAGCATTGCTCTCCACCACATTCCACCACTCCCCATCCCTCACGGGCTGGAGTACCCACTCCGCTCCCGGATGCACTTGGGTGTCGTCCATCCGCGGCTGAAGGCCAGGGGGCGACCGTTTCCACGTTCCCCCAGGTCCCGCTCACGCGTGAACCTACGTGTATTCCCGCCATTGACCCAGGGGCCTCAGGGTCAACCCTCACCCCTGTGGACACCTCACGGCCTTCCCGGAGTACAGGACATTTTTCCGACTTCCCATGGTCAGGATCTGCATGGTTGGCCCATGGTTCACCACTGCATGGCGACTGGTTTCCCAATCCCACGAGGCTGTTGCTTGGCGTTTTCTGTCACCCACCTTTCCCTGCTTCGATTTGTTCGCGACGCCGTGATGTCCTGTTCCCCTTTGCTATTTTCCGTCACCGGCCCACAGGCCGTGTCCCTTGGTGTCCCGTTCCAAGAGGGCTGTTGTGCGGCCCTTGCCGCACCCCTCTCCTGGCCCCGTCCCCCCGTCCCGTCCCTCGTCCCGTGTTTATACCCCAGCTGGCCGCCAGCAACCCAGTGGTGCGGGCCCACTGGATCCTCATCCATCTGGGGCCCGTTTCATGCTCCTTGCACGGTTCGCTCCTATCCCGTCCCCTTTGTTCTGCGCACTTGCTGCGTTCTCCTGACCGGTCCCGGATGATCCAGTCCATGGCGTCGGCCATCTTTCCCATGTCACGGCCTCATTAGCCTACCTGTGTTATGGCACGAGGACACAGCGCCTCTTAGCGGCTGTGGCCCAGCAGGGACGCCTCTACACGTACCCCTGCTAGGGCTTGGAGGGGAGGTGTGTTCTGTATGCGTGCACCACATGCCGTCCAGCCGTCCTTGATGTCGTCGTTCGGACCTCGCCAGCCCTGGTATGGCCCTTCTGAAGTTTGTCCCTCGCCATTCCCGGCCGAGGGTCCTTCATTCATCTGTCCTCGCCATACCTGGCTCGGGCGTGTTGCCATGTGTGTGATCTGTGCCCTTGGTTATGCCCGGTGGGCAGCCCATGTGACAGACCTGTGTTTGTGCACGAGAACACAGCCTTTTTTTCTCCGCTGTGGCCTAGCAGGGACGCCACAACACGTACCCCTGCTAGGGCTTGGAGGGATGGAGTGCTCTGCTGTTGTGTCCTGCTTGCGTACATGGTGACCATGACGTTGTCGTCTTACCTCTCCGTTTTCAGGGGGAAGGCAATTCAGTTGTAGCTCCCTCGCCATTCCTGGTGCGGGTGCGGTACTCTTTTGTTTCCGCCATTCGTGGCTGGGGCATCTTGCTGCGCGTGTGACTCCGCCCTTGGTTTAGCTGGGCGGGCAGCCCTGGGTGCACCACTTCACCCTACGTGCCCCCCGTGTGGAAGGAGTGACTCTTGTTTGGTGGGGGGGGGTTGGAGAGGCGTAGGTACCAGCACTCACGTCTGGCCTGCTATACCCGGACCACCGGGCCCGCCTCTGCGCGGCCTGTCCGGCCCGGCACTTGCGCAGACGAGCGTTCAGCCCCGGATGAACGAGTCTGGGGCGCCAGGCCGCCTCTTGTCCCTGGATGATCCAGTCCGGGTGGCGGCGGCTCCTGCTGCTTGATCCGCCACGGATGATCCAGTCCGGTGCGTCAAGTCTTATTTCACCAGATGATGTGCTCTTCGTGCTTTGGCCGCTCCTTCTTGTTCTGCCCCGGATGATCTAGTACAGGGCACTTCATGGCCTGGTTGCCGCTTCGCTGCATCACCACGTCCTCGTTCAGGTCACCGGTGCTTCACTGCTTCTCCCCAGCCTCGTCCTTGTGGCTGCTGCTCCGCATTACCATGGCCTCGTCCACTGGTGTACATCACTGCATCACCACGGCCTTGTCCTCATCTTGTTTGCTCTGCGTCTCTTTGGCCTCGTTTTCATCTCCGCTTCTCTATAGCACCACTGCCTTGCTCTCAACTCGCCTCGCTGCATCACCGCGGCCTCATTCATTGGTCCGTTTCTCCGCTTCTGCATGGTCCCGTCCTCTTCACTGCTGCACTGTGTCTCCTGGGCCTCGTACTCATGTCTGTTTCTCTGCATCTCCATGGCGTTGTCCTTTTCATTGCTTCCGGACATCACTCCATCGCTGCTCCACCTTGGCCTCGGCCTCTCGTTTGCTCCGCCTCTGGCTGCCACTTTCTCCTGGAAGCTCCAGCCCGGGGGCTGGGGACTCGCCCTGCTTGTTCCGCCCCGGGCAATCGTGCCCGGGGTGGCAGGCCACTTTTCCCCGGACGATCCTGCCCTTGGCGTTGTGGCCACTCCTTCTTGTGCTGCCCCGGATGATTCAATCTGGGGTGCCTTCTGTCACCTGTCGCCGGATGTTCCTGTCCGGGGCGCGGCGGCCCCTGCTGCTTGGTCTGCCCCTGATGTTTCTGTCCGGGGTGTCCGCCGCCGCTTGTCCCCGGATGATCCAGTCCAAGGGGCGGTTGCTCCTGCTGCTTGATCCCCCCCGGATGTTCCTATCCGGGGCGCCAGCCCTCTTTGCTCCGCCCGCTGCTGTCATGGGGCTTTGGCTGCTCCTACTGGCTTTGGCTCCTTCTGATTCTTGTTCTGGCCCGGATGATCCAGTCCGGGGCGTCAGCCGCCACTTGTCCCTGGATGATCCAGTCCGGGGCGTCTGGTCTCCTGCGAGGCCTCGTCCGGGTCTCGGCATGTCTGCGTCACCACGGGCTCCTCCTCTTTGCTGCTTCACTGCTTCACCACGGCTTTGTGTCCTTGGCTGCTGCTCTGCATCTCCTCGGCCCAGTCGACTTGTGTGCTTCTCCTCGGCCTCATCCTCTTCATTGTTTTCCCGCATCTCCTCGGCCTTGGCCTCTTCTCCGCTTCTCTGCATCTCCTCGGCCTTGTCCTCCTGGCTGCATCTCTGCATCATCGCGACCTCATTCAGTGGACTACTTCTCTGCTTCACCACGGCCCCTTCCTCATCTCTGCTGCACTGCATCTCCTTGGCCTCCTCCTCATCTCTGCTTCTGTGCATCTACATGGCATTGTCCTTTATGCTGCTTCCGGTCCTGTCTGCATCGCTGCGACACCTGGGCCTGGGCCTCCTGCCTCCTTCGCTTCTGGCCACCACTTTTCCCTGAGCGCTCCAGTCCGGGGGGTGGTGGCTCCTCCTGTGTGTTCCGGCCCGGATGATCCAGTCCGGGGCTCCTTCCGCCACTTGTCCCTGGGGGTTCCTTTCCAGGGGGCTGCAGCTCGTGCCGCTTGTTCCGCCCCGGATGTTCCAGGCCGGGGTGTCAGCCGCCGCTTGTCCCCGGATGATCCAGTCCGGGGGGCGGCGGCTCCTACTGCTTGTTCCGCCCCGGATGCTCCAGTCCGGGGCGCCCGTACTCTTTGCTCCGCCCTTTGCTGTCGTGGGGCTTTGGCTGCTTCTTCTTGTTTTCGCTCCATCTTATTTGTGTTCTGCTCCGGATGTTCCAGTCCGGGGCGTCAGCCGCCACTTGTTCCTGGATGATCCAGTCCGGGGGGCGGCGGCTCCTGCTGCTTGTTCTGCCCGGGATGATCCAGTCCGCAGCGTCTGGTCTCCTGCGCGGCCTCGTCCGGGTCACGGCATCTCTGCGTCACCACGGGCTCCTCCTCTCTGCTGCTTCACTGCCTCACCACGGCTCCGCTTCCGTGGCCCCTGCTTTGCTTCTCCTCGGCCTCGTCCACTTGTGTGCTTCTCCTCGTCCTCGTCCACTTCATGATTTCCCCGCATCTCCTCGGCAGAGGCCTCTTCTCCGCGTCTCTGCATCTCCTCGGCCTTGTCCTCCTGGCTGCATCTCTGCATCATCACGGATTCATTCAGTGGACCACTTCTCTGCTTCACCACGGCCCCGTCCTCATGTCTGCTGCACTGCATCCCCTGGGCCTCGTCCTCATCTCTGCTTCTGTGCATCTCCATGGCATTGTCCTTTATGCTGCTTCCGGTCCTGTCTGCATCGCTGCGACACCTCGGCCTGGGCCTCCTGCCTCCTTCGCTTCTGGCCGCCACTTTCTCCTGAGCTCTCCAGTCCCGGCGGTGGTGGCTCCCCCTGTGTGTTCAGGCCCGGATGCTCCAGTCTGGGGCTGCTTCCGCCACTTGTCCCTTGGTGTTCCTGTCCGGGGGGCGGGGGCTCCTGCCGCTTGTTCCGCCCCGGATGTTCCAGTCCGGGGCGTCCGCCGCCGCTTGTCCCCGGATGCTCCAGTCCGGGGCGCCCGTACTCTTTGCCCCGCCCTTTGCTGTCGTGGGGCTTTGGCTGCTCCTTCTTGTTTTGGCCCCATCTTATTCTTGTTCTGCTCCGGATGTTCCAGTCCCGGGCGTCAGCCGCCACTTGTTCCTGGATGATCCAGTCCGGGGGGCGGCGGCTCCTGCTGCTTGTTCCGCCCCGGATGATCCAGTCCGGGGCGTCTTGTCTCCTGCGCGGCCTCCTCCGGGTCACGGCATCTCTGCGTCACCACGGGCTCCTCCTCTTTGCTGCTTCACTGCTTCACAACGGCTTCGTCAGCCGCCGTCCGGATGGACGAGTGGGGGGCGACGCGGTGGGTAAGCGCCCACAGCCACGGCTGCGAATTGATGCACTGACCGGGGAGTGGCGAAACAGGGAAGCCGGGGAGGGACGGGGCTCCGAGCCCTGTGAACCCGGGGGACTCCGCCACCAGGCAGGAGGTGCGTCTTGGAGGGCCCCCCACTAGGACCCGGTGGGGAGGATATCACCTGGCCCGACCAGGTGGCCCCCTGGGGCCAAAAGGCGTCTAGTACCCGCAAAATCAAACCTCAAACCTCAAACCGCAACACAACACACCTAGCGGGCACACCGGTGAACAGGAGCCAGGTGGCCCAGGACACCACACACGCAACACAACACACCGAGCAGGCACACCGGTGAACAGGAGCCAAGGGGCCCAGGACACCGCACAAGCAACACAACACACCGAGCAGACACACCGGTGAACAGGAGCCAAGTGGCCCAAGACACCGCACAGGCAAAGCAACGCACCAAGCGGGCGCACCGATGAACAGGAGCCAAGTGGCCCAGGACACCGCAGACGCAACACATCACACCGAGCAGGCACACCGGCGAACAGGAGCCAAGTGGCCCAGGACATCGCACACACGTGCACACGTACGGCGGCCGAGGGACAGGAAAGAACCAACACCCAATGGGTCGGACGCACTGGGGCCACCCAGCCGACCCACCGGGCCAGCAGCAGGGGCGGTACCCCAAGGGCACTGGCCCGAGCCCGGCCAGGCTGCATCGCGGACCATGGCAAATGTCACCCGGAGCCATGGAAGCAACCGGTGACAGGCGAGCCGGTACACAGTCCAGGAGGGGGTCGCCTGCCAAGCAGAGAGGCCCCGTAACTCAAGCCACAAGGGTGAGGCGGTCGTACCGTAGACGAGCGGGAGCAATACGCCTTGTGGTGAGGGAAACTCCACACGGCTGGGCAGTCCCCAGAGCTGCCGCCCAAAGGAGGGGGCATGTGACCCTACCCATGGACACATGTGGGGACACCCTCCCATCCAGGACACCTGGACCGGGCGGCCGCGACACTGCCTTCCCAAGCACCTGCGGGAGAGGCTTAAGAGGCACCTGACCTAGGGCAGTGGGAGGGACAGCACGTCCCCTTGGTAAGACCTTCCTCCTGCATTGTCAAAGGAGGCATCCCGAGCTCCCGAAGATACCTACCTACCTACCTCCAGTCTGGGGCGTCTGGTCTCCTGCGCGGCCTCGTCTGGGTCACGGCATCTCTGCCTCAGCTCGGGCTATTCCTCTTTGCTGCTTCACTGCTTCACCACGGCTTCGTCTCCGTGGCCACTGCTCCGCTTCTCCTCGGCCTGGTTGACTTGTGTGTTTGTCCTCGGCTTTGTTCTCTTCTTTGGTTCCGTGCATATCCTCGGCCCCGGCCTGTTCTCCGTGTCTCTGCATCTCCTCGGCCTTGTCCTCTTGGATGCTTCTCGACATAACCGCGGCCTCTTGCACTGCACCACTTCTCAGCTTCACCACGGCTCTGTCCGCATCTCTGCTGCACCGCATCTCCTCGTCCTCGTCCTCATCTCTGTTTCTCTGCATCTCCGTGGCCTTGTCCTTTGCGTTGCTTCCGGTCCTGGCTGCTTCACCGCAACTCCTCTGTCTCGGCCACCTGCCTCCTTCGCTTCTGGCCGCCACTTTCCCCTGGTTGCTCCAGTCCGGGGGGTAGGGGCTCCTCCTGTGTGTTCCGCCCCGCATGATCCAGTCCAAGGCTCCCGGCCGCCTCTTGTCCCTGGACGTTCCAGTCCGGGAGGTGCGGCTCCTCCTGCTTGGTCCGCCCCGGATGCTCCAGTCCGGGGCGTCCGGTCTCCCGGACGCTCCTTCGCCTCTTCTCTGGTTCGCTGCTTCTCCTCGGCCCTGCACTGTTCTCCGACTCTCTCTGCTTCTCCTCGGGCTCCTCGTGTCCACGGGCGGCGGGGGTGCTTCTTGGTGGCCGCCGCACGCCTGGTTGGGTGTTGCTAGGCACCGTTTCCAGTGCCGTGGTTGTGTGCGTGTGGTGTGCGCTGTCCGGGTTTGCGGCACCCGGCGGCCGTTGTTGCTTGTCACCTGGTCCTGTGCTGTGTTTGAGGCCGGCGGCGTGCCTCTCTGGCGTGCCTCCTGGCCCCGCTCTGGGGCGCCGCGCCTCGTCCGGTTCGGTGGCTCTCGGTGCTCCGGTCGGCTTTCCCGATGCCGTGGTGCCTTTCCCCGCCCCGGGGGCTCTCGCCCCCGGCTTTACTGGGCGGCTGCGCAGGGCACGCGGAGGCCGGCCAAGAACCGGGCTCATTGTGCCTGCTGCTGACCCCTGCGGAGGCAGGGGCGCTGGGCTCGCTCCGCGTTGTACCTGTTCGAGGCCCCGCGATGGGGTTGTTCCCGGCGGGTCCCTGCGGCGTCGGTCTTGCGCTGCGTGCACCGCGGTGGTTTGGCGTGTGTGGAACCGGTCACTGACGCCTTCGGTTTCCCGTACCGTCCGTTGGTCGAGGGGGAAATCGGCCGGTGCACGGGGGCTGTTTCGTGTGGACGCTGACACCTCCCCTCTCCGGTCGGAGGACGCCACGCCTGGGTCCCGTGCGTGTTTGCGTGTGCGTGCTCTTCTTGGCCGGGTCGGGCGGGCCAGCATCCTGGGCGCGTTTTGGTGCGCCTCACCTTTCCTCTAGCCGTTTTGTCCTTCTTCTTTGCTCGGCGCCCTCCAGGCTGCAGTCCCCCTTGTCTTGTTGTGTTTTTTTTTGCCTGCCTTTTTTTTTGCCCGCGCCCCCGTTGTCCGCCGCTTTTTGTGCTTTCCAGCTTTGGGTGCCCTTCGCCTTGGCGCTTTGCATTTTCTCTTGCCCTCTTCCCCGCTCGTGCCCCCCCCCCACCCCCTCTTTTCCTGTGTTTTGCTTTTGTTTCCCCCCTTTTTTGCTTTTTTTCGCCTGCGCTGTGTTGGTGTCCCTCTTTTTTTTGGGGGGGGGCTGCTGCCCCGTGCCTGTGTGGTGCCCTGTCTGCTCGCCCTGCGGTGTTGCGTGCCGTGCTGTTTTTTTTGGTGGCATGTGTTCCCTTGTGGTTGCCTATTTTCTGTTGGTGGTTGTGGCACCCCCCCCCCCCCCAGGCCGTCGCCGTGGTGGTTTCCGCCCGCACTTTGTCCGTTTGCTTTTTTTGGGGGGGACACTTCCCCTCGCCTGTGCGGTGCCCTAGTTGCTCGTCCTGCGGTGTTGTGTGCCGTGCTGTTCCTTTTGGTGGCGCGTTTTTCCTTTGTTGTTGCGTGTCTTGTGCTGGTGGCGGTGCTGTCCCCCCTGCGCCGTCGCCTTGTTGGCTTCCGCCTGCGCTTTTTTGGTTTGTCTTGGCGGGGGGGGGGGGGGGGGGGGGGGCTGCTGCCCCGTGCCTGTGCAGTGCCCTGCCTGCTCGCCCTGCGGTGTTGTGTGCCGTGCTGTTGCTTTTGGTGGCGCGTGTTCCCTTGTTGTTGCGCGTCTGGTGCTGGTGGGGGTGCTGCCCCCCCCCCCCCCCGGCCGTCGCCTTGGTGGCTTCTGCCTGTGCTTTGTTGGTTTGCTTTTTTGGGGGGGGGGGGGGGGGGGGGGGGGCTGCTGCCCTACGCCTGTGCGGTGCCCTGCCTGCTCGCCCTACAATGTTGTGTGCCGTGCTCTTTCTTTTGGTGGCGTGTGTTACCTTGTTGTCGTCCGCCATGTGCTGGTGGTGTTGCTGCCCCCCCCTCCCGGCAGTCGCCTCTGTGGTTTATGGTGGTTTTCGTCCCGGTCGCCCCGTTTGTTGTGCGTTTTTGTTTGTTTTATGTTTGGTTTTTTGCGCTCCTGTATGTTGTCTGGTGGTCCTCCTGCCCGTGGTGCGGTCCGCTTCGTGGTGTGTGTGCTACCGTGCTTTGCGGTGCTGGCTTCCTCGTGCTGCTTGGTTCGTTGGTTCCTTGTGTTGTCCCACTGCTTGTTGTCCTGTTTGCTGCTTGCTCCGCCGTCTTTTTCTTCTTTTTATTCTTTTTTTTTTTGGGTTCCCGTGTTCTGTGCTTTTTGGTGCGGTGCTGCGCTTTGTTGCTGTCATTTGTGTGTGGTGCGCTGTGCCAGGCTGCTCTTGTGTCCCGCTGTCTGGTGTGTTGCTGGGCTGCGTCCTGTTGTGCTGTGGTGTTCTCCTTTGTTGGCGTGCGTTGCGCGGTTTTCCCCGGTACTTTGCCGCGCTGGTCCAGGCTGTTTGCGTGTTTTGGTGTGCCTCCCTGTGCTGTGTTTCGTGTTTCGTTTTGTCGCTGTGTTGCTGTTGTTGGTTGCCTTGTGTCCCGTTGCGGCGCGGTGTCCTTGAGTGTGTCGCTGGCGTGCCCTGCGGCGCTTCAGGTAGTGTGTGTTGCTGTTCCTCCTGGTGTTGTGTTTGGGGGCGCATGTCGTCGGTGCTGTGGTGTGCTGTGGTGGCGTGCCTGCTTTGTGTCGTCCTGTGTTGTGTTCCGCTGTCGTTTGGTTGCTGGTTGGTGCCTGGTGTTGTGGCCTGTTTTTTTTCGGGGGGGGCGTTGGTGGTGGGCCTGGTTGCCTGGTGCTGTTTTCTGGTGGTGCGCTTCGGCGTTGGTGTCTTGGTCTGGCCACGTGGTCCGTCGCACTGTTGCTTGGCGCCTTGGCGTGGTTCCCTTTCGCGTCGTGCTCCCCGATGCTATGTCTTGTGGTGCTGTGCTGGCGTGTGGTGCTGTGCTGTTGGGCTTTCCTGTCCTGCTTCCGTTGCTGCTGGTGTTTGTTTTTGCTCACTACTTCAAAATCCCCTGCAAAATCCAAAACAAAACAAATTTTCTTCTGGTTTTTAACATAAAATTAGACACAATTCAACATGCGCACGTAGGCAGGCAGCAAAAGCTCTGAAACAGTGGCCTGACTTACATGTTATCAGCCGTCCTCAATGGCGTTGTTGTTGTCGGTCTTGAGTTTGCTAGGGGTTGACTGCGTTTCCCCGAGGCCCGCCCGCCGAAGCTGAAGAAAGCAGGAGAGGGGAGGAACAGAGGAGGGAACGAAGGTACACGGAGAACAAAGAAGAAGCAGAAGGAACGAGGTGTCGGGACGTAGCTACTTAGAAAAAATGAAATTTTCGACTTTTACGCGCAGCTCGCGACGCGTTTTCCTTTCTGTAGACGGCTTGTTAGTCGACCAGAAGCACGGCCCTGTGCTCCTCGTTGCGTTAAGGTTCTTACGGCGTTAACTATTCACCTATTTAAGGTCGAAAAAAATTTCCGTCGCGTTTTTACGCGTTTTGCAGTGCGCTTTTTGGCCTAAGCGTTTTTTATGTCGTTTAGCTTTTTTTACAGCTATTTGGAAAGTTTTTTCGTCGTGTTTTACCTATCTTTTCATTTCATTCTGGCACAGAACGCCAGCGCGCGCGACACAGCGACAACTCAATTGGTCGCTGTGTCGTTTGTGATGGAGTCAGGAAGAGAAAGGCACACATTGACTATCCCTCCAAAGGTCTAGAAGTGTACTTGGCGAGGTGACAGAGCATATGTGCATTTCTGGGCAAGTACCCAGTCTTGTCTTGAAGCGGTACCCGGAACCCTGTGGCCCATAGGGGAAATGTCTGTCCTTCCCCGTCGCCTACGCCTATTCCCCATCTTGCGTGTTGGGATATGATTGCTCCAGTCCATTGGGAATCGGTATGGGACCGATCCCGTCCCTAACCTTCCCAATCGATGAAATCCATCAGGAATTTTTGTAATTTCAATTGAATGATCGAATCTCGCGGGAAATTGATTACAATCCATTATTCTGACCCCATTTTTTGCCGCCGTGAAAACGTCGCCCGTCGTCGCCTGCGCGTGTGTTGGCGGCGTGTTTCCGTGGCGAGTTTTGTTTTGACTTTTTCTCCTGTACCTTTGAGGTTGGAACGGAAGTTAAGAATGGATCTGTAGGGTTTTTCATGTACTTTCACCTGGTGTGTTCAGCAGACTTTTTTGCGGTCGCGTCTGAGAGAAAATCGACGCACAAGCTTTTCATGGTTGTCATGGTTCTCATAGACCATGAGTTCGTAGGGAACTGTACATCTCACCCCTTTACCTCCCTTCTATGCCGCCTTTCACATAGGCATATCGCTTCCTTTGGAGAAGCGGCTTATAGGGTTGTTTTGGGACACACATGGGTATGAAAAAACCAAGTGCAAACCGTGCGCAAACGTTAACTTTGTGTACTTGTGAGCATGAACGTAAAAAACGTGCCATACTGCTTAAAAGACCAATAGCCCCAGGTCATTTTCGATTTTGCAGCAAACTCAACGATGCCTCCACGCGATTAAATGCGTACCAAAACATGGTTGCTTGAAAGGACGGCTTTTCCTCTAAAATTTGGCCGAAATGGCCCTGGCGCCAATGCTCGTTCTCGGGGCCGAGGGCCATATGAGCCCCGAACCAAGGCAAATACGGAATGTAGAGAGCACGAAGGGCATCGTGTATGCCTTGCTTGATTTTTCCAAGCCTACCTACTATTTTATATAATATTGCCTTCTGAGCACGCGCGCTTAGGCTGCCTTTCGCACGCGTGCCCATACGCATGCATGATTGACTTGGGATTCAAGGGAGGACTTGATCCATAGTAAGTATGTTTGTAAACAATTACTATGGGTCCTTCAATTTGGGTATATGTCATATTATATGGGCCTCGTTGTTCCATGGTTATATATGTCTCGATATTGGCAATTTGGCCATATTTCCCACTTTTCTTGTGCTCCGAGGCCTGAAATAATAAAAATGGTTTTCCTGTGCTTCGGACCCAAACTAATGTTGATAAAGGGACTTAAGGCTTTGAGTTGCTTCCATGCAAAAGTCTAAAGTCCATCTCCCTCGGGAATTGGAAATACAATTTTTCGAGTAAACACTTTTGGGACTACTAACCCTCTTTTTGGCAATAATGGCACCAAACCCCATCTCCCCCTTAATGTTCGCCCCCCGGGTTGTTTGCACCCGTTGTCCAAGGTGAAAAGCAATTTGGAAAGGGGACATGAACCTGCCTTGAATGGGGTGTGTCCCCTTGCATCCTCTCCTTGGGATGGGAGAGCCATGGGTGTCTCAATATGGGGTATGCTGCCTGTTGCCATTTTTGGTGTACCATGTTTCTGCTAAGGGGAAAAATGGGTAGAGGCGACCCTGAGGGTTGAGACGGGGCATATATTGAGACCTCAGTCCCATGTGCCTATAGCGATTTTGGTTAGATTCTTGCTCGCCATGACCATGGAGATATGGGATCGTGAGTGTGGGCCGTTTCGGCCAATTTTCGCTGATTTTGCCATTTTAGGCCAAGTTGAGAATACCATATTTCCATGGGGCAAGGGAGCTAGCCAGAGGGAAATTGGAATTCTTGTAGCATATGACCAAGGGTCAATCGCCCCAGAGTCTTGTATCTGCTCCCCCCGCCTAGCCGGAGTAATGCGACTTACGGTGCGTGCCATGATGCCAAATTTTGCCTTTATTGCTGTTTTCCGCCCTGTCGCGTGACCATTCCCTCGGGGAACAGGAAGCAGGCTACGTGACAGCAAGCCATACCCCGTTGCACGGGACCAAAAGGAGTATCAAGGCCTGTGAATCAGGGCTTGGCTTGATGCCATCGCCACGATAGCTAACCCTGGCCAACCACCCAAGATTGCCGATTTTGCCAATTTTGCAATCCTGACCCCACGTGGCGACCCCGTGGCGCCAAGATGCCAAAACATCTGGGGGAACCGAGTTGCATAGGGCCTCTAAGGATTTGGTTCTCGAAGGGTAGAGGGTTGGTTGCTTCGCCCCTGCCCTGGTATGGCCCGGCCAAGGGGTCAATTTTCGACTTTTTTGAGCCATAGTCAGGATGGGCTGAACGAGCCCATTTTCAGGTCCAAACTCCTAGGGGATACTGGCGGGACCATATCACCGGCTCAGAGGGGAGTTGGGACCTGCCATCAGAGGAGCATAGGGAACTACTGTTAGTTCGTCTTGGAGCGCCCTAGTTCCCAGGAATGTGCCCGTGCCTGGTTGGAAGGCCTCTCCTTTGGCAGGGGTCTAGGGTCCAGTTGGGGAATGGTCCGTGGGTTGTGTTTGAAACCCGTACCTGCATGCCACTGAGGACGTGGGACCTAGGGATGCAATATGGTTGGGGACTGAGTGTCTATTGCCCCGAGGTGCCCTTACCCCAGTCCATGGCTTAAGCCTTCTGTGTACATACCCTGATGTGTTTTTGTACATACTTCTGTTTTGTTTCAGAGTGGCAAATTTCCTACAACGCTTTGTTCTATGAGGATGCCCCTGTGAGCGCAGTGCTTTGCCCGCCTGCTTGCTTGCGTGTCCGCAGCAGCGTCCCGTGGCCAGGCCCTCCCAAGGGAAGGCTTCAAAAGTGTTCTACCGCCCCTGAGGTACCCAATCCCAGCTTGCCACTCGGGGCCATCGAGGAGACCAACGAGTACCCCGACCCCGAGGACCTCGAGTCCATTGCGAGGAGGACTCTGACATCAGCGAGTCCTTGCAGCATCCGCATGAACAGGAGGAGGACTCCAACATCAACGAGTCCTTGCAGCTTCCGCACCAACAACCACAGCCACAGCCACAACAAAGCCCCATGGCCAGCCCCAAGAACGTGCGTCGGGGGGCCAGCCTGGCCATCATCCGCAGCCTCATGCGGGGGCTGGAGTGGGACCCGGAGTACCGCCACTCCCGGGCCCAGGGGGAACCTGCCCCCCAGTACGTGGAGATCCGTGAGGATGTGAATCATCATTGCGAGGTCAAACCGGAGTTCCAAGCCCTGATCTACGAGCACGCGTGGCAGCGGAGGCGGTGGCGTGTCTGGCGTGACAGCCGATACGTTGCCGACTTCAGCTCCGACCTCCACCAAGAGGTCCGGCTGGCTGAAGAGCCGAGAGCCCTAACCCCGGGCAACGGCAACCCCCACCTCAGAGCCGCCTCCCTTGGTGACTTCATGAGGGTGTACGAAGATCCAAGGCCAAGACCGCCCGTCCGCTGCACTTGAAGCCGCGACGTGGAGTCGGCAGACCAGGGGGCGCCACGCCGCCCAGGACCCTCCGTCAGCAGCAGCAGCAGTGTGGCCCAAATCTTCGCCGCCCCTCAGGGAGGCGAAGTGGCCCGCGCGTGCGAGCGTGTGTGCCGTGTGCCCCACAACCTTCGGGTTTCCCGAGACCAGGCCACGCAGCAGAACGCTGCGGTCGACGGAGCCGTCCTGAATCCCCAGGAGGAGGACACCCACTGACAGCACGGCACGGCCATCCACGCCTGGGCCGTGGTGGCCATCTGGGCCGCACTTACGGTCGCAGCGGCGCGGGAAGCGGCGGCTTCCCGTGAGAGGCGTGAGGCGGAGGCAGCCGCGCGAGAAGCGGCGGCTGCTCGTGAAGCCCGCTCCGCCCAGGAGGCCATGGCCAAGAAGGAGGCGGACGTGAAGGCGTTGGAGCAAGCCCTAGCCCAAGAGACGGCACGAAAGGAGGCGGAGATGAAGGCCCAAGCAGACACCGCGAAGCGGGAGGCCATCGAACCCGCGTGCCCGAGGGTCGCTGAGGAGAAGACCAAGATCGAAACGGAGCTCTGGGCCCTGGAGGTGGAGAAGTCCCGGCTGCAGCAGCAGCGGGAGCGGGAGGCCGCCCGTGCCCACGAGGAGGCCGAGAAGCGTGCCGCTTAGGCAACCGCCGCGGCTACGAAGGCGGCCGGGAGGAAGATCCGCCGCGAGACGCCTCCGGGAGGGTCCTGAGTGGGCGCACTACGGAGGTTCTTCGACGGGGACCCCGCCTCCAGGATGAAGATCGACCTGGACGCGGAGGACTCTGGGAGCAGCGAGGGCAGCGGCCCCGCCACCCGTCCCAGCCGCAAGGGCAAGGGGAAGACCCCGGAAAGACAACGGAGGTCTGCGGAGAGGTACCCCCATGACTCCGTCCCGTTCGTCACCTGCAGCGATGGGGATGCACAAAACCACCGGCATCGCCACAAGCCCACGAGCTGCAAGGTGGGAGTGCCCGGAGCCGGTGGTGGAGGCGGCGACGACACCCCTCCGAGCTCGGGTTGAGAGGGTCCCCCACCTGCCTACCGCAGTAGGGAAAGCAGCCCCGGCCGACCCCCGCCGAGATCCGAACCCCGATGGGAAGACATGGACACGGACGATGACATCGGATTCGGCCCAGACACCGACCCATGTTCTCGGGAATGTCCACTCCCAGCGGTTCGTCGGGGATGTTTCAACCTGGTGGTCCTCCAGGGGGTCCCCTGTGTGGTGGCCCTCTGTATGGGGGTCCACCAGGTGGTCCACCTCCCGTCGGTCCTCCGGGTGGTCCTCGGTCTGGGGATCCAGGTGGTCCGGAGGAGTTCAATGCTTTGTCGCTATGTGGTGAAGTTACATGTTCACTGTTCCATACATGATGGCTATGCAAGGTCAACCGGGTCTAAGACCAGTGCTCACGCTGTCCTCAGGGGGAAAAACAAATTGCTGGTGCTCATTTTTACAGACTCGCAAGGCTGTGGTCGTCAAATTCTACCAACGTCCGTAGGTGCTATGAAAAAAGGGTTTTCTCTGGCAAATTTGCCTGGTACCGTAAAATTGACAGTGCTGTTTCGATTTTCGAGGAAGAGGAACATTGGCAATCTGCTATCTCGATGCTATCAGTGTGCTAAAAGTCATCAGGACACATACATACAACCTTCCTCTTCTCTTCCCTGCTCTCTGACCTTTAAGTGGACAAAGTTCAATGTGGCGGTTTGCACCCTGTACGTGTTGGTGTAACCCCTGCTTGTTGTAACCTTTTCAGGTGAAAGTGGTGTCATTTGGCAGTAGAATCAGGAAGCTGCTTGTTTTGTACCGATAGCGGTTGACCCTTCCTGATGTATTTGCAGATATGAACAATGAGGTCCTGATTTCAACACATGGGTCTATCACGAGTACACTCTGAGTCAAGCAGGGTCTACCATATCAGATCTATTCTGTTCCCTGTTTCGTTCCCTCGGCACGCAAGGAATGTTAGGCCACTTGGTGTCTGGTTATGCAGGGAGGCTCATGTCGCAGGAAGTTGATCTCTCTGCGCCAGAAGCGATGGCTCTGAAGTCAACGATTTCCCTTACCCTTGCATGTCTGTGATTCCTCTCGTTTCCACAGTGTTCCTGCAATGCATAGTGCAGATGGATCTAATGATGGCGATGGATCGTGTACCTCAAGAGGAAGATCTGGAACTTTGAGCGCAAGGCGCAGATCAACAAGATCGAGATTGGCAAGAGTGCCGCTGTCGCCGCCAAGGCCCAGAGAGAGCTGGACATCGCCAAGTTCCAGGCCGGGAAGCTGAGCGGCGTGGTGACCAAGCTACAGAGGAGGCTGGACAGGCTGGAGGAACTGAGGTACGATGGAAGCCAGCGGCCGCCCCCTCTGGAGTCGGGCTCCGACGACAGCTGGGGTCCTGGACCCGATCCAGGCAGGTCCTGTGGGCGCACCAAAGCCCCTTGGAGTGACCACGCGCCCTCCACCCGTGGCAGCGCCTGCTCTGTCGGAACGTGGAGGACTGGAACGAGGGTGATGAGCAGTCCTGCCTGCTCAATTTGCTCCCGGACGCCTGGGTGAAGCAGGTCACGAAGGAGGAAGCGAAGAGGGCCAAGAGCAACCACACCGTCAAGATTATGCTCCACACACCTATGAATTTAGCAGCTGTTTTCCCCCAAAATTCAAAGTGATGCATTTTTAGAACGGCGATATCAAACTGTACACAGTAGTACTGTCGTTTTTATGTTTTCTCAAAATTTTAACAAAATTATGCTGTCGCTGGAGCTGGAGCCGCAGATCAACTGTCAACAACTGCCGCGTACGCGAGTTTCAGATTTGCGACCGCCGTGCGCAATAGAAACTTGCCAAAAAGTCCACTTTTTTTCGCAGTTGGAAGCAAGGTAGAGGCATTAGCGTGTCCCCGAGATCAATACCTTCCTGCTGACCTAAAAAAATCCAGATTGGCAGGCACAGATTTTGAGAAATTCACACTTTTCTAGCCAAAAACCACTCTTTTTCATGATTTTAGGGTCTATGGAGGCCATGTAGAGGGCCTGATAGGGCTGGAAGAGGTGGTATAGAGGTGATATATGAACAAATTGTCATCACCATTGGTAGAAGCCTACATGACAAGCGATGGTTTGCCTTTATTCTAGGCTATTCATCCCTTTCTCATGCACCATGGGGCCGTATATCCATATGGTTCATAGGTAGGGTTTTGATCACCTATCACCGCCCACACACATGTTTGGGGCTTGGGTTGGTATTGTATGCATTTGAATGATAAGAACTACATAAAATATGATACTATGTGCATAAGAATGGGATGAACAATGAACATTTGAGGTGTTTTTGGCCCTATTTTGCACCGTTTGTGGTCCATTTCCATATGGTTCATAGGTAGGCTTTTGCGTGCCTATCACCGTACACACACATGTTTGGGGCTTAGGTTGTTATTGTAAGCATTCGTATGATAGGTGCTACATATAATATGATAGTATGTGCATAAGAATGGGATGAACGATGAACATTTGAGGTGTTTTTGGCCCTATTTTGCACCGTTTGTGGTCCAATATCCATATGGTTCATAGGTAGGGTTTTGATCACCTATCACCGTCCACACACATGTTTGGGGCTTGGGTTGGTATTGTATGCATTTGAATGATAATAACAACATAAAATATGATAGTATGTGCATAAGAATGGGATGAACGATGAACATTTGAGGTATTTTTTGGCCCTATTTTGCACCGTTTTGTAGTCCATTTCCATATGGTTCATAGGTGGGTTTTGGCGTGCCTATCACCGTACACACACATGTTTGGGGCTTAGGTTGTTATTGTAAGCATTTGTCTGATAGGTGTTACATATAATATGATAGTATGTGCATAAGAATGGGATGAACGATGAAGATTTGAGGTGTTTTTGGCCCTATTTTGCACCGTTTGTGGTCCCCTATTTTGAGGGCGCTGGATGCGAAAAAGCAGATTGTAGGGACACACAGGTCACGCAAACACAATTTACAGCATCCGTACGCACCAAAATATGCCATTTTTCATGAAAACCGGCCAAAAATGGCGCTTTTTTGTCAAATATTGATTTGTTGGCTTTGTACAAGCAGTTGAAGGACCCCCCCCCCCTATTTTGAGGGTGCTGGATGCAAAAAAAGCAAGTTGTGGTCACACAAAGATCACGAAAACACATTTTGTAGCATCCGTATGCACCACAATTTGCCGTTTCTCATGGAAAAAACGGCTAAAAATGGCCATTTCTTGGTCAAAAAATGATTTTTTTTGGCCTCAGACAAGCGGTTGAAGACCCCCCCCCTATTTTGAGGGTGCTGGATGTAGAAAAGCAGATTCTAGTCACACACAGGTCACGCAATCACAATTTACAGCATCCGTATGCACCAAAAATCGCCATTTTTCATGAAAAAACGGCCAACAATGGCCATTTTTTGGTCAAAAGTTGAGAGTTTTGGGCTCTCCCCTATTTTGAGGGCGCTGGATGCGAAAAAGCAGATTGTAGGGACACACAGATCGGGCAAACACAATTTACAGCATCCGTACGCACCAAAATATGCCATTTTTCATGAAAACCGGCCCAAAATGGCTGTTTTTGTCAAATATTGATTTTTTGGCTTTGTACAAGCAGTTGAAGGACCCCCCCCCCTATTTTGAGGGTGCTGGATGCAAAAAAGCGAGTTGTGGTCACACAAAGATCATGACAACACATTTTGTAGCATCCGTATGCACCACAATTTGCCATTTCTCATGGAAAAAACGGCTAAAAATGGCCATTTTTTGGTCAAAAAATGATTTTTTTTGGCCTCAGACAAGCGGTTGAAGACTGCCCCCCTATTTTGAGGGTGCTGGATACAAAAAAAAAGATTGTAGGGACACACAGATCACGCAAACACAATTTACAGCATCCGTACGCACCAAAATTTCCCGTTTCTCATGAAAAAAACCGCCACAAATGGCCCTTTTCTGGTCACATATTGTATTCTTTGGCTTCGTACAAGCAGTTGAAGGATCCCCCCCCCTATTTTGAGGGTGCTGGATGCAAAAAAGCAAGTTGTATGCACGCACGGACTACGAAAGCACAATCTACAGCATCTGTATGCACCAAAATTTGCTATTTTTCATGGAAAAACTGCCAAAAATGGCCGTTTCTTGGTCAAAAATTGAGTATTTTGGCCTCAGACAGGCAGTTGCAGAGCCCCCTGCCCCCAGTTTGAGGGTGCTGGATGCACAAAGGCATGTTGTGTGGACACACTGATTGCCCTAACACAATTTACAGCATTCTTATGCCCCAAAATCTGCCATTTTTCAACAAAATCGGCGAAAAAAAGCCATTTTTTTTATCAAAAATTGTTTGTTTTTTTTAGCCTGAAACAAGCAGCTGAACCACCCCCCCTCCCGATTGGAGGGTGCTCGTTGGAAAGAAGCGAAATACGCCAAAGAACTACATAAAATATGATAGTATGTGCATAAGAATGGGATGAGCGATGAACATTTGAGGTGTTTTTGGCCCTATTTTGCACCGTTTGTGGTCCATTTCGATATGGTTCATAGGTAGGCTTTTGCGTGCCTATCACCGTACACGCACATGTTTGAGGCTTAGGTTGTTATTTTTGGGGAGCAATGGGGTAGGAGGAACCCCCCCGCCTGCTATTTGGGGGGTGTATAATTCAAACAAAAGGTTACTTTTGGTCTTTTTGGGTACCAAACCTATTTTCATGGTTTTTTCGTGCCTATACTATACTATACAGGTACACGGGTGTGCAGCACTGTTCTGCTGCACCACCCCAGAGCAGACAAAAATTCTCCAAAATAGGCCAAATTCCAGGGTTTTTGATGGTTTGGAAGAAAGCTTGGGTGGGAGGAACCCCGCCATGCCTATTTTGGGGCCAGAGAATCCAAAGAAAATTGGAATTTCTGTCGAAAATCCTCTACAGGCAGGTACACTGGTGTGCAGCACTGTTCTGCAGGACCAGCCCAGAGCAGGCAAAGATACCCCAAAATAGGCCAAATTTCAGGGTTTTTGATATTTTTGGACAAATTCGGGTAGGAGGACCCCCCTCCCCTATTTTGGGGCCGTAGAAACCAAAAAAATAGGTCATTCCCCGCGGAAAACCCCTTTTTGTCGACTTTTTGAATTTTGGGAAAAAACAGCTGCTAAAATCATAGGTGAAGGAGCACCACAAGAAGGTAGCGAACTGGACCAGAGCCAAGGTGGCCCGGGACTTCAAGAGGCAGTCCCTCTGGAACGCTCTCCTCATCCCCGTCTCAGGCAATCGCAAAAAGGCAGCGATCTGGCGCCTGGACGAGAGTGAGGTAGGCGGCCGAATAATCCGTCTGCAGGCCATCCCGGCACGGATGAGCTGCGACGATGTGCTGGAGTGGGTCGGAGAGGAAGTACTCAAGGAGCACAAGAATCTGGCCCACAACCGTGGACTGCAGGTAGGCGACCGCAGCGTCCACCAGGTGGGCGCGGGGTCTGATGGGTAAGCCGTCATGCACCCGGCGGGAGCCGAGGGCGGCAAAGGTCTCGACGATGATGATGACAAGGATAAACCTGCTGAGACCGCCGTCTGTGCCTGCGTGGCCACCAACCTGCATAAAGGAAGCAACCGGGGAAGCTGGAAGCCCCTGCAGGCACGTTAGAAGAAGAGGGGGAAGAAGGAGCCCCGCCGGGTGGCCGATCCGCCACTGTCCTTTGGGGAGGTCACCCGAGTTCATCCTCAGGGCTGCTTCGTCTGCTACGGGCGGAGCTCCCCTTTGCAACACGATCACCGGATGTGCCCAATCCACAAGGCCGACACGGAGGTGTACAAGAAAACGCACAGGACCAAGAAGCGTACGTCAGCCAACATCCCGGAAGCCAAAGGGGAGGTGTCCAAGGACGAGCTCTCCAAGCTGATGATGGTCAGGACCCAACTCGCGAAGGACATTCAGGAGATCAAAAGAGCTTGGAGACCGAAGACGGACAAGGACAAGCACAAGGACAAGGACAAGAAGGGCAAGAGCCCGTGGAGGAAAAAAGGAGATGCGGTGAACGAGGCTGCCGCGGAGGAGGACACCCCAACCACTGATGCCCCACCGCGGAGACCCCGCAGCCAAGGGCCCCAGCCATGGCGCTCGGAGGGTGGTGCCGCGGTCAACGCCGCCCCATCCACGTCGGGAATCGTCGATTCCCCCGGACGTCCACCCAGTGGAATGCCGGGAGCAAGACCAGAGGGGAAAAACAGTCGCAATGGCTGGCTGAGGGCGAATGCCGGAGGGATAACCGCCGCAGGCAGACCCAGGTGTGCGACCAAGGTCAAGAGTGAAGGCACCAACCCTTCAACCCAGTCATCTTTCGCGACTAAGAATGTATTCGACGTACTACAACATCTTTGCGAGAGTATTGGGGGATCACCCGGACCGCAGCTGGACGCTGCAGATGGGCTGTTAGACACCATTACCCACGACCTGCACCAGTCGCTGATTGAGGTTCTGGAAAGGCCAGAAATTCTCAGCTTCGATGCCGTGCGCCGGGTTGGCCGCGAGTGGCAGCTTCACCTGAAGATCCGTGAGTTGTGCGGGGGAGTGGAAAGGGTCTTCAACGTGCTGGTTGGTACAGGCGCCCAGGTCAGTCTTGTCAAGGCTGGCCTACTTCCGCGAGAGTGTCTTACCGCAAGTCGGAGACCCGTCAGGCTGAAGGTAGCCAATGGCCAGTACATGGTGGGAGGTACCAAGGAAGCCGAGATTGTGCTGCAAGTCGTGATTCATCGAAAACTGAGCCGCCCGGACCTCCGCAAGGAAATGTTCCTCAAGGGAAAGTTCTACGAGGCCCAAAAGGGATTGGGACATGATCGTAGGGTATGACTTCATGATGGAGATGGACTCTGGCGTTCTGCCGGCTCAGGCCTCTATGACCCTGTACCAGGACAACCAACCTTCGTGGCTGTCGTTACCGGAACACCACGTGGAGTGCCAATGGATCCACCCGTAGCGCCATCAACTCAAAGTAGCCGCACTTGGGACCGATCCTGTAGGGCCGACGTACCAGGAGTACGGCGTTAAGCCGGAAGTGGCGAACAGAGTGGCTGCTGAGTTGGGAGCGTCAGATCTGGCCCTGGATGCATTCTCCTCAGGAACCTCTGCGCATCTTCTGGTGTGTGAGAAGTACTGGACCGCCCAGGTCTCTGCGTGGAAGAAGCACTGGGGTCCGCATCAAGGTCTGATATGGATCCATTGTCCCAGAGTGAACATTCTAAGGGCGGTTGCGAAGATACGCAAGGGCCGTTGCAAGGCAGTGTTTGTTGTCCCTATGGGCAGAAAGATGTCCTTGATCAGTGCCCTATAGATTTTGATGAAATCCTGCAGGTTTTTGATTGTGAAATCCAAGAATCCAAGGAGCAAGTAGAGCAAGAATAGGATGTGGATCGAATCAATGAATAGTTTGAAATCCAGTGTAACACAGAAGGGCTGCAGATAGACAAAGCAGGTATAATTCAAAACAATTCAATTCAATCACAAATGGATAATACAAAAGATTTTATATGAAAACTGGGCTGACTCTAGCCTCAAAGATAGCATTAAGCACTTCATGTGCACTCTTTTGGGTGCAATGGTGCTGGTTAGGAATGTGGGGCATAGGTGTCAGGCCACAAACAGAATAGGACTTGGCCAAGCAACTGAATTCAGAAACAGTTAAAGAGTAGAACCACAATAAGTGGTACAGACAATTGAGCATAGGGGTCTTGGGGGGGGGGACCACTAGGCTTAACCTCCAAGGCCTAAAGCATGAATTGCCTATTTTATTTCGGTATATCCTTTCTGAAGGAAGATACCTCCGCTCAGTTGAGTGGTAGGGGTGAACTTCAGGGGGGGCTAGAGTTACAACCCTAGTTACTTTGAGAAAGTGTACTTTAAGCTTCAAAAGAGTGATAACAATACTTAAGTTAGTCTTAGCATCAACAAAAGGGTTTTAAAGGGGGCTTCACCTGGATCAAGCCCTCCAGGAAAGACAAGGCAGTGACTTTTTCTTACTCCCCCCTGGAGTACTAGTTAGCTAAGCTAGTAGGACCAAGGAAAAAGGCTCAAAAATTCCCAAAATTACCTCAGAAAATGCATTAAACTTACCAAAAACATCCTCATCAGTTCATAGAAGCCTATCACACTGTAGGTACCCTTGGAAAAACAGTGTAATGTACCGTGAATGATGTCCCTTCGATGGGGCATTCCTCAAAAGTCGCCGGCGTGCGACGAAAAGGTTTGGTAAAAATTTGGGGGTAGTGGGGTTCGAACCCAGGACTCCCTCCCTGGAGCATATATGCTTGCCCACTAGGGTACAGTCGAACGCTCTAATGCGGACGGCCATCGCTGTATAAACAGCGCTTTAGTAAACGTCCTGACAAAGGGCCAGGGCGGAGCAATACTCCCAATGGAGGACACAAATCTCCAGGAGCTGAAGAAAATAGAAAATGTAACCAACAGGGAGTGATTCCTGTGGTTTAGCGAAAGGTGTAGCGATTGAAGAAGTCAAATCGCTAAAAATTGACGAAATCACGCAAGAAATCATCATTTTTACACCAAAACTCAAAGCCGCAGACAAGCGCAACAGAAGCAGACTTCAGAAACAGGGTTGCGCAAGCGTAAACAGCTCTTGAAAAAGAAGGTATGAGCCGTAGTTTCTAAAGTCCTAAAGGACATTTTTGCACAGTTGCATCAAGATTTCTATAAACTTTAGGGAAAAGTATTCAAACTCAACCCACACCACAGAGCACGTGGACAACCCACCTCTCAGGTATGCCAGTGTCATTTCACACGCATGCATTGCGTTCGTGTCTGTTGCTTCGTTAAAGCGTCAGGGTTGTCAACGCTGTGTTCGTTGGGGGTTTGGATGCTCCTCTCTCTTGCTCTGCACAGGTCAAAACAGGAATGAAAGGTATGCAATGCGAATGGAGCGCGCAGCGCGCACGTAGGGTTAGAATATGCGCTGTGCCCGCGATGCATGTGCCTAATTGAGGCATTCACACGCTGTGGCGCTTTCCCTGTACCCCGTTTCACCCTTGTTCTCTCTTCACAGGTAAGAAAAGAAAGTTCTTGCTCGTGTTTGTGTTGCCGTAGCGCTAAAGTAGGGCTGCTTAAAACACTTAGGCTTGTTTTGCACTGTGCAGTGCGCCACTCTCACTCCGCTTTCTGCAGGAAACAAGACAAGGGTAGCATGCATGACACACAGTGCATTAATCGCTTAGGGTGGTTTATAACTCGCCGTAGGTTTGTTTAAGCGCGTAGGGTTGTTTTGCGCTCGTGTTTATCTCGGCATTCACATGATGCGTGGTGAGTAAGGTAGGTAAGCCCAAGAGGAGCTCACCTCCTGGTTGAGTCACGCTTGTGATTGGTTATGTTGAGTTAAATTAGGTAAGAACAACACGAAATGGGGAGATTGTGCATACCTGTGCATGCATATGACGCATCAAAGGGTAGGCCACGCGAAGTGCGCACGGTAAACCTTGTTCAGGTTACCCAGGGGCTCCACCCCACGTTCTAGAAGAGAACGGGTGGAGCTTCTTAAGCTTGCTTGCTTGATAGGGGCGTTCGTAGACAGCGTATTATAGGGCAGACTGAGAAGCGTATAACACGTGGAGTCTGTCTTGGATCCTCCGCTGCAAACGGTCCTGCATCCGCCTTTGCTCTTCAGGTGGGAAGGTAAGGGTGATTTGTGCAGTCCCACTTGGGCAGCGCTAAACTATGCTGCGCAGATCACAAACAACAAACTGCAACTCAACCACGAGTGGTGAGTGCAGTCCGACTTCATCACCATCCACGCTGTGCACGCACGCTGCGCACTCCTTCCCTCCAAGCCCTGACAGGGAAACGCGTAGTGGCGTCCCTGTTAGGCCACAGCCGCTTAGTAGCGCTGTGTTCTCTTGCTTTCTCACAGGAGGGTCAGTAGGACCCGTGAACCCTTCAACAGCAACATCAAGTAGCGTGTGTAGGTGTTGGGGTCAGCAGGCCTGGCAGGAGCTGAGTGCAAGTGATGAGTGCTCACCCTGCCTTCGAAGGCTGGGGCTGGCGTTAGTGAGTGTAGTGTAGTGGTGTCTCCTGTGCCGCGTGCTTTTCCACGTGGGCAGGGGAGTGCGTTAGCTTTTGGCGTTAGCAAAAATTGGCGTTTTGTATGCCCTTAGCACACTTGGCCACCCCTCCCCTCTAGTAGGTAGGGCTTTTGCTGTCTTCCCCCAAGGATAGGCGCCAGCACAGAAACTGGGCGCCATAGGAGCGGTACTAGTAACTGACTAGGACCTTCGGTCCGACATCAGCGAAGCCCATTGAGTTGGGAGCCACGCCCGGGAGAGAATTGAGACACATACGGACATACGTAGCACACATAGGGGTAAGGTAAACGCTTTAAGGAAGGGTAGAACCCCATGGGTCTGGACCAGTCAGAGGTCCTAACTGTGGGCTCGCTTGTCCCCAAGGAGGGAAGGCACACCTTGCCTCATAACACCTTGCTTGTCATTCCCTCCCGGTGTAGTAAGCCACCGTTCTTCGTTGGCTCCCCAAGGTCATTACATCAGGGCAGTCCCCATGCAACACATGGTCAACAAGGTATACACTCGCTGGGTGGCTGCAAACCTGATAAGCGGCCACCTGGTCCACGCTGGAAACCATAGGCATGGGTCTGCAGGGCACAGACAGGGTCAGTGCAGTGCTCAGTAAGCAGTAGTCTGTGAAAAACCAATGGCCTTCGGCCAGGGGGTGGTTGTCACGGGGGGCTAACGGTCCTGTCCTGCGATGCAATGCGGGGCAACTGTGACAACTGCGCTTACACCCATACACACGCACGTCTGCACAAGAGTGCTCACTGCACCTGTGAGATTAGAACACAGTCAGTAGACTGACACAGGGAAATTAGCTTTTTCTTTTGCGCTTGGAAAGAGTCTCAGCACAGGTTAATAGCTGCCCTTCGTTGTTCTCAACGAGATAGAAGCGCCAGATGGGGTTGATACTCCCATCTGGTTGTATGAAGGCTGACATAGGTTCCCAGGTCACCTCAGATAACCCATAGCCATCCCACAGGGTTAGGAATTTCCAGCCCTGTTTATATTCGTGGCGAGCAATACCTGCAACCACGTAGTAACCATCGACTGCCATCTCATCGGCAGTCATCCCTTCGAGTTCGTCTGCCTCCTCTGGACTGGCAGCTTTCTCTAGGTCTATACGCTGGACCCCACTGTCGCTGAGGCGCCACTCATCCCAAGACAAATCGTCAGGGGAGTGATAGTGCCTCAACTGTTTAGGTGCACACAGCAGTTCACCACCTAGACGAGGACTGCACCTGACATGGATCCTGGATCCATCTATCCTGATGATGCGATAGGGTCCAAAATAAGGGTCCTGTAGGCAGTTACGTGGCCAGGAGGGTAGGCGTGAATGGTGAACCAAAACAATGTCACCAACCTTGAAGCTGGCAGGTCGCCGTAGGCGGTTCCGTCAGCTCAGTTCAATGTCACGAATGTGTCTCAGGTTAGTCCCAGCCTGGTTAGCCAGAGACTGCTTGTGTTCCAGCCTATCTCCCACAGGGCTCTTGAAGCTCTCAGGAAAGGCGGTTTTGAAGAACCAAGCAGGTCGTCCTCCATGGAACAGTTCGTGGGGGGTGAAACCCGTAGAAGAGCTCCGCTGTGAGTTCATGGTCAGCACTGCCCAGGGCACTAGGCGTACCCAGTCCTTGGTACGCTCCTGTTTCATCAGGATTCTTAAGTTTTGCTCCACCACACGGTTCTGTCTCTCACAGAGAGGGTTAGACGTGTGGGTATAGGGCACACCAGTGGTTACCTCCACCTTGAGGGCATTTAGCACTCGTTTGTACCACCCAGTGTCACTGCGGATGCGTACATCTTCATCAGAGTGCACCTGCTTAGGTGCTCCATAGGGTTCGAACCATTGTTCGACCAACATTTTCACAGTCTGCTCACCTGTGATTTTGCTATTGCAAGGGATCACACGGGTGAAGGGAGATAAGCCACAGGTGACCACTAGGCAACTATCATAGCCGCGGAAGCGTGGTAGGCCGTGGATGAAATCCACGTAGAGAAGAGAGTTAGCACAATAGGGTATGGGTAGTCTGGAAATCAGGCCCCTATCCCTACTGTCGCTCTGCTTGCTGGCATTACAGCCACAAGCATCCACAATGGTCTGCATACGCCACCTCAGTTCAGTCAGGGGTAGACTAGAGTAGCAACACTCACGGAAGAAGTCCACTGAGCGATTAGCGCCAGTGTGACCAGAACTGATATGGGACCACTGTAGGCACCCATCCAGTCGTGCCTCAGGCACAACAATTTGGTCCTCGTAGAAGTGGTACTGATTGTTTTTATACCACTGGTGCCCGTCAATGACACAGGGTTCGAGACCAGTGCTGAGGGTTTGGAGAATTTCTTTATACTCTGACTGATAGTCGGTTAGACTCCAACCCTCCAGGATTCCAGCATTGCGCATGGACAGGTCAAGTTGGACATCCATACGCTGGAAAGCCTCTTTGGTGAGCGCCTCAGAGCTCTCACCTATAAGCGCATCGAAGTTATTGCGCGATATATAGTCGGACAGTTCATTTTTCATACCGGGGATATGATGAACTGTCAACCTGAACTGGCTCAGGTAAGTCCACCACCGCTTTAGTTTTGCTTTCTCTGGTGGTGGGCCCTTCTGAAAACACTTCACAGGTTTCTGGTCACATAGCCAGACAATAGGGTTAGATCCCAGGAGTCGGGACTGTGACGAAAGCACCAACATACCGGCCAGGAGTTCCTGGTCATAGGTGCTGTAATTGGAACGCGCTTGGTTCCATTTCCAATTCCAGTGTCCTAGTGGCACCAGCCGCCACTCACTGGTAGGATAGTCATGTTTCATCAGGCCATCACGGTTCAGTCCACTAGTATGATAAACGCAGTGCGTTAGTTCAGCGGGGTTAAGCTCTTGCCATTGGTAGATCATTCCACCCCCCCCTACATCACTTGCATCAGTGATCAGGACTTTCTCGCCCTTAGGGCGGGGCTCTCCCAGGCAGTTGGAGGAGGCAATTTTCTTCTTCAACTCCTGGAAACATTCCTCCTCTCTGGCGGTCCACCTCCAGGGAGTAGTTTTCTTGATTAGGTCAGTGAGGGGGGCAGAGGAGTAGGTAAAATTGTGGATGTGACGCCGATAGAAATTACAGGCGGCCACTAAAAGTCCTCACATTGTGTAGACCCTTCTTAGGGTCATCGCAAATCTGCATGTCCTGTAGGGGCTGCATCTTAGACACGGCTGGTTTCCACCAGCCATACCCCACGTCGAAACCCAAATATTCCATCTCCTCTTTCATAAACTCACACTTTTCGAGTTTGATTGGGAGATGGTTTTCTTGACAACAATGAAAAATTCACGGAGGAGAAGGACATGGTCCTCTTGGGTATTAGTACCCTAACTCACGTCGTCGATGTGGGCCTCCATTTCCGCACCCCGAGAAATCAACTCCTGTACTAGAGGCCTGCCCCTCAGTATGTACAAAATTTTGTTCATTAGCTCCTGGAAGAGCGCTGGGGCATTAGCCATCCCAAAAGGCATGACCTTCCACTTAAAGACACGACCCTTAGGGGTTATAAAAGCGAGCAGCTCCTGAGCTGCGGCGGTTAGGTCCACGTGCCGGAAACCAGAGCGTTTGTCCATTTTGGTCTTGTACCTGCATTTGGCAATACGCTCCAGGGTATTTTTCATGTTAGGAATACTCCCTGAGTGGTTCGGGATTTTCTTGTTGACCTCACCATAGCCAACAACCAGTCGTAGGGCAGTTGACCCTGGTTTAGCAACCAGGAAACAGGGACTGCAGTGATGGGGGTAGTCCCCCTTCTTATATTCTTCAACGAGGCCAGCATCAATACATTCCTGAATCTGGCGCTCGATTTCTTCAACCTGTTCCTGTGGAGCGGGATAGGGACGACGCCTCACTCGCGTCTTTTCAAATTCAGGTTTCAGTTTCAGGTCCATCTGGACCAGTTTTTTACAAGAGAGGGGGGGCGGCAAGGCGCCGAACACCTCCTCATAGGTTATCAGCAGTTTCTTCAGTCAGGGGTCAAGGTTAAGACTCTCGAGTTTCTGCAGGAAATCCCCATCAGCATGGAGGTTGCTCTTTCCATGTTCTTTCGTTCTCTGCCGATCAGCAGTTTCGGCAGGCACAGAACCATCGTCCCACTCAGGGGGACATTGCTGCCCATAGTGCAGAGAATACACTAGCGGTATCTCAGGATCAGGCAGCGTATAGGAATCATCGTCCTCCTCAGACCAGATGGAGGATTTCCAGGTCTGTCTGAGGTAATGCAGCCGCTCTTGGCGCTCAATACCTTCGCTCTTCAGGTACAACAGCCGTCGGAGTTCCTGAGTGTCATGCTCAGACAGTGGCATGTTATTAGAAGCAGGCCGCGCCAGAGCATCAGGACTCCGGGCCACAGGTTCACCTGTGTGCATAGGCTGCATGTGTAGCACTGGCTTCCCAACAGGAGGAGCGGGTTCTGAGGTCGACTCCAGATCTACCCCCTCCAGCAACAGCTGAGCTAGGAAGGCACTGTGTTTTAGGTCAACACAGCTGCGATCAACCGGAGGGATAGTGCTGGCGATCTCAGACAGTTGGTCGTCAGCATCCTCCTTAACAGCTGCAGGTTCCAGATAGCCATCAGGAGGTTCACAGCCTGTAAGTGTGGCAGATAGGTGCTCAACAGATCGGTTTTAGAGATCAGAAAGGGTCAGGCCACAATTTTCGGCCATGACCTCTTTCAGTAGCACCTGGTCTAGGTCACACAGGGATACAGGATTGAGAGATCCATCAACGATGGATAAGAAACTGGCCAACTCAGGGGCCTGCATAGCTGTTTCTGAGTCCTCAGGCACATAGATGGGACCGTCAGGGAGTTGCACTCTTCCCACGGTCATTCGATCTAGCATACAGCGCCAGTAAGCGTGTTCACCAGAGCAGCCCCAGTCAGGGGTGCACATGACAACCCTTCCTCCCTCATAAGCGATTTTGGTTAGAACCTTTGCGAGCAAGGAGAAGGGAGGGTTAGCATACGCTAGGCCCATTGCTTTCCAGAAGAAACGGAAAGCGTTATTTAAATGTTTCGAGCAGTACAACTGCATGATGTGCTGTTGTCGGCTCGCAAACAATTCCACCTGGATCTCATCCAGGTTTACCTGAAGGGCCGCCAGTCCATTTTCAAGAACGTGACGGGCCAATTGGTAATTTTCAGTACGATAGTTAGTCCTGGATGCGTAGCGCAGCCCAGACTCTTTTCGTCCTGACAGCTCCAAAGGTACGGAGAAGAGCCCACTGCCAAAGTCGCAGTGCAAAGAATAGGGGCGCTGGAGAGACAGCATTTTTACCTGGGGGTTTCTTCGTAGGAAGTCGGTACCAATGACGATGTCAAAGGCGTCGGTGTCCAGCACTCGGCAGTGTTGGGTCACAGTTTCGTCGCCCAAGCATATAGTCACATCGACCCCCCCCAAGGAATGCATGGTACGCCCGTCCCCTACTCTTATGGCCATGGTCTTAGTTTTTCTTGAAAGTCCTTAGCAGTCGCCGGGCCACTATGGAAAGTGTTGCACCGGTGTCAAGCACCGCTCGAAAACCTTGATCCCCAATTTTCACGAGGATCCAGAAAACCAAGTCCTCCTCTTCGGAGCCGCCCCCCTACTCCTCATCAGGGAACTTGACATCCACTCCTGCAGCCATGAGGGACTTGGCCATCCAGGCCAGTCGCCTCTTCTTGGAGGTATTTCCCTCAGGGGAAGCGTTATCCCCTTGTGGGCGCTTCTTGGGGTCACCTGCCGCAGGAGGGGGAGTAGCAGCGAGCGCTGATGAGCGTCTCTGGGGGTTAGGGGGTCCACCTTTGCCACCCCCCTTGCCACCTTCTTTACCACCTTTATCCCCAATGGGGGATTTCCGGTGGGTGTTTGGGTCTTCTGGCGTTCAGCCTCCTCTCGCTTGAGTTTATCACTCTCCCGTTTCTTTATGTGACATTCGTCCTCGTAGTGACGGCGTTTGCCACAATAGCCACAGGTGATGGTACACCTGAAATGATTTTCATGGGTCACAGGTTTCCTATCCTTGGTATGCTGCTGTCGTTTCATCTGCAGCATATTACTACTGTGGTGATCACAGTCAGGGGCATGACAAGGCCCCCCCTTGTCATCGACAGGTTTGCAGTAGAACAGAGGGGGTGTACCTGCATCAGGTTTAACCTCATTCATGACAAAAAGGTTACCCCTCCCTTTACCACCTCCCTGGTTTGTGTTAGTGGCATTTCTAGGCCCTTTCCCTTCGCCACGTTCGGGGGTAGGGGTACCACCTCAACCCAAGTGCTTCTTGAGGAATTTCTCCATGTGGGAGTCATTCTCCCTCTCAAGAGTGCGCGCCCCAACCACAAAGAAAGGGAACACATGCACAAAGGAGAACAAAGGAAAGCGAGCGACAACAAAACAGACACAAACAACACCGTCAGCAATGTCCGCCAAGACGCAAGTATGATACATGCCATGCAACGCCAAAATGCGCCGCCACGAAAAGCACAACGAAAACCGCACGGGCAAGGAAAACCAACAAGAGGTGACACCGAATGAATGCCTATGCCCACCCCCGCACACATAGGGAATGAAAGGTATGCCCGTACGTGCATGCCCGTATCGCCGCAAGGTCATCACCGCCACGGACGAGCAAAATTGTATGAAGGGGCACAACGGGGGAACACAAAACCAACAAAGGAGAGAAGAACGCACCAAGGAGGCCACACACCACCAAGGGGAAGCACATCACACATAAAAACAGACAAACAAAAACTAAACATACACAACATGGACACGCGGCTTGTTGGATCCAAGTATGTTACATGCCATGCTACGCTAGGCAACGAACACGAGATAAGAACGGCAACCGCGCCAACAAATGTAAAAGGTGACCACGAGGCGTAACCGAGACGTTCCCACCCCCCGTGCGCAAGCCCGCTTACGTAGGAGGCGAAAGGGAGCGAAGGGTATGCCCGCCAGTGCATACCGCCGCACGTGCAACAAGACCACCACCGCCGCGAGCAAGCAAAATGGTATGGAGGAATACGAAGGACGCCAAGCATGACGGGTGGGACACGCGTGGGGAACCCCACACAACCACGAGAAAGAACAACACGCAAGTGCAAAAACACAACAAACATGCGTGCCGCACCCACACCCACCTGCTTGCATAGGGAACAAAAGGTATGCCGCCGCATGCAAACGAGTAGTAGGCAAGGGGGGAGCCACACACCGCCACCAAGAGCGCAAGTACGTTACCATGTCATGCCACGCCGCGCACACGAGAGAAGCAACGAGCGCCCGGCCCGCGCCACCAACCGAGACACGAAAAAACAAATGGCCTTCGGCCAGGGAGTGGTTGTCACGGGGGGCTAACGGTCCTGCACTGCGGTGCAATGCGGGGCAACCGTGACAACTGCTCTTACAAGACAACCACCCTTTTTGTTGCACTAATTAGAACATACACACTTATGCATAGCGTCGTGTGCCAGATTCCGACATACACACGTTGCCACGCTTTTCTTGTGCATGCACCCACCTTCCCTTCTCTTCACAGGTCCAAAGGAGAAGTGTGTGCTCGTGTTTGCGTCGTTTTTGCGTTAAAGTAGGGTTGTTTTAGACGCTTAGGCTTGTTTTGCGTCGTGTCATTGTCTCTCATTCGCCATTCCCTGTTCTCCTTATCGCAGATGACAAAACGGGCACAACAGGAAGAATCCTGCAAGCCACACGATGCAATTAAACGCTCAGGGTTGTTTATAACTCGCAATAGGGTTGTTTAAACGCTTAGGTTTGTTTTGCGTTCGCTTCACTTCGGCATTCACACGATGCATGGTGGGTAAGGTAGGTAAGCCCAGGAGGAGCTCACCTTAAGGTTGAGTCAGTGTCGTTACAGTGGTTCACATCTCGCCTCCCTTCCCTGCATGCGTGCACACGATGCATTAAAAGGGATTTGACAGTAGGCCACGCGCTGTGCACGCGGTATGAACCCTTGCCAGGTTACCCAGGGCTTCGCCCTACGTTCCATAAGGGAACGGGCGAAGTCCTTAAGCTTGCTTGCTTGCAACTGCGTTCAGGAACAGTGTATTATAGGGCACACTAAGAAGCGTATAATACGTGGAGTGTGTCTTGGTTCCTCCGTCTTGAACCCAGTCCATTGGCCTCTGTTGTACAGGTGGGAGGGTCAGGGTGAACTGGTGCAGTCCCTTGAGCCGTGCTAAAATATACGGCGCTGATCCCACAATCAATTGACTGCGCCTCAGGCAGGAGAGGTGAGGGCAGTTCGACTCCATCGACATCGGCGCTGTGCACGCCACCTGTGCGCCCTACCCCCCCAAGCCCTAGCAGGGAAGAGTGTCGTGTTGTCTCTGTTAGGCCACAGTTGCTTAGCAGCGCTGTGTTGTCTTGTCTTCTTCACAGGAGGGTCATTAGGACCCCACACCCACACAACCGCGCCCACGGCATGTGGGTGACAGACCCCAACAGCACGCCCAGAGGGCAGGCAGTCGGGGGAGGGGGAGCGCCTGACCACAGACGCCCCTCAAAACGGCGGAAGGCACCCCCCTCGGGGACGCCCCTCCGCCACCCCCACAGCGAGCAACGCCGGCCCGCAAGGGCGCACGCTGTGGGGCCGTGGCTGGGTCCCCACGCCCGCACCGACCGCACCTGGGACACACGGGTCGCGGAGCCCTAGCTGCCCGCTCCAGAGGACGGGCGGCCGGGGGAGGGACAGCGCCTGACACCAGACGCCCCTCGCAACGGTGGCAGGCCACCCCCCCCGGGGACAGCCCCCCACCATCCCCGCGGCACGCAGTCCCCACAGGGCATGCAGGCCAAGGGGACAGTGTTGGGCCCCCACACCCACACACCCGCGCCTACAGCACGTGGGTGGCGGACCCCAACAGCCCGCCCAGTGTGCGAACAGTCAGGGGAGGGACGGCGGCTGACCTCAGACGCCCCTCACAATGGTGGAAGGCACCCCCCCCGGGGACGCCCTACCGCCACCCCCACAGCGAGCAACGCCGGCCCGCAAGGGCGCACGCTGTGGGGCCGGTGCTGAGTCCCCACGCCTGCAGCGACCGCACCCGGGACAAACGGGTCGCGGAACCCCAGCTGCCCGCTCCAGAGGACAGGCGGCCGGGGGAGGGACAGCGCCTGACACCAGACGCCCCTCACAACGGTGGCAGGCCACCCCCCCCAGGGACGGCCCCCCATCACTCCCGCGGCACGCAGCCCCCACAGGGCATGCAGGCCATGGAGACAGTGTTGGGCCCCCACGCTCACACACCTGCGCCCACAGCACGAGGGTGGCGGACCCCGACAGCCCGCCCAGTGGGCGGGCAGTCGGGGGAGGGACAGCGCCTGACCTCACACGCCCCTCACAATGATGGAAGGCACCCCTCCCGGGGACGCCCTTCCGCCACCCCCACAGCGAGCAACGCCGGCCCGCAAGGGCGCACGCTGTGAAGCCGGGGCTGGGTCCCCACGCCCGCACCGACCGCACCCGGAACACACAGGTCGCGGAACCCTGGCTGCCCGCTCCCGAGGAACGGGCGGCCAGGGGAGGGACAGCGCCTGACAGCAGACGCCCCTCACAACGGTGGCAGGCCAACCCCCCCGGGGACGGCCCCCGACCACCCCTGTGGCATGCAGCCCCCACAGGGCGTGCAGGCCAAGGAGACAGTGTTAGGCCCCCACACCCACACACCCGCGCCCACAGCACGCGGGTGGCGGACCCCAACAGCCCGCCAAGTGGGCAGGCAGTCGGGGGAGGGACAGCGCCTGACCTCAGACGCCCCTCACAATGGTGGAAGACACCCCCCCTGGGGACGCCCTCCCTCCACCCCCACAGCGAGCAACGTCCGCCCGCAAGGGCGCACGCTGTGGGGCTGGTGCTGGGTCCCCACGCCCGCACCGACCGCACCCGGGACACACGGGTCGCGGAACCCTGACTGCCCGCTCCAGAGGACGGATGGCCGGGGGAGGGACAGCGCCTGACACCAGACGCCCCTCACAACGGTGGCAGTCCACCCCCCCCAGGGACGGCCCCCCACCACCCCCGCGGCACGCAGCCGCCACAGGGCATGCAGGCCAAGGGGACAGTGTTGGGCCCCCACACCCTCACACCCGCGGCCACAGCACGTGGGTGGCGGACCCCGACAGCCCACCCAGTGGGCGGGCAGCCGGGGGGAGGGCCAGCGCCTGACCTCAGACGCCCCTCACAATGGTGGAAGGCACCCCCCCCGGGGACGCCCTTCCGCCACCCCCACAGCGAGCAACGCCGGCCTGCAAGGGCGCCCGCTCTGTGGCAGGTGCTGGGTCCCCACGCCCGCACCAACCGCACCCGGGACACACGGGTCGCGGAGCCCCAGCCGCCCGCTCCAGAGGACGGGCGGCCGGGGGAGCGACGGCGCCTGACACCAGGCGCCCCTCGCAACGGTGGCAGGCCAACCACCCCGGGGACGGCCCCCCACCACCCCCGCGGCACGCAGCCCCCACAGGGCATTCAGGCCAAGGGGACAGTGTTGGGCCCCCACACCCACACACCCGCGCCCACAGCACGTGGGTGGCGGACCCCTACAGCCCGCCCCGTGGGCGGGCAGTCGGGGGAGGGACAGCGCCTGACCTCAGACGCCCCTCACAATGGTGGAAGGCACCCCCCCCGGGGACGCCATTCCCCCACCCCCACAGCGAGCAACGCCAGCCCGCAAGGGCTCACGCTATGGGGCAGGTGCTGGGTCTCCACGCCCGCACCGACCGCACCCGGGACACACGGGTCGCGGAACCCTGGCTGCCCGCTCCAGAGGACGGGCGGCCGGGGGAGGGACAGCGCCTGACCTCAGACGCCCCTCACAATGGTGCAAGGCACCCCCCCAGGGGGACGCCCTTCCGCCACCCCCACAGCGAGCAACGCCGGCCCGCAAGGGCGCACGCTGTGGGGCTGGTGCTGAGTCCCCACGCCCCCATGGATTGCACCCGGGACACACGGGACGCGGAGCCCCAGCCGCCCGCTCCACAGGACGGGCGGTTGGGGGAGGGATGGCGCCTGACACCAGACGCCCCTCGCAACGGTGGCAGGCCAGCGCCCCCGGGGACGGCCCTTTACACCCCCACAGCACGCAGCCCTCACAGGGCATGCAGGCCAAGGGGACAGTGTTGGGCCCCCAAACCCACACACCCGCACCTACAGCACGTGGGTGGCGGACCCCAACAGCCCGCCCAGTGGGCGGGCAGTCGGGGGAGGGACAGCGCCTGACCTCAGACGCCCCTCACAATGGTGGAAGGCACCCCCCCCGGGGACGCCCTACCGCCACCCCCACAGCGAGCAACGCCGGCCCGCAAGGGCACACGCTGTGGGGCCGGTGCTGGGTCCGCACGCCCGCAGCGACCGCACCCGGAAGACACGGGTCGCGGAACCCCGGCCGCCCGCTCCAGAGGACGGGCGCCCGGGGGAGGGACAGCGCCTGACACCAGACGCCCCTCACAACGGTGGGAGGCCACCCCCCCCGGGGACGGCCCCCCACCAGCCCCGCGGCACGCAGTCCCCACAGGGTATGCAGGCCAAGGGGACAGTGTTGGGCCCCCACACCCACACACCCGCGCCCACAGCACGTGGGTGGCGGACCCCAACAGCCCGCGCAGTGGGCGGGCAGTCGGGGGAGGGACAGCGCCTGACCTCAGACGCCCCTCACAATGGTGGAAGGCAACCCCCCCGGCGACGCCCTTCCGCCACCCCCACAGCGAGCAACGCCGGCCCGCAAGGGCGCACGCTGTGGGGCCGGTGCTGGATCCCCACGCCCACAACGACCGCACCCGGGACACACGGGTCGCGGAACCCCGGCTGCCCGCTCCAGACGACGGGCGGCCGGGGGAGGGACAGCGCCTGACGCCGGACGCCCCTGACAACGGTGGCAGGCCACCCCCCTTGGGGATGGCCCCCCACCAGCCCCGCAGCACGCAGCCCCCACAGGGCGTGCAGGCCAAGGGGACGGTGTAGGGCCCCCACATCCACACACCCGCGCCCACAGCACGTGGGTGGCGGACCCCAACAGCCAGCCCAGTGGGCGGGCAGTCGGGGGAGGGACAGCGCCTGACCTCAGACGCCCCTCACAATGGTGGAAGGCACCCCGCAGGGGACGCCCTTCCGCCACCCCACAGCGAGCAACACTGGCCCGCAAGGGCGCACGCTGTGGGGCCCGTGCTGGGTCCCCAAGCCCGCACCGACCGCACCCGGGACACACGGGTCGCGGAACCCTGGCTGCCCGCTCCAGAGGACGGGCGGCCGGGGGAGGGACGGCGCCTGACACCAGACGCCCCTCACAGCGGTGGCAGGCCACTCCCCCCGGGGACAGCCCCCCACCACCCCCGCGGCACGCAGCCCCCAGGGGGCATGCAGGCCAAGGGGACAGTGTTGGGCCCCCACACCCACACACCCTCGCCCACGGCACGTGGGTGGCGGACCCGGACAGCCCGCCCAGTGGGCGGGCAGTCGGGGGAGGGACAGCCCCTGACCTCAGACGCCCCTCACAATGGTGGAAGGCGGCCCCGCCAGGGATGCCCTTCCGCCACCCCCACAGCGAGCAACGCCGGCCTGCAAGGGCGAGCGCTGTGGGGCCGGTGCTGGGTTCCCACGCCCGCACCGACCTCACCCGGAACACACGGGTCGCGGAACCCCGGCCTCTGCTCCAGAGGACGGGCGGCCAGGGGAGGGACAGCGCCTGACACCAGACGCCCTCACAACGGTGGCAGGCCACCCCCCTTGGGGACGGCCCTGCCACCACCCCCGCGGCATGCAGCCCCCACAGGGCATGCAAGCAAAGGGGACAGTGTTTGGCACCCACACCCACACACCCGCGCCCACAGCACGTGGGTTGCGGACCCCAACAGCCCGCCGGGTGGGCGGGCAGTCGGGGGAGGGACAGCGCCTGACCTCAGACGCCCCTCACAATGGTGGAAGGCACCCCCCCCGGGGACGCCCTCCCGCCACCCCCACAGCGAGCAACGCTGGCCCGCAAGGGCGCACGCTGTGGGGCCCGTGCTGGGTCCCCAAGCCCGCACCGACCGCACCCGGGACACACGGGTCGCAGAACCCCGGCTGCCCGCTCCAGAGGGCGGGCGGCTGGGAGAGGGACAGCGCCTGAGACCAGACGCCCCTCACAACGGTGGCAGGCCACCCCCCTGGGGACAGCCCCCCACCACCCCCACGGCACGCAGCCCCCACAGGGCATGCAGGCCAAGGGGACAGGTGAGCCCCCACACCCACACACCCGCGCCCACAGCACGTGGGTGGCGGACCCCAACAGCCCGCCCAGTGGGCGGGCAGTTCGGGGAGGGGGATCACCTGACCTCAGACGCCCCTCACAATGGTGGAAGGCACCCCCCCCGGGGATGCCCTTCCGCCACTCCCACAGCGAGCAACGCCGGCCCGCAAGGGCGTACGTTGTGGGGCCAGTGCTGGGTCCCCACGCCCGCACCGACCGCACCCGGGACACACGGGTTGCAGAACCCCGGCTGCCCGCCACAGAGGACGGGCAGCCGGGGGAGGGACAGCGCCTGACACGAGAGGCCCCTCACAACGGTGGCAGGCCACCCCCCCCGGGGACGGCCCCCCACCACCCCCGCGGCACGCAGCCCCCACAGGGCATGCAAGCAAAGGGGACAGTGTTGGGCCCCCACATTCACACACCCGCGCCCACAGCACGTGGGTGGCGGACCCCAACAGCCCGCCCAGTGGGCGGGCAGTCAGAGGAGGGGGGGCGCCTGACCTCAGACGCCCCTCACAACGCTGGAAGGCACCCCCCCCGGGGACGCCCTTCCGCCACCCCCACAGCGAGCAACGCCGGCCCGCAAGGGCGCACGCTGTGGGGCCCGTGCTGTGTCCCCACGCCCGCATCAACCGCACCCGGGACACACGGGTCGCGGAACCCCGGCCGCCCGCCCCAGGGGACGGGCGGCCGGGGGAGGGACAGCGCCTGTCACCAGACGCCCCTCACAACGGTTGCAGGCCACCCCCCCCGGGGACGGCCCCCCGTCACCCCCGCGGCATGCAGCCCCCACAGGGCATGCAAGCAAAGGGGACAGTGTTGGGCCCCCACACCCACACACCCGCGCCCACAGCACGTGGGTGGTGGACCCCAACAGCCCGCCCAGTGGGTGGGCAGCCGGGGGAGGGGGAGCGCCTGACCTCAGACGCGCCCCACAGCGGTGGAAGGCACCCGCCCCGGGAACGCCCTCCTGCCACCCCCACAGCGAGCAACGCCGGCCCGCAAGGGCGCACGCTGTGGGGCCGGTGCTGGATCCCCACGCCCACAACGACCGCACTCGGAACACACGGGTAGCGGTACCCCGGCTGC
The DNA here is from genome assembly GCA_964036045.1 of Eutreptiella sp. 'Long Island Sound 2002'. Taxonomy (NCBI): domain Eukaryota; phylum Euglenozoa; class Euglenophyceae; order Eutreptiales; family Eutreptiaceae; genus Eutreptiella; species Eutreptiella sp. 'Long Island Sound 2002'. Next base: position 135,586,444 of record OZ038381.1, read on the forward strand.
CCGCCCCAGAGGACAGGCGGTCGGGGGAGGGACGGCGCCTGACACCAGACGCCCCTCACAACAGTGGCAGGTGACCCCCCCCCCCGGGGACGGCCCCCCACCACCCCCGCGTCACGCAGCCCCCACAGGGCGTGCAGGCCAAGCCACGTAGGGGGGAACCGGGACCAGACCGCCCCCCCCAAAGCACGCCAGACAGAGCAAGGGACCGGGGCCGGACACGCGGAGGGGCACGGACCACGTGGAACGGCCCTACCAGCGCCCAGTGCCGGGACCGCGCGAGGTGCGCACGCCACACCACCCAGGGGGGGGGGAGCGGACGCCGCTGGAGGTTTGAGGTTTGACGTTTGATTTTGCGGGTACTAGACGCCTTTCGGCCCCGGGGGGCCACCTGGTCGGGCCAGGTGATATCCTCCCCACCGGGTCCTAGTGGGGGGCCCTCCAAGACGCACCTCCTGCCTGGTGGCGGCGTCCCCCGGGTTCACAGAGCTCGGAGCCCCGTCCTTCCCCGGCTTCCCCGTTTCGCCACTCCCCGGTCAGTGCATCAATTCGCAGCTGTGGCTGCGGGCGCTTACCCACTGCGTCGCCCCCCTAATGCGTGGTCGCCCGGGGCGCCGGCGCTGCCGGGCCCGTGCTACTGGCTTGTCGCCAGTGGGACCCCCTTGGGCTGGCGCGGAGGCTGCCTAGCCTAGGGCTTGGGGCGTGGCGCTGTGCGCCACTACTGCCTTGGCGGGTGCAGTGCCCCGTCTGTGTGTGCGCGGCGCTCGCGGCCGGTTCCGGGGGTTCGGGCCGGTACCTGGCGTCGTGTCTCTCTCGTTTCCCCCTCCCCGCCCCGCGTGTTCCGCGTTGCGTGTGGCGGGCCGTCCCGTCCGGGTGTCCCTTACCCTCGCTCGCTGGTACGCCATTCCACGCGGTCTGTGCGTTCCGCGCGCTCGGTCCAGTTGCCCTTCCGGTAGTCCCCGCGTGTCCCTTTCGTGTGTGTGCGCTCGCGCTCTCGCGGTGTCCGCCCCCCCCCCCCCTGGGTGGTGTGGCGTGCGCATCTCGCGTGGTTCCGGCACTGGGCGCTGGTAGGGCCGTTCCACGTGGTCCGTGCCCCTCCGCGTGTCCTGCCCCGGTCCCTTGCTCCGTCTGGCGTGCTTGGGGGGGGGCGGTCCGGTCCCGGTTCTCCCCTACTTGGCTTGGGGTTGTGGGGGTGGCGGCAGGGCGTCCCCGGGGGGGTTGGGTTGGGTTGGGTTGGACTCTCCCGACTTGAAAAACGCGACGGACCCGTCAATTGAAAAATTTGGGTCCCCCGGGAGCGGCGCAATCATCGGAGTAGTCTGAGCACACTCCGCCACCAGAAAGAGGACGACCGCACGACACATCAGCCTGCTGCACTTGGCGCATACCGCCTGCATCGCTCCTTGGCCAGCCTCTGCTGGCCCGGGGCAGCCCCACCGCGCCCTGAGGGCGGCGCCCACACGGCTGGGCCGCCGCTCTCGACGCTCGCGGGATCACTCCGACGCCGCCGGGCCCGAACCCCCGGGAGGGGCATCGGGGTCTCCCCTGGCGCGGACCACTGTGGAGCTGCCTGGCACCACTGCTGACAGGGCCATTAGCGCCTCCGCCAGCCCCTGCGGCACTGTTCCTTCCGGCGCAGACATCCAGAATCGGTCTCCAACACGAACATGCACATGTTCTGGCTGGGCGTCCAGCCGCGCCAGGCTCCAGCGGTGTACAGCGGCTCCTTCCCAGGCAGGCGCTTGTCCGCCACCAATCACGACAAGCACTGAACAGTGCTGCCCGTCTGAACCCAGAGGGAACTCTGGTTCCGCCAGGGCTGCCACGCCCAGGCCTGGGGACTCCGCCAGCGCTGTGACAGCGCGGTCGTACAGGTGCAGCAATGCGGACAGGCACGCGGCGTGTTGCCACGACAGCCCATGCGTCCACCCGCTCACTGGACCATTGGATGTAGTCCAGAACAGATCCCAGGCTGCTGACCGGGCATATGTGGCCAGTGCCTCCAGGTAGGCGCTGGCCAGGCTGTCTCTACGAGCTGCCGTAAGCCAGCGTGACGCTTCCGCGCATGTGCCCATGAGCATCCCCGACCACGTGACGTATACTGTGTGGGGGCGCGCTGGTGGCCACGTCGCTGTCACCTCATGGTCGGCCCGCAGGACCAGGTGCAGGCTGTCACCACTGGGACGCCCTAGGCGTACCCACGTGGTGGTCACCCACTCTGGCACTGTTGCACCGGGCGCTGCCGCGAGTACCAGCGCACTAAAGCCAGCTTGTACGGCCAGAGCCACTTTGCCACATGCTGCCAGTAGGTGCTGGCCCCATCCGGCACACGACTGTTCGCAGAACGGGCAGTTGAAGACGTTGTCTGGGGCTGTCGCCATCGTCCGGGCTGCCCGAAGCCACGTGGCCACGTTGACCCTGATGTGGGTCCGGGGGCACTCGACGGAGAGGCACGGGCCAATGGTGCGGCACAGGAGGCAAGCGGTCACCGCCTCCTCGTCCCCCGGGGGCTCTGCCTGACCCAGGACGTCCTCAATGGCCGAGGTGATGGGGTCTCCGTCTGCTGCCGGATCGCGCAGCCGCCCGCGAATGTGCAGCAGGTTCCAGTGCAGGTTTCCTACAGCGGCCTGCAGGGCAGAGCCACGCCTGCTGCCCCCCAGCACCGAGTGCAGCATCGCCGCCGGCACTTCGGGAACCAGGGCAGGCACGGGGAGGTGCTGGGGCAGTCATTGGCTCTTGCCCTTCTTCCCCGGCACGCTTTCGACCCGCACGGCACGCGCTGTGGCCTTATCGGGGCCTGCCCCCCAAGCTAGCCCCGACGACTCTCGCCGCGGGCCTGGCGCCGCGGTCTCACGCCTGCTGCGGACTGACTGTCCGCTCCGCGAGGCCTTTCTGCCACGACTCCCCGGACTGATGGCCGCCGTGGTGAGGGGCGGCGTTCCGTCCCTATGCTGCCGTCTTCCGGCGGGAGGTGGCCCGGGGGGCGGCGGCGGGAAGCCGCCACGAGGTGAGCGCTCCCGGCTTGGCGGGGACCGGTATGCCCGGTCCTGGTACGTGGCATACGGTTGGCGGTGGTAGGTGGTATGCTCGGGGCTGTCGTATGAGCGCCTTCGACCGAGTTGGCGGTGGTAGCCCGACCTGAGGTCCCTGCTGAGCGACGGGGGCTCGTCGTCGTCGTCTTCGTCGGAGCCGCCGCGCCAGCGACCCCTATGACGGCTGCCTCCGTACGGCGCGAGTGGTGAGTCGTCGTGTGCCTCACGGCGAATGAGCACGTACGCCCCGGAGGCCGTCTCGGCCGGGTGAGAGTCTGAGCCGCGGGCTGCGCGCCGCCACGCCTCGTGCGGTACAACCACACTACACGACCCCTCGTGCGGGGCCCAGTCCGGGACCGTCGTGGGGTGCGCCAGAGCTGCGGACACCGCCGCTGCCACTTCCGCCGGGGGCAGCCCCAGCAAGCCTTCCAGCCGCAGGCTGACATATCGCTCCTCCGGGCTTGGGCTGGTCCGCTTTCGGTTTGATCGAGATGATGGCCGGTCTCGTTCCCGACTGCCCCTGGCCGTACGCTCTGGCGATGGGCTGCTGTCGCGATGACCTCGTGGTGCGCCTGGTACCCGATCGTAGTACCGCGCTGCCCAGTGTGGTACGAGATGGGCCCCAGCGTTCGTGCGCAGGTGGTCATTGGTGTCACGGATGGTGGAGACGTCGGGCACATGAACTACGAACTGAACGTACGCATGCCAGAAGGTGTCCAAGGTATCAGCCTGCATCAGGGTCAACAGGGGCGTCCCCGGGGGGGGTGCCTTCTACCGTTGCGTGGGGCGTCTGGGGTCATGCGCCCCCCCTCCCTCGACTGCCCGCCCACTGAGCGGGCTGTCGGGGTCCGCGATCCACGTGTTGTGGGCGCGGGCGTGCGGGTGTGGGGGCCCTGCTCTGTCCCTGTGGGGGCTGCGCGCCGCGGGGCGGGTCCGTGGCGTTCACATGCTGGGGGGCGGGCTGGGGGGGGGGGGGGGGGCGTGCGCCGTACCCCCCGGTTGTAGGGCGGGGGGTCGCTCTGCTCCATTCCGTCCCTCTGCCTTCCCTGGGCAGGCAAACAAAGCGGGCGTCACTGGCGTTGTGCTGTCCATGGGGGGCGTGGCCCCCCATACCACTCCGGTTCGTGCTCACCAGGCTTCTCTGGGTACGATCTGTGCGGCGTCCCGGTGCGCAGGCGTGGGCTCGCTTGTTCTTCCCGGCCCCCATGGGAGCTGGCGGCTGGGGCGGGGGGGCGGGTCGCACTCCGGCTCCTCTCTCGGGCGGGGGGGGAACATCCCCCCTGCCTCGGGGGGTGGGGGCCGGGGCCCCCGCGGCCTGCGGGCCGGTCGGGGGGGCGGGGGGGGGGGTCGCGCCGCGGCCTCCCTGCTCTCCTTCTGGGCGGCGGCCTGCGGTACTCCATCCTGGCCCCCTCCGTGTCGCCGGCGCGTTCCATTCCGGCGTGCGCGTGCAGTCAGGGCTGAAGTGCCGCCCCGGGGTGGGGGGGGGTGAGGGGCGGCCCATGGACCGCTCCCCCGGGGGCCTTAGCAGACCTGAACACCCCCTCTGTCATCCCTGAGTGGGCTGTGGTTACAGGAGGGTTATGTGGGGCGCGGCCTCCTTCCTGTTCCGTTGTGCGCGTTGCTCCGGCACGCCGGTGTGGGTTCGCGGGAGCAGGTCCAGCCGCCGCTCCCCCCTCCGCGTCGCCGTCCCTTCTGGGGGGGGGGGGGGGGGGGGGCGCCCCCCCGGCCCCGGGGGGGGCGGAGGGCCGCGCCTGTTGCTCCCCAGCTGGGGTGGGTGCGGGGGGGGGGGTTGGGGGGCCGCCCCCCCGTCCGCTCTCGGGCCTGTGTGGGAGGGGGGGGGGAGTGGGGGGGGCCCTTTGGTCCCCTGGCGACGCCTCCTGACGGCCGGGGGGGGGGGGGGCGGCATGGCAGTCCTGGCCCCGGGGGCCAGCCATGGGCTCGGGGGTCGCGCCCTTCCCCTGGCCCCCCCAACCCGAGCCGGATCCTCGTGCAGGCCCTCGCTGGGGCCCCTCATCCCCCCGGCCGTTGTCGTGCGGCGCTGGCCGGCCGGGGGTGGCCGTGAGGGTTAGCGGTCAGTGGTTAGCGGGCTGCGGGGCAGCAGGTTCCCCCCCGCGCTCGTTGTCTCCGCACTCCCTCCCGCGGGAGGTGGCACGCTCTCATGCGTCGTGCCGTACCGTTGGGAGGGCGTGGGTCGGGGGGCCCAGCCCCCCCCCCCACTCTCTCGTATCCGCCGTCTGGGCCATCACCTGCGCCGCCGCTTGTGTGGGGGCTGGGGCTGTGGCGGCGGCGGGTTGTGCCGGCGGTAGCGCCATTGGGGGGCTGCGCAAAGCCCGGGGGAGCCAGTTGTTGGCGTCCGCATCCGTGATGCGGAGCACCGCTCCCCCTTCCAGGAAGGCCGGCCACGTCGGCTCCCTGTCGGGCCACGCTGCCCGGATCACTGACCTGAGGACCCTCTCATGCCTTCTGGGGTTGCCCACCCCCCCGGGGGTACCTCTCGGTTTCCTCCGTCTCTCCGGAGGAGCACGGCATTGAAGGGCCGGTTCATCGACCTCCTGGAGGTCCCCTGGTTGGCCCAGCACAACCACCCGTACACCTCCCCCACCAGGGGGAGGGTCTCCTCCCCCAGAGGGTCCGGGACCGCGCCCCAGTCCCGGTCCCATGGCCGGCCCCCCTTCCCCCCCGTGCCGGCCCCCCTCGCTGCCCCTGCGCCTGCGGCGCCGATGCGGCGCCCCGCCCCCCCTCCGCCCAGGCCATCCGCGCCGGCTCCGCCCTCGGCGCGGGGGGGGCTGGCTGGTGCCGGGGTCGTGGGGGTTGGGGGGGGACGAGCTCGCCGGCGTCAGGGTCGATGTTGTAGAGGTGGTGGTGGTGGTGGTGGTGGTGGTGGTGGGTGTGGTGTGCCGGCATCTGTAGGATGCCGGGGGAGATGCGCCTCACCGGCTGCACGTCCGGCTGCGGGGGCGCCCCGCCCTCTGCCCCCCTCCCTTCGCCCCGTCCTCCCCCCTGGGCTCCCATGCCCCGTCCCGCCTGTCCCTTGGGGCCCGCGGCGCCCTTGCCCTTGCCCTTGGGCCCCTTTCCAGCCCCCTGCCCGTGTCACGGGTCCCGCCTCCCGTCCCCCACGCCCTGGCCCGCCCGCTCACCCACCTCCACTCGCCCTGCCCCCTGCACCTGGGCTCCCTGCCCGTGCCCCTGCGCACCCTTCCCGTGCCCTGGCCCCTTCCCGGCCCCCTGCCCCGAGTCGCGCCGTCCGCTGCCTGCGCTCTGCTCCCCCCCGCTGCTGCGCCCTTCCTGGACCACTCGCCTGGCGTCCCGCTGACTTTGCAGCTGTGGCAGCGTGACACCCGGCGGCGAGCGCTCGCGCGCCGGGGGGCGGACGTGCCGCTCCCGCCCCGGGGGGAAGGGCTTGGGGGGGAACGGCTTGGATGGGCTGGTGTGGGTGTGGGTGGGGTTGGCGTGGGCGCGGTACTTCGCGCTCTCCCTGCCCACTGCTGCTGCTGCGGCGGCCGTCGGCGAGGCGTCCGTGGCCCGTGCGGGGTTCTTGCCTCGCTTGCGGACGCCGCGGGAGCGCGAGCGCACACACACGCGAAGGGCACACAAGGACTACCAGAAGGGCAGACGGACCCAGCTCGCGGAACGCATAGACCGCGTGGAATGGCGTACCAGCGAGCGAGGGTAAGGGACACCCGGACAGGACGGCCCGCCACAAGCAGCGCGGGACACGCGGGGCGGGAAGGGGGAAACGGGAGAGACACAACACCAGGTACCGGCCCGAGCCCCCCGAACCGGCCGCGAGCGCCGCGCACACACAGACGGGGCACTGCACCCGCCAAGGCAGTAGTGGCGCACAGCGCCACGCCCCAAGCCCTAGGCTAGGCAGCCTCCGCGCCAGCCCAAGGGGGTCCCACTGGCGACAAGCCAGTAGCACGGGCCCGGCAGCGCCGGCGCCCCGGGCGACCACGCATTAGGGGGGCGACGCAGTGGCTAAGCGCCCGCAGCCACGGCTGCGAATTGATGCACTGACCGGGGAGTGGCGAAATGGGGAAGCCGGGGAGGGACGCAGCTCCGAGCTCTGTGAACCCAGGGGACTCTGCCACCAGGCAGGAGGTGCGTCTTGGAGGGCCCCCCACTAGGACCCGGTGGGGAGGATATCACCTGGCCCGACCAGGTGGCCCCCTGGGGCCGAAAGGCGTCTAGTACCCGCAAAATTAAACCTCAAACCTCAAACCTCAAACCTTAACAGCTGCAGGTTCCAGATAGCCATTGGGAGGTTCACACCCTGTAAGTGTGGCAGATAGGTGCTCAGGAGATCGGTTTTTGAGATCAGAAAGGGTCAGGCCACGATTTTCGGCCATGACCTCTTTCAGTAGCACCTGGTCTAGGTCACACAGGGGTACAGGATTGAGAGATCCATCAACGATGGATAAGAAACTGGCCCACTCAGGGGCCTGCATAGCTGTTTCTGAGTCCTCAGGCACATAGATGGGACCGTCGGGGAGTTGCACTCTTCCCACGGTCATTCGATCTAGCATACGGCGCCAGTAAGCGTGTTCACCAGAGCAGCCCAGTCAGGGGTGCACATGACAACCCTTCCTCCCTCATAAGCGATTTTGGTTAGAATATTCGCGAGCAGAGAGAAGGGAGGGTTAGCATACGCTAGGCCCATTGCTTTCCAGAAGAAACGGAAAGCATTGTTTAAATGTTTCGAGCAGTACAACTGCATGATGTGCTGTTGTCGGCTCGCAAACAACTCCACCTGGATCTCATCCAGGTTTACCTGAAGGGCCGCCAGTCCATTTCCAAGAACGTGACGGGCCAATTGGTAATTTTCAGTACGATAGTTAGTCCTGGATGCGTAGCGCAGCGCGGACTCTTTTCGTCCTGACAGCTCCAAAGGTACGGAGAAGAGCCCACTGCCAAAGTCGCAGTGCAAAGAATAGGGGCGCTGGTCAGACAGCATTTTTACCTGGGGGTTTCTTCGTAGGAAGTTGGTACCAATGACGATGTCAAAGGCGTCAGTGTCCAGCACTCTGCAGTGTTGGGTCACAGTTTCGTCGCCCAAGCATATAGTCACATCGACCCCCCCCAAGGAATGCATGGTACGCCCATCCCCTACTCTTATGGCCATGGTCTCAGTTTTCTTGAAAGTCCTTAGCAGGCGCCGGGCCACTATGGAAAGTGTTGCACCGGTGTCAAGCACCGCTCCAAAAACTCGATCCCCAATTTTCACGAGGATCCAGAAAACCAAGTCCTCCACTTCGGAGCCGCCCCCCTACTCCTCATCAGGGAACTTGACATCCACCCCTGCAGCCATGAGGGACTTGGCCATCCAGGCCAGTCGCCTCTGCTTGGAGTTATTCCCCCCAGGGGAAGCGTTATCCCCTTGTGGGCGCTTCTTGGGGTCACCTGCGGCAGGAGGGGGAGTAGCAGCGGGCGCTGATGAGCGTCTCTGGGGGTTAGGGGGTCCACCTTTGCCACCCCCCTTGCCACCCCCTTTACCACTTTAATCCCCATTCGGGGGATTTCTGGTGGGTGTTTGGGTCTTCTGGCGTTCAGCCTCCTCTCGCTTGAGTTTATCACTCTCGCGTTTCTGTATGTGACATTCGTCCTCGTAGTGACAGCGTTTGCCACAATAGCCACAGGTGATGGTACACCTGAAATGACTCTGATGGCTGACAGGTTTCCCATCCTTGGTATGCTGCTGTCGTTTCATCTGCAGCATACAACTACTGCGGTGATCGCAGTCAGGGGCATGACAAGGCCCCCCCTTGTCATCGACAGGTTTGCAGTGGAACAGAGGGGGTGTACCTGCATCAGATTTAACCTCATTCATGGCACGTAGGTTACCCCTCCCTTTACCACCTCCCTGGTTGGTGTTGGTGGGATTTTCAGGCCCTTTCCCTTCGCCACGTTCGGGGGTAGGGGTACCACCTCGACCCAAGTGTTTGTTGAGGAATTTCTCCATGTGGGAGTCATTCTCCCTCTCAAGAGCTAGCTCAATCAGCAGGTCCACCAGTTCGTCGTACGAGTGGGTCCGGCTTTTCCTCTCAGAGGTAGCGTGGCAGTCATTCCACGTACGTTGGGGAATCTTACTCATGAGCCACAGCCGGGGCTCAGTGGCTCCGTAAGAGGCCACGTTCATCAGTGAAAACAGATACTCGAGGTCGCACACATATTCAGAGACTCGCGCAGCGGAAGGAAACTCAGGGAGCATAGGTAGCTCCTCCATCTGTGTGCGCACACTGAGGTCAGTCTCATAGACTGGGAATGTTTTCTCCAATCTTTGGAGTACCTCTACCCAGGTTGAACAGGCTTTCACAATCTGTTTCACCTGTTTTTGCAAAAACTTCTTTTTGCAGGAGCGTTTCAGCCAGGAGCATTTGGTGGCCACATCCACATGGGATTGGCCAGTGAGCAAAACAAACTCAGCAAATTCTTCTGCCCATTCAGGCAGATTTTTTGGGTCAAACTCCGGCAGTTCTAGCTGGATGTTCTCCTGGGCAATAGGCCTGCCCATCTTCCCATTCCCCTGGATTAGGCCAGAAGGAGAAGGGAATACACCGGCAAGAGGTGCCAGGGCTGACAGCCCTCTTTTCTCAGTCTCCGTCACCGGCACGCCCTGTAGTTCAGCAATAGGGACTGTCCTGGCGCAAGGATGAAAAGGGCTGGGGCAAGTGACCTTGGGTAGCAACCTGGACACCCTTGATCTTTTGAGATCATCAGCCAACGTGCTCGTTCCGGGTGAGGGTGAGAGTAGCGCTGGCTTTGGTAAGGGTTCAGTGATACCCAATTTAGCACTGACAGCCTCTGACCGAGCTCTCACATCCGGGTCTTCCGATCCGGATAGAAGTTTGGCCAAAGGTTCGGCCGTACGATCCCGAGCCCAATGGGTGGGCTCTGGGCGAAGAGGATCCATTATCGGCAGGTCTGGATGCCTTGCTCTCGGGTGTTCGTGTACTCTCGGTCGTCCCGGTAGTGATACTGTGTCCGCCATGTCTGTAGATGGCCCAGAATAGAGGAAGGAGCCCATCTCAGTTTGGGGCGGCAACCCGAGGGCATCAAGAGGTATTTCTCCATCTTCTCCTACGGTGGACGTGCGGTACTCTTCGTGGAGCATGAACTGGTCCATCCTCCCTCGTAGGTCCTCTTGTTCTTCAGGACCAAATCCAAGTATGGTAGAAGACGAGGCCGGACAAGCCAACCGGGCGATGGAAGCTTCGACACGCCTGCGGAGCCTTTGCAGGCTGTCTTCACCATGGGCCGCTAAGGTTTCCATGGTTAATGGGATTGTTCTGGGCGGATTTAGTTCCGCCCTTCTGTGCTCTGGATCTTCCTGAGACCCAGATGCTGCTCTGAGTGGCGGTTTACTCTTTGGGCGGGCTACACTGCCATGCTGCACTTGTACACTTCTGATCGGCCAGGTTCGGGAGGACAGTTGAGTGGACATGTTCAATGTGCTTTTCAGTGTGCTTTTCTTGTGCTTCTCCTCAGTATCGGTTCGAAAGGTTCTCAGGGTTTGCCTATGCTACCGAAAACATGTCCTTGATTAGTGCCCTATAGATTTTGATGAAATCCTGCAGGTTACTGATGGTGAAATCCCAAAACCATAGGAGCAAGTAGAGCAAGAACAGGATGTGGATCGAATCAATGAATAGTTTGAAATCCAGTGTAACACAGAAGGGCTGCAGATAGACAAAGCAGGTATAAACACAAAGGTTCAATCACAAATGGATAAGACAAAAGATTTTATATGAAAACTGGGCTGACTCTAGCCTCAAAGATAGCATCAAGCACTTCATGTGCATTCTTTTGGGTGCAATGGTGCTGGTTAGGAATGTGGGGCATGGGTGTCAGGCCAGAAACAGAATATGACTTGGCCAAGCAACTGAATTCAGAAACAGTTAAAACGTAGAACCACAATAAGTGATAGAGACAATTGAGCATAGGGGTCTTGGGGTGGGGGACCAATAGGCTTAACCTCCAAGGCCTAAAGCATGAAATGCCTATTTTATTTCAGTATATCCTACCTGAAGGAAGATACCTCCGCTCAGTTGAGTGGTAGGGGTGAACTTCATGGGGGGCTAGAGTTACAACCCTAGTTACTTTGAGAAAGTGTACTTTAAGCTTCAAAAGAGTGACAAAAATACTTAAGTTAGTCTTAGCATCATAAAGGAGGTCCCTACCAGGGGCGGCCCCTGCTGTACCCCTTCCACCATTTCCTGTCACTCCTATGGTCTTGCTTCTCACCAGGTTCTGCATGATTTCGCCTTATCTTGCACAATTTCCCACGAAAAATAGTAAAAAATGGAACCTTCACACAAATTCTGATCCCTTGCAATAACCAAATCCCAAGTACAATCCAAATCCAGTCAATCCACACTGAGGGCTTCCAAGGGAGTTTGAGGTGCCGCATTGACACTCAACAACTCCTTTCAATACGCCGGTCGTCTCACGGTGCACACCGAGACACGGGCGTTGGGCATGTACATAGAAGTGCACCAAAGAGAAGCCCTGAAATTGTCATATGAACGCATATCAAGCATTTTTTGGGAAAGATGGAAACATACACAATCACAGCCATAGACCCCTCATTCCCTGGATTCAGGACCTTCCCTTGACTCGCCAACATGATGCCCTGAACCAAGTCAAATAAGATGGCTAAATGCCATGTGTCAAAAGTCACTACACAAACCCCAAAAATGTGTTCCATCCCAACCCTCTAAATCCTAGCCCAATGGGGAGGGTGGCGTGTCATGGTCTAGAGTGGCACTCAGGACCATGCCCTACCCTGACATATCATTGGTTGGACTTGCAGTCGATTGGGCTTGGAGACGTGCCCCATGAAGATGACCTCACAACATAGCAAAATCAGGCAAATCACAACATAGTGCCCAAAATTCAATTATATACTCAAAAATGCATATGGCAAATAATCAAATGCTCCATGCATGTGTCAAACCGGAAAGTAATATACAAGGGTGATATATACCAAAGGTGGATGCCCAAGAATATCCCAACATTGGCTCCCAAACCCCTCCAGTTATACACATGCCATACTTCACAAGTCAACTCACGAATTTGAGACCTAATTTTGTGAGGCCTCGTGTGCCACGCCAAAGTGACCCCGTGATCCGGCATATGGTGAGGTGCGGGCACAGAAGCATATGCCAACATATAAGCGACATACCATAGTTCACGGATCTCTAGGCACTTTACCGTTAGCCGACCAGTTGAGCACATAATGACGCGTTCCCGTGGGGGGCCTGGCCACCGGACGCTGCGGTGGACACGCACAAGCAAGCAGGCAGGCAAAGCACTGCGCTCACAGGGTCATCATTACGCTCGTGTCATGTGACAAAGCGTTTCAGGATCCTTGCCATTCTGAAACAAGGGAACAAAAGTATGTACAGCAACACATCAGGATATGTACACATGGGGTTGAGACTGGACTGGGGTAAGAGCATCACAGGACAATAGACACTCTGTCCGAACTCATATCCCAATCCCAGGTCCGACCCTCTCAGTGGCTAGCAGGGGCGGGGGCTCAAACACAACCCATGCCCTGCTCAGTCCGGGCCCTGAAACCCTGCCAATGGGGAGGGTGTCCTGCCCAGCCACAGGCTAGTTCCTGGGGGCCAAGTGGCTCCGAGGCCTACCAACAGTCGCTCCCCATGCTCCCTTAACGGCAGGTCCGAACCCCACTCTGAGCGGGAGATACGGCCCAGCCATTATCCCCTAGGAGTTGGTAGCTGAAAATGGGGTGTTTCAGCCCAAACTGATATTAGCTCTGAAAGACTCGTAAATCGACCCCTCGTCCGGACCCGCCAGAGGTCGGAACGAGGCAACTGACCCCTTGCCCTTCAAGTACGAACTCCTTGGAGACCTCACCCAACCTGGCTCCCTCTGAGGTCCCGGCATCAGGGCACCACGGGTTGGTCAAGTGGGGTCATGATGCCAAAATCACCAAAATTGGCGTCATTCCTACGCGTGGCTCGCCCGGCCAGGGGAAGGCCAATTGCTCACAGGATAGGAGGCAGGACCTAGGACCTTTATCTGACTGCACACTTTGTAATTGGGTCCGGGCTCCCTGTGGGCAAAGAGATATGGGGCCGCCGATTGACCACACGGGGGGGGGGGGTTAAATTGGGGTCCCAAAAGGGGGTCATTTTGGCTGCTCAAAATGAGCCAAAATCCGAGTATCCCCAATGGTATATCTCCACGCCGGCTTGGAGATCGGATCGGCCATTCCATATGCGATCAACCAGGAGTCAAACAGAGACTCCCATGCCCTTGGCCTTCAGAGATCTCCATGCCACTCGGCGTGGTGACAATCGAAGTTGGGTCCACAATTGCCAAAATGGCAAAATTGTCCACACTCACTTTGGGCTAGCACCTTGACGAAGGTTGCTCCGCTTCGCCCACGTGGTGTGCGAACCATGGGGACCAATATCCATAACACCCATGCAATATCTGGTCCATTGGTCCATGCGTCTGGCGTGCACGAGGGGGCTGAACATGGTGCACGGCGGGCAGAAAATGTCGAAAATTGCTCAAAATGGCCGAAAATGCGCACACTCATGGTTGGGGCAAATGAGGCACATGCCCGACTTGGACCGGAGTGTGACATAGGATTGGTATCAAGTCATATGCGTCCAACATATCTTTTGGGCGTCGCCCAAACCCCTCCGGTTTTGGGAATGGCAGGGTCGCCAAGTGAGCCCATGATTTGAGATTGTCCCAAATCGCCAAGATGGCGGCCACGGTATGCCAAGCCCAAGAGGAGTTGTTCGTTGGGTCCAAGATATGTTGGGCACCGAAATATGTACTCTCAAAACATACTTGGGTCATGATGTCAATTGAGCGCAACGTTGAGATACACGGTCGCCACTTGACATCATGACGGGCAAAAAACAGCAAAATTGGTGAAAAAACACGCAAAAGTGCCTTGAAAAGTGCACAAATATATTATAATATCTTCGGCTTGGATTGAGTGATCGACCAATCCTTCTAAACACAATGTCTTTACACCAATGACCTTTGATTCCACATATGTGCTCCACTTGGGGCGCTTTGGAAGGCCGCGCGCGCTGCCTCTCAAGTGGGCACATGCAAATATGGAATATTGCAAAAAAAACACCTTGCTCGCAACGCATCGCTTCGGGAGCGCTCCACAAGCGTCCCTTCACGAAGGTTAGGCTTGCGAGTGTTGGTTGGGAGTACAATGAAGAGCCTCGTGCGGTATGCGGTCCATTGGCGGGTTAGTCTTGGAATGGTGCACCCGCCAAATGGGCACGTGATATGACACCAAATTCGGCATACAACCCTACCCTCGCCTTCTACACCCAACCTAGTGGCCTAGAATCAAAGTATGCCTATATTCTAAAGTAACTTTGGTCCCTTAACACGCATGCAAGTGCTTTGGTCGAAAATCGACCTCCTTTCGGAAAGCCGAATTTTAGCATGCACGCAAAATATATTGCCAATATATATATGGAGATCATATATGTACTATCCGGGGAAGACAAGTGATATGCCCCGGATGTAGAGGCAAGCAAAGAGGGAGAAAACGCCAACTCAACATACTTCTACACCTACTTGGACGCCAAGTACGTGAAAAAGCGCACTTCTTGGAGAACACTCAAAATAAATAACCCTTTGGGCCTATGCAGTTGGGATCCTTTGGCCTCATCCTATGACTATGGGGGGCAAAACCTCATACACAGTACCTATGAGGCACGTTAGTTCGTCCTTGGGCGCTTGAACGCTCGTAACCCTTGTTATTTCACTTGGGGGTTCAAAGCGCCTTCGGCCGCCCAGATTTTCTGGGAAATATCTGGGACGCGATGCGTTATATCAAGGAAAAAATTGCGGATCACTCGAAGACTGTTTCAGTCTTAACTTCAAGAAAGATCGTATTACAGAATAATCTAATGCAGTGCACGGAACGGGCGACGTCTGGCGGCGATTTCACGACAATCAGAAATTGCGGTAGAAATCGGGTATTTCACCGATTTCCGACCGAAAATCGCCTAAGACAATAAAGTTACGGTTATTCCACATCGACTTAATGGTTAGAAATCGGATTCCAGATTTCGCGGGTTAGAGAACAGGGATATCCCGCTGACAGCCGGTGTCAACGGCTTCCGCACGGGTGTGACGGCTCACAGGCCTCCGGGCCATGGGCCATAACGGGTGTAACGGCTCACAGGCCTCCGGGCCATGGGCCATAGGTTCTGGGTACCGCTTCACCCCCCTCCTTAGAGCAAACCTTGGGGGGGGCTCGATAACACCCAAGCATGGCAGCAGGTACCCAGGACCATCCCCTGAAGGGGGGGGGTGTCACATCCTCACTTCAGGCTGATTTGCGGGTTAGGCTGCCCATTACAACTCATGGTAAAACAGGTACGGTGCTGTAGCTGTTAGTAACTGCAAGTATAGTATCAAGTATCAAGTCCCGGGTCCTGGCGGCGATTGTTCGCCATCCAAAGAACCCGTTAACCCATACCAGGCGCACCGGGTGCCGGCTGCGACGGTCACTACCACAGTGGCAGTGGCATACACGGCCAACATAGGCGTCACACGACGACCGAGGTGGTCCCACAGGTCGAAAGCGACCACAAGAATCCATCAGGCTACCCCAGGCTTCCCAAGGCCGCAGTCTGGGGGAGAGTCCCCATGGGTCCTTCCTTGGGCGCACCATGTCCATATCCACGATGCGAGTCCAGAGTGGTAAAGCCGAACGAGCTCCTCCATAAGGAATCGGGCATCAAGGCCGTCTTTTCCCCCGCCCCATTACCACGAAGGCCATTCATGGGGGAGTCCCCATGCAGTCTGGGCGGAGGGGTCGACTCCTGAAACCACCACTTTCCCAGGCAGACTGACCGAGGTCAGGACACCGGAGGTCGCCACCCGACTGCAAGCGCGTCTGCGAGTCGGTATGCCCACACTGGGACTGACAGTGGCGGGCCGCTGGGAGTGTAGTCAGGCAACTCGGCTTCCCGCCTGGCGCCATCAGGATCTCAGCACACCACAGCCACTAGGGCACACGGTATCACGGGCACTCAAACAGAAGAATCTGTACTTAGGTACTGGTCCAGGCTGGACCTTATGTAAGAGCATGTACACGGCGACTCAGGGCGCCTTCGTATTCCGATTCGCATCCCCTCGGGGGGGGGGGGGGAACAGTCCATATCTCGGTGATGGACTGACAACACTTAACATTAAGATGCACATATCCTGGGGGGCAGAAAAGTGAGCAATAAACGGGGTATATAGGCGTATAAACGCACTCTGGATAGAGCGCCAAACCACATCCCGGTTAGGAGAAGGCATATGCAGGAGGGTTGACAGGAAAACGCCTGAGTTCAGGTCATATATAGTCTGCAGACACACGTAGACTGGTCTGGATCCCGCAAGTGCCATGGGACCAGACCACACACCCTAAAATCGCAATGCTGATGACAGCGGCATCCGTTGCGCAACGTCGTATGGGCTTCAAGGCCCTAAGAGCTCAGGAAATGTCAAGGTCAGTCGCCCTGCCCGGTTTCCGAAGGATTCAGCAGGCGGGGAGTGACGGACAGAAGTGGAAGAGAGGGGCCATCCTCTCCTGGATTCAGCAGGGGGGGGTATATGGTCACTCTGATGGCAGGTCACCGGAAGATGGAAGAGAGCAAGCAAGTGAGGGACGATCCGTCGACCTAACAAGCGCTCAAACTGCATTAGGGGAGAGCTCAGGGCGGTGATCAGGCGCCCCTGGCTGCAATCCCCCGGGTGAGTGCTGCCAAGTCCGAGACATGGATCTTGGTCTTGTGCTTGCGGATGTAGTCCATGAAGGGGGTGTTAATCCGTGGCACGAACGAGGAGATGGGTTCCCAGGTGTCGTGGGACGGCCCATAGCCTCGCCAACGAACCCTGAACTCCAGGCCTCAGGGTGCCAAGGCGTTCGAACGCTGGGCCAGGATCTTCTCGACGGTGTAGTCGTCCTGCTCAGCATAGTTGTCGTCCGAGTCAGCCTCATGTGCGGCGTAGTCCAGGGACACATGTTGGCCACGGAGGTCGGGTTCCCGCACACGGAGCTGACTCTCGTGGCGCTCCCGGAACTGTCTGTGACCCACCTTGATGCGGTAGGTGTCCTCACCAGTCCTGCGGACCACCTCTCCGGGTGTGAACCAGGTTTTGGTGGGGTGGGTGCCCATAGGGCGGGGTCTGATCACCCACACCGGGTCTCCCACCCTGAACCTTTGCGCTGTCGAGCTCAGGGCGGACTTCTGACGCTCAGCATGCTCCTTTTCGAGCTGCTGGCGGATGTCCCGCGCCGTTGCCTCTTGCCGCGAGATAAATTCCTTGGCGTCCATGGCCATACCATCACCAGACAAGGGAAGTCCCCGACCCAGGGGGTCCCTGCCGAACAGAATGTGGTGAGGGGACAAGCAACCCGGAGTGGGGGTGTCATGATGGGCCCTCAGAGCGGGCCACATCTCCTCAAACCAGTTCCGACGTGGATTGGTGATGTGAATCTTGCACAGCTTCTCGAACAGCTGCCGTCCAGCCACTTCAGCCCGGCCGTTAGACCGGCTGAGATAGGCGACGCTCTTGGCATGAAGTATTCCCATGAGGCAACACATGGCCTTGAACGAGCCACCAGTAAACTGGGGCACTCGGTCACTGCAAATGGTGCGGGGGATGTCAAAGATTGTCAGCCAATGACAAATCATCACTACTGCCACTTCCTTAGCAAGCAACCTCTTTTTGCGTGCCGGAACGGCTACTACGTAGCCGCTGTGGCGGTCCACACAGAGGACCACACAGTCAAAGGTCTCCTTGCCTATGTGAACTTCAGGCATGGAGAAGACGTCCATGGCCACGCTCTCCATGGGCTGGTCAGGCACCGGAGTCCATTGGGCTTCCCCCTTGACGTTCCGGTTATCGGGATTGCAGGCCTGACAGACTGAGCAACCCTTCCTGACCTTCTTGATGGCGGTGTAGAGACCGATCTGGTCGATTTTGAACCGGCGCTGCCTGTCCAGGGCTTGCTTCTTGACCCCTGGGTGCATCATGTGGTGGTGCCAAGCCTCACACAGCTCGAGCACTTGGGACTCTGGGACCAGCAGCTTATCATTCCGGTAGAGCTTGCCATCTTCCTCAGTCAGCCCCTTTGGCCACTTCTGCCCGTCATCAGGGTCGGTCACAGCCCTAAATTCGGCCTCAAAGGCCTCAGACTTAGCGTAGTCGTCGGTCCAGTCGTCCTGGAGGCAAGATTCAGGGAAGAGGTGCTTGTCGGACTCAGCTCCTTCAGGGGCGAGTACTCTGACCGATCTGCCCATCCTCGTCCCGAGGGGGGCATCCGCAGCCATGACGACGAAGCATTTAACACCCTCCTCCTCCTTCAGGCGCTCCATTTCTATGATCCTCTTGGCTCCAGCGGTCGCAGCCTCATCGCCATGGGCAGACACATCTGTCATGCCCTTGCTGGCGGGATAGGCCCACCTACTGAGACAGTCCGCCACGGTGTTGTCCTTATCAGGAACATACACAACCGTGAGCTCGAACTTGGCCAAGGTCTCATGCCATCTTGCCCGTCGGGAGGCGGGACCAGAGGGGGTGTCCACGTGCTCCTTGTGCCACAACTGCAGACTCTGATGGTCGGTGCAGACGGTGACGGGATGGAGGGCTATGTACCCAGCTTATTTCCTGAGAGCCATGTCGATGGCATACGCCTCCTTTTCTCGGGGCGTCCACGTCCGTCTCTGGCCTTCCGCCAGGACTCGGCTCCAGAAGGCCACTGGCACGTGCCTCCGATCGTCAAGCACTTGCTCCGACACAGCGCCAACGGCGTAGTCGGAAGCGTCGGTGCGCAGGACGAACCCTCGGTCAGGATCCACGAGGTGCAGACCCACTGCGGATAGCAGCGCCTGCTTCATCCCCTCAAAGGCACGGTCGGATTCAGCATTCCAGACCAGAGCCCTCTTGGACCCCTTCTTGGTCTCCTCTCGGTTGCCTTTGAGCATGGTCGTCATGGGGGCTGCATACTCGGCATACATCTTGATATACCCCGAGTAGTAGTTGCAGAACCCCAGATACGCCCGTAGCTCAGAGACCGTTTTGGGCTTTCCCCAGTGCTCAATTGCAGCCACCTTGCCAGGTATGGGCTTCCGCTGCCCGTTCCCAACTACGTGGCCAGTGAAGACCACCTCGCTTACCGCACTGGTGGCCTTGTCACTGCTGCCCGTGAGTTTGTGCCGAACCAGAAGGTCCAGCACTCGGGTGACGTCCCTCTCATGTGCCTCCAGGAGCTCCTCATAGCTCATACTGGGGTCCCCGGACGCGATGATCACGTCGTCCACGAAGGGGTCCGCACAGTCACGCACTTGCTCAAGCAGGTTCTCCAGCATCCGCTGAAAAGAGGCATTGCCGTTGGTAACACCCATGGGCATCACCTTCCACTGGAGAGGTCTAAGTGGGGTGCTCATGGCTGTGCAGGCACGGGACTCCTCGGCGAGAGGCATCTGATGATAACCATGTTTCAGGTCAATCACCGTGAAGATCCTCCGCCTTCGTTGTTTTTGCAGCATGTCCTCAATGAGGGGCAGCGTATAGCTGTCGTGCTGCGTTTGAGCGTTTAGGCCGCGGTAGTCGACCACGAGCCGCCACTCACCGGCCACCTTCTTGGGGACGACAAAGCACGGGGAGGCCCACTCGGAGTGGCACGGCTCAAGCCAGCCTCTCTCGATGAGGTCACGGAGGATCTTCTCCATGGCCTCCTTCGTCTCGCCCCTAAGGGCGAACTCCCAGTGTCGTTACACACAGGGGTCCTGCTTCAGTCGTATCTTGGCCTCGCCATAAGGTCCACGCACCGGTGGGGGAAACACAGGTTTTCCGCTGAAGAAGGTGTCCCCATACTTCTGCTTCAGCCTGGCCCTCAATGCCTGGATCTTGGGGCAGTCATCGGACTCCGCCTTGGCTTTTCCGGGCACCTGGACCACTGAGCTTACTTGAGGGGTAGCGACCCCACTCGTTTTAGGCTCAAGTGGTCTTCTGAGGTGGCCCAAAGGGCCATCTCTGGTCTTGCCTCAGAACAGGTCGCCGTAGGTGGGTGGGTTCCGCCGATTGGCTCGTCCTGGCTAGACATGTGGTCCAGCACCCTCTTTACGAAAGTATTCCCATCATAGGAACCAGAGACGATCGAGTCCACTTCCCATCAGGCTTTGTCCTGGCCTTTGCCCTCACGCTGGCTTCCCCAGTCGTGGGAAGGGCTGATCCATATACCCCTGAACCAGATCCAACTCCTCTTCCGTGAGGGGGTCCTCCGATTCTCCGATGTCAACAGGGGAAACCGCAAAGCATTGCCTCCATGTCTCCGCTATGATGCGGTTGACACACACGAAGTCCGTGGTGTCCGCCTGTTCAAGGCCCCCATCCACATAGTGGAATTCCGTTGGCCATCTCTGGGGTGGCATGGGCTGTCACTTAGCGTCCTGATAGACACTCTCTCCAGCCGGTAGGACGACCTTGTTGAAGGTCATGTTGGTCAACGAGACCACCCAATCTCGGGTGCTTTCCTCCTCGGTGCATCCCATAGGAACAACCAGCACTGCCTTGGAGCGGTCGTTGCGAATCTTCGCTACCGCCCTTGGAATGTCCCATCGGGGGCAATGGATCCACATCAAACCCTGATGCGGACCCCAGTGCTTCTTCCACGCAGAGTCCTGGGCGCTCCAGTACTTCTCACAAACCCGAAGATTGGCGGAGGTTCCTGAAGAGAACGCATCCAGGGCCAGATCCGAAGTTCCCAGGTCCGCGACCACTCGGCTCGCCACTTCCTGCATTACGCCGTACTCCTGGTTTGCTGGCCCAGTTGGCTCAGTGCCCAGCGCGGCTACTTCGAGCTGATTGCGTTCCGGGTGGATCCATTGGCATTCCACATGGTGCTCAGGTGACGAAAGCCACAAGAGCTGGTCGTCCTGGTACAGGGTCATTGAGGCCTGGGCCGGGAGAACGCCGGAGTCCGTCTCCATCATGAAGTTGTACCCAACCATCATGTCCCAGTCCATCTCGGCCTCGTAGAAGCGACCTTGCAGGAGGATTTCCTTGCCGAGGTCCGGGCGGGTCAGCTCACGGTGGTTCATGAACTGCAGCCCAATGGCCGCTTCCTTTGTGCCTCCCACCATGTACTGGCCGTTCGTTACCTTCAACCTGACAGGTTTCCGACTGTCGGTCAAACACTCTGGCGGAAGTAGGCCAGCCTTGACCAAGCTGACCTGAGCTCCCGTGTCGACCAACACGTCGGAGACCTTTTCCACTTCCCCGCATAAGGCACGGACCTTAAGGTGCAACTGCCGCTCACACCCAACGCGGCGCACGGCGTGCAAGCTCAGGATCTCCGGCCGTTCCAGAAGCTCAACAAGCGACTGGTGCAGGTCGTGGACAATGGGCTCAGGCTGCCCATCTGCAGCATCCAGCTGCGGTCTGGGTGATCCTCCGATACCTCGGATAGATCTTGAAGCACATCAAATACATTCTTGGTCGCGAAGGATGGACGGGTGCAAGGGTTCGTGCCTTCACTTGCCCTCACCCCGCCACCGCAACTGTCCTCTGCTTTGGGTGCCGGACCGGGCCTTCCGCCCGCGGCAGTCCCTTTGTGCTTATCGTTTCCCGATTGGGATGGTGTGGCGCTTCCCACGACACCATCCTGCGACCGCCCTAGCTGGGGCCCTTGGCTGCAGGGGCTCCGCTAAGGGGCGTCGGTTGTGGTAGTAGGGGTAGTCTCCTCCGCATCAACCTCGTTGGAACCCTTCTTCTTTCCCCCTTTCTTACCCTTCTTGTCCTTGTCCTTGTTCTTGTCGTTCTCTTTGTTCTCCTTGTTCTTGTTGTCCGACCTGGGGACCCAGTTCCTCTTGATCTCCTGGATCTCCTTGGCCAACTCGGTCCCCACTGAGATCAGCTTGGAGAGCTCGTCCTTGTCGACCTCCACCTTGGTCTCCCGGATACCCGCGGGTGCACGCTTCTTCGACCCGTGCGCCTTCTTATAGGCCTCTGTGTCGGCCTGGTGGATGGGGCATGTCCGGTGGTCATGGTTGAACCCTTTGTTCCTCCCATAACACACGAAACAGCCCTGAGGGTGAGCTCGTATGAACTCCCCAAAGGACAGCGGAGGGTTGCTAATGCGGCGGGGGTCCTTCTTCTCCTGCTTCCTCCAACCCTTCTGCAGGGGCTTCAAGCTACCCCGGTTGTTCCCCGCGTTCAGGTTGCTGGCCACAAAGGCACAAACGGCCATCTCGGCGGGCTCATCGTCGTCGTCATCGTCATCGAGAGCTCCACCGCCATCGGCTCCCGCTGGGTCCATGGCAGCTTCCCCGCCAGGCCCCTCGCCAACGTAGTTGACGTCACGGTGGCCGGGCCTCAACCCGCGGGTGTGGTGGAGGTTACGGTACTCCTTGAGTACCTCCTCTCCAACCCACTCCAGGATCTCGTCGCAACTCATCCGCGCCGGGATGGCCTGCAGACGGATGGTCTGGCCGCTCACATCACACTCATCAAGGCGCCACATCGCGGTCTTCTCGCGATCGCCCGTGACGGTGATGAGGAGGGCGTTCCGCAGGGAGTGCCGTTTGACATCCTGGGCCACGTTCTTCCTCGTCCAAGCCACTACGTTCGTATGATACTCTTTGGGGAGCATCATCTTGACTGTGTGGTTGGACTTGGCTTTCTGGGCTTCCTCCTTGGTGATTCTCTTGATCCATGCTTCCGGCAGCATGGGGAGCAGGCGGGCCTGCTCGTCACCCTCATATCAGTCCTCCACGTTGCGGCGGAAGAGGGTGTATTGCCCCCGGAAGTCCCGCCAATCTGGTAGGCGGATCTCCCGTCCATCATGCTGAAGCTTGATGCACTTCCACCGCTTGGCAGCCACCTGCGGAGCATCCACCCGCTCCTGCTCCTTGAGCCACTTCTTGGCTTCCTTGAGGGTCTTGATTTTCCCCTCCTTGGTCGCCATGAAGTATAGCTCTTGGAGCACCTCCGGCAGGCGGTACCTGAACCGTTTGAAGACATATCTCTCCGCATCTGCGGGATCCATGTCTTCAGTGACGGTCACCCCCCAATCGTCCAGCTTCTCCAAGAAGGGGTCGAGGTTAAGGGGGCTGCCATCGTACATGGGGGGCTTGATGTCCTTCAGGTCTTCCCACACGGCGGCCTCCGCGGCCTTAGAGACCATGAACGCCGGTTGCGAGGTCGACCGAGGTTCCCATCGGCGTCCCCCACGGGCTCCCACGGCCGCCACTTCCATCTCCTCCACGGTATCCGTGTGGCTACGCCCTTGTTCTTCCATGTACGCTGAACCTAGATGTTCACGCCGTACTCCTTTCATGTATGCCTCCTCATCACCGCGCCGGCAGCTGCGTTCAGCGGCCCCCCGTTGTACACCACGCGGCGGGGTAATGCCGAACTCCTCCAGGTCTTCCTCGCCTCCGTCGACCTCCCACTCCACGTCCCCTCCAGGGACCTCATCCTTGAGTCCACCATAACGTCCGCCAACCATTGGGATTGGCTCCGGGGCTGGTGCGGGGCGTCGGGGGCGTAGCGGTGTCCGCGGTGGAGCACGGCGGTTGTGGTACTCCGCCCTGAGCCACTCATCACGCCACTCCTCACTGCCACTGCCGGGCGGCACGCGCTCGTTGCGGCGGCCCGCGCTGTGATGAGAGGGGGCGCTGAGAGAGGGGGCACTGGCGCTGGGGCGACTCCTGGGGGCTCCGCCGGGGGCGTGGGGTCTGCCTGGACCTGGTCCAGGTCCCCAGCTGTCTTCCGACGAGCCAGACTCCAGGGGTGGGTGGTCGCTGCCGACGCTCCCACGGCCTTCCAGCTCGTCCAACCGCTGCTGCAGGCCGTTGATGACCTTGTTCAGCAGCCTGGTCTCGCCCCTGGCGATGTCCAGCTCCCTCTGGGCGGCGCTGGCGACCTTGGCGATCTTGACCATCTCTGTCTTGGCGATGTCCAGCTCCTTCTGTGCACCCGCGGCGACCCTGGCGACGCGGATCATCTCGCCCTTGCCCGTGTCTACCTCGCGCTCGAGGGACTGGACCCTCCTGCGGAGGTTGACAATCCACCGCCAGGTGGCATCGGCGTCCCCGTTCCCTGGTTGGTCGTCGGGGTCCCCAAGGGGTCCTCTAGGAGGGCCTCTGCCGGGTCAGCCCGGTCCAGGGGGTCCTCCCCCGCCCGGAGGTCCGCCTCCAGGGGGTCCACTTGGTGGGCGTCCTCCAGGGGGTCCTGATGGTCCTCCGCCAGGGGGTCCCGTCGGGTCTCCGCCGGGTCACCTCGGTGGGTCCGAGGATGGGGGCTTTTTCGTGTAGTCGAAGTCCATGTCATCATCCTCGTCCATGTCGCCCCACCTAGGCGTCTCGGTCTCACACGCGGAAGACTCCCAGCTCCGGTAGGGAGGGGGGAGATCCTCACCCTCACCCTCCGGCTCCATGGGGACGTCTCCGCCTCCTCCGCCAGCCATTCCTCGGCGATGTCGGCGGTCTCGTTCATCCCCGTCGCTGGCGGTGAAGAAGGGGTCGGAGTCGTGGGGGTGCCCGCCCGCTGGCCTCCGTGACCTCTCGGGGGTCTTCCCCTTACCCTTCCTCCGTCGGTAGGCGGTGGAGCCACTGCTCCCACTGCTGCCGTGTCGCCCTCCTCCAGATCCAGCGTCATCTTGGAGGAGGCGTCCCCTTCGAAGAGCCTTCGAAGGGTCTCCACTCGGGATCCTCCTGGGGGAGTCTCGCTGCAGAGCTTGGCCTCCGCCTCCTCCATTGCGGCGGCCGTGGCTGCGGCAGCTCGCCCTTCGGCCTCCTCCCGGGCCCGAGCAGCCTCGGCTTCCCGGGCCTGCTGGAGCCGAGCCTTCTCCGCTTCCAGCGCTGCCAGCTCCGCCTCCGTCCTGGCCCTCTCCTCGGCGACCTTCCGTCGCGCGCCCTCGATGGCGTCCTTCCTGGCAGCGTCCACCTGGGCCTTGGCCGTTGCCTCGGCGTGGGCCCTTTCCTCCGCCTCCTTCTTTGCCCTCTCTTGGGCAAGCGCCTCTTCCAGCGCCTTCACCTCGGCCTCCTTGCGGACAATGGCCTCCTGGGCCAGGCGGGTTTACTGGGCGGCTGCCGCCACCTCACCCCTGAGCTGGGCAGTAGCTGCTTCATGGGCGGCTGCAGCCGAGAGACCGGCCGCGATGGCCGCGACGGTCGAGGCCTGGAAGGCCATGCCTCTGCCCCAATCTGCAGCCTCCTCCTGGGCGATGCCAACGGCGCCCTCCACGGCAGCGTTCTGCTGCGTGACCCGTTGCCGGGCAACCCGAAGGTTGCAGGGCACCCCACAGGCGCGCTCGCAGGCGCGCGCCACGTCCCTTTGGTCGGGAGCGACGCTGCTGCTGGAGCTGGCCTGGTCGGCCAGCATCCTCCCGCGGTGGGCCGACTCCACGTCGCTGCTGGGGCCTGACTTCCTCAGGTGCAGCTCCTGGGGCTTGGCCCTGGCCTGCTTGGCGACCTCGAGGAAGTCGCCAAGGGTGGTGTGGCCGGGGTGGTGACCGCCACTGGCCCGTTGGGGGCTGGGGGCTGGGGTTCCACCCTTGGCGCCTTGGGCGGCTTCGGCGGCCAGGGATTCCTGGTACTCCCGCCACTTCCTTTCCCGCCTCCTGTCCCCGGCGGACCGCTTCTCCTTACCAGGAGACGCGCTGCTGCTGCTCCCCTGCAGCGTGCGCTCGGTCCCCGGCTCCGGGAACTTTCTTTCGATCATGTCCCACATAGAGACGTTGATTGTGGCGCCCGACGGGTACTCGTTGGAGTTCTCGTGCTCCGCAATCCTGTCGGGGCGCACCCCTTTGCGGGGCCTGTCTGGCCGGGTCCAGACCCTCCAGCGCTTTGTGCGGAAGCGGTAGGCATACTCATCCACCCGCAGCCAGTCTTCCACTGCCTGCAGGCGGTCGGCACCCATATTGACGCGTTCCCGTGGGGGGCCGGCCACGGGACGCTGCGGAGACACGCACGGGTGAGCAGGCAGGCAATGCACTACGCTCACAAGGGCATCAATGCGCTCATGTCATGTGACAAAGCGTTTCAGAATCCTTGCCACTCTGCAAAGAGGGAACGAAAGTATGTACAACAACACATCAGGATATGTACACATGGGGTTAAGACTGGACTGGGGTAAGGGCATCACAGGACCATAGACACTCGGTCCCAACTCATATCCCAATCCCAGGTCCGACCCTCTCAGTGGCTGATGGGGGCGGGGGCTCAAACACAACCCATGCCCTGCTCAGTCCGGACCCTGAAACCCTGCCAATAGGCGGGGTGTCCCGCCCAGCCACAGGCGAGTTCCTGGGAACCAAGTGGCTCCAAGGCCAACCGACAGTGGCTCCCTATGCTCCCTTAATGGCAGGTCACAACTCCACTCTGAGCCAGAGATATGGCCCCGCCATTATCACCCAGGAGTTGGTAGCTGAAAATGGGCTGTTTCAGCCCAAACTGAAATTAACTCAAAAATCCCCAAAATTGACCCCTCGTCCGGACCCGCCAGAGGTAGGGACGAGGCAACTGACCCTGTGCCCTTCGAGTACGAACCCCCTGGAGCCCTCACCCAACCTGGTTCCCTCTGAGGTCCCGGCATCAGGGCAACACGGATGAGTCATGTGGGGTCATGATGCCAAAATCACCAAAATTGGCGTCATTCCCACGCGTGGCTCGCCCGGCCAAGGTAAGGCCAATGGCTCACAGGGTAGGAGGCAGGATCTAGGACTTATATCTGAGTGTACAACTTGAACCTAGGTCCGGGCTCCCTCTGGGCTTAGAGAAATGGGGCCACCAATTGACCACACGGAAGGGGGAAATTGGGGTCCCAAAATTGGGTCATTTTGGCTGCCTGAAATGAGCCAAAATTCGGTGTGCGCCCAATAGTATATCTCCACGCCGGCTTGGAGATTAGATCCGCCATTCCATGCGTGATCCATCGGGAGCCCAACAGAGACTCCCATGCCCTTGGCTCTCAAGGATCTCCATGCCACTCGGCGTGGTGACGATCCCAATTGGGTCCACAAATGCAAAAATGGCAAAATTGCCCATACTCAATTTGGCCTAGCGCCTTAACGAAGGCGGCTCCGCCTCGCCCACGTAGTGTGTGGACCATGGGGACCATTACCCATAACACCCATGTCATATATGGGCCATTGGTCCATGCGTCCGGCGTGCACGAAGGTTAGAACATGGGGCACGGCGGGCAGCAAAAGTGGAAAAATGCTCCAAATGGCCAAAAATGCGCACACTCATGGTTGGGGCAAATGAGGCACATGCCCGACTCGGACCGGAGTGTGCCATAGGATTGGTGTCAAGTCATATTGGTCCAACATATCTTTTGGGCGTCGCCCAACTCCTTCGATATTGGGAATGGCAGGGTCGCCAAGTGAGCCCATGATTTGGGATAGTCCCAAATCGCCAACATGGCGGCCACGGTATGTCAAGCCTAAGAGGAGTTATTCGCCGGGTCCAAGATATGTTGGGCACCGAAGTATGTACCCTCATATCATACTTGGGTCATGATGTCAATTGAGCGCAACGTTGAGATACATGGTCGCCACTTGACATCATGACGAGCCAAAAATGGCAAAATTGGCACAATGACACACAAAAGTGCCTTGAAAGGTCTACAATTATATTATAATATCTCCGGCTTGGATCGTGCAATCACTTAATCCTTCTAAACACAATGACTTGACACCATTGACCTTCGATCCCACATATGTGCTCCACTTGGGGCGCCTTGAAAGGTTACGAGCGCTACTTCCCAAGTGGGCACATGAAAATATGGAAAATTGTAAAACACACACCTTGCTCCCAACGCATCGCTTCGGGATCACCACACAAGCTTCCCTTCACGAAGGTTAGGCATGCAATTGACCGTAGGGAGTATGGAGAAGGGGCTTGCACAATATGAGGTCCATTGGCTGGTTCGACTTGGAGCAATGGACCCGCCAAATGGGCACGCAACACAACACATGGCACATACCACATATTGCCCAAAAAGGTAGCTCCCACCACGATATGTCATGCCCCTCCAAGGGCATAACTTTGTGTCAATCGCTCATAGGAACTCAAGGAGAGTTCCTATGCCACACCAACACTTGCGCGCTACACTCGAAAGTTATCTTAACGCACGCAATATCATGGCCAAAGAGTTATAACGCAAACTCTACCCAATTGACCATGATCCATTACACTAGCGCGCACGTGTGGAAACGCAAGGCATATAATGCTTCCTAAATTACGTCGGGAGTATTGTAAATACATCCCACGTTTCCTTATCGTAATTCCTCGCAAGCAACACGAGATATGACCTTCACAAGTGGCCTCACGAATCAACTTTGTTTTGCCCATATCTTTAAGACAAATGGAGGGCAGGATAAAAGGGAAGTTGATTCGTGCATACGGAAGCACGTAGGTCCACTCGAAAGAGGTCAAATCAAGTGCGGGGATGTCGAAGTCGAAAATCCGATTTCGACATCCTGAAAAATTCGGATTAAGGTTGCGAGTATTAATTATGAAAATTGCGGAAGCATCCATGCAGTTCCTGGCGACTTTGGAGCCTTCGTGACGGATAGCGTTAAAATTTCCATTATAAACAGTTAAACTGGCGGTTACGGTAAAGTCGCGAACCAACCGCCAGCAGTCAAAACAGTGAGTATCGGAACGGAAGCGTAAAAATTGACGGAAACAATATGAAAATAAAACCCTGTTGATTCCTGATATTCTGATACACAAATCTCCGCTGGCGGTGCATCGGTTGCCGATGCGGGGCTTCACGGCACGGAACACGCCGTGCATGGGGTTAGTGGACCGGAGACCGGTTGTATGCCGTAACCTGGCCATGGGGTTCTGGGTACCGCTTCACCCCCCTCCTTAGAGCAAACCCTGGGGGGGCTCGATAACACCCACGCATGGCAGCAGGTACCCAGGACCACTTCCTGAAAGGGGGGGGGGTGTCACATCCTCACTTCAGTAAGTCACAGTAAGATAGGTATCCCACAGTGGGATAGGTATGCTGCTGTAACAGCTCGTAGCACATGTATAGTATCAAGTATCAAGTCCCGGGTCCTGGCGGCGATTGTTCGGCATCCAAGGGACCCGTTAACCCATACCAGGCGCACCGGGTGCCGGCTGCTACGGTCACCACCACAGTGGCAGTGGCATACACGGCCAACATAGGCGTCACACGACGGCCGAGGTGGCCCCACAAGTCGAGAGCGACCACAAAGATCCATCAGGCTACCCCAAGCTTCCCAAGGCCCGCCGACTGGGGAGAGTCCCCACGGGTCCTTCCTCGGGCGCACCATGTCCATATCCATACGACGCGAGTCCAGAGTGCCATAGTCGAACTCCTTACGAACCCCAAATCGTAAGGGAACTCCTCCTGAAGGGATCGGGCATCAAGGCCGTCTTTTCCCTCGCCCTACTGCCACGAAGGCCATACATGAGGGAGTCCTCATGCAGTGTGGGCGGAGGCGTCGACTCCTCAAACCACCAGTTTCCCAGGCAGACTGACCGAGGTCAGGAGCACCGGAGGCCGCCATCCGAATGCAAGTGCGTCTGCAAATCGGTAGGCTCACACTGGGACTGACAGTGGCGGACCGCTGGGAGTGTAGTCAGGCAACTGGGGTTCCCGCCTGGCGCCATCAGGATCTCCACACACCACAGCGAATAGGGCAACACGGTATCACGGGCACTCAAACAGTAGAATCTGTAATCAAGTACTGGTCCAGGCTGGACCAGGCTGTAAGGATATGTACACGGCGACTCAAGGCGCCTCTGTATCCCAATTCGTGGTGAAAAACAGTCCATCCCTCAGCGATGGGCTGATGACACGTAACATACAGATGCACATATCCTGGAGGGCAGAAAAACAAGCAACAATTTGGGTAAATAGGCGTGTAAACACACTCAGAACAGAGTGCCAAACCACGCCACGGTCAGGATAAGGCGAATGCAGGAGGATGGACAGGATAACGCCTGAGTTCAGGCATATATAGTCTCGAGACACACGTGGACTGGTCTGGATTCCGCAAATGCCATGGAACCAGACCACACACCAAAAAATCGCAATGCCGATGACAGCGGCATCCGTTGCGCAACGTCGTATGGGCTTCAAGGCCCCAAGAGCTCAAAAATATGAGGGTCAGTCGCCCTACCTGGTTTCCCAAGGATTCAGCAGGGGGGGTGAGTGACGAATAAAAGAAGAGAGGGGCCATCCTCCTCTGGATTCAGCAGGGGGGGGTATATGGCCACTCTGTCACCGAAAGATGGAAGAGAGCAAGCAAGTAAGGGACGATTCGTCGGCCTCACAAGCGCTCATAACACATCAGGGGAGAGCTCAGGGCGCTGATCAGGCACCCCTGGCTGCAATCGCCCAGGTGAGTGCTGCCAAGTCCGAAACGTGGTTCTTGGTCTTGTGCTTGCGGATGTACTCCATGAAGGGAGTATTGACCCGCGGCACAAACGAGGAGACGGGTTCCCAGGTGTCGTGGGACGGCCCATAGCCTCGCCAACGAACCTTGAACTCCAGACCCCCGGGTGCCGAGGCCTTCGGACGCTGGGCCAGGATCTTCTCGACAGTATAGTCGTCCTGCTCAGCATAGTCGTCGTCCGAATCGGCCTCATGTTTGGCGTAGTCCAGGGACACATGTCGGCCACGGAGGTCGGGTTCCCGCACACGGAGTTGACTCTCGTGGCGCTCCCGGAACTGTCCGTGACCCACCTTGATGCGGTAAGTGTCCTCACCAATCCTGCGGACCACCTCGCCGGGTGTGAACCAGGTTTTGGTGCGGTGGGTGCCCATGGGGCGGGGTCTGATCACCCACACCGGGTCTCCCACCCTGAACTTCTGCGCTGTCGAGCTTGGGGCGGACTTCTGACGCTCAGCATGCTCCTTCTCAAGCTGCTGGCGGATGTCCCGCGCCGTTTGCTCTTGCCGCGCGAAGAACTCCTTGGCATCCATAGCCATGCCATCACCAGACAAGGGAAGTCCCCTACCCAGGGGGTCCCTGCCGAACAGAATCTGGTGAGGGGACAAGCCGCCCGGAGTGGGGGTGTCATGATGGGCCTTCAGAGCAGGCCACATCTCCTCGAACCAGTTCCGCCGTGGATTGGTGATGTGGATGTTGCGCAGCTTCTCGAACAGCTGCCGTCCAGCCACTTCAGCACGGCTGTTAGACCGGCTGAGATAGGCAACGCTCTTGGCATGTCGTATTCCCATAAGGGAACACATAGCCTTGAACCAGCCACCAGTAAACTGGGGCCCTCGGGCACTGCAAATGGTGCGGGGGATGTCAAAGACGGTCAGCCAATGACGAATCATCATGACTGCCACTTCCTTGGCAAGCAACCCCTTTTTGCGTGCCGGAACGGCTACAACGTAGCCGCTGTGGCGGTCCACACAGAGAACCACACAGTCAAAGGTCTCCTTGCCAATGTGCACTTCGGGCATGGAGAAAGCGTCCATGGCCACGCTCTCCATGGGCTGGTCAGGAACCGGGGTCCATTGGGGTTCCCCCTTGACGTTCCGGTTATCGGGATTGCAGGCCTGGCAGACCGAACAACCCTTCCTGACCTTCTTGATGGCGGTGTAGAGAACGATATGGTCGATCTCGAACCGGCGCTGCATGTCAAGGGCTTGCTTCTTGACCCCTGGGTGCAGCATGTGGTGGTGCCAAGCTTCACACAGCTCGAGCACCCGGGACTCTGGGACTAGCAGCTTACCATACCGGTGGAGCTTGCCATCTTCCTCAGTCAGCCCCTTTGGCCACTTCTGCCCGTCGTCAGGGTCGGTCACAGCCCTATGTTCGGCCGCAAAGGCCTCAGACTTGGCGTAATCGTCAGTCCAGTCGTCCTGGAGGCAAGACTCCGGGAAGAGGTGCTTGTCGGACTCAGTTTCCACAGGGGGTGCCGGACCGGGCCTTCCGCCCGCGGCACCCACAGGGGCGAGTACACTGACCGTTCTGCTCACCCTCGAAGCGAGGGGGGCATCTGCGGCCATGACGACGAAGCATTTGGCACCCTCCTCCTCCATCAGGCGCTCCATTTCAATGATCCTCTTGGCTTCAGCGGTCTCGGCCTCATCGCCATGGGCAGAGATATCCTGCATGCCCTTGCTGGCGGGATAGGCCCACCTACTGAGACAGTCCGCCACGGTGTTATCCTTTCCAGGAATATAAACAACCGTAAGGTCGAACTTGGCCAAGGTCTCGTGCCATCTTGCCCGTCGGGAGGCGGGACCCGAGGGGGTGTCCACGTGCTCCTTGTGCCACGACTGCAGACTCTGATGGTCGGTGCAGACGGTGACGGGATGGAGGGCTATGTACCCAGCCCATTTCCTGAGAGCCATGACAATGGCATACGCCTCCTTTTCACGGGGCGTCCACGTCCGTCTCTGGCCTTCGCCAGGACTCTGCTCCAGAAGGCCACGGGCACGTGCCTCCCATCGTCAAGCACTTGCTCCAACACAGCGCCAATGGCGTAGTCGGAAGCGTCGTTGCGCAGGACGAACCCTCGGTCGGGATCCACGAGGTGCAGACCCACTGCGGATAGTAGCGCCTGCTTCATCCCCTCAAAGGCACGGTCAGACTCTTCAGTCCAGACCAAAGCCTTCTTGGACCCCTTCTTGGTCTCCTCTCGGTTGCCCTTGAGCATGGTCGTCATGGGGGCTGCATACTCGGCATACATTTTGATATACCCCGAGTAGTAGTTGCAGAACCCCAGATACGCCCGTAGCTCAGAGACCGTTTTGGGCTTTTCCCAGTGCTCGATCGCAGCCACCTTGCCAGGTATGGGCTTTCGCTGCCCGTTCCCGACTACGTGGCCAGCGAAGACCACCTCGCTTACCGCAATGGTGGCCTTGTCACTGCTGCCCGTGAGTTTGTGCCGAACCAGAAGGTCCAGCACCCGAGTGACGTCCCTCTCGTGTGCCTCCAGGAGCTCCTCGTAGCTCATGCTGGGGTCCCCGGACGCGATGATCACGTCGTCCACGAAGGGGTCCGCACAGTCACGCACCGGCTCAAGCAGGTTCTCCAGCATCCGCTGAAAAGCAGCATTGCCGTTGGTAACGCCCATGGGCATCACCTTCCACTGGAGAGGTCCAAGTGGGGTGCTCATGGCTGTGCAGGCACGGGACTCCTCGGCGAGAGGCATCTGATGATAACCATGTTTCAGGTCAATCACCGTGAAGATCCTCCGCCGGTGTTGCTTTTGCAGCATGTCCTCAATGAGGGGCAGCGTATAGCTGTCGTGCTGCGTTTGGGCGTTCAGGCCGCGGTAGTCGACCACGAGCCGCCACTCACCGGCAACCTTCTTGGGGACGACGAAGCAAGGAGAGGCCCATTCGGAGTGGCACGGCTCGAGCCAGCCTCTCTGGATGAAGTCACGGAGGATCTTCTCCATGGCCTCTTTCCTCTCGCCCCTCAGGGCAAACCCCCGGTGACGATACACACGGGGGTCCTGCTTCAGTCGTATCTTGGCCTCGCCATACGGTCCACGCACCGGTGGGGGGAACACAGGTTTGCCGCTGAAGAAGGTCTCGCCATACTTCTGCTTCAGCCTGGCCCTCAACGCCTGGATCTTGGGGCAGTCATCGGACTCCGCCTTGGCTTTTCCGGGCACTTGAACCACGGAGCTTACTTGAGGGGTAGCTACTCCGCTCGCTTTCGGCTCAGGTGGTCTTCCCAGGTGACCCAAAGGGCCATCTCTGGTCTTGCCTCGGAACAGATCGCCGTAGGTGGGTGGGTTACCGCCAGGCGGCTCGTCTTGGCTGGACATGTGATCCAGCACCCTCTGTACGAAGGTATTCCCGTCATAGGAACCGGAGACAATTGAGTCCACTTCCCACCAGGCTTTGTCCTGGCCTTTGCCCTCACGCTGGTTCCCCCAGTCGTGAAAGGGCTGATCCATATACCCCTGAACCAGATCCCACTCCTCTTCAGTGAGGGGGTCTTCGGATTCCGATTCTTCGATGTCAACAGGGGGAACCGCAAAGCATTGCCTCCAAGGCTCTGCTATGATACGGTTGACACACACGAAGTCCGTGGTGTCGGCCTGATCAAGGCCCCCATCCACATAGTGGAATTCTGTTGGCCATCTCTGGGGTGGCATGGGCTGTCCCTTAGCGTCCTGATAGACACTCTCTCCAGCCGGTAGGACGACCTTGTTCAAGGTCATGTTGGTCAATGAGGCTACCCAATGTCGGGTACTTTCCTCCTCGGTGCATCCCATAGGAACAACCAGCACTGCCTTGGAGCGGTCCTTGCGAATCTTCGCTATCGCCCTTGGAATGTCCCAACGGGGGCAATGGATCCACATCAATCCCTGATGCGGACCCCAGTGCTTCTTCCACGCAGAGTCCTGTGCGCTCCAGTACTTCTCACACACCCGCAGATGGGCGGAGGTTCCTGAAGAGAACGCATCCAGGGCCAGATCCGAAGCTCCCAGGTCCGCGACCACTCGGTTCGCCACTTCGGGCCTTACGCCGTACTCCTGGTTTGCTGGCCCAGTGGGCTCAGTGTCCAGCGCGGCCACTTCGAGCTGATTGCGTTCGGGGTGGATCCATTGGCATTCCACATGGTGCTCAGGTGACGAGAGCCACGAGAGTTGGTCGTCCTGGTACAGGGTCATGGAGGCCTGGGCCGGAAGGACGCCGGAGTCCGTCTCCATCATGAAGTCGTACCCGACGATCATGTCCCAGTCCATCTCGGCCTCGTAGAAGCTACCGTGCAGGAGGATTTCCTTGCCGAGGTCTGGGCGGCTCAGCTCACGACGGTTCACGAACTGCAGCCCAATGGCCGCTCCCTTCGTGCCTCCCACCATGTACTGGCCGTTCACCACCTTCAGCCTGACAGGCTTCCGACTGTCGGTCAGACACTCTGGTGGAAGTAGGCCAGCCTTGACCAAGCTGACTTGAGCTCCCGTGTCGACCAACACGTCGAAAACCTTTTCCACTTCCCCGCATAGGGCACGGACCTTAAGATGCAACTGCCGCTCGCGACCGACACGGCGCACGGCGTGCAAACTCAGGATCTCCGGCCGTTCCAGAAGCTCAACAAGCGACTGGTGCAGGTCTTGGACAATGGGCTCAGGCTGCCCATCTGCAGCATCCAGCTGCGGTCCGGGTGATCCTCTGATACTCTCGGATAGATCCTGTAGTACATCAAACACGTTCTTGGTCGCGAAGGACGGACGGGTGCAAGGGTTCGTGCCTTCACTTGCCCTCACCCCGCCTCCGCGACTGGGCGCCGGACCGGGCCTTCCGCCCGCGGCAGTCCCCTTGTGCTTATTGACTCCCGACTGGGATGGTTCGGCGCTTCCCACGTCACCATCCTGCGACCGCCCTAGCTGGGGCCCTTGGCTGCAGGGGCTCCGCTAGGGGGCGTCGGTTGTGGAAGAGGGGGTGTTCTCCTCGGCCTCAACGTCGTTGACGCCCTTCTTTCTTCCCCCTTTACCTCCTCCTTTACCCTTCTTGTCCTTGTCCTTGTTCTGGTCATTCTGGTTGTTCTCCTTGTTCTTGTTGTCCGACCTGGGGACCCAGTTCCGCTTGATCTCCTGGATCTCCTTGGCCAACTCGGTCCCCACCGACGACATCAGCTTGGCCAGCTCGTCCTTGTCGACCTCCATTTTGGCTTCCCGGATACCCGCGGGCGCACGCTTCTTCGACCCGTGCGCCTTCTTGTAAGCCTCCGTGTCGGCCTTGTGGACGGGGCATGTTCGGTGGTCATGGTTGAAGCCTTTCTTCCTCCCATAACACACGAAACAGCCCTGAGGGTGAGCTCGTATGAACTCCCCAAAGGACAGCGGAGGGTCGCCAATGCGGCGAGGGTCCCTCTTCTCCTGCTTCCTCCAACCCTGCTGCAGGGGCTTCCAGTTTCCCGGTTTGCTCCCCGTGTTCAGGTTCTTGGCCACGAAGGCACAAACGGCCACTTCGGCGGGCTCATCGTCGTCGTCATCGTCGACGAGAGTCTCATCGCCGCCGGCTCCCGCTGGGTCCATGGCAGATTCCCCGCCAGGTCCCTCGCCAACGTAGTTGACGTCGCGGTCGCCGGGCCTCAACCCGCGGGTGTGGTGGAGGTTTCGGTACTCCTTGAGTACTTCCTCGCCAACCCACTCCAGGATCTCGTCGCAGCTCATCCGCGCCGGGATGGGCTGCAGACGGATGGTCTGGCCGCTCAACTTACAATCGTCAAGGCGCCACATCGCGGTCTTCTCGCGATTGCCCGAGACGGTGATGAGAAGAGCGTTCCGCAGGGAGTGCCGTTTGACATCCCGGGCCACGTTCTTCTTCGCCCAAGACACCACGTTCGTATGATACTCCTTGGGGAGCATCATCTTGACCGTGTGGTTGGACTTGGCCCGCTTGGATTCCTCCTTGGTGACCCTTTTGATCCATGCTTCCGGCAGCATGGAGAGCAGGCGAGCCTGCTCGTCACCCTCGTTCCAGTCCTCCACGTTGCGGCGGAAGAGGGTGTATTTCCCTCGGAAGTCTCGCCACTCTCGTAGGCGGATCTCCCGTCCATCATGCTCAAGCTTGATGGACTTCCAGCGCTTGGCCGCCACCTGCGGAGCGTCCACCCGCTCCTGCTCGTTGAGCCACTTCTTGGCTTCCTTGAGGGTCTTGATTTTCCCCTCCTTGGTCGCCATGAAGTATAGCTCTCCAAGCACTTCCGGCAGGCGGTACCCGAACCGTTTGAAGACATACTTCTCCGCATCAGCGGGAGGCAGGTCTTCAGTGACGGTCAGCCCCCAATCGTCCAGCTTCTCCAAGAAGCGGTCGAGGTTGAGGGGGTTGCCGTCGTACATGGGGGGCTTGATGTCCTTCAAGTCTTCCCACACGGCGGCGTCCGCGGCCTTAGAGACCATGAACGCCGGCCGCGAGGTCGACCGAGGTTCCCATCGGCCTCGCCCACGGACTCCCACGGCCGCCACGTCCATCTCCTCCATGGAGTCCCTGTGGCTACGCCGCGGTTCCTCCACGTACGCTGAACCAAAATGTTCACGCCGTACTGCATCCATGTACGCATCCTCATCACGGCGCCGGCGGCTGCGTTCAGCGGCCTCCCGTCGTACACCCCGCGGCAGGCTGATGTCGAACTCCTCCAGGTCCAGGTCCAGGTCCAGGTCCTCACCTTCGCCGACATCCCACTCCACGTCTCCTCTGGGGACCTCATCCCTGAGTCCACCATAACGTCCTCCAGCCCTGGGGATTGGTGCCGGGGCTGGTGCTGGGCGTCGGGGGCGTACCAGCGTCCGGGGTGGAGCACGGCGGTTGTGGTAGTCCGCGCTGAGCCACTCATCGCGCCATTCCTCACTGCCACTGCCGGGCGGCACGCGCTCGTTGCGGCGGCCCGCGCTGTGGTGAGAGGGGGCGGTGAGAGAGGGGGCACTG
Source organism: Eutreptiella sp. 'Long Island Sound 2002' (assembly GCA_964036045.1). Taxonomy (NCBI): domain Eukaryota; phylum Euglenozoa; class Euglenophyceae; order Eutreptiales; family Eutreptiaceae; genus Eutreptiella; species Eutreptiella sp. 'Long Island Sound 2002'. The sequence goes on from OZ038381.1 coordinate 135,623,889, forward strand.
GCGCTGGGGCGACTCCTGGGGGCTCCGCCGGGGGCGTGGGGTCTGCCTGGACCTGGTCCGGGTCCCCAGCCGTCGTCCGACGAGCCAGACTCCAGGGGTGGGTGGTCGCTGCCGACGCTCCCACGGGCTTCCAGCGCATCCAGCCTCTCCTGCAGGCCGCTGACGACGTTGGTCAGCGACTTGGTCTCGGCCCTGGCGATGTCCAGGTCCTTCTGCGCGCGCGCGGCGACCCCGGAGATGCGAGCCATCTCGACCTTGCCCGTGTCTACCTCGCACTCGAGGGCAAAGACCCTCCTGCGGAGGTAGACAATCCACCGCCAGGTGGTGTCCGGGTCGCCGTTCCCTGGTGGGTCGTCGGGGTCCCCAGGGGGTCCTCCAGGAGGGCCTCCGCCGGGTCCGCCCGGTCCAGGGGGTCCTCCCCCGCCCGGTGGTCCGCCTCCAGGGGGTCCACTCGGTGGGCGTCCTCCAGGGGGTCCTGATGGTCCTCCGCCAGGGGGTCCCGGTGGGTCTCCGCCGGGTCGCCTCGGTGGGTCCGAGGATGGGCGCTTCCTCGTGATGCCGAACTCCATGTCGTCATCCTCGTCCATGTCGCCCCACCTGGGCGTCTCGGTCACGGAAGACTCCGAGCTCCGGTAGGGAGGAGGGGGATCCTCATCCTCACCTTCCGGTTCCATGGGGACGTCTCCACCGCCTCCGCCCGTCCAAGCCACCACTTGGCGATGTCGACGGCCTCGTTCATCCCCGTCACTGGCGGTGAAGAAGGGGTCACTGTCGTGGGGGTGCCCACCCGCTGGCCTCCGCGGCCTCTCGGGGGTCTTCCCCTTGCCCTTCCTCCGTCGACGGGCGGTGGTGCCACCGCTCCCACTGCTGCCCGTGTCGGCCTCATCAGGCGCCATCCTGGAGGAGGCGTCCCCTTCGAAAAGCTTTCGAAGGGTCTCCACTCGTGATGCTCCCGGGGGAGTCTCGCGGCGGAGTTTGGCCTCTGCCTCCTCCATTGCGGCGGCGGTGGCTGCGGCAGCTCGCGCTTCGGCTTCCTCCCGAGCACGAGCCGCCTCGGCTTCCCGGGCTTGCAGCAGCCGCGCCTTCTGCGCTTCCAACGCTGCCAGCTCCGCCTCCGTCTTGGCCTTCTCCTCAGCGACCTTCCGTCGCGCGGCCTCGATGGCTTCCTTCTTGGCGGCGTCCTCCTGGGCCTTAGCCGTCGCTTCGGCGTGGGCCCTTTCCTCCGCCTCCTTCTTTGCCCTCTCTTGGGCAAGCGCCTCTTCCAGCGCCTTCACCTCGGCCTCCTTGCAGGCAATGGCCTCCTGCGTCAGGCGGGCTTCCTCGTCGGCTGCCGCCAACTCACCGTTGACCTGGGCGGTCGCTGCCCCATGGGCGGCTACGGCCGTGAGTCCGGCCGCAATGGCCGCCAGGGTCTGGGCGTGGATGGCCATGCCATGCGCCCACTGCGCAGCCTCCTCCTGGGCGATGCCGGTGGCGCCCTCCACGGCAGCGCTGTACTGCCGGGCCCGTTGCCGGGCAACCCGACGGTTGCAGGGCACCCCACAGGCGCGCTCACAGGCGCGCGCCACGTCCCTTTCGGGAGCGACGCTGCTGCTGGAGCTGGCCTGGCCGGCCGGCATCCTCCCGCGGTGGGCCGACTCCACGTCGCTGCTGGGGCCTGCTGGGGCCTGCCGGGCCCTCAGGAGCAGCGGACGGGGCTTGGCCTGGGTCTGCTTGGCGACTTGGATGTAGTCGCCAAGGGTGGTGGAGCCGGGGTGGTGTCCACCATTGGGCCGTTGGGGACTGGGGGCTGGGGTTCCGCCCTTGGCGCCTTGGGCGGCTTCGGCAGCCAGGGACTCCTGGTACTCCCGCCACCTCCGGTCCCCCTTCTTGTCCCCGGCGGACCTCTTCTCCGTCGCCGGAGACGCGCTGCTGCTGCCCTGCAGCCTGCGCTCGCTCCCCGGTTCCGGGAAGTACTTCTCGATCACGTCCCACAGGGAGACGTTGATCGGGGCGCCCGACGGGTAGGCGTTGGGGTCCTCGTCCTCCTCGATCCCGTCGGGGCGCAGCCCTTCGCCGGGCCTGTCCGGCCGGGTCCACGCCCTCCAGCGCCTCTGCTGGTGGCGGTACTCGTACCCTTCCGCCCGCAGCCAGTCCTCCACGGCCTGCAGGCGGTCGGGGGCGATGTCCGTGCGGAGCTCGAAGCTCCTGGGCATGCCGCCTTCGCACTGGGGGTGGCTGTGGCGGTAATGCTGGTCCCAAACCAACACACGCAGCAGGCGTGCTGCATGGGGGTGGGGCCGCGGCCACGTCCTGCCCGCTTCCTGCCAATTCACCATGGCAGGGGGGGCGTAGATGGTCTCGAAGTCCTTGATGTGCACTCGTTCAACTCAACGAACTGGTTGTGGTTGTTGAGGAGGGTGCTGCAGCACTGGATTGGAAGTGCGGCTGGTGCTGGTCAGCCGGTGGTTGTGGAGGTGGTTGACGCGGCCTTGCTGGTCGGCCGATGGGACTCCGGGTCGGCCGATGGGGCTGATGCAGGAGTCCTGGTCTGTGCACCTCTTTCACGGTTGCTGCGCGGTCAGGGCGATGCGCTGGACGGCGCTGCGGGCTCCGTGACGAACTCGGCGCTGTCGCTGAGTGGCGCTGCGAGCCGCTGCGCTGCGCTGCGAGACGCTGCGCTGCGCTGCGAGCTGCGAGCTGCGCCGCGCTGCTGCGACGCGCTGCTCGGGGTTGGTGGCCCCGAGTGGCACGCGAGGGCTGGGTAACCCCGCGGCGGTGAAACGCTTTTGACGCGTTCCCGTGGGGGGCCGGCCACGGGACGCTGCGGAGACACGCACGGGTGAGCAGGCAGGCAATGCACTACGCTCACAAGGGCATCAATGCGCTCATGTCATGTGACAAAGCGTTTCAGAATCCTTGCCACTCTGCAAAGAGGGAACGAAAGTATGTACAACAACACATCAGGATATGTACACATGGGGTTAAGACTGGACTGGGGTAAGGGCATCACAGGACCATAGACACTCAGTCCCAACTCATATCCCAATCCCAGGTCCGACCCTCTCAGTGGCTGATGGGGGCGGGGGCTCAAACACAACCCATGCCCTGCTCAGTCCGGACCCTGAAACCCTGCCAATAGGCGGGGTGTCCCGCCCAGCCACAGGCGAGTTCCTGGGAACCAAGTGGCTCCAAGGCCAACCGACAGTGGCTCCCTATGCTCCCTAATGGCAGGTCCCAACTCTACTCTGAGCCAGAGATATGGCCCCGCCATTATCACCCAGGAGTTGGTAGCTGAAAATGGGCTGTTTCAGCCCAAACTGAAATTAACTCAAAAATCCCCAAAATTGACCCCTCGTCCGGACCCGCCAGAGGTAGGGACGAGGCAACTGACCCTGTGCCCTTCGAGTACGAACCCCCTGGAGCCCTCACCCAACCTGGTTCCCTCTGAGGTCCCGGCATCAGGGCAACACGGATGAGTCATGTGGGGTCATGATGCCAAAATCACCAAAATTGGCGTCATTCCCACGCGTGGCTCGCGCGGCCAAGGTAAGGCCAATGGCTCACAGGGTAGGAGGCAGGATCTAGGACTTATATCTGAGTGTACAACTTGAACTTAGGTCCGGGCCCTTCTGGGCTTAGAGAAATGGGGCCGCCAATTGATCACACGGAAGGGGGAAATTGGGGTCCCAAAATTGGGTCATTTTGGCTGCCTGAAATGAGCCAAAATTCGGTGTGCGCCCAATAGTATATCTCCACGCCGGCTTGGAAATTCGATCCGCCATTCCATGCGTGATACATCAGGAGCCCAACAGAGACTCCCATGCCCTTGGCTCTCAAAGATCTCCATGCCACCCGGCGTGGTGACGATCCCAATTGGGTCCACAAATGCAAAAATGGCAAAATTGCCCATACTCAATTTGGCCTAGCGCCTTAACGAAGGCGGCTCCGCTTCGCCCACGTAGTGTGTGGACCATGGGGACCATTATCCATAACACCCATGTCATATATGGTCCATTGGTCCATGCGTCCGGCGTGCACGAAGGTTAGAACATGGGGCACGGCGGGCAGCAAAAGTGGAAAAATGCTCAAAATGGCCAAAAATGCGCACACTCATGGTTGGGGCAAATGAGGCACATGCCCGACTCGGACCGGAGTGTGCCATAGGATTGGTGTCAAGTCATATTGGTCCAACATATCTTTTGGGCGTCGCCCAACTCCTCCGATATTGGGAATGGCAGGGTCGCCAAGTGAGCCCATGATTTGGGATAGTCCCAAATCGCCAACATGGCGGCCACGGTATGTCAAGCCTAAGAGGAGTTATTCGCCGGGTCCAAGATATGTTGGGCACCGAAGTATGTACCCTCATATCATACGTGGGTCATGATGTCAATTGAGCGCAACGTTGAGATACACGGTCGCCACTTGACATCATGACGAGCCAAAAATGGCAAAATTGGCACAATGACACACAAAAGTGCCTTGAAAGGTCTACAATTATATTAAAATATCTCCGGCTTGGATCGTGCAATCACTTAATCCTTCTAAACACAATGACTTGACACCATTGACCTTGGATCCCACATATGTGCTCCACTTGGGGCGCCTTGAAAGGTTACGAGCGCTACTTCCCAAGTGGGCACATGAAAATATGGAAAATTGTAAAACACACACCTTGCTCCCAACGCATCGCTTCGGGATCACCACACAAGCTTCCCTTCACGAAGGTTAGGCATGCAATTGACCGTAGGGAGTATGGAGAAGGGGCTTGCACAATATGAGGTCCATTGGCGGGTTCGACTTGGAGCAATGGACCCGCCAAATGGGCACGCAACACAACACATGGCACATACCACATATTGCCCAAAAAGGTAGCTCCCACCACGATATGTCATGCCCCTCCAAGGGCATAACTTTGTGTCAATCGCTCATAGGAACTCAAGGAGAGTTCCTATGCCACACCAACACTTGCGCGCTAGACTCGAAAGTTATCTTAACGCACGCAATATCATGGCCAAAGAGTTATAACGCAAACTCTACCCAATTGACCATGATCCATTACACTAGCGCGCACGTGTGGAAACGCAAGGCATATAATGCTTCCTAAATTACGTCGGGAGTATTGTAAATACATCCCACGTTTCCTTATCGTAATTCCTCGCAAGCAACACGAGATATGACCTTCACAAGTGGCCTCACGAATCAACTTTGTTTTGCCCATATCTTTAAGACAAATGGAGGGCAGGATAAAAGGGAAGTTGATTCGTGCATACGGAAGCACGTAGGTCCACTCGAAAGAGGTCAAATCAAGTGCGGGGATGTCGAAGTCGAAAATCCGATTTCGACATCCTGAAAAATTCGGATTAAGGTTGCGAGTATTAATTATGAAAATTGCGGAAGCATCCATGCAGTTCCTGGCGACTTTGGAGCCTTCGTGACGGATAGCGTTAAAATTTCCTCTATAAACAGTTAAACTGGCGGTTACGGTAAAGTCGCGAACCAACCGCCAGCAGTCAAAACAGTGAGTATCGGAACGGAAGCGTAAAAATTGACGGAAACAATATGAAAATAAAACCCTGTTGATTCCTGATATTCTGATACACAAATCTCCGCTGGCGGTGCATCGGTTGCCGATGCGGGGCTTCACGGCACGGAACACGCCGTGCATGGGGTTAGTGGACCGGAGACCGGTTGTATGCCGTAACCTGGCCATGGGGTTCTGGGTACCGCTTCAATATCCTCGCGGAGCTGGAAGCTCCCGGGCATGCCGCCTTCGCACTGGGGATGGCTGTGGCGGTAGTGCTGGTCTCACACCAACCCACGCAGTAGGCGCACCGCATGGGGGTGGGGCCGCGGCCACGTCTTGCCCGGTTCTTGCCAGTTTGCCATGGCAGCTGGGGGCGTACTTTGTCTTGAGGTCCTTGGTGGTGGTTGTTGAAGCGGTTGCTCCGGTCAGGTTGTGGAGGTGGGTGACGCGGCTCGGAGTGCGGCCGGTACTGGTCGGCCGATGGGACTCGCTGATGAGGGAGTCCTGGTCTGTCCACCTCCTTCACAGTCGCGGCGCCTCCGTGGTTGCTCAGGGCGATGCTCTGGGCGGCGCTGCGGGCTCCGTAATGGTCTTGGAGTCCTCGGGGTTCGGGTGCTGCTCGTACCCCTCGAAGGCCCCGAGTGGCACGCGGGGGCTGGGTAACCCCGCGGCGGTGAAACGCCTTTGACGCGTTCCCGTGGGGGGCCTGGCCACGGGACGCTGCGGTGGATACGCACAAGCAAGCAGGCAGGCAAAGCACTGCGCTCACAGGGGCATCATTACGCTCGTGTCATGTGACAAAGCGTTTCAGGATCCTTGCCACTCTGAAACAAGGGAACAAAAGTTTGTATAGCAACACATGCGGATATGTACACATGGAGTTAGACTGGACTGGGGTAAGTGCATCACAGGACAATGGACACTCAGTCCCAACTCATATCCCAATTCCAGGTCCGACCCTCTCAGTGGCTGGCAGGGGCGGGGGCTCAAACACAACCCATGCCCTGCTCAGTCCGGACCCTGAAACCCTGCCAATGGGGAGGGTGTCCCGCCCAGCCACAGGCGAGTTCCTGGGAACCAAGGGGCTCCCAGGCCAATCGACAGTCGCTCCGCTTCCCCCCTCAAGGCAGGTCTCAAACCCACTCTGAGCCGGAGAGAAGGCCCCGCCATTATCCCCTAGGAGTTGGTAGCTGAAAATGGGCTGTTTCAGCCCAAACTGATATTAGCTCCGAAAGACTCCAAAATTGAACCCTCGTCCGGACCCGCCAGAGGTCGGACGAGGCAACTGACCCTATGCCCTTCAAGTACCAACCCGCTGCAGCCATCATCCAACCTGGTTCCCTCTGAGGTTCTGGCATCAGGGCACCACGGGTTGGTCAAGTGGGGTCATGATGCCAAAATCAGCAAAATTGGCGTCATTCCCACGCGTGGCTCGCCCGGCCAGGGCAAGGCCAATGACCCACAGGATAGGAGGCAGGACCTAGGACCTTTATCTGAGTGCACAACGTGAAATTAGGTCCGGGCCTCGTTTCGGGCAAAGAGATATGGGGCCGCCAATTGACCACACGGGGAAATCTTGGCGATATTGACGCGCCAAGCCTTGATTCACAACCCTTGATATCCCCTTTGGTCCCATGCCCTGGGTTATCGTTTGATGTCACGCTGGCTGCTTACTGTTCACCGAGGGGATGACCACACGGACGGGGCAGAAAGCAACATGCGGTGCATAGGGGGGGATCATGGATCGCACCAAAAGTTGAAAAACTCCGGATGAGCCGGAGGAGCAAATACGAAACTCAGTGGCGTTCAACCTTGGTCATATGCTACAATAATCGCCCTTCCTTCCTGGCTAGATCCCGTGCCCCATGGAGATATGGTAATTCCAATATGGCACACAATGGCAAAAACAGCGAAATTTGGCCAAAATGGCCCGCACTCATGATTCCATATCTCCATGGCCACGGCGAGGATCCTTTCCACCAAAGATGCTATAGACATATGGGACTTAGGTCCCAATATATGCCACTTGCCAACCCTCATGGTATCCTCTAGCTATTTTTCCCATTGGAGAGAAAGTGACACACAAATCGGGCAGAATGGCAACATACCCCAAATTGGGTGACTCACAACTCTCCCATTGAGAGGAGAGGCCACATGGGGAAACATCCCATTCGATACGTGTTTGTGTGCCCTCTCCGAATTGCCCTTACCTTTGGTCAAGTGGCGCACGCAACCTCGGGGGTGAAATCAGGGGAAGATGGAGTTTGTGGCCATTGTGGGCAAAACGGCCAAAATTCACCCAAAGGCGGTCCCTCCAAATATCGTATCTCCGTATTGCAAGAGAAAGGAGCCTCGGGCTTTTGCATGGATGCAAACCGAAGCTTTGCTTCCCTTTTGCAACAAAGGGTTGAGGTTCAAAGCACAATGAAAGCATTTTTAACACCTCAATCCTTGAAGCACACTATTTATGGGAAAAAGTGCATATATCGGCGATATTGGCATGAACATATCCTTGGGACCTTGAGGAGCAAAAATATGAGTAAACACTTTTGGAGTAGGCCCATAGTAGGTGCTTTCAAATATGCACACTATGGTCAGATTGTCTCCGCCCACTCGTGTCATTTGTGCTTGCATATGAGCGCGTGTGCAAAGAGGCAATGTGGCACGCGTGCTCAAAAGGCGAAATTATAGAAAATAGAAGACAAGGTTCTAAAAATCAACTATGCCATCCACGATGTCATTCGTGGTCTCTACCTTACATATTGCCTTGGTTCGAGGCTCAACTCCGCATAGGCTTCGAGTACGAGCCTCGGGGGTTTGGCCATTTTGGCCTAACTTTCGACCAAAACTTGCCCTCTTTTGAAAATAGAGTTTTGGTACGCATTGAATTGTGTGGAGCCATCGTTGAGTTGGCTCAAAAACGAAAATGGCCTCGGGCTTTTGGTCTTGTGAGCATTGTGTTCGGTCATTAACGTTCATGCTCACAAGGCCACAAAGTTAGCGTTTGCGCACGCAAACGACTTGGGTTTGCGAGACCCATAGGCTGCCTAAAACACCGCCATTGCCCGCTTCCCTATACAAAGGGATATGCCCACGTGAAAGGGGCATGGACGAAAGACATAGGGCGGGGATGTAGGGTTCTGTCCGAACTCATGGTCCTTGAGAAGCATGAGTTCGCACCATCGACGGAAAGCCTTGCGTGCTGATTTTCTCGAAAACGCAACGGCGAAAAATTCTGGTGAACACACCAGATGAAAGTCCATTAAATACCCTCTAGATTCCGCCCTTAAGTTCTCTTAGAACCTCAAAGGTACTCGAGAAAAGTCCAGAACAAAACTCGCCAAGGAGAAGCGACGAAGGCGCGCGAACAGGCGACATCAGGCGGCGATTTCACGACAATTATTGGTTAGAAATCGGATTCCACATTTCACGGGTTAGAAAACAGGGATAGCTGGTGTCAACGGCTTCCGCACCGGTGTGACGGCTCGCAGGCCTCTGGGCCATGGGCCATAACGGGTGTGACGGCTCACAGGCCTCCGGGCCATGGGCCATAGGTTCTGGGTACCGCTTCACCCCCCTCCTTAGAGCAAACCCTGGCGGGGGGCTCGATAACACCCAAGCATGGCAGCGGGTACCCAGGACCATCCCCTGAAGGGGGGGGGGTGTCACATCCTCACTTCAGGCTGATCTGCGGGTTAGGCTGCCCATCGCGATCCCACGGTAAAACAGGTATGATGCTGTAACTGTTAGTAGCTGCAAGTATAGTATCAAGTATCAAGTCCCGGGTCCTGGCGGCGATTGTTCGGCATCCAAAGGACCCGTTAACCCATACCAGGCGCACCGGGTGCCGGCTGCTACGGTCACCACCACAGTGGCAGTGGCATACACGGCCAACATAGGCGTCACACGACGACCGAGGTGGTCCCACAGGTCGAGAGCGACCACAAAGATCCATCAGGCTATCCCAAGCTTCCCAAGGCCCGCCGGCTGGGGGAGAGTCCCCACGGGTCCTTCCTCGGGCGCACCATGTCCATATCCATACGACGCGAGTCCAGAGTGGTACAGCCGAACGAGCTCCTCCTTAAGGGATCGGGCATCAAGGCCGTCTTTTTCCTCGCCCTATTACCACGAAGGCCATACATGAGGGAGTCCTCATGCAGTGTGGGCGGAGGCGTCGACTCCTCAAACCACCAGCTTCCCAGGCAGACTGACCGAGGTCAGGAGCACCGGAGGCCGCCATCCGACTGCAAGTGCGTCTGCGAGTCGGTAGGCTCACACTGGGGCTGACAGTGGCGGACCGCTGGGAGTGTAGTCAGGCAACCGGGCTTCCCGCCTGGCGCCATCAGGATCTCCACAACACAGCGAAAAGGGCACACGGTATCACGGGCACTCACACAGAAGAATCTGTACTCAGGTACTGGTCCAAGCTGGACCGTATGTAAGAACATGTAAACGGCGACTCAGGGCGCCTTCGTAGTTGATTCGCATCCCGTCGGGGGGGAAAAACAGTCCACACTTCAGTGATGGGCTGACATACAGATGCACATATCCTGCGGAACAGAAAGATAAGCGAAAAACGGGTAAACAGGCGTGTAAACACACTCTGGACAGAGTGCCAAACCACGCCCTGGTTAGGATAAGGCATATGCAGGAGGGTGGACAGGAAAGCGCCTGAGTTCAGGCCATATATAGTCTCGAGACACACGTCGACTGGTCTGGATTCCGCATGTGCCAGGGAACCAGACCACACACCAAAAAACTCGCAAATGCCGATGACAGCGGCATCCGTTGCGCAACGTCGTATGGGCTTCAAGGCCCCAAGAGCTCAGAAATATGAAGGTCAGTCGCCCTACCTGGTTTCCCAAGGATTCAGCAGGTGGGGACTGACGAATAGAATTGAAAGAGAGGGGCCATCCTCCTCTGGATTCAGCAGGGGGGGGTACATGGCCACTCTGATGGCAGGTCATCGGAAGATGGAAGAGAGCAAGCAAGTAAGGGACGATCCGTCGACCTCACAAGCGCTCGTAACACATCAGGGGAGAGCTCAGGGCACTGATCAGGCGCCCCTGGCTGCAATCGACCGGGTGAGTGCTGCCAAGTCCGAAACGTGGATCTTGGTCTTGTGCTTGCGGATGTACTCCATGAAGGGAGTATTGACCCGCGGCACGAACGAGGAGACGGGTTCCGGGGTGTCGTGGGACGGCCCATAGCCTCGCCAACGAACCTTGAACTCCAGACCTCCGGGTGCCGAGGCTTTCGGACGCTGAGCCAGGATCTTCTCGACTGTATAGTCGTCCTGCTCAGCATAGTCGTCGTCCGAGTCAGCCTCATGTGCGGCGTAGCTCAGGGACACATGTTGGCCACGGAGGTCGGGTTCCCGCACACGGAGCTGACTCTCCTGGCGCTCCCGGAACTGTCCGTGACCCACCTTGATGCGGTAGGTGTCCTCACCAATCCTGCGGACCACCTCTCCGGGTGTGAACCAGGTTTTGGTGCGGTTGGTGCCCATGGGGCGGGGTCCGATTACCCACACCCGGTCTCCCATCCTGAACTTCTGCGCTGTCGAGCTCGGGGCGGACTTCTGACGCTCAGCATGCTCCTTTTCGAGCTGCTGGCGGATGTCCCGCGCCGTTTGCTCTTGCCGCGCGAAGAATTCCTTGGCATCCATGGCCATGCCATCACCAGACAAGGGAAGTCCCCTACCCAGGGGTTCCCTGCCGAACAGAATCTGGTGAGGGGACAAACCGCCCGGAGTGGGGTTGTCATGATGGGCCTTCAGAGCAGGACACATCTCCTCAAACCAGTTCCGACGTGGATTGGTGATGTGGATCTTGCGCAGCTTCTCCAACAGCTGCCGTCCAACCACTTCAGCACGGCCGTTAGACCGGCTGAGATAGGCGACGCTCTTGGCATGACGTATTCCCATGAGGGAACACATAGCCTTGAACCAGCCACCAGTAAACTCGGGCCCTCGGGCACTGCAAATGGTGCGGGGGATGTCAAAGACGGTCAGCCAATGACGAATCATCATGACTGCCACTTCCTTGGCAAGCAACCCCTTTTTGCGTGCCGGAACGGCTACTACGTAGCCACTGTGGCGATCCACACAGAGAACCACACAGTCAAAGGTCTCCTTGACAATGTGAACTTCGGGCATGGGGAAAGCGTCCATGGCCACGCTCTCCATGGGCTGGTCAGGAACCGGGGTCCATTGGGCTTCCCCCTTGACGTTCCGGTTATCGGGATTGCAGGCCTGACAGACCGAGCAACCCTTCCTGACCTTTTTGATGGCGGTGTAGAGAACGATATGGTCGATCTCGAACTGGCGCTGCATGTCAAGGGCTTGCTTCTTGACCCCTGGGTGCAGCATGTGGTGGTGCCAAGCTTCACAGAGCTCGAGCATTCGGGACTCCGGTACTAGCAGCTTACCATTCCGGTAGAGCTTGCCATCTTCCTCAGTCAGCCCCTTTGGCCACTTCTGCCCGTCATCAGGGTCGGTCACAGCCCTATACTCGGCCGCAAAGGCTTCAGACTTGGCGTAGTCGTCGGTCCAGTCGTCCTGGAGGCAAGACTCCGGGAAGAGGTGCTTGTCGGACTCAGCTCCTTCAGGGGCGAGTACTCTGACCGCTCTGCCCATCCTCGTCCCAAGGGGGGCATCAGCAGCCATGACGACGAAGCATTTAACACCCTCCTCCTCCATCAGGCGCTCCATCTCAATGATCTTCTTGGCCTCAGCGGTCTCAGCCTCATCGCCATGGGCAGAGATATCTGTCAGGCCCTTGCTGGCGGGATAGGCCCACCTACTGAGACAGTCCGCCACGGTGTTATCCTTTCCAGGAATATACACAACCGTGAGGTCGAACTTGGCCAAGGTCTCATGCCATCTTGCCCGTCGGGAGGCGGGACCTGAGGGGGTGTCCACGTGCTCCTTGTGCCACGACTGCAGACTCTGATGGTCGGTGCAGACAGTGACGGGATGGAGGGCTATGTACCCAGCCCATTTCCTGAGAGCCATGTCGATGGCATACGCCTCCTTTTCACGGGGCGTCCACGTCCGTCTCTGGCCTTCCGCCAGGACTCGGCTCCAGAAGGCCACTGGCACGTGCCTCCCATCGTCAAGCACTTGCTCCAACACAGCTCCGACGGCGTAGTCGGAAGCGTCGGTGCGCAGGACGAACCCTCGGTCGGGATCCACGAGGTGCAGACCCACTGCGGATAGCAGCGCCTGCTTCATCCCCTCAAAGGCTCGGTCCGACTCAGCATCCCAGACCAGAGCCTTCTTGGACCCCTTCTTGGTCTCCTCTCGGTTGCCCTTGAGCATGGTCGTCATGGGGGCTGCATACTCGGCATACATCTTGATATACCCCGAGTAGTAGTTGCAGAACCCCAGATACGCCCGTAGCTCAGAGACCGTTTTTGGGCTTTTCCCAGTGCACAATCGCAGCCACCTTGCCAGGTATGGGCTTTCGCTGCCCGTTCCCAACTACGTGGCCAGCGAAGACCACCTCGCTTACCGCAATGGTGGCCTTGTCACTGCTGCCCGTGACTTTGTGCCGAACCAGAAGGTCTAGCACTCGAGTGACGTCCCTCTCATGTGCCTCCAGGAGCTCCTCGTAGCTCATACGGGGGTCCCCGGACGCGATGATCACGTCGTCCACGAAGGGGTCCGCACAGTCATGCACCGGCTCAAGCAGGTTCTCCAGCATCCGCTGAAAAGCCGCATTGCCGTTGGTAACGCCCATGGGCATCACCTTCCACTGGGGAGGTCCAAGTGGGGTGCTCATGGCTGTGCAGGAACGGGACTCCTCGGTGAGAGGCATCTGATGATAACCATGTTTCAGGTCAATCACCGTGAAGATCCTCCGCCGGTGTTGTTTTTGCAGCATGTCCTCAATGAGGGGCAGCGTATAGCTGTTGTGCTGCGTTTGGGCGTTTAGGCCGCGGTAGTCCACCACGAGCCGCCACTCACCGGCAACCTTCTTGGGGACGACGAAGCACGGAGAGGCCGACTCGGAGTGGCACGGCTCAAGCCAGCCTCTCTGGATAAAGTCACGGAGGATCTTCTCCATGGCCTCCTTCCTCTCGCCCCTCAGGGCAAACTCCCGTTGACGATACACACGGGGGTCCTGCTTCAGTCGTATCTTGGCCTCGCCATACGGTCCACGCACCGGTGGGAGAAACACTGGCTCTCCGCTGAAGAAGGTCTCGCCATACTTCTGCTTCAGCCTGGCCCTCAACGCCTGGATCTTGGGGCAGCCATCGGACTCTGCCTTGGCTTTTCCGGGCACCTGGACCACGGAGCTTACTTGAGGGGTAGGGACCCCGCTCGGTTTCGGCTCAGGCGGTCTTCCCAGGTGGCTCAAAGGGCCATCTCTGGTCTTGCCTCCGAATAGATTGCCGTAGGTGGGTGGGTTACCGCCAGGCGGCTCGTCCTGGCTGGACATGTGATCCAGCACCCTCTGTACGAAGGTATTCCCATCATAGGAACTGGAGACGATTGAGTCCACTTCCCACCAGGCTTTGTCCTGGCCTTTGCCCTCACGCTGGTTTCCCCAGTCGTGAAAGGGCTGAGCCATATACCCCTGAACCAGATCCAACTCCTCTTCAGTGAGGGGGTCTTCCGATTCTCCGATGTCAACAGGGGGAACCGCAAAGCATTGCCACCAGGGCTCTGCTATTATACGGTTGACACACACGAAGTCCCTGGCGTCGGCCTGATCAAGGCCCCCATCCACATAGTGGAATTCTGTTGGCCATCTCTGGGGTGGCATGGGCTGTCCCTTAGCGTCCTGATAGACACTCTCTCCAGCCGGTAGGACGACCTTGTTTAAGGTCATGTTGGTCAATGAGGCTACCCAATGTCGGGTACTCTCCTCCTCGGTGCATCCCATAGGAACAACCAGCACTGCCTTGGAGCGGTCCTTGCGAATCTTCGCTATCGCTCTTGGAATGTCCCATCGAGGGCAATGGATCCACATCAAGCCCTGATGCGGACCCCAGTGCTTCTTCCACGCAGAGTCCTGTGCGCTCCAGTACTTCTCACACACCCGAAGATGGGCGGAGGTTCCTGATGAGAACGCATCCAGGGCAAGATCCGAAGCTCCCAAGTCCGCGACGACTCGGCTCGCCACTTCCGGCATTACGCCGTACTCCTGGTTTGCAGGACCAGTTGGCTCAGTGTCCAGTGCGGCCACTTCGAGCTGATTGCGTTCAGGGTGGATCCATTGGCATTCCACATGGTGCTCAGCTGACGAAAGCCACGAGAGCTGGTCGTCCTGGTACAGGGTCATGGAGGCCTGGGCCGGGAGAACGCCGGAGTCCGTCTCCATCATGAAGTCGTACCCAACGATCATGTCCCAGTCCATCTCGGCCTCGTAGAAGCGACCGTGCAGGAGGATTTCCTTGCCGAGGTCTGGGCGGCTCAGCTCACGGTGGTTCACGAACTGCAGCCCAATGGCCGCTTCCTTCGTGCCTCCCACCATGTACTGGCCGTTCGCCACCTTCAGCCTGACAGGTTTTCGACTGTCGGTCAGACACTCTGGCGGAAGTAGGCCAGCCTTGACCAAGCTGACTTGAGCTCCCGTGTCGACCAACACGTCGAAAACCTTTTCCACTTCCCCACAGAAGGCACGGACCTTAAGATGCAACTGCCGCTCGCGACCGACACGGCTCACGGCGTGCAAACTCAGGATCTCCGGCCGTTCCAGAAGCTCAACAAGCGACTGGTGCAGGTCGTGGACAATGGGCTCAGGCTGACCATCTGCAGCATCCAGCTGCGGTCCGGGTGATCCTCTGATACTCTCGGATAGATCTTGAAGTACATCAAACACATTCTTGGTCGCGAAGGACGGACGGGTGCAAGGGTTCGTGCCTTCACTTGTTCTCACCCCGCCTCCGCGACTGGGTGCCGGACCAGGCCTTCCGCCCGCGGCAGTCCCTTTGTGCTTATCGACTCCCGACTGGGATGGTTCGGCGCTTCCCACGTCACCATCCTGCGACCGCCCTAGCTGGGGCCCTTGGCTGCAGGGGCTCCGCTAGGGGGCGTCGGTTGTGGAAGAAGGGGTGTTCTCCTCCGCATCAACCTCGTTGACGCCCTTCTTCCTTCCCTTACGAGTAGGCTTCTTGTCCTTGTCCTTGTTCTGGTCGTTCTGGTTGTTCTCCTTGTTCTTGTTGTCCGACCTGGGGACCCAGTTCCTCTTGATCTCCTGGATCTCCTTGGCCAACTCGGTCCCCTGCGACACCAGCTTGGAGAGCTCGTCCCTGTCCACCTCCACTTTGGCTTCCCGGATACCCGCGGGCGCACGCTTCTTCGACCCGTGCGCCTTCTTGTAAGCCTCCGTGTCAGCCTTGTGGGTGGGGCATGTTCGGTGGTCATGGTTGAAGCCTTTCTTCCTCCCATAACACACGAAACAGCCCTGCGGGTGAGCTCGCCTGAACTCCCCAAAGGACAGCGGAGGGTCGCCAATGCGGCGAGGGTTCCTCTTCTCCTTCTTCTTCCAACCCGGCTGCAGGGGCTTCCAGCTTCCCCGGTTGTTCCCCGCGCTCAGGTTGTTGGCCACGAAGGCGCAAACGGCCATCTCGGCGGGCTCATCGTCATCGTCATCGTCGACGAGATTCTCATCGCCGTCGGCTCCCGCTGGGTCCATGGCAGCTCCCCCGCCAGGTCCCTCGCCAACGTAGTTGACGTCGCGGTCGCCGGGCCTCAACCCGCGGGTGTGGTGGAGGTTCCGGTACTCCTTGAGCACCTCCTCTCCAACCCACTCCAGGATCTCGTCGCAGCTCATCCGCGCCGGGATGGCCTGCAGACGGATGGTCTGGCCGCTCAGCTCACACTCGTCAAGGCGCCACATCGCGGTCTTCTCGCGATCGCCCGAGACGGTGATGAGGAGAGCGTTCCGCAGGGAGTGCCGTTTGACATCCCGGGCCACGTTCTTCCTCGTCCAAGCCACTACGTTCGTATGATACTCTTTGGGGAGCATCATCTTGACCGTGTGGTTGGACTTGGCCCGCTTGGATTCCTCCTTGGTGACCCTCTTGATCCATGCCTCCGGCAGCATGGAGAGCAGGCGAGCCTGCTCGTCACCCTCGTTCCAGTCCTCCACGTTGCGGCGGAAGAGGGTGTAATGCCATCAGAAGTCTAGCCAGTCCCGTAGGCGAATCTCCCGTCCATCATGCTGAAGCTTGATGGACTTCCACCGCTTGGCAGCCACCTGCGGAGCGTCCACCCGCTCCTGCTCGTTGAGCCACCTCTTGGCTTCCTTGAGGGTCTTGATTCTCCCCTCCTTGGTCGCCATGAAGTATAGCTCTCCGAGCACTTCCGGCAGGCGGTACCTGAACCGTCTGAAGACATACTTCTCCGCATCAGCGGGATGCATGTCCTCAGTAACGGTTACCCCCCAATCGTCCAGCTTCTCAAAGAAGCTGTCGAGGTTGAGGGGGTTGCCGTCGTACATGGGGGGCTTGATGTCCTTCAAGTCTTCCCACACGGCGGCATCCGCGGCCTTAGAGACCATGAACGCTGGCCGCGAGGTCGACCGAGGTTCCCATTGGCCTCTCCCACGGACTCCCACGGCCGCCACGTCCATCTCCTCCATGGAATCCCTGTGGCTACGCCGCGGTTCCTCCATGTACGCTGAACCCAGATGTTCACGCCGTACTCCTTCCATGTATGCCTCCTCATCACGGCGCCGGCGGCTGCGTTCAGCGGCCTCCCGTCGTACACCACGCGGCGGGCTGATGTCGAACTCCTCCAGGTCCAGATCCAAGTCCTCACCTCCTCCGATGTCCCACTCCACGTCTCCTCCGGGGACCTCATCCCTGAAGCCACCATAACGTCCTCCAGCTGTTGGGATTGGCTCCGGGGCTGGTGCCGGGCGTCGGGGGCGTACAGGCGTCCGCGGTGGAGCACGGCAGTTGCGGTTCTCCGAACTGAGCCACGCATCACGCCAATCCTCACTGCCACTGCCGGGCGGCACGCGCTCGTTGCGGCGGCCCGCGCTGTGGTCAGAGGGGGCGGTGAGAGAGGGGGCACTGGCGCTGGGGCGACTCCTGGGGGCTCCGCCGGGGGCGTGGGGTCTGCCTGGACCTGGTCCGGGTCCCCAGCCGTCGTCTGACGAGCCAGACTCCAGGGGTGGGTGGTCGCTGCCGACGCTCCCAAAGGCTTCCAGCGCGTCCAGCTTCTGCTGCAGGCCGCTGATGACCTTGTTCAGCGACTTGGTCTCGCCCCTGGCGATGTCCAGCTCTCTCTGCGCGCGCGCGGCGACTCTGGCGATGCGAGTCATCTCGCCCTTGCCCGTGTCTACCTCGCCTTCGAGGAACTGGACCCTCCTGCGGAGGTAGACAATCCATCGCCAGGAGGTATCCGGGTCGCTGTTCCCTGGTGGGTCGTCGGGGTCCCCAGGGGGTCCTCCAGGAGGGCCTCCGACGGGTCCGCCCGGTCCAGGGGGTCCTCCCCCGCCCGGTGGTCCGCCTCCAGGGGGTCCACTTGGTGGGCGTCCTCCAGGGGGTCCTGATGGTCCTCCGTCAGGGGGTCCCGGTGGGTCTCCGCCGGGTCGCCTCGGTGGGTCCGAGGATGGGCGCTTCTTCGTGATGCCGAAGTCCATGACGTCATCCTCGTCCATGTCGCCCCACCTGGGCGTCTCGGTCTCGGAAGACTCCGAGCTCCGGTAGGGAGGAGGGAGATCCTCATTTTCACCTTCTGGTTCCATGGGGACGTCTCCGCCTCCTCCGCCCGTCCAAGCCACCACTTGGCGATGTCGGCGGCCACGTTCATCCCCGTCGCTGGCGGTGAAGAAGGGGTCACTGTCGTGGGGGTGTCCACCCGCTGGCCTCCGCGGCCTCTCGGGGGTCTTCCCCTTGCCCTTCCTCCGTCGATGGGCAGTGGGGCCACTGCTCCCACTGCTGCCCGTGTCCGCCTCATCCAGCATCATCTTGGAGGAGGCGTCCCCTTCGAAAAGCTTTCGAAGGGTCTCCACTCGTGATCCTCCCGGGGCAGTCTCGCGGCAGAGTTTGGCCTCTGCCTCCTCCATTGCGGCGGCTGTGGCTGCGGCAGCTCGCGCTTCGGCTTCCTCCCGGGCACGAGCCGCTTCGGCTCTCCGGGCCTGCAGCAGCCGAGCCTTTTCCGCTTCCAACGCCGCCAGCTCCGCCTCCGTCTTGGCCCTCTCCTCAGCGACCTTCCGTCGCGCGGCCTCGATGGCGTCCTTACTGGCGGCGTCCGCCTGGGCCTTAGCCGTCGCTTCGGCGTGGGCCCTTTCCTCCGCCTCCTTCTTTGCCCTCTCTTGGGCAAGCGCCTCTTCCAGCGCCCTCACCTCGGCCTCCTTGCAGGCAATGGCCTCCTGCGTCAGGGGGGCTTCCTCGTCGGCTGCAGCCAACTCACCGTTGACCTGGGCAGTCGCTGCCCCATGGGCGGCTACGGCCGTGAGTCCGGCCGCAATGGCCGCCACGGTCTGGGCGTGGATGGCCATGCCATGCGCCCACTCCGCAGCCTCCTCCTGGGCGATGCCAACGGCGCCCTCCAAGGCAGCGCTGTGCTGCCTGGCCCGTTGCCGGGCAACCCGAAGGTTGCAGGGCACCCCACAGGCGCGCTCACAGGCGCGCGCCACGTCCCTGTAGGGAGCGACGCTGCTGCTGGAGCTGGCCTGGTCAGCCGGCATCCTCCCGCGGTGGGCCGACTCCACGTCGCTGCTGGGGCCTGACTTCCTCAGGAGCAGCGGAGGGGGCTTGGCCTGGGTCTGCTTGGCGTTTTGGATGAAGTCGCCAAGGGTGGTGTGGCCGGGTTGGTGACCACCATTGGCCCGTTGGGGACTGGGGGCTGGGGTTCCGCCCCTGGCGCCTTGGGCGGCTTCGGCGGCCAGGGACTCCTGGTACTCCCGCCACTTCCGGTCCCGCTTCCTGTCCCCGGCGGACCGCTTCTCCTTCCCCGGAGACGCGCTGCTGCTGCTGCCCTGCAGCCTGCGCTCGCTCCCCGGGTCGAGGAAGTTCTTCTCGATCATGTCCCACATGGAGACGTTGACCAAGGCGCCCGACGGGTACTCGTTGGGCTTCTCGTCCTCCTCAATCCCGTCGGGGCGCAGCCGTTCGCCAGGCCTGTCCGGCCGGGTCCAGGTCCTCCAGCGCCTCTGCTGGAAGCGGAAGGCAAACCCTTCCGCCCGCAGCCAGTCCTCCACGGCCTGCAGGCGGTCGGGGGCCATGTCCGTGCGGAGCTCGAAGCTCCCGGGCATGTCGCCTTCGCACTGGGGGTGGCTGTGGCGGTAGTTCTGGTCCCACACCAACCCACGCAGTAGGTACGCTGCATGGGGGTGGGGCCGCGGCCACGTCTTACCCGCTTCTTGCCATATACCATGGCAGCGGGGCGTGTAGTTTATCTTGAGGTCCTTGGTGATCACTCGTTCCGCTCAGCGAACTGGTCCTGGTGGTGTTTGTTGAGGCGGATGATGCAGCACTGGACTCGGAGTGCGGCCGGTGCTGGTCGGCCGATGGTTGTGGAAGTGGTTGACGCGGCCTTGCTGGTCGGCCGACGGGACTCGCTGATGCAGGAGTCCTGGTCTGTCCACCTCCTTCACGGTCGCGGCGCGGTCAGCGCGATGCTCTGGACGGCGCTGCGGGCTCCGTGACGAACTCGGCGCTGTCGCTGGGCGGCGCTACGAGCCGCTGCGCTGCGCTGCGAGTTGCTGCGCTGCGCTGCGGGCTGCGAGCTGCGAGCTGCTGCGCCGCGCTGCTCGGGGTTGGTGGCCCCGAGTGGCACGCGAGAGATGGGTAACCCCGCGGCGTTGAAACGCTTTTGACGCGTTCCCGTGGGGGGCCTGGCCACGGGACGCTGCGGTGGACACGCGCAAGTGAGCAGGCAGGCAAAGCACTACGCTCACAGGGGCATCAATGCGCTCATGTCATGTGACAAAGCGTTTCAGAATCCTTGCCACTCTGAAATGAGGGAACGAAAGTATGTACAGCAACACATCAGAATATGTACACATGGGGTTAAGACTGGACTGGGGTAAGGGCATCACAGGACAATAGACACTCTATCCCAACTTGTATCCCAATCCCAGGTCGGACCCTCTCAGTGGCTGGTGGGGGCGGGGGCTCAAACACAACCCATGCCCTGCTCAGTCCGGACCCTGAAACCCTGCCAATAGGGGAGGTGTTCCGCCCAACCACAGGCGAGTTCCTCGGAACCAAGGGGCTCCAAGGCCAACTGACGATAGCTCCCTATGCTCCCTTAACAGCAGGTCCCAGCTACCCTCTGAGCCAGAGATATGGCCCCGCCATTATTCCCTAGGAGCTGGTAGCTGAAAATGGGCTGTTTCAGCCCAAACTGATATTGGCTCAAAAATCTTCAAAATTGAACCCTCGTCCGGACCCGCCAGAGGTAGGGACGAGACAACTGACCCTATGCCCTTCGCATACGAACTCCGTGGAGCCCTCACCCAACCTGGTTCCCTCTGAGGTCCCGGCATCAGGGCACCACGGGTTCGTGAAGTGGGGTCATAATGGCCAAAATGGCAAAATCGGCCGTCTCGGGCGACAGTCCAGGGTAGGAAATCTTGGCGATATTGACGCGCCAAGCCTTGATTCACATATCATGATATCCCCTTTGGTCCCATGCCCTGGGTTGTTGCTTGCTGTCACGCTGGCTGCTTACTGTTCACCGAGGGGATGACCACACGGACGGGGCAGAAAGCAACATGCGGTGCATAGGGGGGGATCGTGGATCGCATCTAAAGTTGAATAACTCTGGATGAGCCGGAGGAGCAAATACGAAACTCAGTGGCATTCAACCCTTGGTCATCTGCTACAATCATCGTCTTTCCTTCCTGGCTACATCCCGTGCCCCATGGAGATATGGTAATTCCAATATGGCACACAATGGCAAAAACAGCGAAATTTGGCCAAAATGGCCCGCACTCATGATTCCATATCTCCATGGCCACGGCGAGGATCCTTTCCATTAAAGATGCTAAAGACATATGGGACTTAGGTCCCAATATATGCCACTTGCCAACCCTCATGGTCACCTCTAGCTATTTTTCCCATTGGAGAGAAAGTGACACACAAATGGGGCAGAATGGCAACATACCCCAAATTGGGTGACTCACAACTCTCCCATTGAGAGGAGAGGCCACATGGGGAAACATCCCATTCGATACGTGTTTGTGTGCCCTTCCCGAATTGTCCTTACCTTTGGTCAAGTGGCGCACGCAACCTCGGGGCTGAAATCAGGGGGAGAAGGAGTTTGTGGCCAATGTGGGCAAAACGGCCAAAATTCACCCAAAGGCGGTCCCTCCAAATATCGTATCTCCGTATCGCAAGAGAAAGGAGCCTCGGGCTTTTGCATGGATGCAAACCGAAGCTTTGCTTCCCTTTTGCAACAAGGGTTGAGGTTCAAAGCACAATGAAAGCATTTTTAACACCTCAATCCTTGAAGCACACTACCAATGGGAAACAGTGCATATATCGGCGATATTGGCATGAACATATCCTTGGGACCTTGAGGAGCAAAAATATGAGTAAACACTTTTGGAGTAGGCCCATAGTAGGTGCTTTCTAATATGCACACTATGGTCAGATTGTCTCCGCCCACTCGTGTCATTTGTGCTTGCATATGAGCGCGTGTGCGGAGAGGCAATGTGGCACGCGTGCTCAAAAGGCGAAATTATATAAAATAGAAGACAAGGTTCTAAAAATCAACCAAGCCATCCACGATGTCATTCGTGGTCTCTACCTTACATATTGCCTTGGTTCGAGGCTCAAGTCCTCACAGGCTTCGAGTACGAGCCTCGGGGGTTTGGCCATTTTGGCCTATTTTTCGACCAAAACTTGCCCTCTTTTGAAAATAGAGTTTTGGTACGCATTGAATTGCGTGGAGCCATCGTTGAGTTGGCTCAAAAAACGAAAATGGCCTCGGGCTTTTGGTCTTGTGAGCATTGTGTTCGGTCATTAACGTTCATGCTCACAAGGCCACAAAGTTAGCGTTTGCGCACGCAAACGACTTGGGTTTGCGAGACCCATAGGCTGCCTAAAACACCGCCATTGCCCGCTTCCCTATACAAAGGGATAGGCCCACGTGAAAGGGGCATGGACGAAAGACATAGGGGGGGGATGTAGGGTTCCGTCCGAACTCATGGTCCTTGAGAAGCATGAGTTCGCACGATCGACGGAAAGCCTTGCGCGCTGATTTTCTCGAAAACGCAACGGCGAAAAATTCTGGTGAACACACCAGATGAAAGTACATTAAATACCCTCTATATTCCGCCCTTAAGTTCTCTTAGAACCTCAAAGGTACTCGAGAAAAGTCCAGAACAAAACTCGCCAAGGAGAAGCGACGAAGGCGCGCGAACAGGCGACATCAGGCGGCGATTTCACGACAATTAGAAATCGCGGTAGAAATCGGGTATTTCACCGATTTCTGACCGAAAATCGATCAAGACAATAAAATCACGGTAATTCTACATCGATTTATTGGTTAGAAATCGGATTCCAGATTTCACGGGTTAGAAAACAGGGAGAGCCGGTGTCAACGGCTTCCGCACGGGTGTGACGGCTCGCAGGCCTCTGGGCCATGGGCCATAACGGGTGTGACGGCTCACAGGCCTCCGGGCCATGTGCCATAGATTCTGGGTACCGCTTCAGGGGTGCATGGGGCCCGGATGGCAGCTACACGTGCTACTCACGCACGTCCCATTCGGGGAGGAGACCAAGGACTTTCTGGACACCCTGAGCCTGGCGTACCGCCGACTCTCCCTCCTGGCACCCACCATCATCATAGGCGACCTAAACGCCGCCCCCACCGACGACGACCGCACCGGCCCACCCACAGCCACCGACACAGCTGTCCGGGACGCCATGCACCAACTGGGCCTCACCGACCTCACGGCAGGACTCACCGGCACACCCTCCCATTACCCCCACCAAGCCGGCACCCACCCATCCCGCATCGACACGTGCTACGGGGACCCAACCACACTGCGCGTCCACGGAGCAGCCTACGGGGACCTCCCGCCCACAGGCACGGGCCACCGGCCCCTCTACATCGACCTCATCATCCCCAACCTACCCCCACCCGCGGCCACCCTGCCAGACGACACCCTCCCACCCACACTGCAGTTCCCGGCCGAGGACGACCACGGCGCCTGGCACAGGTATAACAGGGCCCTACACGCCATCCTGCGCCGCCCGGGTGCACCGACACTCACCACCGCCATGCGCCGGGCGGCAAGAGCATGCGGCATGGAGGGTGACACCAACCACACGGGAGCACCACCAGACCTCACCCTCCAGCAACTCGTCCATGACATCTGGACCACGAAAGGGGAACTCGCCACCCTGCTACGCCCCAGCACACCGGAGGAACGAGACCGGGACGCCCACCTCCGTGCGCTCCTCACCACCCGCCGCCACCAACTCCAGGAATGGCACGCCCACCGCATAACGGCCGAAGCCCAAGAACGCGAAAGATACGGCAGAAACGACGCGCCGTACAAGTCCCTACGGTACGTCAGCCGCATTCTGGAGGACACGGGGCGCCGTACCATCCTCGCGGTACGCACCCCCGAAGGAGGCCTCACCAATGACCCCGACGCCGTCCTCCAGGCAGTCCCGGACAGCTTCCAGGCACAACACGGGGACGCCCTCCCCGAGCGAGACCCCCACACCAGAAACACCATCCGCGAGCATGTGCCCAGGGTCTTCAACCGGGAACAGCGGCGCACCATCGAACACAACCCCTTCAGCATCTCAGAACTGCAACGCGCCCTAGACCGCCTGAGAAAGGGGGTCGTGCCCGGCGTCGACGGTTTGCCGGCCGAAGCGTACCAACGTCTCACCCTGCCCGTCAAACGCCGCCTGGCAGCCCGCCTGTGGGACATCGTCACGGGCGCCACGCCCATCCCCCCTGAGTGGGCCAACCTGGTCCACCCCCTCTACAAAAAGGGGGACTGGGCGCAGCCGGGGAACTGGCGGCCCATAGTCTGCGCCACCACCGAGGTCAAGCTGATGTGAACGCTCATCCTAGGCCGCATCGCGCCAGCGGTCTTCGCCCACGTGCCCGCCAGCATGTGCAGAGCCATGGCTGGCAGGTCCCCCCACGAGGCCATCTTCCTCCAGGACACCGCACTGGACATGAACCCCTACGAGATGATTATCGCCTCCCTCGATGTCCAAGGCGCGTTCCACCACGCCCCACACCGGCTCCTCACGGAGGTATGGGATGCCATGGGCCTCCCATTCCTATCCTTCACGACGGGGTACATCCAGACCCGACTCTACGCCGTCATCACAGCCGCAGGCCTCACCCCCTGGACCGGCACAGACAGCGAGCTCCCCCAGGGAGGCGCCGAAGGCCCCTTCTTCTACCTCCTCGTCACCCTGCCACTGGCATTCGAGCTAGCACGGGTATACCCGGGGTACGCCCCATACCCACTACGGTCCCCCCTCATCAACTTCGCGGATGACAACCTCCTAAATACGGCCACCCGCCACCGCGACCCTGAGAACGCAGGGCTACTAACGACCACCGAACAAGCGTCCGCCATTCTCCAACTCACCACAACCTACCTGGACGCCCACCAGCTCCTAGTGCACCCCCGCAAATCGGTCGGGCTGGCCGACGCCAAGACTCCCACCCCCCACATCCGGAAAGGCGAACCCCTACACCTGGAAGACACCACAGTCCACCTGGGAGTCACACAGGCCACGCGGCACCACCACATCACACTCCCAAACAAGCTAGAGGAGCGCCTCGCCTGGCTACCCCAAATTGCCAGGGGGGACCTCCTGTCTACGCAGGGCCTGGCGTACTTCATGGAAGCAGTGCTCAACGCGGCCATCGGGTATCAAGCCCTGCACCTCCCGCGCCCCCAAGACGCACTACGCCACGCTCGACAGCAAGTGACGAAGGCATGGGCGCAACACGGAGGCTGGCCCACGTCTTTCCCCAAGGAGGCCATGATGGCCCACTGGCGCTACTACGGAGACAATACAGGCGCCCTGGTCGACATGGCCTATGCCAAACACGCAGCAAACCTCCTACACAGGGTAACACACAACCACTAACCAGAAGTTCGCGAGGCGGCAGCCATACGCATAAAAGAAGCGCAAATGGCCCGCAACACCTGCCCCCGGTGGATACTGGCGCAACATGGCGTCCCCACCTCCGTGGGCACTGGCATCTGGGCCCAGCTACAACTCCTCCTACCGCACCACACACACGCCATCCTGACAAACCACCACTGCGATCAACAGGGGCCACTCGTGGCCACACACACCGATATTCACCGACGCCCGGCAGGCGAGGTGGACACCCTGCGCCTCGTGGAGGCCACGATCACCATAGTGTATATCACCCCAACCCAGATGAAGATCATGGCCCAATGCGACGCCCACCACGCCCCGTTCCTTTCCGACCCACAATGGCCAGCACGCCACGTCTTCCAAGCGTACCTCCGCGCATGTGCTACGAAGGCAGGGCGCGACATGCCGGGGCCCAAGGACATCGACACGGCGTACACAGCCTTCCAGCGCCAGCACCCCCGCCCCCCCCCCCCAGCGAGCACGAGACCCCCAACGACGGCGGCACGACGCAGGGGGAGCCCACCCCGTCAGCCGAAGGCTGGACACCACCCACCATCCTGCTACTAGCACCAAACGGCCACAAACATGCTACCCGCACTGTCCAGCGACACCATGCCCCCTGGTCCATCCCCAAACACAATGCACCGGAGACCGATGTACCACCAGTCAGACACAGTGACCAGGGCATACCACGCACGTGCTGGCACTGCGGCCCGGCAGCCCTCGACACTCCGTGGCCCCTGCTGCACCTCATCTCCACCCACTACCGCACCCCCACAGCCGCCGCCACCGCCGACCAGCAGGCATGGCTCTCACCCTGGTTTCACACGGTACCCCCAGACCACCCGGCGCACGTAGCCTGGACCCGAACACCCACGGCGACATGGACGTTCACCAACGAGCGGGCAGACCCGGACAGCGTAGCCATAGAGTACGACCGCTGCGACCCACACCGCGCAGGACCTCAGGAGGCACCCATGCGCCCCCTACAGCACAAATGCCCCACCCTCCGCGGCGACAAAGACGACAAGGAGCGGCGACAGACCATCACGTGCCAGAAGTTCCACCCCAATACGGGATACCTCTTCCACCTGATGTACGCGTATATCACCCAGGGGCGCCCAGACAGGGGCCTCCTCCGGCTCACCCCACGAGCCCAGGCCATCATCCCCCAGGGGATAGGCGTCCATGCAGCGCCACTACTGCAACCCGCGCAAATCACCGCCAGAACCGCCCAGGGGAATCCCATCAACGTCTATCACCCCACAGCAATCGCCCGCCTACCCATACCCAGCGACACCGACATCATCTACTTCACTGACGCATCCGGCACCCAGCAACGCACCCCCACGGTCGGTTGCGCCTCCGTGCGCATCACGCGGCACGCGGACGGCCTCCACGTTGAACGCCACACCGGGGCCACCATCTTTGGGGCGTCCTCCCACGGCGAACTGCGCACCATGGCAGACGTCGTCACCGCCACACCGCCACCCACGACGATCCGGCCCCGCAACATCTGGGTAGTCGTGGACGCCACGGTCGACATCCACCTCACCAGGCGCCTTGCGGACCTGCCCCTCCACAAAGCACTCGAGTCCGGCCTCACCACACAAGCGTTGGGACTATGGATGGCCTTCAAGGGCATGCACCCCCAGGACGCCCTACACATCGTCAAGCAGGAGTCACACCGCTACGCATACGGCAATGGACGCGCAGACACGCAGGCCAAACACCAGAACACCAACCACACCCCAGGGTCCGAACGCGTGCGACTGGACACCCCACACCACAGCCACCTACAGCACCTGCCCCCGATACCCCCGGCCACACAGCCCCCCCAATGGATGCCCGAGGACACGCCGTACACGGATCAAGACAAGCAGTACCACTACCCCAGACCCATCCGGCAACTGGCCACCACACTGGGCCACCCAGCGAACACCGAACTCCTCCAACGCCTCGAAGACTCCGTCCACACCCCCCTCTACTACTCCGCCTTGCGCCCGGATAGCCTCCCAGCACACCTACAAAAGCCCCGACTCCAACTCGCCCTCGAACAACTTCCCCTCCTCACCCGATACCACCGATGGTATACGCGCCGCTCGATCCACATCCCCGCAGGATACACCAAATGCATCTGCAGCCACGCAGAAGAAGAAACATGGGACCACTTCAAGGCGTGCCCCCTGTACAGAGGACTGGACACCCTCACAGACTGGAACCCAACCCACACCATCGCACAGCACGCCGGATGGCTGACGCAGTCCCCGGCGACCCAGCAACTCACCACCGTCCTCAAGCAGACGGAGGTGCTCGAGGCGGCCCGCAGGGGACTCGTCCCCACTGCCGTCTACACCTTGCTACGCACCCACGCGGAGGACCCCCCGGCCACGGCGGCGCACATGCAGCGGACGGCCGTTGCAAAGACGGCGGAGCAGCTCACATACCGCACCCACAAATACCTGCAGCATGCGGCAACCCTGCCCCCCACAGACCAAGCCCACCCCCTCAAACTCCTGTTCTACCAACCATGAGAACCTACCCCGTGACATACCAACACGGAACCCCCACCACGTCTACACACCGTCCACCGAGCACAGCACTGGCACAGCACACACGGACACCACAGGCACCGCACACACTCCCACCAGCATGCCCGCGCCACCAGCCACCATCCCCCCACGCCGCCGTCTGTCGACAGGTACCACCAACCGCCAGCCACCGCATGTCCCCTCTGCGTTCGCCAGCGGCTACCACAGACAGCCCTGCCCTGCAACCCAGACCACTGGGTCTGCCTGGGAGCCGCACACCGCCTCACCCACTGCCCCCACTGCGGGGACCTCAACCCCCGCCACCGCGAGCGGCCCGCGGCCCCAGCCGAACCCCTCCCCGCCAGCCACCCCAGCTTCTTCGGGTTCCTCACCGACACCCTCCGGGACCACCTGGGAGGGTACTACGTGGCGGACGCCGCGGACAACGCATGGGCCATAGCCGTGGCCACGGGCAGCACACCCCTGCCCCCCCACAGCCCACCCCTACGCCACAGCGGAGGCGGCTTGAACGTGGCGGCCCGCCACATCCTCCTCGCCCTATACCTCCACCACCTAGACCTACACCACCCAGACCCACAACTCCCGGCCCCCCAAGCAGCAGCCCTGACGCCGGAAGCGTGGGCCGACACGGCACCAGAGGAGATAACAGCCTACCTCCGAATCACTTGCCGCCGGTTCAACAACGCCCTCGGCCGACGGAAGGGAACACCTTACCCACTCAGCGCACTCCTCTACCCGGCACACCACCCCCACCCCGCACAACAGAAGCCCCCGGAGGGCTGGGCGTCTTTTCGGGACGCCCACCTGGCCGCCCCCAACGAGGCCACTGCCACGCGGATGGGCCTCACGGACCAGGAAACCTACGTCAGAGGCCTCCAGACGAGCCTCCAAGAGGCACACAGCTGGCACGCCCGCTCCCCGTCGCCCCCACGGGGACAGGGGGGTTCACCCGCCCCCGACACCCACGAGGCCAAGAAGACCAAGACAGGTCAGGGGGCCCGCCAACGCGCCCGCCAGCAGGGCGCGACGCCTCGACCAAGGCCCGGGTCCAGCCACACCGCACCACCCCACGCCCAGACCCCCGGGGCACACCAACAACACCGCCACCGCCAGCGTTCACCACCACCACCGTACCGCAGCACCCAAACCCTGCAGCCCAGTCAGCCACCACCGCCCACACACGTCCACACCATGCCAGGACCACCATACGCGCAGAGCCAGGGGACATGGCACCACCAACACCATCACCACGCCCCCGTCCCTCCCAACCCCTACCCCCTAATGCCCCCATGCTACAGCGACCCCCGCCAGCTACATCCCCACCGCGCCCCAGCACAACCAGGCCCTGCGAACCACCCACCCCACATAGCGCACATCACCGCACCACACCATCACGTATTCCACCACCACCAGCCCCTGCCACCACACCCACCAACGCCGGGGTATCGCACACAACCAGCACACCCTCCACACCACCACCACGCGGTCCAGCACCAACCGCCGCCCCCGCTACACGGGCCCACGACATACGAGCCACGGTACACCCCCATGGACCCGCGAAGAGCCGCGCATGCACACCAGCAACACCAGGGCCTCGTAGGAGCGCCCCACCACCACCAACAGCCCCCCCACCCACACCCCATACCAGCGAGCACCATCCACCTGCAGCCACCCATTACATACGGACCACAGCCCCACCCGGGGGCTCATGCGGCCGCCTCCCACCCGCACCCCGGCACCACCAGTCAAGAACCGCAAGGGCCGCACGGCGCACACACGCAACACCCACACGACCCACAGGGACGCCCGGCCCCCCAGCAAGCACAACACCCACCCCCGCCCCTCCCACCCCACCACCACCAGCAGCCCCCCCACCCACACCCCATACCAGCGAGCACCATCCACCAGCAGCCAGCCATTACATACGGACCACAGCCTCAAGCGGACGCTCATGCGGCCGCCTCCCACCCACACCCCGGCACCGCAACCAGTCAAGAACCGCAAGGGCCGCACGGCGCACACACGCAACACCCATACGACCCACAGGGACGCCCAGACCCCCAGCCAGCACAACACCCACCCCCGCCCCCCCCACCACCAACAGCGCCACCCCCACACCATCCTTCCCCGCCCCCCCCCCCCGAGACCAGGCCACGGACACAACACGCGGCAGCCAGCACCAGCCAATTGACATCGATACCACCGCCGACACACGCCACCGCGAATCCCCCCTCCCGCGACCACCACAAGAGACCCCGTCACCGGACCCCACGCGCGACAACAACGACCAGCCCCCCAACCCACACCACCCCCCCCATCACAGCCCGCACCACCAGCCGCCGCACTGGCCGAACCCTACGCCCTACACAACCCCGCAGCGGTACGGCAGCACCTCCGGAGACTCGGGGAACAGGATGTCGTGCTGTACCTCCGCACCTCCGGCACCAGCACCCCCATCCGGGCGGCCACCCTGGTCCAGGCGGCCACCCTGGGGGAAGGCGTCAGAGACTTCCTCTTCGACGCCTTCCTCCACGTCGCCCGACACGAGCGCCCCCCACGCGCCACCCCAGACGGCGAGAGCCCGCCCTCCACGGGGAGCCGGATCTGGGTGCCCCCCATCGACTGGGGGCGACACCTGGTCGGACACCCCGTGCCGGGGCGGGTGGACACCAAGGGCCGCACCCGCTACCACGAGCCCGACATGGCCCACCCCCCACCCGGCGCCACCTCCGACAGCACCAAAGAGTGGGAGCGGGAAACATTGGTAGCCCGGATGGCCTCCCTGAGCAACTTCCGGCACCACATCCCGGGGGACATCCCCACCCCCGACGAGCAGCAGCCAGCCCCCTCCACGTACATGACCCTCATGTACAATCTGCACTACACCCTCTCCACCACCAACTACGGCGCACCCACAGACCACTGGGTGGTACACGGCACCGGCTCCCTCCTCCCAGCCGACTACACCCCCCCCCCACACAACTCAGGCCCCGACATGTACGCCAGGGGGGACGACCCGGACGACCCCCACATCTGGGGCACGTGGGAACCCAAATCCCAGGACACGCTGCTCTCCATCCGCAGCGGCTACCAGGGCCTGGGTTGGGCGATGTATTGCCTCGCCAAGTGGACCCAACGGACCTGGGGGATCCCCACGGACCGATGGGTGTGGGTGGTCACGCTGCGCCCCCAGCAGAGGGAAGCCCCCCCCAAACCGCAGGGGACCCACCCCCCCACGCCCCACCACCCTACAACTATGCCCTTACATGGTGGCAGCCCGCCTCATGACGCTGCTGTGGCCGGGTCCAGACACCACCACCCAAAACTACCCCCACCTCACAGAGGAGGACATGCCCGGCATCCAGCGATGCTTCTTCCAGACCCTCGACTACCTCCAGCAAACACACCCGCACGTCCTGGACCAGATATGGCCACCCCCCGGGTAACCCACGTGCCCGCGCAGCCGAGACAAAACCGCCACGCCAGCACCAGCACGCACGGATCACCAGGGAAAACGCGCGCACACGCGCGGTGCCCGAACCTGCACCCTCGTTCTCGCTACTTACAGGACCCAGCATCATACGCCCGCCCCCGAAGCCCAGGACCCTCCGCCGTCTCCCACAGCCCTCTCCTCCGCCTCCGACTCCACAGCCTCCACCACAACGACCACCTCATCCACCACCACCACCACGTCCTCATCCAGCACTCCACCCCCCAGGCCGCGGGGGACACCTCCCAAACGGGCCCCCAAACCCGCCACCACCGCGAGCAGCCCCGCCACTGCCAAGGCCCACGCCCCGAGGAAGCCCACACCCACGACCCAGCCGAAACCCAAGACCGCCGCCAAACAGCCACCCAAACCCGTCAGCACCCCACGACCGCAACCCGCAGCCAAGCCCAAACCCAAGTCAAAACCCGGCGCCACGACGGCAGCGCGAGCCCGGCCTCCCGAGGACGTCCTCTATGACATCCGGCCCCAGCCGTCCCAGGCCCCAAGGCAGCAGCGCCCAGCGCGGCGCCCCCCCACCGTCACCGACGCCACCGCCACCACCTTCATGGCGGAGCGCGCCGCGGCCGAAGCGCGACGCACCTCGTCCCGCCACCTCTCAAAGCCCGCACCCCAGGCCCACGGACCGCTCCCGACCAAGCGAGAACGACGCCAGGGTCCGCCAGCAGCGTCCCTGCCCCGCTACCAACCCTCGATGACAGCCCACATACAACGCATGCCCCACTACCGCCGCCGCCGGGAGTCCTCGCCCAACCCCGAGGCGGAGACCGTACGCGCACACCCGCGGGTCCACATCCGCGTGCGCCCCCATTCCCCACGCACCCCCACGGAACAGGACTACGAGGAATCCCCCAGGCCCGCCACCGCCATCGGTCCCCACGACCCCGTCACACCCACCCACACCCACTCCTCCGCCCAAGATCGCAGGCCCGCGGAGGAACAGTGGGGGCAGCGCTGGACCCACACGCAGCTCTGGGAGCTGCAAAAGTGGGCCCGGGGAGAGCCCTCCCTCGAGGGCCTGGTCCATCTGCCGCGCAAGGGGTCGGTGGAGAACTGCCGCCTCCGGCCGGCGGGGGGGTGGATGCCGCAGGCCGCATGGGAAGCCATGCTGGCCGATGCGCTCCACCCCCTGGGAGTCCACCCCCGCAACCTCCCCGCGCCCCAGGACCACCCGTATGTCCTCCAGAGACCCTCCAGGAAACGCAGCGAGACAGCATCCGCCTGTGGGACATCACCGAAAGCCCAGCCCCGCACAAACACACCCCCTCACCACCCCACAAGCGTCGGCGCACCGACACCGGCGACACCCACAGCACCCCAGAAGCCCTGCGCGCCACACAACACGACGCGCCTGACCCCCCGACCAGCGGCGCCGCCATCTAACCCCGTTACCCAGCAAACCACCACCACGGGGCGCCGCGCTAGGCCCCGCCCAGAAGTCACCAAACGGACCGGACGCCGAAGGAAGCCAACGCACACGACAACGAGCACCACTACGCCCAAAGGCACCGAACCCAGGCCCGCTAACGTCGCAACCGCCTAACCGAGCCAGAACCCAAGCACAAATCAAATCCGAGCCACACCCCGAAACCGCTAACCCTTGACTCCTAACCAAGCCCGCCGAGGGAACAACGTAACCACAGCCCACACCCACAGCCCACACAGCCGCCTAACCAGCCAGCTCCAGAAGCAAAGAGACACCTCACCAAACCCACCCTGACCCAAGCCCGTGTACATCAGGACGCGCGAGCCGCACCCCTGGGGCGCGACCGCCGCCACAGCACCGACGACACACGCCAGAGGACACAACGCTATTGCACCGCCGCACCAGCTGCCCATGCCTGTGCCTGCAGTGTACGCGCGCCCCTGTTTTTCTCTTTTTTGTTTTTGCTTTTTTTTCCCAAAAAAAAAAAACAATAAAAAAAAAACAAGTAAAAAAAAAACAATCAAAAAAAAACGAAAATTAGGGGGGGAGGAAGAGGGACACAACCACCCATGGCACACGCGCACCGCACACAGCACGCACACCGGTGAACAGGAGCCCAGTGGCCCAGGACACCGCACACGCAACACAACACACCGAGCGAGCACACCGGTGAACAGGAGCCAGCCGGCCCAGGACACCGCAGACGCACCACAGCAAACCGCGCGGGCACCACCGGTGAACAGGAGCCCAGCGGCCCAGGACACTGCACACACATAGGGCGGCCGAGGGACAGGAAAGAACCAATACCCCATGGGTCGGACGCACTGGGGCGACCCAGCCGACCCACCGGGCCAGTGGCAGGAGCGGTACTCCAAGGCCACTGGTCCGAGCCCGGCCAGGCTGCATCGGGGACCATGGCAAGCGTCACCCGGAGCCATGGAAGCAACCGGTGACAGGCGAGCCGGTACACAGTCCAGGAGGGGGTCAGCTGCCAAGCAGAGTGGCCCCGCAACTCAAGCCACAAGGGTGAGGCGGTCGTACCGTAGACAAGCGGGAGCAATACCCCTTGTGGTGAGAGATACTCCACACGGCTGGGCAGCCACCCAGAGCTGCCGCCCAAAGGAGGGGGCATGTGGCCCTACCCATGGACACATGTGCGGACACCCTCCCACCTGGGACACATGGACCGGGTGGCCGCGACAATGCCTTCCCAAGCACATGCGGGAGCGGCTCAAGAGGCACCTGACATAGGGCAGTGGGAGGGACAGGACGTCCCCTTGGTAAGACCTTCTTCCTGCAATGTCAAAGGAGGCATCCCGAGCTCCCCAAGATACCTACCTACCTACCTCCCCATGCTCCCTTAATGGCAGGTCTCAACCCCACTCTGAGCCGGAGAGAAGGCCCCGCCATTATCCCCTAGGAGTTGGTAGCTGAGAATGGGCTGTTTCAGCCTAAACTGATATTAGCTCGGAAAGACTCCAAAATTGACCCCTCGTCCGGACCCGCCAGAGGTCGGACGAGGCAACTGACCCTATGCCCTTCAAGTACGAACCCGCAGCAGCCATCAACAAACCTGGTTCCCTCTGAGGTCCCGGCATCAGGGCACCACGGGTTGGTCAAGTGGGGTCATGATGCCAAAATCACCAAAATTGGCGTCATTCCCACGCGTGGCTCGCCCGGCCAGGGCAAGGCCAATGACCCACAGGGTAGGAGGCAGGACCTAGGACCTTTATCTGAGTGCACAACGTGAAATTAGGTCGGGGCCTCATTTCGGACAAGAGATATGGGGCCGCCAATTGACCACACGGGGGGGGGGTGAAATTGGGGTCCCAAAAGGGGGTCATTTTGGCTGCTCAAAATGAGCCAAAATCCGGGGTATCCCCAATGGTATATCTCCACGCCGGTTTGGAGATCGGATCCGCGATTCCATTTGCGATTACCCCGGAAGTCTAACTGAGACTTCCATGCACTTGGCTCTCAAAGATCTCCATGCCACTCGGCGTGGTGACAATCCAAATTGGGTCCACAATTGCCAAAATGGCAAAATCGTCCACACTCACTTTGGGCTAGCACCTTGACGAAGGTTGCTCCGCTTCGCCCACGTGGTGTGCGAACCATGGGGTCCAATATCCATAACACCCACGCCCTATATGGTCCATTGGTCCATGCGTCCGGCGTGCACGAGGGGGCTGAACATGCTGCACGGCGGGCAGAAAATGTGGAAAATTGCTCAAAATGGCCCAAAATGCGCACACTCATGGTTGGGGCAAATGAGGCACATGCCCGACTTGGACCAGAGTGTGCCATAGGATTGGTATCAAGTCATATGCGTCCAACATATCTTTTGGGCGTCGCCCAAACCCCTCTCCGGTTTTGGGAATGGTAGGGTCGCCAAGTGAGCCGATGATTTGGGATCGTCCCAAATCGCAAACATGGCGGCCACGGTATGCCAAGCCCAAGGAGAGTTGTTCGTTGGGTCCGAGATATGTTGGGCACCGAAGTATGTACTCCCATAACATACTTTTGTCATGATGTCAATTGAGCGCAACGTTGAGATACACGGTCCCCACTTGACATCATGACGGGCAAATAACAGCAAAATTGGTGAAAAAACACGCAAAAGTGCCTTGAAAAGTGCAGAAATATATTATAATATCTTCGGCTTGGTTTGAGTAATTGACCAATCCTTCTAAACACAATGTCTCGACACCAATGATCTCTGATTCCACATATGTGCTGCACTTGGGGCGCTTTGGAAGGCCGCGCGCGCTGCCTCCCAATTGGGCACATGCAAATATGGAATATTGCAAAAAACACACCTTGCTCGCAACGCATCGCTTCGGGAGCGCTCCACAAGCGTCCCTTCACGAAGGTTAGGCTTGCGAGTGTTGGTTCGGAGTACAATGAAGGGCCTCGTGCGATATGGGGTCCATTGGGGGGTTAGTCTTGGAATGGTGCACCCGCCAAATGGGCACATGATATGACACCAAATATAGCATACAACCGTACCCTCGCCTTCTACACCCAACCTAGTGGCCTAGAATCAAAGTATGCCTATATTCTAAAGTAACTTTGGTTCCTTAATACGCATGCAAGTGCTTTGGTTCAAAATCGACCTCCTTTCGGAAAGCCGAATTTTAGCATGCCCGCAAAATATATTGCCAATATATATATGGACATCATATATGTACTATCCGGGGAAGACAAGTGATATGCCCCGGATCTAGAGGCAAGCAAAGAGGGAGAAAACGCCAACTCAACATACTTCTACACGTACTTGGACGCCAAGTACGTGAAAAAGCGCACTTCTTGGAGAACACTCAAAATAAATAACCCTTTGGGCCTATGGAGTTGGGATCCTTTGGCCTCATCCTATGACTATGGGGGGCAAAACCTCATACACAGTGCCTATGAGGCATGTTAGCTCGTCATTGGGCGCTTGAACGCTCATAACCCTTGTTATTTCACTTGGGGGTTCAAAGCGCCTTCGGCCGCCCAGATTTTCTGGGAAAAATCTGAGACGCGATGCGTTATATCAAGGAAAAAATTGCGGATCACTGGAAGACTGTTTCAGTCTTAACTTCAAGAAAGATTGTATTACAGAATAATCTAATGCAGTGCACGGAACGGGCGACGTCTGGCAGCGATTTCACAACAGTTAGAAATCGCAGTAGTAATCGGGTATTTCACCGATCTCCGACCGAAAATCGCCTAAGACAATAAAGTTACGGTTATTCCACATCGACTTAATGGTTAGAAATCGGATTCCAGATTTCGCGGGTTAGAGAACAGGGATATCCCGCTGACAGCCGGTGTCAACGGCTTCCGCACGGGTGTGACGGCTCACAGGCCTCCGGGCCATGGACCATAACGGGTGTAACGGCTCACATACCTCCGGGCCATGGGCCATAGGTTCTGGGTACCGCTTCAATACAATACAAAAATGAGCATAAAATGAGGTCAAAAACGTGCAAATATTGCCAAATTCAAGATAATCACAATAGAATACAACTTCGCTCACCCATGGTATCAACATATGGTGCAAACCACAATTGCTTGGGACCATTTGCAAACAATCCCCCCACTTGGATCCCCACATGGACGCATGGGGACACCTTCGAACCTCCTCCCAAAACGCACCATAAAAATGGGAAAATTGATAGTGGCGCTTGTGGGTCGCTCTGTAAACCTTCCCACATGCACTATATGTGCGGTAGACATAGTCTAGCGCTATGGAGCTCAATATTGGGACATGGGCGAGGCCCTTGCCAGGCATGACTCCACATATCTTCCTACAAACAGAGATATATAACATGGGCGTGAGCATAGCGAAGCACATACCATGCATATAACACATACCCTCAAAATGTGGCTCCTACCATGGTATGCCATGCCCCTCCATGGACATAACTTCACGTTAAAAATACGTAGGAACCCAAGAAAAGTTTCTATGCATCACCAACACTCATGCGGTACAATGGAAACTCGCATTAAAATATTCAGTAGCATCATCCAAGAATTATATATCACTCTCTGACTCGTTGACCATTATCCCTTGCTACACCGGGCATGTGTAGACATCAAATGCGTTTGATGCTTTCTAAATTAGGTTGAGACCAAGGCAGTTCCAAGCCAATTCTCAAAATTGGAATACCTCGCCGTGAGCCGGAGAAATGTTCTTTCAAAGTGGCCTCACGAATCAATTTTGTTTCGCTTATATCTCCAAGAAAAATGAAGGAGACAACAAAAGAAAGGTTGATTCGTGATCGGGGAAAAATGTAGGACCACTCGAAATTCATCATATCAAGTACGGCGATCTTGAAGTCGAAAACCCGATTCTGAATGTCTGAAAAAATCAGATCAATTTTGCGAGTGTATAACATGAGAATTGCGGAAGCAACGAACCCTTTACTGATGAAATCTGACCCTTCATCGGGGTTTCTGCCTAAATATCTGGAAATAACAGTTAACCAATCGGTTACCGCAAAGTCGCGAGCTAACTGACAGTCGCCGATACATTGACAATCAGAACGGATAGCCAAATAATTACGGAAACATTATGATAAAAAAACCCTGTTGATTCCTGACATTTCGATATATAAATCTCAGCCGGCGGCGCCTCGGTATTGAACATGGCCGCTCATAGCTGGAATGGCCAAACCTATCACACTATCACATCAGGTTAGGTCAGGTGGATTGGAGAGTATGATTTCAGCCAATGGCGGCTTGCCGGCACATAGATACACACCCCAAGTGACCCAAAGATGGCCACGGGGGTCCGAACCGGCCTCAGCCCCCTTCTCAGAGCGTTGTTACCGCTCGGAAGTCATGGAAGAGAGGACGGGAGGACCCCAATGGGCTCCAAACCCCCCCCCATGTGCCAAGGACACATGGGGGCCCCACACACGTCGTAGGTGTCACCCATGCCCCAAGGGAGGGGTGAGGACACTCATAATCGGTGCCCTACGCCATATCCGGTCTCCCCTTGATCTACAACATGGACCAAGGGGATCAAAGATAGAGAAACGTCGTTGGTCGACCTAAATAAGTATACCACAATGAAATATATATGTGAAGGGGGTATATGGCCAATCAAGGGGCAAAAATCCCCGGATGAACGCCCTCACCCGTCTCCCAATCACAAAGACAAACATAAATGCGAAGGGGGATCCATTACGGTGCTACTGCAGCCACCAAATGGACCAATACGTCCTTGACATCCAAAGTGATGTTTTTCCTCCTTAGATACTCCATCCAGACCGTGGTATATCTTGGCACAAAGCTGCTCGGAGGCTCCCACGAATCCCTAGATGCCGCAGATTCCTTCCAACTGACTTTTTCAAGCCTCCCCCCAGGCGTCCCCGGGTCCGGCTTGTCCGTCAGGATCCTCTCGGCGGTGAAGTCGTCGTCCTCACCCTCGTCGTCCGAGTCCACATCGCCGGCCGTGAACTTGAAGGTGACGGGACGTCCGCTGGGGTCTGGTGCTCGGGGACGAAGCTGGGTATGGTTGCGGTCCAGGATCTTGTTGTCCCCCACACGAACTGCATACACATCCTGCCTGACCTTCCGCACGATTACCCCCGGAACATACCAAGACGCCTGCCCATGCCTGGACAGGACATCCTTGTGGTGCCGCTCCACCCATACTGTGTCTTGGAGAGCATATTTCTGGACTTTTCCCTGCTTGATGTACTTGGCCCTCTTCTCATGCTCGTTCCGAAGTGCTTTGCACACCCTGGCCGCCGTGTCGTCCGCCTCAGCAATCATAGCGTTCGCATCCCGGGCCACTTTGCCATGGTTCAACAACGGGAGAGTGCGTGACACTCGATCCCGTAGGAACAGGATACGATGGGGCGACAGTCCAGTGGGCCCCGGAAGGTCATGGTACGCCTGGAGTACTCTCCTCAGCGAATTATACCAGTTCCGGCCCGGTTCGTCAATATGCAGCTGGCAGAACCTTTCCAACATCTGCCGCCCGGCCACCTCAGCCCGGCCATTCGACTGGCTCTGGTAAGCCACGGTCTTGGCGTGCCAAATCCCCATTTGCTTGCACATCGTCTTGAACCACGTGCCCACAAATTGACTGCTCGGATCGCTGCAGATGACAGCTGGGACATCAAAAATTGTCAACCAATGCCTGATCATGGCATTAGCGACGGTCTTGGCCTGCAGAGCCACTCCATGCTTGTCCTTCTTGTCCTTCTTCTTGGACTTCTTGCCAGGGACCGCCACCATATACCCGCTGTGCCTTTCCACCGCCAGGATGACACTGTCGTAGGTCTCTCACTCCACGGTGACCTCCGGCAGTACGAATACACCCATGGCCATGGACCGCATAAGGGCCTCCGGTATAGCCGTATACACCGGGTTGCCAGCCGTGGAGTGGTTGGGGCTCTTCGTGGCCCAACACACGGCGTAGTCGCTGCAGTACTTGTCCAGGAGGGCGTAGTACCCCGGTGGGAACTTGAAGCGCCACTCCAGGTCCTGCTGCATCTTGTCCTGACCAGGATGCATGAGCTGGGCGTTATGCCAGTGGTCAATGAGCTCCTCCATCGGTTCTCAGGCACCAATAGCTTGTCCTTGAGGAATAGTTTATCCCCATCCTCAGTCAGGCCCTCAGGCCATTCGTCGTCCGACGGGGCGCTCACGGCATTCCAGTACCTGCTCCAGTGGTCGGATGCCGCATAGTCATCCGACCAGTCTTCTGTGAGCACCGACCTGACTAGCTCTACGGGGGCCACCATCCATTGCTCGAGGGTTTCCTCTCAAATAGCTGGGACTTGGGCGCCCTGGAACTTGGCCAGGTCCGTACGCTTTGCCATCACCACAAAGCACTTGACCCCCTCTTGCTCCATGGCCTTCTCCATCGCGATGTTGCGCTTGGCCTCCTCGGTCTCCTCGGCGTCCCCATGGCTGGATATGTCCAGCCAAGCCTTGCCTGCGGGGTAGGCCCATCGACTGAGGCAATCTGCCACAGTGTTGTCCTTTCCCGGGACGTATACGACGCTGAGATCGAACTCGGCAAACGTCTCATGCCATCTGGCCCTCCTTGCCGCCGGTCCCGAGGGGGTCTCAACGTGCTCCTTGTGCCAGCTCTGCAAGGACTGATGGTCCGTACAAACCACCACCGGTTGCAATCCCATGTGGCCAGACCACTTCCTGAGCGCACAAACAATGGCGTACGTCTCCTTCTCCCTCGCGGTCCAGGTTTGACGTTGGCCCTCGGCCAGGATCCGGCTCCAAAAACGCCACGGGTACGTGCGACCCGTTGTCCCGGACCTGCTCGAGGACTGCACCTACAGCATAGTCCGAGGCGTCCGTCCGTAGCACCAATCCCTCGTCCGGGTCCACCAGGAATAGCCCCAGCTGCCCCAGGAGTCGCTCCTTCAGGAGGCTGAACGCATCTTCGGCCTCTGGGGTCCAGGCAAGCTTCTTCTTGCTCCCCTTCCGGCAATCGAACTTCCCCACCCGCAACATATTGTGCAGCGGCCCCGAGAGTTCAGCATACATGCGGACATAGCCCGAATAGTAATTGCAGAACCCCATGAAGGACCGGAGTTCCCTGATGGTCTGGGGCTTCTCCCAGTGGTGCAGGGACGCCAGTTTCCAGGGCATGGGACGGCGTTGCCCGTGACCAACCACGTGACCCGCGAACTCCACTTCCTTCACGAAGACCGAGGCTTTGGTGGGCTTGCACACCATGTTGTGCTTGTCCAGCCCGCTGAGCACTTTGCGCAGATCCTTCTCATGCGCTTCGATGAGCTCGTCCTCCGTCATGTCTTCCGTGCCGGACCCGATGATGATGTCATCCACAAAGGGGTCGGCACAGTCCCGGACAGGACCGAGCAGGTCCTCCATCATGCGCTGGAAAGCGGCTTTGCCATTCTTGGCGCCCATAGACACCACTTTCCACTGCATGGGTCCCAGCGGCGTCGACATCGCTGTGCAGGGCCTGGAGTCCGGGTGTAGCGGCATCTGGTGATAGCCGTGTTTCAGGTCTAACACTGTGAAGATCCGCTTTTTCTGTTGTATTTGGAGGATGGTATCGATCAGAGGAAGCGAGTACGAGTCATGCTCGGTTTGCTCGTTCAAACCTCTGTAATCAACCACCAACCTCCACTTGCCCTTCTCCTTCTTGGGCACGATGTAGGCTGGGCTGGCCCACTCACTGTCGGAGGGTTGGATCCAGCCCCGCTCAATAAACTCGTTCAACAACTTCTTCATGGCCTCGGCCCGATCGCCCTGAAGTTGGTACTCCCGATGACGAAAGATCTTGGGGCTCGGCTTCAGCTTGATCCGCGCTCTGCCGAACCTCCGGCGATCTGGAGGGTTCTTGTTGGCGACGCCACTGATTAGCCGCGGATACGCATTGATCAGCCTCTCTTTCAGCTCGGCAACCTTCAGGTTCTCCTGGGCCTGTTCAGCTGCTTGCTTCGGTATCGATACAACCGACCGCACTGCGGTATAGGCCTCTTCTGGGTCCGAGTCCGACTCCTCCTCGTCCGATATGCCGTGTTCATCGTCCTGGGGTGCACTTCCCACCGATAATCTTCGGAAATTTGCGGCATTGGCCTGGTTCTTGTCGCTACCGGCCCCCATTCTTGGAAAATCCAATGTCGGCGGGTCCGACCCAACCGGACCATCATATTGGTCCGCGATGTGATCCATGACCCTCGCCACGAACTCATCCTTCTCGTACTTGCCGGTGACCAACATCTTGTCATCCCACCA
This sequence comes from Eutreptiella sp. 'Long Island Sound 2002', assembly GCA_964036045.1. Classification (NCBI taxonomy): domain Eukaryota; phylum Euglenozoa; class Euglenophyceae; order Eutreptiales; family Eutreptiaceae; genus Eutreptiella; species Eutreptiella sp. 'Long Island Sound 2002'. Next base: position 135,666,179 of record OZ038381.1, read on the forward strand.
ATGCGGAGATGTGACCATGGCCCGCCTCTTCCTTGCTGCCACATGGTCGTGCATCCCCATCCGCATGTAGTCGACGACGTGGTTGATCTCGGCGTGGGACAGGACGTCAATGCCATCAATTGGCCGATCCGTCCCCTCCTTGGGCTCAAACATGACCCGCATGGGGAGCGCCTCAACCCTACGGATGAATGCTTCATCACCCGTGGGCTGTGCTTGCGCCCCATCCACGAGGAAAGCCTTGGTACCCCACGCTTGACCCGGGGAGGGCATCGATAAGCCCTTGGCGTCGATGAACAACTCCTCCTCTGGGCCGACTGACATCTCGTTCAGGGTGATGGAATCCAGCGTCGGCTTGAGACCTTCCAGCGGACATGGGGTGGATCCTATGCCAGTTATGACCAGGATCCCCTTCGCCCTATCCGCGACAATCTTCTCCACCATACGTCTGGTATTTTCCAGGGAGCCATGCCAATACATGGGCCCCCACTCCGTCAAACCCCAATGCCTGTGGCAGGCTGAGTCTCCTCGATGCCAATGCCTCCTACACTTCCTCAAAAGTGGGGCATCCCGGGAAGCAAAGACGTCCGTCTCGGGCGCTTCGGCTTCCAGCGTCTGGATCATCCTGGCATACACCTGCGGCGCCATTCCGTACTCCGTGAGCTGAACTCCGCGGTCTCCTCTGGACTTGGCACCCACAGCTTGCACCGCTTGGACGATCCGATCCTCTTCCTCACCACTTCATTGGGATGATCCGCATGCATAGTCCGCGGACAGCCATGTAAGGCATTCATCGTCCTCCCGGACCAGCGTTGCACGATGGGGAAGGGCTCCAATGGCATTTCCCACCATGAAATCACACCCCATGATCATATCCCAATCTGTAATGTCGGCCACATAGAAGTTCCCGGATAGAGTGCTTCTCTTTGCCAAATCAGGGCGGTTCAAGCGCTCATGCTCCCAGAATTCCATACTGATAGTTGCCTCGTGGGTGCCACCACCCATAATCTCTCCATTGACCACCTCCAGGCGTACCGGTCTACGGCTGGGCTGCAGGGATTCCTCCCTGAACAGCCCTCTCCGGACCAGGATCACCTGGGCACCCGTATCCACCAAAAGATCCACCACCAACTCCTCTTGTCCGCAGTGTACACGCACCTTCAAGTGCAACTGCCGCTCGTCACCATGCGGTGTATGGATGACTCTCACCGCATGCAACTCTAGCGCATCCAGGTGCATCAGGACTTCGAGGGTATGGTCACGGATGGTGTAGATCTTGGGCTGGTCCTGCCCGTCCACGGGGCTCTCCGTGGTCGCTCCTTCTTTCTTGCCACGTCCCTTGCCCACATAAACTTCCCTTCACAGGGCGCTCCAGGGGTTGGGAGTGGCGAAACTCAGCGGTTTTGGCTCTTCTGGAGCCTTCTTCGGCACCTGATGTGCCTTCGCTTTCTCTGGGATTCCACTGATTTTCGGAGGAGAGACCTCCGAGGTCCCACCCCCGTGGGGGCTCTTCTAGACGTGGCCTGCCGCAGCTCCCTCCTGCTGCGATCCGCTCAGACTCTGTCCGACACGTTGCTGGGCTTCGAGTTCCTCCAACGTCCTCAACATGTCCCCAGCAACCTCCTCAATCGACCTCACGCGTAGGTCTGGGCCGGGTCCTCCACCATAGCACTTTCCTCCGCCTTTCCCTTGGCTCTCTCCTTGGCCTTTTCAACCGTCTCCGCCCTTTGCCTTCCAATCAGCAATTCGTTGCTCCTTGGGCTTCTTTTCGGGATGGGCGGTGAAGCAGGTCTTGTTGTCCTCCTCATATACCTTGCAATGCCGATGGTCATGTGCATGGTTGTTCCTCTTGCCGTAGCAGACCCAGCAACCGTCGTGCTGTGATCTGTACTCGCGAAATGAGAGCGGCGGGTTCCCGATCCTCCGCGGTTCTCTGCAGTTCTCGGTCCTTGGGTCCAGGCGGTTCCACCTGGACCTGTCCTGCCCATTCTCCTTCATATTATGCGCTACGAACGCGAAGAAGTGGGCTTCCTCATGATCCTCTGGGGTGGTCGCGGTCCAGAGATCTTGGCCGCTTCCATTCCCTTCCTCCGCGGTGCCGACCGTGTCCTCCTTGACCTCTCGGTGGTGGCGATTTTCTCGATGACCTCGATGTCCTTGGCCTTGTCGATCCTGCACGTGGGCCTCGTTCTTGGCGTTGAGCTTCAGCTCCGGCGTGATGTACTTCACGATCTCGTCCAGGCTCATGCGGGCAAAGATGACCTGCATCCTCAGCGGCTCTCCGCGCCTCCACTCCACGTTGTTGAGGCGCATCAGCCTTTGCCCCATGGTGTCGCCGAATACCTCCACGTAGACGGCATTCTTCAACCCCAACATTCGGCTGGGCTCGCCGAGGTTTCGCCGGAAAAACTCCATTATTCCGGCGTGGGTGTCCTCCGATGCCATGATCCGTACGGCCACGCGCTTCTTTGCTCTCTTCTTCTCCTCATCCTCTACTCTTCTCTTCCAGTGCCCGGGGAGGACGTCCTTCAGCAGGTGTCGGATCTCGCTGGCGTCATTCGAGTCCTCCACCAGCTTAAGGCTTCTTCGGTACTTGCGGATGTACCGATTCCATTCCCGGACCCTCAATTCCCCGCGCTCCAGCGGCAGCGGAATGGACCACAAATCCTCCAACTTCTGGTTGGGGGCGTCCACTCGCTCCTCGTCCTCCAGCCACTGGAGGCAGGCCTGCTCCGTCTGGATCACTCCCTCGCGGATCTGATCCCTGAGCTCCTCCTTCAGGTCCTGCGCCAGCCTGTGTGGGAATGTCCGACATACCCACTTGTCCTGTGGCGCTCCCTTCATCCCGCCGACGACCTCCTCCGCGAAGTCCTCCCAATCCAGGATGGAATCATCCAGGTTGGAGGGGTTGCCATCGTAGTAGGGGATTTTAATTCCCTGAGGTCGTCAATCCTGATGGCGTCTCCGACGTCCGCAGCCACGACTCCACCGAGACGGATACCACCTGTGGCCGCGGGGTGTGAGTACACTCCTCGTACATCCCTCTCCTGCATGGAGTGCGGTCCAGTAGGGCCGGAACCCATGGGGTTTGGGATGCGGGAAGGACTTGCTCCACCCGCTGTCCATATCAACGTAGTGGGGTCCTTCACCCACAGGTTTCCGCCTGGATGGCCTCGACCATGTCTGTCGGCCCTTTTCATGGTTCGCCCCTGCATGGTCTGGTGTTGGATCTCCTCTTCTGCATAAACTGCATGGGCAGTCATAGTGGTCGGTCGATCCTGGGCAGCATGGGACATCTGTACCGTCAGGCTCCTCAGGTCCGTGGTTGCGTGCTCTTCCCGCATGGACCCAGTCGGTGCCGTATGGTCCCCGAGCATTATGGATTCGCTGAACATGGGAACAAACGGCAGCGCACCCGGGTCAACACGCGGAGGCGCGTAAGGTGCCTCTGCAGGGCCGCCCATGGGTTTCTTCATGGCGCTCCTGAGGGTCTTAACCCGCTCCACCAGCTCTGCCGCTGCCGGCTTTGCCGGGAGCTCCGGACCCGAGGCGAGGGGTTGTGACTCCTCTAGCCTTTTCAGGCGTCCCGACATGTCCTCCACCAGGTGGAGGAGGCTGTCCACCACTCGCTGCTGCTTCTGCAGGGCCATCTCCAGCTTCTCCCGGTACCGGTCCTGCTCCGCTCGCAGCTCCGCCATGTCTCTCTCTGCTGGCGACTGGTCATCCAGGATCCCCGCGACGTCCTCCTCTAGGCCGTCCTTCGCGTTGTCCAGGCGGTCGAGGTGCTGCACGATGGCGTCCATCCCGATCTTTGGGTACTTGCCGATGAGGAAGGATACGTGCTCGCAGTGGCACTCAACATGCTTTCCACCTGATCCGGCGCGTCCCACGGTTCCCGGTGCCTCGGACTACTCCGCCATGGGTGTGTCGCCCATGCTATCCCGCGTTGGCTCCGTGTGCCGGGCCACAGGCGCCGTTCTGGCTCTGGCAGGCCTCTCCAACGCCTCGGCGTCATGCTCCAGGCTGGGTTCTGGGGCCGTGTGCGCCCTTGTGGGCGGTCTTGCCATCCCCTCCGACTCCGAAGGGTAAGCGGTCCGATAGCCCTCGGAGTGCCCCTCGGAATCTGCAGCTGACCACAGCCTGACCGCGCTGGGATCCGTCTCCATTGCCCTGGCTTCCGCCGCGGGTTTTGGGGACCCGCGCTTTTGGTAACGCCAGGCTCTGCTGTTACTGCCAATCTCCTCCAACTCCTCCGCAGCGGAGCGAAGATTGCAAGCCTTGCGGTATTGCCTTTCACACATGGAGGCCAGGTCCTCCATGTGTAGCCCATGTCCTGCAAGGGCTCTCCGGTCTGAGCATCTTCGCTCTTCTCGGGCTTCCCAGTCCGGCGTCAACTCCACGGACTCGACGATCTGCATCCGGGGCGTCCTTGGGCAGGGCTCATGAGGGCCCAAGTCCCCGGTGCGGCGGTAGGGGGCAGGTACTCCTCTGCTACCATGGAGAAGGTCCCTACCAGGACCGGCCCCTGCTGTACCCCTTCCACGATTTCCTGTCACTCCTATGGTCCTGCTTCTCACCAGGGTCTGCATGATCTCGCCTTATCCTGCACAATGTCCCACAAAAAATAGTAAAAAATGGCTCCTTCACACAAATCCTGATCCGTTGCAATAACCAAATCCCAAGTACAATCCAAATCCAGTCAATCCACACTGAGGGCTTCCAAGGGTGTTTGAAGTCCCGCGTTGACACTCAACAACTCCTTTCAATACGCCGGTCGTCTCACGGTGCACACGGAGACACGGGCGTTGGGCATGTACATAGAAGTGCACCAAAGAGAAGCCCTGAAATTGGCATATGAAGACATATCAAGCATAATTGGGGAAAGATGGAAACATACACAAGCACAGCCATAGACCCCTCATTCCCTGGACTCAGGACCTTCCCTTGACTCGCCAACATGATGCCCTGAACCAAGTCAAATAAGATGGCTAAATGCCATGTGTCAAAAGTCACCACACAAACCCCAAAAATGTGTTCCATCCCAACCCTCTAAATCTTAGCCCAATAGGGGAGGTGGCGTGTCATGGCCTAGAGTGGCACTCAGGACGATGCCCTACCCTGACAAAACCTTGGTTGGACTTGGAGTTGATTGGGCTTGGAGAGGTGCCCCATGAAGATGACCTCACAACATAGCAAAATCAGGCAAATCACACCATAGTGCCCAAAATTCAATTATATACTCAAAAATGCATACGGCAAATAATCAAATGCCTCATGCATGTGTCAAACCGGAGAGCAATATACAAGGGTGATATAGACCAAGGGTCCATGCCCAAGAATATCCCAACATTGGCTCCCAAACCCCTCCGGTTATACATATGCCATGCTTCACAAGTCAACTCACGAATTTGAGACCTAATTTTGTGAGGCCTCGTGTGCCACGCCAAAGTGACCCAGTGATCCGGCATATGGTGAGGTGCAACACAGAAGCATATGCCAACATATAAGCAACATACCATAGTTCACGGATTTCTAGGCCCTTTACCGTTAGCCGACCAGTTGAGCACATACAATACAAAAATGAGCATAAAATGATGTCAAAAACATGCAAATATTGCCAAATTCAAGATAATCACAATAGTATATATCTTCGCTCACCCATGGTATCAACATATGGTTCAAAACACAATTGCTTGGAACTATTTGCGAACAATCCCCCCACTTGGATCCCCACCTGGATGCATGGGGACACCTTCGAACCTCCTCCCAACACGCACCATTGAAATGGGAAAATTGATAGTGGCGCTTGTGGGTCGCTCCGTAAACCTTCCCACATGCACTATATGTGTGGGAGACATAGTCTAGCGCTATGGAGCTCAATATTGGGACATGGGCGAAGCTGTTGCCACGCATGACTCCACATATCTTCCTACAAACAGAGATATATACCATGGGCGTGAGCATAGCGAAGCACATACCATGCATATAACACATACCCTCAAAGAGTGGCTCCCACCATGGTATGCCATGCCCCTCCATGGACATAACTTCACGTTAAAAATACGTAGGAACCCAAGGAAAGTTTCTATGCAACACCAACACTCATGCGGTACAATGGAAACTTGCATTGAAATATTCGGTAGCATGATCCAAGAGTTATATATCACTTTCTACCCTCTTGACCATTATTCCTTGCTACACCAGGCATGTGTACACATCAAATGCGTTTGATCCTTATCAATTAGGTTGAGACCAAGGCGGTTCCAACCCAATTCTCAGAATTGGAATACCTCGCCGTGAGCTGGAGATATGACCTTCCAAAGTGGCCTCAGCAATCAATTTTGTTTCGCTTATATCTCCAAGAAAAATGAAGGAGACAACAAAAAGAGGGTTGATTCGGGATTGGGGAAAATTGTAGGACCACTCGAAATTCATCATATCAAGTACGGCGATCTCGAAGTCGAAAATCCGATTCTGACTGTCTGAAAAAATCGAATTAATTTTGCGAGTGTATAACATGAAAATTGCGGAAGCAACAAACCCTTTACTGATGAAATCTGACCCTTCATCGGGGTTTCCGCCAAAATATCTGGAAATAACAGTTAAAGAATCGGTTACCGCAAAATCGCGAGCCAACTGACAGTCGCCGATACATTGAGAATCAGAGAGGATAGCCAAAAAATTACGGAAACATTATGATAAAAAAACCCTGTTGATTCCTGACATTTCGATATATAAATCTCAGCCGGCGGCGCCTCGGTATTGCACATGGCCGCTCATAGCTGGAATGGCCAAACCTATCACACTATCACATCAGGTTAGGTCAGCTGGATTGGAGAGTATGATTTCAGCCAATGGCGGCTTGCCGGCACATAGATACACACCCCAAGTGACCGAAGGATGGCCACGATGGTCCGAACTGGCTTCAATCAACAAAAGGGTTTTAAAGGGGGCTTGGCCTTCATCAAGCCCTCCAAGAAAGACAAGGCAGTGAATTTTTCTTACTCGGGCTGTACCAAGGAGGAAAGTACCAGAAACTGGGTGGCCTCGCTGGACAACATGACCTTGAACAAGGTTGTCCTACCGGCTGGAGTGAGTGTCTATCAGGACGCTAAGGGACAGCCAATGCCACCCAAGAGATGGCCAACGGAATTCCACTATGTGGATGGGGCCCTGAAACAGGCCAACACCACGGACTTCGTGTGTGTCAACCGCATGATTGCGGAGCCTTGGAGGCAATGCTTCGCGGTTTCCCCCGTTGACATTGATGAATCGGAGGACCTCCTCTCTGATGAGGAACTGGATCTGGTACGGGGGTATATGGATCGACCCTTTCATCACTGGGTAACCCAGCGAGAAGGGAAAGGCGATGACATAGCCTGGTGGGAAGTGGACGCCATCGTTTCTGGTTCCTACGATGGGAATACCTTCGTAAGGAGGTTACTGGGTCACATGTCCCGCCAGGACGAGCCAACTGGCGGGAACCCACCCACCTATGGTGATCTGTTCCGCGGCAAGGCCCGAGATGGGCTGAAGGGCCACTTGGAAAGACCCCCAGAGCCGAAGAAGAGAGGGGTCACTACCCCTCAAGTAAGCTCAGTAGTCCAGGTGCCCGGCAACGCCAAGGCGGAGTCCGATGAGTGCCTCAAGATCGAGGCATTGAGGGCCAGGCTGAAGCAGGAGTATGGGGACACCTTCTTCAGTGGAAAGCCTGGGTTCCCGCCACCGGTTCGTGGACCGTACTGTGAGGCCAGGATACGACTGAAGCCAGACCCCCATGTGTACAGGCACCGGGAGTTCGCCCTCGGGGGCGAGAGGAAAGAGGCCATGGAGAAGATTCTCAGGGAGTTCATCGACAGAGGCTGGTTGGAGCCCTGTCACTCCGATTGGGCCTGCCCCTGCTTTGTCGTCCCCAAGAAGGTGGCCGGGGAGTGGCGGCTGGTAGTCGACTACCGCGGCCTGAGTGCTCAAACGCAGCATGACAGCTATACGCTGCCCCTCATTGAGGACATGCTGCAGAAGAAATTCCGGCGGAGGATCTTCACGGTGATCGACCTGAAGCATGGTCATCACCAGATGCCTCTCGCCGAGGTGTCCCGTTCCTGCACAGCCATGAGCACCCCACTTGGACCACTCCAGTGGAAGGTGATGCCCATGGGCGTTACCAACGGCAATGCGGCTTTCCAGAGGATGCTGGAGAACCTGCTGGAGCCGGTGCGTGACTGTCCAGACCCCTTTGTCGACAATGTGATCATTGCAACAGGGTACCCCAGCATGAGCTACGATGAGCTGCTGGAGGCACATGAGAGAGAAGATCCCAGAGTGCTGGACCTGCTGGTCCGGCAAAAATTTACGGGCAGCAGTGACAAAGCCACTATCGCGGTAAGCAAAGTGGTCTTCGCCGGCCACGTTGTTGGCAACCGGCAACGGAAGCCCATACCTAGAAAGGTAGCGGCGATTGAACACTGGGAGAAGCCCAAGACGGTGTCGGAGTTGCGGACATACCTGGGTTTCTGCAACTACTGCTGGGTGTATGACAAGATGTATGCCGAGTATGCAGCCCCCATGACAGCCAGGCTCAAGGGCAACCGGGAGGACACCAAGGAGGGGTACAAGAAAGCTCTGGTCTGGAATGAAGAGTTCGACCGTGCCTTTGAGGGAATGAAGCAGGCGCTGCTATCCGCAGTGGGTCTGCACGTCGTGGATCCGGACCGAGGGTTTGTCCTGCGCACAGACACCTCCGACTACGCCATCCGCGCCGTGTTGGAACAAGTGGTTGACGATGGGAGGCACGTGCCCGTGGCCTTCTGGAGCCGAGTCCTGGCGGAAGACCAGAGGCGGACATGGACGCCCCGTGACAAGGAGGCGTATGCCATTATCATGGCTCTCAAGAAGTGGGCTGGGTACATAGCCCTCCATCCCATGACGGCCTGCACAGAGCATCAGAATCTGCAGTCGTGGCACAAGGAGCACATGGACACCCCCTCAGGACCAGCCTCCCGTAGAGCGAGATGGCACGAGACCTTGGCCGAGTTTGATCTCACGGTGGTCTACAGTCCAGGAAAGGACAACACTCTGGCGGACTGTCTCAGCAGGCCGGCCTATCCTGCCAGCAAGGGCATAGCAGACGTTTCTGCCCATGGCGATGAGGCTGAAACCGCTGAGGCCAAGATGATCATTGATATGGAGCGTATGATGGAAGAGGAGGCTATGCAGTGTTTCGTCGTCATCGTCGCAGAGGCTCCCCTTGGAAGAAGGGTGAGCAGAGCGGTCGGAGCACTCGCCCCAGAGGATGCTGAGTCCAACAAGCACCTCTTCCCTGAGTCGTGCCTCCAAAATGACTGGACCGACGACTATGCCAAGTCTGAAGCTTTTGAATCCGAGTACTGGACTCTCACTGACCCTGACGACCGGCAGAAGTGCCCGAAGCAGCTTGCAGAGCAAGATGGCAACCTCTACCGGAATGGTAGGTTGCTAGTACCGGAGTCCCGGTCGCTTGAGCTGTGTGAAGCTTGGCACCACCACATGATGCACCCAGAGGTTGGGAAGCTAGCCCTAGACATGCAGCGCCAGTTCGAGATCGATGAGATCGGCCTCTACAATGCTATCAAGCAGGTCAAGAAGGGTTGTTCGGTCTGTCAAGCTCGCAATCCTGACAATCCGAATGTCCGGGGGGAAGCCCAATGGACGCCGATTCCTGACCAGCCCATGGAGAGTGTGGCCATGGATGTCTTTTCCATGCACGGAGTACATATCGGAAAAGAGGTTTCCGATTGTGTGGTCCTGTGTGTGAACCGACACAGTGGCTACATTGTGGCCGTCCCGGCGCGCAAAAAGGGGTTGCTGGCCAAAGAAGTGGCAGTCACGATGATTCGTCATTGGCTGACCGTCTTCGGCCTCCGCGCAACATTTGCCGCGACCGTGGACCCCAGTTCACTGGCGGCTGGTTCAAGGCCATGTGTTCCCTCATGGCAATACGGCATGCCAAGAGCGTCGCCTGTCTCAGCCGGTCCAACGGCCCAGCTGAGGTGGCTGGAAGGCAGCTGTTTGAGAAGCTGCGCAAGATCAACCTCACCAACAAGCGCCGCAACTGGTTTGAGGAGATGTGGCCGGCTCTCAAGGCCCATCACGACACCCCCACACCGGGTGGTTTGTCGCCTCACCAGATTCTCTTTGGCAGGGACCCCCTGGGTCGGGGACTCCCCTTGTCAGGTGAAGGCATGGCAATGGATGCCAAGGAGTTCTTCGCGTGGCATAAGACCACGGCGCGGGAGATTCGCCAGCAGCTCCAGAAGAAGCACACCGTGCGAGCCAAGACCGCCCCAAAGTCGGCAGCGCATAAGTTCAGGGTGGGGTACCCGGTGTGGGTACTGAGACCCCGGCCTATGGGCACTCACTGCACCAAAATCTGGTCCACACCCGGAGAGGTGGTCCGCAGGATCGGTGAGGACACCTACCGCATCAAGGTGGGCCCGGGACAGTTCAGGGAGCGACATGAAAGTCAGCTTCGTGCCTGTCAGCCTGATGTTCGTGGGAAACATTGGTCCCTGGACTATACCGCACATGAGGCCAACTCGGACGATGACTATGCTGAGCAGGACGACTGCACCGTCGAGAAGATCCTGGCCCAGCGTCCAAGTGCCTCAGCGCCCGGAGGGGTGGAGTTCAAGGTGCTCTGGAGAGGCTATGAACCCTCCCATGACACCTGGGAAACCGTCTCTTCCTTTGTGCCGCGGATTAACACCCCTTTCATGGAGTATGTCTGCAGGCGCAAGACAAAGATCCAGGTCTCTGACTTGGAGGCTCTGACAAGGGCGATTGAAGCCAGGGGCGACTGATCCCCGCCCTGAGCTCTCCCCTGAGTGGGCAGATTGAGCACAAGTCTGACAGGTTGTCAGTACGTACCTTGCGTGATTGCTCTCTCGCAGCTCTGGTGCAATGCTGTTCCACTGGAGTGGTTGAAATGCTGCACAAGTCGAGCAGCCCCCTAATCCGGTGGTTTAACACAGCCGTTGCGTGTCGCTCAGACCTCTGCGTGATGCCAACCTCCCGAAGCCGAGTTTGGCGGACCCAGTTCTGCTCAGTCTGTCTCTCTCATGACTGAGTCATAGTGGTTGACACCCCCCTGCCGAATCAATGGGAAACAAGGTGGGACCACCTTCCAGGCTGAGACCAGAGACCCGAGCAGATGGCCGCACCCCCGCTTGCTGAATCTGTTGAAAATCAGGTGGACTGGTGGCCTACCTCCACTGTCCCGACTGTCACCAGTTGTATGCCACTCCCCCTCGTGATGCATCCGTGGGAAGCCAGGTGGGGCGACTGACCCCTTCATTTTTCTGAGCTCTCGGGGCTTTGAAGCCCATACAACGTTGCGCAACGGCCGTTGCCGCCATCGACACTGCGAATGTGTGTGTGATCTGGTACCATGGCATACTCAGGGATCCAGATCTTGGGTGAGTGTGTGTGAGTTGCTGGCCTAAGTTCCCTTTTCTCCCCCACTCCCCCTGATGACGCCTTATCCTGACCGGAGCATGGTTTCGTGCTCCTCACGGAGTGTGTATACATGCCTTTTGACCTGTGCTATGTCATTGCCCTGCCCTCCAAGGATGTGTGTCATCCCCTGCTATTTTTGCCCTGAATCACTGCTTTGGCCTGTTATCTCATACATCGTAGCTCAGCACCCGGAGGCTGTGAATCACTCCGAGGATCGCCACGTACATGCATACACGGTCACGCTGGACCACTACGGAGCCAAAGATGGTTCCCATAATGGACTCGAATCGACATAGAGAGGGGACCACGATTGGCGTGTACATTCCATTACATATGGTCCGGTTGGACCAGTACTTAAGTAAGGATTGTGCTTGTGATACCGTCTGTCCATGAATGCGGCTGTCGCTGAGATCCTGAAGGCGCCATGCTGAAAGCCAAGTTGCCTGAAGTGAACTCCCAGCAGTCGGCCACTGTTAGTCCCAGTGTGAGCCTACCGACTTGCCTCTGCAGTCGGCCGGTGACCTTCGGTGTCCTGACTTTGGTCAGGTTGCCTGGGAGACTGGTGGTATGAGGAGTCGACGCCTCTGCCTAGACTACATGGGGACTCCCCCATGCATGGCCTTCGTGGTAATGGGGCAAGGGAGAAGACGGCCTTGATGCCCGATTCGTTATGGAGGAGTTCGTGCTGCTTTACCACTCAGGACTCGTGTCGTGGATATGGACATGGTGCGCCCTTGGAAGGACCCGTGGGGACTCTCCCCTAGCCTGCGGCCTTGGGAAGTCTGGACCGTCGTGACATATCTGTGTGGTTGCTCTTGACCCCTGGGATCATCTCGGTCGTCGTGTGATGCATATGTTGGCCGTGTCTGCCACTGCCACTGTGGTGGTGACCGGCGCAGCCGGCACCCGGTGCGCCTGCTATGGGTTAACGGGTCTTTCGGATGCCGAACAATCGCTGCCAGGACCCAGGACTTGATACGGCACACGGTACCAGCTTTTACGTCCAGTTCCAGGTCTTACTTGTTAGTTTTTAAGGAATCTCATCGATTTTTGGGGTACTATTACCGTTTTTTTGGGAAATTGGATTCATGTGGAGACTCTGACCCGAGTTTGGGCCTGAAGAGGACACCCCCCCCCCCTGCGGTTGTCCGGGGTACCCGCTGCCATGCTTGGGTGTGATCGAGCCTCCCCATGGTTACTCTAAGGAGGGCAGTGAAGCGGCACCCAGTACCCCATGGCCCATAGGGCAAATCTGTGTCATTCCCCGTCACCTACGCCTATTCCCCGTCTTGTGTGTTGAAATATGTTTCCTCCAGTCCATTGGAAACCGACATGGGACCGATCCTGTCCCTAACCTTCTTAATCGATTGAATCCATCAGGAGTTCTTATAATTTTAATTTAATGATCGAATCTCGGGAGAAAGCGATTACAATCGATTATTCTGACCCGATTTCTCGCCGCCGTAAAAATATCGCCCGTCGTTGCCTGCGCGCGTGTTGGTGGCGTGTTTCGGTGGCCAGTTTTGTTTTGACTTTCTGTCCTGTACCGTTGAGGTTGGAAAGGAAGTTACGGGATGGATCTGTAGGGTTTTTCATGTACTTTCATATGTTGTGTGTTCACCAGAATTTTTGGCTGTCACGTCTGAGAGAAAATCGACGGGCAAGCGTTTCCGTCAAGCGACCGAGCCCATGGTTCTCATAGACCATGAGTTCGTAGGGAACTCTACATCTTCCCCCATTGCCTCCCATTCATGCCCCTTTCACATGGGCATATTGCTTCCTTTGGGGAAGCGGCTTATAGGGGTGTCTTGGGACACACATGGGTATGAAAAACCCAAGTCAAAATCGTGCGCAAACGCTAACTTTGTGTACTTGTGAGCATGAACGTAAATAACTTAACGTAATGCTCACAAGACCAATAGCCCCAGGTCATTTTCGATTTTGGAGCCAACCCAACGATGGCTCCACACAAATCAATGCGTACCAAAACATGGTCGCTTGAAAGGACGACTTTTCCTGTAAAGTTTGGCCAAAATGGCCGTTGTGCCAGGGCTCATTCCCCACCCAAGGGCCATGTGAGCCTCGAACCAAGGCAAATATGGAGCGTAGAGAGCACGAAGGGCATCGTGTATGGCTTGCTTGATTTTTCCAAGCCTACCTACTATTTTACATAATATTGCCTTGTGAGCACGCGCGCTTAGGCTGCCTTTTGCACACGTGCCCATACGCATGCATGATTGACTTGCGACCCAATGGAGGACTTGACCCATAGTAAGTATTTTTGTAAACACTTACTATGGGCCCTTCAATTTGGGTATATGTCGCATTATATGGGCCTTGGTGTTCCATGGGTATATATATCCCGATATTGGCATTTTGGTCATATTTCCCATTTTTCGTGTGCTCCGGGGGCTGAAGTGTTCAAAATGATTTTCCTGTGCTTCGGACCCAATCTAATGTTGATAAAGGGACTTGAGCCTTTGGGTTGCTTCCATGCAAAAGCCTAAAGTCCATCTCCCTTGGGAATTGGAGATACAATTTTTCGAGTAAACTCTTTCGAGACTACTAACCCCGTTTTTGGCAATAATGGCACCAAAACCCATCTCCCCCTTAATGTTTGCCCCCGGGTTGTGTGCACCCGTTGTCCAAGGTTAAGGGCGATTTGGAAATGGGACATGAACCCGCCTCGAATGGGGTGTGTCCACTTGGGATGGGAGAGCCATGGGTGTCTCAATATGGGGTATGCTGCCTGTTGCCATTTTTCGTGTACCATTTTTTCTGCTAAGAAAACAAATGGGTAGAGGCGACCTCGAGGGTTGACATGGGGCCTAAATGGGGACCTACATCCCATGTGTCTATCCCAACCTTGGTTAGATTATTGCTAGCCATGACCACGGAGATATGTTATCGTGAGTGTGGGCCGTTTCGTCCAGTTTTCGCTGCTTTTGCCCTTTTAGGCCACGTTGAGAATACCATATCTCCATGGGGCAAGGGACCTAGCCAGGAAAAAGCACGATTCTTATAGCATATGACCAAGGGTCATTCGACGTAGAATTTCATTCTTGCTCCTCCGGCCTAGGCGGAGTTATGCGACTTACGGTGCGTGCTGCGTTACCAAATTTTGATTTTGTGCTGTTTTCTGCCCTGTCGCGTGACCATCTGCTCGGGAAACAGCAAGCAGCCAACATGACAGCAAGCAAAACCCCGATGCATGCAACCAGAGGGAATATCAACGCCTTTGGATCAGGGCTTGGCTTGACAAGATCGCCACGAAAGTCAACCCTGCCCGGCCAACCGAGATGGCCCATTTCGCCAATTTTGGCAATTGGACCCCACTTGGCGACCCCGTGGCGCCATAATACCAGGGGATGTGGGGGAACCAAGTTGTATAGGACCTCCAGGGATCTGGTTCTCAAAGCGTACAGGTTGGCTGCTGTGCCCCTGCCCTCGTATGGCCCGGCAGAGGCGTCAATTTTCAACGTTTTTAAGCCATAGTCAGGATGGGCTGAAACAGCCCATGTTCAGACCCAAACTCCTAGGGGACACTGGCGGGACCATATCTCCAGCTCAGGAGGGAGTTGGGACCTGCCAACACAGGTGCATAGGAGGCTACTGTGGGATGGCCTTGGAGTCCACTGGTCCTTAGGAACGCGCCCCAGCCTGGTTGGAAGGCCTCTCCCTTGGCAGGGGTCTAGGGTCCAGTTGGGGCAGGTCCGTGGGTTGTGTTTGAACCCCCGTACCTGCATGCCACTGGGGAGGTGGGGGCTAGGGATGGAATATGGTCGGGGACTGAGTGTCTTTTGCCCGGAGGCGCCATTACCCCAGTCCATGGCTTAGACCACCTGTGTACATACCCTGATGTGTTTTTGTACATACCTCTGTTTTGTTTCAGAGCGGCAAACTTCCCAGAACGCTTTGTTCTATGACGATGCCCCTGTGAGCGCAGTGCTTTGTCTGCCTGCTTGTGTGGGTGTCCGCCGCAGCGTCCCGTGGCCAGGCCCTCCCAAGGGAACGCGTCAGTCTCACTGGTCCCTCCCTAGACAGAGGAAATACATCAGTGGGTATCCGGCTGGGTACTGCACATGTGTCGGCCCGTATCCAGCCTAGCCTCACTGGTCCCTCCTCCAACAGAGGTAATACATCAGTGGGTATCCCGCTACGTACGGCGCGTGTGTCCATCCGGCTATTGTCTGCCCATACCCTGGTTCCACATTGGGTCTCTCGGACAACACAGACATTTGGCATTTTGTCTGTGACCCTGGAGAAGGTGCACAAAGGCCTCATGGGCCTGAGGCACATAGTGACTATTCTTTTGTGTCATACGAAGGGCTCAACCAGTGAGAACTTGGCAGTTGAATAGAGACAGCTTTGCATTCCTTCCTTGGGTAATCCCTAATGAGTTTCTGAACGACCTGAATCATCACGGGCCTTCACAGACAAGTATACTGTGCAAGACCATCGGACCTACGAAGTAACAAAACCATACACGATGAAACACCATCATTGTAAACTATTGAGAAGTGTGTGTGGATTTGCCTAATGATCAGATGATAGAGTGCTACATAAACAACAGAGGCAAACAGGGTCCAGTCGGGAGAGGAAAGCCAGCAACGGCCTCAACGAACATCAACACCACCAACACCACCACCGCCAGACGGGGACTACCCAGAAACCAAGAACTGCTCCACCACCAACAACCAATACACCACCCGTGGCACCCCACCGTCGCCAACACCAACCTCACCACCACGGCACCTATCACACCTCTACCACCGGAGGCGACGTGGGCCACACCACCCGTCATCTACAGCACCCTTGCCACCACCGCCACGTCCGGCCCACAAACGTTACGCCCCAACGGCCAGAAACAACACCCTCACCATCGACACCACGGGCAACACCACATACACCCCATACGTCACCCTCGCCATGCTCACCAACCATCACCCTCGCCATCAGTGTCCACGACATCAGAGGCACCAACACCACCGGCAACGACGACAGCGACAACAGCTGACCCACCAGCTAACCACCATCATCTAGCCCAGCACCAACCTCATCTACGCTAACGCCCATACCACCCTCGCAAACAACACCGCCAGCGGCACAATCATCCACTCTGGCACCAACACGACCCTCACCACCAACATCACCACCACCCCCCAAGGGTCAGGGCTCGGGGGGAACGGAACGGCAGAGCGAGCACGCCACCACCCGCACGCGTCGCCCACCCTATCGTACACCGCTCCGCAACACGCCCCCTTGCTTCCCCCGACAGGACGTGCGCTGCAGCCCACTGCTGGGACGACGACTACGATGTCCTCCCGGCCATCCGACACCTACTGGCAGCCACGGCCCCGCGCCCACAAGCCCACCAGCAACCCACGGAACGGCAGGAGCCCGACCAGCCCATGCCACCACGCTCCATATCCCCCGCCTCCACCGCAGACCAGAACGCGGAACACCAGCGAGAGGAGCCCGACCCCGACCGCGCCGCCACGCCCCCAGCCCCCCCCTCCCCAAAGGACATGTACGCCACACTGGCCAGCACCCTAGCCCCCATGGACGCTGAGCAGTACTACCAGTCCATCAAACGAGACCTCGCTGAGGACCACACGACCCTCCAGCGGTGGAAGGAGGAGAAAAGGAACGACAACGAGTGGGGCACAGAGGAAGACCTTCTCTGGGAAGACACCTGGAAAGGCACCACGGACGCCTTCCTGGAAGCTGCAGCCGAAACCTACCCCCGCCCGCCCGGGGACTAGACACGGCCTTTACGCCCTCCTAGCGTTCCACAGCCGGAAACACCGCCACACCATCACCCTCCACCCCCTCAACCACAATCCACACCGATGGACACCTGAAGACAACGCCACCGCCGCCATCACCGTACAGCAAAGCCCCGAGAACCCGGAGGAATACCACAGCACCTGGAATGATCCGGCACCCAATCCCCCCTGCCTCCTCCCCCCTCCCAGATGTCTTCGCCACCATCAGCGCAGAACTCCAGGAGGCGTAAGCCCCACAACAACTGAACGAAGAGATGCCCCAGGCACCATCACCACCAACCACACAAGGAAAACCCCGCACAGAGCCCCTCACCCACCCCATCACCACAATGGAGCTCCCCCCACAACACCACACCACCCCAGACCGCAACAGGGTTTCGAGACCTGCCACGGGAATGGGCGGTCCACAACGGCACACTCCAATGGGACGAAATCACACCGCAGGCCATCCGCCTCCACTCGATCACCGAGACGACCACCACCAGGGCACTACCGACGGGCCGCCACCACCTCCTCCTCACCGTCCAAGGCGATGCCACAATCACACCCACGGAGGGAGACCCCATAACAGCAGCCCCGGCCCACGCCGTCCACATACCCCCGCAAGCATCGTCGGCACCTATGGCGGTACATCCAGGCGCCAACCCATGGCAAGCCATCGTCATCACCTACCCCGCCCCCAACGACCACACACACACCTGGCAGCAACGGTGGGAGGACATCCAGGGGGAACTCCTCTAAGAACTACTAGGGCTCACGCGCACCCACAACCCCCTACACCCGATACGAGGAGTAGGCCAAGCACCACACGGCATACACACCCCGGGATTATGGGCGTACGCCACACCCATAAACCCACAAGCAGCGGAGGACATAAAGACCGCCCTATCCATCCGGCAAGCCCAGACCCAAATCCCGCACCGCAACACCAGACGAGGCTACACCATTTGGTGGGCATACCAAGACCACGACACCCTCAGCCCCCAACCAGGCCCCCCCCCCCTCTAGACACCAACACAACCGCCCTCCTCCAAGCCGCAGCAGCGGCAGCCACACGGGTAGTGGCCCCGGAAACCTGGGGCCAACAATACCTGGTCGAAACCAAAGTGGCGCCCCACGCGAAGGCCCAGGAAAAGCCCCCAACACCGAAGCCGCTCTACCCCGCACTCAAGCTGGACACGACGGAACACATCCCCCAGGACGAATGGGCAACCCACTACATCATCTCGACACCACCACCCGCAAGAACGACGCCGCCAAGATCACCGTCACCCGCCACCTCCCCCACACCACACAGGTATATGAGCTGACGGCCCCCAACGTCCTCGTCACCCATCGCCGACAGGACGAGCGATACACCATACAGGCGAAAGGGGCCGCCGCGGCCACCCTGTACACATGGGCAACACGGGGGGATCTCCCACACCCCACCCTCCACCACGCGCCCTCCTGGCCCACCCCCTTCCACACAGCAGACCGCCCCAACAAGAAGCCCAAACACACAGGTATGCACACCCCCTCCCAGGAGGCCCAGCACCAACACGATGCGAGGCGCAAGGCCCGCACCCTCCACGACGACCACACCATCCCCCGCATCAGCGCCTCCCCCGCCAGAGTGTCAGATGCCACCCACAACCGCACTATCACAGGCATCACCACGGACTGCCTGAACCCAGCGGCGTCGCGGGCAGACGCGGTGTGGATCAGCGAAGGGCGCTCCCACACACGGGCGGTGGTGCGCCTCCACAACATCCAACCCCACAAACTCCAGCGCGCCGTCAGACCCTTCGCCGTACACGTCAGCCCGTACGGCATTGACCACCCCCGGTGTGAGCACCATGACCGGTCCTGCTCCACCCCATGCACCTCTCCCCTGCGCCAACCGCTGCCGGCCCCCACCATCACAGGCAACATGTACCCTGGCACCGTACCGGGAGACCCGGGCATATATATCCTGCCCAACAGGTGCAGGGAACACGCCATCCCCCTCCACGGTGTAGAATCCCTCGCCCTGGGACCGCCCCCACCAAAACACCAACACCAGCACATCCTGGGGGACAAACGGACACAGACGCCAGACAGGGGAAAAAAAGCCCACCAACGCGCCCTAGCCCACATCACCGTCCACCCCGCAGCCCACCTACCAAAGGACTTCGGCACGGAGCGCCACATCGTCCTGGAGGGGCAAGCCCACCACATCATCACCGCCGCCCTATACACCCTCGGCGCCCACGAACGCCACTGGGATCCCACAACCATTCCAGTTTCCCCACCACCGCAGGGCCCCAAAGATTCCGTCACCCCCTTCCACATCGATCAACTCCTAAGTCGCAGGGCCACCCCACACCTCCACCCCTCCAGGATAGAACTAGCCAGTGCATCGCGGGACATCCTGGACACGCCCCCTCAACAACCAGCCATCCACATCCCCAAAGCGGACGCCCAATGGTGGGTCCTCCACTGGGCACACGGAGTCCTCATGGCGGCCGTGGCCTATACCCTGGAAATAGACCCAAAAGACCGCCCACGGGGCCGGCAGCGACCCCTCCAGGCCACCACCCTCACAGGCCGCGATAGCGCCCCCTGGGAAGCCCTCCACACAGCAGTCTACTAGGCTCAAGGCTCCCCCAACCGCCCAGACACACCGGAACCCACGGAGGCCTGGGTCATGCAGGCCAAGGCCATGAGGAACTACAACATTCACCACCCCGTCGACGACAGCCCGGCCGCACTGCCATGGCCATCCGATCCCCCGGAGACCGTGCGCAAGCTCGCCGACCTCATGCGCAGCCATGCGAAAGCGAACATGCAAACGCCGGCAGAACCCCCACTGAGGGATCCGAGCCAGCAAGCAACACACCCCTTCTTCAAACCCCACGCCCCCCCAGCCACGCTACCTCCAGTCCCACCCAAGCGAGCGAGACGAAAAAAGGGTGCGACCGCCCCCAACCAAGCCGGAAAAGCAGCGACCCCCCGACCCCCCGCACCCCACCAGACCCACCCGGCGAACCCAGACGGAGCATCCTCGTCATCCTCCCTCCCATCATTACCACCGCCCCACCCGGACCAGGTATCCTCATCATCCTCCCTCCCACCACCAGCACCGCCCCCGCCCGAGGCGTACCCAGGATTCGAAAAGGGCGCGAAGGTCCAGCAGCCCTTCCGCAACGACCACACAGACGACTGTATCTGGTGTGAGGGCACGATCCGGTACCACCTCCGCGACCCGGGGGACAACGGGGGGCCACAAATCCGGGTGGTCTGGCACGGCCAAAAGGAGCTAGACCAAGGCAGCAGCGCCCCGGACAAGCCAGAAGGCTACACCCTGGAGCTCACGAGCGCCCACCCCATCTGACTCCGCACCGAAGAGAACAAGGCCCACAGAGGCACCAAAAACACTGGGGAGCTCCCCCTGGAGTGGAGCCAAGGCCTCCCCCCGCCGCGCCTACCCAAGCGCCCACCAACCGGCAAAAAGTCCCCGAGCCCCAGTCCCCCTCCCTGACGGGGCAAGGGCTGAGGGCACCAGCCTCCACAGCCCCTACCCGCCCCCACCGAGGCCACCGTCAACCTCCTCGACCTCAACCACCCGGCCGTCACATACTCCAAGGACGCCACAACCGCCCTCCAGGAGCTCCCGATGGCACAGGGGCCGGGGTGGGTTCCCCACCTCCTCGCCTTGCAGGAACAAGGCCTACAACGCAACGGTCCCCCAGAAACCACCCCCATATATACCCCGGACCGGAAAGCGTACAAATGCTACTAGCACAAGGGGACCCCCCTGTACGCCTGATCCGGCATCCACGTCCACCTCGTCCACCACCTCAGCGTCCCAGGGAGGCTAGGTGTCTATGAGGTCGTCGGGGACAGATGGCAACTCAACGTCATCAACGCCCACGTCCCCTTCGGCGACGCCACGGAACCCTTCCTCCAAGCCCTGGCCGAGGCATACCGCCAGATAGCCATGCTCGCCCCCACAATCATCATCGGCGACATGAACGCCGCCCCCACCCTGGCGGACCAAGGGGGACAGGCCACACCCCAGGACCATGCAGTGTGCAACACCATCCAAATGCTGGGGCTCGTGGAACTGATGGCCAACCTCGAAGGCCAACCATCCCACTTTCCCACCAAACAGATGCCGCCCCATCCCGCATTGACGTCTGCTATGGCGATCCCACCACCATAATCCGGGCGGAGGCCCGATGTGGACCCCTCCCGCTGGGACCCACAGGCCATAGCCCCCTGCACATCCGCCTCACCATCCCCAACCTTCCCCCCAGCCCCCCAGAGGATGCGGACCAAGGCGTACCACCCCCCCTGAAGATGCCCCCACTGCATGACAAGCATGCCTGGTCCCAATATCACAGGGCCATAGACCGCGCCTGGCGCATCCAACCAGACCCCACAAACGTACTCACAGCCATGCGCACGGCCGCCGTCGCCTGCGGCTTCCAGCAACACCCCCACACTGACGACGACCAACCACCCAAGGCCCTAGGGGACATGCTCCATGACCTCTGGCATGCGAAGCAACAACTGGCGACCCTCCTCCACACCGACACCCCCGTAACCCGCCGCCAGATACGCCACTGCAGGACGCAGATAGCCCACATCAGGGCAGACCTGCAGCGGTGGCACATCCACAGGCAACAGCGCATCGCCCAGGAAAACGAACGGTATGTGCAACATGAACTCCCCTACAAGGCCATCCGCCACCTCAACGACGCCATGACCGACACCGGCCACCGCACCATCACCACGGTCCGGCAAGAGGACAGCTCCCTCACCAACGACCCAGCCACAGTGCTCCAGGCCACCCAAGTCAGCTTCCTCCGGCAACACACGCCCACCCAAGACACACCGGACCCAGACACCCAGGCCAAAATCGACCGCCTCCCTCGGGTCTTCAACCACGCCGAGAGGAGGCAACTGGAAAAGCACCCCTTCACCATCCACGAAGTCTGGAAGGCCATCCACAGTCTCCGGTAACACAAAACCCCAGGCTACGACGGCCTCCCTGCAGAGGCATACTACCACCTCCCCGCCCACCTCCTCCGCATCCTCGCCCACCGCCTCTGGGACATCCTCACGGGGCAGACCCCCCTGCCACCAGACTGGGCAAACGTTGTCCGCCCCCTCTACAAAAAAGGGGACTGGGCAAACCCGGACAACTGGCGCCCCATAGTCTGTGCGGTCACGGAGGTCAAATTCGTCTGGACCATCCTCCTACGCCGCATCCGCCCCCACCTGGACCCCCACATACCAGCAAGCCGCTGGGGGGCAATCCAAGGCCGGTCCCCACACGAGGCCATCTTCCTCCAGGACAGCATCGCCGACATGGACCCGGTGGACCTCATCATCGCCTCCCTCAAGGTCAAAGGAGCCTTCACGAACACCCCCATGCTCCTTCTAGAAGCGGTGTGGAAACGCCTAGGCCTCCCCTTCTACAACTTCGCCTCCAGCTACATCCGCAGCCGCAAATACACGGTCCGCACTGGAGAAGGCCTCACCCCCTTCCTGGAGCCAGGCAGCGGGGTCCCCCAAGGAGGAGCAGAGGGCCCCTTTCTGTACCTTCCCGTGACGCTCCCCCTGGCCCTCGCAATCGAGCAGGATTACCCTGCCTACGCACCCTGCCCCCTCCTCTTCCCCCTGGTGGGCTTCGCGGACGACACCAACCTCACGGTCGCGCACACCCCACACGAACCCCATGCCCCGGACCCCGGGACAACGGTCACCCAACAGGCCAATGACTTACTGGATGTGACCGTCTCCTACCTCTCCCACAACAACCTCATCGTCCACCCCATAAAGTCAGTGGCCATGATCAAGGGGTCTGCCACACCCCCCACCCTAGGGCCACAACGGCCCCCCATGCAAGTCGTGACAACCACCACCCACCTGGGGGTAATCCAGGCGGCCAACCCTGAGAACGCCACCCTCCCTCCCAAGTTGGAATCACACCTCGCCCATCTCCCCAGATATGCGACCCCGACCACCAAGGCCCTCTCCCTGTCCCACCAGAGCCTGGCGTACTACCTCACCGGGGTCTTGAACGCCTCAGAAGGCTTCCAAGCACTCCACCTGACACACCCCACCACCGCCCTCCAGCCGGCCACACGCGCCGTGACCAAGGCATGGGCAGCACACGGGGGCTGGCCCACCTCCATACCCACCCGCGCCATCCGAGCGGCATGGCTCCACTATGGGGACGCCATAGGGATGAGGTGAAAGCGGCCTACAGCAGACACACGGCCCTCCTCCTTCACCGCATGACCCACAACCACTCACCGGAGGTCCGCGAGATCACCACAATCCGCCTCCAAGCCGCACAACGGGACCGCAACTCATGCCCGCGCTGGGTACTCCACCAGACGGGCATGCCCACCCACATGAACGTGCGCCTGTGGAACCACCTGCAGCTTCTCCTCCCATCCCCACAGCACGCCATACTCACCAACCACACGTGCCCAGAGGAAAGGGCCTCTAGCGGTCCTCTGCGGGGACCTCCACCATCACCCCAAGGGCACCATCCACACCATAGACCTTGTCGGGGCCTGCATCACCGTAGTATACGTCACCCTCCCCCAAATGCGGGTCCTGCACCACAGCGGGGCACACGACACCCCCTTTCTACAGCTTCCCGAATGGCCTCAATACCGCCTCTTCCACCAGTACCTCACGCAGACAGCACGAGCAGCGGAACACACTCTGCCGGGAAGCAAAGACATGCAAGCAGCCTACCGGAAGTTCAATAAGCAACACCCCCGACCCATCCCAGTGACACCGCCCTACGCACCCACCGGCTCGGAACAGGTACCCGTCCCCCCGCTGACGGGCACAGTCCCACCACTAACCCTACTACTGGCCCCGAATGAAGCCAAACCGGCGCAGACCACCGTCATCCACCAGGGGGCAAAATGGCGCATACCGAAACACCACAGTACGGCCCAAGACCTACCATGGGTCCCCCATGACTCCCAGAGAATGCCACGCACATGTTGGGCCTGTGACCCCGAGGCACCAACCACACCATGGCCTGTACTACACCTCATAGCACGCCACCACACCCACCCCACAACCCACCTACCACCACAGGCCTACGCATGGGTAGCCCCATGGTTCCACCGCACCGACACCAACCCCACGGTAGCGTGGAACCCCGACCACGCGCCCAAATGGCTCTTCACCACTACACCCACATGGCCCCGCCCCGACCCGGCAGGGGTCGCTATCTGTTACAGCATGTACGAGCCAGGCAGAACGGGCAAGCACGAGCAGCCCTACTATCCGCTCCACCACTCCTGCCACACACCGGAGCACCGAGCAAAAACCCTAATATGCCACGACCTAAACCCAGACACAGCCTACATCCTCCACTACATCTACTCCTACCTCACACAAGGACAGCCGGAGCAGGGACTCATAGCCCTGTCCCCCCAAGCGAAACACATCATCTCCAAAGAAATAGGGGTGTATGCCACCCTCATTCTGCAGCCCACAACCCCAGTAGCCCACCTCGCCACGGGCCTCGCCATATACGCCTACCTGCCCATGAACCCATGCCGCCTCCCACAACCATCACCGGCAGACCGGCTCTTCTTCACCGACGCCTCAGGCAAATCTGCCCTCACGCCCATGACCGGGGGGGCCACCCTGCAGCTAACCCACACCGGGGGACACTACCAGATGGACCACAACACGGGCCACACCACCTATGCAGCCTCCTCCCACAGGGAGTTAGGGGCCATGGCCAACGCCATCGCCGAGATCGCGGCCCACCTACCCGCCCACCTCCCGCACATCGTCCAGGTCTGGTTCGTGGTAGACGCCACTGTCGACACACACCTGCTCCTCCGCATAGTAAGGCAACCACTTCACAAAGCCACCGCGACGAGCCTCGGCACCCAGGCAATGCTGCTCTGGAAAGCCCTTCGCAGCCTTCCCCCCTACGCCCAACTCCACATCGTGAAACAAGAGTCCCACAGACACCAATACGGAAATGGTAAGGCCGACAACCAGGCAGTACACCAGCGCACAACGCACCTACCAGCCCTCCAGATCCCTGACCTCGGCCGAAACCACAAACACCTCCAACACATACCCCCCGTACCCGAGCCCCATCAGACCCCGGACTGGGTACCAGAGGACGCCCCATATTCCTCCCACGACAGAGCATACCACTACCCCAACCCCATCCAACATCTCGCCCGCGTGCTCGGCGACGCAGACAGCCGGGCGCACATCCAGGAGCTCCAGGACAGACTGCACATCCCCCTCTACCACTCAGCGCTGCGCCCAGCAAACGTCCCAGCCCACCTCCAAAAAAGACGCATCCAGCTCCTCAGGGAGCAACTACCATTCCTCACCAGGGTCGCCAGATTGCTTGCCCGCAAACACATCTACGTCCCCGAAGAACACACCCGTTGCCCGTGCGACCACACCAGCCCGGAGGACTGGGAACACTTCAAGAAATGCCCTCCCCATACAGGCAGGGACACGCTAGTGGGCTGGTCCCCGGCGGAAACCCTACGACAACACGAAGGATGGCCAACCCACAGCCACGCACACCAGGCCACCGAACACCTCTTCCGGGATCCCCTGGTCAAGGAAGCCACCATGAGAGGGGCGGTGACACAGGCCCTGCACCGACACCTCACCAAACACACGGAAAGCCCCATGGAGGCAGCAGCGCACCTCCAGCTAGAGGCAGTCCGCAGAGCAGCGGCCCAAATGGTACACCGCAAACACCTCCTGTTAACACACGAAGAGCAACTCACCGAACCCACCGCCAGGGAACACATGCAGCGTCTCATGCATTACCATGCCGTGCATGACCCAGACGTCCACTAACCCACTCCGCACCACGCACGCGCCCCCCATCTCCATCCGCAGGCCTCCAAGACACCACCACAGCGCCCCGAGGCCCATCTCTCACCAAAGAAGCCACCCGGCACCGCCCAGCCCGGCCGGGCCCAACCAGGGCCAACCATACGTTGACGTGGACGCGCAAGACCCCGGCAACCTATCCAGCCCACCTCCCCCGGACCCGGGGCACCCCCCCCTCACACCGGCCACCATCCGCGACCCCAACCTCCTCCGAGCAACCCTTCAAGGCAGGGCCCCGACCACCCCGCTCGGCTGGTACCGCCTACAAGAGGACTGGACCAAGCTCACCGTCAAAGCCCTCCGGGATCTGACCACCCCAGCCAACGGCCTCCACGAGACCATCGTAGACCTCATACTCTGGCGAGCCCGCAAACACACCCAGGGCCTGCACGTCTGGATCCCCCCCATCAAGTGGGACCAGGCCCTGACACACGACACCGACATCAACGTCACGCGTCGAGGGACCGTACGCCTACGACAGGCCCCAGCAGAGAAGGACCACCCAGCGGACCCGAACCGCCCGGAGCATTGGGAACAGGCGACCGCACCAACCCGCGACACCGCCCTCCGCGCCGCCGGCCTCCGCAACCCAGACGACGACCCCCCCCCCCCCAACCTACAGACAGTGACCACCCCCCGCCGGAGGTCTGGGTTACAGTCCTCGAGCGCGGACACTACTACGTGATAGCCGCTACGGCTACGTCTCCTGGCCCGCAATGGCTCGTCAAAGGGACAGACACCATGCTCACCCCAGGGACCGCCCCACCAGGGGCAGTAGGGGACCCCACCACCCAGCACAGGGTCCTCAGGGGCGTCCTCCAGCCAGAGGACAAGCCCCCAGCCCGCGCCCTGGCCAAAATCACCTCAGGGAAGGTGGGCTACCACCTGGGATTGGCCATGCTCTGCCTGACCCACTGGATCCAGCGCCGCTGGCCACCCACGGGGACCGTGCCCTGGATTTGGGCCATCCCCACCGCCCACACACAAGTCGAGGGGGGCCCGGACACGCGGCCAACCCCCCCCCCCAGACCGCAGCAATTCCTCACCTGCGGGTACCACGCCATCCACAGGGTCCTCAGCCGCGTGGGTCTTAGCCCAAAGCTAGCATACCCCGTTCCCACCACTGACCAAGCTCGTCTGCAAAAGCCTTGCCGCGGCAGCAGAAGACGGCAAGCTTCTCCTCCAAACCGCCCGGCCTACAACTGGCCACGCAAGCGCGCCGCGGCGAGCGGACACATACACCGACACAACACACCCCACCGCACAATCCCCGCCCATGTCCCTCCCCTCTCGCTGCTCACCCGGAGACCCACACACGCCCACCATCGCGCGCAGCACCGGGCCCCGCGACACAGGCCTCCCCCACCCGCCCGAACACCAGCACACGCCCGCAACACACCCGCCCGCCGGACACCCCTCACCACCCCCGATACTCGACAACCCGCACACACCTGCCGAGAGGAGCCCCGCGCCCAGCGGCACGCCCACCCCATCCAGTGGCCCGCCCAGGCCCCCCGCACATACCCCAGAAAAATCCAGGCCCACCCCCCCCCGGCCCTGGAATGCAGCCCACGCGAACTGTTCCCCCCCGCGGACGCCAACCCACACAACCTCACACATTGAAGGACCCCGGCCCAGCCAAGCCCCGAAAGAGAAGGCCACAGCCCCGCGCCTCCCTCCCTCGCCGCTGCCGACCAGATCAGCCTGCCGGGCCGCCAGGTCACGACCGGACCCCCCCAGCCGCCCGCCCCTAACCTACAGCCCGAGGACATGCCCTCCATCCTCCCCGCCGTGGCGGCAGCAGAAGCCGCCGCCCACAAGCCCGCCTCCATCACAGCCCAACCCGCGTCCACCACCTCCTCCTCATCCTCAGCCTCATCCACCTCCTCCACCTCATCCTCCGACCCCCCCCTCCCCACCGCCCTCATCCTCCAGGCCACGGCAAAAGCCACAGTCGCGGCTGCACGCACCGACCCCACGACCCCCACACAGGCGACTCAGGCACCCCGGCAACGCACCGACCCCCGACCCGACATCGGCGCCCTCACACCTCCGGACAGAGGTCCTCCTCAACCTGAAACCGGACCTCAACCCCAAACCCGACTCCAAACCCAAGCCGGCTCCCAAGCGAGCACACACAACACCACAAACGCAACGACACAAACCGAACCGACACCGCCCTAACCCAAACCCTCACCCAAGCCAGGACCCCCCACCCACCACAACCCACGCCTCCCTCCCACCGGCAGCAACCACCACCGCAGAGGCGGCCACCCAACACGACCCCATCCAAACCCTCATCCACATCCCCGTCACCAAGCGCCCCGTCATCCATCCCCCACAAACCACTACCACCGCCGGCCAAAGCGACCCAGGGACGTGGGACCCCTCGACCACCGTCACTGTCAAGCCCGGCCCCCGACCCGCCCCTCCTGCCCACCACATAGTGCAGCGCCAGGGGCTGCGCACGATGCCCGAACCCCCACCGCCACAAGGGGGACCAGAAAACCCACAAGGGGTCCTAGGGCCATACCCGCAACACTAACCCCACCACTACCAACACCACCACAACCGGCGGCCCCACCACCACCACCACAAACACCACCCCCGCCAATACCACTGCCCACCACCCTACCCCACCGGGCCACAACCCCCCGTGCACGAACAGCACCAGCGAATGGGATGGCAGCCACCGAGCGCTCCACCCGCATACCCCACCTACCACCAGAGGCCACCCCACCCGTACCAGCCAGCCCCCCCGTACCAGGAACCGTATCCTCCCGGCCACCACATCCCCGCGAAGAACAGTCACTCGACCCATACCACCAGCCGCTCCCGCCACCACACCCCTACGTGGCGGATCCATGGACGACTTGGGACCTCCCCCCCCCCCCGAGTACCAGGCGGCACCGTGCGAAGCCCCCCAGGACCCGCCGACGCCTCCTGACTGGTCCGACTCGACCGATGAGGCCCGGTCCCGCAAACGGCGGCGCTCCCGCTCCCCCCCCGCACGGCACACTCGCCCCCGGCGCCCACACTCCCCACACCGCCACCGCGCCTCAACCACCCACTCGCGCCGCTCCCGCTCCCCCAGGTGCCACCACGACCCCCCGGGACCCCGCTCTCGCCGCTCCCGCTCCCTCGGGCGCCACCAGGAGCGCCACCGCCGCCCCATGTCCACCTCCCCCTCCCCCCTCCGGCCATAAACGACCGCCACCCCCAGCCCCCGCCACCTCCGCTCCCGATCCTGCCGGCGCCGCCAGGCACGCCACCCCCGCCCCACGTCCACCTCCCCCTCCCCCGCCAGGCCCCGCCAGGCTCCCCTTTCCCCCCGCCGCCCATACCGATGCACCTCCCCCAACCCCCGCCACAACCACTCCCGCTCCCCCGGAAGCCACCAAGTGCGCCACCGCCGCCCCATGTCCACCTCCCCCTCTCGTTCCCCCCTCCGCCCGTACCCGTCCTCCACCCGCAGCCACCGCCACCGCCGCTCCCGCTCCCCCAGGCACCGCCACCCCCACCACCACCACAGGTCCACGCCCTCCCCCCGCCGCTCCAGGACCCCGGGCACGGACCCCCCCCCCCGCGGGCCCCCGCCCACCTCGCCTGGTGGTCCGCCCCCGCTTTGCAGGAGCTCCGCCGCTGGGTGAAGTCGGCCGGGGGAGCGGGAAGGCAAGATGGGGTGCACATGGTGCATACCTTCGAGGAGATGCGCACCCGCACCCCCGCCTACCCCAAGGAGGCCGCCCCGGAGGCCATCATGCCAAAAGCGGCATGGGAGGCCCTCCTCCGCGATGCGGTCCAGGCCCCCCCCCCCCCCCTACACCCCCCAAGCCCTCCGCCAATGGCTCCAGGCCACCCACCCCCAGGCCTGGGCCATCAGCGCCCCCTCCCCAGCCCGCCCCTCCCGCCACCACCACACCAGGAAGGGGAAGGACAAGGGCAAGGGGAGGGCAAGGGACACCAAGGGGCACTCAGGCAACAGGGCACGGAGGGGCCCCAAGTGAGGGCAGGCACCCATAGGGGCAGGGCGCCGGAAGAGACACCACATGGGGGCAGGAAACCATCCAAGAACCAGGAAGGGGCAGAAGTGGGGAGCAAGGCGCGGAGGAAAAGGGCACCACGGCAAACGCCACGACCCACACCAAGGAAGGGCATACCACGACGGGGGGACCAGCGCCGCCCCACCCCCACCAATTGCCGCACGACTCACGGGGGCGCACCCCCCAACACGCACCGCCGAAGCAAGCATCGGACGCTGTACGGATCACACCAGCGCACACCCACCAGCCACCGGAAACCACACGGGGAATGGAGGGCACACCTACACGGGGAGAACGGGCCACACCCACAGAGGAAGCCGCAGGGAACGCCGCCGCACGGCGCACCACCACGCCCTCACAGCCAGGCGATGACCCCGGCCGCCACAAGGGCCACCTCACCGGCACCGGAAGAGGACGAGGGCACGGCCACAGCGACCAGCGCCAGGGACCGGAACCCCCACAGGACACAGGACCAAGGCACAGGCCCCCAGGGAGGGCAACCCCACGGACGCCTACCCGACCCACCACCCCGAGCGGCACGCCCGGGCCCCCACAGCACGGACCCAGCGAGATTTCCACACCTAACCGCAGCCCCCAGCCACCAGCCAGCCACACTCCGGCCCGCACTCCGCACAACGACACAGGCCAGGCTGACCTCCACTGACCCACCACGGCACAATGCGAGACCACGGTACACCGCACCACAGCGCGCCACAGTGCAACACACCACAGCACGACGCGACGCGACGCGGCACAGAGCGGCACAACAAGGCACAACTGACCCTAACCTGAAGGACTAACCGAAGCAAGCCACCGCACACCCCGGAAGGTGCCGCACCAGCACGCCACACACCGGCCCCGCAAGCCACACACGGGGCCACCGCGGGCCCGGCAACAACGGTGGCGGACCACCCAGAAGGTTAAAACCAGCACCGCAGAGGGGAAAGGACACGAACAACCCCAGCCTCCTAACCCAGAGCCACACGCAGCCGCCTGGCGCAGCTGCCCAGCCGGCAGAGCCAGGACCTAACCCGGCAAGAAGGGGCGCCGAGCCCAACGTGTACATAGCCCACCCAACCCATGGGGCCGGAACACGGCCAAACAGAACGCAACCGCCAACAGCAGCCCGGAAGACCACACTGAATGCGGGCGCGTGCGTGCGCCAGCCCAGGGAAGGCAGAGGGAGGAACAGGCAGCCCCCCCCCCCAAAAAAAACAGAGGGGGGTTGGGGGGGGGAGCGCGAAAACAGCCCACAGTCACCAAACCGCCCGCCAACACCACCAGAGGCGACCAAACCCCCCACCCAGAAGGCAGCGAAGACAGAACCCCCAAAGAGGTACAGGGGGACCACCCAGCCAAAACCGGCAACACCAAGCCAGGAACAGCGGCCCACCGGGAAAAGGGACACCGAAACATGCAGACACAGCCCACGAAAAAAAAAAAGGGCCAGCAGCCCAGCCCGAAAGAAAGGGAATGGGGGGACAGGGACCACAAGGCCCGGGACAGGGACACCCAGCAGCCGACACCACAAAGCCAAAAAAAAAAAAAGCGCAAAAAACACACCCCGACAACCCAGCCAAGAAGGGCGGGGCACAGCGGAGACCCGGGCCCAGCACGCACACCGCACACCGCACACCGGAACCGGAAATGGCGGGGGGCAAGCAGAGCGCGCACAAAACCACACACGTCCCATAAGCAGGCCGAAACCTCAGTCCAACCCCGAACACCACAAACAGCCGGCAAAAGAGGGACAACACCACAATCCGTGCCCACACACATCCACCCAAGACCCCAGCCAGGACTGGCGGGGTTTAACAAAACCCACACCCAACCGCAAACCGGACCCAAACACAAACCCCGCACAACAGTAGGAAACCCGGTGCCCACAGCCCGGGCACTGAGGCAGCCCGTGCCATGCAGGTGACCCGGCCAAACGAGATCCGGAGACCGGGGGTAAGGCTGCATCCTAAGGCCTGCGCTGCTTTGGGACTCCAGGCGGAGCGTGCGACACCCAAGCGCCTCGGAACCCTAGTACCAAGAACGTGCATGGATGCCTTGGGAACGGGATACGCAAGGAAGTCCGGTGAACCTCTAGGGTTCTGCCCAAAGGAGGGGACGTGCGCAAGCACAGGGGCACACCCTCCTGGCGAGACAAGCACGTCACGCCAGCAGCGATGAGCCCTCCCGGTGTTGCCCGGGGCCGCTTTGTTGGGAGCCAACAGTCAGGTCTAGCGGGATGTAAGCCACCTCCCCTCTTCACGCGCGGAGCCTCTTCCTGTTCGTCACAGGGGCAACGCCAGGGGGAACCAAGGGGTGCCTCCCCACGACCAAGAGCACCTACCTACCTACCTACCTCCACATTGGGTCTTGTGGACAACACAGACAATTGGCATTTTGTCTGTGACCCTGGAGAAGGTGCACAAAGGCCTCATGGGCCTGAGGCACATAGTGACTATTCTTTTGTGTCATACGAAGGGCTCACCAAGTGAGAACTTGGCAGTCGAATAAAAACAGCTTTGCATTCCTTCCTTGGGTAATCCCTAATGAGTTTCTGAACGACCTGAATCATCACGGGCTTTCACAGACAAGTATACTGTGCAAAACCCTCAGACCTACGAATTAACAAAACCATACACGATGAAACACCATCATTGTAAACTATTGAGAAGTGTGTGTGGATTTGCCTGATGATCACATGAGAGATTGTTACATAAACAACAAAGGCAAACAGGGTCCAGTCGGGAGAGGAAAGCCAGCACTGCTCTGTAGAACAAAACAACCACAGGGTTCTTTAGGGATGATCAGGCGCGACACCACAATACAATATCTGCTTGTGTCAGGAGACCACAAAACAAGTATCTGCAGGTAGGTAGGTAGGTAGGTATCTTCGGGAGCTCGGGATGCCTCCGTTGACAAGCAAGGAGGAAGGTCTTACCAAGGGGACGTCCTGTCCCTCCCACTGCCCTAGTTCGGGTGCCTCTTAAGCCGCTCCCGCAGGTGCTTGGGAAGGCAGTGTCGCGGCCACCCCGTCTGAATCTCCCGGGTGGGAGGGTGTCCCCACATGTGTCCATGGGTAGGGTCACATGACTCCTCCTTTGGGCGGCAGCTCTGAGGGCTGCCCAGCCGTGTGGAGTATCTCTCACCACAGGGGGTATTGCTCCCGCTAGTCTACGGTACGACCGCCTCACTCTTGTGGCTTGAGTTGCGGGGCCTCTCTGCTTGGCAGGCCACCCCCTCCTGGACTGTGTACCGGCTCACCTGTCACCGGTTGCTTCCATGGCTCCGGGCGACGTTTGCCACCGTCCCCGATGCAGCCTGGCCGGGGTCAGACCAGCGGCCTTGGGGTACCGCCCCTGCTGCTGGCCCCGTAGGTCGGCTGGGTCGCCCCAGTGCGCCCGACCCATGGACTGTGGTTTGTTGTTTCCCGTCCCTTGGTCGCCCTGGGTGCGCACGTGTGTTCGGTGTCCATGGCCACTTGGCTCCTGTTCACCGGTGTGCCCGCCCAGTGCGTTGTATTGCGTGTGCGGTGTCCTGGGCCACTTGGCTCCTGTTCACCGATGTGCCCCCTTGGTGTGTGGTGTTGCGTGTGCGGTGTCCTGGGCCACTTGGCTCCTGTTCACCGGTGTGCTCGTGCGGTGCTTTGCGTTGCATCCGCGGTGACCTCGGCCTCTTGGCTCCTCTGCACCGGTTTGTCCGCTCGGTGTGTTGTGTTGTGTGTGCGGTGTGCTGGGCCTCTTAACTTCTGTTCACCGGTGTGCCCGCTCGGTGTGTTGTGTTGCTTGTGCGCTGTCCTGGGCCACTTGGCTTCTGTTCACCAGCGTGCTCGCTCGGTGCGTTTCGTTGCGTGTGCGGTGTCCTGGGCCACTTGGCTCCTGTTCATTGGTGTGCCCGCGCGGTGTGTTGTGTTGCCTGTGCGGTGTCCTAGGCCACTTGGCTCCTGTCCACCGGTGTGCTCGCTCGGTGCGCTGTGTTGTGTATGTGGTGTCCTGGGCCACTTGGCTCCTGTTCACCGGTGTGCCCGCGTGGTGTGTTGTGTTGCGTGTACGGTGTCCTGGGCCCCTTGGCTCCTGTTCACCGGTGTGCCTGCTCGGTGTGTTGTGTTACGTGTGCGGTGTCCTGGGCCTCTTGACTCCTGTTCACCAGCGTGCTGGCTCGGTGCGTTGGGTTGGGTGTGCGGTGTCCTGGGCCACTGGGCTCCTGTTCACCGGTGCGCTCGCTCGGTGCGCTGTGTTGTGTGTGCGGTGTCCTGGGCCACTTCGCTCCTGTTCACCGATCTGCCCGCGTGGTGTGTTGTCTTGCGTGTGCGGTGTCTTGGGCCACTTGGCTCCTGTTCAGCGGTATGCCCGCGCGGTGTCTTGTGTACATAAACAACAGAGGCAAACAGGGTCCAGTCTGGGGAGGAAAGCCAGCACTGCTCTGTAGAACAAAACAACCACAGTATTCCTTAGGGATGATCAGGCGTCAAACCACAATACACGATCTGCTTGTGTCAGGAGACCACAAAACAAGTCTTTGAACTGTAGAATCCCAGCTGTCACAAGGAATGATGGGATCATATGTTGTTTTTGGTGGCAGACGGAGAAAAATGCTCTTTTGCCCTTTATATCAGGGACGCTTGGTGGGGGAGTATGGCCCTTTTTCACTTTAGTGCGGGTGCCATGTATCCTGAATGGAACCATATTCGTCATATTTGCCCAGCCACAGTCTGGCTCTGAGCCCTGACCACCGTCTTTGCTTTGGTTGAAGGCTCCAGGTTTCCATTGGCAACCAGGGTGCGGAGATGCTGTGGGACTACGAGTAGAGATTCGAGTGCTTGTTCTGGGACGGTTCACTCGTGTGGCCTCTGTTACCTCACTTCGGTGCAGAAATACTGCAGTTTACAGAAATACGATAGGGGGGGGGGGGTCCTCCGCCCCCCACCTGGTCAACTGCATCTGGTATAGCCTGATTGGGAAGACGTTCCCCTAAGACACCCAGAGCTTTAATGTGTGGTCTTGGGGGGGAGTAGGAAAAAACAGCTTTTACCTAAGGGTGCGCCCAACCCAGATACTGATTGATTTCCCATTGTAGTTTACCAAGAGCTCTGTGAGGAGGAGTGCGTACCGTAGATCGCCGGGCTGAAGACCGCAATCTGGGAGAATTGACGTGTGTCATTATTTTTCATTAAAGGCCTTCTCCAAGTGACAATTTATCGTACCCCCGTAAATAGTTCTGACGGATTTGTTCCTTAGCTGATATAAAGAGAAGGATTGTCATTGTTTCTGTCGCCAGATTGAAGGGGCGTCTGGCATGTGTCTGCACATACTCGCCGTCTCTCCCTGTGATTATGCGTTCCTTCACGCATCTCAGTGCATATCACATTTGCATACATGAGTGTAGCTTATCACACCACAGCCTACCGATCTCCTTGCAGCCATGAGGTGTTAAGCTGCATGGGGATTAGGACTAGGGGTAGTTTGAGTGTTGAAGATACGATGTGAACCTTGTGGGAGACAAGTAGGAATAGGCTTGTGCCACATGTGATGTACATAGTATGTTGTGCAAGCTACAATGGTGAACAATGGACTACAAATCACACACAGAATATTGGTTTGGCATTTATGTGATGCATTGACCCTATGCTTTGCGGCTTTGTATAGCTAAAGCTTTTAAAATTGAAAGTCCTTGTGAATCTTTTCCCAATTTTCATCACAAAACAACACGATGAAATGAAGCCACATGGTGTTTTTCTTTCTTCCTCCACCGCCGATACCACCATCGGTGCCAAGGTATCCACATATACGAATTTGATCAGGAAATGTTCATTTGTTGCCACATGAAAAGGAAATTGGCCACACCATACCTGCTCCAACTTCAACTTGCACTTACAAGAAACAACAAGAACAGTGCCAACAACAACAACAGCAACAACAATTTCAACAACATTGATAGCAACAGCAACTTGAGCAACAGCAACTCCTGCTACGACACCAACACCAACATGTTCTACAGCACCCACAATTACAACTGTAATTGTACCAACAACTCCAGGTCCCGCAGCTCATACAGCTCCAATTCACCCTACCCAGCCAGCAGCAGCCTGGATACCCCGACGTAACCTCTCCTTGGCCTCCATATGGACAGCAATAGGGTAATCACACAAGGTGGAAGTATAAACAAGGAGTACGTCGTCCAATGGGATTCGCCATTGTGTATTCTTTGTGCCCTGTGTACCTTCTTCAATTTGGACTGCAAAAGGGTTGTTACCCTACTCGAGAACTAAAAGAGAAGAGGAAAGCTTGCAGGCAAACTAAGAAGGAAGAGGAGAAACAGGGGAAAATGTGGTCTTCTGCTTAGCTAACATGCCGGCTACGTGCCCATCATGCATTGTTCATTTGTGTGCATTCTCAGTGTCTTGCCCATCATGCAACATTTAGAGAGTTCCCTAGGTAGTGAAGTTCCTGCTTTGTGTTACGTTCCTTCACTACCTAGGGAACATCATAATAGAAAAACATTCGTTTTACAATCCTTCCTTAATAGGGAAATGCAGGTTCCTCTCTTCCATTTTCCCCGATTTCCCATTCGAAAGAACCCCAAATTCCTCATTTTAGCCTTCTTTTTTCCTCCATTTATATCCTTTTATAAGCCACAAATCCTCGTTTCATAGCCCTTGGGACAGGTCGCAATTGCTCCTTTCACACCCCTTTGTCGCCCATTTTTCTTCTCTTGGCAATTTCTTCACTAGGAGAAAGAATATCCTCAATTATTGCCCTAACGGTTTTCATGAAATCCCGCAGGTTTTGTAGGTAAAAAACAGGACCACAGCAGCAAGTAGAGCATGAAGAGGATAAGGATCCAATCACTGAATAGTTTTGAAATCCAATGTATCACAGAAGGGCTGCAGATAACAAGAAATGTAGTGTATAGACAGAGGAAAGTCTAAATACAATGCATTCAACATAATAGATGATGTTAAAAGACATAACTGGCTGCAATCTGGCTTCAAGGATAGCTCCAAGCACTTCATGTGCACTGATTTGGATTCAATGGAGTGGGTTACGTATCAGGGGAATAGGAGCTGGGCCAGACACAGGATATGGCTGGGCCAGCATCGCCAAGCAACTGAATCCAGAATCAGTTCAAAGTTCACTCCATCAAAGACAACGCCGCCAGGATCAACAACAAAACGGCAAACGACGAGACCGAATTCTTCAACGACGTGAGCAGCCGACACAGAGACGGGCTTGGGGTAACACAGGGAAATAATCAATGGTTCTTTGTGCGTGCTGGCAGGGAGGGAAAGCGCACCACAGCACACAGTCACCACCACAGGGCCAAAGACAGCGCGGACAACTAACAGCACAACACA
Organism: Eutreptiella sp. 'Long Island Sound 2002'; assembly: GCA_964036045.1. Taxonomy (NCBI): domain Eukaryota; phylum Euglenozoa; class Euglenophyceae; order Eutreptiales; family Eutreptiaceae; genus Eutreptiella; species Eutreptiella sp. 'Long Island Sound 2002'. The sequence goes on from OZ038381.1 coordinate 135,703,735, forward strand.
GCACAGCACGGCGCCGCACGACAGGGCACAGGAGGGCAAAGCAAGCACAAACAGCACCGCAAAACGACAGCAGAGAACGACAGCAGAGCACCACGGGACAGCACAGCATCACACAACACAACACAGGGAAGCAGGGCACCACAGCAAACCGCACCAACCACAGGGAAGCAGACCACGCCGCCAGACAGAACACCGACACCAGGACACGCCACCAGGAAGCAACCACGGGCCACCAGACCCAGCACGGCTCCACAGCACACCAAAGGAAACAGCACAACACACAGCAGCGCACCACAGCACCAGGCGCCAGCAACAACACGCACCACGCGCACAGCACAACGCAAGCACACCAGCACAGCGCAGCACAGCACCGCACGAAGCGGAGAGGACAGGGAACACACAGCACGACACCCCAGGACACACACAGCATAAAGCACAGCAGCGAACAGCAGCACACACCAACACGCTAAGACAAAACACACACAGCACAGAGCACACAGCGCGGGGGACCACCGCAAAACACAGCGCCGCACAGCGCAGGGCCCGAGGGTGATAGGCAGCGTCAGAGAGCACAGCAGAACAAGCAGCGGCACCAAACGAGCGCAAAAAACCAACACAGCACATAACAGCGCAACACCGGGCGGCACAACGCGCAGCAGCGCGGCGCAGCACCGCAACCAGGGACACACAGCACAACACAGCACACGGCAACGCAGACCAAAACAGCAACCCACACCGCAAACAACCCAACCGGACGGCACGACCAGAGACACGGCACAACACGCAGCAGCAACCAACGGCGCAGCACAACACACAAACAAACGCCCCAACAAACACCGCACGGCGCACAGCAGCCCACAACACAGCAAGGCGAGGCATCACGCACCGGGGGGGGGGGGGGGGGGACAGCAGACGGCGAGAACCGCCGACGAGCGCCAAGCAGGCAAGCAGGAGCAAAGCAGCAGAAACGTAAAAAAGAAAAAGAAAAAAAAACGGAGGACCGCGCGGCAGCGGCGAAAACCGCGAGACACAGAAGGGGGGGGGGGGGCGGCAGGAACGACAAGGGAGCAGCGAACGACCAGGCGGGAAACACAAGGGCAGGGAGAGCACACAGAGAGCCGAGCGGCGGGAGAAAAACAACAACAAGAGGACCGGGGGGGGGGGGGGGGGGAGACGGCGAGAACCGCCGATGGGCACCGAGCAAGAGGGCAAGGGCAAAGCAGCGGAGAAAAAAAAGGGGGGGGGGGCACCGGGCAACAGCGACGAAAACCACGAGACACAAAAGGGGGGGGGGCAGCAACCACCAGCGAGCAGCCAACAGCCAGGCAGAAAACACAAAAGCACTGAAAGCAAACAGAGAGCCGAGCACCGGGAGACCAACTAAACAAACAAGAGGGGGGTTGGGTTTGGTTGGGTGAAAGCCTTCCCTAGACGGCCAGACTCACCGCGCGCATCCTTTCCTGCGCCGCGTGATTGGGCCGGACGACTCCCGGCTGTCCGGTCACAAGGCCTACCGGACTGCTGACGGCCCCCGTACCCCGCGGAGGCACACGCGGGACAGAGATGCCGCCGTGCCTGTGTGTGTGTGGGCGCGCGCGTCAGTGTGTATGGTGGGCGCGCCGGTCGCGGCGGCGAGGCACGTCGGGTCACACGGCTGGGGCGCGCTTGGCCCTGACTTGACCCGCTGGTGGGTCCCGGGGGGGGGGGGGGGTCCTGCTGCCTGCTCGTTGGCCGCGTCTGTCCCCCGTACGTGGTCTAGTAAGGTTCCGGTGCTGGCACCGGTGCTGGGGGTACGGCGGCTGGACCTGCCCTTACCTCTGCCTCCCTGTCGACGCACACAACCCTGGGTAGCTGCGGGTCGTTTTCCTCCGGTTTCAGTGCACGGGAGCGGCTGCCGGCGTGAGGGCTCATCGCTGGGCCACACCGGCTGTGGTGTACAGCCACAAGGGCCCGCAGGCATAGCTTGTCAGGGGCGCTGGCAGGGGCAGGGCGCCGTCACCCGGAGGCAGAGCCGTAAGCAAGGTCACGCCAGCCCACGAGAGACGCGCTTCCGCCTCCGCGAGCAGGGCAAGCGCCTAGCACACGGCCGCAGGCGGACATATGATGAGCAGCACCGGTGGTTCCCGGGTGCCAGGTGGGCTCTACTGGGAGCGCCATATGTAGGGACCGAGCACTGCACACCTGCCAGGACGCGAGCCCCCGCACCAAATACGACGCCGCCAGGGTGTAGGACCACGGCACGTATAACTGGGGGTCCTGTACAGTGACCGCTGGGGGTTGCGGGGGGGGCCGGTCTGGAAGGCTGTGCGGGTATGGCAGCGCATCCCACAGGGCATAAACGTCTGCAAAGGACAGCGCAGGCAGGGCCAGGGTACTTACGACTGCCTTAGTGGCACGATGCCGGGCCGCGGGGGTCAGGCTGGAAGGGCCCGCGCTGGACAACCTGGACCAGAGATCAGAGAGGGTGAGCGTGTCGCAGTTGATGGCGTCCTCCGTGAAGTGGGCGTCCCACGTGCACTGCAGCTGCGGTCGGCGGCGGACATCCTGCAGGAACCCGTCGACGGTGAGTGTTGCTCCAGGGGCTGGGGACACGTGGCTGAGGAGGAGGCCTTGAGCGTGGAGCAGGGGGAGGAAAGCAGCCGGGCAGCGGCTGCGGACGTGCTGCCAGAGCTGACGTTCTGCGATGCCACAGAAGTGGCACTCCATCGGGATGCCCGGTTCTGGGGCGGGCTGCCACTCGAGCGCCCGGTAGGCGAATGCACGCTTGATGGCACGCGTGTGCAGTGTGTCCGACTCGGGGAGGTCATAGAAGACGGTGCCGTCAGGGCGTTAAAGGTGGGACTGGCGGCCGGCGTAGTAGGCAGCCGCGCTGGCGTCTTCGTACGCCTGGTCGAGGCCGAGCTGAGGTTCCAGCAGCAGGGCACCCTGGTAATGCAGGACGGGGGCCCCTTGGAGGTGTTGCGGGAGGGGCATGGCCCACGGGGTGGGTGTGGAGGCTCCACGGGCGGCGAGGCCATGTGCCTCCTTGTTGAGGAGGGCCAGCAAGTGCTGGGCCTGGATGTCATGCTGGGCTGGGACCGTAAGCTCACAGTGCTGGCGGAGGCCCAGCAGGTTGGGGCAGAGGCAACGCCACAAAAGCTCCAGGACCGTAAGCTTGGCTGGGAACCGGGTGCAGCCACGGAGCAGGGCGGAGGAGCAGTCCGCTGACGAAATCAGGCACCCGTGCCACCCCTGCAGGAGGTGCAGGGCGACGAGGCTTACCAGCCATTCCGCGCCCGTGGGCGAAGCCCATAAGCGGATGCCATACCAGGCGCGCAAAACAACGCCCACTCTCGGGGCGTAAAAGACGATGCCTCCACCCCCATCGCACTGACGGAGGGCCGCGTCGGTGGACAGAATGAGGTGGTGGTAGCGTTGGAGGACGGCGGGATTGGTGTCGTAGAGCACGGGCATGGCGGCCGTTGTGGCGTCGGGCAGGAGGGCGATCTGCACGGACAGCTTCAGGGCTGCCTCTCTGAGGGGCTGCAACTCACTGCCGGGGACGGAAGCCTGGGATAGGTACTGGGCTGACTGCTGTGCCAGGAGGTTGCGGGAGCAGGTAGCCTGTGTGTAGGTGAGGAGGAGGCGGCATGCTGAGCGAAGGGGCAGGTGCGGACAGCCCGGACCCCCGTAACTGGGGGGCCAAGGACATGAGGGCCCGGGATGTCCAGCAGGGCAGGCCGAGGACTTGGCGGTAGAGCGCGCGGGCCTGCACAGACGCCTCCGCGACATGCTCAGGGGGTACCGCTACCCCTGAGGTGACGTAGTCCAGCTTGGAGAGGATGAAGGCCCAGAGTGAGCGGAGCGCCAGGATGGTAGTGGTGGGGTTGGTGTCCAGGCGGCGGCGCATGCGGGCTATCTGCTTGGCCAGGTCGGCATACACACCCCGGGGGCGCAGCGCGTGGGAGAGGGGGATGCCCACTACCTTGGGGCTGTCTGTGGAGGTGGACGTGAGGTAGTGGGACACCTGGGTCTGCTGCAGGCGGAGGGCGGATCCATCGAGGTCGAGGGCGAAAAAGCGGAGTTTGTTCATGTGGACGAGGCCATCTTTGGCGACGGTAGCCCTGGTGCAGAGGCGAGTCAGGTTGACCAGCGAGGTGAGCGCTGGCCGCACGAGGTGGCGGTCGTCGGAGTAGGAGAGGTTGCTGAGAGGGACTCTGCTGGGCGTTGGGGGCACGCGGACGTCGTCTAGATGGAGCAGGCTGCCGCTGACCACCAGCTCGCCGACTTGATACGTATCCCCGGATGGGTTGTCGCCCTGGTTCCGGCACTCTTCCGTGACGTACGGCGGGGCGAACCCATCCGCTGTCAGGGGGTGGATGCGCAGGCAACCGTAATACTTCATGGCCCAAGGGCCGAAATCCCAGGGCAGTTGCAGGAAGCGGTATAGGGGGGTGCAGTCCTCCTGCTGCTGGCAGAGGAACGCGTCGGCCGAATCCCAGTCGGTGATGGCGGCTGTACCGTGGGACTCCAGACACGCGAAGACTACCGCGCGCAAGGCCAGCACCAGAAACGCGGGACCGATGTCGGCGCGGTAGGCGAAGGTCTCTGGGGTGAGGGTCCCGGAGAGCTCTAGGGACGGCACCAGCATCGCCCGCGCGGCACGGGACTCGGAGCGGGTGAGGGGGGAGGTGAGGGTTACCGGGCGGTCTGCCTTGAAGAGGTGGCGGAACGGCTTGGATCTGTCGATGCCCATCATGACAGAGTTGAGGGATGGCAAGTCCTGCCCCGCATCGACTAGCTGGAGGTGGCGCTGGACACCCTGCACCCCCCAATGCCTGAGGTGATGCATGAGTGCCTGGGGACACTGGTCCAATCCTGCGAACAGTGACCCAGCCGTCGGCAAACGCCGCACTGTAGAGGCTTCGGCGGCGACGATCTGCCGGCTGGATGCGTGCATGCAGCAGGTCGCCTAGGAGCGAGACAGGTAAGTGTGCCCCGGGATCGAAGTAGGGGTCCCGCTTGGCGGGGTCGAAGGCGGCTGTGAGGAAGTCCAGGTCCAAGGTGTGGCCGCGGTGGGCTGTCGTGGCTCCGGCCTGGTTGTGCACCTCCTGAAGCCTGGCCTCCGCCGTGGGGAGAACCATGCCCAGGTCTGGCCGGATCCCACTGTAGAGCCGTAGGGGCTTAGGGGGGCGGCAGAGAGCACCTTTGGTTGCGGATGTGATGGAGGTGGCGCGGAGGACTTCGTCTGGGCGTTCCACTTCGTGGCGTGCCGCGGTGTCGGCCAAGTAATCGCGGATGTCGGTCAGGTCAGACTCGGTACGAGGGGAATCAGGGAGGCGAAGGTCCGCAGCACTCGATCCAGGGGTCGAGGGTGGGGGATGAGGTGCCTGGCAGCAGCCCACAGGGACTGCAGGAACCTGTTTGGGCCCACGGGGTACGAGGCCAGCCAGCCCCACGTGAGGTCGAGCAGGGCTGCAGGGCGAGGAAGGGTACCTGCAGGAAGGTGGCGCCAGGGAATCATGCGCCAGTTGTGGATGTCGGCCAGGCCTTCCATGGGTTCAACGTTGGCCAAGAGGGGCTTGTGGGGAATCAGGGAGGGGAGTGATGTCCGCATCCGGGACTGAGCGTGCGCCTTTGACGAACACGTGGTCTATGCACGTTGCCTTGGCGGCTCCCCGGGAGGAGAAGAAGTGGGTGGGGGCGTCCGGGGGGAAAACCGCGCGGTACCGCACCATGCACCCATCGCCACGGCAGGCGGCCGCCAAGGGGCGGGGGGAGCAGTCTTGAGACATGTTGAAGTCCCCACCAACCAGCTCCAAAGCCGCTGGCAGGTAGGATGCAAGGGTAGTGAGGTTGATGAGGACGGCCCTCCGGCCATTGTAGTCGAGGTCAGGGTGTACGTGGACAGAGGCCAGGAGCATGAACCCCAGGGTGTGATGACGCACAGTGGAGACGAGCAGGTCTGGGGCGTCGTACTCCACTCGTGGGGCGGTGGCTGGGTGCTGGAGCACACGTCGCCAGCCGATCATAAAGCCTGTACCACAGCCCTCGGCCGTGCTGGTGCGGGAGGCATACTGAGCAGGCAGGGCCTGCAGGAAGGGGGGCAAACGACCAGAGCTCCTGGAAGACAAAGACGTCGACTTCCAGGGCGAGCAGGAGGTGCACCACAAGGTCGACATGGGCTGCAACGCCGCCAATGTTCCAGGAGAGGACCAAGAGACCCGCATGGCGGTGTAGGTTGAGGGGTGAGAAGGTGAGGGATTGCAGGTGGCTGGACCAGGGGGTGGCTGGAAGGAGGAGGGAGTGGTCTGGTCGGTAGCAGGTGGCGCCTGGACGGACGGGGGCTGCTGGAACGCCCTGGAGGAGGGGGAGGCCAGGGGGGCGGACAAACGAGCGCTGAGCGATGTCAAGGGTGAGCTGGGTGCAGCCTGGGCAGGGGTGTAAGCACACGGCGTTGAGGAGTCAGAGGGCAGGGGCATGGTGGAGGATGGAGGCTGATGGAAGCTGGGGGCGGCCGCAGGAGGGGCAGTACCAGGCCGCTATGATCACAGGTAAAGGGCAGGCGGGGGTGAGCCACAGGCGGTGGCCCGGGATGCCGTGCTGGGAGGTGTTGTAGTGAGCCCAGGGGTGGGGCCACGGGGTAAGATGGGATGGAGAGTCATCGTAGAACCACACTACATACCCGTTGAGGACGAGGGGGATGCTGATGACCGGGTCGGCGTCTTCACGCTGGAGTTGGTGCACGGCATGTGTGAGCCAGAGGGCAAAGTCTCGGAGGACGCGAAACTGGAGCTGGGGGGAGAGTCGGGGCTGCTCGCAGGGGGCCCTGAGGGGGGGGAGGGCTGGGGAGAGGTCGGCGACGGAGGAGGCCTCCGGGGGGCTGAGCGGGGTGTCCGGGGGCGGGGGCAGTTGGACAAAATCACGGCCGCTGCACAGAGGGCAGGCCCACGCGGCAGGTGATCCAGGGGCGATGGTACCGCACTGCCAGCAGACAGCGAGGCACAGGTTGGGAGGCTGCTGGTCTACGGCCAGGGGGCAACTGAGGTCGGTGGACAGGTGGGTAAGGAGGGCGCCAGCTCGCGTGGTTAGCCTGCGGAGGTCTCTGACGCGGGGGTACGCAAGAGCACAGTCGATGGCCAACCTGGTGAGTGGGGTGGACGGCAGGGCGCCCGGGGGAAGGCAGAGGGGCAGGGACAGTCAGTTGACGCGGGATCCCTGGTAGGGCGTGATTCGCTGCGAAGTGTGGGGAGCGTTACGGGTGGCGGAGAGGGTGCTGTACGCGCGGGGGGCTTGGGCGGAGGCCGAGGGGGCCGCTGTGGCGTTAGTGGTGGTGTGGAAGCCCCGTGGGGGATGGTCGGGGGGGGGGGCATCGCATCGAGCTGGCGGCTGGCTCGTCGCGCCTTCGGGCCCTTGAGCTTCTTCTTGGGGGGGGGCTTGATGGGGCTGTCCGGTAGGTAGAAGGGCTCCCTGCTGGCGGTGCGGGAGTCCGAGGTGATGGTGTAGTGGTGGTGAGGGTCCACATAGGTGCGAGTCGGGGCGATGGTGAAGAGAGCCCTGAACTGGTCGGCTGGTACGGACACGAAATGGGAGCCATCTTGGAGGGCGGCGGCGGGAATGGTAACGGGGGCGCCGACATGATGGCTGAGCGCCGATGAGGCCTGCGTGGCGTCAGAGATGTGGCGGAGGCCGCGGAGGCGTATCACGTGGGGGGCATCTACGAAGGAGGGGGGCAGGAGGCCTGTGGCTGGAGGACCCGGGGGGAGGGGGAGGGGCGGGTACGGGAGGGGCGCCGCTGGGGAGGGCGGGAGGTGGGGCTTGTGTTGGGGAGTTGGTGCTGGGCCGTGGGGGGATTGCGGCGGGGGGGGGGGTAGGAGGCTCTCCGCTCGAGCCAAGCATAGGCTGCTGCTGGGCCGGCGGCGGGCTGAAGAGCTGCACGGGTCTCCGTGATGAGCTGATCGAGGACTGGCGGACAGGTGGCATTTTGCACCGCCACTGAGATGGCGATGCGAAAGGAGACGGGGTCGCGGACAGCGAGCAAGTGGTCTGTGGCCTGGGGGGGCACCACTGGGGGACGGGCGGCGAGTAAGGCGGCTGCCGCAGAGGACCAGGTGAGGCCGGGACGGGTGGCGGCCGCTTCGATAAGGGGGTCAAGGGTCTGCGGGGCTGCGAGCTTGAGGGACTCAATGGACGCTGAGCCATGCAGGTCCTCTACCCTGGCAATCAGGTCCAGCAGGTTGGCTTGCAGGGAGGGGCGTAGACTGGTCGGGGAGGCATACCACACCGTTTTGACCGCTGACACCAGCGACCGCGCATTCTTCACTGCCCGCAGCGTGGTCATGGCGCTCTCTGGGACTGCCATGTCAGTACACATCACCCTGATGGACTGCGTGATGTGTTCCGCCTGGTTGTCGGGTGTGTTCGCGAGTCTCTCGATCTCGGCGGACAAGTCAGAGGTCGAGGCCAGGGAGCTGGGCTGCGTGAGCATGCGCTTCCACAGGGGTTACCCGGTGCCCGGGGGGCCTGCCAGCTCTGCTTGCTTCAGTGAGATGCGCGACAGGATGCCGGGGTAGGAGAGGGTGGGTTTGTGTCTTGTGAGTTCTGCATTTCACTGCTGCACCGTCAGCGGGTTTGGAGAGGGTAAGCGGGTCTCATCATGAGGGACAATCTGGCAGCGTATGGACTTCCGGAGGTGGGCCGCGTGCCACGTGATCACCCAGTGTACAAGCGGTACTCTGTCCACGGGGCGCTTGGGCAACTCATCTGCTGCAAGGAGCATGAGGAACTGGTCGGGGGTGGCGGCGCGGAGTGTGTCGCCGAAGGGGGCCACATGAGAAGCCGTGGCCTGCTGCAGCTGCTGCGCTGCGTCTCAGAGGGGCGGCCGCCAGGTGGGACACCAGGTCCCGCATCGCTGCTTGGTAGGTGCCCCAGTGGAAGTTGGCGTCCGGTTGCTGCAGCGTGGCCACGTCCAGGGGTGGTACGGCCTCCACCGCCACTGCCCAGAAGAGGCACATGGCGCCGAGCATGAGGTCGTCGGGGTGAAATGCCTCGACGGGCGTATTGGACTCATGATTAGTCACTGTAATCTGCAGCCTGTGGGCGGCGTCGCTCCAGCCCACCGCAGTGGCAGGCCACGCCTCCGCTGGACGAATATCGGCCACTCGCTGGGCGGGGGACTTGGCGGCGAAGGCATGTCGTGGAGCCATAGTGCTGTGCCTGGGAGAGCGAGACGGAGGGAGGTGGCGGGGAAGGGGGCAAAGGGTAGGGTTTGCGAACGGAACCTGAGGTACAGGGCTGAGACGTTGGCTGGGTCTGGGTAAAGATGTCAGGGCAGAACAGGGGGCAGGGCTGAGATGCGGGCTGGGTCTGGGTGAAGATGGCAGAGCAGAACAGGGGGTAAAGGTAAAGGTAAAGTGCTCGGGCGATCTCCAAACTCCAGCGTATCCGTGATCCCTACCTGTCCCAAGGCACAGCACGCTACATCATACTACACTCATCAAAACAGCTGCAACTCCGGTACAGTGAATTCGCGGGAAACGTAAAGAGCCACTGTATCATACAGTGCATGGAAGTCCCAGTGCGGAGCGTGCCCTCGCTCACACGGGCACAGGACACAGGCGTTCCTGTACTTCGGTCCTGCTTCTGCCGCCTGGCACCGCAAGACATCACAGTACAGCACTTGCAACGTGTACTGGCCGCCCTGCCGCAGTGCCCGAGGTGGCACGCGCACAGACAGTGGTCAGTGGCGTGTAGCACGTCCAGCTGGGCTCGCCGAATGCCCAAGATGGACACCGTAACGCCAGGACTGCTGTGATGGGTGGTAAAGTGCTTGGGCGCTCACCGAACTCCAGCGTATCCGTGATCCCTACCTGTCCCTCGCAGCATCCCTTTCGGCTCGCGGGGTTACAGACACCCTAGCGCCTAGGACACTGCGTTCCAACCCGGCCGGGATTCGAACCGAGCACCTCTAGTTCAGGTGTCACGTGCATGATCGGCTGAACTACGCGACCTTCTGTCTGTGATGGGTGGTCAATGGCATGTAGCACGTCCAGCTTGGCTCGCCAAATGCCCAAGATGGACACCGTAACGCCGGGACTGCTGTAGCAGAACAGGGGGCAGGAGGTGCGAGGCGTCGTTCTTTAAGTATCCTGTGATGGTCTTAGGGACCGGACGTCGAGGTTGTGGCGCGGGCGTGCGTGGCTGGGCAAGTTCGAGCTGGATGGGGGTAAGATCAAGGAGCGTCAGGGCACTGGCTGAGGGCAAGGGCTGAGGGCAGTGCTCAGGACAGGCAGGGGGGGAGGAGGCATATGGTGTCGCTGAGGCCCCGGGCCTAGTCGGAGCGCGGCTGTCGACGTACGGTGTCCCGGGGTTGACGAGGGTGCTGGAGGCGTTCGGCTACGGCGGCCGTTGTGGGTGGTGGTCTGGTCTTCGGCGGCGGCTGGGACAGGTTGCTGCTGCACTATAGTGTTCGCCGCCGCCACGGTGTTACCAAGGCAGGCCAGGGCTCGCTACCACCGAGCCATGGCCTGGTCTTTCCCGCGTGTGGGGGGGAGGGAGGCGCGTGTGGCGGCGTGTGGGCATGCTCGTGTGTTGCCTGGTGCTCCAGGCCCCGGCGGGGAGGCTGGGGGAGCTCCGACGCTGAGCCCATCGGGGGAGTCTTCGGCCAGGACACGCCGCCTCCTGGTCGATTGACATGCTGCCGGCTGCCCCACGACTGCTGCAGGCACGGGGGCAGCCCTGCCCGCTACGCGACTTGGGGTGGTCCGCACTCCTTGACTGCACGAGGCACAGGTGGTGCTGCAATAGGCTGGACCATCCGCCCACGGTGGCTGGCATTGGCAGGTGGAGGGGCTTCAGGGCACGCCTAGCGGTGCCCTTCCCTGAGGCCTGCCCGGGATATCATCCTGGGTGGTGGTGCTGCTGTCCGGTTAAGCGGGGGGGCCAGGGCGGCACACCACCCGAGTGACCGCTCCGGGGGAATAAGAGGGGGGGGGGGGGCAGCGGACGGCGAGAACCAAGCAAGCGCGCAAGAGCAAAGCAGCAGAGGAAAAAAAACAAAAAGGGGAGCGGGGACACCGAGCGGCAGCGACAAAAACCGCCAGATACCAAAGGGGAGGGGGGGGGCAGCAACCACCAGGGAGCAGCCAAAGGCCAGGTCGAAGACACAAAAGCAGCGAGAGCGCACGAAGAGACGAGAAGCGGGAGACCAACAAAACGAACAACAGAACAGCAGCGGGGCAACCCCAGCCCGGAGGGGGCCGAGCAAAGCAGAAAGAAAAAGGGGCCAAAGAAAAGGTGAGGCGCACTGAAACGCGCCCGGAAGGCCGCCCCGCCCGACCCGGCCAAGAAGGACGAGCACACGCACACACACGGGCTACCTGGGCGTGGCGTCCTCCGACCCGCATGGGGAGGTGTCGGCGTCCACACGAAGCAGCCCCGGTGGACCGGCCGACTCCCCTGTTGAACAACGGACGGTACGGGAAACCAGACGCGTCAGTGACCGGGTCCACACATGCCAACGACCGCAGCGCACGCAGCACAAGACCGACACCGGTGTGACCCGCCAGGGACAACTCCATCGCGGGGCCCCGAACAGGTACGACACGGAGCGAGCCCAGCGCCCCTGCCTCGGCGGGGGCCAGCGGCAGGCACAATGAGCCAGGTTCTCGGCCGGCCTCTGCGTGCCCCGCGCAGCCAACCAGTAAAGCCGGGGGCGCAAGCCCCTGAGGTGGGGAAAGGCACCACGGCGTCGGGAAAGCCAACCAGAGCACCGAGAGCGACCGGACCGGACGAGGCGAGGCGCATCACGCGGGGCTACGAGGCACGCCAAAGAGGCACACCGCCGGCCACAACCAAGGCACACAGACAGGTGCCAAGCAACAACGGCCGCCGGGTGCCGCAAACCCGGAGAGCGCGCACAGCACCCAACGAGCCACGGCACGAGAAGTGGTGCCAAGCAACACCAGCTGCCCTGCAGACGGACGAGTGCGCGCCCGGCAGCGAACCCAGCCCCTGCCGGCTACGAAACAGCCGCCGTCCGGATGGACCAGTGTGCGCCCAGAGGGTACCCAGCCCCTGCCTGCTAGGAAACAGCCGCCGTCGGGATGGACAAGTGCGCGCCCGGAGGGTACCCAGCCCCTGCCGGCTACGAACAGCTGCCGTTCGGATGAACAAGTGAGCTCCCCGCAGCGACGCCCCGCACACACAACACACAGCGCAACACACCGAGCAAGCACACCGGTAAACAGGAGCCAAGTGGCCCAGGACACCGCACACCCAACGCAGCACACCGAGCGAGCACACCGGTGACCAGGAGCCAGGGGCCCAGGACACCGCACACGCAACACAACACGTCAGGCGGGCACGCTGGTGAACAGGAACCAAGGGGCCCAGGACACCGTACACGCAACACAAAACACCGAGCGGGCACACCGGTGAACGGGAGCCAAGGGGCCCAGGACACCGTACAGGCAACACAACACACCGAGTGGGCAAACCGGTGAACAGGAGCCAAGGGGCCCATGACACCGTACACCAAACGCAACACACCACGCGGGCACACCGGTGAACAGGAGCCAAGTGGCCCAGGACACCGCACACCCAACACAACACACCGAGCGGGCACACCGGTGAACAGCAGCCAAGGGGCCCAGAACACCGTACACACAACACCACACACCAAGCGGACACAGCGGTGAACAGGAGTCAAGTGGCCGAGGACACCGCACACGCAACACAACACACCGAGCGGGCACACCGGTGAACAGGAGCCAAGTGGCCCAGGACTCCGCACAAGCAAAGCAAAGAACGGAGCACGCACACCGGTGAATAGGACCCAAGTGGCCCAGGACACCGCAATTGCAACACAACACAACACACCAAGCAGGCACACCAGTGAACAGGAACCGAGGGGCCAAGGACACCGCACACGCAACACAGCACACCAAGCAGGCACACCGGTGAACAGGAGCCAAGGGGCCGAGGACACCGCACAAGCAAAGCAACGCACCAAGCAGGCGTACCGGTGAACAGGAGCTAAGTGGCCCAAGACACCGCAGACGCAACACAACACACCGAGCAGGCACACCAGCGAATAGGAGCCAAGTTGCCCAGGACACCGCACAAGCAAAGCAAAGGACGGAGCACGCACACGGGTGAACAGGAGCCAAGTGGCCCAGGACACCACACACGCAACACAACACAACACACCGAGCGGCCACATAGGTGAACAGGAGCCGAATGGCCCAGGACACCGCACACGCAACACAACACACGGAGCGGGCACACCGGTGAACAGGAGCCAAGTGGCCCACGACACCACACACGCAACACAACACACCGAGCGGGCACACCGGTGAACAGCAGCCAAGGGGCCCAGAACACCGTACACACAACACCACACACGGAGCGGGCACAGCGTTGAAGAGGAGCCAAGTGGCCGAGACCACCGCATACGCAACACAAGACACCGAGCGGGCACACCAGTGAACAGGAGCCAAGTGGCCCAGGACACCGCACAAGCAGAGCAAAGAACGGAGCACGCACACCGGTGAACAGGAGCCAATTGGCGAGGACACTGCACACGCAACACAACACAACACACTTAGCGGGCACACCAGTGGACAGGAGCCAAGGGGCCCAGGACACCGCACACGCAAAGCAACACACCAAGCGGGCGCACCGGTGAACAGGAGCCAAGTGGCCCAGGACACCGCAGACACAACACAACACACTGAGCAGGCACACCGGCAAACAGGAGCCAAGTTGCCCAGGACACCGCACAAGCAAAGCAAAGAACGGAGCACGCACACCGGTGAACAGGAGCAAAGTGGCCCAGGACACCGCACACGCAACACAACACAACACACCGAGCGGGCACACCGGTGAACAGGAGCCAAATGGCCCAGGACACCGCACACGCAATACACCACACGGAGCGGGCACACCGGTGAACAGGAGGCAAGTGGCCCAGGACACCGCACACGCAACACAGCACACCGAGCGGGCACACCGTTGAACAGGAGTGAAGTGGCCCAGGACACCGCACGAGCAAAGCAACGCACCGAGCGGGCACACGGGTGAACAGGAGGCAAGTGGCCCAGGACACCGCACACGCAATACAACAAACCACGCGGACACACCGTTGAACAGGAGCCAAGTGGCCCAGGACACCGCACGAGCAAAGCAACACACCAAGCGGGCACACCGGTGAACAGAAGCCAAGTGGCCCAGGACGCCGCACACGCAACACGGCACACCGAGTGGGCACACTGTTGAACAGGAGCCAAGTGGCCCAAGACACCGCACGAGCAAAGCAACGCACCGAGCGGGCACACCGGTGAACAGCAGCCAAATGACCCAGGACACCGCACACGCAATACAACACACGGGGCGGGCACACCGGTGAACAGGAGCCAAGTGGCCCAGGACACCGCACACACAACACAGCACATCGAGCGGGCACACCGTTGACCAGGAGCCAAGTGGCCCAGGACACCGCACGAGCAAAGCAACGCACCGAGCGGGCACACCGGTGAACAGGAGCCAAGTGGCCCAGGACACTGCACGCGCAACACAACAAACCACGCGGCACACCGGTGAACAGGAGCCAAGTGGCCCAGGACGCCGCACGAGAAAGGTAACGCACCGAGCGGGCGCACTGGTGAACAGGAGCCAAGAGGCCCAGGACATCGCACACAAAAAGCAACGCACCGAGCGGGCACACTGGTGAACGGGAGCCAAGTGGGCCAGGACAAGGCACACACGTGCCCATGTAGGGCGGCCGATAAACAGGAAAGAATCCACACCCCATGGGTCGGACACACTGGGGCGACCCAGCCGACCAACCGGGCCAGTGGCAGGGGCGGTACCCCAAGGCCACTGGTCCCAGCCCGGCCAGGCTGCATCGCGGACCATGGCAAACGCCACCCGAGGCCATGGAAGTAGCCGGTGACAGGCGAGCGGGTACACAGTCCAGGAGGGGGTCACCCAAGCAGCGAGGCCCCGCAACTCAAGCCACAAGGGTGAGGCGGTTGTACCGTAGACGAGCGGGAGCAATATCCCTGGTGGTGAAGGATACTCCACACGGCTCAGCAGCCCCCGGAGCTGCCGATCAAAGGAGGGGGCATGTGGCCCTACCCATGGACACATGTGGGGACACTCTCCCACCTGGGACACCTGGACCGTCTGGCCGCAACACTGCCTCCCCAGGCACCTGCGGGAGCGGCTTAAGAGGCACCTGATCTAGGGCAGTGGGAGGGACAGGACGTCCCCTTGGTAATGACGCGTTCCCGTGGGGGGCCGGCCACGGGACGCCGCGGTGACACGCACAGGTGAGCAGGCAGGCAAAGCACTACGCTCACAAGGGCATCAATACGCTCGTGTCATGTGACAAAGCGTTTCAGGATCCTTGCCACTCTGAAAAAAGGGAACAAAAGTATGTACAGCAACACATTAGGTTATGTGCACATGGGGTTGAGACTGGACTGGGGTAAGGGCATCAGACAACAATAGACACTCAGTCCTAACTCGTATCCAAATCCCAGGTCCGACCCTCACAGTGGCTGGTGGGGGCGGGGGCTCAAACACAACCCATGCCCTGCTCAGTCCGGACCCTGAAACCCTGCCAATAGGGGAGGTTTTCCGCCCAGCCACAGGCGAGTTCCTGGGAACCAAGAGAGTCCAAGGCCAGTTGACGACGGCTCCCCATGCTCCCTTAACAGCAGGTCCCAACTCTTATCTGAGTGAGACATATGGCCCCGCCATTATCCCCTAGGAGTTGGTAGCTGAAAATGGGCTGTTTCAGCCAAAACTGAAATTAGCTCAAAAATATCCAAAACTGACCCCTCGTCCGGACCCGCCAGAGGTAGGGACAAAGCAACTGATCCTATGCCCTTCGAATACAAGCCCACTGGAGCCCTCACCCAACCTGGTTCCCTCGGAGGTCTTGGCATCAGGGCACCACGGGTTCGTCAAGTGGGGTCATGATGCCAAAATCACCAAAATTGGCATCATTCTCACGCGTCGCTCGCCCAGCCAGGGCGAGGCCAATGGCTCACAGGATAGGAGGCAGGACCTAGGACTTGTATTGGAGTGTACAACGTAAAATTAGGTCCGGGCTCCCTGTGGGCATAGAGAGGGGGGGCCGCCAATTGACCACACAGAGGGGTGAAATTGGGGTCCCAAAATGGGGTCATTTTGGCTGCCGAAATGAGATGAATTTTCAGGGTTGCTCCCAATTGTATATCTCCATGCCGGCTTGAAGATCGGATCCGCCATTCCATACGCAATCCACCTGGAGTCCAATCCAATCCAACCTTTGGCTCTCAAAGATCTCCATGCCACCTGGCGTGGTGACAGTCCCAATGGGGTCCACAAATGCCAAAATGGCAAAATTGCCCACACTCACTTTGGGCTAGCACCTTAACGAAGGTTGCTCCACTTCGCCCACGTGGTGTGTGAACCATGGGGACTAATATGCATAACACCCACGTCATATATGGTCCATTGGTCCATGCGTCCGGCGTGCACGGCTGGGCTGAACATAGTGCACGGCGGGCAGCAAAAGTGGAAAATTGCTCAAAATGGCCAAAAATGCGCACACTCATGGTTGGGGCAAATGAGGCACATGTCCGACTTGAACCGGAGTGTGCCATAGGATTGGTGTCAAGTCATGTGTGTCCAACAGATCTTTTGGGCGTCGCCCAACTCCTCCAGTTTTGGGAATGGCAGGGTCGCCAAGTCAGCCCATGATTTGGGATAGTCCCAAATCGCCAACATGGCGGCCACAGTGTGCCAAGCCCAAGAGGAGTTATTCGCTGTGTCCAAGATATGTTGGGCACTGAAGTATGTACCTTCATATCATACTTGGGTCATGATGTCAATTGAGCGCAACGTTGAAATGCACGGTCGCCACTTGACATCATGACGGGCCAAAAACGGCAAAATTGGCACAAAGATACACAAAAGTGCCTTGAAAGGTGCACAAATATATTATAATATCTTCGGCCTGGATCGTGCAATCAACTAATCCTTCTAAACATAATGACTTGACACCAATGACCTCCGATTCCGCATATGTGCTCCACTTGGGGCGCTTTGAAAGGTCACGAGCGCTACTTCCCAAGTGGGCACATGAAATTATGGAAAAATTGCAAAACACACACCTTGCTCCCAACGCATCGCTTCGGGATCGCCACACAAGCTTCCCTTCACGAAGGTTAGGCTTGCAATTGATCGTAGGGAGTATGGAGAAGGGGCTTGCACAATATGAGGTCCATTGCCGGGTTTGGCTTGGAGCGATGGACCCGCCAAATGGGCACGCAACACAACACAAGGCACATACTCCATATTGCCCAAAAAGGTAGCTCCCCCCACGATATGTCATGCCCCTCCAAGGGCATAACTTTGTGTCAATCGCTCAGAGGAACTCAATGAGAGTTCCTATGCAACACCAACACTCGTGCGCTACACTCAAAAGTTATCTTAACGCACGCAATATCATGGCCAAAGAGTTATAACGCAAACTCTACCCTCTTGACCATGATCCATTACGCTAGCGCGCACGTGTGGAGATGCGAGGCATATAATGCTTCCTAAATTACGTCGGGAGTATTGTGAATACATCCCACCTTTTCTTTATTGTCATTCCTCGCAAGCGGCACGAGATATGACCCTCACAAGTGGCCTCACGAATCAACTTCGTTTTGCCCATATCTCTAAGACAAATGGAGGGCAAGATAAAAGGAAAGTTGATTCGTGCATAGGGAAGCACGTAGGTCCACTGGAAAGAGGTCAAATCAAGTGCGGGGATGTCGAAGTCGAAAATCCGATTTCGACATCCTGAGAAATTCGGATTAAGGTTGCGAGTGTAAGATGTGAAAATTGCGGATGCATCAATGCAATTCCTGAAGACTTTAGAGTCTTCGTCACGATTTGCGCTAAAATATCTGTATATAACAGTTAAACAGGCGGTTACGCTAAAGTCGCGAGCTAACCGCCAGCTGTCAAAAAAGTGAATATCAGAACGGAAGCGTAAAAATTGACGGAAACAATATGAAAATAAAACCCTGTTGGTTCCTGATATTCTGATATATAAATCTCCGCTGGCTGTGCATCGGTTGCCGATGCGGGGCTATACGGCACGGAACACGCTCCCGCCGGGCTTGCACCGGGCGTCAACGGGCGCCTTCCGTACATGGGGTTAGTGGACCGGAGACCGGTCCTCCCTTCCGTACATGGGGTTAGTGGACCGGAGACCGGTTGTATGCCCTACCCTAGCCATGGGGTTCTGGGTACCGCTTCACCCCCCTCCTTAGAGCAAACCCTGGGGGGGGCTCGATAACACCCACGCATGGCAGCGGGTACCCAGGACCATTTCCTGAAGGGGAGGGGTGTCACATCTCCACCTCAGGCTGATTCGCAGGTTAGGCTGCCCAAATCGCACAGTAAGACAGGTACGATGCTGTAGCTGTTAGTAACTGCAAGTATAGTATCCAGTATCAACCCTCGGGTCCTGGCGGTGATTGTTCGGCATCCAAAGGACCTGTTAACCCATACCAGGCGCACCGGGTGCCGGCTGCTACGGTCACCACCACAGTGGCAGTGGCATACACGGCCAACATAGGCGACACACGACGACCGAGGTGGTCCCACAGGTCGAAAGCGACCACAAAGATCCATCAGGCTACCCCAAGCTTCCCAAGGCCCGCCGGCTTGGGAGAGTCCCCACGGGTCCTTCCTCGGGCGCACCATGTCCATATCCATACGACGCGAGTCCAGAGTGGTACAGCCGAACGAGCTCCTCCTTAAGGAATCCGGCATCAAGGCCGTCTTTTCCCTCGCCCTATACATGAGGGAGTCCTCATGCAGTGTGGGCGGAGGCGTCGACTCCTCAAACCACCAGTTTCCCAGGCAGACTGACCGAGGTCAGGAGCAGCGGAGGCCGCCATCCGACTGCAAGTGCGTCTGCGAGTTGGTGGCCTCACACTGGGACTGACAGTGGCGGACCACTGGGAGTGTAGTCAGGCAACTGGGCTTCCCGCCTGGCGCCATCAGGATCTCCACATCACAGCGAATAGGGCACACGGTATCACGGACACTCAAACAGAAGAAACTGTACTCAGGTACTGGTCCAGGCTGGACCTTAAGTAAATACATGTAAACGGCGACTCAGGGCGCCTTCGTAGTCGGTTCGCATCCCATCGGGGGGGAAAACAGTCCATACTTCAGTGATGGGCTGACATACAAATGCACATATCCTGGGGGGGCAGAAAATCAAAACAAGCGGGGTAAATAGGCGTGTAAACACACTCTGGACAGAGCGCCAAACCACGCCAGAGTCAGGATAAGGCAAATGCAGGAGGGTAGACAGGAAAACGCCTGAGTTCAGGCCATATATAGTCTGCAGACACACGTCGACTGGTCTGGATTCCGCAAGTGCCATGGAACCAGACCACACACCAAAAAATTGCAATGCCGATGACAGCGGCATCCGTTGCGCAACGTCGTATGGGCCTCAAGGCCCTAAGAGCTCAGAAAATATGAAGGTCAGTCGCCCTACCTTGTTTCCCAAGGATTCAGCAGGGGGGGGGGTGACAAATGGAAAAAGAGAGGGGCCATCCTCCTCTGGATTCAGCAGGGGGGGGTATATGGCCACTCTGATGGCAGGTCACCGGAAGATGTAAGAGAGCAAGCAAGTAAGGGACGATCCGTCGACCTCACAAGCGCTCAAAACGCATCAGGGGAGAGCTCAGGGCGCTGATCAGGCACCCCTGGCTGCAATCGCCCGGGTGAGTGCTGCCAAGTCCGAAACATGGATCTTGGTCTTGTGCTTGCGGATGTACTCCATGGAGGGAGTATTGACCCGCGGCACGAACGAGGAGACGGGTTCCCAGGTGTCGTGGGACGGCCCATAGCCTCGCCAACGAACCTTGAACTCCAGACCTCCGGGTGCCGAGGCTTTCAGACGCTGAGCAAGGATCTTCTCGAGTGAATAGTCGTCCTGCTCAGCATAGTCGTCGTCCGAATCAGCCTCATGTGCGGCATAGCTCAGGGACACATGCTGGCCACGGAGGTCGGGTTCCCGCACACAGAGTTGACTCTCGTGGCGCTCCCGGAACTGTCCGTGACCCACCTTGATGCGGTAGGTGTCCTCACCAATCCTGCGGACCACCTCGCCGGGTGTGAACCAGGTTCTGGTGCGGTGGGTGCCCATA
Source organism: Eutreptiella sp. 'Long Island Sound 2002' (assembly GCA_964036045.1). Lineage (NCBI taxonomy): Eukaryota > Euglenozoa > Euglenophyceae > Eutreptiales > Eutreptiaceae > Eutreptiella > Eutreptiella sp. 'Long Island Sound 2002'. Next base: position 135,723,930 of record OZ038381.1, read on the forward strand.
GGGCGGGGTCTGATCACCCACACCGGGTCTCCCACCCTGAACTTCCGCGCTGTCGAGCTTGGGGCGGACTTCTGACGCTCAGCATGCTCCTTCTCGAGCTGCTGGCGGATGTCCCGCGCCGTTTGCTCTTGCCGCGCGAAGAATTCCTTGGCATCCATAGCCATGCCATCACCAGACAAGGGAAGTCCCCTACCCAGGGGGTCCCTGCCGAACAGAATCTGGTGAGGGGACAAACCACCCGGCGTGGGTGTGTCATGATGGGCCTTCTGAGCGGGCCACATCTCCTCAAACCAGTTCCGACGTGGATTGGTGATGTGAATCTTGCGCAGCTTCTCGAACAGCTGCCGTCCAGCCACTTCAGCACGGCCGTTAGACTGGCTGAGATAGGCGACGATCTTGGCACGACGTATCCCCATGAGGGAACACATAGCCTTGAACCAGCCACCAGTAAACTGGGGCCCTCGGTCACTGCAAATGGTGCGGGGGATGTCAAAGACGGTCAGCCAATGACGAATCATCATGACTGCCAGTTCCTTGGCAAGCAGCCCCTTTTTGCGTGCCGGAACGGCTACTACGTAGCCACTGTGGCGATCCACGCAGAGAACCACACAGTCAAAGGTCTCCTTGCCAATGTGCACTTCGGGCATGGAGAAGACGTCCATGGCCACGCTCTCCATGGGCTGGTCAGGAACCGGGGTCCATTGGGCTTCCCCCTTGACGTTCCGGTTATTGGGATTGCAGGCCCGACAGACCGAGCAACCCTTCCTGACCTTCTTGATGGCGGTGTAGAGAATGATATGGTCGATCTCGAAGCGACGCTGCATGTCAAGGGCTTGCTTCTTGACCCCTGGGTGCAGCATGTGGTGGTGCCAAGCTTCACAAAGCTCGAGCACCCGGTACTCCGGTACTAGCAGCTTACCATTCCGGTAGAGCTTGCCATCTTCCTCAGTCAGCCCCTTTGGCCACTTCTGCCCGTCATCAGGGTCGGTCACAGCCCTATACTCGGCCGCAAAGGCCTCAGACTTGGCGTAGTCGTCGGTCCAGTCGTCCTGGAGGCAAGACTCCGGGAAGAGGTGCTTGTCGGACTCAGCTCCCTCAGGGGCGAGTACTCTGACCGCTCTGCCCATCCTCATTCCGAGGGGGGCATCCGCAGCCATGACGACGAAGCATTTTACACCCTCCTCCTCCATCAGGCGCTCCATTTCGATGATCTTCTTGGCTTCAGCGGTCTCAGCCTCATCACCATGGGCAGAGATATCCGTCATGCCCTTGCTGGCGGCATAGGCCCACCTGCTGAGACAGTCCGCCACCGTGTTATCCTTTCCAGGAATATACACAACCGTGAGGTCGAACTTGGCCAAGGTCTCATGCCATCTTGCCCGTCGGGAGGCGGGACCTGAGGGGGTGTCCACGTGCTCCTTGTGCCACGACTGCAGACTCTGATGGTCGGTGCAGACGGTGACGGGATGGAGGGCTATGTACCCAGCCCATTTCCTGAGAGCCATGACGATGGCATACGCCTCCTTTTCACGGGGCGTCCACGTCCGTCTCTGGCCTTCCGCCAGGACTCGGCTCCAGAAGGCCACGGGCACGTGCCTCCCGTTGTCAAGCACTTGCTCCAACACAGCGCCAACGGCGTAGTCGGAAGCGTCGGTGCGCAGGACGAACCCTCGGTCGGGATCCACGAGGTGCAGACCCACTGCGGATAGCAGCGCCTGCTTCATCCCCTCAAAGGCACGGTCGGAATCAGCATCCCAGACCAGAGGCTTCTTGGACCCCTTCTTGGTCTCCTCTCGGCTGCCCTTGAGCATGGTCGTCATGGGGGCTGCATACTCGGCATACATCTTGATATACCCCGAGTAGTAGTTGCAGAACCCAAGATACGCCCGTAGCTCAGAGACTGTCTTTGGCTTTTCCCAGTGCTCAATCGCAGCCACCTTGCCAGGTATGGGCTTTCGCTGCCCGTTCCCAACTACGTGGCCTGCGAAGACCACCTCACTTACCGCAATGGTGGCCTTGTCACTGCTGCCCGTGAGTTTGTGCCGAACCAGAAGGTCCAGCACTCGAGTGACGTCCCTCTCATGTGCCTCCAGGAGCTCCTCGTAGCTCATACTGGGGTCCCCGGACGCGATGATCACGTCGTTCACGAAGGGGTCCGCACAGTCACGCACCGGCTCAAGCAGGTTCTCCAGCATCCGCTGAAAAGCCGCATTGCCGTTGGTAACGCCCATGGGCATCACCTTCCACTGGAGAGGTCCAAGTGGAGTGCTCATGGCTGTGCAGGCACGGGACTCCTCGGCGGGAGGCATCTGATGATAACCATGTTTCAGGTCAATCACTGTGAAGATCCTCCGCCGGTGTTGTTTTTGCAGCATGTCCTCAATGAGGGGCAGCGTATAGCTGTCATGCTGCGTTTGGGCGTTCAGGCCGCGGTAGTCGACCACGAGCCGCCACTCACCTGCAACCTTCTTGGGGACGACGAAGCACGGAGAGGCCCATTCGTAGTGGCACGGCCCGAGCCAGCCTCTCTGGATGAAGTCACGGAGGATCTTCTCCATGGCCTCTTTCCTGTCGCCCCTCAGAGCAAACTCCCGGTGACGATACACACGGGGGTCCTGCTTCAGTCGTATCTTGGCCTCGCCATACGGTCCACGCACCGGTGGGGGAAACACAGGCTTACCGCTGAAGAAGGTATCACCATACTTCTGCTTCAGCCTGGCCCTCAATGCCTGGATCTTGGGGCAGTCATCGGACTCCGCCTTGGCTTTTCCGGGCACTTGAACCACGGAGCTTACTTGAGGGGTAGCGACCCCGCTCGGTTTCGGCTCAGGTGGTCTTCCCAGGTGGCCCAAAGGGCCATCTCTGGTCTTGCCTCGGAACAGATCGACGTAGGTGGGTGGGTTGCCGCCAGGCGGCTCGTCCTGGCTGGACATGTGATCCAGCACCCTCTGAACGAAGGTATTCCCATCGTAGGAACCGGAGACGATTGAGTCCACTTCCCACCAGGCTTTGTCCTGGCCTTTGCCCTCACGCTGCTTTCCCCAGTCGTGAAAGGGCTGACCCATATACCCCTGAACCAGATCCAACTCCTCTTCAGTGAGGGGGTCTTCCGATTCTTCGATGTCAACAGGGAGAATCGCAAAGCACTGCCTCCATGGCTCTGCTATGATGCGGTTGACACACACGAAGTCCGTGGCGTCGGCCTGATCAAGGCCCCCATCCACATAGTGGAATTCCGTTGGCCATCTCTGGGGTGGCATGGGCTGTCCCTTAGCGTCCTGATAGACACTCTCTCCAGCCGGTAGGACGACCTTGTTTAAGGTCATGTTGGTCAATGAGGCTACCCAATGTCGGGTACTTTCCTCCTCGGTGCATCCCATAGGAACAACCAGCACTGCCTTGGAGCGGTCCTTGCGAATCTTCGCTATCGCTCTTGGAATGTCCCATCGAGGGCAATGGATCCACATCAAGCCCTGATGCGGACCCCAGTGCTTCTTTCACGCGGAGTCCTGTGCGCTCCAGTACTTCTCACACACCCGAAGATGGGCGGAGGTTCCTGATGAGAACGCATCTAGGGCCTGATCCGAAGCTCCCAAGTCCGCGACAACTCGGCTCGCCACTTCCGGCATTACGCCGTACTCCTGGTTTGCAGGACCAGTTGGCTCAGTGTCAAGCGCGGCCACTTCAAGCTGATTGCGCTCGGGGTGGATCCATTGGCATTCCACATGGTGCTCAGGTGACGAGAGCCACGAGAGCTGGTCGTCCTGGTACAGGGTCATGGAGGCCTGGGCCGGGAGGACGCCGGAGTCCGTCTCCATCATGAAGTTGTACCCGACGATCATGTCTCAGTCCATCTCGGCCTCGTAGAAGCGACCGTGCAGGAGGATTTCCTTGCCGAGGTCTGGGTGGCTCAGCTCACGATGGTTCACGAACTGCAGCCCAATGGCCGCTTCCTTCGTGCCTCCCACCATGTACTGGCCGTTCGCCACCTTCAGCCTGACAGGTTTCCGACTGTCGGTCAGACACTCTGGTGGAAGTAAGCCAGCCTTGACCAAGCTGACTTGAGCTCCCGTGTCGACCAACACGTCGAAAACCTTTTCCACTTCCCCGCATAAGGCACGGACCTTAAGATGCAACTGTCCTGTGCGCTCCAGTACTTCTCACACACCCGAAGATGGGCGGAGGTTCCTGATGAGAACGCATCTAGGGCCTGATCCGAAGCTCCCAAGTCCGCGACAACTCGGCTCGCCACTTCCGGCATTACGCCGTACTCCTGGTTTGCAGGACCAGTTGGCTCAGTGTCAAGCGCGGCCACCTCGAGCTGATTGCGCTCGGGGTGGATCCATTGGCATTCCACATGGTGCTCAGGTGACGAGAGCCACGAGAGCTGGTCGTCCTGGTACAGGGTCATGGAGGCCTGGGCCGGGAGGACGCCGGAGTCAGTCTCCATCATGAAGTTGTACCCGACGATCATGTCTCAGTCCATCTCGGCCTCGTAGAAGCGACCGTGCAGGAGGATTTCCTTGCCGAGGTCTGGGCGGCTCAGCTCACGATGGTTCACGAACTGCAGCCCAATGGCCGCTTCCTTCGTGCCTCCCACCATGTACTGGCCGTTCGCCACCTTCAGCCTGACAGGTTTCCGACTGTCGGTCAGACACTCTGGTGGAAGTAAGCCAGCCTTGACCAAGCTGACTTGAGCTCCCGTGTCGACCAACACGTCGAAAACCTTTTCCACTTCCCCGCATAAGGCACGGACCTTAAGATGCAACTGCCGCTCGCGACCGACACGGCGCACGGCGTGCAAACTCAGGATCTCCGGCCGTTCCAGAAGCTCAACAAGCGACTGGTGCAGGTCGTGGACAATGGGCTCAGGCTGCCCATCTGCAGCAGCCAGCTGCGGTCAAGGTGATCCTCCGATACTCTCGGATAGATCTTGTAGTACATCAAACACATTCTTGGTCGCGAAGGACGGACGGGTGCAAAGGTTCGTGCCTTCACTTGCCCTCACCCCGCCTCTGCAACTGGGTGCCGGACCGGGCCTTCCGCCCGCGGCAGTCCCTTTGTGCTTATCGACTCCCGACTGGGAGGGTTCGGCGCTTCCCACGTCACCATCCTGCGACCGCCCTAGCTTGGGCCCTTGGCTGCAGGGGCTCCGCTAGGGGGCGTTGGTTGTGGAAGTAGGGGTGTTCTCCTCCGCATCAACCTCGTTGAAGCCCTTCTTCCCTCCCCCTTTCTTACCCTTCTTGTCCTTGTCCTCGTTCTGGTCATTCTGGTTGTTCTCCTTGTTCTTGTTGTGCGACCTGGGGACCCAGTTCCGCTTGATCTCCTGGATCTCTTTGGCCAACTCGGTCCCCGCCGACGACATCAGCTTGGCCAGCTCGTCCTTGTCGACCTCCACTTTGGCTTCCCGGATACCCGCGGGCGCACGCTTCTTCGACCCGTGCGCCTTCTTGTAAGCCTCCGTGTCGGCCTTGTGGGTGGGGCATGTTCGGTGGTCATGGTTGAAGCCTTTCTTCCTCCCAAAACACACGACACAGCCGTGCGGGTGAGCTCGTATGAACTCCGCAAAGGACAGCGGAGGGTCGCCAACGCGGCGAGGGTCCCTCTTCTCCTTCTTCTTCCAACCCGGCTGCAGGGGCTTCCAGCTTCCCCGGTTGTTCCCCGCGCTCAGGTTGTTGGCCACGAAGGCGCAAACGGCCACCTCGGCGGGCTCATCGTCGTCGTCATCGTCGATGAGAGTCTCATCGCCGTCGGCTCCCGCTGGGTTAATGGGAGGTTCCCCGCCAGGTCCCTCGCCAACGTAGTTGACGTCACGGTCGCCGGGCCTCAACCCGCGGGTGTGGTGGAGGTTCCGGTACTCCTTGAGCTCCTCCTCTCCAACCCACTCCAGGATCTCGTCGCAGCTCATCCGCGCCGGGATGGCCTGCAGACGGATGGTCTGGCTGCTCAACTCACACTCGTCAAGACGCCACATGGCGGTCTTCTCGCGATCGCCCGAGACGGTGATGAGGAGAGCGTTCCGCAGGGAGTGCCGTTTCACATCTCGGGCCACGTTCTTCCTCGTCCAAGCCACCACGTTCGTATGATACTCTTTGGGGAGCATCATCTTGACCGTGTGGTTGGACTTGGCCCGCTTGGATTCCTCCTTGGTGACCCTCTTGATCCATGCTTCCGGCAGCATGGAGAGCAGGCGAGCCTGCTCGTCACCCTCGTTCCAATCCTCCACGTTGCGGCGGAGGAGGGTGTAATGCCCTCGGAAGTCTCGCCAGTCCCGTAGGCGAATCTCCCGTCCATCATGCTGAAGCTTGATGGACTTCCACCGCTTGGCAGCCACCTGCGGAGCGTCCACCCGCTCCTGCTCGTTGAGCCACTTCTTGCCTTCCTTGAGGGTCTTGATTCTCCCCTCCTTGGTCGCCGTGAAGTATGGCTCTCCGAGCACTTCCGGCAGGCGGTACCTGAACCGTCTGAAGACATACTTCTCCGCATCAGCGGGATGCATGTCCTCAGTAACGGTTACCCCCCAATCGTCCAGCTTCTCCAAGAAGCGGTCGAGGTTGAGGGGGCTGCCGTCGTACATGGGGGGCTTGATGTTCTTCACGTCTTCCCACACGGCGGCATCCGCGGCCTTAGAGACCATGAACGCCGGCCGCGAGGTCGACCGAGGTTCGCATCGGCCTCTCTCACGGACTCCCACGGCCGCCGCGTCCATCTCCTCCATGGAATCCCTGTGGATACGCCGCGGTTCCTCCATGTACGCTGAACCCAGATGTTCACGCCGTACTCCTTCCATGTATGCCTCCTCATCACGGCGCCGGCAGCTGCGTTCAGCGGCCTCCCGTCGTACACCACGCGGCGGGCTGATGTCGAACCCCTCCAGGTCCAGGTCCAGGTCCTCACCTTCGCCGACATCCCACTCCACGTCTCCTCTGGGGACCTCATCCCTGAGTCCACCATAACGTCCACCAGCCATTGGGATTGGCTCCAGGGCTGGTGCGGGGCGCCAGGGGCGTACCGGTGTCCGCGGTGGAGCACGGCGGTTGCGGTTCTCCGCGCTGAGCCACTCATCACGCCAATCCTCACTGCCACTGCCGGGCGGCACGCGCTCGTTGCGGCGGCCCGCGCTGTGGCGAGAGGGGGCGGTGAGAGAGGGGGCACTGGCGCTGGGGCGACTCCTGGGGGCTCCGCCGGGGGCGTGGGGTCTGCCTGGACCTGGTCTGGGTCCCCAGCCGTCGTCCGACGAGCCAGAGTCCAGGGGTGGGTGGTCGCTGCCGACGCTCCCACGGGCTTCCAGCGCGTCCAGCTTCTGCTGCAGGCCGCTGATAACCGTGTTCAGCGACCTGGTCTCGGCCCTGGCGATGTCCAGCTCTCTCCGCCCGCGCGCGGCGACCCCGGCGATGCGAGTCATCTCGCCCTTGCCAGTGTCTACCTCGCGCTCGAGGAACTGGACCCTCCTGCGGAGGTAGACAATCCACCGCCAGGTGGTATCCGGGTCGCTGTTCCCTGGTGGGTCGTCGGGGTCTCCAAGGGGTCCTCCAGGAGGGCCTTCGCCGGGTCGGCCCGGTCCAGGGGGTCCTCCCCCGCCCGGTGGTCCGCCTCCAGGGGGTCCACTTGGTGGGCGTCCTCCAGGGGGTCCTGATGGTCCTCTGCCAGGGGGTCCCGGTGGGTCTCCGCCGGGTCGCCTCGGTGGGTCCGAGGATGGGCGCTTCTTCGTGATGCCGAAGTCCATGTTGTCATCGTCGTCCATGTCGCCCCACCTGGGCGTCTCGGTCTCGGAAGACTCCGAGCTCCGGTCGGGAGGAGGGAGATCCTCATCCTCACCTTCCGGTTCCATGGGGACATCTCCGCCTCCTCCGCCTGTCCAAGCCACCACTTGGCGATGTCGGCGGCCTCGTTCATCCCCGTCGCTGGCGGTGAAGAAGGAGTCACTGTCGTGGGGGTGTCCGCCCGCTGGCCTCCGTGGCCTCTCGGGGGTCTTTTCCTTACCCTTCATCCGTCGGTGGGCGGTGGGGCCACTGCTCCCACTGCTGCCCGTGTCGGCCTCGTCCAGCGTCATCTTGGAGGAGGCGTCCCCTTCGAAAAGCTTTCGAAGGGTCTCCACTCGTGATCCTCCCGGGGGAGTCTCGCGGCGGTGTTTGGCCTCTGCCTCCTCCATTGCGGCGGCGGTGGCTGCGGCAGCCCGCATTTCGGCTTCATCCCAAGCACGAGCCGCCTCGGCATCCCGGGCCTGCTGCAGCCGCGCCTTCTCCGCTTCCAACGCCGCTAACTCCGCCTCCGTCCTGGCCCTCTCCTCAGCGACCTTCCGTCGCGCGGCCTCAATGGCGCCCTTCTTGGCGGCGTCCGCCTGGGCCTTGGCCGTCGCTTCGGCGTGGGCCCCTTCCTCCGCCTCCTTCTTTGCCCTCTCTTGGGCAAGCCCCTCTTCCAGCGCCTTCACCTCGGCCTCCTTGCAGGCAATGGCCTCCTGCGTCAGGCGGGCTTCCTCGTCGGTTGCCCTGATCCAGGCAGCCACTGCCTCATGGGCGGCCGCAGCCGTGAGACCGGTCGCGATGGCTGCCACGTTCGAGGCGTGGTAGCCCATGCCTCTGCCCCACTCGGTGGCCTCCTCATGGGCGATGCCGACGGCGCCCTCCACAGCAGCGTTCTGCTGTGTGGCCCGTTGCCGGGCAACCCGAAGGTTGCAGGGCACCCCACAGGCGCGCTCACAGGCGCGCGCCACGTCCCTTTGGACGGGAGCGGCGCTGCTGCTGGAGCTGGCCTGGTCAGCCGGCATCCTCCCGCGATGGGCCGACTCCACGTCGCTGCTGGGGCCTGCTGGGGCCTGCTGGGGCCTCAGGAGCAGCGGACGGGGCTTGGCCTTGGTCTGCTTGGCGACTTGGATGAAGTCGCCAAGGGTGGCGTGGCCGGGGTGGTGACCACCATTGGCCCGTTGGGGACTGGGGGCTGGGGTTCCACCCCTGGCGCCTTGGGCGGCTTCTGCGGCCAGGGACTCCTGGTACTCCCGCCACTTCCGGTCCCGCTTCCTGTCCCTGGCGGACCGCTTCTCCTTCCCCGGAGACGCGCTGCTGCTGGCCTGCAGCCTGCGCTCGCTCCCCGGTTCCGGGAAGTTCTTCTGGATCATGTCCCACATGGAGACGTTGATCGAGGCGCCCGACGGGTACTCGATGGGCTTCTCGTCCTCCTCAATCCTGTCGGGGCGCAGCCCTTCGCCGGGCCTGTCCGGCCGGGTCCAGGTCCTCCAGCGCCTCTGCTGGAAGCGGAAGGCAAACCCTTCCGCCAGCAGCCAGTCCTCCACGGCCTGCAGGCGGTCGGGGGCCATGTCCGTGCGGAGCTCGAAGCTCCCGGGCATGCCGCCTTCGCACTCGGGGTGGCTGTGGCGGTAGTGCTGGTCCCAAACCAACCCACGCAGTAGGTGCGCTGCATGGGGGTGGGGCCGCGGCCACGTCTTGCCCGCTTCTTGCCAGTTTACCATGGCAGCGGGGGGCGTACTTGGTCTTGAGGTCCTTGGTGTGCACTCGTTCCACTCAACGAACTGGTGGTTGTTGTTGAGGCGGGTGCTGCAGCACTGGACTGGGAGTGCGGCTGGTGCTGGTCAGCCGGTGGTTGTGGAGGTGGTTGACGCGGCCTTGCTGGTCGGCCGATGGGACTCGCTGATGCAGGAGTCCTGGTCTGTGCACCTCCTTCACGGTCGCGGCGCGGTCAGGGCGATGCTCAGGACGGCGCTGCGGGCTCCGTGACGAACTCGGCGCTGTCGCTGGGCGGCGCTGCGAGCCGCTGCGCTGCGCTGCGAGTTGCGGCGCTGCGCTGCGAGCTGCGAGCTGCGAGCTGCGAGCTGCTGCGCCGCTCTGCTCGGGTTTGGTGGCCCCGAGTGGCACGCGAGGGATGGGTAACCCCGCGGCGGTGAAACGCTCTTGACGCGTTCCCGTGGGGGGCCGGCCACGGGACGCTGCGGTGACACGCACGAGTGAGCAGGCAGGCAAAGCACTACGCTCACAAGGGCATCAATACGCTCGTGTCATGTGACAAAGCGTTTCAGGATCCTTGCCACTCTGAAACAAGGGAACAAAAGTATGTACAGCAACAAATCAGGATATGTACACATGGGGTTAAGACTGGACTGGGGTAAGGGCATCACAGGACAGGGGACACTCAGTCCTAACTTGTATCCCAATCCCAGGTCCGACCCTCTCAGTGGCTGGTGGGGGCGGGGGCTCAAACACAACCCATGCCCTGCTCAGTCCGGACCCTGAAACCCTGCCAATAGGGGAGGTGTTATGCCCAGCCACAGGCGAGTTCCCAGGAACCAAGGGGGCTCCAAGGCCAATTGACGATGCCTCCCTATGCTCCCCTAACGGCAGGTCCACACTCTCCTCTGAGCCAGAGATATGGCCCCGCCATTATCCCCTAGGAGTTGGTAGCTGAAAATGGGCTGTTTCAGCCCAAACTGAAATTAGCTCAAAAATCTCCAAAATTGACCCCTCGTCCGGACCCGCCAGAGGTGGGGACGAGGCAACTGACCCTATGCCATTCGAATACAAACTCCTTGGAGCCCTCACCCAACCTGGTTCCCTCTGAGGTCCCGGCATCAGGGCACCAGGGGTTCGTCAAGTGGGGTCATGATGCCAGAATCACCAAAATTGGCATCATTCTCACGCGTGGCTCGCCCGGCCAGGGCGAGGCCAATGGCTCACAGGATAGGAGGCAGGACCTACGACTCATATCTGAGTGTACAACTTGTAATTAGGTCCGAGCTTTCTGTGGGCAAAGAGAGATGGGGCCGCCAATTGACCACACGGAGGGGTGAAGTTGGGGTCCCAAAATGGGGTCATTTTGGCTGCCGAAATGAGCCAAAATTTGGGGGTGCTCCCAATAGTATATCTCCACGCCGGCTTGAAGATCGGATCCGCCATTCCATACGCAATCCACCTGGAGTCCAATGAAGATTCCCATGCCTTTGGCTCTCAAAGATCTCCATGCCAAATGGCGTGGTGACAATCCCAATTGGGTCCACAAATGCCAAAATGGCAAAATTGCCCACACTCACTTTGGGCTAGCACCTTAACGAAGGTTGCTCCACTTCGCCCACGTGGTGTGTGAACCATGGGGACCAATATGCATAACACCCACGTCATATATGGTCCATTGGTCCATGCGTCCGGCGTGCACGGGTGGGCTGAACATAGTGCACGGCGGGCAGCAAAAGTCGAAAATTGCTCAAAATGACCAAACATGCGCACACTCATGGTTGGTGCAAATGAGGCACATGTCCGACTTGGACCGGAGTGTGCCATAGGATTGGTATCAAGTCATGTGTGTCCAACATATCTTTTGGGCGTCGCCCAACTCCTCCGGTTTTGGGAATGGCAGGGTCGTCAAGTGAGCCCATGATTTGAGATAGTCCCAAATCGCCAACATGGCGGCCACGGTGTGCCAAGCCCAAGAGGAGTTATTCGCTGTGTCCAAGATATGTTGGGCACCGAAGTATGTACCCCCATATCATACTTGGGTCATGATGTCAATTGAGCGCAACGTTGAAATGCACGGTCGCCACTTGACATCATGACGGGCCAAAAACGGCAAAATTGGCACAAAGATACACAAAAGTGCCTTGGAAGGTGCACAATTATATTATAATATCTTCGGCCTGGATCGTGCAATCAACCAATCCTTCTAAACATAATGACTTGACACCAATGACCTTCGATTCCGCATATGTGCTCCACTTGGGGCGCTTTGAAAGGTCACGAGCGCTACTTCCCAAGTGGGCACGTGAAATTATGGAAAATTGCAAAACACACACCTTCCTCCCAACGCATCGCTTCGGGATCGCCACACAAGCTTCCCTTCACGAAGGTTAGGCTCGCAATTGATCGTAGGGAGTATGCAGAAGAGGCTTGCACAATATGAGGTCCATTGGCGGGTTTGGCTTGGAGCGATGGACCCGCCAAATGGGCACGCAACACAACACAAGGCACATACTCCATATTGCCCAAAAAGGTAGCTCCCCCCACGATATGTCATGCCCCTCCAAGGGCATAACTTTGTGTCAATCGCTCATAGGAACTCAAGGAGAGTTCCTATGCAACACCAACACTCGTGCGCTACACTGGAAAGTTATCCTAACGCACGCAATATCATGGCCAAAGAGTTATAACGCAAACTCTACCCTCTTGACCATGATCCATTACGCTAGCGCGCACGTGTGGAGATGCGAGGCATATAATGCTTCCTAAATTACGTCGGGAGTATTGTGAATACATCCCACCTTTTCTTTATTGTCATTCCTCGCAAGCGGCACGAGATATGACCCTGACAAGTGGCCTCACGAATCAACTTTGTTTTGCCCATATCTCCAAGACAAATGGAGGGCAAGATAAAAGGAAAGTTGATTCGTGCATAGGGAAGCACGTAGGTCCACTCGAAAGAGGTCAAATCAAGTGCGGGGATGTCGAAGTCGAAAATCGGATTTCGACATCCTGATAAATTCGGATTAAGGTTGCGAGTGTAAAATGTGAAAATTGCGGATGCATCAATGCAATTCCTGAAGACTTTAGAGTCTTCGTCACGATTTGCGCTAAAATATCTGTATATAACAGTTAAACAGGCGGTTACGCTAAAGTCGCGAGCTAGCCGCCAGCTGTCAAAACGGTGAATATCAGAACGGAAGCGTAAAAATTGACGAAAACAATATGAAAATAAAACCCTGTTGATTCCTGATATTCTGATATATAAATCTCCGCTGGCGGTGCATCGGTTGCCGATGCGGGGCTATACGGCACGGAACACGCTCCCGCCGGGCTCGCACCGGGCCTCAACGGGCGCCTTCCGTACATGGGGTTAGTGGACCGGAGACCGGTCTTCCCTTCCGTACATGGGGTTAGTGGACCGGAGACCGGTTGTATGCCCTACCCTAGCCATGGGGTTCTGGGTACCGCTTCAGTAAGACCTTCTTCCTGCATTGTCAAAGGAGGAATCCCGAGCTCCCGAAGATACCTACCTACCTACCTCGCCATTGTGCATTCTTCGTGCCCTGTGTACCTTCTTTAATTTGGACTGCAAAGGGGTTGTTACCCTACGGGTGAACTAAAAGAGAAGAGGAAAACTTGCAGGCAAACTAAGAAGGAAGAGGAGAAACAGGGGATCATCTGGTCTTCTGCTTAGCTAACCTGCCTGCTACGTGCCCATCAAGCATTGTTCATTTGTGTGCATTCTTAGTGCCTTGCCCATCATGCAACATTTATAGAGTTCCCTAGGTAGTGAAGTTAGTGCTTTGTGTTAGGTTCCTTCACTACCTAGAGAACATCATAATAGAAAAACGTTCGTTTTGCAATCCGTCCTTAATAGGGAAATGCAGGTTCCTCTCTTCCATTTTCCCCTGATTTCCCATTTGAAAGAACCCCAAATTCCTCATTTTAGCGTTCTTTTTTCAACCCGCAATCTTCCATTTATATCCTTTTATAAGCGACAGTTCCTCCTTTTATAGCCCTTGGGACACGTCGCAATTGCTCCTTTCACACCCCTTTGTCGCCCTTTTTTCTTCCCTTGGCAATTTCTTCACTAGGAGAAAGAATATCCTCAATTATTGCACCAAAGGTTGTCATGAAATCCTGCAGGTTTTCTAGGTAAAAAACAGGACCACAGCAGCAAGTAGAGCATGAAGAGGATAAGGATCGAATCACTGAATAGTTATGAAATCCAATGTATCACAGAAGGGCTGCAGATAACAAGAAATGTAGTGCATAGACAAAAGCAAGTCTAAATACAATGCATTCAACATAATAGATGATTATAAAAGACATCACTGGCTGCAATCTGGCTTCAAGGATAGCTCCAAGCACTTCATGTGCACTGATTTGGATTCAATGGAGTGTGGTAGGTATCAGGGGAATAGGAGTTGGGCCGGACACAGGATAAGGCTGGGCCAGCATCGCCAAGCAACTGAATTCAGAATCGGTTCGAAAGTAGAACCACAATAAGTAGTGGAAACAGTTGCGTATAGGGGTTTTAAGGTGGGCGACCACTAGGCTTAACCTACAAGGCCGAAGGCATGATATGCCTACTTGAATTTGGTATAACCTCCATGAAAGAAGATACCTCCGCTCACTTGGGTGGTAGGGTTGAACTTCATGGAGGAGCTAGGGTTATAACCCTAGTTACTTTGAGAAAGTGTACTTCAAGCTTCAAAAGAGTGATCAAAATGAATAAGTGTTAGTCTTCATTATTTCCCGAGGATTAGGGGGGGCTTGGCCTGGATCAAGTACCACAAGAAAGACATGTAGTGACGTTTTCTTACTCTCCCCTGGAGTACTAGTCGATCAATCCAGTAGGACCAAGGAGAAAAGGCTCAAATTACCCTGAAATGACCTTACAAAATGCTTGAAACTAGCATATGTGACTCTTATCAGGTTCATCGAAGCTTATCGGACTCTAGGTACCCTTGGAAAACAGTCCAATGTACCGAGTATGATGTCCGTTCGAAGGGGCATTCCTCAAAAGTCGCTGGCGTGAGGCGAAAACGTTTGGCACAAATGGGGGGGTAGAGGCGATTGAACCCAGGACCTCTTCCCTAGAGTATACATGTTTGCGCACTAGGATATGGTCGAATGCCCTAATGTGGACGGCCATCCCTGTATATACACCGTTTTAGTAAACGTCCTGACCAAGGGTCAGGGCGCAGCAATACTCTGGATGGAGTGCACAAGACTGCAGGGGCTGAAGAAAATAGAAAAAGGAACCAACAGGGAGTGAATCGTGGGGTTTAGCGATTTGAGAAGTCAAATCGCTAAAATTAGACGTAAAGTGGTTAGAAATAGTCATTTATAGTCTAAACCTTACAGTTTCAGACAAGCAAAACAGAGCCGCGCTTAAACACAGAAGCTATGGAAGCCAAACGGTCATACAGAAAGAAGCTATGAGGCGTGTTGTCAAAGTTTTTCAAAAAAAATTTTTGCACAGTTGCATCAAAACGTTTATCAACTTTAGGTAAAAGAGTGGAACAAACAGCCACACAACAGAGCAGGCGGACAGATGGCCACCCAGGTATGTTACTGTCAGGACACACGTATGCATTGTGTTCAGGGTCGGGATAA
The DNA here is from genome assembly GCA_964036045.1 of Eutreptiella sp. 'Long Island Sound 2002'. NCBI lineage: Eukaryota > Euglenozoa > Euglenophyceae > Eutreptiales > Eutreptiaceae > Eutreptiella > Eutreptiella sp. 'Long Island Sound 2002'. Next base: position 135,739,013 of record OZ038381.1, read on the forward strand.
ACAAACGTTGCTTGTTATTTTGTTTTGGAAAATCAACCAACGAACGAACGAACGAAGGAACGATGGAAATAAAGAAACATTGTTTGTTAATTTTTTCCTTGTAAACGTCGTTTTGGTTTGCTTCTAATGGTTTGCTTGCTTCTATTGCGCCCCATCCGATTGGTGCTTCCTTCTCATGTACAAGAAATGAAGCTTGTGCTTTTTTTCCAAGAGTAGGCTCAGAACGTTTCTTTTCACAAAAGAATGTTGCAGATTTTGCTATGATAATGTGTGACATACAGAGATGAAAAAATGTAACGAATGGGCAACACTAGTGTAGACCAGGGCAAAGAACGCAAAAACAATAGACAGGCATTCTCTGCAGCTCTGTAAATTGCGTCAAATTTCAGGAACATGTAAAGGGGAATTAAAATCAAAAAAACTTCGCGTCCGCTTTTTGTGGACATCGACAGAGCCTCGAAGGTCCAGGAATGTCGTTTTGGGATGCTGGAGTCGTCTTGACCACTACTTGAGCAACAGAATTTGATTTCAGAATGTAGTCGCAAAAGATCGCGTTGGCTTTTTGTCGAATCTTTCGGGTCGGCAATCGTCAAGCAAGGTGTTTTCTGGTTGCAGGAGGCCTCGCAGACACCGCTGGAAGGTCAGATCTTCATTTTCGGAAAGTCATGGTAAAAGGTCCCGTCGGCTTGTTATCGAAATCTACAAATCCTTGCTCGTCAAGAAAGGTGTTTTCTGGGTGCACAAGGCTTCGCCCTCAATACTGGCACATGTGTATTTGATTCTGAGACAGCGCAGTGAAAGTTTGCGGCGGGGGGGGGGTGGGGGCAACAAGACGCCAAGGCCCAAGGCACCCGAAGCCGGAAAACACGCAAGACAGGAGACAACGGGGCACACAGAGGGGGGGGGGGAGGGGGAAAAAAGAGGGGGGAAGGGGGGGGGGGGGGCAAAAGGCCCCAAGGCCCAAGGCACCCGGGGCCGGAAAACACGAGAGCAGGACACAACGGGGGCGCAACGGGGGGGGAGAGGGGAAAAAGGGAAAAATCAAAACAAAAAAAAACCCAAAAACAACCACAAACGGGGCAACCTGAGCCCCGGGGGGGCCAAACAAGCAAAGGGCGCACCAAGAAAGGCCAAAGGAAAGGTGAGGCGCACCAGAACGTGCCCAGGAGGTCGGCCCGCCCGACCCAGCCGAAGCAGGGCATACACACGCACACGGGCGCGGGACCGGGGCGTGGCGTCCTCCGACCCAAAGGGCGGTGTCGGCGTCCACAGGAAACAGTTCCGGTGCACCAGCCGAGTCCCCCGTCGCAAGACGGACGGTACCGGAAACCGGACGCGTCAGTGACCGGGTCCACACACGCCAAACCATAGCAGCGCACGCAGCTCAAGACCGAAGCCGGAGGGACCCGCCAGGGACGACACCATCGCGGGGCCCCGAACGGGTACGGCGCGGAGCCAGCCCAGCGCCCTTGCCTCGGCAGGGGCCAGTGGCAGCCACAATGAGCCTGGCTCTCGGCCGGCCTCCAGGTGCCCCGCGCAGCCACTCAGTAAAGCCGGGGGCGACAGCCCCCGGGGTGGGGAAAGGCACCACGGCGACAGGAAAGCCCACCGGAGCACCGAGAGCGACCGGACCAGAGGAGGAGCGCCGCACCAACGCGGGGCCACGAGGCACGCCAGAGAGGCACGCCGCCGGCCACAACCACAGCACGAGGACAGGTACCAAGCCACAACGGCCACTGGGTGCCGCGAACCCGGGAAGCGCGCACAACACACGACGGACCGCGGCACGGGACAAAGTGCCAAGGACAGCCGGGCCCACACGCCCGCACGCCGCACCCACAGCCAGTGGGAAGCGGGCCTCGGCAGCACGCCCGAAAGGACGGGTGGTCGGGGGTGGGAGAGCGCCCATCCCCGGACGCTCCACACCCAAGCAAGAGGCGCCCCCCCCCGTGCGCCCTGGTGCCGCCCCCACAGCGCGCAAAGCCAGCTCGCAAGAGCGCGCGCTGTGGGGTTGGTGACGAGTCCCCACGCCCGCACCCCCCGCACTCACAGCCAGTGCCCACCCAAAACTACCTCCACCTCACAGAGGAGGACATGCCCGGCATCCAGCGATGCTTCTTCCGCACCCTCGACTACCTCCAGCAAACACACCCGCATGTCCTGGAGCAGATATGGCCAACCCCCGGGTAACTCACGTGCCCGCGCCGCCGAGACAACGCCGCCACACCAGCACCAGCACGCACGGATCATGAGGGAAAACGCGCGCACACGCCCGGTGCCCGAACCCGCACCCTCGTTCTCGCTACTTGCAGGACCCAGCATCATACGCCCGCCCTCGAAGCCCAGGACCCTCCGCCGTCTCCCACAGCCCTCTCCTCCGCCTCCGACTGCACAACCTCGACCACCACGACCACCTCATCCACCACCACCACCACGTCCTCATCCAGCACTCCACCCCCAAGGCCGCGGGGGACACCTCCCAAACGGGCCTTCAAACCCGCCCCCACCGCGAGCAACCCCGCCGCCGCCAAGGCCCACGCCCCGAAGAGGCCCAAACCCGCGACCCAGCCGAAACCCAAGACCGCCGCCAAACAGCCACCCGAACCCGTCAGCGCGCCACGACCGCAACCCGCAGCCAAGCCCAAACCCAAGTCCAAACCCGGCGCCACGACGGCAGCGCGAGCCCGACCCCCCGAGGACGTCCTCTATGACATTCGGCCCCAGCCGTCCCAGGCCCGGAGGCAGCAGCGCCCAGCACGGCGCCCCCCCACCGTCACTGACGCCGCCGCCAGCACCTTCATAGCGGAGCGCGCCGCGGCCGAAGCACGACGCACCTCTTCCCGCCACCTCTCAAAGCCCGCACCCCAGGCCCACGGACCGCCCTGACCATGCCAGAACGACGCGAGGATCCGCCAGCAGCGTCCCCGCCCCCCTACCAACCCTCGATGACAGCCCACATACAGCGCATGCCCCACTACCGCCGCCGCCGCGAGTCCCCGCCCAACCCCGAGGCGGGGACCGTGCGCGCACACCCGCGGGTCCACATCCGTGCGCGCCCCCACTCCCCGTGCACCCCCACGGAACAGGACTACGAGGAATCCCCCAGGCCCGCCACCGCCACCGGTCCCCACGACCCCGTCACACCCATTCACGCCCACTCCTCCGCCCAAGACCGCAGGCCCGCCCAGGGACAGTGGTGGCAGCACTGGACCCACACGCAGCTCTGGGAGCTGCGAAAGTGGGCCCGGGGAGAGCCCTCCCTCGAGAGCCTAGTCCATCGGCCCCGGAAGGCATCGGTGGAGAACTGCCGCCTCTGTCCGGCGGGGGGGTGGATGCCGCAGGCCGCATGGGAAGCCATGCTGGCCGATGCGCTCCACCCCCTGGGAGTCCACCCCCGCAACCTCCCCGCGCCCCAGGACCACCCGTATGTCCTCAGGCGCCTGCGAGACACTCCAGGAGACACAGCGAGACGGCATCCACCTGTGGGACATCACCCGAAGCCCAGCCCCGCACAAACACACCCCCTCACCACCCCACAGGCGTCGGCGCACCGACACCGGCGGCACCAACAGCACCCCAGGAGCCCTGCGCACCACACAACACGACGCGCCTGACCCCCCGGCCAGCGGCACCGCCACCTAACCCCGTTACTCAGCAAACCACCACCACGGGGCGCCACGCGAGGCCCCGCCCAGAAGTCATCAAACGAACCGGACGCCGAAGGATGCCAACGCACACGACAACGGGCACCACTACGCCCAAAGGCACCGAAACCAGGCCCACTACCGTCGCAACCGCCTAACCGAGCCAAAACCCAAACACAAATCAAACCGAAGCCACACCCCGAAACCGCTAACCCTTGACACCTAACTAGGCCCGCCGAGGGAACAACGTAACCACAGCCCACACCCATAGCCCACACAGCCGCCTAACCAGCCAGCACCAGAAGCAAAGAGACACCTCACCAAACCCACCCTGGCCCAAGCCCGTGTACATCAGGACGCGCGAGCCGCACCCCTGGGGCGCGAGCGCCGCCACAGCACCGACGACACACGCCAGAGGACACAACACTATTGCACCGCCGCACCAGCTGCCCGTGCCTCTGCCTACAGTGTACGCGCGCCCTGTTTTTCTGTTTTTTCCATCAAAAAAAAACGAAAATTAGGGGGGGAGGAAAAGGGACACAACCACCCATGGCACACGCGCACCGCACACAGCGCGCACACCGGTGAACGGGAGCCAAGTGGCCCAAGACACCGCACACGCAACGCAACACACCGAGCGAGCACACCGGTGAACAGGAGCCAAATGGCCCAGAACACCGCAGACGCAACACAGCAAACCGCGCGGACACACCGGTGAACAGGGGCCAAGCTGCCCAGGACACTGCACACCTGTAGGGCGGCCGAGGGACAGGAAAGAACCAATACCCCATGGGTCGGACGCACTGGGGCGACCCAGCCGACCCACCGGGCCAGTGGCACAAGCGGTACTCCAAGGCCACTGGTCCGAGCCCGGCCAGGCTGCATCAGGGACCATGGCAAACGTCACTCGGACCCATGGAAGCCACCGGTGACAGGCGAGCCGGTACACAGGCCAGGAGGGGGTCATCTGCCAAGCAGAGTGGCCCTGCAACTCAAGCCACAGGGCTGAGGCGGTCTTACCGTAGACTAGCGGGAGCAATACCCCTTGTGGTGAGAGATACTCCACACGGCTGGGCAGCCCCCAGAGCTGCCGCCCAAAGGAGGGGGCATGTGGCCCTACCTATGGACACATGTGGGGACACGCTCCCACCTGGGACACATGGACCGGGTGGCCGCGACAATGCCTTCCCAAGCACATGCGGGAGCGGCTCAAGAGGCACCTGACATAGGGCAGTGGGAGGGACAGGGCGTCCCCTTGGTAAGACCTTTTTCCTGCAATGTCAAAGAAGGGGACCTGAGCTCCGGAAGACACCTACCTACCTACCTACCTTGTACACGCACTCCCATATTGTAGCTCACGGTACAACGCGCCCGATCTCTTGCCCAAACGCTGCATTGTTCGAATCTCTAATAGACGATGCCGCTCAATGGTGCTGACAAAGGAAGACAAGGCCAATGTCGCAAGACTGGTGGCGGTATGTGTTATTCTCCAAGCCCTGCAGGCATGCGTTGTAGTCCCTCGAATTTAGTCTTCGTTCGAATCTTCGAATCCTCCAACAAACTCTCGTTCGAAGATTTTTCTTCGTTCGAATATTCGAATCTTCGTTCGACGATATTTTTCGAATCTTTCGCGCTGTGCTCATGAGTTGCTTCAGGCGCACCTAACTTCTGCCCCAGCGTCACGATCAGCGCCAGGAACACCTTCCCAGAGTAGTACACAACTGGCTCAGCACCCAGCGCTGCAGCGTTCAGCAGACTTGGAGCCGTCACCATCCCCTTCTTGCCGTTTGGATGACCCGCTAGATTTTGGATACCCCAGGATTCAGAAGAATATGATCCGGATTACGTGGTGGTGAACGAAGTGTTCGATGTCAGCGCCGAGTTCGACACTTGCCTCCAGGTAATCGTTGAATCCGGAGTCACCCGTGCCTACCTTGACCTCATTCTAGGGAAATCCGTACCCAATCCGCATACGGGTGGGGCAAATGTACATCAACGGGCCGCTTGAAAGGCGTCAAGGTCACCGCTCAGGCGCGGGGTGGTGGTGAGGCAGCATAGACGGTCGAAGGAGCGCAGCAAGCAGAGGGAGTACGACAAGTGCAAAGCACAACACCGGCGAAGTGGCAGACGGTGCTCCAGGCAGCAGTCACAGCAGGAGTGCACCATGGCTACATGGGAGGGGGCATTCCTGAATGAGAGGTACCGCATTTACACTGCAGCTGAGCGCTTTTGACCATGCATGCGTCCTGTACGTTTTTCTTCGAAAAACATTCTTCGTTCGAAGAAAAAAAGGTTCGTTCGAACATTGGAATCTTCGAACGAAGATTGTATTCGAAGTCTTTTACCGCTCCACTGCCCACAGGTTGCAGCAAAGCAAACCAGCGCCGTTGGCCTCAGGTGGAAGCTTCAGCTACCAAGTCGTGGAATTGAGACGACTGTGAATGCGGGCAGCCTGCTCAAGGACCTCCTAACGAAGCCTGTGAGAGCACTGACGTTCCGCGGAGCACTCGAAAACCATGAAGAAGGTCGCAGAAAGGTGAAGTCGATGCCAACATGGGTCAACCTGAGCCAGGGTGGTTCCACGTTGCATTCCCCTGAGGCAACCGACAAAAAAGCGTTGACGACCAGTGCTGGTGTGCGGGGCAAAGATTCACAACCCGTTGTGTCCGGACGACGGGCAAAGAACCTTGCCGAGATTCTCTCTCCTACAAGAAGACAAAGAAGCCGAAGAAGAGACCACGAGCAAAGCCAGCGGCTAAGGAACCTCCGAAGAAAAAGGCAAAGCTGCTGCCGGGTGAGAGTTCGGAGAGTGAGGAGTTCGAAGAGACTGTAGAAGATGAGGAGGAGGAGCCGCATTCCGGAGATGAGGAGGAGGAGCCGCCTGCCCGAGATGATGACGATGAAGACGAAACTCAGGAGACACAGATTCCAGACCAAGGGGCACTCCCGTGGGCATGGCTTCCCCTGCAACAAAAGGACCAGTGGGGAGCGTGGAGAGGAGTGCCGATTTCGAAGTGGCGCCCCTGGCGAACGGAGATACCCAGAGACATCCTGCAGTAGAAGACCAAACTGGGCCGTGCCGGTAAAATCTATTGGGTCCCTGCAGACTACAACTCTGCCATGTGGCATTCTGTGGGGGAGTATTGTGTTGCGTCCCGAAGCTACCCAATGGAGGAGGAGTGCAAAAACGCGGCAGCAGTGGCGTCGGCAACCGGTGGCGTGCCAGCTCCAAGTGCCAGGAAGAAGAAAGTGAAGGCAAAGAGGCCAAAGAAGAAGAGGAAGACGCCGACGAGAAGTGGTGGCAAGCAAGAAGAAGAAGATGCCGGAGAGGGAAACAAAGAGGGTACAGAAAAGGTAGACGGGGTTGCAGTACTAGTGTCAGGCAGTGAGTCGTGAGCCAGGACTCAGAAAGCTACACTGCACAGGAACATTGGTGGTTCTGCGGTTCTGTTGTTGCCTGTATGTGCAGGCCGAAACCGAATCCCAACCACGAACACCACAAACAACCGACACTAGAGGGACAACACCACAAACCCTGCCCAAACACACCCACCCAAGACCCCAGCCAGGACTGGCGGGGTTAACAAAACCCAAACCCAACCGCGAACCGGACCCAAACACAAACGCCGCACAACAGTAGGAAACCCAGTGCCCACAGCCCGGGCACTGAGGCAGCCCGTGCCATGCAGGTGACCCGGCCAAACGAGATCCGGAGACCGGGGGTAAGGCTGCATCCTAAGGCCTGCGCTGCTTTGGGACTCGAGGCGGAGCGTGCGACACCCAAGCGCCTCGGAACCCTAGTACCATGAACATGCATGCATGCCTTGGGAACGGGATACGCCAGGAAGTCTGGTGAACCCCTAGGGTTCCGCCCAAAGGGGGGGACGTGCGCAAGCACGGGGGCACACCCTTCCAGCGAGACAAGCACGTCACGCTGGCGGTGATCAGCCCTCCCGGTGTTGCCCGGGGCCGCTTTGTTGGGGGCCAACAGACAGGTCTAGCGGGATGTAAACCGCCTCCCCGGTTCACGCGCGGAGCCTCTTCCTGTTCGTCGCAGGGGCGACGCCAGGGGGAACCATGGGGCGCCTCCCCACGACCGAGTGTACCTACCTACCTACCTACCTCTGTTGTTGCCTGTATGTGCATTTGTAAACGCGGCGTCTTTTTCTTCGAAAAATATCTTCGTTCGAACATTCGAAGGTTCGTTCGAAGAAAAGTCCACCACATTTCGAAAACACTTTTTCAGAACATTTAGGTGGTTGCAGGCTGAAATCAAAGAACCAAACCCTCAAGCATACCTGTGTTGAGCATTTTATCACAATGTTTGCAGCAAAACAGCCACAACAAAGGCGTTTGGACAGTTCAAAACCTTTCTTCGTTCGAAGAAAAAATCTTGGTTCGAAGGTTTTGTTCGAAGAAAATACCCCGAGCGCTGGGTCTCATGGGAGCATGCAGAGGGGAACAACGAAAAGCTAGGTTTTCTGGTCCGAGAACCCCCAAAATGTGGTGCATTTCAGAGGAAAGTGGGTAAAATGGCAAACGTTGTGAGCGCTTTTTGGGAGGAAAATCATGCATTTTTGTGGGTAATTGGGCCAAAAAACTGAATCGTCAAATTTTGTGGTAGAAAAAAGTAGGTAAATCGGGCAAATTACCCAAACCAAATTTGCAGGGACCACGGTACAAAAGCGTACCTGCTTCGGCCGCCTAAGCACTAGGCTTAACCTCCAAGGCCTGAGGCATGAAATGCCTGTTTCATTTCGGTATAACCTCAATGAAGGAAGATACCTTTGAGAAAGTGTACTTTAAGCTTCAAAAGAGAGATAAAAATACTTAAGTAAGTCTTGGCATCAACAAAAGAGTTTTAAGGGGGGCTTGGCCTGGATCAAGCCCTCCAAGAAAGACATGGCAGTGAATTTTTCTTACTCGGCCCCATGCAATGGCAATGAAGGGTACTCACGCCCAACCCGGGCACGCGTAGCGACCGGAGATACATACCCAGGCGGGGGAGATGGCAGAATCCGCAACGCCATTACCTTTGAAGGCCCCACCCACTCAAGGAGTGACGGGGCAAAGGCACCCATTGCAATTCATATTAGAATACCTGTACGTAGAGGACGACTCCTACCTCTGTGTTCAAGTCCTCACCGTATGTGGTGGCAGTTTTGCACGCCACGAAAAACTTTTTTCTTCTTGTAACGTGAGCCACACGAGTACTTTGTACATTGTATACTTTACCCTCGTGTGGACAACGTCAAATCGGTGGAAAACCATCACGCCCAATACAAAAAGGGAAAATGGGTTGTACCCGCCAACCCACTCAGGTTTTCAAGGCTTCGCCACTTTTGAGCAAATGTTTTAGCTCGCTGGCTTGGGTCACGGGTCAGGGACGCTCGTGTGGTCGTGGTTTTGGTACGGGGCGGCACTCACCTATGATTTTAGCAGCTGTTTTTCCCCAAAAAATCAAAAAGTCGACAGAAAGGGGTTTTTCGCGTGAAAAGACCTATTCGTTTGGTTTCTATGGCCCCAAAATAGGGGGGGGGGGTCCTCCTTCCCGAGTTTAGTCCAAAAATATCAAAAACCCTAAAATATGGCCTATTTCGGGGTATTTTTGCCTGCTCTGGGCTGGTCCTGCAGAACAGTGCTGCACACCAGTGTACCTGGCTTTACAGGATTTTCGACAGAAATTCCAATTTTCTTCAGATTCTCTGGCCCCAAAATAGGGATGGGGGGTTCCTCCCACCCGAGCTTTCTCCCAAACATCAAAAACCCTGGAATTCGGCTCATTTTGGAGTATTTTTGTCTGCTCTGGGGTGGTGCAGCAGAACAGTGCTGCACACTAGTGTACCTGTATAGTAGAGTATAGGCACGAAAAACCCATGAAAATAGGTTTTGTACCCAAAAAGACCAAAAGTAACCCTTCGTTTTAATTATACACCCCCCAAATAGCAGGGGGGGGGGGGTTCCTCCTACCCCATTGTTCCCCAAAAATAACAACCTAAGCCTCAAACATGTGTGTGTACGGTGATCGGCACGCAAAAGCCTACCTATGAACCATATGGAAAAGGACCACAAACGGTGCAAAATAGGGCCAAAAACACCTCAAATGTTGGTCGCTCATCCCATTCTTATGCACATACTATCATATTTTATGTAGTTCTTTGGCGTATTTTGATTTTTTACAACGAGCACCCTCCAATCGGGAGGGGGGGTGGTTCAGCTGCTTGTTTCAGGCTAAAAAAAACAAACAATTTTTGATAAAAAAATGGCTATTTTTCGCCGATTTTGTTGAAAAATGGCAGATTTTGGGGCATAAGAATGCTGTAAATTGTGTTTGGGCAATCAGTGTGTCCACACAGCACCCTCAAAATGAGGGGGGGCTCTGCAACTGCCTGTCTGAGGCCAAAATACTCAATTTTTGACCAAGAAACGGCCATTTTTGGCAGTTTTTCCATGTAAAATAGCAAATTTTGGTGCATACAGATGCTGTAGATTGTGCTTTCATAGTTCTTGCGTGCATACAACTTGCTCCTTTGCATCCAGCACCCTCAAAATAGGGGGGGGGATCCTTCAACTGCTTGTAAGAAGCCAAAAAAATTTACCTGTGACCAGAAAAGGGCCATTTGCTGCCGTTTTTTTCGTGAAAAACGGCACATTTTGGTGCGTACGGATGCTGTAAATTGTGTTTGCGTGATCTGTGTGTCCCTAAAATCTGCTTTTTCATATCCAGCACCCTCAAAATAGGGGGGCAGTCTTCAACCGCTTGTCTGAGGCAAAAAAAAATTCATCTTTTGACGAAAAAATGGCCACTTTTAGCCGTTTTTTCCATGAGAAATGGCAAATTGTGGTGCATACGGATGCTAAAAAAAATGTGTTGTTGTGATCTTCGTGTGACCACAACTTGCTTTTTTGCATCCAGCACCCTCAAATTGGGGGGGGGGGTCCTTCAACTGCTTGTACAAAGCCAAAAAATCAATATTTGACAAAAAAACGGCCATTTTTGGCCGGTTTTCATGAAAAATGGCATATTTTGGTGCGTACGGATGCTGTAAATTGTGTTTGTGTGATCTGTGTGTCCCTACAATCTGCTTTTTTGCATCCGGCGCCCTCAAAATAGGGGAGAGCCCCAAAAGTCTCAACTTTTGACCAAAAAACGGCCATTGTTGGCCGTTTTTTCATGACGGATGCTGTAAATTGTGTTTGCGTGATCTGTGTGTCCCTCTAATCTGCTTCTACCAATGGTGATGACAATTTCTTCATATATCACCTCTATACCACCTTCTCCAGCCCTGTAAGGCACCCTACATGGCCTCCATAGACCCTAAAACCATGAAAAAGAGTGGTTTTTGGCTAGAAAAGTGTGAATTTCTCAACTCTGTGCCTGCCAATCTTGGTTTTTTTGGGTCAGCAGCAAGGTATCGATCTCGATGACACGCTCATGTCTTTACTTTGTTTCCAACTGCGAAAAGAAGTGGACTTTTTGGCGATTTTCTATTGCGCACGGCGGTCGGGAATCTGAAACTCGCGTACGCGGCAGTTGTTGACAGTTGATCGGCGGCTCCAGCTCCAGCGACAGCATAATTTTGTTAAAATTTTGAGAAAACACAAAAACAACAGTACTACTGTGTATAGTTTGATATCGCCGTTCTGAAAATGCATGACTTTGAATTTTGGGGAAAAACAGCTGGTAAAATCATAGGTGTCTGAAACCTTGCCAAACCAACATGCGCACAACCCGGTAGAGTGTTCGGGAAGTGCTTGCCACGTTGTTAGCACCCTTGACGGGGGGCGTCATGTGGGCAGGACTTCGTTCTGGTGGTGGTAGGAGTGTTCCAGTAAGACCCACGGATAGGGGTTGGAATGGCATTAAGACCCCCGAAAGATCACGTCCCACTTCCGCCGCAGGCTATATGCCACGCCAGCCCAGCCCAGGGACTCTCAAGCCCTCAGCGGTGAGAGAGGTAGACGGTGGGGTAAACATGCCGTACTCACCGCGCTGCTCCGGTGGGGATTTTTGTAACCGAGGGGCGCGCCGTGCATGCACGTTGTCTTGACGCTTTCTTCCTGTCTCCCACCGCTTCTCGCTCTCTCCTCCCTTCCCCAAACAACAATATATCCCCATATTGGTTAGGGTTTTTTCCGTGGCACGCTCATGAGAGCGGTCCACCAAGGTGGGCGAGCAGGTCAATGGTTTGGGTGAGAATCTGTTTCTGCAAGTATTCTCGCCAAACCTTATTGTAGGACGGTAGGAAGGTTTCATCGAGCTGCTCTGTATCCCAATCCTTGGTATAACCCTCCCAACGCACCTTGAAGAGAAGTCTCTTGCGGTGAGTACAGTGACCTAATTTTTTCTTCACGTTATAAATGTCCTCTTCAAATTGGGAGGGCACCCTAGCAACCTCCTCCGTGTAGTTGAGAGGCACGGGGGAGCGAGGGGAGTTGACAGTCTTCATGAGACAATCAACGTGGACGTCAACTAGTCCACATTGGTCCACTTGATTAACATAGGGGTCATGAGCCTTCTTGGCCAAAACCTCATAGGGTCCATCCCCATAGGGGCAAGTCTTATCGCCAAGATTTTTACGTTGGCAACAGACCCATACGCGGTCCCCTTTTGAGAAATTGTTGGACATCCCTCTCCTCTTATCATATTTATGAGCCATTGTCTCTTGCACGTGAATCATAGCCCTACGTGCAAGAGCAATAAGCTCCTCACGCCGCGGGAAGTAGTGAGCGGCGTCTTGGGCAACCCCCTCAGGCTCAACAAGAGGGGGTCCCGTAGTACGGTTGTGTTTACCAAACACAATCTCGTTAGGCGTATCACCTGAAGAACCTGTAGTCTCATGCCACGCTCGTACCACGGCGGGCAAAACCTCTACCCAATTAGTGCCGTTCTTCAAGGTGAGGGCTTTAGCAACGGCACGCCTTACCTGCTTGCCAGTATTTTCGGATTTGCCATTACCTTGGTGTCTACCCGCGAGACACATAGTGGAACGGGCACCAATCTTGGAACAAAGGGTTTGGAAATATTGGCTCACAAATTGTGGCCAACGGTCGGAGCATATCTCACGAGGGGCTCCAAACCTATGAACCCAGCGTTCCATTATCAATTGGGCCGCTCTTTTTCCCGTTAGCCCTTCATCCTTGTCTTCATGACGAGGTTGGGGAATAGGGATCCGGATGAGGTAGCCGGAGAGCCGGCAGACACATAGGAGCATTCGGTCATACACCTCTCCATCATGGGAGGTGGAAAGGTAGTGAAACACATCAAGCGCTATGGAGTCCATGGGCTCCATAGGTATAGGCATAGGGGTCATGTACCCTTGCCTCCGCTTGTTGTCATGCGTGTAAATGGGACATGAGGGACACGTTTTGCATTGCAGTTCCACTGCTTTGTATAATCCCTCACCTTCCACGCGATGGTTAATTTCTTTCCAGTGTTTTTCCGCACTGGAGGTAGTGAAATGAAGTGCATCGTGGTATTCGGCCACCAAACGATGCACTAACAACGTAGGAACACACCAGCCTCCAATACGGACGAGCTTGTTATCCGGGATGTCTGGGCCCGGCCACAGCAGTGCCATGAGGCGGGCTGCCACCATGTATGGGCAGAGCTGTAGGGTCGTGGAGCGTGGGGGGGTGGGTCCCCTGCGGTTTTGGGGGGCTTCCCTCTGCTGGGGGCGCAGCGTGACCACCCACACCCACCGGTCTGTGGGGATCTCCCAGGTCCGTTGGGTCCACTTGGCGAGGCAATACATCGCCCTACCAAGGCCCTGGCTGCCGCTGCGGATGGAGAGCAGCGTGTCCAGGGATTTGCGTTCCCACGTGCCCCAGATGTGGGGGTCGTCCAGGTCGTCCCCCCTGGCGAACGTGTCGAGGCCTGGGTTTTGAGGGGGGGGGCGTAGTCGGCGGGGAGGAGGGACTCGGTGCCGTGTACCACCCAGTGGTCAGTGGCTGCGTGGTAGTGGGTGGTGGAGAGGGTGTAGTGCAGATTGTACATGAGGGTCATGTACGTGGAGGGGGCTGGCTGCCGTTCGTCGGGGGTGGGAATGTCCCCCGGGACGTGGTGCCGGAAGTTGCTCAGGGAGGCCATCCGGGCTACCCATGTTTCCCGCTCCAACTCTTTGGTGTTGTCGGGGGTGGCGCCGGGTGGGGGGTGGGCCATGTTGGGCTCGCGGTAGCGGGTGCGGCCCTGGGTGCTGTCCCGCTCCGGCACGGCCCCAGTCGATGGGGGGCACCCGGATCCCCCCCCTGTGGGGGGCGGGCTCTCGCCGTCTGGGGTGGCGCGTGGGGGGTGGTCGTGTCGGGCGACGTGGAGGAAGGCGTCGAAGAGAAAGTCTCGGACGCCTTCCCCCAGGGTGGCCGCCTGGACCAGGGTGGCCGCCCGGATGCGCGTGCTGGTGCCGGAGGTGCGGAGGCACAGCACGACGTCCTGTTCCCCGAGTCCCCGGAGGTGCTGCCGTACCGCTGCGGGGTTGTGTAGGGCGTAGGGTTCGGCCGGTGCGGCGGATGGTGGTGCGGGGTGTGATGGGGGGGGTGGTGTGGGTTGGGGGGGCTGGTGGTCGTTGTCGCGTGTGGGGTCCGGTGATGGGGTCTCTTGTGGCGGTCGCGGGAGGGGGGATTCGCGGTGGCGTATGTCGGCGGGGGCATCGACGTGGATTGGCTGGCGCTGGCTGCCGCGTGTTGCGTCCGTCGCCTGGTCTCAGGGGGGGGGGCGGGGGGGGGGGTGGTGTGGGGGTGGCGCTGTTGGTGGTGGGGGGGGCGGGGGTGGGTGTTGTGATGGCTGGGGGTCTGGGCGTCCCTGTGGGTCGTGTGGGTGTTGCGTGTGTGCGCCGTGTGGCCCTTGCGGTTCTTGACTGGTTGTGGTGCTTGGGTGCGGGTGGGAGGCGGCCGCATGGGCGTCCGGGTGGGGCTGTGGTCCGTATGTAATGGGTGGCTGCTGGTGGATGGTGCTCGCTGGTATGGGGTGTGGGTGGAGGGGCTGCTGGTGGTGGTGGGGCGCTCCTACTAGGCCCTGGTGTTGCTGGTGTGCGTGCGCGGCTCCCCGCGGGTCCATGGGGGGGTACCGTGGCGCGTGTGTCGTGGGCCCGTGTAGCGGGGGCGGCGGGTGGTGCTGGACCGCGTGGTGGTGGTGTTGAGGGTGTGCTGGTTGTGTGTGGTACCCCGGCGTTGGTGGGTGTGGTGGTAGGGGCTGGTGGTGGTGGAATATGTGATGGTGTGGTGCGGTGATGTGTGCTATGTGGGATGGGTGGTTCGTGGGGCCTGGTTGTGCTGGGGCGTGGTGGGGATTTAGCTGGTTGGGGTCGCTGTAGCACGGGGGCATTAGGGGGTAGGGGTTGGGAGGGACGGGGGCGTGGTGGTGGTGTTGGTGGTGCCATGTCCCCTGGCTCTGCGCGTATGGTGGTCCTGGCATGGTGTGGAAGTGTGTGGGCGGTGGTGGCTGACTGGGCTGCAGGGTTTGGGTGCTGCGGTACGGTGGTGGTGGTGGGCGCTGGCAGGGGCGGTGTTGTTGGTGTGCCCCGGGGGTCTGGGCGTGGGGTGGTGCGGTGTGGCTGGACCCGGGCCCTGGTCGGGGCGTCGCGCCCTGCTGGCGGGCGCGCTGGCGGGCCCCCTGACCGGTCTTGGTCTTCTTGGCCTGGTGGGTGTCGGGGGCAGGTGAACCCCCCTGTCCCCGTGGGGGCGACGGGGAGCAGGCGTGCCAGCGGTGTGCCTCTTGGAGGCTCGTCTTGAGGCCTCTGACGTAGGTTTCCTGGTCCGTGAGGCCCATCCGTGTGGCGGTGGCCACGTCGGGGGCGGCCAGGTGGGCGTCCTGAAAAGACGCCCGGCACTCCAGGGGCTTCTGTTGTGCGGGGTGGGGGTGGTGTGCCGGGTAGAGGAGTGCGTTGAGTGGGTAAGGTGTTCCCTTCTGTCGGCCGAGGGCGGTGTTGAACCGGCGGCGAGTGATTCGGAGGTAGGCTGCTATCTCCTCTGGTGCCGTGTCGGCCCACGCTTCTGGCGTAAGGGCTGCTGCTTCGGGGGCCGGGAGTTATAGGTCTGGGAGGTGTAGGTCACGGTGGTGGAGGTATAGGGCGAGGAGGATGTGGCGGGCCGCCACGTTCAGGCCGCCTCCGCTGTGGCGTAGGGGTGGGCTGCCGGGGGGCAGGGGTGTGCTGCCCGTGGCCACGGCTATGGTCCATGCGTGGTCCGCCGCATCCGCCAAGTAGTACCCTCCCAGGTGGTCGCGGAGGGTGTCAGTGAGGAACCCGAAGAAGCTGGGGTGGCTGGCGGGGGGGGGTGCGGCTTGGGCCGCGGGCCGCTCGCGGTGGTGGGGGTTGAGGTCCCCGCAGTGGGGGGAGTGGGTGAGGCGGTGCGCGGCTCCCAGGCAGACCCAGTGGTCTGGGTTGCAGGGCAGGGCTGTCTGTGGTAGCCGCTGGTGTACGCAGAGGGGACATGCGGTGGCTGGCGGTTGGTGGTACCTGTGGACAGACGGCGGCGTGGGGGAATGGGGGCTGGTGGCGCGCGCATGCTGCTGGGAGTGTGCGCGGTGCCTGTGGTGCCCGTGTGTGCCGTGCCAGTGTTGTGCTCGGTGGACGGTGTGTAGACGTGGTGGGGGTTCCGTGTTGGTATGTCACGGGGTAGGTTCTCATGGTTGGTACAACAGGAGTTTGAGGAGGTCGGCTTGGTCTGTTTGGGGCAGGGTTGCTGCATGCTGCAGGTATTTGTGGATGCGGTATGTGAGCTGCTCCGCTGTCTTGGCAACGGCTGTCCGCTGCATGTGCGCCGCCGTGGCCTTCGGGTCCTCCGCGTGGGTGCGTAGCAAGGTGTAGACGGCAGTGGGGACGAGTCCCCTGCGGACCGCCTCGAGTACCTCCGTCTGCGTGAGGACGGTGGTGAGTTGCTGGGTCGCCGGGGACTGCGTCAGCCATTCGGCGTGCTGTGCGATGGTGTGGGTTGGGTTCCAGTCTGTGAGGGTGTCCAGTCCTCTGTACAGGGGGCACACCTTGAAGTGGTCCCAGGTTTCTTCTTCCGTGTGGCTGCAGATGCATTTTGTGTATCCTGCGGGGAGGTGGATCGAGCGGCGCGCATACCATCGGTGGTATCGGGTGAGGAGGGGAAGCTGTTCCAGGGCGAGTTGCAGTCAGGGTTTTTGTAGGTTTGCTGGGAGGCTATCCGGGCGCAGGGCAGAGTAGTAGAGGGGGGTGTGGACGGAGTCTTCGAGGCGTCGGAGGAGTTCGGTGTTCGCTGGGTGGCCCAGTGTGGTGGCCAGTTGCTGGATGGGTGTGGGGTAGTGGTACTGCTTGTCTCAATCTGTGTACGGCGTGTCTTCGGGCATCCATTGGGGGAACTGTGTGGCCGGGGGTATCGGGGGCAGGTGCTGCAGGTGGCTGTGGTGTGGGGTGTCCAGTCGCACGTGTTCGAGCCCTGGGGTGTGGCTGGTGTTCTGGTGTTTGGCCTGCGTGTCTGCGCGTCCATTGCCGTATGCGTAGCGGTGTGACTCCTGTTTGATGATGTGTAGGGCGTCCTGGGGGTGCATGCCCCTGAAGGCCATCCATAGTCCCACCGCTTGTGTGGTGAGGCCGGACTCGAGTGCTTTGTGGAGGGGCAGGTCCGCAAGGCGCCTGGTGAGGTGGATGTCGACCGTGGCGTCCACGACTACCCAGATGTTGCGGGGCCGGATTGTTGTGGTTGGCGGTGTGGCGGCGACGGCGTCTGCCATGGTGCGCAGTTCGCCGTGGGGGGACGCCCCAAAGATGGTGGCCCCGGTGTGGTGTTCCACGTGGAGGCCGTCCGCGTGCCGGGTGATGCGCACAGAGGCGCAACCGACCGTGGGGGTGCGTTGCTGGGTGCCGGATGCGTCAGTGAAGTAGATGATGTCGGTGTCGCTGGGTATGGGTAGGCGGGCAATTGCTGTGGGGTGATAGACGTAGATAGGGTTCCCTTGGGCGGTTCTGGCGGTAATTTGCGTGGGTTGTAGTAGTGGCGCTGCATAGACGCCTATCCCCTGGGTGATGATGGCCTGGGCTCGTTGGGTGAGGCGGAGGAGGCCCCTGTCTGGGCGCCCCTGGGTGATATACGCGTACATCAGGTGGAAGAGGTATCCCGTATTGGGGTGGAACTTCTGGCACGTGATGGTCTGTCGCCGCTCCTTGTCGTCTTTGTCGCCGCGGAGGGTGGAGCATTTGTGCTGTAGGGGGCACATGGGTGCCTCCTGAGGTCCTTCGCGGTGCGGGTCGCAGCGGTCGTACTCTATGGCCACGCTGTCCGGGTCTGCCCGCTCGTTGGTGAACGTCCATGTCGCCGTGGGTGTTCGGGTCCAGGCTACGTGCGCCGGGTGGTCTGGGGGTACCGTGTGGAACCAGGGGGAGAGCCATGCCTGCTGGTCGGCGGTGGCGGCCGCGGTGGGGGTGTTGTAGTGGGTGGAGATGAGGTGTAGCAGGGGCCACGGAGTCTCGAGGGCTGCCGGGCCGCAGTGCCAGCACGTAAGTGGTATGCCCTGGTCACTGTGTCTGACTGGTGGTACATCGGTCTCCGGTGCATTGTGTTTGGGGATGGACCAGGGGGCATGGTGTCGCTGGACAGTGCGGGCAGTTTGGTGCTAGTAGCAGGATGGTGGGTGGTGTCCAGCCTTCGGCTGACGGGGTGGGCTCCTCCCGCGTCGTGCCGCTGTCGTTGGGGGTCTCGTGCTCGCTCGGGCGGGGCCGGGCGTGCTGGCGCTGGAAGGCTGTATACACCGTGTCGATGTCCTTGGGCCCCGGCATGTCGCGCCCTGCCTTCGTAGCACATGCGCGGAGGTACACTTGGAAGACGTGGCGTGCTGGCCATTGTGGGTCGGAAAGGAATGGGGCGTGGTGGGCGTCACATTGGGCCATGATCCTCATCTGTGTTGGGGTGATATACACTATGATGACGGTGGCCCCCACAAGGCGCAGGGTGTCCACCTCGCCTGCCGGGTGTCGGTGGATGTCGGTGTGCGTGGCCAAGAGTGGCCCCTGTTGATCGCAGTGGTGGTTTGTCAGGATGGTGTGTGTGTGGTGCGGTAGGAGGAGTTGTAGCTGGGCCCAGATGCCAGTGCCCACGGAGGTGGAGACGCCGTGTTGCGCCAGTATCCACCGGGGGCAGGTGTTGCGGGCCATTTGCGCTTCTTTTATGCGTATGGCTGCCGCCTCGCGAGCTTCAGATTGGTGGTTGTGTGTCACCCTGTGTAGGAGGTGCGCTGCGTGCTTGGCATATGCCATGTCGACCAGGGTGCCTGTATTGTCTCCGTAGTAGCGCCAGTGGGCCATCATGGCCTCCTTGGGGAAATACGTGGGCCAGCCTCGGTGTTGCGCCCATGCCTTCGTCACTTGCTGTCGAGCGTGGCGTAGGGCGTCTTAGGGGCGCGGGAGGTGCAAAGCTTGGTACCCGATGGCCACGTTGAGCACCGCTTCCATGAAGTACGCCCGGCCCTGCGTAGACAGGAGGTCCCCCCTGGCAATTTGGGGTAGCCGGGCGAGGGGCTCTTTCAGCTTGCTTGGGAGTGTGATGTGGTGGTGCCGCGTGGCCTGTGTGACTCCCAGGTGGACTGTGGTGTCTTCCAGGTGTAGGGGTTCGCCTTTCCGGATGTGGGGGGTAGGGGTCCTGGCGTCGGCCAGCCCGACCGATTTGCGGGGGTGCACTAGGAGCTGGTGGGCGTCCAGGTAGGTTGTGGTGAGTTGGAGAATGGCGGACGCTTGCTCGGTGGTCGTTGGTGGCCCTGCGTTCTCAGGGTCGCTGTGGTGGGTGGCCGTAGAGAGGAGGTTGTCGTCCGCGAAGTTGATGAGGGGGGACCGTAGCGGGTATGGGGCGTACCCCGGGTATACCCGTGCTAGCTCGAATGCCAGTAGTAGGGTGACGAGGAGGTAGAGGAAGGGGCCTTCGGCGCCTCCCTGGGGGACCCTGCTGTCTGTGCCGGTCCAGGGGGTGAGGCCTGCGGCTGTGATGACGGCGTAGAGTCGGGTCTGGATGTACCCGGTCATGAAGGATAGGAATGGGAGGCCCATGGCATCCCATACCTCCGTGAGGAGCTGGTGTCGGGCGTGGGGGAACACGCCTTGGACATCGAGGGAGGCGATAATCATCTCGTAGGGGTTCATGTCCAGTGCGGTGTCCTGGAGGAAGATGGCCTCGTGGGGGGACCTGCCGGCCATGGCTCCCCACATGCTGGCGGGCACGTGGGCGAAGACCGCCGGCGCGATGCGGCCTAGGATGAGCGTCCACACCAGCTTCACCTCGGTGTTGGCGCAAACTATGGGCCGCCAGTTTCCCCGCTGCGCCCAGTCCCCCTTTTTTGTAGAGGGGGTGAACCAGGTTGGCCCGATCAGGGGGGATGGTCGTGGCGCCCGTGACGATGTCCCACAGGCGGGCTGCCAGGCGGCGTTTGACGGGCAGGGTGAGGCGTTGGTACACTTCGGCCGGCAAACCGTCGACGCCGGGAACGACCCCCTTTTTCAGGCGGTCTAGGGCGCGTTGCAGTTCTGAGATGCTGAAGGGGTAGTGTTCGATGGCGCGCCGCTGTTCCCCGTTGAAGACCCTGGGCACATGCTCGCGGATGGTGTTTCTGGTGTGGGGGTCGAGCTCGGGAAGGGCGTCCCCGTGTTGTGCCTGAAAGCTGTCGAGGACTGCCTGGAGGACGGCGTCGGGGTCATTGGTGAGGCCTCCCTCGGGGCTGCGCACCGCGTGGATGGTACAGCGCCCCGTGTCCTCCAGGATGCGGCTGACGTACCGCAGGGACTTGTATGGCGTGTCATTTCTGCCGTATCTTTCGCGTTCCTGGGCTGCGGCCGCTTTGCGGTGGGCGTGCCATTCCTGGAGTTGGTGGCGGCGGGTGGTGAGGAGCGCACGGAGGTGGGCGTCCCGGTCTCGTGCCTCCAGTGTGCTGGGGCGTAGCAGGGTGGCGAGTTCCTCTTTCGTGGTCCAGATGTCATGGACGAGTTGTAGGAGGGTGAAGTCTGGTGGTGCTCACGTGTGGCTGGTGTCACGCTGCATGCCACATGCTTGTGCCGCGCGGCGCATGGCGGTGGTGAGTGTAGGTGCATCCGGGCGGCGCAGGACGGCGTGTAGGGCCCTGTTATACCTGTGCCAGGCGCCGTGGTCGTCCTCGGCCGGGAACTGCAGTGTGGGTGGGAGGGTGTCATCTGGCAGGGTGAACGCGGGTGGGGGTAGGTTGGGGATGATGAGGTTGATGTAGAGGGGTCGGTGGCCCGTGCCTATGGGCAGGACGGTCCCCGTAGGCTGCTTCGTGGACGCGCACCGTGGTTGGGTCCCCGTAGCACGTGTCGATGCGGGATGGGTGGGCGCCGGCTTGGTGGGGATAATGGGAGGGTGTGCTGGTGAGTCCTGCCGTGAGGTCGGTGAGGCCCAGTTGGTGCATGGCGTCCCGGACAGCTATGTCGGTGGCTGTGGGTGGGCCGGTGCGGTTGTCGTCGGTGGGGGCGGCGTTTAGGTCGCCTATGATGATGGTGGGTGCCAGGAGGGAGAGTCGGCGGTACGCCAGGCTCAGGGTGTCCAGGAGGTCCTTGGTCTCTTCCCCGAATGGGACGTGCGTGAGTAGCACGTTTAGCTGCGATCGGGGCCCCACGCACTCGTACGCCCCGAGGCGACCATCCACTCCGAGGTCGGGCTGGGCATGTACCGTGACCGACGTCTTGTGGTAGAGGGGCACCCCCCGTTGCCAGTGGGCGTGATATTTGTTCCGCTCCGGGTCCAGGATCGGTGCTGGTTCGGGTTGGTCCGCTCTGCGGAGGGCTTGCTCCAGGAACCCCGGGAGGTCTGCGCCTTGGGGGTGTGGCCCGGGCATGGCTTGCAGTGTGGCGGCCTTGGGGGGATCGTAGGTGACCGCGGGCTCGTTGAGGATGTTGATGCGGGCGTGGGCTTCTGCAGGTGCCGGTTTCTGGGGACCGGTAGTTGGGGGGGCGGGCCGTGTCCGGCCCTGGCCCCGTCAGGCGTCGAGGAGGTCGATGGCGCCCTGAGCTGCGGGTGCCTTGCGGTTCCGCTTCTGGGGCTGGGGAAGAGCCCCTGCATTGTGGACTTCGCCCGTGTACTCAGTGCCGGTGAGGTGCTCCGTGTCGGGGGTGCACAGCTGCATGGGGACTATCTCACGACCGGTTCGGTCTCGCCAGAGTTCGATGGTGCGCCCCACCTTCTTGTCGTTGGGGGTGGCCGGGTCCCACTTGACGTGGATCTTGAACCCCTGGTGGTCCCCGGTGACGAGGTACCGGTGCTTGACCTCCCCTGCGGCCCATATCCACTTGGAGGGGCCCGCGGCCGTGGCGTACTCGAAGGGCAGCTGCACCCGGGTACCGATGGCATATTCGGGATACAGGGCAGCGGCTTCCTCTTTGGTCCAGCTCTTCGACTTGGCTCTTGGCTTGGGCGCGGGTTTGGCCTCTGCGGGGGCCTTGCGCTTCTGCGCACCTTGGCGGCGCCAGGCAGCGGGTTGTCTCCGTTGGGGAGGTGAGCCCTTGGGCTGCTGTACGGGTGCGTGGCCCGGTGCAAACACGGGGTGTTCGCGGGCGCTGGGACGTCGGGCTTGGACGTGGGGACGGGGTCCTTCTGCTGGAACATTTGCTTGGTCATGCGGCCAAGCACTTCCTCGGCCTCATGCAGGGCGTCGGGCGGGTCCGTGCGCCAGGTGAGGAGCCGGTGCCCGGTGCCTGCCCCGTGGCGGCGCATGTGGCCCGTGTAGCGGGTGGCGTGGCGTGTCCACGCTCGGGTGCGTTCTGGGGGGAGGGGGCCTTCTGGCGCCCCCTGCGCCCAGTAGAGGGCGTAGTGCAGCGCTTCCCAGGCTGCCTCTGGGGCGTGGGGGATGCGTGCGGCGAGTCGCAAGCGGTCCCCTCCGCGTGGTGGGGGCGGGACTTCGTTGTCGGGGGCGTGTGCCGTTGCCCGTCTGACCTTGCCGTGGTCGTCCCATTCCACTGTCCATCAGGTGTCCCGGTGTTTGAGGATGTGGACCTTCGTTGTGGTCGGGGGGGCGTCCATGGCGTCCCAGCTGACGAGCTGGATGGGGCGGACTTGGGGGTGGGTCTTCGGGAGTGCTCGCATGTTGAGGATTTGGTGGATGTCCTCGGCGGTAGGGCCCGTGTCGGGGGCGTCCTGCGCTGCCTGGGCTAGAGGTGGGGAGGGGCGGTCCTCCCAGAGGCGGGAGGCGGACCCGTGGCGTACATGGCTGCGATCAGGATGTGTTCCGTCAGCCCTTCCACCATGAGGTGGTTTTCCCCCTCCAGGTCTCGGGGGATGGTGGCTTCCGCCTTTAGGGTGAGGAGTGCGATGGCGCGTTTGGGTCCAGGTGTGGCGTGCGTCGGCTCATCTGGCGGGCGTCT
Organism: Eutreptiella sp. 'Long Island Sound 2002'; assembly: GCA_964036045.1. Taxonomy (NCBI): domain Eukaryota; phylum Euglenozoa; class Euglenophyceae; order Eutreptiales; family Eutreptiaceae; genus Eutreptiella; species Eutreptiella sp. 'Long Island Sound 2002'. The sequence goes on from OZ038381.1 coordinate 135,761,970, forward strand.
GTCGGATGGGGTTTTGGGGGGGCGCTTCTGGAAGGGGGATGGTCCCACCGCCAGGTGCTCGACAAGGTGTAGCGGTATGGCGTGGTGGCGGTCCGCTGCGGGCAGGAGGTAGGGGTGTGGGTCCCCGGGTATCGTCCCGAGGTATATGCCCCCCCTGTAGGTAGGGGTGGGCAGGGGTTGCTGCAGAGCGCCTGCACATGGTAGCGCGCACCGAGGGTTGCAGTGGGTGCATTGGGCTGTTATGGGGTGCGGTACCGCGTACACGGTGAAGGGCCCTACCGCGCGCTGGATGTGGCGGGGGATGATGGTGCGGAGGTCCGCCACCCCCGCCGTGCGGCTTTCGCCATAGTATATCCAGAGTGTGTCCTCCAGTGCCATCTTGGGGCGTAGCTTGCGGGCCAGTAGGTTCAAGGTGCTTTTGTGGGTGGCCTCAGTGACAGTGCCGGGTCCAGCGTTAATGCGTGGGAGCAGGTCGTTTTGGTGGTGTGCTGCGGCCCGTCTGCAGGCTGTGTGGAGGGCTGTGCTGTCGGCGGGAGGGGGCGCATGGTGGGTGGGCCTTTTGCCCGGGGTCGGGGCGACGAATCCGGATCATATTCTTCTGAATCCTGGGTTCCAAAATCTAGCGGGTCATCGAAACAGCGAGAAGGGGATGGTGACGGCTCCAAGTCCGCTGAACGCTGCGGCGCTGAGTGCTGAGCCAGTTGTGTACTCCTCTGGGAAGGTGTTCCTGGCGATGATCGTGACGCTGGGGCAGAAGTTGGGTGCGCCTGAAGCAACTCCTGAGCACAGCGCGAAAGATTCGAAAAATATCGTCGAACAAAGATTCGAATATTCGAACGAATGAAAATCCTCGAACGAGAGTTTGTTGGAGGATTCGAAGATTCGAACGAAGACTAAATTCGAAGGACTACAACGCATGCCTGCAGGGCTTGGAGACAAACACATACCGCCACCAGTCTTGGGACATCGGCCTTCTCTTCCTTTGTCAGCACCATTGAGCGGCATCGTCTATTAAGGATTCGAACAATGCAGCGTTTGGGCAAGAGATCGGGCGCGTTGTACCGTGAGCTACAATATGGGAGTGCGTGTACAAGAAGGCATGCTCCATGGTTTGTAGTAGAGCAGAGAGCTGGTAATCATCTGTGGTGCTGCCCCCTCTGTTTGTGAACCGCAAGTAGAAATCCTTTAGCTTGGCATTCGTGGTTTCAGCCAAGTCCTGGCAGTACATCCCAAGCCCGTAAGGTGCCATCGCCTCTAGGATTCTGGGCACATCGAACTCCAAGATTATCAGATAATGAGAACGGGTATCGGGCAAACAGTGTGCGCGAAATTCCCAGGCCGCCTGCCGACAGTCCGCTGGGAGGTCAATGTCGATGCGCTGATAGGTGCGATACAGCCGTTGCATCACGTCCCGCAACCTCGTGACAGCCTGGTTACCCAAGTGCTCGTCGGCCAACCCCAAAACATGAGCAATACCATCCCATATAAAAAACAAACGCTTCGTTTCTTGTCCATCAGGTCTACAAGTTCCACCTAGCTGCCAACCACACAGAGCAATCTTCAGCATGTTATTGATAGCGTTGCATGCTTCCCTGCTGGCGGACAAGCATAGCCTTTCCAAGTACTCCCCAAGCAAAGCACCCATTCGCATAAGCATATGAAGAACACAAATAATGGGATGGTGTCGTGGTACTTGAAGGAAAGGTTTCGAAGCGCAGTCACGAGCTCTCTTGCAGACAGGGGTGTTGCCAAGTCGGGACGCATCACCGGTGCGCGTTCTGCGCCGGTGACAGCCTACGTACCGCCTCTTGAGAGGGTTCCAAAGGCCCAAGTTGTGAACTGACGGTATATACCAATGGTCAGTAAGTCCCAAACACTTCTACAAAAACGGTAAATATCCGCCCAGCATAACACTTGCCGCACAGTGTGCGCCCTTCACGACGACAGATCGCGTAGTTATGATCCGCTGCAGGACCTAGTAGCGTGCAAAGCGCAATCAAATTTTTTTTCGAAAAACAGGTTCGTTCGAAAGAAAAGGTTCGTTCGAACGGTCGAAGGTTCGACCGAAAGCATTATTCGAAGAAATAACACACCCTCAGATTCCTTTTCCAGACCCGGCGCAAATCCTTCAGATTGGAGTCACCACAGTATGCCAGCTCAAAGTCACTTTTTACGCCTCTGGTTTCCAAAATGCTGCAAAATGACACCATTTTCCTATTCGTATTGCGAGGCCTCGCAATACGAGACATGCAACAACGTAATTCACTGCAATTACACACAGCTTCAGAGCACTCAGAAACAAGCAAAAACAGAATGCAGAGTATCAGTACATTCTGTGCGTAGAGACGTGAAGCTTTCGGAATGCGAGGCCTCGCAATACTGATTGTTGCCTTAGGGTCAGTATAATCGTCATCGCCAGATTACACTTCTGAAAACAGAGCTGAAATGGCGAAATGCCTGATCTGGAATGCGAGGCCTCGCAATGCGAGACAACATATCACGCAAAACAGGACTGCAACGCCCTTTAGGGCTTCTTCTTCTTCTTCAATCCCCCTGCCACCATCTTGCTCCGCGCTGTGAAACCCACTGCTGTTCCCGGATCCGGAAGTCTCAGCGTCCTCTTCACTCCCTGGGGCTGCGTCAGTGTCATCTGCTTCGGCTCAGCTGCCGCCTGGGTCTTTGGCTTTTTCGGCTCTGGCGCCTGGCTCGTCCTCGGCTCGTCCTCATGTGCCTCGCCCTGGAACGCCCAAACCTGCGTGGACTTCCAAGGAGATCGCCGATCAGATCCTGTCAGCAGCGGTTCATCGTCATCGTCGCCGGGCTCATTCACGTCTTCGTCTCAACCTTCTGCATGGGCATGCTGACTTGGTTCCTCTGCCGCGGACACCTTCAGACGCGTATACCCCACGTGATCGTCCTCAACCCAAACTTGTATGCCGAACTGGATCCAGAGCTCGCACTGCGCCAACCTTGTCTGGTCAATTCCCGCCTGCACGCGCTGTGTCACCTCGTGATGGTAGCTCCGTGCCCAATCCGACCGCTTCTGTTTGGTCAATGGCAGAGAAGAAACTTGCGGAGGATCATCCAACGCTGCCACTTTCGCCGCCATGTGCACATTGCGATCCAAGATCAGTACGTTCTCTGTGCCGTCTTTGGTCCGCATCAGCGTTGCCATCCACGTATAAAGCACAAGGGGCATAAACCCTGGTTCATCACGTTCGCGGCGACCCAAACTGATGTATGGTGGGATCTGTAGTGAGGAGTAGCGAGATGGAGAAAGTTTTATAGTGACTTCAACACTGTGTTTTTGTTGCGCCTCCCCTGCTGCTTGCTGCTGGTGTAGGGTTCCTGCTGCTTGTTTTTGATGAGGAAAATGTTTTTTTGTTGAAATACAACCAGTCCAGGATACCCCAAGCCAGAGATAAGCAAGTAGAAGATAAACAGGATCATAGCATGAAGCTCTGCAGTCACAAAGAGTTAGATAAAGACAACTATCGACAATACACCACAGCAATTAGCATACATTGCAACTCAGGATGAAATAATTTACATGTTTGAGAAAGCCTTGGTTGGAAAACTGCCCCAAGGGCTCACTCTCATCCATAGTGCCATCTTGGGATGTGCACTCTTTCCTTTTGGGTCCCATAGGTGCTGAGGTGGCATGGCTTGTGGCGCTGAGGTCACTGCCATGTCACATGGGATATTCCTATCTAGCTAGGCTGACTGGGTATTGAACCCAGGACCTCTCAAAAAGAGGTGCCCCAGCCCCCTAGGGTGCATACCACTAGGATAGCTAAGAAGTCATGAGAAAACATAGATAAATTCATAGGCTCTGCCTTCAGTATATCAGTGCCTCAGCAACCCAGGAAAAGATGTTTTAGTGCCTATAGCTTGGGGATAAAGGGGTCCACACAACATGCTGATTTGGTAATTGGTTCCATAGGTCAAATTGTGTTATCACCGATTTTGGTTGGGCCAATACTAAGATAAAAATGCCTGAGTGCTTAGAGCATCTCCAATACAACTAACGTATACCCTAAAGCAGTGGAAAAGCACTTTTTCATATTCCCCCCCTGTGCTGTGGTGGCCACCACTGTCGCAGTTTCAGGAAAAATGGATTTTTTTTCTTGGCCTTTACTTGGTTTCCACACCTACTTTAAAATACCTATAGCTTCCCTAACACTGGAAAAGAGCGCTTTACTATGGCCAGCGACTCTTGCTGCATTGTTGATGACAATCTTCAACAGAAAACTCAGCGCTCTTGGCGCTGCCGGAATTCCTCTGGCTTGAAGGGGTTAGAATAGGGCATGCCAAGACCATATGCATTTGCATCCCTCCCTGCAAGCTGCAGCGTAACACAACCCAACGCCAGACTCTCATAGGACGCTCGACCCAAGTCTCATTGAACCTGATGGAGACACCTGTCCTAGTACTGGGGCGAGGGTGCACTAATTTAATTAGAATTGCCCCTTGGAGGGGTCTTGATTCTGGTTCAGTCTCCTGCTGCTGCTTTTCGGCCCGAACAGCGGCCTACTCAACGAGGCTTTGCGAGGAGGTCTTTACAACAGAGGAATGGGAGGATGAGGGACGAATCCCCGCAAACGCGAAGCGACAACACCTAAATCCGTCAAATGACGGCCTAGAAGTTTTCTGAAGGCAAACACCTGGACAGAATCCAATTGTGCATCAGATGCACATTTTCATAAAATTTGCAGTCATATCTGGGCTTTTTAAATCAAGAATTTCTTACGCAGAAAAAAGCGGCGCGCAGGAGCGGCTCCTAGCGAAGCGCCGGAAAATAAAGAGTTAGTAAGATTATAAACGTATGTTACGCAGAATGACGAAAATGACGAAACACACATAAAAAAACAAACATAAAGATTCCACCCACATTGGCAGAGAGAATTTAAAATTCAAGATTCCAAAAATCAACAGAAGGACTTCAATGAATCAGGTATAAACCAAAGGTGTGCTCCTCTCGTATGCAGCATGCACATTGCTCGTCTTGTGTCTCCGCGAATGTGCCTTGTAGCAGCGCTAACAAACGATAGAGGGATAGATTAGAAAGATTGCAGATGATTAGAGGTAAGTCCAGGGTGATTAGACATACAAAAATATGCATAGCGTCGTTTCTCGCTTGTGTCTTGTGTTTCCCTCACCTTGTTTCACTCTCCAGCGGTGAGTAAGGTAGGTAAGCCCAGGTGGAGCCACCCCCTGGTAGAGTTCGTGATTGTGGGTAAGATTAGGAATAAAAAGATTGCTCCAAGCTCCCAGGTTGAGAAACTCGTGCATGCTCGTGCATTCACACCCACATTAAAGGGTAGGCCACGCGAAGTGCGCACCGTAAACCTTGTTTAGGTTACCCAGGGGCACCACCCCATGTTGTCTAAGAGAACGGATGGAGTTTTTTAAGCTTGCTTGCTTGATAGGGGCGTTTGTGGACAGCGTATTATAGGGCCATCTGAGAAGCGTATAATACGTGGAGATGGTCTTGGTTCCTCCGCTGCACACGCTCCTTCATCCGCCTTTGCTCTTCAGGTGGGAAGGTCAGGGTGAACTGGTGCAGTCCCTCTAGCCGTGCTAAAATATACGGCGCTGATCACACAAACAACAAGCTACGACTCAGCCGGGAGTGGCAAGCGTAGCCCGACATCTTCAACATTCACGCTGTGCATGCACCAAGAGCACTCCTTCTCTCCAAGCCCTAGCAGGGAAACGCGTTGTGGTGTCCCTGTTAGGCCACAGAAGCTTAGTAGCCCTGTGTTTTCTTGCAATCTCACAGGTCAGTCGCTTGGGCTCTTGTCTTCATCTTCAACGCCACCCAGTAGAGCGTGCGTGTAGGAGTGGTAGTCCTGAGTGGGGGCTTGAGCCAGTTGCAGAAGTGCTTGCCCACCAGGATGGTGCCACTGTAGGGTGTGTAGTGTAGTGGTGTCTCCTGTCCCGCGTGCTTTTCCACGTGGGCAGGGGAGTCCGTTAGCTTTTGGCCTTTACCAAATATCGGCGTTTTGTATGCCCTTAGCACACGTGGCCATCCATCCCCTCTAGTAGGTAGGGCTTTTGCCATCTTCCCCAAAGGATAGGCACCAGCAGAGAAATTGGGCGCCATAGGAGTGGTACTAGTAACTGACAAGGACCTTTGGTCCGACATCAGCAAAGCCCGTTGATTCAGGAGCCACGCGCGGGAGAGAAGTGAGACACACACAGACATACGTAGCACACTTAGAGGTGAGGTTCAGCCCCTAGCTTTAGTCTTGGAGGCAAGTGTTTCAGCGAGCCTCAGCAACTCACCAAGGTTGTTCTGGGACAGGTAGTCTACCAGAACTGAGTTTAGGCGTCCCTCAGGTAGAACAAACGCGGAGAAGGGTTCCCAGGTAGCCTCTTTGACTCCAAACCCTTTCCAGAGGGTGAGGAAGCTCCAACCCTGGCGATAGCGGTGGCGTAGGACAGACTTCACAAGGGAGAAGCCGTCCTTAGCCTTCTCCTTGGCGTTCATGTCGGGGAGTTCCCCTTCAACTTCCATAGGGCTGGCAGCCCCTTGTAGGTCTAGAGCGGCAATTTCCTCGTCGTTCAGCTCACACTCTTCCCCACAGAGGTGTTCAGGATCATAGTAGCGCTTCAGGTGTTGAGCAGCGCACACCAGGGTCCCCCCTAGACGGGGAGAACACCGCACGGTTATACGGTGTCCATCCACAGATAGAATCTTGTAGGGCCCGAAGTATGGGTCATCGCTGGTAGAGCGTGGCCAGGCGGGTAGTCGGCTGTGGTGCACCAGGACTCAGTCGCCCTCTTGGTAGGTGGCCGGTACTCGGTGCTTGTTCTTCTTGTTCCATGTACTGACGCTCCCTCACTCTCTGCAGCATAGCCTTGGCCTTGTCCACCTTCGCTTGTTGCTCTTGGACCCACTCACCCACGGAGAAATGGGTGTCCTCTGGATAGGGGGCATGTAGAAACCACGCCGGGCGCCCTAGGAATAGCTCATGGGGCGAGTAGCGGGTAGCCGAACTCTCTTGGGAGTTCATCATCAAGGATATGACGGGGAGTAGTCTCACCCAGTCTCTGGTGTGCTCAGTTTTGCACCATATCCTTACATTCTTCTTGAGGACACGAATCTGTCGCTCACATAGGGGGTTGCTCGTGTGAGAATAGGGAATCCCCGTAGACACCTGGACATTGAGGGAACTCAGGACCCTCTTGTACCAGCCGGTATCTGAGCACACTCGTACGTCCTCATCGGAGTTGATCTCCTTGGGCGCCACATGGACACAAAACCACTCCTCCAGCAGTATCTTGATAGTCTCCTCCCGGGTAATTTGCTTGGTACTTGGGAACACCCTGGTAAACCTGGTCAACCCACAGGTTACCACGGGGGCAACTGCAGCTGACCACAGCCTAACCGGGCTGGGATCCGTCTCCATCGCCCCCGCTTCCGCCGCGGGTTTTGGGGACCCGCGCTTCCGGTAACGCCAGGCTCTCCCGTTGCTGCCAGTCTCCTCCAACTCCTCCGCAGCGGAGCGGAGATTGCAAGCCTTGCGGCATTGCCTTTCACACATGGAGGCCAGGTCCTCCATGTCTAGTCCATGTCCTACAAGGGCTCCCCGTCCTGAGCATCCTCGCTCTTCTCGGGCTTCCAAGTCCGGCGTCGACTCCACGGACTCAACGATCTGCACCCGGGGCGTCCTTGGGCAGGGCTCATGAGGGCCCAAGTACCCGGTGCGGCGGTAGGGGGCAGGTACTCCTCTCCTACCATAAAAAAGAACCCTACCAGGACCGGCCCCTGCTGTACCCCTTCCACCATTTCCTGTCACTCCTATGGTCTTGCTTCTCACCAGGTTCTGCATGATCTTGCCCTATCCTGCACAATTTCCCACAAAAAAAAGTAAAATATGGCTCCTTGACACGAATCCTGATCCCTTGCAATAACCAACTCCCAAGTACAATAGCTCCGATCCAAATAATCCACACTGAGGGCTTCCAAGGGTGTTTGAGGTCCTGCGTTGACACTCAGCAACTCCTTTCAACACGCCAGTCGTCTCACGGTGCACACAGAGACACGGGCGTTGGGCATGTACATAGAATTACACCAATAGAATAATGGAAAAAGGCCTGAAATTGGCATATGAACACAAATCAAGCAAATTGGGAAAAGATGGAAACATACACAATCGCAGCCATAGACCCCTCATTCCCTGGACTCAAGACCTTACCTTGACTCGCCAAGATGATGCCCTGAACCCAGTCAAATAAGATGGCTAGTGCCCTGAGTCAGAAATGACTACACAAACCCGAAAAATGTGTTAACTCCCAAGCCTCTAAATGCTAGGCCGATAGGGGAGGTGGCGTGTCATGGCCTAGAGTGGCACTCAGGACCACGCCCTACCCTGACATAACTTTGGTTGGACTTGGAGTCCATTGGGCTTGGAGAATTGCCCCATGAAGATGACCTCACAACATAGCAAAATTAGGCAAATCACACCATAGTGCCCAAAATTCAATTATATACTCAAAGGTGCATACGGCAAATATTCAATTGCTCCATGCATGTCTCAAACCGGAGAGTAAATTACAAGGGTGATATAAACCAAACGTCCATGCCCAGGAATATCCCAACATTGGCACCCAAACTCCTCCAGGTATATACATGCCATGCTTCAGAAGTCAACTCAAGATTTTGAGACCTAATTTTGTGAGGCCTCATGTGCCACGCGAGAGTGACCAGGTAATCCGGCATGTAGTGAGGTGCAACACCGAAGCATATGCCAACATATAAGCAACATAGCGAAGTTCACTGATCTCTGTGCACTTTACTGTTAGCCGACCAGTTGAGCACATAAAATACAAAAATGAGCATAAAATGAGGTCAAAAACATGCAAATGTTGCTAAATTCAAGATAATCACAATAGTATATAACTTCGCTCACCCATGGTATCAACATATGGTTCAAAAAACAATTGCTTGGGACCATTTGCGAACAATCCCCCCACTTGGATCCCCACATGGACCCATGGATCACCTTCAAACCTCCTCCCGACACGCACCATGAAAATGGGAAAATTGATAGTGGCGCTTGTGCGTCGCTCCGTAAGCCTTTCCACATGCACTATATTTGCGGTAGACTTAGTCTAGCGCTATGGAGCTCACCATTGTGAGATGGGCGAAGCCCTTGCTACGTATGACTCCACATATCTTCCTACAAACGGAGATATATAACATGGGCGTGAGCATAGCGAAGCACATACCATGCATATAACACATACCCTCAAAACTGACTCCCACCAAAATATGTCATGACCCTCCATGGCCATAACTTCACGTTAAAAATACGTAGGAACCCAAGGAAAGTTTCTATGCAACACGAACACTCATGCAGTACACTCGAAAGTCGCATTAAAATATTCGGTTGCATGGTACAAGAGTTATATATCACTTTCTACCCTCTTGACCATTGTTCCTCGCTACACCGGGCATGTGTACACATCAAAGGCGTTTGACGCTCCTGGTAATTAAGTTGAGACCAAGGCGATTCCAGCCCATATCTCAAAATTGTAACTCCTCGCAGTGAGCCGGAGATATGACTTTTCAAAGTTGCCTCACGAATCAATTTTGTTTCGCCTATATCTCCAACAAAAATGAAGCAGACAACAAAAGGAAGGTTGATTTGTGATCGGGGAAAAATGTAGAACCACTGGAAATACATCATATCCAGTGCGGCGACCTCGAAATCGAAAATCCGATTCTGAATGTCTGAAAAAATCAGATTAATTTTGCGAGTGTATAACATGAGAATTGCGGAAGCAACGAACCCTTTTCTGATGAAATTTAACCCTTCATCGGGGTTTCCGCTAAAATATCTGGAAATAACAGTTAAGCAATCGGTTACCACAAAATCGCGAGCCAACTGACAGTCGCCGATACAATGGCAATCAGAACAGAAGGCTGAAAAATTACGGAAACATTATGATAAAAAAACCCTGTTGATTCCTGATATTTTGATATATAATTCTCAGCCGGCGGCGCCTCGGTATTGAATGTGGCCGCTCATAGCTGGAATGGCCAAGCCTATCACACTATCACATCAGGTTAGGTCAGGTGGATGGGAGAGTATGATATCAGCCAATGGCGGCTTGCCGGCCCATAGATACACACCCCAAGTGACCCAAAGATGGCCACGGGGGTTCGAACTGGCTTCACCCCCCTTCCCAGAGCGTTGTATCCGCTCGGAAGTCATTGAAGAGAGGACGGGAGGACCACAATGGGCTCCAACCCCCCCCCCCATGTCTGAAGGACACATGGAGGCCCCACATACGGCGTAGGCGTCCCCCATGCCCCAAGAGAGGGGTGAGGACACTCATAATCGGTGCCCTCCGCCATATCTGGTCTCCTCTTGATCTACAACATGGACCAGGGGGATCAAAGATAGAGAAACGTCGTCGACCGATCTAAATACGTATACCACAGTGCAATATATATGTGGAGACCAAGTGAAGGGGGTATATGGCCAATCAAGGCTCAAAAAACCCCGGATGAACGCCCTCACCCATCTCCCAAGCACAGAAACGCATAAATGCCAAGGGGGATCCATTACGGTGCTGCTGCAGCCACCAAATGGACCAACACGTCCTTGACATCCAAGGAAATGTTCTTTTTCCTTAGATAATCCATCCAGACCGTGGTATACCTCGGTACAAAACTGCTCGCAGGCTCCCACCATTCCCTGGATGCGGCGAATCCCTTTCAACGGACTTTATATAGCCTCCCCCCAGGCGCCCCTGGGTCGGGCTTGTGCATCAGGATCCCCTCGGCAGTGAAGTCGTCCTCCTCACCCTCGTTATCCGAGTCCACATCGCCGGCTGTGAACTCGAAGGTGACGGGACGTCCGCTGGGGTCTGGTGCTCAGGGACGAAGCTAGGTATTGTCACGATCCAGGATCTTCTTATCCCCCGCACGAACCGAATACACATCCTGCCCGACCTTCCGAACGATTACCCCCGGCACATACCAAAACCCCTGCCGATGCCTGGACAGGACATCCTTGTGGTGCCGCTCCACCGATACGGTGTCTCTGAGGACATCTTTCTGGACTTTTCCCTACTTGAAGTACTTGGCCCTCTTCTCATGCTCGTCCTGAAGTGCTTTGCAGAACTTGGCCGCCGTGTCGTCCGCCTCAGCCATCATAGCACTCGCATCCCGGGCCACTTTGCCATGGTTCAACCACGGGAGAGTGCGTGACACTCGATCCCGTAGGAACAGGATACGATGGGGCGACAGTCCAGTGGGCCCCGGAAGGTCGTGGTACGCCTGAAGTACTCTCCACAGCGAATTGTACCAATTCCGGCCCGGTTCGTCAATGTGCAACTGGCGGAACTTCTGGAACATCTGCCGGCCGGCCACCTCAGGCCGGCCATTCGCACGGCTGTGGTACGCCACGGTCTTTGCGTGCCGAATACCCATGTGCTTGCACATCGTCTTGAACCACGTCCCCAAAAATTGACTGCCCCGATCGCTGCAGATGACAGCTGGGACATCAAAGATCGTCAGCCAATGCCTGATCATGGCATTAGCAACGGTCTTGGCCTGCAGACCCACTCCATGCTTGTCCTTCTTGTCCTTCTTCTTGGACTTCTTGCCAGGGAACGCCAAGATATACCCGCTGTGCCCATCCACCGCCAGGATGACATAGTCGTAGGTCTCTCCTTCCACGGTGACCTCAGGCATGGCGAATACATCCATGGCCACGGACCGCATAGGGGCCTCCGGTATAGCCGTATACACCGGGTTGCCCGCTGTGGAATGGTTGGGGCTTTTCGTGGCCCGACACACGGCGCAGTCGCTGCAGTACTTGTCCAGGATGGCGTAGTACCCCAGTGGGAACTTGAGGCGCCACTCCAGGTCCTGCTGCATCTTGTCCCGACCAGGATGCATGAGCTGGGCGTTATGCCAGTGGTCAATGAGCGCTTCCGTTCGGTTCTCAGGGACCAATGGCTTGTCCTTGAGAAATAAATTATCCCCATCCTCGGTCAAGCCCTCAGGCCATTCGTCGTCCAACGGGGCGCTGACGGCATTCCAGTACCTGCTCCAGTGTTCGGATGCCGCATAGTCATCCGACCAGTCTTCTGTGAGCACCGACCTGACTAGCTCTACGGGGGCCAGCATCCATTGCTCGAGGGGTTCCTCCCGAATAGCTTGGACTCAGGCGCCCCGGAACGTGGCCAGGTCTGTACGGTTTGCCATCACCACAAAGCACTTGACCCCCTCTTGCTCCATGGCCTTCTCGATCTCGATGATGCGCTTGGCCTCCTCGGTCTCCTTGGCGTCCCCATGGCTGCATATGTCCATCCATGCCTTGCCCGCGGGGTAGGCCCATCGACTGAGGCAATCTGCCACAGTGTTGTCCTTCTCCTGGACATATACGACGCTGAGGTCGAACTTGGCGAACGTCTCATGCCATCGGGCCCTCCTTGCCGCCGCCCCGAGGGGGTGTCGACGTGCTCCTTGTGCCAGCTCTGTAAGGACTGATGGTCCGTACAAACCACCACCGGTTGTAATCCGATGTGGCCAGACCACTTCCTGAGCGCACAAACAATGGCGTACTCCCTCGCGGTCCAGGTTCGGCGTTGGCCCTTGGCCAGGATCCGGCTCCAAAACGCCACGGGTACATGCGACCCGTTGTCCCAGACCTGCTCAAGGACTGCCCCTACAGCATAGTTCGAGGCGTCTGTCCGTAGCACGAATCCCCTGTCCGGGTCCACCAGGAATAGCCCCAGCTGCCCCAGGAGTCGCTCCTTCAGGCGGCTGAACGCATCTTCCGCCTCAGGGGTCCAGGCAAGCTTCTTCTTGCTCCCCTTCCGGCCATCGAACTTGCCCACCTGCAGCATCTTGTGCAGCGGCCCCGACATTTCTGCATACATCCGGACATAGCCCGAATAGTAGTTGCACAACCCCATGAAGGATCGGAGTTCGCTGATGGTCTCGGGCTTCTCCCAGTGGTGCAGGGACGCCAGCTTCCCACGCATGGGACAGCGTTGCCCGTGACCAACCACGTGACCCGCAGACTCCACTTCCCTCACGAAGAGCGAGGCTTTGGTGGGCTTGCACACCATGTTGTGCTTGTCCAGCTCGCTGAGCACTCGGCGCAGATCCTTCTCATGCGCTCTGATGAGCTCGTCCTCGGTCATGTCCTCCTTGCCGGACCCGATGATAATGTCATCCACAAAGGGGTCGACACTGTCCCGGACTGGACCGAGTAGGTCCTCAATCATGCGCTGGAAAGCGGCGTTGCTATTCTTGGCGCCCATAGGCACCACTTTCCACTGCATGGGCCCCAGCGGTGTCAACATCGCTGTCCAGGGCTTGGAGTCCGGGTGTAGCGGCATCTGGTGATAGCCGTGTTTCAGGTCTAACACCGTGAAGATCCGCTCTTTTTGTTGTTCTTGGAGGATGGTGTCGATCAGGGGAAGCGAGTACGAGTCGTGCTTGGTTTTCTCATTCAAACCTCTGTAATCAACCACCAACCTCCACTCGCCCTTCTCTTTCTTGGGCACGATAAAGGCTGGGCTGGCCCACTCACTGTCGGAGGGTTCGATCCAGCCCCGCTCAATAAACTCGCCCCACAACTTCTTCATGGCCTCGGCCCGATCGCCCTGAAGTTGGTACTCCCGATGATGATAGATCTTGGGGTTCGGCTTCAGCTTGATCCTCGCTGTGCCAAACCTCCCACGATCTGGAGGGTTCTTGTTGGCGACGCCACTGAATAGCCGCGGATAGGCATTGATCAGCCTCTCCTTCAGTTTGGCGACCTTCGGGTTCTCCTGGGCCTCCTCAGCCGCTTGCGTCGGTATCGATACAACCGACCGCACTGCGGTATAGGCCTCCTCCGGGTCCGCTTCCGACGTCTCCTTGTGCGATATGCCGTCTTCATCGTCGTGGGGCGCGCTTCCCACCGATAATCTTCGGAAATTTGCGGCATCAGCCGAGTACTTGTCGCTACCGGCCCCCATTCTTGGAAAATCCCACGTCGGCGGGTCCGACCCAGCCGGACCATCATATTTGTCCGCGATGTGATCCATGACCCTCGCCACAAACTCATCCTTCTCGTACTTGCCGGTGACCACCATCTTGTCATCCCACCAATGCGGAGATGTGACCATGGCCCGCCCCTTCTTGGCTGCCACACGGTCGTGCATCCGCATCCGCATGTAGTTGACGAAGTGGTCGCTCTCGGCGTGGGACAGGACGTCAATGCCATCCATTGGCTGATCCGTCCCTTCCTTGGGCTCAAACATGACCCGCATGGGCACTGCCTCAACCCTGCGGATGAATGCTTCATCACCCGTGGGCTGGGCTTGCGCCCCATCCACCAGGAAAGCCTTGGTACCCCACGCTTGAACCGGGGAGGGCATTGATAAACCCTTGGCATCGATGAACAACTCCTCCTCTGGCCGGAATGACTTCTCGTTCAGGGTGATGGAATCCAGCGTCGACTTGAGACCTTCCAGCGGACCTGGGGTGGATCCTATGCCGGTTATGACCAGGATCCCCTTCGCCCTATCCGCGACGATCTTCTCCACCGTACGTCTGGTATTTTCCAGGGAGCCATGCCAATACATGGGCCCCCACTCCTTCAAACCCCAATGCCTATGCCAGGCTGAGTCACCTCGATGCCAATGCCTCCTACAGTTCCTCAAAAGTGGGGCATCCCGGGAAGCGAAGACGTCCGTCTCGGGCGCTTCGGCTCCCAGCGTCTGAATCATCCTGGCGTACGCCTGCCGCGCCATTCCGTACTCCGTGAGCTGAACTCCGCGGTCTCCTCTGGACTTGGCACCCACAGCTTGCACCGCTTGGACGATCCGATCCTCTTCCTCAGCATTGCATTGGAATGATCCGCATGCATAGTCCGTGGACAGCCATGTAAGGCATTCACTATCCTCCCGTACCAGCGTTGCACGATGGGGAAGGGCTCCAATGGCATTTCCCACCATGAAGTCATACCCCATGATCATATCCCAATCTGTAATGTCTGCCATATAGAAGTTCCTGGATAGAGTGCTTGTCTTCGCCAAATCAGGGCGGTTCAAGTGCTCATGCTCCCAGAATTCCATACTGATAGTGGCCTCATAGGTGCCACCACCCATAATCTCTCCATTGGCCACCTCCAGGCGTACTGGTCTACGGCTGGGCCCCAGGGATTCCTCCTTGAACAACCCTCTCCGGACCAGGCTCACCTGGGCACCCGTATCCACCAAAACATCCACCACCAACTCCTCTTGTCCGCACCGTACACACACCTTCAAGTGCAACTGCCGCTCGTCACCCTGCGGTGTGTGGACGACTCTCACGCCATGCAACTCTAGCATATCCGGGTGCATCAGGACTTCGAGGGTATGGTCACGGATGGTGTAGATCCTGGCCTGGTCCTGCCCGTCCACGGGGCTCTCTGTGGTCGCTCCTTCTTTCTTGCCACGTCCATTGCCCACATACACTTCCCTTGGCAGGGCGCTCCAGGGGTTGGGAGTGGCGAATCTCAGTGGTTTTGGCTCTTCTGGAGCCTTCTTCGGCACTCGATGTGCCTTCACTTTCTCCAGGATTCCACTGATTTTCGGAGGAGAGACCTGCGAGGTCCCACTCCCGTGGGGGCTCCTCTAGACGTGGACTGCCGCAGCTCCCTCCTGCTGCGATCGGCCCAGACTTTGTCCACCACGTTGCTGGGCTTTGAGCTCCTCCAACGTCCTCAACATGTCCTCAGCAACCTCCTCGATCGACCTCACGCGTCGGTCTGGGCCGGTGTCCTCCACCATAGCCTTTTCCTCCGCCTTTCCCTCGGCCCTTTCCTTGGCCTTTTCCACCATTGACGCGTTCCCGTGGGGGGCCGGCCACGGGACACTGCGGTGACACGCACAGGTGAGCAGGCAGGCAAGGCACTACGCTCACAAGGGCATCAATACGCTCGTGTCATGTGACAAAGCGTTTCAGAATCCTTGCCACTCTACAAAGAGGGAACGAAAGTATGTACAGCAACACATCAGGATATGTACACATGGGGTTAAGACTGGACTGGGGTAAGGGCATCACACGACCATAGACACTCAGTCCCAACTCATATCCCAATCCCAGGTCCGACCCTCTCAGTGGCTGATGGGGGCGGGGGCTCAAACACAACCCATGCCCTGCTCAGTCCGGACCCTGAAACCCTGCCGATTGGGGGGGTGTTCAGCCCAGCCACAGGCGAGTTTCTGGGAACCAAGGCGCTCCCAGGCCAACCGACGATGGCTCCCCATGCTTCCGTAATGGCAGGTCCGAACTCCACTCTGAGCCAGAGATATGGCCCCGCCATTATCACCCAGGAGTTGGTAGCTGAAAATGGGCTGTTTCAGCCCAAACTGAAATTAACTCGAAAATCCCCAAAATTGACCCCTCGTCCGGACCCGCCAGAGGTAGGGACGAGGCAACTGACCCTATGCCCTTCGCATACGAACCCCCTGGAGCCCTCACCCAACCTGGTTCCCTCTGAGGTCCCGGCATCAGGGCAACACGGATGAGTCATGTGGGGTCATGATGCCAAAATCACCAAAATTGGCGTCATTCCCACGCGTGGCTCGCCCGGCCAAGGTAAGGCCAATAATCCACAGGGTAGGAGGCGGGACCTAGGACTCATATCTGAGTGTACAATTTGAATTTAGGTCCGGGCTCCTTATGGGCTTAGAGAAATGGGGCCGCCAATTGACCACACGGAAGGGGGAAATTGGGGTCCCAAAATTGGGTCATTTTGGCTGCTTGAAATGAGCCAAAATTTGGTGTGCTCCCAATAGTATATCTCCACGCCAGCTTGAAGATCGGATCCGCCATTCCATTCGCGATCCACCGGGAGTCCAATGGAGACTCCCATGCCCTTGGCTCCCGAAGATCTTCATGCCACTCGGCGTGGTGACGATCCCAATTGGGTCCACAAATGTCAAAATTGCAAAATTGCCCACACTCACTTTGGGCTAGCGTCTTAACGAAGGTGGCTCCGCTTCGCCCACGTGGTGTGTGGACCATGGGGACCATTACCCATAACACCCATGTCATATATGGTCCATTGGTCCATGCGTCCGGCGTGCACGAAGGTTAGAACATGGGGCACGGCGGGCAGCAAAAGTGGAAAAATGCTCAAAATGGCCAAAAATGCGCACACTCATGGTTGGGGCAAATGAGGCACATGCCCGACTCGGACCGGAGTGTGCCATAGGATTGGTATCAAGTCATATTGGTCCAACATATCTTTTGGGTGTCGCCCAACTCCTCCGATATTGGGAATGGCAGGGTCGCCAAGTGAGCCCATGATTTGGGATAGTCCCAAATCGCCAACATGGCGGCCACGGTATGCCAAGCCTAAGAGGAGTTATTCGCCGGGTCCAAGATATGTTGGGCACCGAAGTATGTACCCTCCAGATCATACTTGGGTCATGATGTCAATCGAGCGCAACGTTGAAATGCACGGTCGCCACTTGACATCATGACGGGCCAAAAATGGCAAAATTGGCACAAGCACACCCAAGAGTGCCTTGAAAGGTGCATAATTATATTATAATATCTTCGGCTTGGATCGTGCAATCACTTAATCCCTCTACACACAATGACTTGACACCAATGACCTTCGATCCCACATATGTGCTCCACTTGGGGCGCCTTGAAAGGTTACGAGCGCTACTTCCCAAGTGGGCACATGAAAATATGGAAAATTGCAAAACACACACCTTGCTCCCAACGCATCGCTTCGGGATCGCCACACAAGCTTCCCTTCACGAAGGTTAGGCTTGCAATTGACCGTAGGGATTATGGAGAAGGGGCTTGCACAATATGAGGTCCATTGGCGGGCTTGGCTTGGAGTAATGGACCCGCCAAATGGGCACGCAACACAACACATGGCACATACCACATATTGCCCAAAAATGTAGCTCCCACCACGATATGTCATGCCCCTCCAAGGGCATAACTTTGTGTCAATCGCTCATAGGAACTCAAGGAGAGTTCCTATGCAAAACCAACACTTGCGCGCTACACTCGAAAGTTATCTTAACGCACGCCATGTCATGGCCAAAGAGCTATAACGCAAACTCTACCCTCTTGACCATGATCCATTACACTAGCGCGCACGTGTGGAAACGCAAGGCATATAATGCATCTAAATTACGTCGGGAGTACCGTGAATACATCCCACGTTTTCTTATCGTAATTCCTCGCAAGCAACACGAGATATGACCTTCACAAGTGGCCTCACGAATCAACTTCGTTTTGCCCATATCTTTAAGACAAATGGAGGGCAGGATAAAAGGGAAGTTGATTCGTGCATAGGGAAGCACGTAGGTCCACTCGAAAGAGGTCAAATCAAGTGCGGGGATGTCGAAGTCGAAAATCCGATTTCGACATCCTGAAAAATTCGGATCAAGGTTGCGAGTGTAAGATGTGAAAATTGCGGAAGCATCCAAGCAGTTCCTGATGGCTTTGGAGCCTTCGTGACGGATTGCGTTAAAATTTCCATTATAAACAGTTAAACTGGCGGTTACGGTAAAGTCGCGATCCAACCGCCAGCAGTCAAAACAGTGAATATCAGAACGGAAGCGTAAAAATTGACGGAAACAATATGAAAATAAAACCCTGTTGATTCCTGATATTCTGATATACAAATCTCCGCTGGCGGTGCATCGGTTGCCGATGCGGGGCTTCACGGCACGGAACGGCACGGAACATGGGGTTAGTGGACCGGAGACCGGTTGTATGCCCTAACCTGGCCATGGGGTTCTGGGTACCGCTTCACCCCCCTCCTTAGAGCAAACCCTGGGGGGGGCTCGATAGAACCCACGCATGGCAGCGGGTACCCAGGACCACTTCCTGAAAGGGGGGGGGATGTCACATCCTCACTTCAGTGAGTCACAGTAAGATAGGTATGATGCTGTATAAGCTCGTAGCACATGTATAGTATCAAGTATCAAGTCCCGGGTCCTGGCGGCGATTGTTCGGCATCCAAAGGACCCGTTAACCCATACCAGGCGCACCGGGTGCCGGCTGCTACGGTCACCACCACAGTGGCAGTGGCATACACGGCCAACATAGGCGACACACGACGACCGAGGTGGTCCCACAAGTCGAGAGCGACCACAAAGATCCATCAGGCTACCCCAAGCTTCCCAAGGCCCGCCGACTGGGGAGAGTCCCCACAGGTCCTTCCTCGGGCGCACCATGTCCATATCCATACGACGCGAGTCCAGAGTGCCATAGTCGAACTCCTTAAGAACCCCAAATCTTAAGGGAACTCCTCCTTAAGGGATCGGGCATCAAGGCCGTCTTTTCCCTCGCCCTACTGCCACGAAGGCCATACATGAGGGAGTCCTCATGCAGTGTGGGCGGAGGCGTCGACTCCTCAAACCACCAGTTTCCCAGGCAGACTGACCGAGGTCAGGAGCACCGGAGGCCGCCATCCGAATGCAAGTGCGTCTGCGAATCGGTAGGCTCACACCCGGACTGACAGTGGCGGACCGCTCGGAGTGTAGTCAGGCAACTGTGCTTCCCGCCTGGCGCCATCAGGATCTCCACACATCACAGCGAATAGGGCAACACGGTAATACGGGCACTCAAACAGTAGAATATGTAATCAAGTACTGGTCCAGGCTGGACCAGGCTGTAAGAACATGTACACGGCGACTCAAGGTGCCTCTGTATCCCGATTCGTGGTGAAAAACAGTCCATCCCTCAGAGATGGGCTGATGACACTTAACATACAGATGCACATATCCTGGAGGGCAGAAAAACAAGCAACAATCTGGGTAAATAGGCGTGTAAACACGCTCTGGACAGAGCGCCAAACCACGCCACGGTCAGGATAAAGCAATGCAGGAGGGTGGACGGGAAAACGCCTGAGTTCAGGCCATATATAGTCAGCTGACACACGTCGACTGGTCTGGATTCCGCAAGTGCCATGGAACCAGACCACACACCAAAAATTCGCAATGCCGATGACAGCGGCATCCGTTGCGCAACGACGTATGGGCTTCAAGGCCCGAAGAGCTCAAAAATATGAAGGTCAGTCGCCCTACCTGGTTCCCCAAGGATTCAGCAGGGGGGGGAGTGACGAATAGAATTGAAGAGAGGGGCCATCCTCCTCTGGATTCAGCAGGGGGGGTATATGGCCACTCTGTCACCGAAAGATGGGAGAGAGCAAGCAAGTAAGGGACGATTCGTCGGCCTCACAAGCGCTCAAAACGCATCAGGGGAGAGCTCAGGGCGCTGATCAGGCACCCCTGGCTGCAATCGCCCGGGTGAGTGCTGCCAAGTCCGAAACGTGGATCTCGGTCTTGTGCTTGCGGATGTACTCCATGAAGGGAGTATTGACCCGCGGCACGAATGAGGAGACGGGTTCCCAGGTGTCGTGGGACGGCCCATAGCCTCGCCAACGAACCTTGAACTCCAGACCTCCAGGTGCCGAGGCTTTCGGACGCTGAGCCAGGATCTTCTCGACTGTATAGTCGTCCTGCTCGGCATAGTCGTCGTCCGAGTCGGCCTCATGTTTGGCATAGTTGAGGGACACATGTCGGCCACGGAGGTCGGGTTCCCGCTCACGGAGTTGACTCTCGTGGCGCTCCCGGAACTGTCCGTGACCCACCTTGATGCGGTAGGTGTCCTCACCAATCCTGCGGACCACTTCTCCAGGTGTGAACCAGGTCTTGGTGCGGTGGGTGCCCATGGGGCGGGGTCTGATCACCCACACCGGGTCTCCCACCCTGAACTTCTGCGCTGTCGAGCTCGGGGCGGACTTCTGACGCTCAGCATGCTCCTTCTCGAGCTGCTGGCGGATGTCCCGCGCCGTTTGCTCTTGCCGCGCGAAGAATTCCTTGGCATCCATAGCCATGCCATCACCGGACAAGGGAAGTCCCCTACCCAGGGGGTCCCTGCCGAACAGAATCTGGTGAGGGGACAAACCGCCCGGAGTGGGGGTGTCATGATGGGCCTTCAGAGCAGGCCACATCTCCTCAAACCAGTTCCGCCGTGGATTGGTGATGTGGATCTTGCGCAGCTTCTCGAACAGCTGCCGTCCAGCCACTTCAGCACGGCCGTTAGACCGGCTGAGATAGGCGACGCTCTTGGCATGACGTATCCCCATGAGGGAACACATAGCCTTGAACCAGCCACCAGTAAACTGGGGCCCTCGGTCACTGCAAATGGTGCGGGGGATGTCAAAGACGGTCAGCCAATGACGAATCATCATGACTGCCACTTCCTTGGCAAGCAACCCCTTTTTGCGTGCCGGAACGGCTACAACGTAGCCGCTGTGGCGGTCCACACAGAGAACCACACAGTCAAAGGTCTCCTTGCCAATGTGCACTTCGGGCATGGAGAAGACGTCCAGGGCCACGCTCTCCATGGGCTGGTCAGGAACCGGGGTCCATTGGGGTTCCCCCTTGACGTTCCGGTTGTCGGGATTGCAGGCCTGGCAGACCGAGCAACCCTTCCTGACCTTCTTGATGGCGGTGTAGAGAACAAGATGGTCGATCTCGAACCGACGCTGCATGTCAAGGGCTTGCTTCTTGACCCCTGGGTGCAGCATGTGGTGGTGCCAAGCTTCACACAGCTCGAGCACCCGGGACTCTGGTACTAGCAGCTTACCATTCCGGTAAAGCTTGCCATCTTCCTCAGTCAGCCCCTTTGGCCACTTCTGCCCGTCGTCAGGGTCGGTCACAGCCCTATACTCGGCCGCAAAGGCCTCAGACTTGGCGTAATCGTCAGTCCAGTCGTCCTGGAGGCAAGACTTCGGGAAGAGGTGCTTGTCGGACTCAGCTCCCTCAGGGGCGAGCACACTGACCGCTCTGCTCACCCTCGACGGGAGGGGGGCATCCGCAGCCATGACGACGAAGCATTTAACATCCTCCTCCTCCATCAGGCGCTCCATTTCAATGATCTTCTTGGCTTCAGCGGTCTCAGCCTCATCGCCATGGGCAGAGATGTCCTGCATGCCCTTGCTGGCGGGATAGGCCCACCTACTGAGACAGTCCGCCACGGTGTTATCCTTTCCAGGAATATACACAACCGTAAGGTCGACCTTGGCCAAGGTCTCATGCCATCTTGCCTGTCGGGAGGCGGGACCTGAGGGGGTGTCCACGTGCTCCTTGTGCCACGACTGCAGACTCTGATGGTCGGTGCAGACGGTGACGGGATGGAGGGCTATGTACCCAGCCCATTTCCTGAGAGCCATGACGATGGCATACGCCTCCTTTTCACGGGGCGTCCACGTCCGTCTCTGGCCTTCCGCCAGGACTCGGCTCCAGAAGGCCACGGGCACGTGCCTCCCGTCGTCAAGCACTTGCTCCAACACAGCACCAATGGCGTAGTCGGAAGCGTCGGTGCGCAGGACGAACCCTCGGTCGGGATCCACGAGGTGCAGACCCACTGCGGATAGCAGCGCCTGCTTCATCCCCTCAAAGGCACGGTCGGACTCTTCAGTCCAGACCAGAGCCTTCTTGGACCCCTTCTTGGTCTCCTCTCGGTTGCCCTTGAGCATGGCCGTCATGGGGGCTGCATACTCGGCATACATCTTGATATACCCCGAGTAGTAGTTGCAGAACCCCAGATACGCCCGTAGCCCTGAGACCGTCTTGGGCTTTTCCCAGTGCTCAATCGCAGCCACCTTGCCAGGTATGGGCTTTCGCTGCCCGTTCCCGACTACGTGGCCAGCGAAGACCACCTCGCTTACCGCAATGGTGGCCTTGTCACTGCTGCCCGTGAGTTTGTGCCGAGCCAGAAGGTCCAGCACTCGAGTGACGTCCCTCTCGTGTGCCTCCAAGAGCTCCTCGTAGCTCATGCTGGGGTCCCCGGACGCGATGATCAGGTCGTCCACGAAGAGGTCCGCACAGTCGCGCACCGGCTCAAGCAGGTTCTCCAGCATCTGCTAAAAAGCCGCATTGCCGTTGGTGACGCCCATGGGCATCACCTTCCACTGGAGAGGGCCAAGTGGAGTGCTCATGGCTGTGCAGGCACGGGACTCTTCGGCGAGAGGCATCTGATGATAACCATGTTTCAGGTCAATCACCGTGAAGATCCTCCGCCGGTGTTGCTTTTGCAGCATGTCCTCAATGAGGGGCAGCGTATAGCTGTCGTGCTGCGTTTGGGCGTTCAGGCCGCGGTAGTCGACCACGAGCCGCCACTCACCGGCAACCTTCTTGGGGACGACGAAGCAGGGAGAGGCCCACTCAGAGTGGCACGGCTCAAGCCAGCCTCTCTGGATGAAGTCACGGAGGATCTTCTCCATGGCCTCTTTCCTCTCGCCCCTCAGGGCAAACTCCCGGTGGCGATACACACGGGGGTCCTGCTTCAGTCGTATCTTGGCCTCGCCATACGGTCCACGCACCGGTGGGGGAAACACAGGCTTACCGCTGAAGAAGGTGTCACCATACTTCTGCTTCAGCCTGGCCCTCAATGCCTGGATCTTGGGGCAGTCATCGGACTCCGCCTTGGCTTTTCCGGGCACTTGAACCACGGAGCTTACTTGAGGGGTAGCGACCCCGCTCGCTTTCGGCTCAGGTGGTCTTCCCAGGTGGCCCAAAGGGCCATCCCTGGTCTTGCCTCGGAACAGATCGCCGTAGGTGGGTGGGTTACCGCCAGGCGGCTCGTCTTGGCTGGACATGTGATCCAGCACCCTCTGTACGAAGGTATTCCCGTCATAGGAACCGGAGACGATTGAGTCCACTTCCAACCAGGCTTTGTCCTGGCCTTTGCCCTCACGCTGGTTCCCCCAGTCGTGAAAGGGCTGATCCATATACCCCTGAACCAGATCCCACTCCTCTTCAGTGAGGGGGTCTTCGGAGTCCGATTCCTCGATGTCAACAGGGGGAACCGCAAAGCATTGCCTCCAAGGCTCTGCTATGATATGGTTGACACACACGAAGTCCGTGGTGTCGGCCTGATCAAGGCCCCCATCCACATAGTGGAATTCTGTTGGCCATCTCTGGGGTGGCATGGGCTGTCACTTAGCGTCCTGATAGACACTCTCTCCAGCCGGTAGGACGACCTTGTTCAAGGTCATGTTGGTCAATGAGGCTACCCAATGTCGGGTACTTTCCTCCTCGGTGCATCCCATAGGAACAACCAGCACTGCCTTGGAGCGGTCCTTGCGAATCTTCGCTATCGCTCTTGGAATGTCCCAACGGGGGCAATGGATCCACATCAGTCCCTGATGCGGACCCCAGTGCTTCTTCCACGCGGAGTCCTGTGCGCTCCAGTACTTCTCACACACCCGCAGATGGGCGGAGGTTCCTGAAGAGAACGCATCCAGGGCCAGATCCGAAGCTCCCAAGTCCGCGACAACTCGGCTCGCCACTTCCGGCCTTACGCCGTACTCCTGGTTTGCAGGACCAGTTGGCTCAGTGTCCAGCGCGGCCACTTCGAGCTGATTGCGTTCGGGGTGGATCCATTGGCATTCCACATGGTGCTCAGGTGACGAAAGCCACGAGAGTTGGTCGTCCTGGTACAGGGTCATGGAAGCCTGGGCCGGGAGGACGCCGGAGTCCGTCTCCATCATGAAGTCGTACCCGACGATCATGTCCCAGTCCATCTCGGCCTCGTAGAAACTACCGTGCAGGAGGATTTCCTTGCCGAGGTCTGGGCGGCTCAGCTCACGATGGTTCACGAACTGCAGCCCAATGGCCGCTTCCTTCGTGCCTCCCACCATGTACTGGCCGTTCGCCACCTTCAGCCTGACAGGTTTCCGACTGTCGGTCAGACACTCTGGTGGAAGTAGGCCAGCCTTGACCAAGCTGACCTGAGCTCCCGTGTCGACCAACACGTCGAAAACCTTTTCCACTTCCCCGCATAAGGCACGGACCTTAAGATGCAACTGCCGCTCGTGACCGACACGGCGCACGGCGTGCAAACTCAGGATCTCCGGCCGTTCCAGAAGCTCCACAAGCGACTGGTGCAGGTCGTGGACAATGGGCTCAGGCTGCCCATCTGCAGCATCCAGCTGCGGTCCGGGTGATCCTCCGATACTCTCGGATAGATCCTGTAGTACATCAAACACATTCTTGGTCGCGAAGGACGGACGGGTGCAAGGGTTCGTGCCTTCACTTGCCCTCACCCCGCCTCCGCGACTGGGCGCCGGACCGGGCCTTCCGCCCGCGGCAGTCCCCTTGTGCTTATCGACTCCCGACTGGGATGGTTCGGCGCTTCCCACGTCACCATCCTGCGACCGCCCTAGCTGGGGCCCTTGGCTGCAGGGGCTCTGCTAGGGGGCGTCGGTTGTGGAAGAGGGGGTGTTCTCCTCGGCCTCAACGTCGTTGATGCCCTTCTTCCTTCCCCCTTTCTTACCCTTGTTTTTGTCCTTGTCCTTGTTCTGGTCATTCTGGTTGTTCTCCTTGTTCTTGTTGTCCGATCTGGGGACCCAGTTCCGCTTGATCTCCTGGATCTCCTTGGCCAATTCGGTCCCCACCGACGACATCAGCTTGGCCAGCTCGTCCTTGTCCACCTCCATCTTGGCTTCCCGGATACCCGCGGGCGCACGCTTCTTCGACCCGTGGGCCTTCTTGTAAGCGTCCGTGTCGGCCTTGTGAATGGGGCATGTTCGGTGGTCATGGTTGAAGCCTCGCTTCCTCCCATAACACACGAAACAGCCCTGAGGGTGAGCTCGTATGAACTCCCCAAAGGACAGCGGACGGTCGCCAATACGGCGAGGGTCCCTCTTCTCCTGCTTCCTCCAACCCTGCTGCAGGGGCTTCCAGTTTCCCGGTTTGCTCCCCGTGTTCAGGTTCTTGGCCACGAAGGCGCAAACGGCCACTTCGGCGGGCTCATCGTCGTCGTCATCGTCGACGAGAGTCTCATCGCCGCCGGCTGCCGCTGGGTCCATGGCATCTTCCCCGCCAGGTCCCTCGCCAACGTAGTTGACGTCGCGGTCGCCGGGCCTCAACCCGCGGGTGTGGTGGAGGTTTCGGTACTCCTTGAGTACTTCCTCGCCAACCCACTCCAGGATCTCGTCGCAGCTCATCCGCGCCGGGATGGGCTGCAGACGGATGGTCTGGCCGCTCAACTCGCAATCGTCAAGGCGCCACATCGCGGTCTTCTCGCGATCGCCCGAGACGGTGATGAGAAGAGCGTTCCGCAGGGAGTGCCGTTTGACATCCCGGGCCACGTTCTTCTTCGCCCAAGCCACCACGTTCGTATGATACTCCTTGGGGAGCATCATCTTGACCGTGTGGTTGGACTTGGCCCTCTTGGATTCCTCCTTGGTGACCCTCTTGATCCATGCTTCCGGCAGCATGGAGAGCAGGGGAGCCTGCTCGTCACCCTCGTTCCAATCCTCCACGTTGCGGCGGAAGAGGGTGTATTTCCCTCGGAAGTCTCGCCACTCTCGTAGGCGGATCTCCCGTCCATCATGCTTAAGCTTGATGGACTTCCAGCGCTTGGCCGCCACCTGCGGAGCGTCCACCCGCTCCTGCTCGTTGAGCCACTTCTTGGCTTCCTTGAGGGTCTTGATTTTCCCCTCCTTGGTCGCCAAGAAGTATAGCTCTCCAAACACTTCCGGCAGGCGGTACCTGAACCGTTTGAAGACATACTTCTCCGCATCAGCGGGAGGCAGGTCTTCAGTGACGGTCAGCCCCCAATCGTCCAGCTTCTCCAAGAAGCGGTTGAGGTTGAGGGGGTTGCCGTCGTACATGGGGGGCTTGATGTCCTTCAAGTCTTCCCACACGGCGGCATCCGCGGCCTTAGAGAACATGAACCCCGGCCGCGAGGTCGACCGAGGTTCCCATCGGCCCCGCCCACGGACTCCCGCGGCCGCCACGTCCATCTCCTCCATGGAACCCCTGTGGCTACGCCGCGGTTCCTCCACGTACGCTGAACCAAAATGTTCACGCCGTACTGCATCCATGTACGCATCCTCATCACGGCGCCGGCGGCTGCGTTCAGCAGCCTCCCGTCGTACACCACGCGGCGGGCTGATGTCGAACTCCTCCATGTCCAGGTCCAGGTCCTCACCTTCGCCGACATCCCACTCCACGTCTCCTCTGGGGACCTCATCCCTGAGTCAACAATAACGTCCTCCAGCCCTGGGGATTGGCGCCGGGGCTGGTGCCGGGCGTCGGGGGCGTACAGGCGTCCGCGGTGGGGCACGGCGGTTGTGGTAGTCCGCGCTGAGCCACTCATCGCGCCATTCCTCACTGCCACTGCCGGGCGGCACGCGCTCGTTGCGGCGGCCCGCGCTGTGGTGAGAGGGGGCGGTGAGAGAGGGGGCACTGGCGCTTGGGCGACTCCTGGGGGCTCCGCCGGGGGCGTGGGGTCTGCCTGGACCTGGTCCGGGTCCCCAGCCGTCGTCCGACGAGCCAGACTCCAGGGGTGGGTGGTCGCTGCCGACGCTCCCACGGGCTTCCAGCGCATTCAGCCTCTCCTGCAGGCCGCTGACGACGTTGGTCAGCGACTTGGTCTCGGCCCTGGCGATGTCTAGCTTTTTCTGCGCGCGCGCGGCGACCCCGGAAATGCGAGCCATCTCGACCTTGCCCGTGTCTACCTCGCACTCGAGGGAAAAGACCCTCCTGCGGAGGTAGACAATCCACCGCCAGGTGGTATCCGGGTCGCTGTTCCCTGGTGGGTCGTCGGGGTCCCCGGGGGGTCCTCCAGGAGGGCCTCCGCCGGGTCCGCCCGGTCCAGGGGGTCCTCCCCCGCCCGGTGGTCCGCCTCCAGGGGGTTCACTCGGTGGGCGTCCTCCAGGGGGTCCTGATGGTCCTCCGCCAGGGGGTCCCGGTGGGTCTCCGCCGGGTCATCTCGGTGGGTCCGAGGATGGGCACTTCCTCGTGATGCCGAAGTCCATGTCGTCATCCTCGCCCATGTCGCCCCACCTGGGCGTCTCGGTCTCGGAGGACTCCGAGCTCCGGTAGGGAGGAGGGAGATCCTCATCCTCACCTTCCGGTTCCATGGGGACGTCTCCGCCGCCTCCGCCCGTCCAAGCCACCACTTGGCGATGTCGACGGCCTCGTTCATCCCCGTCACTGGCGGTGAAGAAGGGGTCACTGTCGTGGGGGTGCCCACCCGCTGGCCTCCGCGGCCTCTCGGGGGTCTTCCCCTTGCCCTTCCTCCGTCGACGGGCGGTGGTGCCACCGCTCCCACTGCTGCCCGTGTCGGCCTCATCCAGCGCCATCCTGGAGGAGGCGTCCCCTTCGAAAAGCTTTCGAAGGGTCTCCACTCGTGATGCTCCCGGGGGAGTCTCGCGGCGGAGTTTGGCCTCTGCCTCCTCCATTGCGGCGGCGGTGGCTGCAGCAGCTCGCGCTTCGGCTTCCTCCCGAGCACGAGCCGCCTCGGCTTCCCGGGCCTGCTGCAGCCGTGCCTTCTGCGCTTCCAACGCTGCCAGCTCCGCCTCCGTCTTGGCCTTCTCCTCAGCGACCTTCCGTCGCGCGGCCTCGATGGCTTCCTTCTTGGCGGCGTCCTCCTGGGCCTTAGCCGTCGCTTTGGCGTGGGCCCTTTCCTCCGCCTCCTTCTTTGCCCTCTCTTGGGCAAGCGCCTGTTCCAGCGCCTTCACCTCGGCCTCCTTGCAGGCAATGGCCTCCTGCGTCAGGCGGGCTTCCTCGTCGGCTGCCGCAAACTCACCGTTGACCTGGGCAGTCGCTGCCCCATGGGCGGCTACGGCCGTGAGTCCGGCCGCAATGGCCGCCACGGTCTGGGCGTGGATGGCCATGCCATGCGCCGTCTCCGCAGCCTCCTCCTGGGCGATGCCGACGGCGCCCTCCACGGCAGCGCTGTACTGCCTGGCCCGTTGCCGGGCAACCCGACGGTTGCAGGGCACCCCACAGGCGCGCTCACAGGCGCGCGCCACGTCCCTTTCGGGAGCGACGCTGCTGCTGGAGCTGGCCTGGTCGGCCGGCATCCTCCCGCGGTGGGCCGACTCCACGTCGCTGCTGGGGCCTGCTGGGGCCTGCCGGGCCCTCAGGAGCAGCGGACGGGGCTTGGCCTGGGTCTGCTTGGCGACTTGGATGTAGTCGCCAAGGGTGGTGGAGCCGGGGTGGTGACCACCATTGGCCCGTTGGGGACTGGGGGCTGGGGTTCCGCCCTTGGCGCCTTGGACAGCTTCGGCGGCCAGGGACTCCTGGTACTCCCGCCACCTCCGGACCGCTTCTCCTTCCCCGGAGACGCGCTGCTGCTGCCCTGCAGCCTGCGCTCGCTCCCCCGTTCCGGGAAGTTCTTCTCGATCACGTCCCACAAGGAGACGTTGATCGAGGCGCCCGACGGGTACACGTTGGGCTCCTCGTCCTCCTCAATCCCGTCGGGACGCAGGCCTTCGCCGGGCCTGTCCGGCCGGGTCCACGTCCTCCAGCGCCTCTGCTGGTGGCGGTACTCGTACCCTTCCGCCCGCAGCCAGTCCTCCACGGCCTGCAGGCGGTCGGGGGCGATGTCCGTGCGGAGCTCGAAGCTCCTGGGCATGCCGCCTTCGCACTGGGGGTGGCTGTGGCGGTAGTGCTGGTCCCAAACCAACCCACGCAGCAGGCGTGCTGCATGGGGGTGGGGCCGCGGCCACGTCCTGCCCGCTTCCTGCCAATTCACCATGGCAGCGGGGGCGTAGATGGTCTTGAGGTCCTTGATGTGCACTCGTTCAACTCAACGAACTGGTTGTGGTTGTTGAGGAGGGTGCTGCAGCACTGGATTGGAAGTGCGGCTGGTGCTGGTCAGCCGGTGGTTGTGGAGGTGGTTGACGCGGCCTTGCTGGTCGGCCGATGGGACTCCGGGTCGGCCGATGGGGCTGATGCAGGAGTCCTGGTCTGTGCACCTCTTTCACGGTTGCTGCGCGGTCAGGGCGATGCTCTGGACGGCGCTGCAGGCTCCGTGACGAACTCGGCGCTGTCGCTGAGTGGCGCTGCGAGCCGCTGCGCTGCGCTGCGAGACGCTGCGCTGCGCTGCGAGCTGCGAGCTGCGCCGCGCTGCTCGGGGTTGGTGGCCCCGAGTGGCACGCGGGGGCTGGTTAACCCCGCGGCGGTGAAACGCTTTTGACGTGTTCCCGTGGGGGGCCGGCCACGGGACGCTGCGGTGACACGCACAGGTGAGCAGGCAGGCAAGGCACTACGCTCACAAGGGCATCAATACGCTCGTGTCATGTGACAAAGCGTTTCAGAATCCTTGCAACTCTACAAAGAGGGAACGAAAGTATGTACAGCAACACATCAGGATATGTACACATGGGGTTAAGACTGGACTGGGGTAAGAACATCACAGGACCATAGACACTCAGTCCCAACTCATATCCCAATCCCAGGTCCGACCCTCTCAGTGGCTGATGGGGGCGGGGGCTCAAACACAACCCATGCCCTGCTCAGTCCGGACCCTGAAACCCTGCCAATAGGCGGGGTGTTCCGCCCAGCCACAGGCGAGTTCCTGTGAACCAAGTGGGGTCCCAGGCCAACCGACAGTAGCTCCCCATGCTCCCTCAATGGCGGGTCCCAACTCCACTCAGAGCCAGAGATATGGCCCCGCCATTATCACCCAGGAGTTGGTTGCTGAAAATGGGCTGTTTCAGCCCAAACTGAAATTATGGGGCCGCCAATTGACCACACGGAAGGGGGAAATTGGGGTCCCAAAATTGGGTCATTTTGGCTGCTTGAAATGAGCCAAAAATCGGTGTGCTCCCAATAGTATATCTCCACGCCGGCTTGGAGATCGGATCCGCCATTCCATACGCGATCCACCCGGAGTCCAATGGAGACTCCCATGCCCTTGGCTCCCAAAGATCTTCATGCCACTAGGCGTGGTGACGATCCCAATTGGGTCCACAAATGTCAAAATTGCAAAATTGCCCACACTCACTTTGGGCTAGGGTCTTAACGAAGGTGGCTCAGCTTCGCCCACGTGGTGTGTGGACCACGGGGACCATTACCCATAACACCCATGTCATATATGGTCCATCGGTCCATGCGTCTGGCGTGCACGAAGGTTAGAACATGGGGCACGGCGGGCAGCAAAAGTGGAAAAATGCTCAAAATGGCCAAAAATGCGCACACTCATGGTTGGGGCAAATGAGGCACATGCCCGACTCGGACCGGAGTGTGCCATAGGATTGGTATCAAGTCATATTGGTCCAACATATCTTTTGGGCGTCGCCCAACTCCTCCGATATTGGGAATGGCAGGGTCGCCAAGTGAGCCCATGATTTGGGATGCTCCCAAATCGCCAACATGGCGGCCACGGTATGCCAAGCCTAAGAGGAGTTATTCGCCGGGTCAAAGATATGTTGGGCACCGAAGTATGTACCCTCCAGATCATACTTGGGTCATGATGTCAATCGAGCGCAACGTTGAGATACACGGTCGCCACTTGACATCATGACGGGCCAAGAATGGCAAAATTGGCACAAGCACACCCAAGAGTGCCTTGAAAGGTGCATAATTATATTATAATATCTTCGGCTTGGATCGTGCAATCACTTAATCCTTCTACACACAATGACTTGACACCAATGACCTTCGATCCCACATATGTGCTCCACTTGGGGCGCCTTGAAAGGTTACGAGCGCTACTTCCCAAGTGGGCACATGAAAATATGGAAAATTGCAAAACACACACCTTGCTCCCAACGCATCGCTTCGGGATCGCCACACAAGCTTCCCTTCACGAAGGTTAGGCTCGCAATTGACTGTAGGGATTATGGAGAAGGGGCTTGCACAATATGAGGTCCATTGGCGGGCTTGGCTTGGAGTAATGGACCCGCCAAATGGGCACGCAACACAACACATGGCACATACCACATATTGCCCAAAAATGTAGCTCCCACCACGATATGTCATGCCCCTCCAAGGGCATAACTTTGTGTCAATCGCTCATAGGAACTCAAAGAGAGTTCCTATGCAAAACCAACACTTGCGCGCTACACTCGAAAGTTATCTTAACGCACGCCATGTCATGGCCAAAGAGCTATAACGCAAACTCTACCCTCTTGACCATGATCCATTACACTAGCGCGCACGTGTGGAAACGCAAGGCATATAATGCTTCCTAAATTACGTCGGGAGTACCGTGAATACATCCCACGTTTCCTTATCGTAATTCCTCGCATACAACACGAGATATGACCTTCACAAGTGGCCTCACGAATCAACTTTGTTTTGCCCATATCTTTAAGACAAATGGAGGGCAGGATAAAAGGGAAGTTGATTCGTGCATAGGGAAGCACGTAGGTCCACTCGAAAGAGGTCAAATCAAGTGCGGGGATGTCGAAGTCGAAAATCTGATTTCGACATCCTGAAAAATTCGGATCAAGGTTGCGAGTGTAAGATGTGAAAATTGCGGAAGCATCCAAGCAGTTCCTGGTGGCTTTGGAGCCTTCGTGACGGATTGCGTTAAAATTTCCATTATAAACAGTTAAACTGGCGGTTACGGTAAAGTCGCGATCCAACCGCCAGCAGTCAAAACAGTGAATATCAGAACGGAAGCGTAAAAATTGACGGAAACAATATGAAAATAAAACCCTGTTGATTCCTGATATTCTGATATACAAATCTCCGCTGGCGGTGCATCGGTTGCCGATGCGGGGCTTCACGGCACGGAACGGCACGGAACATGGGGTTAGTGGACCGGAGACCGGTTGTATGCCCTAACCTGGCCATGGGGTTCTGGGTACCGCTTCACCATCTCCGCCCTTTGCCTTCCAATCGGCAATTCGTTGCTCCTTGGGCTTCTTGTTGCGATGGGCGGCGAAGTCGGTCTTCTTGTCATCCTCGTATACCTTGCAATGCCGGTGGTCATGTGCATGGTTGTTCCCCTTGCCGTAGCAGACCCAGCAACCGTCGTGCTGTGATCTGTACTCGCGGAACAAAAGCGGCGGGTTCCCGATCCTCCGCTGTTCCTTGCGGTTCTTGGTCCTTGGGTCCAGGCGGTTCCACCTGGACCTGTCCTGCCCATGCTCCCTCATATTGTGCGCTACGAACGCGAAGAAGTGGGCTTTTTAATGATCCTCTCGAGTGGTCACGGTCCAGTGATCTTGGCCGCTTCCACTCCCTGCCTCCGCGGTGCCGACTGTGTCCCCCTTGACCTCTCAGTGTTGGCGATTTTCCCGATGACCTCGATGTCCTTGGCCCTGTCGATCCTGCACGTGGGCCTCGTTCTTGGCATTGAGCTTCAGCTCCACCGTGATGTACTTCAGGATCTTGTCCAGGCTCAAGCGGGCGAAGATGACAGGCATCCTCAGCGGCTCTCCGCGCCTCCACTCCGCGTTGTTGAGGCGCATCAGCCTTTGCCCCATTGTGTCGCCGAATACCTCCACGTAGACGGCGTTCTTCAACCCCAACATTCGGCTGGGCTCGCCGAGGTTTCGCCGGAGAAGCTCCATTATTCCGGCGTGGGTGTCCTCCGATGCCATGATCTGTACGGCCACGCGCTTCTTTGCTCTCTTCTTCTCCTCATCCTCCACCCTTCTCCTCCAGTGGCCGGGGAGGTCGTCCTTCAGCAGGTGTCGGATCTCGCTGGCCTCATTCCAGTCCTCCACCAGCTTGAGGCTTTCTCGGTACTTGCGGATGTACCGATTCCATTCCCGGACCCTCCATTCCCCGCGCTCCAGCGGCAGCGGAATGGACCACAAATCCTCCAAATTCTGGTTGGGGGCGTCCACTCGCTCCTTGTCCTCCAGCCACTGGAGGCAGGCCTGCTCCGTCTGGATCAATCCCTCGCGGATCTGATCCCTGAGCTCCTCCTTCAGGTCCTGCGCCAGCCCGTGTGGGAATGTCCGGCATACCCACTTGTCCCTTGGCGCTCCTTTCATCTCGCCGACGACCTCCTCGGCGAAGTCCTCCGAATCCAGGATGAAGTCATCCATGTTGGAGGGGTTGCCATCGTAATAGGGGATTTTGATTCCCCTGAGGTCGTCAATCCTGATGGCGTCTCCGACGTCCGCAGCCACCACTCCACCGAGACGGATACCACCCGTGGCCGGGGGGTGTGAGTACACTCCCCGTATATCCCTCTCCTCCATGGAGTGCGGTCCAGTTGGGCCTGAACCCATGGGGTTTGGGATGCGGGAAGGACTTGCTCCACCGGCTGTCCATATCCCCGTAGTGGGGTCCTTCACCCATAGGTTTCCGCCTGGATGCCCTCGACCATGTCCATCGGCCCTTCCCATGGTTCACCCCTGCATGGTCTGTATCTCCTCTTCCGCATAAACTGCATGGGCAGTCGTAGCGTTCGGTGGATCCTGGGCGGCATGGGACATCTGTACCGTCAGGCTCCTCGGGTCCGTGGTTGCGTGCTCTTCCCGCATGGACCCAGCCGGTG
Organism: Eutreptiella sp. 'Long Island Sound 2002'; assembly: GCA_964036045.1. Classification (NCBI taxonomy): domain Eukaryota; phylum Euglenozoa; class Euglenophyceae; order Eutreptiales; family Eutreptiaceae; genus Eutreptiella; species Eutreptiella sp. 'Long Island Sound 2002'. The sequence goes on from OZ038381.1 coordinate 135,796,222, forward strand.
CCGTATGCTCTCCGAGCATTATGGATTCGCTGAACATGGGAACACACGGCAGCGCACCCGGGTCAACACGCGGAGGCGCGTAAGGTGCCTCTGCAGGGCCGCCCATGGGTTGCTCCATGGCGCTCCTGAGGGTCTTAACCCGCTCCACCAACTCTGCCGTTGCCGGCGTTGCCGGGAGCTCCGGACCTGAGGCGAGGGGTTGTAACTCCTCTAGCCTTTTCAGGCGTCCCGACATGTCCTCCACCAGGTGGAGGAGGCTGTTCACCACTCGCTGCTGCTTCTGCAATCAACCTATGGTTCAAAACACAATTGCTTGGGACCATTTGCGAACAATCCTCCCACTTGGATCCCCACATGGACCCATGGATCACCTTCAAACCTCCTCCCGACACGCACCATGAAAATGGAAAAATTGATAGTGGGGCTTGTGGGTCGCTCCGTAAGCCTTGCCACATGCACTATATGTGCGGTAGACTTAGTCTGGCGCTTTGGAGCTCACCATTGGGACATGGGCAAAGCCCTTGCCACGTATGACTCCACATATCTTCCTACAAAAGGAGATATATAACATGGGCGTGAGCATAGCGAAGCACCTACCATGCATATAACACATACCCTCAAAAATGGCTCCCACCATGATATGTCATGACCCTCCAATCGCCAGAACTTCACGTTAAAAATACGTAGGAACCCAAGGAAAGTTTGTATGCAACACCAACACTCATGCGGTACACTCGAAAGTCGCATTAAAACATTCAGTTGCATGTTACAAGAGTTAGATATAACTTTCTACCCTCTTGACCATTATCCCTTGCTGCATCGGGCATGCGTACACATCAAATGCGTTTGACGCTTTCAGTAATTAGGTTAAGACCAAGGCGATTCCAGCCCATATCTCAAAATTATAACTCCTCGCAGTGAGCCGGAGATATGACTCTTCAAAGTGGCCTCATGAATCAATTTTGTTTCGCCTATATCTCCAAGGAAAAATGAAGAAGACAACAAAAGGAAGGTTGATTCGTGATCGGGGAAAAATGTAGGACCACTGGAAATACATCATATCCAGTGCGGCGACCCCGAAATCCAAAGTCCGATTCTGAATGTCTGAAAAAATCGGATCGATTTTGCGAGTGTATAACATGAAAATTTCGAAACAAGGAACCCTTTTCTGATGAAATTTAACCCTTCATCGGGGTTTCTGCTAAAATATCTGGAAATAACAGTTGACCAATCGGTTACCGCAAAATCGCGAGCCAACTGACAGTCGCCGATGCAATGACAATCAGAACAGAAGAATGAAGAATTAGGGAAACATTATGATAAAAAAATCCGGTTGATTCCTGATATTTTGATATATAATTCTCAGCCGGCGGCGCCCCGGTATTGAATGTGGCCGCTCACAGCTGGAATCGCCAAGCCTATCACACTATCACATCAGGTTAGGTCAGGTGGATTGGAGAGTATGATATCAGCCAATGGCGGCTTGCCGGCCCATAGATACACACCCGAAGTGACCCAAAGATGGCCACGGGGGTCCGAACCGGCTTCAAGTCATAGCCCCCGAACTTCGGCATCTCCGTGTAGTCCACGTATAGAACACTGTTAGCACAGTGAGGGATGGGCAGGGTCGAGTAGAGACCTCTGTCCCTGATATCCCCTGGTTTGCAGGACCTACACGGGCACTTGTCCACGATAGGCTGGAGGGTTTTCCGCAGTTGGTCGTCAGTCCACGTAGTGTGCAACCACTGCTTGAATAGCCTCAGGGGGCGGTCAGCACCAAAATGACCGCTGGACTCATGGGTCCACTTCAGCAGCGCTGGGACTCTGTCACTGGGTACCACGATGCGGTCCTCGTGCCAGAGGTAGCTCTTGTCCCTCTTCCACTAATCTTGGTTGACCAGGAGGGGTTCCAGGCGTTTCTCCAGGCGCTTGTAGATATCCCGAAACTCCTTCAGGTACTCCGATTGTTGGAGTCCACCCAGGGGGCGTATCTTAGTCATGTTGAGGTCCAAGCGAACGTCCATACGGCTGAACGCCTCCTTAGCCAGCGCTTCACACCCGGCAGCAATCAGGGCGTCGAAGTTGTTGCAGCTGATGTAGTCTGCACACTCGTTCTTCACTCCCTGGATATGGTGTACCGTCCGCCGTAGTTGGCTGAGGTAGGTCCGCCAGCGCCGTAGCTTGGCCTTCTCAGGTGGGGGACCCTTCTGAAAAGTGCGGACCGGCTCTTGGTAGCACAGCCAGACCACACGGTTACTCCCCAACAGTCCTGCTTCTGAGGATAGCACCAGCATACCCGCGAGCAATTCCTGCTCATAGGTGGAGTAGTTCCCCCTGGCCTGGTTCCATTTCCAGTTCCAGTGGCCCAGAGGTACTAGGACCCACTTGTCGTCAGGGTAGCTGTGCTTGAGAGTTCCATCTCGATTGAGACCTTCAGTCCCCCATTGGAAAATAGCCGAGTCGAGCTCCTCCTTCTTTGTGCTTGCCATTGGAACAACGTTCCACCACCGCCCACATTGCTGGCGTCGGTCACCAGGATAGAATCCCCTTGTGCCCTAGGCATGCCCGAGCACTTAGCGTTGGCCACCTTGTCTTTGAGCTCGTCAAACGCTTGTTGCTCTTGTGGGCCCCAGCGCCAAGGAGTACTCTTCTTGATCAGGTCCGTCAGAATGGTGCTGGTGTAGGTGAAGTTTTTGATATGGCGGCGATAGAAGTTGCACGCCCCAATGAAACTGCGTACATCATGACGTCCTTTCTTGGGGTCTTCCCGTCATACCTTGGCGTCCATCAGGGATTTGGCCTTAGAGGCCGCTGGGGTCCACCACCCATAGTCAACGTCGAACCCCAGGTACTGCATGGTCTCCTGCATGAACTCACACTTCTCCAGCTTGAGTCGTGTGTGGTTCTCTTGGCAGACCGCAAAGAACTCACCCAAGAGGATTAGGTGGTCCTCCTGGGTATTGGTCCCGAGGCATACATCGTCGATGTGTGCTTCCATCTGGGCTCCACGGGATATGAGTTCCTGCACCTTAGGTCTCCTTCGTAGGATGGACAAGATCTTGTTCATCAGCTCTTGGAATAGAGCGGGCGTGTTGGTCACGCCAAACGGCATGACCCTCCACTTGAACACCCTCCCCTGAGGGGTGACGAAGGCTAGTAGCTCCTGAGCGTTGGGCGTCAGGTCCACCTGCCAGAATGCAGTCCTTATGTCCATCTTGGTCTTGTAGCGACAGGAGGCTATCTTCTCAAGGGTAGACTCCATATTAGGAATGGACCCTGAGTGGTTCAGCGTTTTCCTGTTCAGCTCTCTGTAGTCCACTACCAGCCGTTTGGCTGTAGACCCAGGTTTACCCACCAGGAAACAGGGGCTGCGGTATTGGGGGTAGTACCCGTCCTTGTACTCCATGACTAGGCCAGCGTCGATACATTCTTGTATCTGTTGCTCAATCTCGTCGGCCTGCTCTTTAGGAGCCGGATAGGGTCTCCTGCGGATCTTGTGACCCACGAACTCGGGTTTCAGCTTGAGGTTCATCTGTACCAGCTTGTGACATGAGGCTCGGGGTGGTAGTTCGCCGAACACCTCCAGATAGGTCCTTATAAGCGTCTGCACCCGCGGGTTCAATAGCTTGATCTTGTCCTCCATGTCCTCGTCAGAGTGTAAGTTGCTTGCCCCCTGAGTAATAGACGTCAGGAGGTGATCCTCAACCGACTCTTCGCCCTTGATAGTATCCTTCAACCCTTGGTAGGCATGAAGTAGGTCTCATTCAACCATCTCCGGTGGACGATGGCAACATAGGCACGCTCGAGGGGGTTCACATGCACATTCCTCCGAGAGGTCGTCTTTCTTCTGGGGTCCTCACATGGGCACCCCACACGCTCTTCATGGGCTTAAGATCTACCTCCCTTTGCCAGGTGGTGATCTTCTGTTCGAGGTCCTCCTTCAATTGGGATAGATCTCCCATACGTCCTTGCTTCAGTGGCCATGAGCTGCGGGTAGGCTTAGCGTAGCATAGCTTTTTTGCCACCAACCTCCTCTTGGATTCCACATACTCCCTTAGCCTGGACCGGGGATCCAGCTCTTCGTCCAAGGGGTCTTCCACCCTCATGGAGAGTAGGGGTCTCAGTGGGGCGACGTACTCGCCGTTCTCCACGTCCTCCACACAGGTCTGCACGAAGAAGGCGTCGTGCTCAGTTTCGTCATCTGAGTGGATAGAGCTAGGGAGCTCCGATAGTCCACACTCAGAGACTCCATCAGGAACAGGTAAATGGCAGGGAGAGTTGGGGGCGTTGGTGTTAGTCACGACGTATTCATCCCCTCCGGGTATAGTCTCAATAGCATCTCGAGGTCGTAGTCGATCCTTCAAGTCGCCCAAGGCGAGTCCATCGCTTTCTCGTTGTATAGCCTGGACCAGAGTCGAGTCCAGGTCTTCCCAGAAGATGGAGGTAAGACCTCTGTCCACCACACTGAGCATACTCCCCAATCTGGGTTTCCCGATAGGCGTCTTACGCCCCAGAGGCACGTAGATGGCCTCATCAGGTAACCGAACAGAGCTGATAGTCAGCCTGTCCAGGAGGGTTCGCCAGTACTTGTTGCCCCCATGGGCTCCCCAATCGGGGGAACACAGGACCATACAGGAAAGTTCAAAGGCCACTATGGTCAAGACGTTCCCCAGTTCACTGAACCTGGGGTTCCCGTAGGCCATCCCGAAAGAGGGCCAGTAAAATTTGTAGCTGCAGTTCTTCCCCTTGCTGCAGTAAAAGTCCAGGAGATTTTGCTTGTCGCTGGTGAACAACTCCGCACTCAGGTCTTCTCTAGAGTAACCCAATTCCTTCAGACCTTGGTGTAGGACTTCCCCCAATAGTTGATAGTCCTCAATTTTGGAGGCCGCCATCATGTTCCAGGCCTCCTCCTTCGATACCCTCAGGTAGCTCGAGGTGTGCTCCAACTGCTCCAGTGGTACAGACTGTCTGCCACTGCCGTGGTCCACGTAGAGGTGGTAGGGCGCTTGCAGCATCACGGATTGTATCTGGGAGTGCTGCACGAAGAAATCAGTCCCCAATACAAAGTCGAAGGCCTCAGTGTCCATCACATAGAACCGATGGGCCATGGTTCGGGAGCTCATAGGTACCTCCACTTCACAGTCCCCACAGCTGTGCACCACATGTCCATCCCCCATTCATATAGCCGCGGTGGTCATGGTGTTCTTCAGGCTCCCACAAGGTAACGTTTTCTTGGCCACTATAGATATGGTGGTGCCTGTATCCAATACCCCCAGGTATTCACGTCCCCCTAGTCGGATACGTACCCAGAACACCAGGTCCAGACCCCATCGGAGCGTCCCTGTCAGAACTCCGCAGGACAGGTCACCTCGAACCCCTTGTTCTGCAACTTGCGGGCCATCCTCATGAATCGGCTTCTCTTCTTAGCGTTGCCGTCATCACCACCTTCATGCTCACGCTTGGCCCCTTGTTCTCGCTGGGCCTGAGTCTGCGAGCGTGTGGTGGGACCAGACTGCGCTCCAGAGGGCTCGGAGTTCCCCCCTGGATAAGGGTTGGGGTTGCCTCCGTTCTTGTCCGGGTTCTTGTTTTCCTTGTCTGGCTGGCGGTTATCCCCTCCTCCTCGTCCACCTTGGTACTTGTCTCGCCCTTTTCCACGTCCTTTCGACTTGCCCTTGCTGGAGTCGTTGCCGTTGCCTTTGCCTCCACCTTTGCCAGAGCCTTTGCCCAGATCCTCACCCTTCAGCTTCACCGACAGGCGTTGCTTGTGGTAGCATTCATCCTCGTAGTGCTTCCTCTTCCCACAGAAGGCACAGGTGATAGTACACCTGTAGTGATCCGGGATCTTCGCCTTGGCGCCGGTGTGGGTCTCCTGCTTCTTCCCTTGGACTACGAAGCAGTCTCGCTGCTCGCAGTCAGGGGCGTGCTGCAGGTGACCCTGCTCATCTCTGGCATCACACCAGAAGAGCTCCTTGACGTTTTCCATGATACGGGCGTGTTTGGTGGTAGTCCCCTGTGCAGGTCTGGATCCTTGGTACCGTTTGCCCTGGCTTCCAGAGCCTCCCCCTCCAGGACGGTAGTTGTTCAGGTGCTGGTTGCTTTCCTTCTCCAGCGCCAGCTCCAGGAGTAGTACACATAAATCCTCGTACTGGAGGGCTCTAGCCTTGCGCTCCGCCGTTGAACGGCACTCGTCCCACTGCTCCCAAGGGAGCTTAGCCACCAACCAGAAAAGCAGGTCGTCGCTGCTGTAGGAACCAGGCATCAATCGTCCAGCGCAGTGATCCAAGTCAGCCAGTAGCTCAGAGACCCTGCCAGGTTTGGGGTTGTTGGGCAGCACGGCCAGGCTCTGGATCTTGGCCCTGATGGAGAGGTCGGTTTCATAGGTCGGGTACTGCCTCTCCAAGGCAACCAACACGTCGGCAAAGGTGGCGGACTTAGTCACGATCTGCTTGACCTGCTTCTCCAGGTACTTGGTCTTGCAACACTGCAGGAGCAGATCGCACTTGACCCGTCCACTAGGGTGGGTTTGGCCGGTCAATCGGAGGAACCGGCCAAAATTCTCAGCGAACTCGATGAGATCCTTGCCTGTGAACTCAGGCAAGTTCACCACCATCTGGGGGGTGGCAATGGCCTTAGCCTCCCGAGACCTGCGTCCTCCAGGGCGCCAGGTCTTCCTTTTCTTCTTTTTCTTCTGCCCACTTGGGTTCTCGGGGTCCTCAGGGTCGTCCTCCTCCGAGGGCGAAGCAGAAGTCATCGATGGCGGCTCATCATCGGAGGGGTCCCCGCCTAGGTCACTAGAGCCATAGGGCTCCACGTGAACCATTGCCCTCAGGGCTGTCAGCCCCAGCCCGTCCAGCTCGGCTCTCATAGACTTCCCCACGTGGCTGTAGGGTTGCTGGGCCGTCCTCGGTACGAAAGGGCTTCTCCGTATCGCTGCAGGGGTGGCCATCGATCGGCTCCTCAGGCTCCCCAGGGTGTTTGTCAACCCTGCCACCAGGTGGTTAGCCTGTACTCGATGAGGTGACATTCCGACCGTGGTAGGTGCTGCTTTAGGCGGAACCAGGGGCTCTAGTTTAGCCCGAATCTCTTGAGTGAGATCGCCAACAATTTTAGAAGTGGCTACTCGGAGAGCCTCAATGATCTCCGACCGCGTCAGGGACCTGTTGGAGGATCTCCCCGATCCTCTACTCTTGCTCCCGCATGACTCAGGTCCTCTCCTCAGCCCACTCAGGGTTGCATACCAAGGAACATCCACATAGGCTCCCGTAGCGGGTAGAGGATGGTAATAGTCAGCCGCATACCATCGCGGCGCAGGACTGGAGGCCACCGGCTCACTGGTAGTAGTTGCCTCTGGAAACGCAGTGCTAGGTGGGTTCACACCATAGGCAGGGTATGCAGGGATACCAGTAACGCCTGTGCCCTCAGCCATAGGCGGGGTGGTTATGGGTGTGGATGTTGTGGCGGCTGGGTCTGGAGTTCGGAGTGTGGTGGTTGTAGGAGAGGGTGATGCGTGGAGGCCAGTAGCGCTTGGTCCGCCCTCGAAGGTCGACTCACTCGTCGGGTCGTGCCCATGGTCTACTCCTTCGTCTGCCATGCTTTCTCCAGCATCCTTCTCTCTCTCTCTCTTTCTCTTCACAGGGTTGGTGTCCACCTCCTCGACTGAGAGGGCCCGGTAGGCCGACTGAAGTCCTTCCAGCGAGTCATCAACCACGTCCACTGGCCCATGTAAGGGCAGCGAAGGTACAGAAATAGGTCCAGGTCCAGGTTCACCAGGTGCTGGCATTGCTGGTGCCTCAGGCGCCGTCCTCACGTCGGTGTCCTTCTTGTTTGTGTCCATATTTGCCCTTCTTGCTTATATATGACAGATCTCGGCGCACTGGATGTACGGCACGGGGTTGCTGCCAGTACGCAGAGACTGTCTGCCTCTGCTACCAGAGAGTTTTATAGTGATTTCAACACTGTGCTTTTGTTGTGCCTCTCCTGCTGCTTGCTGCTGGTGTAGGGTTCCTGCTGCTTGTTGTTGATGAGGAAAATGTTTTATTGTTGAAATACAACCAATCCAGGATACCCCAAGCCAGAGATAAGCAAGTACAAGATAAACAGGATCAAAGCATGAAGGGCTGCAGTCACAAAGAGTTAGATAAAGAGGACTATCAACAATAGACCACAGCCATTAGCATACATTGCAACTCAGGATGAAATATTTTACATATTTGAGAAAGCCTTGGTTGGAAAACTGCCCCAAGGGCTCACTCTCATCAATAGTGCCATCTTGAGATGTGCACTCTTTCCTTTTGGGTCCCATAGGTGCTGAGGTGGCATGGCTTGTGGCGGTGAGGTCACTGCCATGTCACATGGGATATTCCTACTTAGCTAGGCTGACTGGGTATTGAACCCAGGACCTCTCAAAAAGAGGTGCCCCAGCCCCCTAGGGTGCATACCACTAGGATAGCTAAGACTTCATGAGAAAACATAGATAAATTCATAGGCTCTGCCTGCAGTATACCAGTGCCTCACTAAACCAGGAAAGGATGTTTTAGTGCCTATAGCTTGGGGATAAAGGGGTCCACACAACACCCTGATTTGGTGTTTGGTTCCATAGGTCAAAATGTGTTATCACCAATTTTGTTTGGGCCAATACTAAGATAAAAATGCCTGAGTGCTTAGAGCATCTCTAATACAACTAATGTATACCCTAAAGCATTGGAAAAGCACTTTATCGTACTGATGGCAAAGGCATTGCGACGCCTCGCAATCCGAAGGCGTTGTACATACCTTTTTCTTGATCTTAACACCGGCCTGCAGAACAAGTGCTTTAACTTTAATTCCGCCTTTTCCTGTCTTGCCTGCGCCAGGTAGCCAGTAACACACTTGCACTTTTTCATACCAGTACTCGTTCTCCGCAATTCCAGTCGTCTCCAAAACTGTTTGCAGGGCGTCCCAAACAGTCTCCACCTCGCCGTAGATCAGAAGCACAGTTTCAGGGTCGTCAATCAACTTGGCCATCACAACAGGACTCACAGGATCTGCACTGTCCGCCAGGTTTGCATTCAGAATGATCATGTTGGTGTCCAGGGCCTCCAAAAACTTCAGGGGATCTTGCGGATCTTTGTAGGGGGCGCACAGCATTTTGACCACCTTCCCACTGACCTCAATGTTCACCCCGTCCACGTTTCTGGACTCCGTGGACTTGACTTCGGTCAAGGGCGATGCCAGTTGTGCACGCAGGCGACGAAGGTCCATTGATGACCCATGCTTTGGATGTGTATTTTCCATCGCCGTCCAGAATCGCGCCTTGCTGAGTGTTTCCCATTTCGGCAACGGAGCCTCAGGTTTGGACTGCCAAGCCCCAAAAGGGATTCGAAACCAAAGGACATCCCAGTCGTGCAACGGTACCTTCTCTGCCGGACTCGCCTCTGTAAACATGTGAAAGGTTGCATTTACCTTGTTTGCGTGTTTGCCTACCTGCTTGTGAGGGGAACATACTACGTGTCGAATGAATAACGCTGTCCGACACAGCTCCTCAATGCCAATTGATCCACTGCTGCTTCTGGTAAGCAGAGGCCCGGTCCTGCATTTCCTTGATGTTCGTCTTTGGTCTCGACATGTCGGCGGCGACCCGTTGTAGGAGCAATGGCTCGTACAGACCCTGCAAGAACTTCAGCTGGTTCATCGTCACCGGCATGTCCATCTTCTCGAAATTATCCAGAGACGTCAACGCTGCGTCCTCCGCATGGTACACCCAAGTGAAGAACGGTCCAAACGCCTTGACTGAATAACTCTGTACATGAGGAGGATGAGTAGCCATATTTGGATTGCGAGGCCTCGCATTCGACAATGGAACATACTTGGAGTTCATAATCCGAAACTTGTGGTGGAATCCAAGCACTTCCGCTCGCGGCTTTCGGGATGGTTCCGTGAATGTGTTCCCTTGCAGTCTTGTCAGGCCCAGTCGGCGAATCTCGCAAATGCATAAGGAAGTTATCAGCTGCTTCCGACGGTGGCACGGCGGAGATGTCCAGATCGATGGCTTGCTTCTGACTGGCGATTGCTACTCGTGTAGCCCAACTGGTTTTCGGTTTTCAACAGGTTGACCTTCACCACTTGCATCCACTGCGGTGGGTCGAGGCCCTGCTCAAGACGTCGGTTTCGCAGTGCTTTCAGAGCACAGACGCAGTGCTGCTTTGCAATGACGATCCAGTCGTCGGCTGGAGATGAAAACAGGGGTTTCAGAGGATGAACATGAAACAGCAACGGTGCGACCGGGTTACGTACCTGGTGATTGCCATGCAGTCACGGTCACGGGGTCCTCGGGAGGGTTTGCCGTAAGACTTCTCATAACCTCGTCCACTCGCTTCTGTTAATACTTCCGGATCTGGCCGTACTGCTTCTTCTTGTCGATCGAAAAGCTCCCAACCTCAACCTCCACCTGCAAAGGCTTCTTGTAGAACCTCAAGAACTCCTCTGGCACCATTTCCTGCGTGGATGGTACTTGTGACGTGTCTGGTGATGCTCTGCCCGCTTTTGTTGGCGTCAAACTCTCTGCCATGTTGAAATAGACCTGTCAAAAGGGAGCAAAATGTACATATTTATTCTTCAATTGCGAGGGCTCGCAATTGACAATATAGGTATTTGTCTGCAATTACCTACTTCGTATTGCGAGGCCTCGCATTAAGGTAACAACATATAGTCAAAAACACACTTTTTGAAAAGACGATTGCGAGGGCTCGCATTCCGAACACGTAGTAGTGAGCAAAAGCACCCGTGTGCGCGCAACAAAATGAACAGAGTTGGGAATCAACCTAAAACCGATATAATAGATCGGTAAAGGCCCAGATTATGTCCAGAATGTTCGTGCGCTGCGCATCAGACCGCAGAGGAACCTTGTTGTCCATCAATCGTATTACGGCAGGTGAGAAATTCCAGGGTTGCCGCAGAAATGTACGCAAAACATCGGTCAACACAGTTCTGTATGTGTCCATGTCCGGCTCGCTGTAGGGGTCGGAAGGAAAATCTGGATCAGCCACCCAGTGCCTCTCCATGGTCGAGGTACCCGACTGCGAAGAACGATACCGAATTCTCAGACGGTCGTCGACAACATACGAGTGCAAGCGCTGCCGGATCCCGGTTTCAATATCAGAGGACAAACCACTAACCAGCAGGCGTCTGTTAATCCTCGCAGGGCAGATCTGGACAAACAAATCTTCCACGTCACTGGGTGTGACAGCCCAAGTGTGTCGATCCTTCATGGACCCAAGTCGACTGAGCATGACTTTGCCAAACTCCTCACCATAGCACAATCCTGGCAGGCCGCTGTTGAAGGTCTGCCAATGCATCAACGCAACGGACATTGGTCCTCACATACACAACAGCATCAGCTGCAGCCCTCCCGAGCTCAATCAAAAGCACGAACACGAGACGCAAATCATTTTCGGCGTCAATGGCGGTTCCAGGTTGCCGTCCAGACGAGTTGCATTGTCTCACGAGAAATCCACAGTAGAGGACAAGGGGACACCAGTTCTGCAGAAGGTTCACCATTGCTTTACATACTTCACTCTTCAGTCGATCGATATCCCTCCCACCGTGATCCGCAACAGCGTGTAACCTGTTCGCTTTCCTTCGCAACTGCCGCAAGAAATGCGGCGCACAATTGAGGATGCTGGCGATAGTTCTCTCCATGACTCTGAGCTTCGGGTACGACCCTCCTGTTTTTCCCACTCCTAAGCGGCCAAAGCGGAAGTACACAAACAGCGAATGAAAGCGGCGCCATACATTGGTCACAAGGTATTTATAGGGATGCCAGCAGCCGTACAAGACAGGTGTGCTCTTCAGTTTTTCGTGCCAGTTCCACCGCTGCGTTGTGTCGGAGTACAGCAACTTCAGGCATCTTTTGTGTATGTTCTCATCAACGAGGATGGGCACAATGGGGTGCGTGTGGTTTGACAGCGATGCAATGTAGTCCAACACCTCGACCAGGCCCTTGTCCGAGGATACCTGATGCGTACTCAGCAGCAGCGGCTTCCAACAAGGATTTGGTAGTGGATCTCGCACGATGTCAAGCGGCGCTCTGACGCTCGGTATTGCTGCAGGTCTGTCCGCAAGTAGGCCCAGGTCTGTCACGATCCCATGAAAGCTCCGTTTCATTCTGACAAGCGCTGCAGCCACACTGCGGATGCTGCCGATGAGCACATCTATGGTTGGGTGTCCTCTGAAATACGGCAACCTGCACGGAATCTCAACGACGCAAAGGGCTGCGCAGTTTTGCGACTGATCCTGGATCGTTGGATGCGTTCCCTACTGCTTAATGTAATAATTGTCAATCCAGATGCAAACCTGCCGGTTCTCCATCCATCGCCATGTCTCAAGCATCTTTCCTGCAGAGCGTTCCTTCATAGTTTCCCCGCGGAGCCGCAGCAGTCCTGTTCTGCGCAACCGGCGCCTGTTCTGCCGACCGATGGAGGCTAAACCCTCGGCGTCCTCGTCCTGGTGCTGGGGTGTGCATCGCAAGCAGAAAAAGTTTGTATAAGTTGAAGAACTCCTCCTTGAAGTGATTGGCGGCTCGGCTCCCTTGTCTGCTTTTCAACCTCAGTAGTGAGTGCCGTTTTTTCTCCGGTTCAGTCGCAGCAAGCGCGTAAAGTAAAAAAAAAAAACTGGTCCACTCTTTTTGTTTTCAACAGCAGCCCATAGTGATTCAGCAGTGGTATACCCATGTTCCCTTGCACAGAAAGCTCGCAGTTGCCTGACAGTCCGTTCCAGCTCCCTCTCTGCTCGATGCGCAATGCTACGTGGCATATACAATCATCTCAAAGAATCAAAGATGTGCATTTTATTATACAATTCCACGAAAAACAGGTTCCTTTAATGCCACAGTTAAATAAAATTCATTGCCAGCACAGCGCTGCACACGCGACACGCGCATATCCATCTTTGCGCGCAACTCCGCCGCGGGTGCGCATTTTCGGTTGCTGGTAACGGTCAGCTGGTCCCACATTTCTCTTGCCTATCACACTTGCGGTACCCAGTTGCAAATCGCCGCCATCGCTGTTGGGCAGTGAAGCCAGCGGTGACCACAGTATGAAAACTGGAGATGCCGGCGGGACCTGTATGGGCGCCCATGCAGCAGCGCCGCATCAAGGGAATGCACATGCTGTGTAGTTGGTGGATCTGTCCATTTTATTGTTTTCTGTTCCATTATTGCGAGGCCTCGCATTTCGATTCCTGAAACTATACCTTTTGCGAATGTTTTGAAATGGAATGCGAGGCCTCGCATTCGAAAAAGAATGTTATTTGTCGTAATTACCCTTATGCGAATTTTCCATGCATTCACTTCTGGTAAAACAAATGAAATTGAATCCTCGCATTGCGAGGCCTCGCAATCTGTTGCAGAAAAAAAGGCGTAATAACCGACACGAGGTGCAACACACAGTGGGTTGTCCTTCCATATCGAGATACCATCGTACGCACTACTGAAAAGGAGCCCTGTTTGTTGCAACGGCACGACAAAGGTACCTTTTTTAACTGAAAAAACAAGCATGAAAAATCAGGGTCAGAAAACCAGGGTAATTCACTGAAAAAGCCCACATCATTTCTCGGTGTTTTTTTTTAAAAAGAGCGGTACAAAAGCGTACCTGTTTTTGCCGCCTAAGTAGTGGCCCCCCACCCCAAGACCCCTATACTCAATTGTGTCTACCACTTATTGTTGTCCTACCTTTTAGCTGTTTCTGAATTCAGTTGCTTGGCCAAGTCATCTTCTGTGTCTGGCCTAACTCCTTTGCCCCATGTTCCTAACCAACATCAGTTCATCCAAAAGAGTGCACATGAAGTGCTTGATGCTAACTTGGAGGCTAGAGTCAGGCCATTTTTTACTTACAATCATTTCTTTTATCCATTTGTGATTGAATCTTTGTATTGAAGCCTGCTTTGTCTATCTGCAGCCCTTCTGTGTTACACTCGATTTCAAAGCTATTCATTGATTCGATCCATATCCTGTTCTTGCTCTACTTGTAGCTTTGGTTTGGGTTTTCAACATCAAAACCTGCAGGATTTCATCAAAATCATTAGGGCACTAAGCATTAATCAAGAACATCTTTCTGGTAGCAAAGGCAACCCTTGAGAAACTTTCGAACCGACTCTGAGGAGTACGCAAGCCAAAACCAGAAACAAAATGTCCACAACATCAGTACAGATGTCTGCCAGGACCTGCCCAATTCGGAGTGTACAAGTACAACTTGGCAACAGTGAGCCCACCCCAATGAGTGAGCCCAAGCTCAGAGCTGCATCTGGATCTCAAGAAGATCCAGTACACAGAAGGGCGGAACAAGAAGCGCCCAGATTAACCACTGGGGCCTTAGCGGCTTGTGGTGACAGCCTTCAGCATCTCTGCCGAAGAGTTGCTGCGTCAATCTCCAGATCGGTATGCCCTGCTTCTTCTTCAACGGCTACCCCAGCCGGAGGACCTGAGGATGAAGGCGAATTCAGAAGGAGAATCAACGAATATATTCTCCACGACGAGTACTACAAGTCCGTCAAAGGCGAAGATGGAGAGGAACCACTAGACGCCTTGGGATCCCCACCGTACACGGACATGGGTTGCTACCCTTACCACGGCCCACCTACGGACCTGGCTGACACAGTGTCTCTACCCAGGCGATCTAGAGGGCCAGTATGGCGTCTGGAGCTGCCAATCACTAGCAGGAGCCCTGAAGTGTGCCCCGCATATGTGAAAGCTCCCCATCTACCAGAGCCAACTCATGGGGCCCTGGACCGTACGGCCGAATTACTGGCCAAATTACTGCCTTGGTCCGAAGACCCTGATGTGACAGCCCTTTCTGAGGCTGTCAAAGCTAAATTGGGTATCACTAAACCCTTACCCCAGCCAGCACTGGCCTCACCCTCACCCGGACTGAGCACGTTGGCTGATGATCTCAAAAGATCAAGGGTGTCCAGGTTGCTACCCAAGGTCACTTGCCCCAGACCTTTTCATCCTCGCGCTAGGACAGCTCCTATTGCTGAACTACAGGACGTGCCTGTGACAGAGACTGAGAAGAGATGGCTGTCAGCCCTGGCACCCCTCGCCGGCGTACCTCCCCCCCCTTCAGGCCTAACCCCAGGGGGTGGGAAGAGTGGCAGACCTATTGCTCAGGCGAACATCCAGCTGCAACTGCAGGAGTTTGACCCGAAAAATCTGCCCAAATGGGCAGAAGAATTTGCTGAGTTTCTGTTGCTAACTGGCCAATCCCATGTGGATGTGGCCACTAAATGTTCACTGCTGAAACGCTCATACAAAATTAAATGTTTGCAACAACAGGTGCAAAAGATTGTGAAAACCTGTTCACCATGGGCTGAGGCCCTCCAAAGACTGGAGAAAACATTCCCGGTTTATGACACTGACCTCATTGTGCGCACACAGATAGAGCAGCTACCTATGCTCCCTGAGTTTCTTTCCGCTGTGCCAGTCTTTGAATACGTGTGCGACCTAGAGTATCTGTGTTCACGGATGAACGTGGGTTCCTATGCAGCCACTGAGCCCCACCTGTGGGTCATGAGTACGATGCCTTCACGTACATGGGATGATTGCCGCACTACCTCTGAGAGGAAGAGTCGGACCCACACGTACGACGACCTGGTGGACCTGCTGATCGAGCTAGCCCTTGAGAGCGAGAATGACTCCCACATGGAGAAATTCCTCAAGAAACAATTGGGTTGAGGTGGTACCCCTACCCCTGAATGTGGCGAAGGGAAAGGGCCTACAAATGCCACTAACGCCAACCAGAGTTGTGGTAAAGAAAGGGGTAACCTGCAGGCCATCAATGAGGTTAAACCTGAAGCACGTACACCCCCTCTGTTCTACTGTAAAGCTGTCACTGACAAGGGGGGACCTTGTCATGCCCCTGACTGCGACCACCACAGTGGTTGTATGCTGCAGATGAAACGACAGCAGCACACCAAAGATGCGAAAACTCTGACCAATCATGACCACTTTAGGTGTACCATCACCTCTGGTTACTGTGGCAAACGTGGTCACTACAAGGACGAATGTCACATAAAAAACGAGAGAGTGACAAACACAAGCGGCAGGAGGCTGAACGCCAGAAGACCCAAACACCCACCAGAACTCCCCTAAATGGGGTTAAAGGTGGTAAAGGAGGTGGCAAGAGGGGTGGAAAAGGTGGAACCCCTAACCCCCAGAGGCGCTCACCAGCGCCCGTTACTTCTCCCTCTGCTGCCGAAGGTGACCCCAAGAAGCGCCCACAGGGGGATAACGGCTCCCCAGAGGGGAATGACTCCGAGAAGAGGAGACTGGCCTGGATGGCCAAGTCCCTGATGGCTGCAGGGGTGGATGTCCAATTCTCTGCCGAGGAGTAGGGGGGTAGCTCCGAAGGGGAGGACTTGGTTTTCTGGATCCTCGTGAAAATCGGGGATCAAGTTTTTTGAGCAGTGCTTGACACTGGCGCAACACTTTCTATAGTGGCCCGGCGCCTGCTAAAGACGTTCAAGAAAACTAAGACAGTGGCCATAAGAGTAGTGGATGGGCGTACCATCCATCCCTTGGGTGGAGTCGATGTGACTATTTGTCTTGGCGACGAAACTGTGACCCAACACTGCAGAGTGTTGGACACTGACGCCTTTGACATCGTCGTTGGTACCGACTTCCTGCGAAGAAACCCCAGGTAAAAATGCTGTCTCTCTGGCGCCCCTATTCTCTGCACTGCAACTTTGGCAGTGGGCTCTTCTCCGTACCTTTGGAGCTGTCAGGACGAAAAGAGTCTGAGCTGTGCTACGCAGCCAAGACTAAGTATCGTACTGAACACTACCGATTGGCCCGTCACGTTCTTGAAAACGGACTGGCGGCCCTTCAGGTAACCCCGGATGAGATCCAGGTAGAATTGTTAGCGCGCCAACAACAGCACATCATGCAGTTGTATTGCTCGAAATATTTGAACAACGCTTTCCGTTTCTTCTGGAAAGCAAGGGGCCTAGCGTATGCTAACCCTCCCTTCCCCCTTCTCGCGAAAGTTCTAACCAAAATCGCTTATGAGAGAGGAAGGATTGTCATGTGCACCCCTGACTGGGGTTGCTCAGGTGAACACGCTTATTGGCGCCGTATGCTAGACCGAATGACCGTGGGAAGAGTGCAACTCCCCGACGGTCCCATTTGGGTGCCTGAGGACTCAGACACAGCTATGCAGGCCCCTGGGTGGGCCAGTTTCTTATCCATTGTCGATGGATCCCTCAATCCTGTACCCCTGTGTGATCTGGATTAGTGCTACTGAAGGAGGTCATGGCCGAAAATCGTGGCCTGACCCTTTCTGATCTCAAAAAACGATCTCCTGAGCAACTATCTGCCACGCTTACAGGGTGTGAATCTCTTCATGGCTATTTGGAACCTGCAGGTGTAAGGGGGGATGCTGACGACCAACTTTCCGAGATTGCCAGCATTATCCCTCCTGTTGATCCCAGCTGTGTTGAACTAAAACACAGTGCCTTCCTGGCCCAGCTGTTGCTGGAGGACGTAGATCTAGAGTCAACCTCAGAATCAACTTCCCCTGTTGGGAAACCGGTGCTGCACATGCAGCATATGCACTCAGGTGAACCCGTGGCCCAGAGTCCTGATGCTCTAGCGCGGCCTGCTTCTAATAACATGCCACTGTCTGAGCATGACACTCAGGAACTCCGACCGCTGTTGTACCTGAAGGCCGAAGGTATTGAGCGCCAAGAGCGGCTACAATACCTCGGACAGACCTGGAAATCCTCCATCTGGTCTGAGGAGGACGATGATTCCTACACGCTGCCTGACCCTGAGATACCCCCGTTGTATTCTCTGCACTATGGGCAGCAATGTTCCCCTGAGTGGCATGATGGTTCAGTACCTGCCGAAACTGCTGATCGGCAGAAAAAGAAAGAGCATGGAAAGAGCAACCTCCATGCTCAGGAGGAGTTCCTGAAGAAAGTCGAGAGTCTTAACCTTGACCCCTGACTGAAGAAACTGCTCCTAACCTATGAGGAGGTGTTCGGCGCCTTGCCGCCTCCCTCTTCCTGTAAGGAACTGGTCCAGATGGACCTGAAACTGAAACCTGAATTTGAGAAGACGCGAGTGACGCATCGTCCCTACCCCGCTCCTCAGGAACAGGTTGAAGAAATCGAGCGCCAGATCCTGGAGTGTATTGATGCTGGCCTCGTGGAAGAATATAAGAAGGGGGACTACCCCCATCACTGCAGTCCCTGTTTCCTGGTTGCGTAAACCAGGGTCGACTGCCCTACGATTGGTTGTTGACTATGGTGAGGTCAACAAGAAAACCCAAAACCACTCAGGGAGTATTCCTCACATGAAAAATACCCTGGAGCGTATTGCCAAATGCCGGTACAAGACCAAAATGGACAAACACAGTGGTTTCTGGCAGGTAGACCTAACCGCCGCAGCTCAGGAACTGCTGGCTATTAAAACCCCTAAGGGTCGTCTGTTTAAGTGGACGGTCGTGCCTTTTTGGGTGGCTAATGCCCCAGCCCTCTTCCAGGTACTAATGAGCAAAATTTTGTACATACTGAGGCGCAGACCTCTAGTACAGGAGTTGATTTCTCGAGGTGCAGAAATGGAGGCCCACATCGATGACATGAGTTTGGGTACCAATACCCAAGAGGACCATGTCCTTCTCCTCCGTGAATTTTTCATTGTTTGTCAGGAAAACCATCTCCGAATCAAACTAGAAAAGTGCGAGTTCATGAAGGAGGAGATGGAGTATTTGGGTTTCGACGTGGGGTACGGCTGGTGGAAACCAGCGGCGTCTAAGATGCAGCCCCTGCAGGATATGCAGATTTGCGATGACCCTAAGAAGGGTCTACACGACGTGAGGAGTTTTGTGGGCGCCAGTAACTTCTATAGGCGCCACATCCACAATTTTACCTACTCCTCTGCCCCTCTCACTGACCTAATCAAAAAAACTACTCCCTGTAGGCGGACCGCCAGAGAGGAGGAATGTTTCCAAGAGTTGAAGAAGAAAATTGCCTCCTCCAAATGCCTGGGACTACGCCGCCCTAAGGGCGAGATAGTCCTGATCACTGATGCCAGTGATGTAGGCGGGGGTGGAACGATCTACCAATGGCAGGAGCTTAACCCAGCTGAACTAACCCACTGCCATTATCGTACTGGCGGACTGAACCGTGATGGCTCCTTGAAGCATGACTATCCTACCAGTGAGTGGCGACTTCTGCCACTGGGACACTGGAACTGGAAATGGGACCAAGGGCGTTCCAATTACAGCACCTACGACCAGGAATTCCTGGCCGGTATGTTGGTGCTCTCATCACAGTCCCCACTCTTGGGATCTAACCCTATTGTCTGGCTCTGTGACCAGGAACCGGTGAAGTCTTTTCAGAAGGGTTCACCACCGGAGAAAGCGAAACTAAAGCGGTGGTGGACTTACCTGAGCCAGTTCAGGCTGACAGTTCATCATATCCCTGGTATAAAAAATGAACTGTCTGACTATATATCGCGCAATAACTTCAATGCGCTTATAGGTGAGAGCTCTGAAGCACTCGCCAAAGAGGCTTTCCAGCGTATGGATGTCCAGCTTGACCTGTCCATGCGCACTGCTGGAATCCTCGAGGGTTGGAGCCTAACTGACTATCAGTCAGAGTATAAAGAAATTCTCCAGACCCTCGGCACTGGTCTCGAACCCCGTGTCATTGACGGGCACCAGTGGTATAAAAACAACCAGTACCTCTTCTATGAGGACGGTATTGTCGTACCTCAGGCCCGACTTGCTGGCTGCCTATAGTGGTCCCATCTCAGCTCAGGTCACACTGGCGCTAATCGCTCAGTGGACTTCTTCCGCGAGTGTTTTTACTCTAGTCTAACCCTGACTGAACTGAAGTCTCGTATTCAGACCGTTTTGGATGCTTGTGGCTGTCATGCCAGCAAGCAGAGCGACAGTGGGGATAGGAGACTGATTTCCAGCTTACCCATACCCTATTGTACTAACTCTCTTCTCTGCGTGCATTTCATCCACGGCCTACCTCGCTTCAGCGGCTATGATAGTTGCCTAGTGGTCACCTGTGGCCTGTCTCGCTTCACCCGTGTATTCCCTTGCAATAAGAAAATCACAGTTGAGCAGACTGTGAAAATGTTGGTCGAACAGTGGTTCGAACCCTATGGAGCACCTAAGCAGGTGCACTCTGATAAGGATGTACACATCCGCAGTGACACTGGGTGGTACAAACGAGTGCTGAATGCCCTCAACGTTGAGGAAACCACTGGTGTGCCGTATACCCACACGTGTAACCCTCTTTCTGAGAGACAAAACCGAATGGTCGAACAGAACCTGAGAATCCTGATGAAACAAGAACGTACCAAAGACTGGGTACGCCTAGTGCCCTGGGCAGTGCTGACCATGAACTCTCAGAGGAGCTCTTCTACGGGTTTCACCCGCCCCGAGCTGTTCCATGGAGGACGACCTGCTTGGTTCTTCAAAGCCCCCTTTCCTAAGGACTTCAAGAGCACTGTTGGGGATTGGCTCGAACACAAGCAGTCTATGGCTAACCAGGCTGGGACTAACCTGAGACATATCCGTGACCGTGAACTGAGGCGACAGAATCGCCTACGGCGACCTGCCAGCTTCAAGGTTGGTGACCTTGTTTTGGTTCACCATTCAACCCTACCCTCCTGGCCTCGTAACTGCCTACAGGACCCTTATTTTGGGCCCTATCGTATGATCAGGATAGATGGATCTAGGATCCATGTCAGGTGCAGTCCACGTCTAGGTGGTGAACTGCTTTGTGCGCCTAAACAGTTGAGACACTCTCACTCCCCTGACGATTTGTCCTCGGATGAGTGGCGCCTCAGCGACAGTGAGGTCGAGCGTATCGTCCTAGAGAACGCTGCCAGCCCAGAGGAGGCAGACGAAGTCGAAGAGATGACTGCCGATGAGATGGCAGTCGATGGCTGCTACGTGGTTGCAGGTATTGCTCGCCACGAGTATAAACAGGGCTGGAAATTTCTTACCCTGTGGGATGGCTATGGGCTATCTGAGGCGACCTGGGAACCCATGTCCGCCTTTATACAACCAGATGGGAGTATCAACCCCATCTTCCGCTCCTACCTTGTTGGAAACAACGAGGGACAGCTACTAACCCGTGCTGAGACTCTGTCCCAGCGTAAAAAGAAAAACCAATTTCACTGTGTCAGTCTATTGACTGTCTGCTAGCCTTCCAGGGGCGGTGAGCACTCTTGTGCAGATATGCCTGCGTATGTGTGTGAGAGACGTTGTCACAGTTGTCCCGCATTGCATCGCAGAACAGGACCGTTAGCCCCCCTCAACAACCAAACCCTGGCCGAAGGCCATTTGTTTTGCTCAGACCGCTGCTTTCAGAGCACTGCACTTACCCTGGCTGTGCCCTGCAGTCCCATGCCTATGGTTACCAGCGTGAGCCAGGTGGCCGCTTATCAGGTTTGCATCCATCCAGCAAGTGTGTGCCTTGTTGACCATGTGTTGCATGGGGACTGCTCTGATGTAATGACCTTGGGGAGCCAACGAAGAACGGTGGCTTACTACTCCAGGGGGGAATGACAAGCAAGGTGTTTTGAAGCAAGGTGTGTCTTCCCTCCTTGAGGACAAGCGTGCCCACAGTTAGGACCCCTGACTGGTCCAGACCCATGGGGTTCTACCCTCCTTTACAGGGTTTACCATACCCCCAAGTGTGCTACGTATGTCTGTGTGTGTCTCGCTCACTACTAGAGAGGAGGGGTGGCCATGTGTGCTAAGGGCATACAAAACGCCCATTTTTCTAAGGGCCAAAAGCTAACGCACTCCCCTGCCCACGTGGAAAAGCACGCGGGACAGGAGACACCACTACACTACACTCACTAACGCCAGCACCAGCCTTCGAAGGCAGGGTGAGCACTTATCACTTGCACTCATCACCTGCCAGGCTTGCTGACCCTAACCCCTACACACGCTACTTAGGGTTGATGTCAAAGAGGTCTCGGGCCCTATTGTCCCCCCTGTGAAAGAGCAAGAGAACACAGCGCTACTAAGCAACTGTGGCCTAACAGGGACGCCACTATGCGTTTTTTAAACCATGTTTTTGGCACCGCACTATGCGTTTCTCTTTCAGGACTCCGAGGAAAGGAGTGCTCAGTTTGCGTTCACAGCGTGTATGTTGAAGATGTCGGACTGCCTTCGCCACTCACGGCTGAGTTGCAGTTTGTTGATTGTGTGATCAGCGCCCGTTTTAGCTTGGGCAGAAAAATTCAAAGTCGCCGAAGGCAACTGCAGCTGCACTAATCACCCTCACCTGCCCACCTGTAGAACAAAGGCTGATGGACCTGGCAAGTGGCGGAGGAACCAAGACAGCCTCCATGTATTATACACTTCTCAGGCTGCCCTATAATACACTGTCCACTTACCAGGTTGCAAGCAAGCAAGCTTAAGGAACTCCACCCGTTCTCTTAAAGAACGTAGGGTGGAGTCCCTGGGTAACCTAGGCAAGAGTTTTACCGTGCACAACACGCGTGGCCTACCCTTTAATGCGCCATATGCATGCACAGGTACGCACAGGGTTTCCTTTACACCTAATCTTAACCATCACCACAAACCACAGCTTGACTCCACCAAGAGGTGACTTCTCCTGGGCTTACCTACCTTACTCACCACGCATCATGTGAATGCCGAAGGTAACACGAGCGCAAAGCAACCCTAAGCGCTCAAAGAAACCTACGGCGAATTATAAACAACCCTAAGCGATTAATGCATTGTGTGTCATGGACGCTCTTCTTACTTTGTGCCTTGCAGATAGAGGAGAGAGAATGCCGCACTACACAGCGCAAAACAAGCCTAAGTGTTTTCAGCAACCCTTTTTTATCGCTACAGCAACACGAACACGAGCAAGCACTTTCTTTTCTTACCTGTGAAGAGAGGACAAGGGTGGATTGGGGCACAGGGAAAGCGACACACCGTGTGAATGCCTGAATCAGGCACATGCATCGCGAGCACAGCGCATACTCTAACCCTACGTGCGCGCTGCGTGCTCCATTTGCTTGGCATACCCTTCATTTCTGTTTTCAGATGTGCTGACCAAAGGAGGTGAGCACCCGAACCCCCAACGAACACAGCGGTGAAAACCCTAACGTTTTAACGAAGCAACCAACACGAACGCAATGCATGCGTGTGAAATGACACTGACATACCTGAGAGGTGGGTTGTCCACCTGCTCTGTGGTGTGGGTTCATTTTCAATACTTTTTCCTAAAGTCTACAAAAATTTTTATGCAACTATGCAAAAATTTCTTTTAGAACTTTAAAAACTACGGCTCATACCTTCTTTTTCCAGAGCCGTTTACGCTTGCGCAACCCTTTTTCTGGAGTCCGCTTCTGTTGCGCCTGTCTGCGACTTTAGGTTTTAGTCTAAAAATGACGATTACTCACGTCGCTTTGTCAATTTTTAGCGATTTGACTTCTTAAGTCCCTACTCCTTGCGCTAAACCACACGATTCACTCCCTGTTGGTTCCAGTTTCTAATTTTTTCAGCTCCTGGAGATGTGTGTCCTCGATTGGGGGTATTGCTCCGCCCTGGCCCTTGGTCAGGAAGTTTACTGAAACGCTGTTTCTGCAGCAATAGCAGTCCGCATTAGAGCGTTCGACTGTAACCTAGTGGGCAAGCATGTGTGCTCTAGGGAGGGAGTCCTGGGCTCAAACCCCACTACCCCCAAAATTTTACCAAACGTTTTCGTTGCACGCTGGCGACTTTTGAGGAATGCCCCATCGAAAGGACATCATTCACGGTACATCACACTGTCTTTCAAGGGTACCTACAGTATGATAGGCTTCTATGAACTGATGGGAATGTTTTTGGTAGGTTTAATGCATTTTCTGAGGTATCTCTGGGAATATTTGAGCCTTTTTCCTTGGTCCTACTAGCTTGATCAACTAGTACTCCAGGGTGGAGTAAGAAAAAGTCACTGCCATGTCTTTCCCGGAGGGCTTGATCCAGGCCAAGCCCCCCTTAAAACCCTTTTGTTGATTCCAAGACTTACTTAAGTATTTTTATCCCTCTTTTGAAGCTCAAAGTACACTTTCTCAAAGTAAGTAGGGTTATAACCCTAGCCTCCCATGAAGTTCACCCCTACCACTCAACTGAGCGGACGTATCTTCGTTCATGGAGGATATACCGAAATAAAATAGGCATTTCATGCCTAAGGCCTTGGAGGTTAAGCCCAGTGGTCTCCCACCCCAAGACCCCTATACTCAATTGTTTCTACCACTTATTGTGAATTCAGTGGCTTGGCCAAGTCAAATTCTGTGTCTGGCCTAACTCCTTTGCCCCATGTTCCTAACCAACATCATTTCATCCAAAAGAGTGCACATGAAGTGCTTGATGCTAACTTGGAGGCTAGAGTCAGGCCGTTTTCACTGAAAATCATTTCTCTTATCCATTTGTGATTGAATCTTGGTATTTAGGCCTGCTTTGTCTATCTGCGATACTTCTGTGTTACACTGGATTTCAAAACTATGCATTGATTCGATCCGTATCCTGTTCTTGCTCTACTTGCTGCTTTGTTTTGGGTTTTAAACATCAAAACCTGCAGGATCTCATCAAAATCATTAGGGCACTAATCAAGGACATCTTTCTGGCGGCATGCTGGCTGGGTACTTTTTTCATGTTCATGACGAGTGTCACGGGGGATATTCCTGCCTGCAATCAGAGGGCAACAAACAACATGACGAAAAGGCGAGTGTGCACGTGCATATATTTATGAGAGAGTATATATGTTGATATTTTCTCTAGAGTTCCCCACGAGTGGACGTGGATTTCCACAACACCCGAGGGGTCCTCTATCCCAACACCCAACCAAACGGGTTGGGATATGGGCGTTGCATATTTTTGTAGTGGCCCGTGTGTGAACTTGGATTTCCACAACACACAAGGACCTCTCTCTCCGTGACACAACAAAACCGGGTGTGACCCGCGTTCTTTGCGTGTGTGTATGTGCATGCGCTTGTTTTAATTACGGGTGTGTATGGTTACCTATTACGCGGGTTATCACCCGCCCCCCGATCAAGCCAGACCTAGGTTGACGTACCCTTGGGTTTTGTAACCGTGTACACCGTAGCAAGTTTACACACGGAGGTGTAACATGCACCGTCATACATGGTGTATGGGGGTAGGGGGAGTAGTGCTCCTTCGGGGCTTGTCATGGTGCCCCCGACGAGCTGTGTGGGCTGATACACCAGTGGGACAGTATGGGCGACCTCCCCAGGTTTGCGCATGGAGGTGACCCCCTGCCTTACTGCCCGCCGGTGACACACCCACCGACAAAGGTAACAGGCAAGCTAACGTAAGTGTCTATAAGCACGCCCCCAAGACACACAAGAACACCAAGCAATAAGGTGGCATATCTATACACGTGTTCTATTGTGAATATGTTTACCGTTTGTTGTATGTACGTGGGTGGTTTGTGGGGTTTTTTGTTTGTGTGGACGTGTGGCACCACGTGATCCAAGGCTGCCACCGCGAGGCCCACACCCTATGACGCCCTCCAGGCAAGCGTGTACCTCCGGGCCCTGCCATTGAATGTGCGCGCACAAGTATGTCTTGTGTTTGTTGGCGTGCATCGCTGTATTGTGTGTATATATGATATGTATGCGTAATATGGCTCGTAGGTGGTGGGTTAGCAGTGAGGTCAGGTTATTATTATATGGTTAAGAGGTGTGTCTATTCAAGTGTGTCTACTCACACCCTCATTGCTTCTCCGTACCTCCTCGTTTACCCTCTAAGTGGTGCATCACGTGTGACACACATGTTAACATTAAACGAGAGCGAGGACACGGCCCTTGGCTGAGCCGTGCCCATGGGTCCAATCATCATCTAAGCCACCGCCGTGGCTTTCCAACATCCAGAAAGGCACACCGGCCTTGTTCTCATTTTCCTGTGTGGCGGGTCAGTTTGCAAGTGGGCCTTTGGCTAGGCCTTGTCTCGGCATTTCCAAGCAAGTGATCAAGCAAGCTTACATTTTACAAGCAAGAGCTCACTCATTACTGCAAGCGTTAGACAAGCACATCGGAAACATCAAGCACATCAAGCACTCATACACTGTCTCAAGCACAAGGGTGACAGGTGTGGATATCGAGCTCGTGTTCTGCATTGTGCCTAAGTGTTTGCTTCGATCCCTTTGCCCTGAGGCCATCGTGACCTCTTTCCTCTATTCAGTGAGCTACCGCGCGCATGGTGGGGCCATCGTGGCCGTGTTTGTTAGTGTCCCCAAGCGTAGCACAAGACAGAGGCAGGCACAAGGCACAAGTTTGGTAGTGTGCTTCATCCTTGTTTCTCTAACTCTACTCTCCCACATGCTCCCTGTTGCAGGCACAGTCCTAAGCTACTGTCACGCCCTCCCGTCGCTGTTGCTGGCAGGTCTTTCCCAAAAGTAAAATTTTGGCACTGTCGCGTTGCACCGTTTTGCGGGTACCGTTACTTTCAGATTTGTTTAAAAGTGTGATTTCACTTTGCCTTTAGTTTTAATTCTGAAGAAAAATACCAATTTTACCTGTTGGACCCCACAATGCCTTATGCGACATGCGGGGACCAGACTCTGCGCGCAACAGCTCGCGACTTCGCCTACTACTTTTTGCGAAATCTGCGGGATCCCGTTGCTGAATTTCCAGATTTTTGCGGTGGTTCGAATCCCACCGATCGGAGCTACTTCAGCAGCCGTGCGGCGGGCTCCGAGATTGCTGCGAGATTCGAATCCCTATGAGAGGGATTATTTGCTAACTCAACATTTGCTGCTGTTTGTGACTGCTACGTTCCTGTTGGGCATATACTTCCTCCCCGTGCCAGTCATTTGAAGGGGGGGGGTGAAGCAGGTCACAACTCTACCCTAGCATATTACCCTTAAGGGATCATTATATGGCCCTATATATGGGACCATTGTATATTTTAGTCCATTTCCTTGTTAGGAACATAGGATGTGGGATAGATAAGGCAATCTTGGATCTTTTGTAGTTATATGAATTAGTGGATGACAGGGTGGATTTCTCATGCGTGCATATGAGGTATCTCACTGGCTATGTGTATCATATCTGTTTGCAGGATACTATTCAGTCAACACAATCGTTATGTCTGCTGTGCCAAGCAATGTTGCTGCCCATGCCACTGCGACCTCTGCTCCTGACCCTACGGTCTGGTTTCAAAGGTCCGCAGGACCGGTCCCTGCCATTGTACGGGCTCCACCGCCTATATACAATTTCTCCACCCTCTTTCCTGTGCCTCCCATCGACCTTGACCTCACCAGTGCTTCCATGTTCAACAAAATCCAAAGTCCAAAGTTCCTGCAAATACCCTTGGCAACCCTTGGCTACAAAATCCAAACAAATCTCGTAGGTACACCCGTTGGCAACCCTTGCAATAAGAGCCGAACACTTGATAAATGAATTCGAATGACCAATGAAGTTCAAACAATGGATCACCAAAATGGATTCAGTGTACCCACATCAATACATGGACATGATCATGGAGAGGGAAACAAATGGGACAATGTCGGGCAAAGGGAGAGGAAGAAACAGAAGTATAAGTCAAGCCCTGGAATGAAATATGCGATTATTGAATACGATGTTGCATCCCTACTCCAAGCATCGATTTTATATACCACGCACATTCGAACTACGGACATATGACGCCATGCTAACAACCTCGATTCATCACATTGAGGAAAATGACATTGAATTCATGCACCACAAAATGACATCAATGAGGTCCATATGTCCACATGGTGGAACACAAAGAAATGATACACATCATTGGATTCAACATAAGTGTGGCCCCAACTGGCCCATCCTCAGCCTTTCCTACAAGACGGCAAATTTGGAATTGAGAAAATTGAGCTCCGAATATGAGGA
Source organism: Eutreptiella sp. 'Long Island Sound 2002' (assembly GCA_964036045.1). NCBI lineage: Eukaryota > Euglenozoa > Euglenophyceae > Eutreptiales > Eutreptiaceae > Eutreptiella > Eutreptiella sp. 'Long Island Sound 2002'. The sequence goes on from OZ038381.1 coordinate 135,824,105, forward strand.
ATATCCCACCGTTAATCAAGTGTGACACTATGGCCTCCGTGAACACAAAGTACGGCATGGCCACATACATGACTTGTCCACACTCATTAATCACCAATGATCAGAAGTAAGAAGCTTGCAACGAGGATCACCAAATATGAGTCAGGAGAGTGACCTCATGTCAATACCTGACACCTGGCGTGTGTGACACATTCCATATATCATCATGCCGGCAATGCCTCAGTACTTCACATCGGACGCCGGGTGCCTATCACTTAGCAGTAACATGCACAATGGCCAGCAAGTGAACAAACTTGGCGGGTTAGCATGCTGCTCGCGAACAAGACATCAAGAAGGGCCAGCCCACCAAACCTCACCTGTTTAGTGTCTGCTACATACCAATTGCTGGGATCCTGCGGTTAGAGTATCGCGAACCAAAGGCTCGGACAAAATGTAAAGCCAACACACGACATATGTTCCATGCCCTCACATGCTTGGACACGCCACTCAGTCCCATCACCTGGTGCCTAATTGCTTGGGAAGCGAAGGCATTGGCAAACACCAATTGTCATGTGCATTAGAAACCATCCACGGATGGACGTGTGAAACCAATATTGCCTAATTGCATGTTCGTGTGACACCGAACCAATTCAATGCATGCTACTTGGAGAGAGATTGGGCAAGACTGCTTGGTTAAGAAGATGCCGCGGGTCACATGAAGAGACCTAGACCCGGCCTGCAGAGAGAGTGCACATGGAGAGATATCTCGGGTTCAATGAGAGCACATCGGACACATGGTGAGATTGTCCTATCCCGAGGAGAGATACACCCGCCTCAATGAGAGATGGTCCCGCCCGAATCCAGGCCTTGAGAGAGATGGTCCCGCCCCAGTCCATGCCCTGTGAGAAAGACCCTCACCAATCCATGCTCAGGAGAGAGAACCTAACCAATCCATGGCCCAGGAGAGATAACCTCACCAAAACCCACTCCCGGGCGCATAGCCTAGCCATGAACCATGGGAGCATTCATATGGAGAGAGACTTTCGCCTAACCATGACCCACAAGAGCATGCATACACTTGGGGTGACAATCACCGACATTGATTGAGGATTATCCCGAGACCCAAGCGTCAAATCAAATGAGTTATCCTCATGCCATATTGCAGGTTAACAAAGGAAGGAGAGTGGATCACCAACCATATTCGACCAATGACATGAATTCACCGAAGGGCAACGAAGTAGGACGGCATACAAGAGGTTAGCAACCAGGGAATAGGTGCAATTCTGCACCTAAAACATTTTCGCCCACTGCACGTGCACACAACATGTTCCACACACATCATCTCCAAAGTTTGCTTTACCATGACTCACATGCAAGGCAAACAAAGGACAAGGAATAGAAGTAGAAGATATTCACGGGGGAGCAACGACCGACTTACTTTCGTCCCGCCTCGTGCGCCTACCTCAGGCACTTCCACTTCAAATCCTCTTCCACTAGGGCTCCTCCAGCTTCAAGGGACTTGTGATCCCCCATGCACGTAGGCCTGGCACTGCCGAAGCAGATGCGCCCATTAACGTACACCAGTCGGTGACCCACAGCCGGTGTGGGCGGAGGCACCCCACCAGCGTTAAGCCAGATCGCATTTCCGGGCCTGTTATCATCCACTGAAGTTGCCCTAGCTTATGATTTGTATCCATTTCCGCAACAGGATAGCACCCTAGTACCCAAACCTCTAGACGGAAGCTGATTTCACTTACAAAATCCAAACACAAGTGATTTTTGCGCAAAAATCACGTAGTTTGGTTGAATGCACGACACCAAGGGACATCTAAGCAAGGAAACGAAGTTCAATTGTTTACCCATACCATTCTCAATGCGGCTTTAACCTTCCGGGCAGCACTAGTACCCAAACCTCTAGACGGCAGCTGCGGCACCGTATTATTTTCCATTTGGACGGCTTTAGTGATTAGTGATCTAACACTATTAGCATCACAGGAAAATTTGGGAAAAAGCTGAGGTGAAAGCTGCGGAACCTGCGGAAGCGGCAGGCAGAAGCGAAATCAGCGCAAACAGCGGCAGCGCGATCAGTGGAATCAGTTTTGTGACGCAGGGTCAGCTTAAGGATGACGATATATTAGCACCCATGGGGAAGAATTTTCAGACCATCGGCCCGCATTGAGGAACACAGAGCACGCGCACGCTGACAGGAACACGAGAAGGGAGCGGGCACACATAGGAGGCCTCGTCTGAACCAGAAATGTTAAATCCTCCATCCTGTGGCTTATAAATAGTATAAGTTTGGAATTCTCCTGAATTTATACGCGAAATCGCTGAAATCGCAGAAATCGCTGAAATAAAGAACAATGCAGCCAAACGGGATCCGAACCGGCTTCAGTAGTGACAATGTTTGCCACAGAATCCACAGGTGACGGTGCACCCAAAGTAATTCTGATGGTTCACTGTTTTTCCATCTCTAGTGTGCTGCTGCCTTTTTAGTTGCAGCACGCATCCACTGCGATGGTTGCAGTCAGAGGCATGACAAGGTCCCCCCTTGTCATTGACAGGTTTGCAGTAGAAGAATGGGGGTACACCCGTGTCGGGGTTCCCCTCTTTCATGGTATGTAGGTTACCCCGCCCCCCTTACCTCCACGCTTGCTGGGGTTAATGGGGATATGGCACCCTCGCTACTCACCACGATCGAGTGTGTGGTTGGCACCTCTCCCCAGGTGCCTCCTGAGGATTTTTTCCATACGGGAGTCGTTCTCGCTCTCCACAGCCAACTCAATGAGCAAGTCCACCAAATTTTCGTACTTATGAGTGCGCGGCCTCTCTCGGAAGTAGACCTGCAACCCTCCTACCTACGAGGCAGGATTTTACGCGGAAGCCAGAGGTGGTGTTTACTTGGTCCATAGGAACCCACGTTCATCCTGGAGAACAAATACTTCAGCTCGCACGCATACTCAGAGATGCGCGCAGCAGAAGGGCATTCAGGGAGCACTGAAAGCTCGTCAATCTGTGTACGAACCGTGAGATCCGTCCAATAGACGGGAAATGTATTCTTCAGTCGTTGGAGAACCTCAGCCCATTTCGAACAGGTGTTCAAAATTTGTTTAACCTGTTTCTACGGTAATCTCTTTTCACACGAATGTTTCAGAAGCGAACATTTAGCGGTCACATCCACGTGAGATTGGCCAGTCAGTAGAAGAAATTCATCAAGTTTCTCTGCCCATTCTGGCAGATTTTCCGGATCGAACTCCGGGAGTTCTAGCGGGATGTTCGCTTGGGCAATAGGTTTGCCAGTCTTCTCACTGAGGCTGAATTCAAAGGAGGCAGAAACTTGCCAACAAGTGGTGCCAACGCCGTTAGTCCCCTCTTCTTGGCCTCAGTCATTGAGACATCGTGTAGGCCAGTGATGGAGACTCTTCGGCAACGAGGGTGAAAGAGATTGGGGCAGGTGACCTTGGGTAGGAGCTTGGAAACTCTTGCTTTCTTGACGTTCAACCTGGAGAAGGTGAGGCCATTGCTGGCTTTGCTAAGGGTTGAGTGATGGCCAATTTGGCTCTTACAGCCTCACACAGGGCTGTCACGTCCGGATCTTCGGATCCAGATAACAGCTTGGCTAGCAGTTCTGCCGTACGTTCGAAAGCACCATCAGCTGGCCCCAGGGTACGACACCTCCTGACTGTGGGGTGTGGATTCTTGTACGCTGAATATGCCTCTAATGTTCTCGTTGCCGTGAGAGGTTCTGGTCGCCACGTAGGCTCTTCGCATAGTGGTGTAGTGAACCTCGAGTGTCTGGGCAGGGAAGCTGTGTTTGCAAGGTCGGTTGAGGGTCCCTAGTGCTAGTACAACTCCATGTCAGTCTGGGGAGGAGACCCTATTGCATCGATGGACTCTTCAGCATCCGCTCCTCGTATGAACTGGTGATAGTCCCTGTGTGGCATGCACTCATCCATGCGCCTCTTCAGGTCAACGTGCTCTTCAACGATAGTGGACGACGAGGTAGGACACATCGAACAGGTGAGGAAGACTGCAACGACCCTGCGAAGGTGCCACTGACCCTCACCACGGGCCGCTAAGGCCTCAGTGGTTAATGGTACCCCGGGCGCTCCAAGTTCGGGTCTGGGCGCCACTGTTTCGAGTTCGCTGGGCGCTTCTTCGTCTGCCTTTCAGTGATGTCCTGGATATTCTTGACACCCAGATGCGACCCCAACTCTGAGTCCTGGCTCAGTGAGGTTGACCCCAGTGCCAAGCTGTACATTTTTGATGGGATATGTTCTTGATGACATTGTCACCGATGGGAGGGACATGGTATTCAGCTGGTTCTGGATTTTGGATTGTGTATTGCTCAGATTTGTTCAGGGTCGGTTCGAGAGGTACTCAAGGGAGGCCTCTACTGCCAGAAAGAATGTCCTCAATTATTGTCCCAAAGGTTATGATATAATCCTGCAGGTTTTGTTGTTAAAGAACAAGACCACAACAGCAAGTAGAGCATGAAGAGGATAAGGATCGAATCAGTGAGTAGTTGTGAAAGCCAATCCATGCGAGAAGGGTTGCAGATAACAACAAATGTAGTGTATAGACAGAAGCAAGTCTAAATCCAATGCATTCAACATAATCGATGATGATAAAAGGGATAAGTGGCTGCAGTCTGGCTTCAGGGATAGCTCCAAGCACTTCATGTGCACTGATTTGGATTCAATGGAGTAGGTTAGGTATCAGGGGCATAAGAGTAGGGTCAGACACAGGATATGGCTTGGGCAGCATGGCCAAGCAAATGAACTCACAATCAGTTAAAAAGTAGAACCACCAAAAGTAATAGAAATTTTAGAGTACAGGGGTCCTAAGGTGGGAGACCACTGGGCTTAACCTACAAGGCTCAAGGCATGAAATGCCTATTTTATTTCGGTATAACCTCCATGAAGGAAGATACCTCCGCTCACTTGAGTGGTAGGGGTGAAGTTCATGGGAGAGCTAGGGTTATAACCCTAGTTCCTTTTGGAAGGGTACTTCAAGCTTGAAAAGAGTGGTAAAAATGATTAAGTGTCAGTCTTCATTACTTCTCAAGGATTAGGGGGAGCTTGGCTTGCATTAAGTACCCCAAGAAAGACATGGTAGCGACTTTTTATTACTGTAGGTAACGAAGTTACTCCCCGTCACCAGATTTCGGTAGGTCGCCGCTCTGGTGATATACCGCTATATACCGCGGCGCCGGGGAATGCGGCGGTATATACTGCATTAAATACCCCGGCACCGCGGTATTTTCGGGAAGGCCGGTATATGGTCGCCTGTGTACCCGGAACCATTTTTTTTCCACCTCCACTGTTGCATTTGATATACTTATCTCTGTCATTTTAAAATTTTGTACCCTTTTACCACAGGCACAAAAATAAAAGCATTGCTACTATTGTACTTTTGGTTGTGGTTGACTCCACAAGCATGGGGAGGGAGATCTAAAAAGGACTCCTCATACTTCAGTAACTACAAAGTCGATTTCATCAAGAACACAGAGAGCCTTTGGTGATGGATGCTGACAATGTGTGCCCATGGCAATCCTGCCTTTTTTATGTGGGATCGACCGACACGATACAAGGCTCACTAGTCTTGCTGATGTGGAAAGCCTTTGCGTGTCCATAACTCGCACCAAAGCATCGCATGTCTGTTGGATGAAAAAAGCATTCTTCACATGAAAGGCCATGCATACAAGCATGGTTATAAAAAAAATAGACACTTTTGTGTATCTTCTGACCAAAAAAGCGCCCAGGACTTTCAAGGCGGTCCGAGGGCGCAAAAACTTGGTCCGATGGACCCATACCCACAAGGTTTTTCAAAAACCACACATTTTTGCATATCTTGTAAAAAAAAGCGCCCAAGTCCGAACGGGTGGTGCCAATTTACCCCCCGGGGACTTTAAACAGACTGCTTGAAAAATTAGACACTAGTAGTAAAACACCAAAAACACACAAAACCATCACTTTGATCCATGTGCATGTCCTATGACCATCGACACCTATCTCTATGCATGCATTGACCTTATTCAAAGACATGAGGCGCCCCAAGCTGCGAGGAAGGCCCCGGGGCTCGCCCGGGGCCTTCGTGTTTTCAAAATTGTCAACATACTAGGACATGTCAACATACCTCGCTGCCGATCGCCGCTAATTTTGCACTATCCGAGCTGGTTGTGCGCACGGTGGCGGCGCCAGCAGCGCCGGTTCGAACCCAACTACAGAGCTGGCAGGCACCGCGCACCGCCGCCTCTCGGCAACTCTCCTTTGCGCCAATTCGTGTTAGAAGACCAGTATAGGGTTTCTATGATGCTTGCCTTAAGTCTCTTGAGGAATATAAACTATCAGCCGACCAAGAAGTGTACGGTCAAAGTGCACCATCATTTTCAAAAACCTTCTGACAGTGCATAATTTGCTCGCAATGTGTGCCCACTGCAGAGTATTCCTGGGTATAACCGCCCCTCTTTTCTCCATGGTCTGGAAGATGACACCCAGGTAGTCCTGCACAGCCACTCTCAGGGGAGATTTCGTAACCAATTTAATTCATCTTCCTTCACACGTTAGTGCATGCTTACAATTTGCTGCCCATGCTTGCAGTTTTTGCCCCGGGTTAGGCACCACTGGGCCAGCTTTAGCAACAACCATTTACCTGATCCAATGTCCTCAAAAATTGGTATGGGTTGGAGAGGGTTCTGAACAAGGCACTAACCGGCGTAACACCACCATGGCCGTCGACTTGCTTTTGTCGGCCTCTGCTTCATTGCACACCCAGGGATCAGGTATGGAGGGCAAACCGTCCCTTTCGACCGCCACCACTGCCCGTACAAGGTGCACCATTTGGGAGACGCTGGCATTGCCACCAATCCTTCCACAAAACTGAGAGTTGAAATAGGGATTTTGAATAGCGGAGATTCGTTTTACAAAGTCGAATCTTTGCTATTTGTGATGGCAAGTCAGTTTCGAGACCAAAACACATTAAAACGTACTAAAATTGGCAAAATCAGCGTGAAATCAGGGAGCCCAGGGTCAAACCATGGGTGTCCGAGGTCAAAATGGGCATTTCTGGCACTTTTTGGCCAGTAACCCATGTAAAAGTCATAGGCCATGACCTGGATTTCACGAGCAAAACAAGCGCGATCAGCCGCGGCATGACGCTTGTGTCTGAACCCGTGCTGGTCCTACTTAGCTAGCGGAGGTGACTGATCACCATGCTGCTTCGTCGCGCGCGGCCGCCTGTTGGCAACTCCCTGTCGCGCCAATTGGTGTCACCAGACCTTTCTGGGAATTTCGTGTCACCACGAATTTTTTCTGGACAATTTGTGGCACCAGAGTGGCAGCCTTATCATTAAATTCGCAGAAGGACTGCACCTCATCTGACCTCAATTTGCGAAATTCGTGTTTTGGACATTTGTACTCATATTACATTGGAATTTGTTGTTTTGGTTTGTAAAGGAGTTTCACAATGATGAATTCGGGTGCCTCGATGGTGCTCCATTTTGCATTCGCGTCACCGCGGTTGCTCCAAGCATGAGGTCAACGGGGAGGGGGCGGCCCAACGAGCCCCAAGAACATTTTTGGAAGTTTCAAGGGGCGGGGGGGGGGCGCGAAGCGGCGGAAGAACAATTTTTCACAACGTCTTGTAATGTCCCAGCAAAAAGTCTCGTAATGTCCCAAATGGTCGCAAACCGTACCCATATAGGAAAGTCTGATAATGTTTCAAATGACCGGCACCGAAGTCTTGTAATCTCCCGAATGGCTTGATTTTGTCCGGGATATTATTGGACATTTTACTGTATAATAAGATTCTCCGTCCGCAAAAGAACACAATCTTGGAGTCCACATATGTTTCGGAACGCGCGCCGTTCGTCGCGCTCCCCATGATTTTTCCTAAGCCATGCAGTTTTTCTATGTGACTTAATTGTCTTTCTCTTGAGGCTTGGATTTATGACATGATTTGTGGTCACCCTGCACGGTGCGGGTGTTATGCAAACAACTTCTGTCACGTGATGGTGCTCATGTACTGCAGAGTATACCTCATTGTCGTGTTGCACACAGAAACCCATGGTTGCAGTGTTTCTTTGATTTATTGGGCTTTGCTGCACGTACGTGTTAAAAGGTCGGTAAGTTGGAGGACACCACAACTAGCCTGACCAAGTGACAACACTGAGGTACTCAAAGTAAGATCAAGTTACCACACCGCCGTCTTTGACATCAAGTCCGGCGAGGAACCATTCTTGCTTGCGAAGTACTCGTAAACTACGACTATTTCACCTTTTTGGGCCCTTCTGAGCACGTCACCGCCTTTTCCGACTTACTTTCAGATTTCGATCCTGTATCTACTTTATCATGCATTCGCAATCTATGGCTAGCGCTGCCAAGTGGTGTAACAAGTGCGGTGGGGAAACCACAACACCCACGAGCACCACACGCATGCCACTCCTGAAAGATTCAGCAGGTGGCCCTGCGAAAACTGCGGCCATATCGACCATGCTTATCCTAGCCCACGTGATTGGGTACACATCGTCCGCCAGTTCGAGATCAACGCCGACAGGCGGGTTAAGCACCAGGGAAGAGCCATTGAACTGGGCCGTGCAATCACAAAGCTTGGCAAGTCTACTGACATACTTCCTCCCTTTATGCAGAAACATTTACAAGGCGTCAACTTATCTGCACCCGATCCCAGTAGTACTGCTGCTTCTTTTGGTGCTCCCCAACTTCCGCAACAATCACAGCCGCATTCTCTTTTGCCGACTTCACCACCTGGCCTTACTTCTTACTGGCAGTTTCAATGGGGACCTCTTCGAAAAAATTGACACGGGTGCTACCGATGCGTTCATTGTACAAAGGATTTCTCCACTCAAGGATCTGGCGAAACGGCAACAAATTAATGAAGAACCTGTTCGTGCTCGTCTGATTTTCAGCAACAAAGGCGCAGCACTTTCGGCTCGTATGCTGTTAATGTCCGTCCAGTCCATGATTGACGATAAGTATGTCCCTACCGAGTGTACCGAAGCCGCTGAGCTGCGTGAGTCCGCGCCCTTTCCTCAGCAAGTTCCAGCTGCTGGTCCTCCTGCCCCTCCTGCCCCTACTGTGGCGAACGTGAGTGTGTCTTCTAGTAGCCAGCGATCTACAGAGGCCACGGCCATGCAAGTTGACTCACCCAGACCGGGAATTCGAGGCATATCTCTATTCCAGTCACCGGGTTCAACATCGCGATCTAACGCCCTGGTGGAACTTGAACGTGAACAAGAACGACAGAAGAACCAACTGTTGGGTTTGGAGACTCGCGTGGATAAGAACACACAGGCTATCATTGCCGTCCCCACTGATGTCCACTCCCTGGTTCAACAGCAAGCCGTGCATCGAAAAATGGAAGGTAATGACTGGCACCTCCCCGGTCGAATCGATGCTAAAGCAAAGCCTCTTCTCCGCGGCTGGGTTCGAAAGCCTGTCATTGGGGATGACTACTACATTCTGGACCTGTCTGCCTCAGGCGATGCCTTTTCCCTACAACATGCCTCAGTGGTTGATGTAACGGGGCGTTTCGTTTCATGGGTGCAGAAAGGCGAGGACCCGGACGAAGGTTTCGTGACAGTGACTCAGTTCGACTGGGTCTACCAGACGTCCAACAAGGCCAACACCATTGCTGAGGCCCTGACGGACACGCTCAGGCAGCAGATTAACGAAGTTGCTGAGCTCACGGAGAAGCCTGAGGACCGGTCCCCACCAGCCAAAGCGCCGGATGATGCGTCCTCTTCGTCGCCAGCTCAGCCCCTTGATGCCTAGAGCCGGGGTGGGTGTACCAGACCGGATGATGACTGGCGCGACCTTCTCACGCTCGTCCAAGACACCAAGTCCGTGGTAGAGCAGTCAGCCCAACCTTTGCGCTCATGTCGGCTCTCCGTTTTACGACACACTGACACCAGGCCTGGTCCGCGCGATTATGGAGGTCAACGACATTGTGCCGTACGGCTTATGTGACTCGGAGCCTGTTACGTGGGCTGCAACGAACATTGTTGCTGACCTGTCATGTTCTGGTTCGCCTTCTCAGGGTACTATATCCTCCCCGACCCCCGAGGTACCTCTTGTGTCACCTGCCCTACGATCCATAGGAATACTTAGTCCTGAGGTGTTACGCAGTCGCATCGCAAACAGTCTGAATCAACTGGACGCACTGGAACAAGATAAACTGGCCATCTCACAGGAACTTGCAGACCCCCAGAGGGTATCTGCTGCATTGCGACAGGATGGAGTAGACCAGAAGTTCTTTTTTCGGTTTCTGGAAACCCCCGCCTCCTGGCTCCGCACCCGCCCTGGTGTGCTGTGTCTGTTCAGAGCACTGCAACAGTCTGACACAATGTTTACCATTTTTGAAGGCTGGGCTGCAAGTTGTTCCCAATACACCTGGACAGACATTACCGAGGGCTTGGTGTTTGATTTCGTGTCTTCTCTCTGGCGCGCCGTGCTCGCCGAACAAGTGCGTGACACAAAAGTTCTTATGATATCCCATGCTGCATTTGATTTCTTCCATACGACATTGGGTACCACTCATGTGGTGCCATCACACGTCTGGTCTGGCATACCCACAGTTTTCTCGCGATGGGAAGACGCCCATTCCATTATTGCAGCACCACCCTCTTTCCCGCTTGGTGGCGATGATGTACACCTGGGTTTGTGCATACTGCCAGAACTTACTTCAAGACGGTACAATTTACCTGTGCTGAATCACACGTATGCTGCGAATGTTTTCCATCAGATGCTCTCCAGAGGTTCCTCCCCCTCCACACAACACACACTACTGTTTGTACAGCAAGGCTCCGATGTTTCTTTAGTCTGCACATCCTTAGCTACTTTAGGGCGCGCCTATCGCCTCGTTTCGGGTATTTATTTTAAACAAAGCGTTCATCGGCGTTCCACGCGACTATGTTGGTCCACGTAAAGGTGACTGGTGGGTAGTCCCACCCGACCCTGACTGCCATGCGTTTCTGGATTCTTCTCGCTTACTTGCAGTGCTCCGCGCTTTCAGCCAACACTACAACGGCACTTTTCGGATGCCGGTTGGTCAATCGCTCCCGTTTATTGGCCGCTCAGCAGCCGATAAGCAGTACTGGGAGTATGTCTGGCGCACGAAACGAAACGTGCGCGAGCACAGCCTGTCACAGAAGTGGAATCCCACGCTGCGAAGAGTCTCCTCCAATTTTTCATGGTGCGGCGTGGGAGAATCATGTGACGTTGTCTACCGTTTTTTGGATCTGTGCCCGTATCCTATTCCCAGAAAAATAGCGTCCTGGCGAAAAACCAAGGCCTCTGAGATGCAGAAAGGCACGTGGGTGTACGTGCTCTGGTCGCCATTGTCAGCACAGGTTTACGTCGGTCAAACTGGGGGTTTTGGGGAGACACATTCAGTCTTTGACCGCTTCCGTGACCACATCCTGCTGGCAAGGGACTGGGGTTCGCTTGCAAAACTCATTCATGGATCCAACATACCGGTGTATAACTGGGTCAATCAAGTGGGCCTACACAATGTCTGTGTTATCCCGTTGCAGCGTCGCACCCCTGCGTCTGCGTCGGCAGTTGAGAAGATGTGGATGTGTCGTTTCGGTGTCTCCCTTTTACTTAACAAACACCTGCCGTCCTACGGGAATGAACGCTGGCGATGGCTCTTCAAAATTAAAATGGCGGTTACACTGGCCCAAACAAATCAGCCACACGATGCATCATCATTGCGCACACGTGCTACGCAGTACTTGCAAAGTCTCAGGTCTGATCTGTCCCTAGAGCAGAAACTGATGTTAATGCTCGACGCCCGACGGTACCTGCCTCATGAGGTCGCTGGGCCACTGCCCACCAAATTGCGGGCACATATCAGACATGACACCGGGTACAAAATTCCGCCTGTGATGGTCCTGAAGATACCGTTACTCCGCAGAGACCAACGGTCCTTCATCGCTGACCTTGTGTTCACAGAACTACGTGCTATCTCTTCAATCCCTGTGGCATTTGTTGAGTATACGCGCCGGGTTATACGCGTTGTACCATACCACTTCCCGAAAAGTACATCTTTCTTCCGTTCTTTCAACCTGAAGGGTTCCACAGATGACCTACTGCATGATCATGTGCTGCACCCAGTTGCCTGTAACTGTCAAGAATTGCACGATCAAACTGGTGTACCGATGGTCAACGGCCACATTTGGACACGGTCTTTCGACTGGCTGGCGTCCATCACCCCACCTGAAGACCCCAGGGTTTTTCAACAGTGTTTGAAAAATGCAATGTTGCCAGCGTGGTCTCGAGTGGAGCATGATTCTACCCTTGCCCTGAGCCGAACACTTGATGAAACACCGGGATTGAGTGAACGTCACAAAGAGGTCTTACTACCACGCGTGATGGCACATATCCAGACTTTGTACAGGTGTGCCAAACGTGAGGTATCTGTGATACATCATGAAAGATACATTGCCTGCCAGTTAAAGCTTCTGCCTGTGAACCTTATTTTCAGTTTCTTTGACAAAGGAGCTACTGTCCTTTGGGCAGCTTGGCACAATCTGTTTGTACCGAATATTTTCAGGAGTTCTTTCAACTCACCGCATCGTTTCACTGAGCTACTCCGATTTGACTGTCCACTTAATGCAAGTATCAACACGTACACGTGGCTGACTGGTCTCTCTCTCGTTTTTTCTTCCCCGCCAACTCCAACCACCCCGCACCACCATCTACATTGCTGTGCAATACTATGACTTCCATTCTGTCGGAACACCCCTCTCTTGCCAAACGGTGTCTTCACCCCTCAAAGCCAGGTAGGTAGGTAGGTAGGTATCTTCGGGAGCTCAGGATGCCTCCTTTGACATTGCAGGAAGAAGGTCTTACCAAGGGGACGTCCTGTCCCTCCCACTGCCCTATATCAGGTGCCTCTTGAGCCGCTCCCGCATGTGCTTGGGAAGGCATTGTCGCCGCCACCCGGTCCATGTGTCCCAGGTGGGAGGGTGTCCCCACATGTGTCCATCGGTGGGGCCACATGCCCCCTCCTTTGGGCGGCAGCTCTGGGGGCTGACCAGCCGTGTGGAGTATCTCTCACCACAAGGGGTATTGCTCCCGCTAGTCTACGTTACGACCGCCTCACCCTTGTGGCTTGAGTTGCGGGGCCACTCTGCTTGGCAGGCGACCCCCTCCTGGACTGTGTACCGGCTCGCCTGTCACCGGTTGCTTCCATGCCTCCGGGTGACGTTTGCCATGGTCCCCGATGCAGCCTGGCCGGGCTCCGACCAGTGGCCTTGGAGTACCGCTCCTGCCACTGGCACGGTGGGTCGGCCAGGTCGCCCCAGTGCGTCCGACCCATGGGGTGTTGGTTCTTTCCTGTCCCTCGGCCGCCCTACGTGTGTGCAGTGTCCTGGGCCGCTTGGCTCTTGTTCACCGGTGTGCCCGTGCGGTTTGCTGTGTTGCGTCTGCGGTGTCCTGGGCCACTTGGCTCCTGTTCACCGGTGTGCTCGCTCGGTGTGTTGTGTTGTGTGTGCGGTGTCCTGGGCCACTTGGCTCCTGTTCACCGGTGTGCGCGCTGTGTGCGGTGCGCGTGTGCCATGGGTGGTTGTATCCCTCTTCCTCCCCCCCTAATTTTCGGGTTTTTTTTTTGATAAAAAAAAAGAAAAACAGGGGCGCTCCTACACTGCAGGCACAGGCACGGGCAGCTGGTGCGGCGGTGGAATAGTGTTGTGTCCTCTGGGGTGTGTCGTCGGTGCTGTGGCGGCGGTCGCGCCCCAGGGGTGCCGCTCGCGCGTCCTGATGTACACGGGCATGGGCCAGGGTGGGTTTGGTTAGGTGTCTCTTTGCTTCTGGAGCTGGCTGGTTAGGCGGCTGTGTGCGCTGTGGGTGTGGGCTGTGGTTACGTTGTTCCCTCGGCGGGCCTGGTTAGGAGTCAAGGGTTAGCGGTTTCGGGGTGTGGCTCGGGTTTGATTTGTGTTTGGGTTTTGGCTCCGTTAGGCGGTTGCGACGGTAGCGGGCCTGGGTTCGCTGCCTTTGGGCGTAGTGGTGCCCGTTGTCGTGTGCGTTGGCGTCCTTCGGCGTCTGGTTCGTTTGGTAACTTCTGCTCGGGGCCTGGTGTGGCGCCCCGTGGTGGTGGTTTGCTGGGTAACGGGGTTAGGTGGCGGCGCCGCTGGCCGGGAGGTCAGGCGCGTCGTGTTGTGTGGTGCGCAAGGCTCCTGGGGTGCTGTGGGTGCCGCCGATGTCGGTGCGCCGATGCTTGTGGGGTGGTGAGGGAGTGTGTGTGTGCGGGGCTGGGCTTTGGGTGATGTCCCACAGGCGGATGCCGTCTCGCTGTGTCTCCTGGAGGGTCTCCCGCAAGCGCCTGAGGACATACGGGTGGTCCTGGGGCGCGGGGAGGTTGCAGGGGTGGACTCCCAGGGGGTGGAGCGCATCGGCCAGCATGGCTTCCCATGCGGCCTGCGGCATCCATCCCCCCGCCGGCCGGAGGCGGCAGTTCTCCACGGACCCCTTGCGGGGCCGGTGGACCAGGCCCTCGAGGGAGGGCTCTCCCCAGGCCCACTTTCGCAGCTCCCAGAGCTGCGTGTGGGTCCAGCGCTGCCACCACTGTCCCTCAGCGGGGCCGCGGTCTTGGGCGGAGGAGTGGGCGTGGGTGGGTGTGACGGGGTCGTGGGGACCGGTGGCGGTGGCGGGCCTGGGGGATTCCTCGTAGTCCCGTTCCGTGGGGGTGCGCCGGGAGTGGGGGCGCGCGCGGATGTGGACCCGCGGGTGTGCGCGCACGGTCTGCGCCTTGGGGTTGGGCGGGGACTCGCGGCGGCGGCGGTAGCGGGGCATGCGCTGTATGTGGGCTGTCATCGAGGGTTGGTAGGGGGGCGGGGACGCTGCTGGTGGACCCTGGCGTCGTTCTGGCCTGGTCGGGGGCGGTCCGTGGGCCTGGGGTACGGGCTTTGAGAGGTGGCGGGACGAGGTGCGTCGTGCTTCGGCCGCAGCGCGCTCCGCTATGAAGGTGGTGGCGGCGGCGTCGGTGACGGTGGCGGGGTGCCGTGCTGGGTGCTGCTGCCTCCGGGCACGGGACGGCTGGGGCCAAATGTCATAGAGGACGTCCTCGGGGGGTCGGGCTCGCGCTGCCGTCGTGGCGCCGGGTTTGGACTTGAGTTTGGGCTTGGCTGCTGGTTGCGGTCGTGGCGCGCTGACGGGTTTGGGTGGCTGTTTGGCGGCGGTCTTGGGTTTCGGCTGGGTAGCGGGTGCGGGCCTCGTCGGGGCGTGGGCCTTGGCGGCGGCGGGGTTGCTCGCGGTGAGGACAGGTTTGGGGGCCCGTTTCGGAGGTGTCCCCCGCGGCCTGGGGATTGCAGTGCTGGATGAGGACGTGGTGGTGGTGATGGATGAGGTGGTCGTGGTGGTGGAGGTTGTGGAGTCGGAGGCGGAGGAGAGGGCTGTGGGAGACGGCGGAGGGCCCTGGGCTTCGTGGACGGGCGTAGGATGCTGGGTCCTGCAAGTAGCGAGAACGAGGGTGCGGGTTCGGGCACCGGGCGAGTGCGCGCGTTTTCCCTGGTGACCCGTGCGTGCTGGTGCTGGTGTGGCGGCGTTGTCTCGGCTGTGCGGGCATGTGGGTTACCCGGGGGGGTGGCCATATCTGCTCCAGGACGTGCGGGTGTGTTTACCGGAGGTAGCCGAGGGTGCGGAGGAAGCATCGCTGGATGCCGGGCATGTCCTCCTCTGTGAGGTGGGCGTAGTTTTGGGTTGGGGTGTCTGGGCCCGGCCACAGCAGCGCCATGAGGCGGGCTGCCACCATGTATGGGCAGAGCTGTAGGGTGGTGGGGCGTGGGGGGCTGGGTCTCCTGCGGTTCAGGGGGGCTTCCCTCTGCTGGGGGCGCAGCGTGACCCTCCACCGCCAGCGGTCCGTGGGTATCCCCCAGGTCCGTTGGGTCCACTTGGCGAGGCAATACATCGCCCTACCAAGGCCCTGGCTGCCGCTGCGGATGGAGAGCAGCGTGTCCAAGGATTTGCCTTCCCCCTCAAAGCCTTTTCTGGCACTACTTCGGGGAAAACTGAAACCAGCAAGCCGACGCTATGACGTTTTCATGAGACGCCTGTTCTCTCAAGAAGCTGCAGCCACCAAGTAAACGCAAATGTGCAGTCACGCAACTCGTCGCGGGCTGTACAAAACGCCCCCGCGCACATTCACGCCCACAGCAACAGCTCACTGATCCCGTCCTACCCCTGCACTCTTCCAAAATTCCACGCCCACTCCCACATTGCTTTCGTGCCAATCAGTTTGCTACCTTGTCCGTGGTTGTATCCTTCCTTGACGGACGGTCAATCGTGAGATTCCTGTGCTCTTCTAAAATGTTGCTCTGGCATACGGCGAGGCGTCTATTATCTTCGACTGTTCGTCTGCTTCCATGGCAGTCTACGTACTCGTGGATTCACAGTGTGTTTGACATTTTGGTCCCACCATCGGTCACGAACCCAGCACCGCTTGTTGGTACAGATGACCTCCCATGGTACAGTGCTCGATTCCCACGGAAATCGTCTGCCAAATGTATTCCCACACCCAACGCTCAACTGCGCTGCGTGCGCGCTACAGGGTATTGCCGCGCGATGGCTCAGTGCGCACTACAAAAAAATAGCGTGCAGCATAGCGCGCGCTATGGCTCAGGGTCTTGGGTTTGTAACCCCATGTCCTAATAAGCAGGGCAAAAACGCCTATTTCTCCAAAGTTTCAGATGCTTCTAGCACCGCAAGGGACGCTGTCAATGTCACGAAAGATTGGCAACATTTTGGGCCCCCACTATGGGTGGTCCTTGTGGAACAACGAGGACCTTTTGGCGGACCTAGTTGAGTTTTAGGGCTCAGGGTCTGCCGTCCAACGGTCTTTTTGGGCCAGGTTGGAAAAAAGGGTCCTCGTGTCTGAAGCAGAGAAGAAGCGTCGCAGGACCGAGGCTGCCAACGCCATCACACCCCTGTCGGTGGTGGACTTGGTCCTGCTCCTGAAGATTCCGAGAAGAAGGTATTATTGCGCGCGCTTTGCATATGACATCGCGCGCACTTCCGCTCATAGCACGCGCTTCGTTGACTTCTGCGCGCGCTACGTCCTCATGTTGCGCGCGCGATTTTCCTCAGGTACAAAGATTTGATTACTTGGACGAGAAGTAAGGTCCCCACACACCTTTTTTCTCTCCCGTCCTATGCTAGTTTCGCCACAGAATGGAACCAGCTTGCAAGTAGGCAGCATTTACAGGTTGCCGTGCACACAGATGGGGTCACAGTCTTTTCGCAGTGGCCCCTGCAGCACTTTTTTGACTATATATTTTCCTTTGATTCCATTGTTTCTAACCTCCCATTCCCCAGGGAGTGCCAAGGAGAGCTGTGGATCATTCTGAGGGGGGATGGGTTGCCTTGTTGGGGGGGAATCGTGGTGCCAGATGTCCATTTCCTTTGCCAACCATGGTCACTTGGCAAGGACGTTGTCCTACCAATGGACTGTTAACGTCGCCCTTTGTGGCTATTAATCACAGGTCGGGTTGTCACATAGCACTACAGGGGACGGCAGAGCCAGATGGGGAAGAGACTTGGTGCCTTCTAAAGGTTTGGGAGGACCTGGCCCCCCTCCTTGGGGATGACATGAGGATGCACACAGCAGTGGTTGCCATGTACATACTACTGGGGGACATGTATGGCACAATGTTTGAAGAGGGAGCATTGCAGGCTCCACAGGTTGCCCAGCCTTTCCAGAGGTGGGTTTGTCCCGAAAAAAGATCACCTCCTATTAACTGGATGTTGCACGATGCTACAGTCACTATTCAGGCCATACGGCCCTATGGCCTAGGAATGTTTTCGGGGGATCTTTTGGAAGGGAGCAACAGGGTGCTGAAAGACATTTGGTCCTCCTTTTGTGATAGAGGTGGGGGGGCAGGAAGCCTCGTGTCGCGCCGCATTAAGATGCTGAGGCAGGTTAATGAGTGTCCGTTCCTGTACTTTGAAGTACCAAGGTGGAATGGGACCTCCAGAAGCAACCTGTGCAATGCACAAAAATTGGCTGACGACGTTAGGGCATATTTCGCGGATGAGGAACTGTGGTAGCGCACGCTATTTGTGTTTTAGCGCGCGCTACATGCTATCTAGTGCGTGCAATGTCCACCATCGCGCGCGCTATGCTGTTTCCAGCGCCGGAACCCTTGAAATCGCGATATACAATTGGAAGTAGCGTGCTATGACTACGCACTTCAAATGTGCCTCCAATTGCAAATGCATTGACACACACAGAGATTTGTTCCTTTTCGGTCCGTTTTTTTTGGTGTTTTCTTTTTTTTTGTTACCGCATTTTCCCTTTTGTATTACTGCTGGAACAAAGGTACTTTAATGTAACCCTCTTGCCCATGCAGCCCGTGGGGTGGGGGTATCCGCCTCCTGCAGCACCGCCAACAACTGCTGCAGGAGCCAGAGCAGCTGGTGCAACACCGCAACCACCGCCACATGCAGCTGTACAATCGGGACTGCAGCAGCCGTCCACGACGCCGTGGAGCATGCAGCCACAGGTTCTTGCCGTGCGCACTACTTGTTCCGTTGCGTGTGCTACGCTCTTGTTGTGTGTGCTACCTGTCTCGTTGTGCGCACTACGAAAGTTCTCCTTGCGCGTGCTTTGTCTTGTTTTCCGCAGACGCTGTCCCAGCAGCTGACCCAGTTCTCCCCAACTCAGCCTCTGTGGCCCGCGCCACAGTCCCCGTTACGAGCTGCCTCACAGCAGCTGTCTCCCATGCTGTTCCCCGGTGGGTCGCCCACCTTGGGCTCCCCAGCGCGCGGCAGTCTTCCAGTGGGCCAAGTGCAGCAAGTGCTCTTCGGCCCACTGCCACTGCATGTAATAGGTTTAGGTGTAAAGATCGCTAGTGCGATCGCGCGCGCATGTAGACACGCCTGAAGGTAAAATAAGTTAGACATTTAGAAAGCGAGGAGCAGCGCATTTGTAGGTATTTTACATTATACATTTCTGTGTGTATACAGACCGATGGGATGACATTAAGTTTTGAGAAATGTTTGTTGACTTGTATCGCGCTGCGCTTGTGAAGGATTTGGGATCTGAAGGATTTTGAAAACACAAGGAGATTTGGAGATTACAAGGAAAATAAATCAACAAGCAAAGTCTCAGTACAATCCCATCAGTCGAAAAATCTTGGAGATCTTCGGTATGTCTGCTGTGCAACGGGCGTCATCGTCAAGGAGTGCTTCAAGCTGTGGGGACAACGGCCTCTGTGAGAGCAATCTGGCCAGTACAGCTTCCGGTGTGCCATGTGACGACTTGCTGGATGCCAAGGAGATGATCAGCCGCCTGCTTGAGGCGACACGCGCCGTGCACGCTGAGGAGCTGCGTGCAGAGCGGAGGCGCGCTGACAAGGCCTGCAAGGGCCTTCATCGCAAAATACGGGTGCTTGCGGCTCGTATGCGGCAGCGGCAGCAGGATGACCAAGGCCGCTTTGAGTCCGCTGAAACGAAGGTCGCCGAACAGAGTGCTAGGATAATTTTGTTGGAACGAAGACTGGCGGCCAGAGATGACTAGAAAGCCGCATTGAGAACACGCGTGGAGAATTTGCTGGCAGCCGTAAAGGAGACTGGCGCCATGCAGAGCGACGCAGCAAAGTTTCAGGGTTGACGATGAAAAGGAGTGGCCAGTAAGAAGCGTCCGGGGACGCAGCCAGAGGAATAATGTAGGTAGAATTTTGTGGGTGCGTTGTATGCTTTTTTTTGTTGTGAACGCTTTGTGCTTCGCTTTTGATCGCGCTATGCTTCACTTCGTATGTTATTAAATGTTATGATTACTACTTTGCGTTTTGTGTTCCACTCCTGCCTTGCAGGTGGATTCAAATGTCAACGACAGAATGAAGTGCCGAGGGTATGGTGAGCAACAGAGCACACATTTGTGGTGTGTTGCTTGTTGCATGCCTGCTTGGTGTGCGTGCTATCTGTCAGTGTTCCCCTTTGGGTTGTCTCTTTGTTGTCTTTTCTTTGTCCATCATTTTTTATGTATTTTGGACTGGTTGTCTGCCTGCCCCCTTTGGGTAAAGACACGACCCTTATTTCGTTTTTGCATTTCACTTCATATTTTTTATAGTTAAGGGTGCGACCTTCCATGGTGAGTTGGTAGGTGTTTCAGGGTTTCTATCTCTACATTTCTGTATGGGTGGTATTTTTCTGTCTGCCGCCTACAGCAACTGCTGCCCATGATGGGCGATGATTAGATGTACGGTAAACCCCCTACTGTTTAAGGAGCGTGAGGCTCCAGACCCCCAAACCCTAGGGTGTGCACGTGATGCGCTGAGTGGTGCGTGAGGTGCCTCGCCCGCGCTGCGTGATGCAGCGATTGTTTTTTTGGTGCGCGATGCATCTTGTGCTATGCGTTTAAGTGATTGTTTCCCTGGACACCCCTCCCTGAGATTGGTTAGTATTTTTAGGGTGATTTTTCTGCTCGGGGTGGTGCGTGTGTTTCGCTCCGCCCCCTGGCCTTGATGTGCGATTCACAGGGCCTGGTCTTCGGGATATTGTTGTCGTGGGTTGGTGAGCAGGTATTGTATGCCCGCTTTTGTATAACATCTTTTATGACCCTGTGTGTGTTTACCTCAGTGTTTTCGTTTTCGCCTTTTGCGTTTCGGTAAGTTTTTCTTTTCCTTTTCCTTTTTTATATTTTATACGGTGGTACATTTTCTTACGTCTGTGTGAGTGTGTTGTGTTACTTTACTTGCTTTTATTGTAAGCGTGTGCAATTGTGCGTGTCCAGGGCATGTCAAGGCTGAGTGTCGTTGAGTTTTGCGTCAGCCTGCTCAGTTTTTTTTACAGATACAACAAATATAGTTACGCGTTTGGCTTCATGACAGTTGATAAAAATTTTGCAGGTTAGGCTCACCTCGTCTTCACGCACGTTTTTATATGTCATGTGCATTAGCATAGTTGTTGTTGTGTAGTGTGTAGGTAGGTAGGTATCTTCGGGAGCTCGGGATGCCTCCTTTGACAGTGCAGGAAGAAGGTCTTACCAAGGGGACGTCCTGTCCCTCCCACTGCCCTAGGTTCGGTGCCTCTTAAGCCGCTCCGACAGGTGCTTGGGAAGGCAGTGTCACGGCCAGCCGGTCCAGGTGTCCCAGGTGGGAGGGTGTCCCCACATGTGTCCATGGGTAGGGCCACATGCCCCCTCCTTTGGGCGGCAGCTCTGGGGGCTGCCCAGCCGTGTGGAGTATCTCTCACCACAAGGGGTATTGCTCCCGCTTGTCTACGGTACGACCGCCTCACCCTTGTGGCTTGAGTTGCGGGGCCGCTCCGCTGGGCAGGCGACCCCCTCCTGGACTGTGTACCGGCTCGCCTGTCACCGGTTGCTTCCATGGCTCCGGGTGACGTTTGCCATGGTCCCCGATGCAGCCTGGCCGGGCTCCGACCAGTGGCCTTGGAGTACCGCTCCTGCCACTGGCACGGTGGGTCGGCTGGGTCGCCCCAGCGTGTCCGACCCATGGGGTGTTGGTTCTTTCCTGTCCCTCCGGCGGCCTACGTGTATGCAGTGTCCTGGGCCACTTGGCTCCTGTTCACCGGTGTGCCCGCTCGGTGCGTTGCGTTGCGTCTGCGGTGTCCAGGGCCACTTGGCTCCTGTTCACCAGTGCGCCCGTTCGGTGCGTCGCTTTGCTTGTGCGGTGTCCTGGGCCAGTTGGCTCCTGTTCACCGGTCTGCTCACGTGGTTTGTCGTGTTGCGTGTGCGGTGTCCTGGGCCACTTGACTCCTGTTCACCGGTGCGCCCGCTCGGTGTGTTGTGTTGTGTGCGGGGTGTCCTGGGTCACTTGGCTCCTGTTCACCGGTGTGTCCGCTTGGTGTGCTGCTTTGTGTGTGCGGTGTCCTGGGCCACTTGGCTCATGTTCACCGGTGTGCCTGGCCGTGGTGTCCCATCCCTTTGTTGTCCTTGGTGCTTGTGCGTGCGCGGTGTCCTGGCCCAGGTGGCGCCTGTTCACCGGTGTGCGCGCTGTGTGCGGTGTGCGTGTGCCGTTGGTGGTTGTGTCTCTCTTCCTCCCTCCCTAAGTTTTTTTCTTTTTTCGTGCCTTCTCGTCTCTTTTTTTTTTTCGGAAAAAAATGGACAAAACTATTTTTTTTTAAATTTTTTACGAAGAAGGGGGCGCGCGTACACTGCAGGCACAAGCATGGGCAACTGGTGCAGTGGTGCAATAGTGTCATGTTCCCTGGCGTGTGTTGTCGGTGCTTTGGCGGCCGCGCCCCAGGGGTGCGGCTCGCGCGTCCTGATGTACACGGGTATGGGTCAGGGTGGGTTTGGTTAGGTGCCTCTTTGCTTTAGGTGCTGGCTGGTTAGGTGGTCGTGTGGGCTGTGGGTGTGGGCTGTGGCTACGTTGCTCCCTCGGCGGGCCTGGTTAGGAGTCAAGGGTCAGCGGTTTTGGGGTGTGGCTCGGGTTGGATTCGTGTTGGGGCTTGGGCTGGGTTAGGCGGTTGTGACGGTTGCGGGCTTGAGTTCGGTGTCATTGGGCGTAGCGGTGCCCGTTGGCGTGTGCGTTGGCGTCCTTCGGCTTCCGGTTTGTTTGGTGTCTTCCGGCCGGGGCCTGGTGCGGCGCCCCGCGGTGGTGGCTGGCTGGGCTGGTTGGGCAACGGGGTTAGGTGGCGGCGCCGCTGGTCTGGGGGTCAGGCGCGTCGTGCTGTGTGGTGCGCAGGGCTCCTGGGGTGCTGTGGGTGCCGCCGATGTCGGTGCGCCGGCGCTTGTGGGGTGGCGAGGGGGTGTGTGTGTGCGGGGTTGGGCTTTGGGTGATGTCCCACAGGCGGATGCCGTCTCGCTGCGTCTCCTGGAGGGTCTCCCGCAGGCGCTTGAGGACATAGGGGTGGTCTTGGGGCGCGGGGAGGTTGCGGGGGTGGACTCCCAGGGGGTGGAGCGCATCGGCCAGCATGGCTTCCCATGCGGCCTGCGGCATCCACCCCCCCGCCGGCTGGAGGTGGCTGTTCTCCACCGACCCCTTGCGGGGCCGGTGGACCAGGCCCTCAAGGGAGGGCTCTCCCCGGGCCCACTTTCGCAGCTCCCAGAGCTGCGTGTGGGTCCAGCGCTGCGACCACTGTCCCTGGGCGGGGCCGCGGTCTTGGGCGGAGGAGTGGGCGTGGGTGGGTGTGATGGGGTCGTGGGGACTGGTGGCGGTGGCGGGCCTGGGGGATTCCTCGTAGTCCTGTTCCGTGGGGGTGCGCCGGGAGTGGAGGCGCGGGCGGATCCGGACTCGCGGGTATGCGCGCACGGTCTCCGCCTAAGGGTTGGGTTGCGACTCGCGGTGGCCGCGGTAGCGGGGCATGTGCTGTATGTGGGCTGACATCGAGTGTTGGTAGGGGGGCGGGGACGCTGCTGGTGGACCGTGGCGTCGATCTGGTCCGGTCGGGGGTGGTCCGTGGGCCTGGGGTGCGGGTTTTGAGAGGTGGCGGGACGAGGTGCGTCGTGCTTCGGCCGCGGCGCGCTCCGCCATGAAGGTGGTGGCGGCGTCGTCGGTGACGGCAGGGGGGCGCCGTGCTGGGTGCTGCTGCCTCCGGGCCTGGGACGGCTGGGGCCGAATGTCATAGGGGACGTCCTCGGGGGGTCGGGCTCGCGCTGCCGTCGTGGCGCCGGGCTTGGGCTTGGGTTTGGGCTTGGCTGCGGGTTGCGGTCGTGGCGCGCTGACGGGTTTGGGTGGCTTTTTGGCGGCTGTCTTGGGTTTCGGCTGGGTTGCGGGTGCGGGCCTCCTCGGGGCGTGGGCCTTGGCGGCGGCGGGGTTGCCCGCGGTGGGGATGGGTTTGGGGGCCCGTTTCGGAGGTTTCCCCCGTGGCTTGGGGGGTGGAGTGCTCGATGAGGACGTGGTGGTGGTGGTGGATGAGGTGGTCGTGGTGGTGGAGGTTGTGGAGTCGGAGGCGGAGGAGAGGGCTGTGGGAGACGGCGGAGGGCCCTGGGCTTCGGGGGCGGGCGTAGGATGCTGGGTCCTGCAAGTAGCGAGAACGAGGGTGCGGGTTTGGGCACCGGGCGTGCGCGCGTGCTTTCCCCAGGACCCGTGCGTGCTGGTGCTGGTGTGGTGGCGTTGTCTCGGCTGTGCGGGCACGTGGGTTACCCGGGGGGTGTCCATACTTGCTCCAGGACGTGCGGGTGCGTTTGCTGGAGGTAGTCGAGGGTGCGGAAGAAGCATCGCTGGATGCCGGGCATGTCCTCCTCCGTGAGGTGGGGGTAGTTTTGGGTGGGGGTGTCTGGGCCCGGCCACAGCAGCGCCATGAGGCGGGCTGCCACCATGTACGGGCAGAGCTGTAGGGTGGTGGGGCGTGGGGGGGTGGGTCCCCTGCGGTTCAGGGGGGCTTCCCTCTGCTGGGGGCGCAGCGTGACCCTCCACAGCCACCGGTCCGTGGGGATCCCCCAGGTCCGTTGGGTCCACTTGGCAAGGCAATACATCGCCCTACCAAGGCCCTGGCTGCCGCTGCGGATGGAGAGCAGCGTGTCCAGGGATTTGCGTTCCCACGTGCCCCAGATGTGGGGGTCGTCCGGCTCGTCCCCCCTGGCGTACGTGTCGAGGCCTGGGTCGTGCGGGGGGGGGGCGTAGTCGGCGGGGAGGAGGGAGTCGGTGCCGTGCACCACCCAGTGGTCAGTTGGTGCGTGGTAGTGGGTGGTGGAGAGAGTGTAGTGCAGATTGTACATGAGAGTCATGTACGTGGAGGGGGCTGGCTGCCGGTCGTCGGGGGTGGGGATGTCCCCCGGGACGTGGTGCCGGAAGTTGCTCAGGGAGGCCATCCGGGCTACCCATGTTTCCTGCTCCCACTCTTTGGTGTTGCTGGGGGTGGCGCTGGGTGGGGGGTAGGCCATGTTGGGCTCGCGGTAGCGGGTGCGGCCCTGGGTGTTCTCCCGCTCCGGCATGGGGTGTCCGACTAGGTGTCGTCCCCAGTCGATGGGGGGCACCCAGACTCGGTTCCCTGTGGGGGGCGGGCTCTCGCCGTCTGGGGTGGCGCGTGGGGGGCGGTCGTGTCGGGCGACGTGGAGGAAGGCGTCGAAGAGGAAGTCTCGGACGCCTTCCCCCAGGGTGGCCGCCTGGACCAGGGTGATCGCCCGGATGCGCGGGGTGGTGCCGGAGGTGTGGAGGCGCAGCACCTCCTGGTCCCCGAGTCCCCGGAGGTGCTGCCGTACCGCTGCGGGGTTGTGTAGGGCGTAGGGTTCGGCCGGTGCGGCGGCTGGTGGTCCGGGGTGTGATCAGGGGGGTGGTGTGGGTTGGGGGGGGGGGTCGTCGTTGTCGCGTGTGGGGTCCGGTGATGGAGTTTCTTGTGGCGGTCGCGGGAGGGGGGACTGGCGGTGGCGTGTGTCGGCGGGGGTGTGTAGTGTGTAGTTTCCAACCTCAGTGCTTGCTGTTCAGGTCGCGTGTGAAGTGGGAATCAGAAGGTTCGGTTTGGTGAAGATGATCAGGTAAGACTGAAGATTAGACACGTCTTTTATTTGATATGCATTTTTCTCCTTTTGCCTTTGCACCGCAGCAACAGCAAATGGGCATCACGTCGACGAAGCACTCAAGGGTCTGAATTTGGTGCAGGAGCATCACACAGAATGCATTCAGGTTAATACAGGTTAAGTGGACTTTCTGTATAGTACTGCAGGTTTGCACTTTCAGAGAATTGGGCAGAGCAAAATAAACACAACACCGTCCACGCTGTTTGTGCTGCAGGGCAGGCAGGGTATTAATGTCTGTACATAGTCTAACCTTTTAACGGGCAGGCAATCGCGAAAATTGTTAAAGATTTTCTGACAGCCCCCCCCCCCCCCCGGAATCCACGCACAGCACTGTAGCGCCTGCTTAGTCATTGCTGCAGACGGTTTTTCTGTTTGTAGGCAGGTCAGTATGCTGTGTCACACGCCCCCCCTCAACACCTATGCCTATCCTGACTGGTATGTAGGGCTGCAGTGAAATTCTGTAGCACGCCTCAGTGACTTTTTTTTTCGGCTGTTTGTTTGACTGTTTTTTGTTTGACACCCTGTGCTGGGCATTCAACAGCTCAGCCCCCCCCCCCCCCCCCCCGGGTGTAAAGATCTGAGTGTCTATTTTTTCTGAGTCAGCCATTTGCTGAGGTGCCCCCCAGCAAATAGCTTGGGAAGGGAGTGTAATAGGTTTAGGTGTAAAGATCGCTAATGCGATCGCGCGCGCATGTGGACACGCCTGAAGTTAAAATAAGATAGACATTTAGAAAGCGAGGAGCAGCGCATTTGTAGGTATTTTACATTATACATTTCTGTGTGTATACACACTGATGGGATGACATTAAGTTTTGAGAAATGTTTGTTGATTTGTATCGCGCTGCGCTTGTGAAGGATTTCGGATCTGAAGGATTTTGAAAACAAAAGGAGATTTGGAGATTAAAAAGAAAAAAAAGCAACAAGCAGAGTATCATTACATGCAGCAGCAGCAGCAAATGCAGCAGCAGCAAGTGCAGGCTGCGGCCCAGCAAGTCGGCAGCCCACAACAGCAGCAGCAGCAGCAGCAGCAGCAGCAAGTCCAACCAAGACAGCAGCAACCCCAAGTGCAAGCACAGTTTCAGTCTCCCCCACCCGGGCCACGTAAGGGCTTCGCCTTCAGCAGCGACTTCAAGAACCAAATCTGGCCCAACCAAAACTGCACTATCTGCGCCCAAGGGCCCGACTGGGCATGGCTGAAGGATGTGACACCGGCCTACCTCTTCGAGGTAGCCTTCTAAAAGTTCTGGCGCCAAAGGGCCACGGCGATTGCCAAGATCCCAGACGGAGCTGTGAAACCTTGCTGGCATGACGAGAGCATTACTGGCCATTGGTGCAGTCTAGCGAGCCTGTTGAACCCCTCCGTGCCAACCCGAGAAGGACAAGCTGCCTGTGGACACTGCAAGGTGGAGGAGTACGAGCTGCTGTTTTCGTGCTGGGCAAGTTAGGGGTGGGGTCACGTTCGGACCCACACGCCTCCGGGTGCCACCGCAAAGACCGTCCACCACTTCTACTTCAACAAGGACCCACCGAGCTTTATCAACGCGACCGACGCGGGGGCAATGGCCTTCAAGACCGAGTGTGCCTCGGTGAGAAGTGCGGGGGCCAGTTTGCTGCAAGGGTCAGCCAAGAAAGGAGACAGTGCAGCAAGGGCACTTGCAACCGGCGCCAAAGTCAAAACCACGGCGGTCAAGGACGAAGAGCAGCCGCAGCAGCAGCAAGTGCAGCAACAGCAGCAGCTCCAACAGCAGGCAGCCGTGCAGCAGGCAACACTGCAGCTGCTCCAGCAGCAGCAGCGGGTGCAGATGGCCCAGCCACAGCAACAACAACAACAACAACAACAACAACCAGCACAGGCACAGGTACGCGCTATGTTTGCCATTGCGCGCACTTTGGACATTGTTGCGCGCGCTCCATTGGCTGTAGCACGCGCGATGTGATTGTTTGCGCGCGCTACGGCCCCATGCACCGTTTGTCCTATTGTCACGTAGGTGGGCAGCTTCGAGCAGCTCCTGCGCCTGGGATCCCGCAGAGGGCTGTTGATGATCAGCGTGCCCGCGGACATTGCCGGGCAGTCCCAGCATGCGGCCGACTGGCTTGATGGACGGAAGAAGCAAGTCCCCTCCCCGGTGCTGGCCCGGGCTAAGCGGCAGATGGAGGAGTTGGAGGTAGACTGGGCCGACGCCTTTGCCGTGCCGGAGACGGAATCCGTGACAGTCCCAAGGCCCAAGAAGAAGCGTACCGAGGAGCCAGCAGCCACCAGCCACCTACCACCAGCCATCTCCGCCTCCCACACCGCTAAGCCCCCCCACCCGCCTGGAAAGGTCCTTGCCCAGAAGACCGTCGACCAGCAGCTAATGGCACAGGCGGCACAGAGAGTCCAGCGTCAAGCAGAACAGGCCAAGAAGAAAGAGGACAAAGCAAAGAAGAAGAAGAAGGAAGAGGAGGAAAAGAGGAAGAAGAAGGAGAAGGAAGAGGAGGAAAAGAGGAAGAAGAAGGAGAAGGAAGAGGAAGAGAAGAGGAATAAGGAGGAGAAGGAAGAAGAGGAGAAGAGACGGGAGAAAGCAGAGGAGGAGAAAGCAGAAAAGGTAATGCGGCGCGTGCTATCGGTGTCATTGCACGAGCTATGCGTTTCGTCGCGCGTGCTATGCCCTGTATTGCGCGTGCTATGCCTCTGCGCTACTCTCTGTAGGCAAGCAAGACGCCACCGTAGCAGGCACCCCAGCCGCAGCTAGCATCAAAGCCAGCACCGAAGCAGCCTGTCCCAGTCCCAGACCAGCCACAAGAACAAGGAGGTCCGTGCGGTTCCACCCCACCCAGTACGGCTCCCAAGGCCAAGCAGCAGAGCAAAGCCGACGCGGACAAGGTGGCAAGAGATGAGCTCATGCAGCGCCGAGATGGGTCCTACAAAGACGGCTACAAGCCTCGGTGGATCCTTTACTGCACCACTGAGATCGCGCCGATGATTGTGGAAGGAGCCGAAATCAAGCAAGCAGGGGCCAGGAGGGCCCCTCAGGACCACGTGGCCGTCATCATCCCCAACGATCAACGGAGCCCCAGCCAACAAGGGGAGGAGGAGGAGGAAGAGGACGACTGGTCGGAGTTCATGCCCACCTGCCAGGTATTCTCAGACAAAAGCAAAGCGTATGAGGAGTTGGAAAAGCGGCAGTCGTGGTGGGGGACGTACGAGGCCGATGAAATTTTGGACCTCTGCCCCGACCCAAAGACCATGAGGATGTCCCCGTCCAAGCCACCAACCCCAAAGAAGAAGCAGCCCCAAGGAGACCCACCAGCCCAGCCACCAGCCCCCCCACAAGAAGACAAGGGACCTGCCGAAGCTGCAGCACAAGCAGAAGCACCAGCAGCAGCTGCACAAGAAGAAGAGGCACCAGCCCCAGCAGCAGCTGCAAAAGAAGACGACGCACCAGCCCCACCACAAGAAGAAGAGGCACCAGCGGCCGCGCCACAAGAAGGAGAAGGAGCAGCCCCGAAAGAAGAAGAGGCACCAGAAGGAGCAACCCCAGAAGGCGACCCAAGTGCACAAGAAGAAGGAGACGCAGCCCCAGCTGCCGCTGGGGCAGAAGACCACGGACCAGAATGGGAGAAGGAGTGGGAGGCCGAAGTGGTGGTTGAAAGCATAAAGGAGATCACTGGATGACAGCGCGCGCTATACCTGGTATAGCGCGCGCCGCAAGGTCCATAGGCGCGCTGTAAATATTTTGCGCGCGCTACACTGTTGTTGCCCATGAGGATCTGTAGTGTTGCACACTTTTCAGACCTTTCAGAAAATGTGTTTGCATGTGTCTTGGGATTGGTGAGCAACAAGGAATGTTTTTGAAAAGCATGGGTTTTTTGAGAAACCCACGACACTGGAAAAGGCATGGTTTTGAAACATTTTCAGGTTTTGAAAAACTCGAAAAACAGGACAATATAGCGCGGTGGAGCGCGCGCAATAGGGGCGCTACAAAGGTCATATTTTTCAAAATTTGCGCGCACTATGGAAAAAATGCACCATTGCGCGCACGCAGGGTGTTGTTTAAGTTTAAAAGCCAGGAACATGCATTGCCCCCAATTATGAAGTTTCGAAAGGTACTGGCGTATGCAGCCCACCCTTTCCCACGGGTCGGTAAATTAGTGGGACGAGCCCTGACTGTTTTTTGGAAACTCTTGGTACGAACCCTCTGTCCGCGGGAGATCATTTCAATGACCGAAATTATCAGTTTTCTGAGGTCATGTGTAAAGCACCCCATCCACGGAGAAACCACCAGCGATTCTGGGTGGAGTTCGATTTGGTGGAAATGTTCCCCAATATCGAGCGCCACCTGGTAATCGATGCCTTAAAGTGGCTACACGCTGAGCTACTGCGAAAAATGGACAGGAGACTCCCCCTCAATTTTTTGATTGCAAAAGGTGGAAATCGCAAACTGGACACATGGGAAAAGGGCTCAAGTACTGATTTCTATTTTTCCTCATTCGACGACGTCCTCTCATATGTAATTTTCGATCTCACGTTTAACAGCATCTGCCGCATTTTGTCTTCCCTCATGATCCAAACTACCGGCACTCCCATTGGTGGCTTCCTCTCTGCCCAAATCGATTCCCTCTTCCTCATCTATCGGGAGCTCAGGGCAAAGGGTACAGCAAAACGTGAGCTGGACCAGATTCTGTGGTGCAGATACAGGGATAATTTCTCTGTTAACACTGCAGTGACGCTTCGACCTAATGAACCTGTGTCTGCCGCGGTAGCTAGGCGAGCCTCAACAATCCAGAAACACCCGGAGTCTGTCTTCAACATGCGTGTAACTCTGGAACAATGGGGCCATGAGATCGACTATCTAGAATCCAGATTGGGTGATGTGCAAGGCCCCACCCCCCTGCGTGTAAAGTCCACACAGTGGACCTGCTCTCCTGGCGCACCCACTCCCCCTCGCCCACAGAAGCTCATTGATCCCACTGCCCCCAATGTCAGGGATATGGTCCGCACTTTTGTGCCGAATGAAGTGGAGAAATTAGCCGGGTATAGGCTCTCTCCGACCGTGGCCACTGAGAACCTGTCCCAAGTCGTGACTCTGTTGAATGCTAAAAGCTACCCCCCAACGTGGTGGACACAACCCTTGCGCAGGTCCGCGACGCGATGGGGTCTCAAGTTACCTTCGGGCTCCCTTGGGGGGCCCGTTGGGGAGCGCGACGAACGGCGCGCGTAGAGCTCGCGCCGCGAGCTCTACGCGCGCCGTTCGTCGCGCTCCCCATGATTTTTCCTAAGCCATGCAGTTTTTCTATGTGACTTAATTGTCTTTCTCTTGAGGCTTGGATTTATGACATGTTTTGTGGTCAACCTACACGGTGCGGGTGTTATCCAAACAACTTTTGTCACGTGATGGTGCTCATGTACTGCAGAGTATACCCCATTGTCGTGTTGCACACAGAAACCCATGGTTGCAGTGGTTCTTTGATTTATTGGGCTTTGCTGCACGTACGTGTTAAAAGGTCGGTAAGTTGGAAGACACCACAACTCGCTTGACGAAGTGACAATGCTGAGGTACTCAAAGTAAGATCAAGCAAATCACAAATCATAGGTAGAAATGCTAGGGTTGGTCGCTTTGGGCCAAGTTGGGCAGGGACATTTGTCACCACCTTTGCAGGATTTGTGGGAATCTGCCACAGTTTCCTTCCTTTATTTTGACAGTTAGTCCCCTTCGTAGAATATTGAAAAACCGATCCAACCCGTTCCAAATCTTCTGGAAGCCAAAATGCTAAATCTAGTATCAAATGAGCAGTTACACGGATTAGCACATTTGTACCATAGATGGCTAACAGGGAAAACATGGATAGCATATATTCAGGAGACTTCTATGCGCCGCCAAATGAATTGCTCCGTGGCCCCATCGCGAATGCCGGATCGACGTTGAATTTCCATACAATACGGAAAGTCTTCTCTACATGCATGAAGAAACATGTTTCCCATCTCCTATGCCATTCATAGGTCATTCCAGTCACACAACTTGCAATATGGGGGAAATCGTTTGCAAGTGCTGTACTCCAAGTCATACATGATCATATCAATGACGGATGGTTCCATAGTCCGACAATATTTTTATCGTGCTTGATGCATATTCGACATGCTTTTGGTTCAGTTCAACACACCGCTATAGAACACATGCTAAGCTTAGCTGGCTTTCAAAAAAGATGGATACGCATTATTATTGGTGTACCACGCAATTCCCGCATACGCATAGGAGGAAAAGGGGGAATAAAGCGAGGTATTGCAGTGTTTTGAGCCAGAATAGCAGACGGATATCCGATTTTAGCGTTGATCTTCCGTCTTCTGTTAGAACTACGTATGGCCATCATCACTCCTCAAATTTCGACCTACCATTGGTCCGACAGTCCTGGAGGGGCCTTTCTCATAATCACGCACCTGAATAACACGACATTTGTTGTTTTGGACAGTGAAGAGGATATGCAACAAGTATTGGACATACATCCCCCCCCCCCCCCCCCCGACAAGTAGACCCCGTCTCTTAATTGTTTCCCCCGGAGCCAAAGGCACGGGTTTCTGAAAGTGTACTTTTCCAAGTGGGTGGGTCTCTTATGTCGTAGACTGTAACCCAAGCCCTGTTGTGACCTATCTTCAAGCTCACGAAAACAAGCCACATCGAACGAGCCCACATTTTTTGATTTTGATACTTGAACTATCACATGCAGGGGACAGTTTTTGTTGTCCCATGACATTTTCGCTTAGGCTACTCCGTCCCCCCCGACTGTAGACCTGGGTCTTGTAATTTTTTTCCCTTGAGCGAGGTTGGGTGGGTCTTATATAGTGGTCTTTTTGAAGTGGGTCTTATACTTCTTTGATCCGGAGCACAATGTGACATGTTTTCTCAGCCACCAAAGAATGCCGGTTTTGGTGACGCAACTTTCATCCGTTTTTATTTTTCAACCGAAAAAAACTGTTTTTGGGGGGCAATGACATGTCGTGTTCTTTTGATTCTGCAAGTGTTTTGACTGTGCTCTTTCATGACAGTGCAGGTTTTTGGGGGCTGCCTGTAGTGAGACGCGAGCCTGATGCTTTGGTCTGTCTACCACTTGGGGCTGATTTTTTGAGCCCGTGGTTCAGAGCAGCGTGAACAGTATCTTTGATTGCAGTGTGCCGGATGGCCTTCATGTTTGTTTGGCATAAGCTTATGTACATTGAAATGCCTGATATCCCGTCCACCATATTGCCCTGCTTTTCGACTGTCATCTGCACTTAGCTTCCCATGTTCAATTGATTTTTTGGCTGAGGAGTTGTGCTGGTGTTGAGAGTGCTCTTGTGAGTTGGATCATCATTATGTCACCACACATTTTCACATAATGAATTAAAACATTAATTTATGAATAATTTCCTCCCAATGTTATTGATTGTGAACTTGATATCCAACCAAAACCTTTTCCTCTAGATCCAAGGCCTAATATCCATTCACACGCCAAGGATTTGGAGGAAGAATTAGAGGTGGCGGAGGTTGAGGATGGGGATGGGGGTGGGGATGAGGATGGGGTTGAGGATGAGGATGAGGAGTACGAAGCAGAGTAGATTGTTTCGAAGAAGGTTCATCGTGGCAAAGCATTGTATTTGGTTTGTTGGAAAGGCTAGTGAAGACGATGATTCTTGGGAGCCCCTTGAACACTTGACATTTCTTAGAGTTGGTGGAGGCTTTTGAAGAACGCGAGCGAGCGGCACTCTTAATGTCATGCCTCTCCATATTTATTCGTCCATTGTGTTTGATATGCCCCCATGGCATGTGGTGTATATGGTGTATAAATGTGTGATACTCTTGTCTCGCAAGCATTTGAGGCCAACTTGGCAACTCACATGACAACATCCCATCACTCAAAGCACCCAATAAATGTTTTTTGTCATTTCTGTTGGGTTGGGGTGAGGTTGAGGACAAATTTGTTTAATTTCCTTGTGCACCACAAAATTTTCCCGGGTGGGTCTTATGTTTGACGGAGTGGCTACAACAAGGCAGATAGTGCTCACCCCCATCTAACCCGTTACATGTGTGGCAGCCACGCCTAATGCGTTCTGAAACCGCTAGGCTCCACAATGACATGGCATCGAGTGCATTCGAGTTGCATCAGTTTCTTCATACGGACGCTGATTGGGAAGCCCACCCGGTGACACCCAATGGGTGATGCAATAACCCATTACATGTTTCCATGTAAAGCACTTGTACCATGGAGTATCCATAGCATGTTGCAAGACTTGTTGCTTTTGTGTGGTACTGCAAACCCGCACCGGTCGCCGGGGGGTGCCTTGGGCAACTCATGTGCGTGCAAGGGCCTATCTTGTGGTTTTTCACGAGTAGTTCAAAGAGACATGGGTCTGTGGGGGTTTAGGGCCCCGAAAAAGGCTGCAAAATGGGCTACAAAAAACTCCCCTTTCCGTTCCCTCCCCGCGTCCCCCCCCCGCGTCCTGTCCCCGCGTCCCCCCCGCGTCCCATGCACCCTCTAGTGGTCTTTTTGAAGTGGGTTGCCGAGGAGGGGCCCAAAAAAGGGGTGGGTCTTATAAATGGGGGTTTCCAGCTGGGTTGACAGTTGGGGGTGCTTGAGTCTAAGTATGCCATTTGAAGGCCTATTCCTTGGGAGTTGTGTCGCACAATACCCTTAACATTCAATGTCGGAGCATCTGGGTACATGTTTTATGTCATACTAGGGCTGGGGCGTGGGTTAAGGTTCGCCTTGGTCTCCTTTTGCAAGTGGGTGGCTGAAAGTGTACTTTTGCAACCGTATCTCTTATCGTTTTGTCGGGTGGGACTCACAACTGGGGGTGGGTCTCTTAAACGGTCATTTGCTGGTGAGTCTACTGTCGGCGGGGGAGGGAGTATGACAGCAGGCTTGTACACACATCTGTACTTTAAAGTACAATTCCCGAAGCCTTGCATTTATGTGTGAGTCCATATCATGCTGCTGTTGACCCTTGCATAAGAAAACTGCCCGTGGTTCCTGTAGGTCAGAAATCCATCCAATTTTTGGTTCCTGAGACAAGGCAATTTGCTTTGCACAGTGGTCTACACTGTCGAGGATGGTGTTAAACAGGGTGCCTTTCCAATGTGAAAAAAATGTGGAAAGGAATCGGAAGTTCCAAGGAAAGCTGTCTATATGGAGAAAGCAAGTCTCTATACATCCGTGGCATTGACCCGGGATATCCGCAGATATCCGTGGCAGTTGGCACAATTCTTATATCCGTGGCATAGGGGCCCGAGGATATCGGCACATATCCGTGGCATTGACCCGGGATCCTTGCGCGCAACCCTCCCCTGGCCCTTGATGCCTCACCACTTGGAGGAGAACAAATCCGAAACATTTTTCCCTCCGTGCGCGCAATGGTGCATTTTTTGCATAGTGCGCGCAAATTTTCAAAAATATGACCTTTATAGCGCGCCTATTGCGCGCGCTCTACCGCGCTATATTGTCCCGTTTTTCAAATTTTTCAAAACCGGAAAATGTTTCAAAACCATGCTTTTTCCAGTGTCCTGCGTTTCTCAAAAACCCCTTGCTTTTCAAAAACATTCCCTGTTGCTCACCCAACCCAAGACACATGCAAAAACACTGTGTGAAAGGTCTGAAAAGTGTGCAACAGTACAGGTCCTCATGGGCACAGACACTGTAGCGCGCGCAAAATATTTACAGCGCGCGCTATGAGCCTTACGGCGCGCGCTATACCAGGTATAGCGCGCGCTGTCATCCAGTGATCTCCTTAATGGTTTGGACCACCACTTCGGCCTCCCACTCCTTCTCCCATTCGGGTCTGTGGTCTTCTGCCCCAGTGGCAGCTGGGGCTGCATCCCCTTCTTCTGGTGGGCTTGGGTCGCCTTCTGGGGTTGCTCCTTCTGGTGCCTCTTCTTCTTTCGGGGCTGCTCCTTCTCCTTCTTGTGGCGCGGCCGCTGGTGCCTCTTCTTCTTGTGGTGGGGCCGGTGCGTCGTCTTCTTGTGCTGCTGCTGCTGCTGGGGCTGGTGCCTCTTCTTCTTGTGCAGCTGCTGCTGGAGCTTCTGCTTGTGCTGCAGCTTCGGCAGGTCCCTTGTCTTCTTGTGGGGGGGCTGGTGGCTGGGCTGGTGGGTCTCCTTGGGGCTTCTTCTTCTTTGGGGTTGGTGGCTTGGACGGGGACATCCTCATGGTCTCTGGGTCGGGGCAGAGGTCCACAATTGCATCGGCCTCGTACGTCTCCCACCACGACTGCCGCTTTTCCAACTCCTCATACGCTTTGCTTTTGTCTCAGAACACCTGGCAGCTGGGCATGAACTCCGACCAGTCGTCCTCTTCCTCCTCCTCCTCCCCTTGTTGGCTGGGGCTCCACTGATCGTTGGGGATGATGACGGCCACGTGGTCCTGAGGGGCCCTCCTGGCCCCTGCTGGCTTGACTTCGGCTCCCTCCACAATCATCGGCGCGATCGCAGTGGTGCAGTAGATGATCCACCGAGGCTTGTGGCCGTCTTTGTAGGACCAATCTCGGCGCTGCATGAGCTCATCTCTTGCCACCTTGTCCGCGTCGGCTTTGCTCTGTTGCTTGGCCTTGGGAGCCATACTGGGTGGGGTGGAACCGCACGGACCTCCTTGTTCTTGTGGCTGGTCTGGGACTGGGACAGGCTGCTTCGGTGCTGGCTTTGATGCGAGCTGCGGCTGGGGTGCCTGCTGCGCTGCCGTCTTGCTTGCCTGGAAAGAGTAGCGCAGAGGCATAGCACAGGCATAGCACGCGCAATACGGAGCATAGCACGCGCGACGAAATGCATAGCACGTGCAATGACAACGATAGCGCGCGCTGCATTACCTTTTCTGCTTTCTCCTCCTCTGCTTTCTTCCGTCTCTTCTCCTCCTCTTCCTTCTCCTTCTTCTTCCTCCTCTCTTCCTCTTCCTTCTCCTTCTTCTTCCTCTTTTCCTCCTCTTCCTTCTCCTTCTTCTTCCTCTTTTCCTCCTCTTCCTTCTTCTTCTTCTTTGCTTCGTCCTCTTTCTTCTTGGCCTGTTCCGCCTGACGTTGGACTCTCTGTGCCGCCTGTGCCAGCAGCTGCTGGTCGGCAGTCTTCTGGGCAAGGACCTTTCCAGGCGGGTGGGGGGGCTTAGCGGTGTGGGAGGCGGAGATGGCTGGTGGTAGGTGGCTGGTGGCTGCTGGCTCCTCGGTACGCTTCTTCTTGGGCCTTGGGACTGTCACGGATTCCGTCTCCGGCACGGCAAAGGCGTCGGCCCAGTCCACCTCTAGCTCCTCCATCTGCTGCTTAGCTCGGGCCAGCACCGGGGAGGGGCCTTGCTCCTTCCGTCCGTCAAGCCAGTCGGCCGCATGCTTGGACTGCCCGGCAATGTCCGCGGGCACGCTGATCATCAACGGCCCTCTGCGGGATCCCAGCCACAGGAGCTGCTCGAAGCTGCCCACCTACGTGACAATGGGACAGAAGGTAGGGCCGTAGCGCGCGCAAACAATCAAATCGCGCGTGCTACATCAAATGAAGCGCGCGCAACAATGTCGAAAGCGCGCGCAATGGCAAACATAGCGCGTACCTGTGCCTGTGCCAGTTGTTGTTGTTGTTGCTGCTGTTGCTGGGCCATCTGCACCCGCTGCTGCTGCTGGAGCAGCTGCAGTGTTGCCTGCTGCACGGCTGCCTGCTGTTGGAGCTGCTGCTGCTGCACTTGCTGCTGCTGCGGCTGCTCCTCGTCCTTGACCGCCGTTGTTTTGACTTTGGCGCCGGTTGCAAGTGCCCTTGCGGCAGTGGCTCATTTCTTGGCTGACCCTTGCAGCAAAGTGGCCCCCGCACTTCTCACCGAGGCGCACTCGTTCTTGAAGGCCATTGCCCCCGCGTCGGTCGCGTTGATGAA
Source organism: Eutreptiella sp. 'Long Island Sound 2002' (assembly GCA_964036045.1). Classification (NCBI taxonomy): domain Eukaryota; phylum Euglenozoa; class Euglenophyceae; order Eutreptiales; family Eutreptiaceae; genus Eutreptiella; species Eutreptiella sp. 'Long Island Sound 2002'. The sequence goes on from OZ038381.1 coordinate 135,861,362, forward strand.
GCTCGGTGGGTCCTTGTTGAAGTAGAAGTGGTGGACGGTCTTTGCGGTGGCACCCGGAGGCGTGTGGGTCCGAACGTGACCCCACCCATAACTTGCCCAGCACGAAAACAGCAGCTCGTACTCCTCCACCTTGCAGTGTCCACAGGCAGCTTGTCCTATGGTGAGCATAACCTGGCATACCAAGAATACCCCCCCAAAACAGCCATTTTGGCACATGTACCAAGTCGTTCCGTGTGCCCATGGGATATAAAAAAATGAGTTTAGCACCCTGAAAATAGGGGGGGGGTCAAAAAACCGGAAAGCCAATTCCATACACCCACACCTGTGTGTGGCAATCTACACTTTTTGAGGTATTTGTCAGTATACTCGAAGTATTGGAGAAGTATTCTTGCCGTATACTTCGGAGTATACGGCCGTATACTCAGAAGTATACGGCCGTATACTTGGAGTATACGGGGACTTTCTACCTTCCACCCATGCCACCATTCTTATCACCTACCCCTCCCCCTTGCATTTACTCATGACCGTGCAACCCCCAAACACCTCCGAGTATACGGCCGTATACCTCGGAGTATACGGCCGTATACTCAAAATGGGTGGGCAGGTATACGGCCGTATACTCGCGGTATACGGCCGTATACTGGGGGTATACGGCCGTATACCGTGGGTATACGGCGCCGTATACACAAGGTATACGGCCGTATTCCAAGACCATGGCACTGGGTGGGTGAGAGGTATGCATGCTACACTTGCAAACGCAACGTTCCTGGTTCAAACCCCACTGCCCTCAAACATGCAGAAACATGTGTAGGCCATTGAAGAATCCTGGGAAGAAGTTGAAGAGGTTGATGATCAATTCAATTCAACTCAACCTGAAGAACTGCAACCATATAGGGAGGCGCTGAAGACAGGCCAAACAAAAAAACCCACCAGTGACCCTACCTTTTGAGATAAATGGGACTTAATGAATAACAACAACACAGTTCAACCCATGCCCGGATCCCACAAATACCTGATTGCAGATGCACCACAGCTCTTGCTTCTCCTCTTCCTCCTCCTCCACGTCCTCATTTTCTTCTCCGGCCTTCTCCTTGCCCTTCCTTGACTTCGCCTTGGGCTTCGGCTTCGACTTCTTCTTTCTTGAAACCGTCTTGAATGGCCACCACTTCACCCAACCAAAGCTCTCCGCCAGTGCAACATCCATGAGGTGGTGCTTGTGCCCAAGTGCAAACCAATGCAAAACCCCGCCAATTGTGGTATCGGTGGAAGCCAAAGCAACACCACCAATCAAACCCCGCGAAACCACCAATGAACCGGGGGGACAAGCAAGGAAAGTGCCATCGGAGCCCACAGAAGGCAAGGGGTTAGCATGCATTTGCCGCAATGGGCACTCCTCATATGAAGGGTGACCCTCAACCCCAACTCGAAGGGGGCTAGGGGACAAATGTTCATGAACTGCAAAAAAAGTAGCCCCATCAACGGGCATGTAGAACTGAAGTGGGGCCGGACAACGACCCCATGCAACACCACTGTGTTGCGTCATTGTCTCACCCTGATTCCAAGCGCCCTCCTCACAGGCACCACACTGCCCCTCCAGGGCGTGGGTGGCACACAATGGCACGTTACCACATGTAACACAAAAAACTGTGGTAGCATCACTCACATCCAACAACACCTCACAACCAACTGCACCACAAGTGGCATGAGGGCCTTGAGACCCTTCGGGGGATGCAGCCGCTTTGCCGGCCCAAGGGGGAACAACAACAGGGCAAGTGTTGTTGTAGTCGAACCTGGAGGTACCAACCGAAATGAAACCAAAAACACGGGGCCGATGGGGGTTTGTGGTAGGGCAAATACCTCCGCGATGCACAGTCAGTGCATTGCCCAACCACACATCCCCAATGTCCAATGGGGCCATTGGGGCCACAACCCAAGGGTCCGGAAGGCCCGTGTGGGATGCAACCACAAAATCCCCAGCACAACCATCATCGGGTGTGGGGGAGAACATCGGAAACAAGCAAATAACATGGTGTTGGTCCGGGCCGGCAACATAGCTGAGGTTAATGTCACGGTGCCAACACTGTTTTTTTTCCACATCCACTGTACCGGCCTTCACCACAATAAAGGTGGTAACATTCACGACCGGACACTTCCAACCCAAATGAGTCTCCAAGTGGGGTATGAGGACCTCCCTTGCGAAACTGTACATTGCACCCCCCTCCGGTGGAGTCATTGTGCGGCGGGTGTCACTGTCCCCTGCACGAGTCTCGGCGGGCCAATCCTCATTAAAAATATTGAGCCCCGCTGCATCTGCCCTAAGTTCCCCGTACTCTTCCTGAAGCTTGTCCATCCAACTGACAGAAATGAAGCCAGATTGGAAAGCATGGCCCCATTGCTTGAAATCCTTGAGGTCGTCGACATGACGATGATCGATGACGTCCACGGGGATGGAGACACGATGGTGTTCAACACCAAAAAGGGGGGTGGTGGTGAGGGGGAAGAAAAGGTAGGGTTGCATCCCGGTCCCCTTGTACCAGGTGGGGAGGGTGTGGCCCTCCAAATCGGCATGCCAGGACCATGGCGATTGGGAGTGGTATCTGCCTCCTGCAGCACCGCCAACAACTGCTGCAGGGGCCACAGGAGCAGGTGCGACACCGCAACCACCGCCACATGCAGCTGTACAACCGGGACTGCAGCAGCCGTCCACGACGCCGTGGAGCATGCAGCCACAGGTACTTGCCGTGCGCACTACTGGTTCCGTTGCGCGTGCTACGCTCTTGTTGTGCGTGCTAGCTGTCTCGTTGTGCGCACTACGCACGTCCTCGTTGCGCGTGCTTTGTCTTGTTTTCCGCAGACGCTGTCCCAGCAGCTGACCCAGTTCTCCCCAACTCAGCCTCTGTGGCCCGCGCCGCAGTCCCCGTTACGAGCTGCCTCACAGCAGCTGTCTCCCATGCTGTTCCCCGGTGGGTCGCCCACCTTGGGCTCCCCAGTGCGCGGCAGTCTTCCAGTGGGCAAAGTGCAGCAAGTGCTCTTCGGCCCACTGCCAGTGCAGCAGCAGTAGCAAATGCAGCAGCAGCAAGTGCAGGCTGCGGCCCAGCAAGTCGGCAGCCCAGAACAGCAGCAGCAGCAGCAGGTCCAACCAAGACAGCAGCAACCCCAAGTGCAAGCACAGTTTCAGTCTCCCCCACCCGGGCCACGTAAGGGCTTCGCCTTCAGCAGCGACTTGAAGAACCGAATCTGGCCCAACCAAAACAGCACCATCTGCGCCCAAGGGCCCGACTGGGCATGGCTGAAGGACGTGACACCGGCCTACCTCTTCGAGGTGGCCTTCTATAAGTTCTGGCGCCAAAGGGCCACGGCCATTGCCAAGATCCCAGACGGAGCCGTGAAACCCTGCTGGCATGACGAGAGCATTACTGGCCACTGGTGCAGTCTGGCGAACCTGTTGAACCCCTCCGTGCCAACCCAAGAAGGTATGGTGAGCATAACCTGGCATACCAGGAATACCTGGGAGTATACGGGTAAAAAAGGGGGTTTTGGGAGAAAGGGGTATGTGGCATGTACAGGTGGGTACGAATGTATAATGCACAATGCATGCATAGGTGGGTTGGGGAATACCTCTAGTTTGCCAATTGTGATGGTCAATGTTGTGTTTGAAACTACCCCATTTTGGGCTCTTGGGGTATACGGCCGTATACTCAAGGCTCCAATACCTCAGTATACGGCCGTATACTCTGGAGTATACGGCCGTATACTGGGAGTATACGGCCGTATACTGGGGGTATTTGTTTGCACCATGTGGTTGTTTCAAGTTGAAAAATTCCATTGTTGTTCCTTTTGTGCCCATCTTGTTGCATGCTTTGCCTTTGCCCAACAATTGCACACCACTTGAAACCAATCTAGGCTCATACTTCACTCAAGATTGCAATGTATGTCTCCATATGTGTCCATTCCAATCCATATTATGTTGCTTCTTGCTCTCCCAGGCCCTCTTTTTCTGCCACCATGACTGATGCCGGCACTCATGCCTTGTTGAAGAAGTGGGCCGATGCCGTAGCTCTCCGCACAGTGCACAGAGGTGTTTACAGCCCCGACAGCACATGCACCGTGTCTTGGCCTTCTCTTGAGAATTGTGCTTGGTCCACCTTGGACACTCTGTGGCCCTGGTGAAGCTAACGCACCCCGGCGTTGCCCAACCCCACAGCCTCACTGACCCTTTGTTGTCGTTGTTTGACAACAACCCTAATCTGCAAGCTATTGTGTTGCAGCTCCATGATTCGGATGCCCGCGCTGTCGTGGAGCATGTTAAAAAAAGCTGTGGGGGGCCCAATAGGGGGATGAGTTTGTATTTGAGGGAATGGGAGATGCAGGATGGCTCTCCGGGGATTCATGTCTCGGGGGACGTGGCCGCTGGCTGGCGCAAATGGGAGTGCAAGGCCCAGCAAGTGCAGCGGGGGCATTGGGAGGACACCGCCCCCCTCTACTCCCTCCAGCCCACGGGCTGCATGGGCAAGAGGGTTACATTAAAGTACCCCTGTTCCAGCAGTAATCCAAAAAGGGAAAATGCAGTAACAAAGAAATCGAAATCACCAAAAAAAACGGACGAAAAGGAACAACTCTCTGTGTCTAACAATGCATTTCAAATTGGAGGCACATTTGAAGTGCGTAGTCATAGCACGCTACTTCCAATTATATATCGCGATTTCAAGGGTTCCGGCGCTTGAAAACAGCATAGCACGCGCGATAGTGGTCATTGCGCGCACTAAATAGCATGTAGCGCGCGCTGAAACACAAATAGCGCGCGCTACCACAGTTCCTCATCCGCAAAATATGCCCGAACGTCGTCAGCCAATTTTTGTGCATTGCACAGGTTGCTTCTGGAGGTCCCATTCCACCTTGGTACTTCAAAGTACAGGAATAGACGCTCATTAACCTGCCTGAGCATCTTAATGCGGCGCGACACCAGGGTTCCTGCCCCCCCACCTCTATCACAAAAGGAGGACCAAATGTCCTTCAGCACCCTGTTGCTCCCTTCCAAAAGATCCCCCGAAAACATTCCTAGGCCATAGGGCCTTATGGCCTGAATAGTGACTGTAGCATCGTGCAACATCCAGTTAATATAAGGTGATCTTATTGCTGGACAAACCCACCTCTGGAAAGCCTGGGCAACCTCTGGAGCCTGCAATGCACCCTCTTGAAACATTGTGCCATACATGTCCCCCAGTAGTATGTACATGGCAACCACTGCTGTGTGCATCCTCATGTCACCCCCAAGGAGGGGGGCCAGGTCCTCCCAAACCTTTAGAAGGCACCAAGTCTCTTCCCCATCTGGCTCTGCCGTTCCCTGTAGTGCTATATATGTGACAACCAGACCTTTGAAGAATAGCCTGAACAGAGACCCTAGTACTGGGACGCACAGACTTGGCCAATCTGCGTACCAAGGCAGTGACCTGCCTCCCTACAAAAATCAGAAGGTGCAGAACACATGGTATAAGGTGACGCCGCCTCAGAGGCACCTTCAACAACCTGCTCTGGACAACACCAAATATATCCATGGGCCTGCACTTGGCCCCAGGTGCAATAAGCCCTAGCAACTGCTCATCTCGCTCGGTGGTTCTATCCACATCCTGTTGCAACCACGTTGCACTTGACTTGCACCACGTCATGTAACTGAACAGACTACCTGCCATCCAATGTGTAGTGACACTCGACAACCGACGCAGCCGAGGGCTATCCCCACCGCAGAAAATCCTGCAGCGTCTGGATGCACCCCGGATGGGAACCACACCACTGTCAAGGGCACTCTGCTAAAAAGCAAGATTGTTAGCCCAGACCTGGGACAACACAGAGGTGGACTTCTCACCGCAAAGGGCGACGTTAACAGTCCAGTGGTAGGACAACGTCCTTGCCAAGTGACCATGGTTGGCAAAGGAAATGGACATCTGGCGCCACGATTCCCCCCCACAAGGCAACCCATCCCCCCTCACAATGATCCACAGCTCTCCTTGGCACTCCCTGGGGTATTGGAGGTTAGAAACAATGGAATCAAGGGAAAATATATAGTCAAAAAAGTGCTGCGAGGGCCACTGCGAAAAGACTGTGACCCCATCTGTGTGCACGGCCACCTGTAAATGCTGCCTACTTGCAAGCTGGTTCCATTCTGTGGCGAAACTAGCATAGGACGGGAGAGAAAAAAGGTGTGTGGGGACTTTACTTCTCGTCCAAGTAATCAAATCTTTGTACCCGAGTAAAATAGCGCGCGCAACATGAGGACGTAGCGCGCGCAAAAGTCAATGAAGCGCGTGCTATGAGCGGAAGTGCGCGCAATGTCACACGCAAAGCGCGCGCAATAATACCTTCTTCTTGGAATCTTCAGGAGCAGGACCAAGTCCACCACCGACAGGGGTGTGACGGCGTTGGCAGCCTCGGTCCTGCGACGCTTCTTCTCTGCTTCAGACACGGAGACCCTTTTTTCCAACCTGGCCCACAAAGACCGTTGGACGGCAGACCCTGAGCGAAAAAACTCAACTAGGTCCGCCAAAAGGTCCTCGTTCTTCCACAGGGACCAGCCATAGTGGGGGCCCAAAATGTTTGCAATCTTCCCTGACATTGACAGCGTCACATGCGGTGCCGGAAGCATCTGAAACTTTAGAAAAATAGGCGTTTTTGCCCTGCTTATTAGGACATGGGGTTACAAACCCAAGACCCCGAGCCATAGCGCGCGCTATGCTGCGCGCTATAGTTTTGTAGTGCGCACTGAGCCATCGCGCGGCAATACCCTGTAGCGCGCAGGCAGGGTTTCTCTCACGGGTCCAAGGTGTGATTTGTCTCACGGAGCTTCAAGTAAGCTCTCATGGTCTATCACCGCAAAGACAAGGATAGGGTTGAAAAGGCAACTAAGATTCTTTCGCGGTACCATAAAAAGGAGGAACGTGAGGTAAAAGCGGAACCTTCTATTGCTGCCATTCCTTTCCCTGCTTCTCCTCAGGAAGAGAAGGCTTCTAATAGTGACACTTTGTCACCAAAGCATGACGTCATGCTTTGGTGACAAAGTGTCATTGTGTGTGTTAGCCTCAGTCCAGTTAAAGTAGAGAAGAAACGGAAGGACCGGACAAGTTCTCCATCCTCTGCAAAGATGATCATTGATCTATTAGATAATAATAATAATAATAATAATAATAACTGCGGAAGAGGGGTATGAAACCTTCCCGTTGACACAATCGAGTGAGAAAGAGCCTGTACGTGAGCTCAATGAGAAGGAGAGCATTGTATATGAACGTGCGATGTACCGTTCTGGTGCATGGGCCGCCCCAGCAACACCTGCCAAGGCCCCAATAAGTCAGGATTTGTCGGGCATTCCATATCCTTTCGCTCAGGCTGCATTTGAAACCCAAAAAAAGGTGAAAAAGGATATCCAGGTGAAAAAGGAAATGCAATGCTGCCATTGGGACGAAGCAATTAAGAAGAATGCATGTGGCACCCAAAGACCGGTCACGTGTGACATTTGCCATGCTGTGTACCATATTCCTTTGTCTACGACGTAGATGACGAAATGGGCGCTTCTAGGGGTCGGGGAAAACACCCTTGCTTTTACGACGGTTCCGGGGGTTTTTGAGGTGGCCCGACGCACTCGCGCATGAGTTTTCATGCGGTTCATCCATTTTCAACGAGAGAAGCACTTTGCATGTTGCCTCTGCCTCTGCTTCCATCGTTCTGAGCGTTGTACAGGTGCCGCGCGTTGGCCGCGTTTTCCGTGTTCCGCTTCGGTGCTTCCGCCCGTGCTTCTGGAGGTACGTTAGCTGCGTTTGCCGTGTTCTCTTCGTCTTCCCCGTTGCCCCAGAGGCCCTCTTCTCACAAAATGACCACCCCGCTGTACCCCAACAACTGTAAGCAGTGGCTGTAGGCTAATGGAGCGTTGGAGAAGTGGAAGCCGAAGGAGGCGGGCCAGATGAGCTTCCTTGTTTTCCAGCTGAAAGCACAAACATGTATGTGCCCGCAACATGCAACCTTCGTTGTCCTCGTTCGTTTTGTCCGTCACATGCTTACTCGACATTGCCCCTTGATTTGGTTCCCCATGCTTCTGCTCTCTTGATTGCATTCTTTTCTGCACAGCGGGGTACTGGTGCGGGTGGGTCGAGCAAAGGGCCAAGAAGCAGAAGAAGCTACCGGATGGTTGGGAAGACGGCAAGGCCTTCTACTTGACCACGGTGCAGCTGTACCACGTCAAGGTGCCGAAGGCCGCAAAGAAGGGGGCCCTGCCCCAGGTCTGCGACTGTCGCAGCAAGCAAGATCAGTGGTTCAAGTACAAGAGGGTATGTCAATGCGTTGCACGTGTGCCTCTAGTTTCAGGGGGGCCTAGGCTGTGTTTTCTGCGTTCACGACGTGCTGCATCATTGCCTCCGAACGCGCTTCTGGGAGCGTTCCGCGCGTTATCCGCGTTCTGCGCGTTCCGGTTTCTTGCCTCCACCCCTGCTTTGGGATGCAGCGTTCTAGGGCGTGGTGCGGAACCCCCCCAATTTTGGGTGTTGTTAATATGGTTGGAACCCAGAATTTCACATGTTACATGGGTGCACTATGATGCAACAATGTGCCTTCCATGTTCCGTTTGCTCGATATTGCCCGTTGTGCACTTTTTGCGATTTGATCTTTGTGTGCTCTAACTAGTTATCGCGGGGTTAGAACGGGGTTAGAGCACTAGTTATCGCGCGGGTTATCGCGCAATAACCTAGTTATCGCGGGGGTTATCGCGCGATAACCTAGTTATCGCGTGGGTTATCGCGTGGGTTATCGCGCTTCATTTTATGTTTCCCCTTTTCGCTTTAGCTCTCAAAGCTTTCATATTCTTTGATAATGGCCCTTGCTGCTGCCCACGCTTGGTGCGAGCACCATCAAAAGCTCCTTGGGGTCCGTCGCCTTGGCGGTCCTGAGGGGTTTACGATGGGTGATGCCAATGTGAGGCGCCCTGTGGCGACCCGCTTTGAACATGGTGTGGACTTTGGACTCCTTGTCCATAAGTCCCCCTTCGTGGCGGACAAGCGAGACCCCCTGGTTCTCAGCAACTACATCTTCGAGTTGCTAGAGGTAAATCCAGCATCCCCCTACATCATTCCTGAAGGCACATTGATTGTCAATTGCCTTATTATGCTAACCCATAATCATGAGGAGGAGGATGGGTCACATTTTCTTTTTGTGCCCTCCAGCAGTTCGGGGTTCCCTGACCCTTGGGTGGAGAGGGCTGTGCCATTCAAGAGGGGCACTGCCTTTTTTTTTAATGCCCTTGATGTCCACAGGGGGTCGGGGATTCCCAAGGCCTCCCCCATGGGGGTAAGGGACCCCCGCCTCATGGCATTTTTTGCCATTGAGCTTACCCAGGGGGGGAATCTTCGATTCCCCAACCTGCACGTGACGCAGTCCATTAAGAGGCCCCAGCTGGGGGCACCTGGTGGCCGGGTTGCCAGGACAGTCCAGTGTGATGGGGCGCTTAGGTGTAGGGGGAAGGTGGTAGCCGATTGCTACGGATGCAATCGGCTGATTTTGTGCACCGCCCACAAAGATGGCCTTTGTGTGCCATGCCAGGAGGGGGAGGAGGTGGTGGGGGGGGAGGAGGAGGTGGTGGTGGTGGACCCCAATGGGGTCAGCATTGAGCAATCTGCTCAGTGCTTGCTCCCGGTGGGAACAACCACAGGGCATTTTTTGTTGTCGGGGTGGGGGATTGGGAGGGAGGTGATTGCCCCCCTCACTAATGAGGAGGCGGGGGCGGTCGCAGGCCACCCCGATCAGTGCCCCTTGGCCAAGGAGTGCCATGGGGAGGCACTGCCCTGGCCCACCTTGCAAGGGCATGTTGGGATGAAGGTGCCGGCGGGCACCATTTTGGTGGTGAGGAGGGGGTTGTATGGGGGAGTGGCAAGGGTGGCCCCTGAGGTGGAGGGGGTGGCCCAGGTGGTGGAGTGGCGGCAGGTGGGGGAGTATGCGGCCGTCACGGACTTCGTGTGGCTGCGGAGGCTGGGCCTGGTGCTGGACGACACCAAGAAGGAGGGCCAAGGCATGTGTCCATGTCACCAGGTGTGAAAACTTCCCACAACACCCTGCTCTAACCCCTGCTCTAACTAGTTATCGCGCTAGGTTATCGCGTTCTAACTAGGTGCTCTAACTAGTTATCGCGCTAGGTTATCGCGTTCTAACTAGTTATCGCGGAGTTATCGCGGGGGGTTATCGCGGGGGTTATCGCGCGATAACCTAGTTATCGCGGAGGTTATCGCGCGGGTTATCGTGTGTTTTTTTTTTGTTTCTTTTGTTTTTTTCAGGCTACCATCTTGCAGCTGCCCCGCATCTTCGTCAAGGACGACGCCCAGGCAGCCGAGGCAGCAGGCGGAGCGGCAGAAGCAGCAGGGGCACGGCCCGCCAAGCCGATGGCGGCCCGGTTGGAGCTGGAGGGGGAGAAGAGGCTGCCGGAGGGGGCGTCGTGGCGGTGGGGGGAGCCTGGGGATGAGGCCTGCTGGATGGGGGGGACGGGATGGTACCGCGGCAGGTCACCATCACCGAGAAGGAGGGGGGGGTGGAGAGGAAGACCAACCTCACCCTCCCCTCCTATGTGTGGGTTGGGGGGGAAACGGCCAAGTGGCCGCAAGCCGCAGAGGGGGAAACGGTTGCGGCTTTTTTGTGTTTGTTTGGGATGAGCGACCCCCCCCCAAAGGAAATCTTATTTCCTTTTGAGGGTGTGTTTTTTGTGGGAGGGGGAGTATACGGGGAGGGAAGTGTGGCAGAAGCTGCACAGGGGGGGGGGCATCCACCAGGTTGGTGGGTATGACCCCCCCCCTTCTGTGGTGGACGCCACTGCCGATTGGGTTCCGCAGTATGCACCCAAGGGGGGAAGGCCGGGAAAAGGCCAGACGAAGCGGGGACCAGACGTGGTGGTGGTTGAGCCGGATGCCCCCCCCCCCCCCCAGGGGTAAGGGCCAAAGCCCCGCCCCAAAGCCCTCCCCCAAGCCATCGAAGGTGGCAAAGGTGGCGGCGGCCCAGCCCCCCCATGAGGCCCTGGACGTGGAGGCCTTGGGGGCCAGTGTGGCCACCCACGTGACGGACGCTTGCCCGGTTTTGGTGGAGCAGGCGGCCGCCACGGGGGTCGAGGCCGCACTGGCCAAGGGTCGGTCGGCCGACCACAAGTCGGCCTTGGCGAAGGCCGAAAATTTTAAAGGCCCAGGGCAACACCCAGCGTGCCCTGGACCAGGCCCTCAACCTGGCCGCCAAGAGGGGGGAGGAGGTGGAGGCGATGAGGGAGGCCCTGAGGGAGGCCCAGGAGGGGAGGCGGAAGGCGGAGGTGGAGGCGGCCCAGCTTAGGGTGGAGGTGGAGGGGCAGCGGAGGAGGGGGGGTGACCTTGGGCAGCGCTTGGGGGTGGCTGAGGCGCAGGTGCGCAGCCTCACCTCCACCCTCTGTGCCTCCTTCGGGGTGCAGCAGGCCCAGCAGGGGCTGGCGCCGCAAGGGGTGCAGAGTCAGGGTAGCGGGAGTAGGAGTGGGAGCCAATGACTAGTGGATTTGCTCAAGGGGTTGCCCAAGGGCATTTTTCGTTGGGAGGAGCGATATGGGGCCCAAGTGGACATGTGCCACTTTGGCCTCGTGGGAAGTGGAAACCCCAACCCCTCTAATTTTAGGGCGACCCACATGGCCGCTGCTACCCTCAAGCCTGCCCTCACCCCCTTGGTTGCAGACCTCAATGGGTATTGCACCTCCAATGCTCCACCATGGTTCACATGGTGTAGCATCCAAATTGTTCGCCCCCAAGGGACGGACACCATGGGCCTCCACTCCCATTTGCGGGATGGGGCGCCCATGGCGCTTATTGTGTGTGTGGGGTCTTTCACGGGGGGTGAGTTTTGGGTGGAGAGTGGTGGCCTGCTGAATCCCTCCTTGAGGGAAAAAAAGCGGCACACCCGTGTGTGCAAGGGTAGGGCGGTGGAGGGTTGGGCATGCACCGCCACCCCCCAAGCCCCGGTGTTGTTCAACACCGGGGCACTACACGCTCCATTGCCATGGGAGGGCGAGCGATGGAGCGTGATTTTTTATAGTGCGGGGGGGGGTTCTGCACTGCACGCCTTTGTGGCGGCAGCAGCTGGTGTCCATGGGTTTTAGGGTGCCCAATGCTTCCTCTAACCCCTCCAGTTAGTGTAATTTGTGATTCGATTATTGTTCACTCTTTCTATTACTGTACTCTTTGGACTCTGAGGAGGGGCAACTCGCCCGGAACATGTCCTTTTGACTGATTTGAATTTGCGATTGTGGCGCCATGTACCCCGTGCCTGCACATCGTTGACATCTCCAAGGTTTCCTGGGTGCAAAATCAACGTTTGTGAAGGTCTTAGGGTGCCCAACGCTTGCTCTAACCCCACCAGTTAGTGCGCACTAACCCCTGCTCTAACTATTTATCGCGGGGGTTATCGCGCTCTAACTGGGTGCTCTAACTAGTTATCGCGGGGGGTTATCGCGCTCTAACTAGTTATCGCGGGGGGTCATCGCGGGGGTTATCGCGCGATAACCTAGTTATCGCGGGGGTTATCGCGTGGGTTATCGCGTGTGTTTTTTGGGCCCTTGCTTCAAAACCCTCCCTCATTTCGTGCCCAGGTCCTCTTATTCGTCATGGACAGTGCTGTCAATGAGGCCCTGCGGGCTCTCAACACAGCTAACCTGCGGCGGTACACCGATCTGCAGTGCCCCAAGGCCCGGCGGCGGCGTTTGAAGGCGGTTCAGCGGCTGGTGCGAGTTCTATTGGGTGACCCAGACGTCCTGTGTGGCACCAACACCAAAGGCGAAGTTTGTTTAAGTGGTGGGGCGTGCACTGCCCTGTCTGGCCCACTTGGCGGCCATCTTGCATTAACAGCTCAGGAGCATGAGGCCCTGAGCATGCTACGCATGGCATGCAGCATGCATCTCTCCCAACGGGCCCTTTTGTGAATGCCCCGCCGTTGCACACAACGGGACCTAAGGACCGTTCGGCAACGGATCATGCCCTACTTTCCCCAAACCACCATTGTAAAGTCTACCACAGGCCGCAATAGGGCAGCTGCCCATGTGCCTTTGCAATCAATTGTGCAAAATGCAATATCTATGGCCAGAGTTATCGGGAAACCCCCCCCTAGTGGCGTTGCCATTGTTGTTATTTCAGTTGATGCGACTTCCTTGTGGAAGGCATCCTCCACCCGTGCGGATGTATGGGTTAATGTATGGGGGGGGGGCAAAATATGCTTCGAAGGTGAAGCTATGGGCCTCATGGTTTTGCATGGATGGTGGGGATGAACAGGCTTTTTTGAGAAGCCTGGACATCTCCGCCAACCTCAACCAAGAGGTGAGGGATGTGGAAGAGGACGTTGTCCTCTTTCAAAACCAATTTTTGACTTGCACTGTCATTTTGACAGGGGATGGGAAGGGGATGCAAGCAATGGGGGGGGCTCGGTCTAAGTGTTGGTTGTGCAAAGACCCCAATGGGATTGTTGAGCAAAGGGGGGTGGAGTCCACCTCAAGATGGGGGGCATTCTTGAGAAGTGTAACCCCTGATAGGCGGCCGGGGGACTACCAACATGCAGCATGCCGCATCCTAAACGGCATTGCAAAGCGCATTGAGACCACCCTTCAGGCCCTCCCCCCTGGTACCCCTGGTAAGGCCCAAGCTCTTGCAGCTTTGCAGGCCTTCAAGCAAGCCCTCAAGGATGAGACCTCAGGCATCCCTCTTAGGGAACGCCTCCCTTCGGCCTCGAGGGCCACAAAAAAAGATTTTGATCTAACCAGCACCAAAGTTTTCCTAACCTCCCCCCCCTTCCAAAGGCAATTTGTGGATTGCCTCAAAGAGCATGTCCCCACAGTGAGGACCCCTGGGGGACCTATGTTATGGGTTGTTGTGCATGTCATGGGGAAATGCATTGAGGGTTTGTATGAGCTTTGGAGGGTGAGGGAGTTGTACACTCTAACCCAAGTGGAACGCCACCGTGCGTTGACCACAAAATTTTCAAAAGCGTGGGGAGACTCAGGTTGGTCCCCCACCAGGTGGATCCATTGGTGCTTGGCACATTCCACCTTTTTTGCCGAGAAATGGAGGAACATTTTTCAGTTTTCCTCCATCCCAACGGAGTATCGGCATGGGCCTTACAAGAGGAGGCTCAAAAATTGTTTTAAGGGTTGGTCCTTGGTGAGGCCAAGTATGTCCCTCCGCCACATGCACCATTGCATGTCCATGAACGCCCTGGAGCAAGGGCTTTTGGGACTGGAGGCAGCCAAGGCCTCAGACATTGATGACTTTGTATGAAAAAAGACCATACATGCTTTGTGCCAAATGGTTTACGTTGTTTGTCCTAGTGAGGGATGGAGGAGGGGTGCGCGATAACTACCCGCGATAACTGCGCGATAACTAAGTTATCGCGCGATAACTAGCGCGATAACTAGTTAGAGCAAGGTGCTCTAACTGCGTTCTAACTCTGTTCTAACTGTGTTCTAACTCTTTGACCCCCCCCCCCCAAAAACCACCCCTACAATGAGGGTTATGTGGGGAAAGAAAGGGGATGGGGGGTTTTTGAGGGTGCCGAATCCATTTTTTTAGGTGGTTTGCCCCAAAATTGAGGGTAGGTGGGTGTTCCAGAAATTGCGTTCTAACTAGGGGTTCCGCACCACGCCCTAGAACGCTGCATCCCATTCTGGATGCACGTCTTGCGTTATCCGTGTTCTGTACGTTCTTTTCAGCTGCAGAAGGACCGGTTTTGGGCCTGGGCGGAGGACACGCCGCAAGAAGAAGAGGAGGAGGAGGAGGAAGACGACTCCTCCAGCAGCAGCAGCAGCAGCACCAGCAGTGCCAGCGCCAGCGGCGCCAGTGGAAGTCAGCGGGCGCCCACTCCGGAGAAGAAGGCCGCAAGGAGTACCGTTTTGGAGAAAGAGAAGGAGAAGCACAAGGAGAAGGAGAAGGACAAGGAGAAGGAGCCAGAGGCAGAAGGAGAGGCGATTGGGCAGCAGAAGCAAGAGCTGGCAGCGGCGGCGCAGGACGTTGTGGTGGTGGAGGGTGCAAAGGGGAAGGAAGGGAAGGCCAAGGAGGGGAAGCCGAAGGGCAAAGAGAAGGGCAAACAGAAGGGGAAAGAGAAGGGGAAAGAGAAGGCGGGCGGACTGGGCAGCGTGGGCTTCAAGATTGAAGGAGCGGTGGGTCCCCAGAAGTCCATCCCGGCGAAGACGACTCGCTTCGAGCACTACAAAGACAGCGCGCAATACGCAAACGACATGCAGGTGTTCTTCACGTCCCATGCGTTGTGTTTTGCGTGCCTCCGACCATGCTTCTAGAGGTGTCCGCCGCGTTATGCGCGTGATCCGCGTGCCGGTTCTCTGCTTCCGGACATGTTTGTGGAGGACATCTGTGTGTTTTTCGCGTCCTTCAGGTTCTGGAGTCTGGACTGGCGGAGTATGGGGTGACACTGGGACGGCTGGAGAAGCACTACCGACTGTGCTTGAGCGCGGACGCCAGTGGTCGGAAGGATGGTGCTGCTGCCACCCTGCTGCACAGCCAGGTGCGCCCGACCGCGGTGCAGGGTCTGCTGGCCTGCGGCGGTAAGAACGCGCAATCCGCCTCCGCCGCCCGTGAACACTTGGACCGCGTCTACCGGACGTCGGGGCACCGGCAGGCCACGGATGGGATCCTGAAAGGGATCTCCGTTTGTACTGGCTGCGTGGAGGCCCCGGAGAGGCCGCCCAGCGCGCTCGTGGGGACAGAGGCACCGGGCCCGGAGCTGCACGGGGTCCCCTTGGCAGCGCTGAAGGGGCAGCACCCCCTTGGGGAGCGGAGGCGACCGCCGCCGTCCCTTGCGAGCCTGGCCGCCGAAGATCTCGTGGACATGAGTACCGACGACCTCAAAGAGAGATACAAGAGAACGGTCACAATGGCCGGGATGATGGCGTATACCCTCACCGAAGACCGCGAGGAGGAGCTGCCGGCGACGGGCGCGTGGACGATGATCAAGAAGAGGGAGTTGGCGTCGCTGCGGGTATGGTGCGTTATGTACGTTATGTACGTTCCGGTTTTTTGCCTCCCAACGGGCCTCTGGAGCTGCTTCCGGTTGTTCTGCGCGTTCGCCGCGTGATCCACGTTGCCGACGTCATGCTTCCGGACGTGCCTCCAGGGGTAATAATCCTCGTTCCGTGTGTTTTCGTTGCAGATGGCAGCAGATTACGGGGACGCTCGGAGCACAACCCAGTTGCGTCCGCCACCCCCGTTTGGGTACCCCCATCTCCCGCGCCCGGTCCAGCCCCACCACCACCAGCATCACCCCTACGAACACCACCATCAGCTGCAACCCCAACCCCAACCGCGGATGTTCGAGCCGGAGCCGGAGCCGTACGTCAAGATGGAGCAGGAGTGGGAGCAAGAGTGGGAGTGGCGGGGCAAGCAAGAGTACGTGGAACCGGGAGAAGCGGAAGGGGAATGGTGGGAGCAGTATGAGCGGCCACCGACGCAAGAGGAAGTACAGGAAGAAGAGCCGATGCAAGCCGAAGGTAGGGCCACTGTGTGTTCCATGTTCTGCATGTCCCTCTGATGTGATTTCGGTCATGTTTCTAGAGGCGTCGGCCGCCCCTTCATCACCATGGTGCGAAAGGACACGGCCGGTGTCCTGCAAGCCGGTGACCGCATCCAGGCCGGGCAGACGGCTGTGGCCACGGTTGACGGCCACAAGTACGCCCTGCAGGTGTACAAGCAGCCGAAAACCGGAGGCAAACCTCCCAAATTGGTGCCGATCTTGTCCAACGTGTGGTACGCTGCGCGGGGCCCCCTGCACCACACGGGCCGGGAAATCCACCCCCTCGTTGCTGCGCACCGCCAACTGGCACGGGGGGTGGACTCTGCCAACCAGATGGCGTTGCAGATGCGCCTCTTGGGAAGGCAGATGTCCTGGTGGCAAGCCGTGCGAGGCTTCTTGCTGCGATACGCCGCGGCCAACGCGTTTGCAACCTGCCGCGCCCTAGAAAGGTGCCGTGGCACGGATAGCATGTGGGAGTGGCAGTGGGCCCTCCTTCGCCGCCGCTACTGTACCGATGCGCAGCCGCGCCGCAACATCCACGTCCCCGTTGCCGGCGCCCAACGGCGCACTTGTGCACATTGCGGCAAAGGCCGCACACAATACGTGTGTCGCGGATGCCCGGACACCCCGTTGCATGTGCAATGCTTTGCACCCGCGCACGGGATCACTACAACGGGCACGGAGGACGCCGAGGGAAGCGAGCCGCCCCTTAGCCAGGAGACTCAAGAGGGGGACGCCGGGGAGGACGACCCGGAAGCAGACGGCGAGGACGAGGAGGAGGCGGATAGCGATGAGGAGGAAGAAGAGGAGGAAGCGGAGGACGCTAGAGGGAGCGTAGAGGACGATACGTTGGAGAACTTCTCCTTCAGCGTGCAGTAGACGGGGTGGCGGAGGCGGCCGTGGTGGGATCGAGAAGGTCATGGCCGCCAAGCCTCTGCCATCCCCACCCATGGGGACCAGTGCGAAACCTGGGGGGGACCAACCGCGTACGCTGGAAACTTAACCGTGAGGACGCCGCCCCCCCAACATAGGTGTGCTGTTTTTTACGTGTTATCCGCGTTCTGCTCGTTCCGGTTCAGTGCTTCCGCACATGCTTCTGGAAGCGTTTTCCGCGTTCTCCGCGTTATCCGCGTTCCGGAGCGTTCTGGAGCGTTATCCGCGTTCTGCGCGTTCTCCTAGCTTACGGGGATAACGTACTAGCAGGTATGGTGAGTGGAAGCCCAAAAATGGCGCTTCTGTAGACAAAGGAATATTCCTTTGTCTACGACGTAGATGACGAATTGGGCGCTTCTAAGGGACGGGAGAAGCACCTTGCTTTTACGATGCTTCCGGTTTTTGAGGTGGCCCGACGCACTCGCGCATGAGTTTTCATGCGGTTCATCCATTTTCAAGGAGAGAAGCACTTTGCATGTTGCCTCTGCCTCTGCTTCCATCGTTCCCATCGTTGTACAGGTGCCGCTTGTCGGCCGCGTTTTCCGCGTTCCGCTTTGGTGCTTCCGCATGTGCTTGTGGAGGTACGTTTGCTTCGTTTGCCGCGTTCTTTTCGTCTTCCCCGTTGCCCCAGAGGCCCTCTTCTCACAAAATGACCACCCCACTGTACCCCAACAACTACAAGCAGTGGCTGAAGGCTGATGGGTCGTTGGAGAAGTGGAAGCCGAAGGAGGCGGGCCAGATGAGCTTCGTTGTTTTTCAGGTGAAAGCGCAGACATGTATGTGCCCGCAACATGCAACGTTCGTCGTCCTCGTTCGTTTTGTCCGTCACGTGCTTACTCGACAGTGCCTCTTGCTTCCGTTGCCCATGCTTCCCTACTCTTGATTGCATTCTTTCCTGCACAGCGGGGTACTGGTGCGGGTGGGTCGAGCAGAGGGCCAAGAAGCAGAAGAAGCTGCCGGATGGTTGGGACGCGGCCAAGAGCTTCTACTTGACCACCGTGCAGCTGTACCACGTCAAGGTGCCGAGGCCGCGAAGAAGGGGGCCCTGCCCCAGGTTTGCGACTGCCGTAGCAAGGCATATCAATGGTTCAAGTACAAGAGGGTATTTCAATGCGTTGCAAATGTGCCTCTGGTGTCAGGGTGGCCTGTGCTGTGTTTTCCTTGTTCCTGACGTGCTGTATCATTGCCTCCGAACGCGCTTCGGGGATGGTTTCGCGCGTTATCCACGTTCTGCGCGTTCCGGTTTTCTGCCTCCACCCCTGCTTCTGGATGCACGTCTTGCGTTATCCGTGTTTTGTACGTTCTTTTCAGCTGCACAAGGACCGGTTTTGGGCCCCGGCGGAGGACACGCCGCAAGGCGAAGAAGAAGAGGAAGAGGAGGACGAAGACGAGTCCTCCTGCAGCAGCAGCAGCAGTACCAGCAGTGCTAGTTACAGTGCCAGCGCCAACGCCAGCGCTAGTGGCAGTGTGCGCGCACCCACTCCGGAGAAGAAGACCGCAAGGAGTACCGTTTTCGAGAAAGAGAAGGAGAAGCACAAGGAGAAGGAGAAGGACAAGGAGAAGGAGAAGGACAAGGAGAAGGAGGCAAAGGCAGGAGGAGAGGCGGTTGGGCAGCAGAAGACAGAGCTTGCAGCGGTGGCACAGGACGTCGTGGTGGCAGAGGGGGCGAAGGTGAAGGAAGGGAAAGTCAAGGAGGGGAAGCAGAAGGGCAAAGAGAAGGGCAAAGAGAAGGGGAAAGAGAAGGCGGGTGGTGTGGGCAACGTGGCCTGCAAGATCGAAGGAGCGGTGGGTCCCCAGAAGTCCGTGCCGGCGAAGACGACTCGCTTCCAGCACTACAAAGAGAGCACGCAATTGATGAACGACATGCAGGTCTTATTCACGTCCCATATGTTGTGTTTTGCGTGCCTCCGACAACGCTTCCAGAGGCGTTTGCCGCGTTACGCGCGTGATCCGCGTGCCGGTCCCTGCTTCCGGACATGCTTGTGGAGGACATTTGTGTGTTTTTCGCGTCCTTCAGGTTCTGGAGTCCGGATTGGCGGAGTATGGGGTGACGCTGGGACGGATTGAGAAGCACTACCGAGTGTGCTTGAGCGCGGACGCCAGTGGCCGGAAGGATGCTGCCGCTGCCATCCTGCTGCACAGCCAGGTGCGCCCGACCGCGGTGCAGGGTCTGCTGGCGTGCGGCGTTAAGAACGCGCAATCCGCCTCCGCCGCCCGTGAACACTGGGACCGGCTCTACCGGACCTCGGGGCACCGCGCGGCCACGGATGGGATCCTGAAAGGGATCTCCGTTTGTACTGTGTGTGTGGAGGCCCCGGAGAGGCCGCCTAGCGCGCTCACGGGGACAGAGCCATGGGGCCCGGAGCTGCACGGGGTCCCCTTGGCAGCGCTAAAGCGGCAGCACCCCCTGGGGGAGCGGAGGCGTCCGCCGCCGTCCCTTGCGAGCTTGGCCGCCGAAGATCTCGTGGACATGAGTACCGACGACCTCAAAGAGAGGTACAAGAGAACGGTCACAATGGCCGGGATGATGGCGTATACCCTCACCGAAGACCGCGAGGAGGAGCTGCCGGTGACGGGCGCGTGGACAATGATCAAAAAGAGGGAGTTGGCGTCGTTCCGGGTATGCTGCGTTATGTACATTATGTATGTTCCCTTTTTTTGCCTCCCAACGCGCCTCCGGAGCTGCTTCCGGTTGTTGTGTGCGTTCGCCGTGTCATCCACGTTCCCGCAGGGTAATAATGGTCGTTCTGTGTGTTTTCGTTGCAGATGGCAGCGGATTTTGAGGCAGCTCGGAGCACAACCCAGTTGCGTCCGCCACCCCCGTTTGGGTAACCCCATCTACCGCGCCCGGTCCCGCACCACCACCACCACCATCACTTCCACCACCAACACCACCCCTACGAACACCACCATCAACCCCAACCCCAACCCCAAGAGCGGATGTTGGAGCCGGAGCCCGAGCCGTACGTCAAGATGGAGCAGGAGTGGGAGGAGTGGCAGGAGTGGCGGGGCAAGGAGGAGGAGGTGCAGCCGGGAGAAGCGGAAGCGCGGGACTGGTGGGAGCAGTACGAGCGACCACATGTACCCTTCGTGAACCGGCCGTTTGACTCGGAGATTCACGGTACCGTGAATTTCCCCTATTTTTGCTGTGTTTTGCTCGTAATTTGGTGCCATTGTCTTAGGCGTCACAAGTTGCCCGCCCTCTAGGACCCCATATACGCACGATGTGAGAATATTCTACATTTCTAGTTTGAGTGTGCTATTTGACATATGTGAGCAATGTTGGTACCAGCGTTGTGTGACATCCATTGAAATGGGTGGTGATGTGTTAGCCTTAGGTATCCGCTTCATCTAGTGTATCATGTTTGAGGTTTTTTGCAAGCTGGCCGAAATTGAGGCCAGCTTTTGGGCTCCATTGGAAACATCCATGTGTATATACACCTTTTAACGCTTCTGGCCGAAATTTCGGCCAGCTTCTTGGTTTAATGTTGAATAACTATACTCATTTTCATTTTTTTAAGGGCTGGCCGAAATTTCTCCCAGCTCTCTGCTCTAATCACCATTCATACACTTATACTGGGCTTTTTTTTGTTGGTGTGGCCGAAATTTCGGCCAGCATTTCCTCTTTCTGCGCATATCAGCAATTGTTTTCCCATCCAACACATTCTTCTTGGTTCCAGGGGTTCCACAAAACCGACCTATACACCACAAGTGAAAGAACAACAAAGATACGGTTCATTGAGCAGCAAACAAAACTACCCCCAAAGGATATACGTGTATTTCCTATTTTTATTAACCTGGCCGAAATTTCGGCCAGCTTTTCCAAGAACATCAAAACACATGGTCTTATTCACCAGACAGGCCCAAGCTGGCCGAAATTTCGGCCAGGTCCTTCAAAACTTTAAATAACGCCACAGAAATGGATACCTTTGAGGTTTTTTGGAAGTTGGCCGAAATTGAGGCCAGCTTTTCCATTGGTTCCATTGGAAACATGCATGTGTATATCCACTTTTTAACGCTTCTGGCCGAAATTTCGGCCAGCTTTTTGGTTTAACGTTGAATGACTATACTCATTTTCATTTTTTTAAGGGCTGGCCGAAATTTCTCCCAGCTCTCTGGTCTAATCACTTTTCATACGCTCATATTCGGCTTTTTTGCCAGTGCGTGCCAAAAAAATCAAAACACATGGTAGTATTCACCAGACAGGCCCAAGCTGGCCGAAATTTCGGCCAGGTCCTTCAAAACTTGAAATAACGTCACGGAAATGGATACCTTTGAGCTTTTTTGGAAGTTGGCCGAAATTGAGGCCAGCTTTTCCATTGGTTCCATTGGAAACATGCATGTGTATATACACCTTTTAACGCTTCTGGCCGAAATTTCGGCCAGCTTTTTGGTTTAGTGTTGAATGACTATACTCATTTTCATTTTTTTAAGGGCTGGCCGAAATTTCTCCCAGCTCTCTGCTCTAATCACCTTTCATACACTCGTATCCCGCTTTTTTGCCGGTGTGGCCGAAATTTCGGCCAGTGTGTCCCATTTCTGCGCATATTAGCAATTGTTTTCCCATCCAAAACATCTGGCCGAAATTTCTGCCAACTTGCAATTCTTGCTGTGCATAAATATTACACCGTACACTCCTATAAAGCTGCTTTCTTCTCACAGCGTTAATGTCTTCTGGTAATACTATAACTGTCATGCTCGTATGGGGTGTGTGCCACGCATTGCCACTGTTTTGTGTGTACATTCTCTGTTTTGCATTTTGCTGGCCGAAATTTCGGCCAAAGTTGCCTTATGTGGACCCCTGATTCCAAATGACACACATTTCTGGCCGAAATTTCGGCCAGCTTCTCGGCAACCCAATTTTGAACAGTGGTTTCACATCCAGTGCATGGCTGGCCGAACTTTCGGCTATGGTATTCCATCATTCGTGTCAAGACGTCGATTTTGGGCCATTTTGTGTTGAATTGCGCTTGTTATTGCCACTTTTGTTATTTCTCCTTCCATGAAATCCCCTGCTGTAGCATCCTTTTTTATGAACGAGCCTGCACTGGATTCACAGGAGGTGCTTATTTCCCCTCCAGCTGAAGCTGCGTCCGAAAATGGGCAATCCCAACCTGCCCATCAACCGGACGGGGATAAGGCAAGCACAGAGGGACTTCAAGGGAAGCCTAAGGCACCACCAATGAAAAATTCATCAACCACCATCACGTTATCCGACTGGGTCACGTCAACAACCAAAATAAAAGTTTTCTTTGACCAAATTGTAATAGACCACGACCGAAGCATTGGCCACGTCCATAAATTATCCGAGGATCGTGTGCAGCGGCGCTATGACGATCTCAAGGCCGCACCGCCTGTGGATTACATCCAAGATCTTCTTTTTTATAAAGTCATTCGTATGTCTCTTGTTGCCTACTGCCATTCCCAACGGGTTATATTGTTTGCCGGTACGAAGGTTGGCCGAAATTTCGGCCAGCATCTGCGTCCCTAAGTGTTTTTGGTGTACTGCTATTGTTTTTTCCCATAGCCTGTGTGGATTTGTCAGTTGGCAAGTATTTGCTTGTCATTGAGTGTGGTACATTGTACACCATCTTCAAATGTCAGTGCACCTGTGTTCTTTGCGCATGTCTACCGTCATAGGTATCCATTTCGGTGACGTTACTTCAACTTTTGAAGGACCTGGCCGAAATTTCGGCCACCTTGGGCCTGTCCGGTGAATAAGACCATGTGTTTTGATGTTCTTGGAAAAGCTGGCCGAAATTTCGGCCAGGTTAATAAAAATAGGAAATACACGTATATCCTTTGGGGGTAGTTTTGTTTGCTGTTCAATGAACCGTATCTTTGCTGCTCTTTTACTTGTGGTGCATAGGTGGCTTTTGTGGAAACCCTGGAACCAAGAAGAATGTGTTGGATGGGAAAACAATTGCTGATATGCGCAGAAAGAGGAAATGCTGGCCGAAATTTCGGCCACACCAACAAAAAAAGCCGAATATGAGCATATGAATGGTGATTAGAGCAGAGAGCGGGGAGAAATTTCGGCCAGCCCTTAAAAAAATGAAAATGAGTATAGTCATTCAACACTAAACCAAAAAGCTGGCCGAAATTTTGGCCAGAAGCGTTAAAAGGTGTATATACACATGCATGTTTCCAATGGAACCAATGGAAAAGCTGGCCTCAATTTCGGCCAGCTTCCAAAAAAGCTCAAAGGTATCCATTTCTGTGGGGTTATTTCAAGGTTTGAAGGACCTGGCCGAAATTTCGGCCAGCTTGGGCCTGTCTGGTGAATAACACCATGTGTTTTGATGTTTTTGGACCCGACTGGCAGAGAAGCCGAATATGAACGTATGAAAGGTGATTAGACCAGAGAGCTGGGAGAAATTTCGGCCAGCCCTTAAAAAAATGAAAATGAGTATAGTCATTCAACGTTAAACCAAAAAGCTGGCCGAAATTTCGGCCAGAAGCGTTAAAAAGTGGATATACACATGCATGTTTCCAATGGAACCAATGGAAAAGCTGGCCTCAATTTCGGCCAGCTTCCAAAAAAGCTCAAAGGTATCCATTTCTGTGGGGTTATTTCAAGGTTTGAAGGACCTGGCCGAAATTTCGGCCAGCTTGGGCCTGTCTGGTGAATAACACCATGTGTTTTGATTGTTTTGGCACAAACTGGCCGAAATTTCGGGCAGGTTCATAAAAAAAGGAAATACACGTATATGCTTTGGGGGTAGTTTTATTTGTTTTTCAATGACCCATATTTTTGCTGTTCTTTTACTTGTGCTGTATACGTGGGTTTTGTGGTAACCCTGGAACCAAGGGGTAAAAGTAATAATAGATAGACCTCCCCCCCCCCCTACTAAAGGAATGCAATGGTCTAAATGTAAAATACCACCATATTTTTGTGATTTCGTATCTTTATTTCGAAAATTTCTGTGTAGCTAGAAATAGAAATAACGGCATATATTTCACATACATACCTTCATTTTGCCTATTGCCACCGGGGGGGGATAGATACCCCCAAAATAACACCCCTTTTCACATACTTTTCTCCTCACTACAACATGGACTTCCGTGGGCCATAGCGCCAGGTGGGGGGCGGGCAACTTGTGACGCCTAAGATTGTGTGCTTTTGTCGTGCTATCTTCGCCCAAAGTGAGATGCAACAAATGTGGGCAAATTACAGGTTTGAAGTAGCCACATGGTTCAACACATTTGGTGAGATTCACGAGAATGTGAAATTCGCACGAATTTCGTACGAATTCGTACGAAATTCGTACGAATTTACACTCATTTCCACTGTTTCGCTTTCTCACAGCTCTCAAACTCTTTGCGCATCTTCTTTTGACCATGTCCCAGCAGACTATGTCCCAGCTCGCTAGCTTGGTCTGGCGCCCCGACCCCGCAGCCGACACCTTCGCCCACTACCAAGCCCTCCCCGTCGCCAACCATTAATTGGAGGAGACGACATACGAGTCGGGGGCACTGGGGGTGGACGGTGTTGTGGGCTGGGTAGCATCCCTCGACCCCTCCCCCGATGTGATTCACATCGACCTGCGCAGGCCCACCCGCAACTCCTGTCTTGGGGGGAAGGCCTGGGCCACAGGTTCATCATCCGACCACTCCTTTTTCCCCTTCTCCTGGCACCGTGCGCACCCCCGGTGGTGGGATGATTTGAGCAGCGCCCCTTTCCATCCCACCATCCCCCCACAGGTGCACATCCCCGACATCACCCACCCCACCTTCTACAGTACAAGTTCTTTGCAATGGTACCGTGGTGCCTCATGCGCCCCCCCCTTCATTTCGAGTGAACCCCCCCCTCCGCACTGAACCCCTTCCTGACCCCCCTCATGGGGTGATGGGCAAGCTGGCCCGACCCCGCCCCCGATAGGGTTGGCCCCTCCCAGCCGCCCCTCAACTTTGTTGATGGGAACGGCTACATTGTGCTTCGGGGGCTTGTGGAAGCACGGGATTGCGAGGTGGGGTGGAACAAGGTGATGAAGGCGTGGGGCAGCGCCGACCAAAAAGTCGTCTGAAAAATTTTTGAGCTGCTTTTCAACGCCTCTCGGAGTGAAGATCAGGCAAGGGATCCTGAGCTCCCCCGGCGTTGGCAAAGCAAAAGCACCTGGGGCCTCTCCGCAAGAAGTTCCAGCCCCCCCCCCCCCCACCGAAAGTGTCCCTCAGGTTGGGGACCTCCACCCCGTGACGCCGGGCAGCGTCAACGTGGCGAGTGTGGGGAGTGGGGCCCAGCCCCCCCACTCCGATGTCGCCACCCACCCCGAGGTGCTCCCCCCCGACAGCAGGGACATCTCGGGGTGCCACCTGAGTAGCTTCCTCTGCTTGTCAGAGGACTACCAGGGGGCGGTGCACACGGGCGGACCCCTGGGGGAGGCGGGGGAGGCGCGCTGGGACACCACTCAGCTGCAGAGGGGGGGCATTCTGCTGATGGTGGCCACCAGCCGCCACCATAGGTTGCCCTCCCCCCCCTACCGCCAAGGATGGGCTGCAGGGGGCTCTTTTTAACTTGTGGACCCCCGACCCCCGGCACCGCCACCACCAGCCCAACACCACGCACCTGGACCCCACCCCCCCCAAGGTGGCCCCGGACGTTGTTGGGGATTTGTCTAGCTGGGACTTCCACAGCGTGGATCGGGTGTTGTGGGAGGGGAAGCGGGCGGTTAGGAGGGTCCGGTTGTGGGAGGGGGGTGCTGCCCAGGCCTTCTTCGCCGACGCCCCCGAGGCGGTCCCGGCCGGCCCCCCCACCTGCCCCTTCCACCCCACCTTCCTCTCCCGGTCAGCCCCGGCCTCCGACCTCGCCGTCATGGAGGTCGATGAGCAGTGCATGCTCTTCTTCGTGGGGAGCGTGCACTAGATCGAGGTCTGCAAAGTGGACAACGTCAATGAGGAGTGGGAGATCCACTTCGCCATGTCGGGCGTTGCTCCCCCTGGGCGGCCGACCACGCTGTGGCATCGGGGGAACACGGCCCCAGCGTGGCCGTCGCCCAGATGCTCGAAGACCGGGGCATGGTCAATCACATGCCCATGTGATTGCAAGGTGTGCTTGCTTTTTTTTTCCTTTGTTTATTGGCAAATTGGACGAAATTCACCTGAAATTCGTACGAAACTCGTACGAATTTCACGTGAATGAATGTACCTGCGGCTCACTTGGAAATGTGAAGTTGGGGCTCAGTTGGAGCTAAAACGGCTCATTTGGAGCTAAGTGGTGTTTTTCCAGGGGTTTAATGTGAAAACTTGTGGCTTTCGGGGGTGGGTTGGGGTTTTGGAATGTCCCCAAAGGGATACCAATCCCTAGGCCAAGAGGATTTCACCGGGGGGGGTTTCTTTTTTTCGACGGCTCAGTTGACTGAGCACCCCGACTGAGCCGTCACTGAGCCGTCACTGAGCCGGCTAAGTGAGCGCTCAGTGAGCGCTTAGTGAGCGCGCCAAATGGCTCAGTGAGCGCTCAGTGAGCGCTTAGTGAGAGCTAATTGGGGGCTCACTCAGGGCTCACTTAACATGCACGGGCCAAATCATCCATCATAAGCACGTACTTGGTCCTTTGTCGCAATGCACGTTCCACAAGCCTCCTCACCATGTTCTCTCTCCCCTTCCTCTCCCGCCGGGCACGTGACCAAGTCATGCACCGTCGTTGGAACCCCCTTTGCTTGGTCACAGCCCTACTCTCCACCTCCCAACCTTCCTTGCGGAGGTCGTCATCTAGTGAGTGGTTATCCACCACACACTGCAAGCCCGACCTATCATTCAGGCAACTAACCCCCCCACTATTCCTAAGCATCCGTTTCAGTCGCACATGGCTGCCCTCCAATGCAAAGCAACTAAACCTTGCAATGGTCCCCCACCGTGCAACATACGCATACATGTGGTCAACTCACATGTTCCATTGTCTACAGAGGGGACGTTTGTGTCCGGAAGCGCTCCGCGCGGCACAATACGTGCTGCGCGTGTTGCTTCATAACACGCAGCACGCGCAGCACGTGCAGAACGCAAACAACACACGCATCACGCGCAGAACGCGCAGAACGCGCAGCACGGCCTTCTAGAGGCAGACTTAGAAGCAGACTTCCGGCACGCGCAAAACGCGTAGCACGCGGAGCACGTCACTATTGCACACGCGCGCACTTTTGGGGGGCCGCGTCCTCACAGTTTGGGTATCCAGCCTACGCGGTTGTCCCCCAGGGTTCACACTGGTCCCACGGGTAGGGATGGCAGAGGCTTGGCGGCCATGAAGTTCACGATTCCACCACGCCCGCCCTCCACCACCTTCTCCTTCCTAATCTTCGTCATCCTCCATGTCCTCGTCCTCTTCCCGGTCACTCTCCTCCTCCTCCTCACTCTCTTCCTCCTCATCCTCCTCCCCCTCCTCCTCACTCTCCTCCTCCGTGTCATCCTCACTCTTGTACCCTTCGTGAACCGGCCGTTTGAATCCAAGATTCACGGTACCGTGAATTTCACCTATTTTTGCTGTTTTTTGCTCATAACTTGGTGCCATTGTGTGCTTTTGTCGTGCTATCTTCGCCCAAAGTAAGATCCAACAAATGTGTGCAATTTAGAGGTTTGAAGTAGTCGCATGGTTCAACACATTTGGTGAGATTCGCGTGAATGTGAAATTCACGCACCCAAATTCACGCATAAATTCACGCTAGATTCACAGATTCACGAGAATGTGAAATTCGCACGAAATTCGTACGAGTTCGTACCAATTTCGTACGAATTTGGTGCGAATTCGTACGAATCGGCCCCAATTTTGTCTTGTCACTGCCATTTTTTGCACACATTGGATATTGAACAATTTGTTTTGTAGATCCCTGGATACACGCTAGCACGCACAATTTCGTTCTAGCCTAAAATGACATCGCGAGGGCATTCTAGCCTACAACATCTAGCTAGAACGTAGACTAGAACAGGAATCATTCTAGCCTAGATGTATTCTACACTAGAACACAAATAACAAATCAAAACAATACACATTACATTTCTTAATCTTTGTTGCATTGCCGACAAATTCGTTGGGAAGGGCATAGGTTATAGGTGATAGTGGATGCAGTGGTGGGGGGGTCCGTTGGGGTCAAACCATTGTTGCACTGCTCACACAGTTGTTGGGAAGGGTAAAGGTTATAGTTGCTAGTAGATGCATGAGGGTGGGGTGGGGGGGTCCATTGGGTCAAACCATAGGAGCGTAATCAACCACGTCTAGGGTTGGGAGGGGGGGGGGGGCAAGGAGACCCCCCACTTACAGCCCCTGAGTGTCTGGGTGTGGGGTTATGAGGGTGTCTTGCTTGTTGCAGTGCGGTTAAGGTTAGGGAGGGTATCCTTTTTCTCTTCACAGGTTTTGTGTATCCCCATGGCTCTCATGTGCTAGTTGCTCATGCTTTGGCAGCAAATAATCATTCCTCTCAGTATGCTCCCAGCACTGGCCGTCAACACTTGGCAGGGTGACCGCAAGTGCTGGGCCATCTCTGCCCCAACATTTGACGTGATCTGTGCTGATATGAAAGCAAACAGGTATGTGTGTGTTTGTGTTTGGTTGTGTGTGTTTGTGTATGGGTGTGTATGGGTGTGTGTGTGTGTGTGTGTGTTTACGTGTGGGCGTTGGCGTGTTCGCATAGTGTGTGTGTGTGTGTCTGTGTGTGTGTGCCGGGGGGCAGGTGTAGGGAAATGTGTGTGCTTGGTTCTTTGGTCACCTCACGCCGTGTGTGTGTGTGTGTGTGTGTGTATGTGTGTGTGTGTGTGTGTGTGTCTGTGCGCTGTGTGTGTGTGTGTGTATGTTTGTGTGTGTGCCGGGGGGGCAAGTATAGGGAAATTTGTGTGGATGTGGGGACTTCGGTACATGCATAGGTGGTGTTGGTGTGGCTTTTCTGCCAGTGTCTTGCAAAAATGGTACGAAATTCGTACGAAATTCGTGCGAAATTCGTACGAATTTCGTACGAAAAGTGCCTCACAGATAGGTACTGTGAATGTGGTTGTTACGAAATTCGTACGAATTTCGTACGAATTTCGTACGAATTTCGCACGAAGTTCAAACAATTTGCATGAACTTGTGTCATTTTTGTGTGTGTGTGGGTGTGCGTGGTCAGAGGGGTTGTTGTTTGTGTGGGCGTGGGTGCATGGTGTGTGCGTGCCTGGGTGATATGTGCATGCATTGGTGGTTCTTGGGTTCTTGGGTGGTTTTGTTGAATCATGTGGGATGATACTTTTGTGCCGTTTGTAGTTTGTGAATGTCTGTCGTTTGTGTTTGTTGCTGCTGATTGTCATGATGTGTGTGTAATGCCTCCTTTTCGGCTGTGTTGGTATCGCTGTTTTGCTTGCTGCTTGTTGTGCTTTGTGTGTCGGCTGCTTCTCACTGGTGACTGTTGCTGATGATCTGACTGTGTTGTTCTTCTGTGTTGTTGTTGTGTTGCTGTGCTATGTGCTATGGGTGGGTGTGGATGGTTGGATGGGTGGCTGCCTGTTGTTGAATCATCTGGGACACTACTTTTGTGCTGTTTGTAGTTTGTGACTGTCTGTCGTTTGTGTTTGTTGCTGCTGATTGTCATGATGTGTGTGTAATGCCTTCTTTTCGGCTGTGTTGGTATCGTTGTTTTGCTTGCTGCTTGTTGTGCTTTGTGTGTCTGCTGCTCCTCATTGGTGACTGCATGCAAATAGTTCGAAATTCGTACGAAATTCGTACCAAGTTCGTACGAATTTCGTACAAGTTTCGTGCGATCTTCGTACGAATTTCGTACTATTTTTGCAGGACACTGCACGAAGAGCCACACCAGCACCACCTATGCATGCAACAAAGTCCCCACACCCACACACATTTCCCTGTACCTGCCCCCCCGGCACACACACACCCACAAACACACACACACACACACACACAATGGATGTGTCACGGTTAAATGTTTAGGGGAGGGGGGTTCTGTGTGTGTGTATGTGTGTCTGCCTGTGCACGTGTCTGTGGATGGGTTTGTGCGGATGCGTGTATGTGGGTCGGTGTGTCCATGTGTAGTTGGGTGTGTGGTTGTGTGTGTTTGTGTGTGCGCGTGTGTTGGTGTGAGGTGCGGGAAGGGTGTGTGTGTGTGTGTGTGTGAATGGCTTGTGCGTATATGTGCATGGTTTGGTGCTCCTCACATCCTCACCCCCCCACACACACAGGCGCACGCCCACACCCGGAAACAAACAGACAATCGTACATGTACCCCCCCCCCCCACACACACACCCACATGCCATTAGTGGAATGAAGCCGCCCTGCCACCCCACCCACACCCACACCCACACAGACCGCCCAGCCACACATACGCACACACACCTGCATAGTGGATGTGTCGTGGTTAGGTATGTGGGGCGGGATCATTGTGGGTGTGTTTATGTGTGTGTGTGTGTGTGTGTGTGTGTGGATTGGTTTGTGCGCGTGGGTGCGTGTTTGTGTGTGGGTGTGTATCCATGGGTGTGAGGTTTGGGACGGGTTTGTGTGCGTATGTCGTCGGGTGGCCCCCACATCCTCACACATACCAACACACAGACGCATGCCCGCACGTAGAAACAAACAGGACCTCATGCATCCACCCACATGCAAACCCAACCATACACCCATACACAAACCCACACAAATCCACACACCCCACACAAAGGCACACCCACACACATGTGCACATGTTGCATGTAGCCAGGGTGCCTGCAGGGGTGCATTGGGGGGGGGGGGTACCCTGGGTGTTAGGACGAATGAGGGGGTGCACAAGGGTGAAATTTGTATGAATTCACATGAATTCACACGAAATTCGTACGAAATTCATACGAAATTCGTGCGAATTTCGTACGAATTCATGTGAATTCACGCCTGTGAATGGGCTACAGGCTTGCCGGGTTTCGGCACCTCTCGTTTTGGGCACGGTTCGGACATGATGGATGCTTTTGGGGCGGGACTTTCATTGGATGATGCATAATGAAGCCGCGGGAAGAATTTTGGCCCCTCAAATCCTTCGGAAGGATCCAAAAATATGGCATTATTGTACAGCCAAGAAACCGGTATAGCTACCACATATTACGACGCCACTAGTCCGGTGCCTGTTGAGAAAAAGCGCCTGTCTGCGCTGGAACTTACCAAGGGGGGACCCGCAAAGCGGGCTGCGAACTCTGCCGCCCCCGGGACTCGTCGGGGTCCGGCCATCCCGGACTCGGTTCCCCAAGCGGGGAGAAAAACCCATGGGACCCCTCCCCCTCCCACCCTTCCTCCCCCTCCCAGCCCTCCCAACCCTCTACACTTCTTGGATTTCGCCATCCGTCATCTTGCCCTCGGCTGCCGTCTCCGTATCTGGATCCCCATCCAGTTCGGCATGTCGTTCCGGGGAGTCGGGGGGCTCCTCCTTCACTCGCACAGGCGCCTGCAGAACGCGGAAAACGGGGTGCTGTCCTCCAGAGGAAGGCCGGAATCGAGACACATGTAACACGTAACACGCGCAGAACGCGCAACACACGCCAGGGCGAATTCCAGAGGCACAACAAAACCATACGGGCATGACGCGCAAACGGCAGTGACCCCGCAACGCGCACCTGCTCACCTGCCGGACCGCCATCGCCCCCTGCTCAGACCTCCGCACGTGCGGCAGCGCCTTCTGCAGCGCCTTCTGCGGGCTCCTTGGGCCCATCTTTGGCCCCCTGACCTTCCGTCTCCGGGGGAGGCTTCTGCAGAACGCGAACGACGTGACGTCTGTCCTCCAGAGGCACGGCGGAGGCAAGACATGTAGAACGCGCAGAATGTGCAACACGCGCAACACGGAGCGCACCGGCCTCTGGCGGCGACAAAGAAGCACGCGTGGAGAACATGCAGCACAGCGACCTGCTCCTCCTCCATCCCACGGCGCCAGATCCTTCTGCTTTGATGCTCTGGGGATCGTCCCGCGTCTCGCCCGTCTCCTGCGGATCCTGTGGAAACACAAGGGGGGCAACCAAGTGGCAGAACATTGGGCTGACGAGACCGGGGCTCCACATACATGTGACTCACGGCTCCGTACAAACCACGCATTGAAAGCCGCAACGGAGGACGTACGATCGGGTTGGTTCCGCAGCCGCCCACGCACCTTCTTGCTCTCTGCCACATCGGTGAATGGGCCGAGCAGCGCCTTCGGATGAAGCTCCGGCGGCTCGCCCGATGCGCCGGGGGGCGCGCCATAGGGCAGGGAAGGCGGGGGACCCCGCGGCGGCGCGCCATAGGGCAGGGAAGGGGGGTGGCCCCGCGGCGGCGCGCCATAGGGCAAGGGAGGCGGGTGGCCCCGCGGCGGCTCGCCATGCGGCGGCGGCGGCGGGGGGGCCCCGGGGCTGTGGCGGATAGCCGGGCCACTGCGGGTCTTCGTGGTACGACCGCTGGTACTGCGGTGGCGGGGCTGGAAGGTGCGGGTACCCGCTCATGTGAGGGGGCGCCCAATCCCAAGCGGCAGTCTGCACAACGCGTAACACGGCAGGTCCTCCTCCAGTAGCCTGCAAGGAATGATACGTGTAACACGCGTAAAACGCGCATCACGCTACCATGGGCCTCCAGAGGCGGGGCGGAGGCACCAGCGCGCACACCACCGAGACCACAAAGCACACAGATACCCGCGGTTTCTTCGCCGCCAGCTCTCGGGTGCGCACCAACGACCATGCTCCAGACGCCGGAAGTCCGAGTTGCTGTTCCTCTTCCAGCTCGTACGCCATCAGGCCGGCCATCCCGACAAACCGGACGAACTTCTCCTTCAGAACGCGGAAAACGGGAATGGTCCTCCAGAGGCACAGTAGAAGCAAACACGCAGAACGCGGAGAATGCGCATGACGCGCGGAGCGACCACGTAGAAACACAACAAAGGACGCGCGCAACACCTTCAAAACATCCGTTTCCATGTCAACGATGTCTTCGATGCCCATTGCGCTCACCCGATCGCTGACCCCACCTCCACGACCACCTCGCAGGCCCTCCATCTTCAGCTTGGACAAACTGAGGCCCTCCGCCGGCAGGCTGAGGTCCAACGGCCACTGCGGCGCGGCGGCGCAACCCGTACAAATCGACAAGCCCTTCAAAATCCCCTCCGCCACTGGTCTTGGGCTGCTCGATGGGTAGCGCTTCTCAAAGTACTCGCGGGCTGCTGCAGCCGACTGGGCGTTCTTGGTCCCGCATCTCAGCACGCTTTGCACCCTCAGGGCCCGCACACTGGTGTGCACCAGCAGGGCCAACCCGAGCTCTTGCTTGGACTTGGGTTCCTCCGACAAGAACTCCTTGTAGTGCATCACCAGGCCACCCACGGTCGCGTTGAAGTCCGTCTCCAAAATTCTCTGCATCGTCTCCAGATCACAGTCGTACGCGCCTCGGTGCTGGAACTTCTCTGCTCTTGTCGGTGCGGCGCTGATGCTCTTCTGCGGGCCCTTCCCGCCGATCGCAAAGGACACGTTCCCACGGGCTGGCTTGTCCTTGTCCTTCTTTTTCTTGGGCATCTCGGCCTCGGACTTCTTCGGTGGCACCTTGGGCGGGCTCCGCTCCTCTGCCTTCCGCTTCTTCTTCTCTGCCATTGTCTGCGGCTCCTGCTTGACCTCCAGCATGGTGGACCGCGCTACCTTTGCAGAAGAAGAGGAGTGTTTCTCCGGCACAACGGTGTCATTCGGCTCGTCCTCGGAATGCTCCCTCTTCACTGTGCCTCGGGCCTGCTTCTTGCCATCGGGTGTCAATGGCTCGTCGTCGTCTTCCTCCTCCGTCTCCTCTTCCTCCTCCTCGTCTCCATCGTCCGCTGCCTCCTCCTCCTCCTCCTCCTCCTCCTCCTCAGTCTCTTCTTCTTCGCCCTCCAACCAGGTCCACAACCGGTTCGCTTGGATCTGCAGAATGCGCAACACACGTAACACGGTGGCGGTGCCCCCAGAGGCAGAGCGAGAGGCACATCGGCGGAACGCGCAGAACGCGCAACACGCGCAACACGCGTATGACAAGGGGCAGAATCACTTACAGATGCAACACGCAGCACACTCAGAACAACCTTTGTGTACTCGAACCGTCCATCCGGCGTAGCGCGGCAATCTTGGACTTTTGCGGGATCCCCGGGCTTTCCTTTCTTCGTCTTGATCTGCAGGCAGTTGGTGCGGTAAGCAGCTTATCGAAAATGGAGACTAGCGACCGTCACGGTGCGACCAAACGGAACATAATGGCACTTGTCATGCATGCATACTTGATATGCGGTCACGTTGGTGAGGTACATCTCATCTTCTCGGCGATCCTTGCTGCCGACTTTCTTGCGGTTGACCCAGGCTGCGTGCCACCCAGCGGTGCAAAAATGTGTGGCACGGCCCAGAAGCAGAAACAAAGAATACGAAACGAACGACATCGACGTGGGAGACATCCAAAGGCACAACACCCGTACTCCACCCCATTGAACAATCACATACATGTCTGTTGTTTGATCTGGAACACGATGAACGCGTTGTGCTTCAGCGTGGCCGCGCTCCTTCAACTGCCCAGGTGGCCCCCCTTGGCCAGCCACTGCTTGTGGCTGTCCGGGAAAAGCGGTGCGGGCATGAAGAAAGGGCTGAGGTACAGGAGG
Source organism: Eutreptiella sp. 'Long Island Sound 2002' (assembly GCA_964036045.1). Classification (NCBI taxonomy): domain Eukaryota; phylum Euglenozoa; class Euglenophyceae; order Eutreptiales; family Eutreptiaceae; genus Eutreptiella; species Eutreptiella sp. 'Long Island Sound 2002'. The sequence continues at coordinate 135,896,381 of OZ038381.1, forward strand.
ACGCGTAGCTCGCGCAAAATGTGGGTTCCGGGCTCCAGAAGCGTGATGTCTGTTACGTGCGGAACGCGGAAAACGCCTTGCACGGATATGCGACACGAGTGATTTGGGTTCCAGAGGCACACCTAGAAGCGAACGCTTAGAGCACGTAACACGCGTAACACGCGCGGCACACGAAGCACGAAAGCCAAGGTAGAGGCAATGGCACGATACGCTTCTCACATGGAAAACGGTGGAAATGAACAAAACGGATGCTTCCATGACGTCTGGCACGTTCGAAAACCCCCCGGAACAACAAAACTTTATGGATTCATTTTTGACGAACAAAAAACGCTGATTCCGTTCTGCGCGCGGTAGACAAAGGAATGTGCGTCCACAAGGTCTTCTCCCATCCCAGGTCAAGGTGCCTTGCCCCCATGGTCAGTTAGCGTTGCAGCAAGGGACGTTGCTCTGCACCACTCAGAAAGTCGTCCATCCAGGCCACCTCGGCCATGGCCGCAAACGCCTCCCACCACTCCGTGCACACATCAACCCATGGCCTGCCCCCCACTTGATGGTTCCCAATCACCGGTGCAACCAGCTGCAACCGTGGGCCCCACAGCCGGGCGTTGACAAAGTGCGCAGCAGCTCCCATGCGCACTTGTCCTTTGGCATTTGCCTTGTCCTCCCCCCAGTTTCCAGGCCGCACCGTGCGGGCCACTTTCTGTGCCCCGTTTACAACCCCCTGCACCAGGGTGGCCGCACTCTTCCTCGATACTCCTCCATGGGTCACCAGCCCCCGCACAATTCCATTGACCCCCGCAATGGCAACACACATGACTCCATGCGCACCGAAGTCAGGAACGTGGCGGTCTGCCGGGATGTCACGAAATACCGCGGTCAGCCGTACATGGCCCTTGATTCCTTCTAGGGCAACCTCTTGTCCCCCGAACTTGCGCAAAACCGTTTCACGGTTTGCGCCCACGGTTTGCGCCGCAGCAGTGGCAGACCATGGCCCCGGGGCTCTTCTTGGTGAAGCCGTCCCCGCCGGCAAGCATGATGTGGGCCTTGCCATCGGCCCGGACGAAGAATAGGGGGCTGTGCGCCACCCCATCCGCGTGCGGCAGTTGCAGGGCCGTAGCAGCGCGGAGCTGCGTATCGAAGTCACACTCCGATTGCATGCTGTACACCGTGGCCCACATCTCGCTACCCTCCAACAGCCACCATTTAGCAAGCTGTGTGGGCCCACAACCCGGTGCAGCCATTGCACAGTGCACGTAGGCCCGATTCCACCGGTTGGTGCCGTCAACGCCGATGGTCACCCAGGTGTTGCGCTGTGCCCCCGGTTGCAAGGCTTCCGGTGTGCGTACGGCACGCGCTTCATAGAGCAAGGCTAGCCGCTCAGCAATATTGCAGTACGCCCCTTGCATCTCATACTCCCCCTCAAGGATACAAACCCGCCGGCTAGCAGGTTGGCTGAGGTGCTTCAGCCACGGTGCCACGTCGGCCCAGCTAACGGTGCTGTCCAGGTTGGGCAGCAGGTAGGCCATGTCGCGGCGTGACATCTCTGAACTACGCATCCGCCACAACACGCGCAAGGCCTCCAACTTGATGTCGGGATTGGTGTCCGTGGGCCGGCTATAGTCCTCAGGGACTAGCAGTATGCTACCATCGGGTTGGAGCTCGGCTCGATATTCCTCACATAGCGAGGCCGCCACCGCGGCCTCCAGATGCTCAATCCGGGTTGCGCGCTCGCGCTGTGTTCCAAACAAGGAAAAGGGACGTTTAGGTGGCATTTTGTGTAGCACCTGTGGTATAGGTGTAGTGCCACAAGCAGTCCCCGTGCTTGCGGCACACTTATCTCTGTTCACATCTCTTTGCTATCCCCCCCACCTGTTTCCCCTTGATTGTTGTCCCTAGCCTTCCCCCCCCCCTTGCCCCTGCAGGATTCACACTCTTCGTCGGGGTGGGGTAGTGGGGTTGCACCAGGGTGTTTGTCCCATCCCCCCCCCCTCGGGGGATGCCGCCAGGGTGTTTGTCCCGTCATCCCCCCCCCCCGGGGATGCCGCCAGGGTGTTTGTCCCATCATGCCCCCCCCCCCGCAGCGTCTCCCATTGCCCCCTTTGATGCCCCCCTCCCCCGGGTTGATGCCGTAATATGGGCTGCACCCCCCCCCCCCCCCCACAGCCCTGGCACACACCCTGTTTTTAGTCCTTAGTGGTAGGTGGCACATCCCCCTCGCAGCCCCCGCCCACAACCACCAATTTGTGGCGGCCAACAACTGGAGGGCCCAGCCATCCACCCGACTGAGCGCTCACTGAGCCGTTTGGCGCGCTCACTGAGCGCTCAGTGAGCGCTCACTGCGCCGTTTGGCGCGCTCAGTGAGCGCTCACTGAGCGTGCCAAATGGCGCAGTGAGCGCTCAGTGAGCTCAGTGAGCGCTCAGTGAGCTCTCAGTGAGCTCTCAGTTACCTCTCAGTCACTGCACGCCTAAAGACAGGCACTACACAGGCACCACACAAGAGGCCAATACGTTTTTCAAAAAGACTTTGCACTCCGAACATACCGCAGGGGCCAGATCTGGCCCTGCTCCTGTACGTGTTGTTGACACAGGCCCATAACAGGGCTGAAAGAGGTGGCCCCTGGCCTGTGTGAAAGAAAGCCGCACATCAGAGCTGAAAGTGGTGGCCTCTGGCTGCCTTGAAAAATTTTCAGCTGCGTGAATATTTTCAAAGCAACATACAACTGCAATTGGGACACGGCCAGAATCACGGCACGTTTACCTGTGAAAGAAAGGCACACAGCAGGGCAGAAAGTGGTGGCCCAAGAAGTGCACAGCACTTTGCAATGTGTAGCCCCAGCCCCCCCAGAAGAAATTTCAGCACCATGAAGTGCTCAACAACAATATATACCATACATATATACGAACCACGTAGTGGGGGTCCAGCGGCTACCACAGAGCCGCAGTTCCACGGAGAGAACCCGGACTGCCAACCACGGGTTCTGGCTCCCAGCCAGGCTGCTGAACAGCCGCCACCACATCCGACCGATACCGGCGGTCGGCGTTCTGCAGGCGGGTTGACACTTCCGCCTCAACCTTCGGCAGGCTGTCCACGCCCAGTTCCGGCATCGTGGTTGTTCGAGCCAGCCCCGCAATGGTCTGCAGCTGCTGGCACGACGACTTGGCGTCGGCCATCAGCCGCGTGGCCAAGTGGGCGTACTCCAACAGTTCCAATGCCAGGAATTGCATGGACTGCGCGCTATAGGTGGCGGGGGGTGCAGCCGGAACCCCTGACTCGGAGGGGGATGCAGCCCCCGGCCCAAATTCAATGTGCTTCAAGCCCTTGGACCGCTGCAGCACCTCCAGGCGTGCCTCACTGCCAGCCCGTTGGCGCTGAGAGTCCACGAGCTGGCCCTGCAGGTTGTCCCGTTGCCGCTTGACCGTGTCTAGCTCCTCCTTGAGACGGGAGGCTGCTTCTGCTGCTAGACGGGCAACATCCCGCTCGTGGCGGAACTGGTCACGGTCACGGCATGCCTCCCGGTACAAGGTCATGGGCACGGTGCCCGGTGACCCAGGCTCACGAAGGGGGCTCCCCAGAGCCGCCTTTTGTGGTGCGGCTGCATTTCCCTTGCCCGCCAGCTTTTGGGGGGGGGCGGGGGGGTTGCTGTCCTTGGCTGCTCGTTTTTTTCCTTTCCTGGTCCCATTGCGGGTACTCCGATCACTGCGGGCGCAAGCACTCTTCCCCCCATCCGTCACCTCCCCATCACTGACCACCTCTTGGTCGATGACGTCCTCCCCCAAAGCGCTGGCACGGAAGGTGGCGATGTGGCCACGCATGGCGTGCCAAGCCTCCGAGAAAAACCCCTCCCCCTGCACTTCCCATGACGCCACCTGCTTAAAAGAAATTGAGCCAGCGCGGGCCAGCAACCCCCCCTCCACCGACCCCACGGCTAGGTCCAAGCACCAGTGTTTGGACCCCAGCCGGTAGGCAAAGCGGGCTACAAAAAATCTCCCCTCCCCTGCCACAAGCCCACAATCCTCGGAGACGGTCACCCTGCACGGCAGGTGCATCTGGGTGGGCGTTGTTGTCTGCGCGGCGGTGACCGCATTGAGGGTGACGGTCCAATACCACCTCTCGGTGGAGTGCCGCGGTACCCCCTTCACGTTAACCGTCCTGTTAAGGAGGTACGCCGCTGCGGGCTGCTTGTTGACCGTGGCAATGTAGAGCCCCAAGTAGCCCGCGCGTACATCACTGGCCCGGGGTGCCTGCACCGGGGGGAAAGGGACCGGGGACCCCATGGCCATGTCGGCGAGTGATGGGCCCACCGGCCTCGGACCCTTGTCAACCGCTGCTGCCCTCTCGCCCGCGGCTGTCACCATCGCGCGCTCCGCTTCCGATGCCCCCGGCACCCGCTCCTTGGTCACTGACGCGAGTTGCAGTTGCCGCCGAAGCGGTGGTCGTGAGGAACTGCTGGCACCTTCGGTGGGCGGCGCGAACGTTACCGGGCGCGAACGTTGACTCTGTGTCCTGCTGCCGTTTGCATCAACCAAAGGCTCGTGCAGGGGGAATTGAGCCCGCAAATGTAGGGGGGGGGGACTCCAAAAGTAAAAGTTTCGATAAAGATGCAAACGGCAGCAAAGCACTGCAACGGCCCGGTCCCGGGTTCCACCTCACTGAGAGCTCACTGAGCCGTCAGTGAGAGCTAATTGGGCTCACTGAGCGCGCCAGACGGCTCAATCAGCTCTCAGTTGCACCTCCAGACTGGCATTTGCAACTGGCAGCAGGATGCTCGAGCCGCCTCAGCACAGCCCCATGCAGGCCACACACAGGGCCCATAGAGACCCCCATATAGGCCCCGTAAAGGCCAGCAGCAGACTGGCACGGCCTGTGCAGGAGGCCCACGTGCTGGCCACGTTGTGCACATGTTAAGCCCACTCATGGGGCACCCTGTGCACACATTAAGCCCGCTCGTGGCGCATTACACGCATAACACACAGAGAACCCCCTGCCAGCCCACAGCCCCACAGGCCCACAGCCCCGAACCCACCTTTCCAAACACCCAGGTGCACCCCACCACCACCCAGTCGCGCCCACTACCAATATTCCCCCCAACACCCCGGTGTGAATCCTGCAGGGCAGGGGCAGAAGGGAGTAACACCTTGCCGCTGCAGATGCAGCGCATCAAAAGCGGGACCTCGGCGCCCGCATCGCTCCTTGTACACCGCATCTCCGGCCCGCGATGCCACGAGAAGCCGAGCAGCAAAGCGTGCTGTGCGGAGATGGGGCGTGAGGAGGGGGCCCAATACTGCAGCAACATGGCGGCCTCCCCGGGTCCACTGTTACCCAGGTCGAGCCATGATGGCCCGCTTGTCCACAGGACGTCGCCTTCCTCCACGTACACGTGGCACATGGGGTCGGCGGCGTCCAGGGCAGGCCTGGCCAGCAGCAGCGGGTGGTATGGGCAGCCGGGGCCTGACGGGCCCACGGGGCCCAGCCAGTCGTCCAGCTGCTGGAACCGCGGCAGACCGACCGCGCCCTGTAGTCCCTCGCCGAAGGCGAAGTACTGCCCCCACTGGCTGAGAGCCTTGGGGTTGGGCGGGGGCCCGTCTCCCCGTGGCCGTGAAGCCAGCTCATCCTTGGCCCCTGGCAGAGGGTCAAGGATGAACCGCTCCACGTCCACCCACTTGTGACGCTCGTCGGGGGTGAGGAAGCGGAAGAGAACAACCTGCTTCCCCACCCCCCGCAGCGCGGCGAGACCCCGATGTCTCACCGTGGAGGCAAAGAGAACCATGTCCCCACGCTGAAACTCGACGGTCTCGACCCGCAGAGCGTCATGGTCACCCAGGTGGCTGCCCAAGTGCACCTCCAAATGATACTTGTCTGAGAGGACAAGCATCATTGACAGATGCCCGGGCATCTCACCGATGCTATGGAGCGTACCCGGCAACTTATCAACGTCAATATGCCAGGTCTGCTCCCTAGCATCTTCCCCGGCGGCGATTGCCGACCACTGCGTTGGGAAGAGATCCCTCCCCTCGGGCCAGCGATGCACTGCACTGCTAACTAGCCCGTTGCAAGGGGTCCCTTCCCAAGAGAGAGATAAGCTTGCCGGGCCGAGTACCCCAGTGCGTGGCAGTTTGGGATCAGCCAAGCACTCCTCGCGAGAGTGTGCATTGGACAACAAATCCCAAATTGCATCCGGCTGGGCTCCGCAGGAGTCGACGAGAACGCGGTACCAGTTCGCGCACTCCTTGGCCTCTACCGCCCCCCTAACCACCCGGAGCCCCAAGTCGCACAAGGACTCATCCGACTCAAGGTCATGAGCCGGGAGTTCATGTGAGAACACCGGGGCAGCTAGGGAGACGTAGGGGGGAGGGGAGGCGGCACCGCGGAGGAACACGGACTCCTTGGTCCTGTACAGGGCTCGGGTGGTGTAGTCGGGCACCACATGGCACCACTCAGGAATGATGGGACAAGCCGAAAGGCTTTCCCACCATTCCCCTGACACCACCCCGACCCCGAAAGGCAGGGCCTCAAGGAGTCCCTTCTTGGGTGCAACGTGGCTGACACCAAGATCTGCAGTCCAACCGTGTTGGAGATCTTTGGTGTCATGAACCCGTGTCCCGAACTGGTGGGGGGTACCGACTTTCCTGAGGACTGCTGCACCAAATCTTGGATAGCAGCCACATGAAAGCGGAAGCGTACGGCACGAAGAGCTGGATGCACCTGGCGCAACATTTGGTTGCACCGGTGCATCCAGCTCTTTCCAAGTAGGGTCACATCGGACACGGTGCTGTGGACCACTTCTTGGGAAGGGGCGGGGAGCTGCCGGGCCCACAAATTCAAGCGCTCTAGGTCCGCCGAGGGCACCCCCGGGTACGCTGCCTCTGTGAAAGCGGTAGGTACCCGGGGGCGAGTATCGAAAGACGCGAGAGCCTTTGAAGCCGCTGGTTCCAGGCCTGGGACGGCATTAGACATGGTGTGAAAGAGAAGACCTATGGGAGCGAGAAGGAATGGATGGGTAGGCGGATAGGGGGGCGGAGGAGAGGCGGAAAGGGGGGGGGGGCTCTGAGTGAGCCCCCAATTAGCTCTCACTGAGCGCTCACTGAGCGCTCAGTGAGCCATTTGGCGCGCTCACTGAACGCTCAGTGAGCCGGCTCAGTGACCGCTCAGTGACGGCTCAATCGGGCGCTCAGTCGGCTGAGCCGTCGCCAAAAAAAGTACCCCCCCCCCTTGAACCTTGATCAAATGAGTATCTAACACTTCTAAAAACATTAAATGCACATTACCTAGCATGCAAACGCACAACAAACAAGCACAAAGACATCGCAATGCACAACTGAGCCCCAAATGAGCCCCAACTTCACATTTCCACTTAGCCACCAGTGAGCTGCAGGTACAAATGTGTGTGAATATTGAGGCAACGTGAAATTCGTACCAAATTCGTACGAATTTCGTACGAAGTTGTGTGTTTTTCTTCCAATTTGTTCGTTTTGTTGTTGCGTTGTTCCATGTTTGCTCCCCCATTCTCCATTGGTGCCTTGCACACTTCTCCCCGTCTGTAGGTCCCGTTCTGCGCGTGGTCGCCGGACGTTCGGCGCCACACCCGGCGCGGGTTCAAGCCCCGGCCCAGATTGCCCGAGGAGCAGGGCGAGCCGCCCGGATGCACCGGTGGTGGACGGACCCCGAGCGAGGCCGGCAGTGAGCGCAGTCAGGGCTCGCGGCGCTCTGGACGTTCTGCAGGGGGCGGCAGCGAGGACAACACCGGGCATGCGCTGCGCGAGGTGCTCGTTGCCATGCCGTCCCGCGAGGACTTGGGCACCGCCCATACCGAGCGCCCCGGTCCGGGTCACCCTGGCCCCCAGGCAGTCGGATCCGGCCTGGACGCAGAAGGTGCCGCCCGGGCCTGATGGGCGGCACCGGCATCTCTCTGCCGTGTGGGACATGGTCTTGGAGTCCCGGGGCGTGCAGGGCACCCTCCGCATCTCCCTCCCCTGCCCTATTGTGGTCATGGGGGGTACCAACCTGCCCGAGGGGCAGGAGTTGTTGGGCCTGCTGGCCTACAAGCTTGTGAGCGGGCACTGGCGGGTGCAGACGGGGGTGGCGCGGATTGGGGAGGAGGGGACGCCGACCACGGCTGGGGTCTTTGGGTTGAATGTTGTCACGGGGTGGAACAAGCGGAGGCCGGAGTGGGTGGACGTGGCATGACTTGCCATGCGCGTCCATGTGGGGAGGCGGCGGAAGACGGCGGGGGCTGACGTCATTGACGTTGAGGGGGAGGACGACCCCCCCCCCCCCCGCCCCCCTCGGCCCGGAAGCGGAAAGGCCGCCCCCCCAAGGGCACACCGAGCCCCCCCCCCCCCCCCGAAAGCCCCGCGTACGGCCACCCCGTCGGAGCGGGCGGAGCTGGCGGAGCCGGCGGCGGGGCGGGGGCAGAGGGGGGCGTTGCACGAGTGGGTGGAGCAGCAGCAGCAGCTGCAGCGGGCTGGGGCGTGGGAGGCGCGCGCGATCAGCGCGGAGGCCGCCAACCGCGACCTTGAGGCCCGCCTGTCCAGGGCCAACGGTGGACGAGCGGGCCGCCGAATCCCGGTTGGCGGACGTCACCAAGGAGGGGGACCGCCTGGCCACCAGGGTGAAAGCCCTGTAGCGCGACCTGGGGACGGCGCGCAAGGCAAGGCCACCGGCACAGGTAGGGGAGGGGCCTGAGGGTGCCGGGGCCCCCCAGGTGTAAGGGCGGGGGGGGGGGGGGGTGCCGCCCGTGTCCGGTACCTTCTGGCCGGCGCAGAGGCCTGGCATGCCCAATCCGAGGCATGTGCCGGCCAGATGTCGGCGGTGTCCGCCGGCCTGCGGATGGCCATGATGGCCAGTGGCCAGCAGGCCGATGTGGACAGCGTGGCCCCCAACGCCCCCGGTGTGAGTGCCTCACAGGAGGATGTGCGCCGGCAGTACCCCCCCCCCCCCCCACCGCCTCACGTCGGCGGCCATGGACCCCTCCTTTGTTGAGGCGGTGGCGGAGCAGAGGTCCCACGGCTCCGCTAGCCAGAGGTTGCTCCAGGGGGGGGCTAGCCCTGGGAGCTCTGCTCCAGGGGGGGGGGGGGGGCGTAGCTCACCCTTTAACTTCGGGACCACCTGTCCCTTCTAACCTCCACGGATGTTATTTGTACATTTTTATATATGAATATACGTACAAATATCCTCCTCCCCCCCCCCCCAGGCATGGGCGGTTTGACCCCCCCACTTTGCGAAATTTACTTCAGCACTGTTTGTATTTTAGTTGGGGTATCCTATGCCCCCTGATCTATTACACTGCTGACTGTGTGTCAGCCGGAATCATGACCATTGAACTGGGCCTGTGGTAACCCCTAAGCTCCATCCTGTGCTTGCTTTGTGAGGGCCAACGTGGGCAAAAGGATGAGTCGAAAGTTTTCTTCGGCAAAAATTCTCTGACATTCACGTGAAATTCGTACGAAATTCGTACGAATTTCACATTCCCTCAATATTCACACACATTCATTCACGTGAAATTCGCACGAATTTCGTACGAATTTCGTACCAATTTCTGTGAATTTCGTCCAATTGCGTCCGAATTACACTAGATTCCCACAAAATTTATTAGCCTGGGGCAGGGGGATGGTAGAAACCTGCGATAAATGCCTCCCCCATTCCAAAGGTCTTGTACCTCACACCATGCCGCGACCCAAGGAGCCATTCCATTTGTTAGCGGGTCGTACACAACGGAGGCGCCTACAAGAGCTCCAGCAAGTTGTTACTAAGCATCCGGAACCATAGTATAGGCATGGGCACCGCCCACAATGAGCTGCAGTGGGGCAAACTTTTGTGGACGCATCTTTGGATTGACCACATGTATTATTTTGCAAAGAAGTGGAGAATCTTGTCAAAGTTCTCCTGCTTTGCCATGGAGGGAAGTCACCGGAGGCTGAAGCGCATGTTGCGCAACAGCGGGGGCCCAAGCCTCCTCCGGAGGAGACTAGGGGTGCAAGTGGTTGTGGACAACCACACAATTGACTATAGCCTTTGGTTGCAAGGGTGGGATGCGACCAAAAGGGCACAACATGGGCAAGGGCCCATACGTGTACAAACATATGCAAGCCGTACAAGAAGACGGCTTCTAACTGACTTGCCGTGCCTTGAGACTCTACAGCGGCGGTTCCGGTGTCGCAAGAAACGGACATGAGATCACCACACGAACCCAGACCATTGTTGCTTGTGACCGGGGTGCATGCTGGGGCGCCTACTAGGGGTGTGAGGACAAATCAGGGGGTGCACACCGGTAACATTTGTGTAAAATGGCGTGCATTCACGTGAAACTCGTACGAAACTCGTACGAAGTTCGTGCCAATTTCGTACGAATTCACGTGAAATCACGCCTGTGAATCGGCTACAGGCTTGCCGGGTTTTGGCACCTCTCGTTTTCGGCTCGGTTCGGGCATGATGGATGCTTTTGGGGCGGGACCTTCATTGGATGATGCGTAATGAAGCTGGGGGAAGAATCCCGGCCCCTCAAATCCCTCGGAAGGATCCAAAATCTGGGGTTTCCCCCCGAAAACCTAAAAATTTGGGTAAACTCACGTGAAATTCACGCATTTATTCAAACGGCCAATTATCCCCCGTTCACGAAGGGTACAGGCCTGGCATGCCCAGGCCGAGGCATGCGCCGGCCAAATGTCGGCGGTGTCCACCGGCCTGCGCATGGTCATGATGGCCAGTGGCCAGCAGGCCGATGTGGACAGTGTGGCCCCCGACGCCCCAAGGGTGATTGCCGCACTGGAGGATGTGCGCCGGCAGTACCCCCCCCTCCCCACCGCCTCACGTTAGCGGCCATGGACCCCTCCCTTGTTGAGGCCTTGGTGGAGCAGAGCTCCCAGGGCTCCGCTATAGCCGCAGCCCTGCTCCAGGGGGGGGGGGGGGTAGCCCACCCTTTAACTTCGGGACCACCTGTCCCTTCTAACCTCCACGGATGTTATTTGTACATTTTTATATATGAATATCTGTACAAACATCCTCTCCCCCCCCCCCCAGGCATGGGCAATTTGACCGACATGTGGGGTACTCCCCCCCCCCACTTTGCGAAATTTTCTTCAACACTGTTTGTATTTTAGTTGGGGTATCCTGTGCCCCCCTATCTGTTACACTGCCGACTGTGTGTCACCCGGAATGATGACCATTGAACTTGGTTTGTGGTAACCCCTGAGCTCCATCCTGTGCTTGCTTTGTGAGGGCCAACGAGGGCAAAAGGATGAGTCAAATGTTTTCTTCGGAAAAAGTTCTCTTACATTCACGTGAAATTCTTACGAAATTCGTACGAATTTCACATTCCCTCAATATTCACACACATTCATTCACGTGAAATTGGCACGAAATTCGTGCGAAATTCGTTTGAACTTCGTACGAATTTTTGGCGAATTTCACTGGATTCCCACAAAATTTAGTTGCCTGGGGCATGGGGATGGTAGAAACCTGCGATAAATGCCTCCCCCATTCCACAGGTCTTGTACCTCACACCATGCCGCGGCCCAAGGAGCCATTCCATTTGTTATCGGATCATACACAACGGAGGTGCCTACAAGAGCTCCAGCAAGTTGTTACCCAGGAGCTTGAAGCACACCGTCAAGTACCTGCCCGACACCGGGTAAATAGTGCTTACCCCAGAAACAAGAGTTGTAGTGGCCGTCCAGCCTGAGCGCACCATGGAGGAGAGGTTGATTATGGCCGTCTGGCGGATCCGGTCATTGCAGCTCTCTAGGACGGAGTCGCGGTACCTAGTGGGGAGCAAGATGTACGGTGTGGTATGGGACCAGGTGTACGGCATGCTTCGGCAGCTAGCGTTACCGGAATCCCGGGCGTTCATTGCCTATAAGGGAGACGACACGGCCATCCATGGTGCGGCCTGCTACCTACCTGACCGCATCGGCCATCTGTACAAGTGTCGACCACCCCCACCCTCGCACATCATGCAGCCTGTTGACCGACGGCTCCATTGGTTGCCTATTGCGGTGGACGGTACATCGAGGCAGGAGGCCTCGTACGTCCATTGCACGCTTGGTGGCACCGCTAGCCCCAACCAACTATCTAGTTCGTGGCTACTGGGGGGCAGTGAAAAGTGGGAGACCCTCTACCCGGCCCCCCAAGAAATCGATTTTGATGACGAGTTGCGCAAGGCCGCAACCGTAAGTTTTAAGGATACGGGAGGGAATGATAGGCAGTCCCTTTTTTTTTCTGCGTGCAGATGGGAAAGCACAGGTGCTCATGGCGGGCTGCCAAAACTGGAAGGCAGAATCCCCTGGTGCCACCGTGTGCTGGGTCTGCAGGCGCAACTGTGCTCTGTGCCTTGTTACCTTTGGCACAGCAAGTGCGATAGACGGCAACCGGGAAGGGGCTGTTGCCATAGGTGCTATATATAGGACCATTACGAGTGATAGGCGAGTGCCTGATTATGGCCTCCATAGGGTCCTTCGTGTCCTGTTGTGTGGCATCAACGGGACACGGGACCTAGTTGTACAATTGACAGGGAAGGCCCCGGCCACTCTGGCACGCACCATGCTGCAACCGGTTCTTGATGAGGCACGGCTTGCAGCACGAACTTGCACCCGTGCCTCATTAAACAATGACAAGGCAAAAAGCAAGGGGAAGGTAAGGATGGAGTGTGCTGCTGCCATCCATTTCATGTGGAACAGGGGTTGGGAGAAGATAATAGATGCTTGCCTACAGCAGCCTGGTATGAGCTAGCATCAAGTAGGAGGAAAAAGTTGGGAGTCGGTGTGCAAAACGTGGTGGGAGAATTTTGCAAGCATGTGTGTAGACGCTTGGCGTTCCGCATGGTTCTCCGGGGCCGCCTTGGGGCGGCTCCAGAACCATAGCATAGCCATGGGCACCGCCCACAATGAGCTCAAGCGGGGCAAACTTCTGTTGACGCATCTTTGGATCGACCACAAATATTTTTTTGCAAAGAGATGGAGAATCTTGTCAAAGTTCTCCTGCTTTGCCATGGAGGGAAGTTACCGGAGGCTGAAGCGCATGTTGCGCAACAGCGGGGGCCTAAGCCTCCTCCGGGGGAGACTAGGGGTGCAAGTGGTTGTGGACAACCACACCATTGACGATAGCGTTTGGTTGCATGGGTGGAATGCAACCAAAATGGCACAACATGGGCAAGGGCCCATAAGTGTACAAACGTATGCAAGCCGTACAAGAAGACGGCTTGTAACGGACGTGCAGTAACTTGAGATTCTACAGCGGCGGTTCCGGTGTCGCAAGAAACGGACATGAGATCACCACACAAACCGAGACCATTGTTGCCTGTGACCGGGGTGCATGCTGGGGCGCCTACTAGGGGTGTGAGGACAAACCAGGGCGTGCACACCGGTAACATTTGTGTAAAATCACGTGCAATCACCTGAAATTCGTACGAAACTCGTACGAAATTCGTGCGAATTTCGTACGAGTACGAATTCACGTGAATTCACGCCTAAGAATCGGCTACAGGCTTGTCGGGTTTTGGCACCTCTCGTTTTGGGCGCGGTTCGGACATGATGGATGCTTTTGGGGCGGGACCTTCATTGGATGATGCGTAATGAAACCGGGGGAAGAATTTTGGCCCCTCAAATCCCTCGGAAGGATCCAAAAATATGGCGTTTCCCCCCGAAAACCTCAAAATATGGGTAAACTCACGTGAAATTCACGCATTTATTCAAACGGCCACTTATCCCCCGTTCTCGAAGGGTACACAGGCGAGGCAAGAAGCAATGCAAGCCGATCAGATGCAAGCCGAACCGATGCAAGCTGAACGAGGTAGGGCCACTGCGTGTTCCATGTTCTCCATGTCCGCCCACTGTGATTTCGATCATGTTTCCAGAGGCGTCGGCCGCGTTTTCCGCGTCATCCGCGTCCCGTTTTTGTGCTTCCGGTCACGCCTCCGGGAGCAGTTGCACTGTCCTCCACGCTTTTGGTGTCCCCTCTACACGGCCCCGCGCCGACAGGGACCGGAGCATCACGCCGGTGGGGCAGAGGAGGTCGCCGATCCCCGTGAAGGTTGAAGAGGCTGAGACGGAATCCGCCGACGAGAATGTGATGCTGGAGGTGTGTGCTCTGTTTTGTGCGCCTCCCCTATGCTTCTGAAAACGGTTGCGTGTGTTGTACGCGTTTTCCGCGTTATGTATGTTCCGGTTAGCGTGCCTCCCAACGTGCCTGTGGAAGCCCTACAGCCTGTGTTCCGCATATTTCGCGTGTGCTGTGTCATCATTTTAGTGCACTTTGAAATGCCCCTTAATCTCTCGGCTGGTCGCCTCCGCAAGGAGGATTGTGCCACTTCAATTGAGGACGGTTTACGACCTCGGGAGTCCAAACCCGATGAGCTAGACACAGATGGTATATGGGACTACATGATGCCGCGCATTGTGGATGTCCAAGAGGCTGTCCTCCGAGCTCGGGAAAGGGACGACCTCGTCCCCCTGGTACCACGGTACAACACCTTCGTGCTATTGCTGGGCATGGTTCGGCCGATGCAGGTGGATGGTGTCTGGGACCGTGATGGATTGGTGAGGATTGCCTATCTAGCACGGTTGCTATCCCGGGGGCAATACTATGATCTACACAAACATTGTCGCCCGGATGTGGTGGACCTTATTGAGGCGGTTAGTGCCCATTGGGCTGCAGCATGGACCATGGGTGGCGCGGCCACGGGGGATGAAACCGTAGTGCCGCATACGGGCCTTAGGGCAGGCCCCCTCAAGATGTACATTGTGCGGAAACCGCACAACACTGGCATCAAGCTCTATTGCTTGGCTGATGCACGTACGGGGTACATCGTGGACGTGTACCTCTACACTGGCTGCCGTGGTGTCCTCCGCCGACACGCTTGTGGTGCCGGCAACCTCAACGCCCGACAGCTGATGGCCATGTGGTGGAAACAGCTGCCGGCTTACACGGTCCTTGTAGGGGACTCGTTCTTCGGGTCACACGCCACCGCACAACGGCTTTCGCGTATGGGCCGCCCCTTCATCACCATGGTGCGAAAGGACACGGCCGGTGTCCAGCAAGCCGGAGACACCATCCAGGCCGGGCAAACGGCTGTGGCCACGGTTGACGGCCACAAATACGCCCTGCAGGTGTACAAGCAGCCGAAAAGCGGAGGAAACCCCCCCAAATTGGTGCCCATCTTGTCCAACGTGTGGCACGCTGCGCGGGGGCCCCTGCACCACACGTGCCGGGAAATCCATCCCCTCGTTGCTGTGTAACGCCAAGTGGCACGGGGGGTGGACTCTGCCAACAAGATGGCGTTGTGGATGCGCCTCTTGGGAAGGCACATGTCCTGGTCGCAAGCTTTGCGAGGCTTCTTGCTGCGACACGCCGCGGCCAACGCGTTTGCAACCTGCCGCACCCTAGAAAGGTGCCGTGGCACGGATAGCACGTGGGAGTGGCAGTGGGCCCTCCTTTGCCGCCGGTACCGTACGGATGCGCAGCCGCGACGCCACATCCACGTCCCCGTTGGCGGCGCCCAACGGCGCGCTTGTGCACATTGCGCCAAAGGCCGCACACAAGACATGTGTAGCGGATGCCCGGACACCCCGTTGCATGTACAATGCTTTGCACCCGCGCACGGGATCACTGCAACGGGCACGGAGGACAGCGAGGAAAGCGAGTCACCCCTTAGCCAGGAGACTCATGAGGCCCAGGCCGGGGAGGACGATCCAGAAGCGGACGGCGGGGACGGGGAGGAACCGGATAGCGATGAGCAGGAAGAAGAGAAGGAAGCAGAGGGTACTAGAGGGAGTGTAGAGGACGACATGTTGGAGAACTTCTCTTTCAGCGTGCAGTAGACGGGGTGGCCGATGCGGCCGTGGTGGGATGGAGAAGGTCATGGCCGCCAAGCCTCTGCCATCCCCACCCATGGGGACCAGTGCGAAACCTGGGGGGGACCAACCGCGTACGCTGGAAACTTAACCGTGAGGACGCGGCCCCCCAACATAGGTGTGCTGTGTTTTACGCGTTACCCGCCTTCAGCGCGTTCCGGTTTAGTGCTTCCGCCTCTGCTTCTGGAAGTGTTTTCCGCGTTCTCCGTGTTCCGGAGCGTTCCGGAGCTTATCCTCGTTCTGCGCGGTCTCCTGGCTTACGGGGATAACCTACTAGCACGTATGGTGAGTGGAGGCCCAAAACTGGCGCTTCTGTAGACAAAGGAATATGTTTTGTGCCAAGCTTAGGTTTCCCCGAAGTTTGGTTCTTGGGCCTGCGAATCTTGTGTCACCGACATGATTGGCTCCCAGTAGACCACCTATATGTGGCTATGTGTTCCATGTTTGTAGAGAGCTTACTTGAAACTCTGTGAGACAAATCACACCTCGGACACTTTTCATGATTTGTTGCCTGCCGCTGGATGTCCTCAGATGTCCGTGGCATTGACCCGGGATATCATCGCTGCTGTATCCCGGGTCAATGCCACGGATATCTGCCGATATCCTCGGGCCCATGCCACGGATATAAAGGATTGGTGCTGTCTGAACGGCATCTGACTGCAAAGCAGAGATGTATGACTATGAGTCTAAAACGTCTTGTGTGCCTAGTTTGTTTCGTATCCGTGGAGTGATCGATGCAACAGTTTTTGTGTTGGCAACCCACTGAGGGCTTTGCCATTGTGTACCTGTAGTGCTCACGCTTTGTTGCTTTGCTTGATTGCGTGTATCAGTCGAGAGGCCCGTACGAACAGAAACGGCCCTCAGATATGTCTGGAAAACGTCAACACCATTCCACAACGTGAGCAGCCCCCGTCAGTGGGGTTGTCTACTTCGCAGGTCAACAGTATCGGGTGTGCAATTGCATCCCACTTGAAGCCAGTCCTCAACACCCGCCGAAGCCACCGCTCTCCTGAGCGCAGATCGCCCCAACGTGGGTACCGAGGACAAGGCTCAGGAGGTGCAGCTGCTTCGCGAGCCAAATGGGCCAGGGACCGGCCTTTTTATTTCTGCCACTGCTACGGCCATACGACACGGGATCATAAGGTGCCGTTCCCCTTTACTGATGACCTGGACGTGCAGTGGCATGAATCACTAAAATTGGGGGGGTATCGTTAGCCGACTGGCGCAAGACCATCAATTTGGAGATACGCGTGATTACACAGAGGTGGCGACCGAAGTGAGTGTCAACATCTCCAACTACATGGGATGCGCTGTTCTAGGGCGCGGTGCGGAACCCCCCCAATTTTGGGGGTTGTTAATATGGTTGGAACACAGAATTTCACATCTTACATGGGTGCACTATGATGCAACAATGTGCCTTGCATGTCTCGTTTGCTCGATATTGCCCGTTTTGCACTTTTTGCGATTTGGTCTTTTTGTGCTCTAACTAGTTAGAACGGGGTTAGAGCACTAGTTATCACGGGGGTTATCGCGCGATAACCTAGTTTTCGCGGGGGTTATCGCGCTAGTTATCGCGCGATAACTAGTTATCGCGCGAGTTATCGCATTGGTTATCGCCCTTCTTTTGCTCTTGTTCCATGTTTTCCCCCTTCGTTGTAGCTCTCAAATAATCTACAATGGCCCTTGCTGCTGCCCACGCTTGGTGCGAGCACCATCAAAAGCTCCTTGGGGTCCGTCTCCTTGGCGGTCTCGAGGGGTTTCCGACGGGTGACATGAATGTGAGGTGCCCGGTGGCGAGTCATTTTGAACATGGTGTGGACTTTGGACTCATCGTCCATAAGTCCCCCTTCATGGCTGATGAGAAAGACCCCCTGGTTCTCAGAACTACATCTTCGGGTTGCTAGAGGTAAATCCACGGGTTGCTGCCTTTTTGATCCAGCTTCATCCGGAGGATGTGGACGGGGTGTTGGAGTCCGTTACTGCCCATGCCGAGAAGGGTGCGGGAACGAAGACGACCCTGTATGGGGGTCAAGAGGAAGAGGTGGAAGTGGAGGAGGAAGTGGACGAGGTTGTGGACGTGGGGGCTGGGAGGGGGAAGGACAAGCCCGACAACCACCTCATGATTAGCGTCCAGAAGGTAAGGATCTGACCTGGTAAGGGGGAGGGGAAGTCGGATGGTTGGTTCCCCCAACCCCTCACCCACAACACGCGGCGGGTCTGCACCGACGACCCCGAAACCAAGCTACCCATGCACTCCCTTTGCTCCACAAGGGAGTGGGAGTGTGAGTGGTATGGGGTCGCCACTCCCAACATTATTTCGGGGCAGGGGGTGATTCTTTTTTCTTTTGTGGTGGGGGGGGTTCGGTGGGGTTGCACCATTCTTTTGACATGGCCGAAATTTCGAGCTATGACCACACCCCCCAGCACCTCCATCGTGATGCCCCTCCCTCCACTATGCCCGAAGGCACATTGATTGTCTATTGCCTCATTATGCTCACCCATAATCATGAGGCCGAGGATGGGTCGCATTTTCTTTTTGTGCCCTCTAGTAGTTCGGGGTTCCCTGACCCTTGGGTGGAGAGGGCTGTGCCATTCAACAGGGGCACTGCCTTTTTTTTAATGCCCTTGATTTTCACTGGGGGTCGGGCATTTCAAAGGCCCTGCCCACTGGTGTGACCCATCCTCACCTCATGGCATTCTTTGCAACTGACCTAACCCAAGGCCCTAATCTTCGATTCCCCAACCTGCATGTCACCCAGTCCATCCAGCGGCCCCAGCTGGGGGCACCTGGTGGCCGGGTGGCCAAGACCGCCCCCCGTGAGGGGGCGGTTAGGTGTAGGGGGAAGGTCGTAGCCAAGTGCTATGGCTGCGACCGGGCGGCTTTGTGCGCCGCCCACAAAGATGGCCTTTGTGTGCCATGCCACGAGGCCACTTTGCGAAATTTTCTTCGGCACTGTTTGTATTTTAGTTGGGGTATCATGTGCCCCCTGATCTGTTACACTGCCGACTGTGTGTCAGCCGGAATGATGACCATTGGACCGGGTTCTGGTAACCCCTGAGCTCCATCCTGTGCTTGCTTTGTGAGGGCCAACGAGGGCAAAAGGATGAGTCAAATGTTTTCTTCGGAAAAAGTTCTCTTACATTCACGTGAAATTCGTACGAAATTCGTACGAATTTCACATTCCCTCAATATTCACACACATTCATTCACGTGAAATTCGCACGAAATTCGTACGAAATTCGTTCGAATTTCGTACGAATTTTTGGCGAATTTCACTGGATTCCCACAAAATTTAGTTGCCTGGGGCAGGGGGATGGTAGAAACCTGCGATAAATGCCTCCCCCATTCCACAGGTCTTGTACCTCACACCATGCCGCGGCCCAAGGAGCCATTCCATTTGTCATCGGATCATACACAACGGAGGCGCCTACAAGAGCTCCAGCAAGTTGTTACCAAGGAGCTTGAAGCACACCGTCAAGTACCTGCCCGACACCGGGTAAATAGTGCTTACCCCAGAAACAAGAGTTGTAGTGGCCGTCCAGCCTGAGCCCACCATGGAGGAGAGGTTGATTATGGCCGTCCGGCCGATCCGGTCATTGCAGCTCTCTAGGACGGAGTCGCGGTACCTAGTGGGGAGCATGATGTACGGTGTGGCATGGGACCAGGTCTACGGCATGCCTCGGCAGCTAGTGTTACCGGAATCCCGGGCGTTCATTGCCTATAAGGGAGACGACACGGCCATCCATGGTGCGGCCTGCTACCTACCTGACCGCATCGGCCATCTGTACAAGTGTCGACCACCCCCACCCTCGGACATCATGCAGCCTGGGGAGCGATGGCTCCATTGGTTGCCTATTGCGGTGGACGGTACATCGAGGCATGAGGCCTCGTACGTCCATTGCACGCTTGGTGGCACCACTAGCCCCAACCAACTATGTAGTTCGTGGCTACTGGGGGGCAGTGAAAAGTGGGAGACCCTCTACCCGGGCCCCCAAGAAATCGATTTTGATGACGAGTTGCGCAAGTCCGCAACCGTAAGTTTTAAGGATACGGGAGGGAATGATAGGCAGTCCCTTTTTTTTCTGTGTGCAGATGGGAAAGCACAGGTGCTCATGGCGGGCTGCCAAAACTGGAAGGCAGAATCCCCTGGTGCCACCGTGTGCTGGGTCTGCAGGCGTAACTGTGCTCTGTGCCTTGTTACCTTTGGCACAGCAAGTGCGATAGACGGCAACCGGGAAGGGGCTGTTGCCATAGGTGCTATATATAGGACCTTTACGGGTGATAGGCGAGTGCCTGATTAAGGCCTCCATAGGGTCCTTCGTGTCCTGTTGTGTGGCATCAACGGGACACGGGACCTAGTTGTACAATTGACAGAGAAGGCCCCGGCCACTGTGGCACGCACCATGCTGCAACCGGTTCTTGATGAGGCACGGCTTGCAGCACGAACTTGCACCCGTGCCTCATTAAACAATGACAAGGCAAAAAGCAAGGGGAAGGTAAGGAAGGAGTGTGCTGCTGCCATCCATTTCATGCGGAACAGGGGTCGGGAGAAGCTAATAGATGCTTGCCTACAACAGCCTGGTATGAGGTAGCATCAAGTAGGACGAAAAAGTTGGGAGTCGGTGTGCAAAACGTGGTGGGAGAATTTTGCAAGCATGTGTGTAGAAGCTTGGCGTTCCGCATGGTTCTCCGGGGCCGCCTTGGGGCGGCTCCAGAACCATAGCATAGCCATGGGCACCGCCCACAATGAGCTCAAGCGGGGCAAACTTCTGTTGACGCATCTTTGGATCGACCACAAATATTATTTTGCAAAGAGGTGGAGAATCTTGTCAAAATTCTCCTGCTTTGCCATGGAGGGAAGTTACCGGAGGCTGAAGCGCATGTTGCGCAACAGCGGGGGCCTAAGCCTCCTCCGGGGGAGACTAGGGGTGCAAGTGGTTGTGGACAACCACACCATTGACGATAGCGTTTGGTTGCATGGGTGGAATGCAACCAAAATGGCACAACATGGGCAAGGGCCCATAAGTGTACAAACGTCTGCAAGCCGTACAAGAAGATGGCTTGTAACCGACGTGCAGTACCTTCAGACTCTACAGCGGCGGTTCCGGTGTCGCAAGAAACGGACATGAGATCACCACACAAACCCAGACCATTGTTGCCTGTGACCGGGGTGCATGCTGGGGCGCCTACTAGGGGTGTGAGGACAAATCAGGGCGTGCACACCGGTAACATTTGTGTAAAATCACGTGCAATCACCTAAAATTCGTACGAAACTCGTACGAAATTCGTGCGAATTTCGTACGAGTACGAATTCACGTGAATTCACGCCTAAGAATCGGCTACAGGCTTGTCGGGTTTTGGCACCTCTCGTTTTGGGCGCGGTTCGGGCATGATGGATGCTTTTGGGGTGCGACCTTCATTGGATGATGCGTAATGAAACTGGGGGAAGAATTTTGGCCCCTCAAATCCCTCAGAAGGATCCAAAAATATGGCCTTCCTGCCCGAAAACCTCAAAGTTTGGGTAAATTCACGTGAAATTCACGCATTTTTTTAAACGGCCACTTATCACCCGTTTGCGAAGGGTACACAGGCGAGGCAAGAAGCAATGCAAGCCGATCAGATGCAAGCCGAACCGATGCAAGCTGAACGAGGTAGGGCCACTGCGTGTTCCATGTTCTCCATGTCCGCCCACTGTGATTTCGATCATGTTTCCAGAGGCGTCGGCCGCGTTTTCCGCGTCACCCGCGTCCCGTTTTTGTGCTTCCGGTCACGCCTCCGGGAGCAGTTGCACTGTCCTCCACGCTTTTGGTGTCCCCTCTACAGGGCTGCGCGCCGACGGGGACCGGAGCATCACGCCGGTGGAGCAGAGGAGGTCGCCGATCCCCGTGAAGGTTGAAGAGGCCGAGACGGAATCCGCCGACGAGAATGTGATGCTGGAGGTGTGTGCTCTGTTTTGTGCGCCTCCCCTATGCTTCTGAAAAATGTTGCGTGTGTTGTACGTGTTTTCCGCGTTATGTACGTTCCGGTTAGCGTGCCTCCCAACGTGCCTGTAGAAGCCCTACAGCCTGTGTTCCGCATATTTCGCGTGTACTGTGTCATCATTTTAGTGCACTTTGAAATGCCCCTTAATCTCTCGGCTGGTCGCCTGCGCAAGGAGGATTGTGCCACTTCAATTGAGGACAGTTTACGACACGGGGAGTCCAAACCCGATGAGCTAGACACAGATGGTATATGGGACTACATGATGCAGCCCATTGTGGATGCCCAAGAGGCCGTCCTCCGAGCTCGGGAAAGGGACGACCTCATTCCCCTGGTACCACGGTACAACCCCTTCGTGCTATTGCTGGGCATGGTTCGGCCGATGCAGGTGGATGGTGTCTGGGACCGTGATGAATTGGTGTACAATGCCTATATAGCATGGTTGCTATCCCGGGGGCAATACTATGATCTGCACAAACATTGTCGCCCGGATGTGGTGGACCTTATTCAGGCGGTTAGTGCCTATTGGGCTTCAGCATGGACCATGGGTGGCGCGGCCACGGGGGATGAAACCGTAGTGCCGCATACGGGCCTTAGGGCAGGCCCCCTCAAGATGTACATTGTGCGGAAACTGCACAACACTGGCACCAAGCTCTATTGCTTGGCTGATGCACGTACGGGGTACATCGTGGACGTGTACCTCTACACTGGCCGCCGCGGTGTCCTCCGCCGACACCGTTGTGGTGCCGGCAACCTCAACGCCTGACAGCTGATGGCCATGTGGTCCAAACAGCTGCCTGCTTACACGGTCCTTGTAGGGGACTCGTTCTTCGGGTCACACGCCACCGCACAACGGCTTGCGCGTGTGGGCCGCCCCTTCATCACCATGGTGCGAAAGGACACGGCCGGTGTCCAGCAAGCCGGAGACACCATCCAGGCCGGGCAAACGGCTGTGGCCACGATTGACGGCCAGAATTACGCCCTGCAGGTGTACAAGCAGCCGAAAAGCGGAGGAAAGCCCCCCAAATTGGTGCCCATCTTGTCCAACGTGTGGTACGCTGCACGGGGGCCCCTGCACCACACGTGCCGGGAAATCCATTCCCTCGTTGCTGCGTAACGCCAAGTGGCACGGGGGGTGGACTCTGCCAACAAGATGGCGTTGCAGATGCGCCTCTTGGGAAGGCACATGTCCTGGTCGCAAGCCGTGCGAGGCTTGTTGTTGCGACACGCCGCGGCCAACGCGTTTGCAACCTGCCGCACCCTAGAAAGGTGCCGTGGCACGGATAGCATGTGGGAGTGGCAATGGGGCCTCCTTTGCCGCCGGTACTGTACGGATGCGCAGCCGCGACACCACATCCACGTCCCCGTTGCCGGCGCCCAACGGCGCGCTTGTGCACATTGCGGCAAAGGCCGCACACAATACGTGTGTAGCAGATCCCCGGACACCCCGTTGCATGTACAATGCTTTGCACCCGCGCACGGGATCACTGCAACGGGCACGGAGGACACCAAGGAAAGCAAGTCGCCCGTTAGCGAGGAGACTCATGAGGGGGACGCCGGGGAGGACGATCCGGAAGCGGACGGCGAGGACAGGGGGGGAACCGAATAGCGATGAGGAGGAAGAAGAGGAGGAAGCGGAGGACGCTAGAGGGAGCGTAGAGGACGACATGTTGGAGGTGGCGGAGGCGGCCGTGGTGGGATCGAGAAGGTCATGGCCGCCAAGCCTATGCCATCCCACCCATGGGGACCAGTGCGAAACATGGGGGGGACCAACCGCGTAGGCTGGAAACCCAACCGTGAGGACGCGGCCCCCCAACATAGGTGTGCTGTGTTTTACGCGTTATCCGCGTTCAGCGCGTTCCGGTTTAGTGCTTCCGCTTGTGCTTCTGGAAGCGTTTTCCGCGTTCTCCGCGTTCTCCGTGTTCCGGAGCGTTCCGGAGCGTTATCCTCGTTCTGCGCGTTCTCCTAGCTTACGCGGGTAACCTACTAGCAGGTATGGTGAGTGGAGGCCCAAAAATGGCGCTTCCGTAGACAAAGGAATATGTCTTGTGCCAAGCTTAGGTTTCCTCCGAAGGCCTCCTTGGGCGTGCGAGTCTTGTGTCACCGACATGATTGGCTCCCAGTAGACCATCTATATGTGGCTATATGTTCCATGTTTGTAGAGAGGTTACTTGAAACTCCCTGAGACAAATCACACCTCGGACACTTTTCATGATTTGTTGCCTGCCACGGGATATCCTCAGATGTCCGTGGCATTGACCCGGGATATCATCGCTGCTGTATCCCGGGTCAATGCCACGGATATCTGCCGATATCCTTGGGCCCATGCCACGGATATAAGGGATTTGTGCTGTCTGATCGGCATCTGACTGCAAAGCAGAGAT
The DNA here is from genome assembly GCA_964036045.1 of Eutreptiella sp. 'Long Island Sound 2002'. Classification (NCBI taxonomy): domain Eukaryota; phylum Euglenozoa; class Euglenophyceae; order Eutreptiales; family Eutreptiaceae; genus Eutreptiella; species Eutreptiella sp. 'Long Island Sound 2002'. Next base: position 135,920,588 of record OZ038381.1, read on the forward strand.
GTATGACTATGAGTCTAAAACGTCTTGTGTGCCTAGTTTGTTTCGTATCCGTGGAATGATCGATGCAACAGGTTTTTGTGTTGGCAACCCACTGAGGGCTCTGCCATTGTGTAGCTGTAGTGCTCACGCTTTGCTGCTTTGCTTGATTGTGTGTATCAGTCGAGAGGCCCGTACGAACAGAAACGGCCCTGAGATATGTCTGGAAAACGTCAACACCGACAAGTTCCACAACGTGAGCAGCCCCCGTCAGTGGGGTTGTCTACTTTGCATGTCAACAGTATCGGGTCTGCAATTGCATCCCACCTGAAGCCATTCCTCAGCACTCGCCTAAGCCACCGCTCTCTTGAGCGCAGATCGCCCCAACGTGGGTACCGAGGACAAGGCTCAGTCGGTGCAGCTGCTTCGCGAGCCAAATGGGCCAGGGACCGGCCTTTTTATTTCTGCCACTGCTACGGCCATACAGCACGGGATCATAAGGTGCCGTTCCCCTTTACTGATGACCCGGACGTGCGCTGGCACGAATCACTAAAATTGGGGGGGTATCGTTAGCCGACTGGCGCAAGACCATCAATTTGGAGATACGCGTGATTACACAGAGGTGGCGACCGAAGTGAGTGTCAACATCTCCAACTACATGGGATGCGCTGTTCTAGGGCGCGGTGCGGAACCCCCCCAATTTTGGGGGTTGTTAATATGGTTTGAACACAGAATTTCACATCTTACATGGGTGCACTATGATGCAACAATGTGCCTTGCATGTCTCGTTTGCTCGATATTGCCCGTTTTGCACTTTTTGCGATTTGGTCTTTTTGTGCCCTAACTAGTTGGAACGGGGTTAGAGCACTAGTTATCACGGGGGTTATCGCGCGATAACCTAGTTATCGCGGGGGTTATCGCGCTAGTTATCGCGCGATAACTAGTTATCGCGCGAGTTATCGCGTTGGTTATCGCGCTTCTTTTTCTCTTCTTCCATGTTTTCCCCCTTCGTTGTAGCTCTCAAATAATCTACAATGGCCCTTGCTGCTGCCCACGCTTGGTGCGAGCACCATCAAAAGCTCCTTGGGGTCCGTCTCCTTGGCGGTCTCGAGGGGTTTACGATGGGTGACATGAATGTGAGGTGCCCGGTGGCGAGTCGTTTTGAACATGGTGGGGACTTTGGACTCATCGTCCATAAGTCCCCCTTCATGGCCGATGAGAAAGACCCCCTGCTTCTCAGCAACTACATCTTGGAGTTGCTAGAGGTAAATCCACGGGTTGCTGCCTTTTTGATCCAGCTTCATCCGGAGGATGTGGACGCGGTGTTGGAGTCCGTCACCGCCCATGCCAAGAAGGGTGCGGGGACGAAGACGACCCTGTATGTGGGTCAGGAGGAAGAGATGGAAGTGGAGGAGGAAGTGGAGGAGGTTGTGGAGGTGGGGGCTAGGAGGGGGAAGGACAAGCCCGACAACCACCTCATGATTAGTGTCTAGAAGGTAAGGATCTGCCCTCGTAAGGGGAAGGGGAAGTCGGATGGTTGGTTCCCCCAACCCCTCACCCACAACACGCGGCGGGTCTGCACCGACGACCCCGAAACCAAGCTACCCATGCACTCCCTTTGCTCCACAAGGGAGTGGGAGCGTGAGTAGTATGGGGTCGCCACTCCCAACATTATTTCGGGGCAGGGGGTGATTCTTTTTTCTTTTGTGGTGGTGCGGGGGGTTGGGTGGGGCTGCACCATTCTTGACATGGCCGAAATTTCGAGCTATGACCACACCCCCCAGCACCTCCATCGTGATGCCCCTCCCTCCACTGTGCCCGAAGGCACATTGATTGTCTATTCCCTCATTATGCTCACCCATAATCATGAGGCCGAGGATGGGTCGCATTTTGTTTTTGTGCCCTCTAGTAGTTCGGGGTTCCCTGACCCTTGGGTGGAGCCCTGGACCCTTGCTTGCCTTTGCCCGAGCCGCCGCTCGGGCGGCTCGAGCAGCGGGAATCGAACCTGGGACCAGCGACGCTGGCGTCCAGGGTGCTTCCACTGAGGCACGCGGCGCTGCAACCGTTCAAGGACGCGTGAGGGACTGGAGGAGGGATGCTCAGCTTTACCCAACCTTCCCACACCGCGCTTCGCTTGGGCGCCATCCATAAGAAACCAAGTGTGCCTAACCGGATGTATGTGGAGTGGACACGTAGTAGTAGTATGTGGGAAAAAGCCATTGGCTTGGGCCTCAGCACATTGCATGGTTACGACCACTACGAACTGATTTGTGCGGAGCCGGATCCTTTGAGCGGGGGTACCCGGTTAGCCAAGTATCAGTCTCTATGCCAGCCTTGGGTGGAGAGGACTGTGCCATTCAAGAGGGGCACTGCCTTTTTTTTAATGCCCTTGATGTTCACCGGGGGTCGGGCATTCCAAAGGCCTCGCCCACTGGTGTGACCCATCCTCGCCTCATGGCATTCTTTGCAATTGAGCTAACCCAAGGCCCTAATCTTCGATTCCCCAACCTGCATGTCACCCAGTCCATCAAGCGGCCCCAGCTGGGGGCACCTGGTGGCCGGGTGGCCAAGACCGTCCCCTGTGAGGGGGCGGTTAGGTGTAGGGGGAAGGTCGTAGCCAAGTGCTATGGCTGCGACAGGGCGGCCTTCTGCGCCGCCCACAAAGATGGCCTTTTTGTGCCATGCTAGGAGGGGGAGGAGCTGGAGGGGGGGGAGGAGGAGGAGTTGGTGGAGGACCCCAATGGGGTTAGCATTGAGCAATGCGCTGCGTGCTTCCTCCCGGTGGGAACAACCACCGGGCATTTTTTGTTGTCGGGGTGGGGGGATGGAAGGGAGCTGGTTGCCCCCCTCACTAATGAGGAGGTGGGGGGGGTCGCAGGCCACCCGATCAAGGCCCCTTGGCCAAGGTGTGCCATGGGGAGGCACTGCGCTGGCCCACCTTGCAAGGGCATGTGGGGATTAGTGTGCCGCCGGGGTGCAACAACCTAACACAAAAAAGGGCACTTGCACTCGTTGTTCACTTGAATGGGATGCGTTGTTCCAGGGCGTGCTGCGGAACCCTCCCAATTTCGGGGGTTGTTAATATGGTTGGAACCCGGACTTTCACATGTTACATGGGTGCACGATGATGCAGCAATGTGTCTTGCATGTCTTTTTTGCTCGGTATTGCCCGTTTTGGACTTTTTGCGATTTGGTCTTTTTGTGCTCTAACTAGTTAGAACGGGGTTAGAGCACTAGTTATCGCGGGGGTTATCGCGCGATAATTTAGTTATCGCGTGGGTTATCGCTATGGTGAGCATAACGTGGCATACCAGGAATACCTGGTAGTATCCGGGTAAAAAAGGGGGTTTTGGAAGAAAGGGGTATGTGGCATGTGCAGGTGGCTACTAATGTACAATGCACAACGCATGCATAGGTGAGTTGGGGAATACCTCTGGTTTGCCAATTATGATGATCAATGTTGTATTTGAAAGTACCCCATTTTGGGCTCTTGGGTTATACGGCCGTATACTCAAGGCTCCAATACCTCAGTATACGGCCGTATACTTAGAGTATACGGCCGTATACTGGGAGTATTTGTTTGCACCACGTGGTTGTTTCAAGTTGAAAAATTCCATTGTTGTGCCTTTTGTGCCCATCTTCTTGCATGCTTTGCCTTTGCCAAACAATTGCACACCACTTGAAACCAATCTAGGCTCATACTTGACTCATGATTGCAATGTATGTCTCCACATGTGTCCATTTCAATCCATATTATGTTGCTTCTTGCTCTCCTAGGCCCTATTTTTTTTTGCACCATGACTGATGTGGGCACTCATGCCTTGCTCAAGAAGTGGGCCGATGCCGTAGCTCTCTGCACGGGGCACAGAGGTGTGTACAGCCCCGAAAGCACACGCACTGTGTCTTGGGCTTCTCTTGAGAATTGTGCTTGGTCCACCTTGGACACCCCTGTGGCCCTGGTGAAGCTAACACAACGCGTCGACAGCGATCCCCAACCCCACAACCTCACTGACCCTCTTTTGTCGTTGTTTGACAACAACCCTAACCTGCAAGCTATTGTGCTGCAGCTCCATGACACGGATGCCCGCGCTGTTGCGGAGCACGTTAAAAAAAGCCGCGGGGGACCAAATAGGGGGATGAGTTTGTATTTGAGGGAATGGGAGATGCCGGATGGCACTCTGGGGATTCACGTCTCGGGGGACGTGGCTGCTGGCTGTCGCAAATGGGAGTGCAAGGCCCATCAAGTGCAGCGGGGGCATTGGGAGGACACCGCCCCCCTCTACTCCCTCCACTCCCAATCGCCATGGTCCTGGCATGCCGATTTGGAGGGCCACACCCCCCCCACCTGGTACAAGGGGACCGGGATGCACCCCTCCCTTTTCTTCCCCCTCACCACTGCCCCCCTTTTTGGTGTTGAACACCATCATGTCTCCATCTCAGTTGAGGTCGTCGATCATCGTCATGTTGACGAGCTCAAGGATTTGCCCCAATGGGGCCATGCTTTCCAAAGTGGCTTCATTTCTGTCGATTGGATGGAGAAGCTTCAGGATGAGTATGGGGAACTTAGGGGGGATGCGGGGGTCAATATCTTGAATGAGGATTGGCCCGCCGAGACTCGTGCAGGGGACAGTGACACCCTCCTCATGGCGATTCCACCGGAGGGGGGTGCAATGTACAGTTTTGCAAGGGCGGTCCTTATACCCCACTTGGAGCCTCATTTGGGTTGGAAGCGTCCGGTCGTGAATGTCACCACCTGTATTGTGGTGAAGGCCGGTACAGTGGATGTGGGAAAAAACAAGTGTGGGCACCGTGACATTAACCTCAGCTATGTTACCGGTCCGGATCAACACCATGTTATTTGCTTGTTCCCGATGTTCAGCCCCACACCCGATGATGGTTGTGCTGGGGATTGGTGGTTGCATCACACACGGGCCTCCCGAACCCTTGGGTTGTGGCCCCATTGGTCCCATTGGACATTGGGGATGTGTTGTTGGGCAATACACTTGTTGTGCATCGAGGAGGTATTTGCCCTTCCACTAACCCCAATCGGCCGCCTGTTTTCGGTTTCATTTCAGTTGGTACCTCAAGGTTCGACTACAACAACACTTGCCCCGTTGTTGTTCCCCCTTGGGCCGGCAAAGCGACCGCATCCCCCCATGGGTCTCAAGCCCCTCATGCCACTTGTGGTGCAGTCGGTTGTGAGGTGATGCTGGATGTGAGTGATGATACCACAGTTTTTTGTGTTACATGTCGTAGCGTGCCATTATGTGCCGCCCACAGCGTGGAGGGGCAGTGTGGAGCCTGTCAGGAGGACGCTTGAAATCGGGCTGAGACAATGACGCAACACACTGGTGTTGCGTGGGGTCGTTGTCCGGCCCCATTTCAGTTCTTGATGCCCGTTGATGGGGCTACCCTTTTTGCGATCCATGAAAATTTGAGCCCCTGCCCCCTTCGTGTTGATATTGAGGGTCATCCTTCATATGAGGAGTGCCAATTGCGGCAAATGCATGCTAACCCCTTGCCTTGTGTGGGCTCCGATGGGACTTTCCTTGCTTGTCCCCCCGGTTCATTGGTGATTTTGCGGGGTTTGATTGGTGGTGTTGCTTTGGCTTTCACCGATGCCACAATTGGCGGGCTTTTGCACTGGTTTGCTCTTGGGCACAAGCACCACCTCATGGATGTTGCACTGCCGGACAGCTACGGTTGGGTGAAGTGGTGGCCATTCAAGGCCATCCCAAGAAAGAAGAAGTCGAAGCCAAAGCCCAAGCCAAAGTCAAGGAAGGGCAAGTCTAAGGAGAAGGCCGGGGAAGAAGTTGAGGACGTGGAAGAGGAAGAAGAGGAGAAGAATGAGCAGTGGTGCATCTGCAATCAGGTATTTGTTGTGGGCTGTGGGCATGGGTGGAAGTGTGTTGTTGTTATTCATTAAGTGTCATTCATTTCAAAAGGTATGGTCACCGGTGGTTTTTTTTGGTTTGCCTGTCGTCAGCCCCTCTCTACATGGTTGCGGTTCTTCGGGTTGAATTTTTTTTGACTTCTTCGCAGCATTTTTCAATGGCCTACACACATTGCATGTTTGAGGGCAGTGGGGTTTGAAGTAGGGACGTTGCGTGCGCAAGTGTAGCATGCATACCTCTCACCCACCAGGTGCCATGGTCTTGCTATACGGCCGTATACCTTGTGTATACGGCCGTATACCCTCGGTATATTGCCGTATACTCCCAGTTTACGGCCGTATACCGCGAGTATACGGCCGTATACCTGCCCACCCATTCCGTGTATACGGCCGTATACTCGGGGGTATACGGCCGTATACTGGGGGGTATACGGCCGTATAGTCATAGTATTTGTTGCCAGTTTCAATCCATTTTGACTAGTTCTTTGTTGGAATTTCACCCTTTCTTCCTATGCAGGTTCGGTATGATCCCTAGCACTGCGGAGCATCACTGATTACGAAGTGGCTGAGCCCCAGGTGGAGTTGTTGGCGCCGAGGGCTGCCGCGGGTCAAGTGGTCTCCGGTCGGGAGTACGAGGAACCAATAGCCCTGGGGCGCTGGGATGTTGCCAGTGCCCCCTTTGACCTGGCATGCAGCACGGGCAAGGACACTGGGTACTATTACCGACTGAATGTCCTTGATATTCGACTGCCCATCAGGGTGGTTGCAATTCTGAAGGAGGGGGTATTTGAGGCCTTTTGGGGGGCTGCAGTGTGGTCGAAGAGCTCGGGGAAGGTGCGGGGTTTTTTTAGCACCACGGGGGAAACATGGAGCATTTCGGACTCCATCATGGTGCTCCAAAGTTTTGGGGGGGAGCCTGTCCCCCCGGAGCAATGCCAGGCACTCCAGGCCGAGTTGGCCGCGAGGGCTGGAAAACACCTTGGGGGGAGGGGAGTGAAGCGGGCTCATGATGAGCCCGTTGAGGTGAGCGCCACCCCTGCAGCCCCCCCCACCCGGAAGACCCTAAGCCTTCTGGCTCTGCTGCTGCTGCTGTTGCTGTGAGCTCGGGGGGGCTTGGGGGGGTTGGGGGAGTTGGGGGGATTGAGGCGGCTGCCCGCCGTGGCGCATGCGAGGCCTTGGGGGACCTCGCTGTGCCAACCACCACTGACATTGTCCGTGCCGTGGTGGCGGGCTTGGGGAAGTCCCGGGAACATCTCCAAGGAGATTGGGGAGTTCAGCTGGACTTCCCTGACCTCCTTGAGGGAGGCCAATGCCTCCCTCAAGGAGGAGCTGAAGGTTGCCCATGCTGAGGGTGACGCCAAGGATAGGAGGATTGTGGACCTGGAGGCCAAGTTGGCTGAGGCCACCTCAAGTGCCCATGCGTGGCATCTCCCCTTGGTAGACGCTAGAATACCCAATCTTGTTCTAGCCTAGAACCCGCTAGAGCGGCTAGAATGAAAAAAAGTAGTGGTTGCCCCGACCCATGGGCATATGGGGGTGGGGGTATGAAGGGTGCAAATTGGACCCCTATTACCATACTACGGGGTCCATACCTTGTTTTTCAGAAAAAGAGATTTTTGACCCAAAATTCAACAAGTACAAAAAACCGTTCTAGGAATGTTCTTGCAGGCGCTCTGGCGCTCTAGCGCCGCCCCGCTAGAACGGCGCTAGAACGTCACTGGAACGCTTCGCTAGAACAAGGCTAGAACAAAAACATGCACACACATTTGGCAAGTGAAAGACACCAATGTGGGAAGGGGGGGGGTTCCATGACACATAGACACATACAAACCACCGCACTTGGTACATGTCTAGTCATATGTGCGCGTGGACACACACACAAACACACACACACACACACACATGCACGCACACATTTTGACATGGACACGGGCACTGTGGGGCTGCCCTCCCTTCAAGCGTTGGTTGGGGGGGGGCGTCTTTGCTTTTGTCACACATTTTTCGGGGGGGGCTTGAGAACTACCTTGGGCGGGGGGGGGGGTTGAACTCAGGGGTCCGGGAGGGTGTTCTTTTCTTTGTCTCACAGGTGGTTTTTTATTGGATTTTTTGGATATTCGACCGACAAACTGCAATTTCAAGTCGTAGGCATGCCATGCAATGCTGTGCAGTGTTGTGGTGTGTTGTGGTCTCGTTAGGTGTAAAGTGGTGTGGTGTAGTGTGGTGTGGTGTGGTGTACTGCGGTCTGCTGTAGTGTGTGATCTGCTGTGGTGTGTTGTATTGTGCGGGGGGTGTAGTGTGTTGTGGTCGCATGACGTGCCCTGTGGTGTGTTGTGTTGTCATGTGGTGCGGTCGGGTGTCATGTGGTGTGGTCTGGTGTCATGTGGTGTGGTGTGGTGTGGTGCGGTGGGGTATCGTGCGATAGGGTTGCCTGTTTGGTTTGTTGAATGGTGTGTTGGTTGCTTGGCCGGTTGGGTTATTTGGCTCCTTGGGGTACTTGTTGGGTGTTTGGCTGGTTGGGGCACGTTGTGTGGTGTCTTCACCTTGTGGTGTGTTGTGCTGTAATCCGTTGTATGCTCTGTAATGTCATGTGTGTGGGTACCCATGTAATTACTGCCATTCCAAGGGACGGGGGGGGCTAATAAGCAGTTACTATTTTTGTTCTAGCGGCGTTCTAGGGAACTCTTCTAGCGGCGTTCTAGCGGCCGCTAGAGCGCTGCTAGAACAGCTCCGGCGAACGCCGCTAGAACAAAATTATTAACTGCTCATCAGCCCCCCTCCCCCCCGCCTCCCTTGGAATGGCAGTAGTTACATGGGTACCCAGAGACATGACATCACAGAGCATACAACAGCATACGGCACCACACACCACAAGGTGCAAACACCACACAACGTGCCCCAACAGGCCAAACACCTAACAAGTAACCTAAGCTGCCAAATAACCCAACCTGCCAAGCAACCAACACACCATTCAACCAACCAGATAGGCAACCCAATTGCATGATACCCCACCACACCACACCACACCACATGATAACGTGTTGTAGTCTGTTGTGGTGTGTGATATGCTTTGGTATGTAGCTACGTTGAGTTGTTTGGCAGCTTGGGTTATTTGTTGGGTGTGTAGCCCTTTGGGGCACCCTGTGGCGTGTGCTGTGGTATGCTGTTGTATGCTCTGTGATGTCATGTGTGTGGGTACACATGTATTTGCTGCCATTCCAAGGGAGGCGGGGGGGCTGGTAAGCAGTTACTTTTTTTGTTCTCGGGGCGTTCGCGGGAACTGTTCTAGCGGCGTTCTAGCGGCGCTCTAGCGGGCAGCTAGAGCGCCGCTAGAACGGCGCTAGAACGGTTCCCTAGAACGCCGCTAGAACAAAAATGTTAACCACTTACCACCCCGCCCCCCGCCCTTGGAATGGCAGTAATTACATGTGTGCCCACACACATGGCATCATAGAGCATACAACAGCATACCACAGCACACACCACAGGGTGCAGACACCACACAACATGCCTCAACCGGCTAAGCACCCAAGAAATAACCCAAGCGGCCAAACAACCCAACTTGCCAAGCAACCAACACACCATTCAACGAATCACACTAACCACACCACATGAAAACACATCACACCACAGCGCACGTCGTGAGACCACAACACACTACCCCTACACACAGTACAACACACCAGAGCCAGTCACACACTACAACAGACCGCAGCGCAGCACGGCACACCACATCACACCACACCACAGGACACGAGGCCACAGCACATGACACCAGACCACACTACATGAAACCGCAACACACCACAGCACACCTCATGTGACCACAACACAACACACCACGCCACTACATAGCACAGCACACCATAGCACATCATACACCACAACATGCTACAACACAACACACCACACCACTTTACACCTAACGAGACCACAACACACCACAACACTGCACAACATTGCGTGGCATACCTGCAACTTGAAGGTTTGTCAGTCGAATATGCAAAAAATGCAATAAAAAACCACCTGTGAGACAAAGAAAAGAACACCCTCCCAGACCCCTGAATTCAACCCCCCCCCCCCCACCCAAGGTGGTTCTCAAGCCTCCCCTGAAAAATGTGTGACAAAAGCAAAGACGCCCCCCCCGCCAACCAACGCTTGAAGGGAGGGCAGCCCCACAGTGCCCGTGCCCATGTCAAAATGTGTGCGTGCATGTGTGTGTGTGTGTGTTTGTGTGTTGATGTGTGTGTGTGATAATTTGTTTGTTGTGTTGTACCTAGGCTATTATATCGTTCTAGTATTGATCTAATCTAGGCTAGAACATCTAGGCTAGAGTGTTCTAGGCTAGAACAAGATTGGGTGTTCTAGCGTGTACCAAGGGTCAAGGCCAAGGAGTTGGAGATGCAACTCCAAGCGGCCAAGGCCAATGAGGAACGGTCAAGGTCCATTGTTGCCCATAGTGTCACACGGTCTCCACCCCCACCCCAAGGGTGTGGTAGTCAGGGAAGTGGGAGTCAGGGCAATCAATCCGCCTGCCCAGCATGTGGCCTGCCCCGAAAGCCGGCATGACTACCCCCTTCCAACCCCGCCCTTGCAGCTTTGTCCTGAGAGCTGGTGTAACGCAAGGTGCACATCTTGGGTGTACAAGTGCACAATGTGCAGTTTGGGGCTACAGGGACATGCAGGCAAGGGAACGATTGGCTCTGTGCGCGCTTGTGCAGCGGGAATGAAAGGCAAAGGGAGCTAATTTGCCTTTCAAATGCACATGCGCATGCAAATTTTCCAAGGTGGTTCCATTGGTCCACCATTCAAGTGGCACAATGCAGTACCTCACAAGAATGCCGGGGCATCGCCATACGAGGGATCCTTCTCCGCTTTCCGCCATTTGGTTGTCGGGGCGCATAGTGGAGGGGAGGTCTGTGTTGAATCTGGTGGAGTGCTCCATAGTCCCACGCAAGGGACCCCGATGCGGTTGGATGTATATGGAGGTGGTGTTGTGGATGCGAAAGCCTACAAGGGCTGGCCGGGACTGGTTTTTAACTCCAAAGCCTACCAGGGGCCTGCCCCGTGGAGGGGGGAGCGCTATGGCATTGTTTTCTACAATGGTTGCAACACAAATTACCTCCCTGATGAATCTATTGAAGAGTTATTTGCCTATGGCTTTCGTCCTTTGGGCCACTAGGGAGCACCGTATACTACTGTGTACCCTTCGTGAACCGGCCGTTTGAATCCGAGATTCACGGTACCGTGAATTTCAAAACTTTTTGCTGTGTTTTGCTCGTAACTTGGTGCCATCGTGTGCGTTTCTCGTGCTATCTTCGCCCAAAGTGAGATCCAACAAATGTGTGCAAATTAGAGGTTTAAAGTAGCCACATGATTCAACACATTTGGTGAGATTCCGTCGAATCTGAAAGTCAGGCACCCAAATTCACACAGAAATTCACGCTAGGTTCACAGATTCACGAGATTGTGAAATTCGCACAAAATTCGTATGAATTTCGTACGAATTTCGTACAAATTTGCCCCAATTTCCACTGTTTCGCTTTTTCACAGCTCTCAAAGCCTTTTTTTGCATCTTCTTTTGACAATGTCCGAGCAGACCTTGTTCCAGCTCGCCCGCCTTCGATCCCGCCCCGATCCCGCTGCTGACACCCTCGCCCACTACCAAGCCCTCCCCGTCGTTCACCACCAATTGGAGGAGGCGACCTAGCAGTTGGGGGCACTGGGGGTGGACGAGGTTGTTGGCTGGGTAGCATCCCTCGACCCCTCCCCGGATGTGATTCACATCGACCTGCGCAGCCCCACCCACAACTCCTATCTTGGGGGGAAGGCCTGGGCCACAAATTTGTGGAGGGAACTCCGCCGCCAACTCCCCTCCCTTAAATTTTTGCATCTGACCCCTCAACCCGCCACCATTAACCAACTCCTCAATTCCATGTGCACTAACCCGGTGGGGAAGCCTAAGGACGCCCACGTCTAGGTGTACCCCACCACTAACTTTGTGTATACCCCCCCCAATTGCGACATGGTGGGCCTCCACGATCTTTCTGCAGGTGCCCCATCTGACCACTCCTTTTTCCCCTTCTCCTGGCACCTTGCTATGCAAGATTCAGCGCAAACTGTTCGCCGTATGCTTCCAGTGTACGGCCGTATGCTGACAGGTATACGGCCGTATACTCGGAGGTGATGTCGGGGATGTGCACCTGTGGGGGGATGGAGGGATGGAAAGGGGCGATGCCCAAAACCTCCCACCACCGGGGGTGCGCACGGTTCCATTGGGCAACTGGCCCACATATGCGTGGAACATGTTTGCGCAGCACTTATTCACACAACTATGTTTACGAATGCCCATCCGAAGGAGAAGGGGCTCTACTTGGAGAGTATTCAAGAATTTTGTGACGGAATCAAACGCCGGCAATTGACCCCCTTTGCAGTATGTGATTTGCATCTACAAACGTCAACGCCACCACATTATTTTGTTTCACATCATATGGCCCACCTTGATTTTTTTACATTAGGATTGTGGGGAAAGAGGACAACGGCAAACACGTTTGTGGATGCAATCGGTAACATCAACATTGCTTGGTGATGATGTACTTTTACGACCCCATGCCCAAGGCCTGATGATTCTTTTACAAGATGGTGAGGTAGATGCGGCCGACAAGGAGGCAATTAACCTACTCCGATGGATGCGGCGGCACCATCTTGCCATTCGGGCATTGAAAGGTTGCATGAGCACAACATGCACTTGTGACCATGTGATGGCAATGCGTAAGACGGTCACACCTTACCAGTCCAAGGGCAGGGTATAGGAGGTGGCCGCAAAGGGGGTACGCGGACATGTGGGGTGGTGGAATTGCATGATATCATCACCACCATGGTTGCATGTGCCCATGCTGAGGACAGCATTCCGAAGTATGAGGAAAATACATATTTGGCTGTTGTAATCTGTTCTGATGCCACTGCTTTTCACAATGCCAGTGCCACGCGCTTTGACGTGCTTGTGGACCTGTGGGAGGATAGGTGAGCACACCATGATGGTCAGGCGTGGGCCTCATGGTGGGTTTTTGATGGGGGGGATGATATGGCCCATCTGCAAAGGATGGATGCCGTGGGGAAAGTGAACGACCAAGTCAAAAAACTTGAAACAAAGGGCGGCATAGAAATCGGGGGAACTCCCAAAAAATTGTTGTGTTTCAAAAGTGTGGACGGAAAAGTCATGATGTCGGGTTCGTGTGGGAAATGTTGGAATTGCAATCTCAAGCCTGACCAATTCCAAGCCCATTTATTTGCAATTGCAGATTTTCCAGTGCTTGCTCGCATTGGCTCCCTTATGTCTTGCATCCCTCCCGTCCGCAATGTTGGAGAGGTGGCACATTGTTGTGCAAGGGTGGGGATAGGCATTGGGAAACGTCTCAAGGACAGTGCCCGCACATGGGGCTCACAAGGAGCCCTAAGGGCCGTGTCCCATTTCATTTCTAACCTCCAACAAGAGGCGAAGCACATCCTTGTGGCCGAGAGAGTGACGCGTGCTCCCTTGAAAGCGAAGGAAGACACTCTCGACATTAACGCCTTCCGCCTTTTTTTTGAAACACCTGAGTTGCACGCCGAGTTGGTGCGCATTGTTGCAATGTATTGTGCCCATGTTGTGACGTGGGAGGGCAACAAGTGGCTCAGAACCAGTGCCGTCCTGCACCTCATGTTGCAGGCCTGTTACTATGTGCAACAGATTTGGCGCCATGTGGGTCATGTTCCCATGGATCAACGTCAACGTTATGCATGCATGGTTGCACAATTCACCAAGGCATGGAAAGCACTGGGCTGGAGTGTTCCTGTCTGGGTGCATTGGGTGGTGTGCCACAGTGGTGCACACCTCCAAAGGTGGGGTAATTTTATTAAGTTGTCCTCCATTCCCACGGAATGGAGGAACAAAAGTTTTAAAATGGATATCCGCCGTTGTTTTCAAGGGTGGAAGCTGAGCAAGCCTTGTGTCACCCGATGGGGACTAAGGCATGCTCTGCACCTGGATGCCCTTGATTGGGGCATCCGTTTGTGGTTTGGGGAAAAGGGCTTGGGTAGAGAGGGGATGAGGTTTGGCATGCAACGCATGCGGAAGAAGCATCGTGCACCAAAACACATGTAGGTATATATCATATGATATGATATGATGTGCAATATGCATAAGTATGTATATTAAGTATATATCACATGCATAAGTGGATCCCATTTGACATTTCGGATGGGACATCAAAGAAGGATGCTTCTTGTGGTCTTTTGCTTTGCTCATATGGTGCTCTTTTGTGTGGACAATGTTTTTGGGGCTTGGAGAGTCACGAGTACTTGCAAGGGGGGGGGGGGGGGTACTTGATGAGAATGGTGGCATGGGTGGAAGGTTCAAAGTCCCCGTATACTCCAAGTATACCGCCGTATACTTCCGAGTGTACGGCCGTATACTCCGAAGTATACCGCAAGAATACTTCTCCAATACTTCGAGTATCCTGACAAATACCTCAAAAAGTGTAGACTGCCACACACAGGTGTGGGTGTATGGAATCGGCTTGGTGGTTTTTTGACCCTCTCCGCCCCTATTTTCAGGGTGCTAAACCCATTTTTTCATATCCCGTGGGCACACGGAACGACTAGATACATGTGACAAAATGGCTGTTTTTGGGGGGTATTCTTGGTATGCCAGGTTATGCTCACCATAGCGCTAGTTATCGCGCTATAATTAATTATTGCGCGAGTTATCGCATAGGTTATCGCCCTTCATTTCTTCTTGTTCCATGTTTCCCCTCTTCGCTTTAGCTCTCAAATAATCTACAATGGCCCTTGCTGCTTCCCACGCATGGTGCGAGCACCATCAAACGCTCCTTGGGATCCCTCGCCTTGGCGGACCCGAGGGGTTTACGATGGGTGACACCACTGTGAGGCGCCCTGTGGCGAGTCATTTCGAAAAGGGTGTGGACTTTGGACTCATCCTCCACAAGTCCCCCTTCATGGCCGACGAGAAGGACCTCCTGGTTCTCAGCAACTACATCTTCCAGTTGCTAGAGGTAAATCCAGGGGTTGGTGGATTATTGATCCAGCTTCATCCGGAGGATGTGGTCGCCGTGGTGGAGGACGTCACTGCCCATGCCGAGAAGGGTGCGGGGACGAAGAGGACCCTCTATGTGGGTCAGGAAGAAGAGGAGGAAGTGTCGGAGGAAGTGGTGGAGGTGGAGGAAGTGGGGGGGTGGGAGGGGGAAGGACAAGCCCCACAACCACCTCATGATTGGTGTCCAGAAGGTAAGGATTTGACCTGGTAAGGGGAAGGGGAAGTCGGATGGTTGGTTCCCCCAAACCCTCACCCACAAAACCCGGCGGGTTTGCACCGACGACTCCGAAACCAAGCTCCCCATGCACTCCCTTTGCCCCACAAGGGAGTGGGAGTGTGAGTGGTATGGGGTCACTACTCCCAACATTATTTCGGCGGGTGGCGAAGCATGGGTCGATGAAAAAAAGATTGGAACACGAGTTGCACCTGACAAGTCCTCCACGCCGTGTGCCTTTTCCACAGCGATGTCTGAAGATGACGAAGAAGGGACACAGCAAGACAGGCAGCCCCGGCGTACACGTGATGGACGGAAGTCCATGTCTTCAAGGCGTCAAGCTGAGTCTGAGGACATGAACCCCACTGGTTTCACGACTGCATGGAAAACAAGTGTCGACTCCTAGTGCAAAGGCCTTCATGGTTCTGTGAAGAAGCTTAGCAACACGACTGGCCAGAACCTTCAGCTTATGAAGCTAATGCTGCGCCACCAAAAGTCTCGCAAGCAGAAATTGACGAAGTTATGCGGGTGCACAATCTGGACGACGACGGCTCTCCCTCGCCGCCGCTGTACCCTGGAGCAAATGGCACTCAGCGCACCGTGCTGGACGAAGAAATGTCAACACATGACGGCGCTAACGCCCTCCTCTCGCGTGATCATGGAAGCATGCCAATGCACAAACGTAAATGGGTGGATGGCCCAGAGCAGCCAGCCGCCGCCAATCAACCCCTGGCTGTACTACAAGATGTAGTGGTTGCTGTGAAGCCCATGCTGTTCGAAACCGTTGCCCAATGTCGATAACGTGTTGATGTCGTCTTCTTGCCGAGCCAAATCACAGAGCATGGCATCTTTGTGGGGTTACCACCAGACGACGCCAAGAAACACCAAGAAACACAACTTCACACCAACATTCTTTGGTGCGGGCTTTGTGGTCGTAGCAGTTCGAGTCATGTGCAATGGACCAACTGAGAACACCGTGGTCGTACACCAATGTGACTTTCGTGATGAACTCACATTCAAGCCCCCTTCTTTCCAGCGAGGACCCGGGTACGTGTGCTCCCTAGACAAGGTCTGGCGATTTGGACAAACCGCGATGATGGCAATGACGGCAGTAACTCGCAACTCACCCTCCAAAAACCGGCGACCGGATAACTACTTTTGTCGTGTGATCCGTGAGTATGCCGCTGCCGAATAATGTGGCGGCGTACCCCGCGGCGACCCCGCGGTCCTTCCGATGATGAATGCGCAGCGGGACCAATTGTTACAATAGCGAAATGCCCTTCGACAACTGCAGTCTGCCGTTGCTGATCTCAGACAACAAGTACTCGTGCAAGATGCGCATACGGAACGTTTCTGCCACCTTGCACCGGTGGACATTTCTCCGGCAAAATCTGCAAGTTGTGCCTTTACGACAACTGACACTTCCTCAGACTTCACCTCTATACTGGCTTAAATCTTCACTGAAGGTCCACTGCGACCCTTCCTCTGCCCTCTGCCATCACGTGATTATTTGGGTACCCACCAATTTGACTGGAATGGCCCACGACTAGTGTGGTCTGACGATGCCACCCACCTCTATACAAGGGGTATACAAGAAAATTAGGAGCTCCCCGGTTCTGCGAAAACTCTGGTCCGCAGCGGCTGCCGTGAACAATGTTTCGTCCTGGGAAGGTGTATCGAGCAGTGATTCAACGTAATACTGGCACGAGGCCATTTTATGGAAACGACAGCTCCCCGATATCCCGCACTTGTTCTACCGCTTAACCGGTGGTTTCGAAGATTTCCCCGCATCTGTTTGTGGGGTTCGCCTGAGCGTGGGAAATAGCGGTCTTACAACCCCACCAGGAATATCGTTTGTTCCCTCTACCAATGACTGTGTGCTGTTTGGAGCCACACCCATCCCCCTCAATGAGATTCTCGACCCCTCTGCTACCTCCCCTATTGTTTTCTTTCGTCCAGAGGGAGTGTTAAAAAAAGGTTTTGCTTCAATGCCTCCGACTGTTTGATGATAAGCTCTCGTTCCCCACAAGCTGTGTCACCCGGCCCTTTCCGTATTTTGGTATTATACAGACGAAACGCATGTCGCATTATGAATGAGAGGGTCTCAAAATGGGAAGTGCAGGGGCGTCTTCATGTATGTGCTTCGTGGGGCAGACTACAGGTGAAAGACATGAGTAGTAACAGCACGCATCCACGATGGTACCGGATTCACTCACCCTGGGAATTGTTGGTCATTGATCAGGGCTCAGCACCGGTTGGGACCGGACTGAACATGTGTAAGTACAAGCATGCGTTAGGTAAAATGTGTGGACAAGCAGTGTCACAATACCAGGCACAGTCCAAATCACTGGCACTGCGCTCCTGGTGGTCTGTACTACCCCTTATACATCTGCCAGTGTACCACACGCCACGCGCCTAAAACTTTTCTGGGAACAATGGGACTCGTTGGCTGCCGAACGAAAAACCATCCTCGACAAAAAACGCCTCAACGCCGCGGACCTCATGACAGCTACATTAGGACTAATCTCATGCTTATGGATGCCCCATGCCCTAGACTCAGCAGGGTAGCCCGCTTTGCGAAAGTCAGTGCAACCCGGAGCCTCCTTAAGCCGACGTGTGCGTCATATGTAGTGGTCGGCCACTTCCCTACCTATGTTGGGCAGGTTGGTGGCAAGGCACGCAAACGAGTGCGACCCACGATGAACAGACAAAGAGACCACTTTCGCAAATCAGCGACACTGCGTGGCCATTACATGGGACGGAGGGTGCGAAACATCAGGAGAAACCCGTTCTTCGGAAAGTCCCCTGGGCTCCCCCGCCTGCTCGCCAGGGACAGACCCCACCAATGCACTATGAGGTTGCTCGAGGAGACTGCCCCCCCACAAGCTTAACGCCTGTGAATAGCATTGGGAAAAGGTGCTGGGACCATGTTCTAACGCTGTCACGCCATACGAGGGCACACAGAGAGTGGACTGACTCCTTGAAGGCGAGTTCAACCTCACCACACCTGGAGGGTTTCGGCAGTTGGTTGCAGAGATCATCCACGCAAAAACCTTGTCCAAATCGTCTGTACCGCAATCGCTGGCTATTCTAAATGAAAGCCGGCACCCATTTTCGGCAAAAGTCTTCAGCGCTCTCTATCATCGCATTAACTCGTACCTTGTGGCTACTTATGGCCTGTGTATCCCATGTAGAATCCCCATCAGAGTGCCCGTTATTGATGCCAAGTTAGGACTCAGTATCAGACAAGAATTTGCTAAACAGCCGACCAATGCACGACTCCCCAATCCATTGTCCGCGTGGCTCATTTCCTGTATTTCGCTGTGACACCAGCAAACACCCAAAGTAGCCGCGTGTATGCGTGGCTCAAGACCGCAAGTTGCACACAAGCTAGTCGCCAGACAGTTGCACACGTGCCCTGCACGCAGCTTTTGAAAACGAGGCCAAGAGTTCGGCGTGCTCATGTGCGAGTCACCTGCTGCCATGCGCCACCAAAAACGCTCACTGCCACTGTCGGCCCCCTTCCCCTGCAAATGCTCACAGTTGCGCACAGGTGCACCAGACCTGATGGGACCAGATCAACAACACGCTCTTCTCCGTACACCTGATCAATGGAAGTCACTGTTGCATGCGGACCTAGCCAGCGGTGCATCACAAAATGCACGCAATGCCTCTCTACCCGAGCCAGAAAAAATTGAAACTATGTTAGATCGGTTTATTGAGTCCTTGGATCTTGTGATTGAAGTGCTTGATCCTCAGGGACTCCACGCTGACCATGTGCCACCTTCCGTACAACATGTAGTGACAACCACACACACGGCTGTACAACATTATCTCTACAAAGCAACCTCCACCTCTCCCCAGTGTACTGTTGATTTATTGTCTGCGGTTGACGATTTTCTGTACGAAAATGACCTCTACGGCCCTGTGTGGGATAAGAACGTGTCCTCTCTGGGTGGTTTCTGTCAGTAAATTGTTGAGTCTCATGTCTAGACAGGAATCCTGGCTAACACGCAGTTTGATATTAGAGGTGTGGCCCCCACTTCTTGGCAGTGTAAAGGCATGGCCCCGCATTTAATACTGGATTTCGCTGAACAACGTGGCATTCCGCAGGACGGAGTTGACCTATCCTTGTTAAGCCCTAAACTCCTGTCCCCAGCTGACCGCCATGACCCGATCATGGCGAAGCTACTCCCCCCTCGTTTGAAACATACGTTGCAACGCAAAAATACCCCGCAGTGGAAGCATATGGACCCACCCTGCCTCTGCCCTACCAAAGTGCCCGTCTCAGGAGCGAAAAAAGAAATTGTTTGGAGAAATGTCATCTCCTTCTCTACTCATCCCCTTAAACCTTTGGGCCGTTTGATTAGCCGATGCCTGTCAATCCTGGTAAACGACGTACACAAAATACTCCCCTTCCTGTCCATGCCCAGTATGTTAGGCGCCAGAGGCATGTTTTTCTCATTGAATGAGATGCCCCGTGACCATCCAATTGTGCTTCATGTTTGAGACATGGATAACTGTTATTGGGAAGTAGGGAAGGCCGACGTTATCCAGGCAATTTCTGAGGTTCGAGACACCGTCGTGGAAGGGCGCGGGATCACTGGTGCCTTGTGGTTCTCCGTAGCTAAAGGCGGTGGCAGGGCGCGTGACAGAATAGGCAAGGTGTCATCTAAATTTTTCCACACTGTACCATTTGACCTCGTGCAACAGTATGTGACCTGGGACCTTGCCCATAACGTGTTTTTCTGTGCAGCAAACATCTTGCTGGCCCACGGAGGCAAGGGAGTGCCAATAGGAGGGTTTCTGTCCGCCCAAGAAATGATCCTGTGGGCCATCTCCAAGGAGCGTGTCCTGTACACACAGAAAGGGTTCAATTCCATCATGAAGCGTGCATGTGCTACACTCAAAAATTCCATGTCTCTGTCCTTTAAGCCTGGGCGCACCCTAACCTTCCCGTCTGCCAAAGTCTTACCCAGTAATATTGAGTTCTTCGAGATGTTTGGTATGAAAGGTTGGTTCCAGCAAAGCAACAAAACACTATGATGGGTCACGCTGAATGATACAAGAATACAGTTTCACGCCCTCGGCACCTGGGATTCGCATCCGCAAGGCCGTTTTGGCCATATTGTCCTGAGTGCCCCCCGCAGAGAGTGTGCTTTTCTTTCCGGGTACCTCACACTCCTCAATCCCTGGTCTGTGATGCTGGCGGACACCCGCCACGTGACCGGCTGCCTCCCACGTAATCGGTGTCCCAACCCTCCCTGCCTGCCCAGTGAACCTGTCGTGCTCTTTGGTCGGTACGTGGACAATGTGTGTATAGGTGTCGTCGGAATTGAGGACAACTCTCAGCTTTTTCACAGCCTGACCCGGTTCCTTGAGGTGTTCCTTAACACAGTGTATGGCATTCCCATGAAGTGGGAACCTGTAGGCAATGTAACCAACTGGTATGTAGCCAAGTTGATCACTCAGCCTGAGTTCGCCATCCTGCTGAAGGGTGTTTCATATCAGCATTCTGCTAAGGACCCCCCCTGCCTGATTTCAAATTGTGGAATAGATGGGTTGATTGTTTCTCTCCAAAGGCGTAGAGAATCTTGAAGTCCATGGTGCTCTCTCCGGTGAACAAAGGAATACTACTGTCTAAACTTCCGTTGCATACGCAGATGAATGTATATATATATATATATATATATATATATATATATATATATATAGCTTCCTCGATCCGCAATTTGCCTACAAGCAGTACCCACGGGCGTGGTGGTGGCCTGCAGTGCATGCCCTCCTGAAAGCTACGAGTTCCCTTGACCTTGTCCCGAACTACCTGATGACCAAGTGGCTGAGGGAGGGCCGGGCCTTTGCCACACACGGCGGCTGCCCATGAGCGCTGCGCACTCATGGGACCCGCCGCCGTGTGTGGCGAATTGATTAAATGATGTTGTGTCCTTGTCCCCTCCCCTTGTTAGATTAGACGTGACCTATTGCAGGTTCGTGGCAAACTCTTAGTTGGGCGGTGCCTGATGCAAGGTCAGGGCAGCAGTGTAGTATATCTTGATTCGAATAAGTAGCGTCCCCGCGGTGTGAGCGAAAACCCAAGGCCCTATCGTTGCTTGATGTCAGGTTTTTGTGTTGGCAACCCACTGAGGGCTCTGCCATTGTGCAGCTGTACTGCTCACGCTTTGCTGCTTTGCTTGATTGTGTGTATCATTTCAATGGTGAAAGAGTGATCAAGGGAGCATCCCAAATGGTCCGGGACCACTTTTGGAAAAAGGTGTTTTTGGCCCATTTTTCACCTATTTTTGCTCCCAAAACGTCCCGTTTTCAAGGCATTTTGCGATTTTCCATGGGCCAAAATGCATCACCACATGCTCAAAATCAACTAAAATACTTATTGGAGCATCATAAATGGTCCGGCATCACTTTTGGAAAAACGGGTTTTTGACCCATTTTTGACCCATTTTTGCACCCAAAGTGGCCCCTTTTCAAGGCGTTTTGGGATTTTGCATGGGCAAAAACACGTCCCCACGGGCTCAAAATGGGCTAAAACCACTTGTTTGAGCATCTTAAATGGTGCAGGATCACTTTTGGAAAAACGCGTTTTTGACCCATTTTTGACGCATTTTTAGTCCCAAAACGGCCCCTTGTCAAGGCATCTTGGTGTTTTCCATGGGCCAAAACGCGTCACCACGGGCTCCAAATTAGCTAAAAAACACTTCTTTGAGCATCCCTATTGGTCCGGGATCACTTTTGCAACAACACATATTGCCAAAGCACCACCCACCCTCCCATCAAATAGCCTGGACCCATCTTTGACAAAAAATGTCTCTTCGGCGGAAAAGTGATGTGTGGCAAAATGGCTTCACATGAAACCGCTGGTTTCAGATCCATTTTTGGAAGATGAAAGATCCCATCTGGTGTGGGCCATTCGGCTTTCCAAGGCGAATCTAAGTTCCTGCATCCTGCTATCATCCATGCATGCAGCTGTAGGGCTTGCTAGCTGTGTATGCATCTATGCATGTTGACAAGATCCTCGGTTTTTATTGTGTGCAAGGGCAAGTGAACTTTAACGTCCATAGGGCCAATGTATTGGAGGAATCTATTGGTCAGGTGCACCCAAGCACACGAAAAACAAACTCGTCAGTGGCCGGCCATAAGCTGAAGTGTAAAAACCACAAGGAAGGCAAAGTCTGGTTTATTCCCCGGCACCGTGGGCAAGGCTCCTTGCATCATGCACGCTTACAAACATGCCCATGCACGCTGGTTGTTCGCGACACCGTGTAAGATTGTGGGCAGCTTTGGTCCCCAGGCCCTCTTGTGTTGACTCTTCCTCGTGGTTCGGTACTTCGCCCATACACACACACCCATACCCCAACACGGGCCTTTCGTTTGTCTAATGCTTATCGTCATCCACAAATCATGCAGTCACGCCTTCGAAAAAGGCAAGCACAAATCAAAACATACAACAACAACACGTTGTCAATTATCACAAACATCCAAAGGTATCAAATCAAAAACCGAGATCCGTAAAAAAGGAAGATCCACCCCCGTACCCAGAGACAGCCAGCCCCTCTACATAACAGATCATGGGCTGGTGTCATCTAGAACCCTTGCACTTCCTCGCTTGACGGATCCATTCATGCATTTGGTTCAGGGGAAAAATCGTGATTAGTCGGTATTTTTCCCGGCAACGGCGAAACGATGGTTTCCACAAGGACTTTGGATATCCACCCAACACCAAGTTCCACATAAGGGACTGGAGGTTATCTACAACGTCCTGTGCGGAGCGGGCGTACCACAGTGACTTAGAAAAAAGCGCCGGTAGCAAAGAACGCCAAACAAGTTGTGCATTAGGGGAGAGTGAATGCACCCATCGCCCCCATTACCCGTCGACAACCTGTTGTAGGCAAGAGCTAGTGCCTTTACGAAGTAGCGAAAATCCAACCCCCGGGAGTCCTGTGCGAATCATGCCCTCCCCCCATACTACAGCTGCCCCGTGCTGTTCCCACTTCAGGGGTAGCTGATAGATCGTGCGAAGGAGGGCCGCGCACGCAAATTGGACGGCGGGTCGAATGGACAGGGGAATGTTGGCAAATGCCACATAGATATTGTCTCTATACCTACTGAGTAGTACGAAAGGACGTGTTGGGAAGCCAGACAGCTGCTGAAACTGATCAGCGGTCTCCAAAGGGCACACAGGAGGGTTCAGTGTTTCGCCTACCACACCTTGAATGTACCCTTCGTGAACCGGCCGTTTGAATCCGAGATTCACGGTACCGTGAATTTCAAATATTTTTGCTGTGTTTTGATTGTAACTTGATGCCATCGTGTGCGTTTCTCGTGCTATCTTCGCCCAAAGTGAGATCCAACAAATGTGTGCAAATTAGAGGTTTAAAGTAGCCACATGGTTCAACACATTCGGTGAGATTCCGTCGAATCTGAAATTCACGCACCCAAATTCACACAGAAATTCACGCTAGGTTCACAGATTCACGAGACTGTGAAATTCGCACGAAATTCGTACGAAATTCGTACGAATTTCGTACGAATTTTGTACAAATTTGCCCCAATTTCCACTGTTTCGCTTTCTCACAGCTCTCAAAGCCTTTCTTTGCATCTTCTTATGACTATGTCCCAGCAGACCTTGTTCGAGCTCGCCAGCCTGCAGTCCTGCCCGGATCCCGCTGCCGACACCCTCGCCCACTACCAAGCCCTCCCCGTCGTTCACCACCAATTGGAGGAGGCGGCCTACCAGTTGGCGGCACTGGGGGTGGACGATGTTGTGGGTTGGGCAGCATCCCTCAGCTATGGGTATAGTAACCAAATGGGCTATCAGACTTCAGACTTCAGACTTTTATGGACCATCACCCCCAAACCCCCCCCCCCCCCCGGTGTTAGACTTTGCCCCCCCCCCCCCCGGTGTCCCGGACTCAAACTGCTCGGGGGGGTCCCACATTTCAGAGGAATTAAATGAGGACAACTCAGAGAACTGGCCCAAGCGGTGTCGGTACAGCTAATTGGGGCCATGGGGAGGGCAGAGTGAGGTGACCTGCGAACAATGCTATGTCTGTGAACAAACAGTGCTGCAGTGCAGCAGAACAATGTTGTTGGCGATGACCTATGACCTGTGTCACGGGGGTCATATGGTAGCTGAGTATCCGTTGCTTCACACCCCCGGTGTGCCCCCCAATATCAGACTTGTCCCATTGTCACCATACCCTTGAGGTGTAGAAGTGGGTTGTGGTCTCGACCCTAGCGTCTGAAACCCAACCAGTGCTTGCAACCCCTTCAATGATGGTACGTACCCCCCCCCCCCCCACCCCACCCCACCCCACCCCACCCCACCCCATCTCTCTGACTCAAACCGATCGGGGGGCTCATATGTGACCGAAGACAAGTGGGAACAGAATCCTGATGTCTGGCCCAAGCAACCTCACCTGAGCTAATCGGGTCAGTTTTGCTGGTGGGGTTGGTGGGTGGGGGTTCATCGGGTTGGGCCGGAACGTGGAGAGGGGGGGTAGTGGGTTTCGAGCACGGCACAGCACAGCACGGCACAACACAGCACATCACAGCACATCACAGCACACCACAACACAGCACATCATAGTACAGCACAACACAGCACAACACAGCCCCTACGGCCGCCCAAGAGAGCCTCCCTCCCTCCCTCCCTCCCTCCCTCCTCTCCCTCCCTCCCTCCCTCCCACCCTGTCATTTCCCTGCTTGTGTGGTTGAGGTTAGGGAGGGTATGCCTGTTTTTCTTTTTCAGGTTTCTTTTCTAGTAGAGTGCTTTTCCACCAGCTTACCAAGGTCCGAACCCCCCAAAAAATAAAATAGGAGGTATGTTACTCCGTTCCTTAGTTAGTTCCCGTGGAGGGGGAGCGGTCCACCTAAGGGTGGATGGGGCACCGCTCCCCCAGGCGCCCCCTTGACACCTGTTTACCCCCCTCCGTGGAACATTAAATGCATTACACACCTGTATACCCCCCTCAGTGGAACATCAGACGCATTAGACACATGTATACCCCCCTCAGTGGAACATTAAACACATTAGACACCTGTATACCCCCCTCAGTGGAACGTTAGACACATTAGACACCTGTATACCCCCCTCAGTGGAACATTAGACACATTAGACACCTGTATACCCCCCTCAGTGGCACATTAGACACATTCAACACCTGTATACCCCTCTCAGTGGAACATTAGACACATTAGACAACTGTATACGCCCCTCAGTGGAACATTAGACACATTCGACACCTGTATACCCCCCTCAGTGGAACATTAGACACATTAGACACCTATATACCCCCCTCAGTGGAACATTGGACACATTTGACACCTGTATACCCCCCTCATTGGAACATTGGACACATTACACACCTGTATACCCCCCTCAGTGGACGATCAGACACATTCGACACCTGTATACCCCCCTCAGTGGCACATTGGACACATTAGACACCTGTATACCCCCCTCAGTGGAGCATTAGACACACTAGACACCTGTATACCCCCCTCAGTGGAACATTAGACACATTAGACACCTGTATACCCCCCCCACTGGAACATTAGACACATTAGACACCTGTATACCCCCCTCAGTGGAACATCAGACACATTAGACACCTGTATACCCCCCTCAGTGGAACATGAGACACATTAGACACCTGTATACCCTCCTTAGTGGAACATCAGACACATTAGACACCTGTATACCCCCCTCAGTGGAACATTAGACACATTCGACACCTTTATACCCCCCTCAGTGGAACATTAGACACATTAGACACCTGTATACCCCCCTCAGTGGAACATTAGACACATTAGACACCTGTATACCCCCCTCAGTGGAACATTAGACACATTTGACACCTGTATACCCCCCTCATTGGAACATTGGACACATTACACACCTGTATACCCCCCTCAGTGGACGATCAGACACATTCGACACCTGTATACCCCCCTCAGTGGCACATTGGACACATTAGACACCTGTATACCCCCCTCAGTGGAACATTAGACACACTAGACACCTGTATACCCCCCTCAGTGGAACATTAGACACATTAGACACCTGTATACCCCCCCCACTGGAACATTAGACACATTACACACCTGTATACCCCCCTCAGTGGAACATCAGACACATTAGACACCTGTATACCCCCCTCAGTGGAACATTAGACACATTAGACACCTGTATACCCCCCTCAGTGGAACATCAGACACATTAGACACCTGTATACCCCCCTCAGTGGAACATGAGACACATTAGACACCTGTATACCCTCCTTAGTGGAACATCAGACACATTAGACACCTGTATACCCCCCTCAGTGGAACATTAGACACATTCGACACCTTTATACCCCCCTCAGTGGAACATTAGACACATTAGACACCTGTATACCCCCCTCAGTGGAACATTAGACACATTAGACACCTGTATACCCCCCTCAGTGGAACATTAGACACATTTGACACCTGTATACCCCCCTCATTGGAACATTGGACACATTACACACCTGTATACCCCCCTCAGTGGACGATCAGACACATTCGACACCTGTATACCCCCCTCAGTGGCACATTGGACACATTAGACACCTGTATACCCCCCTCAGTGGAACATTAGACACACTAGACACCTGTATACCCCCCTCAGTGGAACATTAGACACATTAGACACCTGTATACCCCCCCCACTGGAACATTAGACACATTACACACCTGTATACCCCCCTCAGTGGAACATCAGACACATTAGACACCTGTATACCCCCCTCAGTGGAACATTAGACACATTAGACACCTGTATACCCCCCTCAGTGGAACATCAGACACATTAGACACCTGTATACCCCCCTCAGTGGAACATGAGACACATTAGACACCTGTATACCCTCCTTAGTGGAACATCAGACACATTAGACACCTGTATACCCCCCTCAGTGGAACATTAGACACATTCGACACCTTTATACCCCCCTCAGTGGAACATTAGACACATTAGACACCTGTATACCCCCCCCAGTGGAACATTAGACACATTAGACACCTGTATACCCCCCACTTGGGAGGGGTGTACACCCCCTCCGTGAATTTTTTATCCACTTGGCAGGGGTGTACACTCCCTCCTTGGAATATTTATCCACTAGGGAGGGGTGTACAATCCCTCCGTGGAATATTCATCCACTTGGGAGCGGTGTACAGTCCCTCCGTGAATTAGTTATCCACTTGGGAGGAGTGTACAATCCCTCCGTGAATTATTTATCCACTTGGGAGGGGTGTACAATCCCTCCGTGAATTATTTCTCCACTTGAGAGGTGTGTACAATCCCTCCGTGAATTATTTCTCCACTTGGGAGGGGTGTACACTTCCTCCGTGAATTATTTATCCACTTGGGAGGGGTGTACAATCCTTCCGTGAATCATTTATCCACTTGGGAGGGGTCTACAATCCTTCCGTGAATTATTTATCCATTTGGGAGGGTTGTACACTCCCTCCGTGAATTATTTAGCCACTTGGGAGGGGTGTACAATCCCTCCGTGAATTATTTATCCACTTGGGAGGGGTGTACAATCCCTCCTTGAATTATTTAGCCACTTGGGAGGGATGTACAGTCCCTCCGTGAATTCTTTAGCCACTTGGGAGGGGTGTACAATCCCTCCGCGGATTATTTAGCTACTTGGGAGGGGTGTACCCCCTCAGTGACTTTTTTGGCCAGTTGGGAGGGGTGAATTATTTAGCCACTTGGGAGGGGTGTACAGTGCCTCCGTGAATTATTTAGCCACTTGGGAGGGTTGTACAGTCCCTCCGTGAATTATTTAGCTACTTGGGAGGCGTGTACAATCCCTCCGTGAATTATTTAGCCACTTGGGAGGGGTGTACAGTCCCTCCGTGAATTATTTAGCCACTTGGGAGGGGTGTGCGTCCCTCCGTGAATTATTTAGCCACTTGGGAGGGGTGTGCAGTCCCTCCGTGAATTATTTACCCACTTGGGAGGGGTGTACAGTCCCTCCTTGAATTATTTAGCCACCTGGGAGGGGTGTACAGTCCCTCCGTGAATTATTTAGCCACTTGCAAGGCGTGTACAATCCCTCCGTGAATTATTTATCCACTTTGGAGGGGTGTACAATCCGTCCGTGAATTATTTAGCCACTTGGGAGGGGTGTACACCCCCTCCGTGAATTATTTAGCCACCTGGGAGGGGTGTACAGTCCCTCCGTGAATTATTTAGCCACTTGCGAGGCGTGTACAATCCCTCCGTGAATTATTTATCCACTTTGGAGGGGTGTACAATCCGTCCGTGAATTATTTAGCCACTTGGGAGGGTTGTACAGTCCCTCCGTGAATTATTTAGCCACTTGGGAGGGGTGTACAGTCCCTCCGTGAATTATTTAGCCACTTGCGAGGGGTGTACAGTCCCTCCGTGAATTATTTATCCACTTTGAAGGGGTGTACAGTCCCTCCGTGAATTTTTTATCTACTTGGGAGGGGTGTACAATGCCTCCGTGAATTATTTAGCCACTTGGGAGGGGTGTACAATCCCTCCGTGAGTTATTTATCCACTTGGGAGGGGTGTATAATCCCTCCGTGAATTATTTAGCCACTTGGGAGGGGTGTATAGTCCCTCCGTGAATTATTTAGCCACTTGGGAGGGGTGTACCGTCCCTCCGTGAGTTATTTATCCACTTGGAAGGGGTCTACAATCCCTCCGTGAATTATTTATCCACTTTGGAGGGGTTTACAGTCCCTCCGTGAATTATTTAGCCACTTGGGAGGGGTGTGCACTTCCTCCGTGGAATATTTAGGCACTTGGGAGGGGTGTACAGTCCCTCCGTGAATGATTTAGCCACTTGGGAGGGGTGTAGAGTCCCTCCGTGAATTATTTAGCCACTTGGGAAGGGTGTACAGTCCCTCCGTGAAGTATTTAGCCACTTGGGAGGGGTGTACACTTCCTCCGTGGAATATTTAGCCACTTGGGAGGGGTGTACAATCCCTCCGTGAATCATTTAGCCACTTGGGAGGGGTGTACAGTCCCTCCGTGAAATATTTAGCCACTTGGGAGGGGTGTACAGTCCCTCCGTGAATTGTTTAGCCACTTGGGAGGGGTCTACAATCCCTCCGTGAAGTATTTAGCCACTTGGAAGGGTTTTACAGTCCCTCCGTGAATTATTTAGCCACTTGGGAGGGGCGTACAGTCCCTCCGTGAATTATTTAGCCACTTGGGAGGGGTGTACAGTCCCTGCGTGAATTATTTAACCACTTGGGAGGGGTGTACAATCCCTCCGTGAATTATTTAGCCACTTGGGAGGGGTGTACAATCCCTCCGTGAATCATTTAGCCACTTGGGAGGGGTGTACAATCCCTCCGTGAATTATTTAGCCACTTGGGAGGGGTGTACAGTCCCTCCGTGAGTTATTTGTCCACTTGGGAGGGGTGTACAGTCCCTCCGTGAATTATTTATTCACTTTGGAGGGGTTTACAGTCCCTCCGTGAATTATTTAGCCACTTGGGAGGGGAGTACAGTCCCTCCGTGAATTATTTAGCCACTTGGGAGGGGTGTACAATCCCTCCGTGAATTATTTAGCCACTTGCAAGGGGTGTACAGTCCTTCCGTGAATTTTTTAGCCACCTGGGAGGGGTGTACAGTCCCTCCGTGAATTATTTAAA
Source organism: Eutreptiella sp. 'Long Island Sound 2002' (assembly GCA_964036045.1). NCBI lineage: Eukaryota > Euglenozoa > Euglenophyceae > Eutreptiales > Eutreptiaceae > Eutreptiella > Eutreptiella sp. 'Long Island Sound 2002'. The sequence continues at coordinate 135,950,444 of OZ038381.1, forward strand.
TATTCGCGAGGGGTGTACAGTCCCTCCGTGCGTTATTTATCCACTTTGGAGGGGTCTACAATCCTCCCATGAATTATTTATCCATCTTGGAGGGGTTTATAGTCCCTCGGTGAATCATTTAGCCGCTTGGGAGGGTTGTACAGTCCCTCCGTGATTTATTTATCCATTTGGGAGGGGTCTACAATCCCTCCGTGAATTATTTATTCAATTTGAGGGGGTTTACAGTCCCTCCGTGAATTATTTAGCCACTTGGGAGGGGTGTACAGTCCCTCCGTGAGTTATTTAGCCACTTGGGAGGGGTGTACAGTCCCTCCGTGAATTATTTAGCCACTTGCGAGGGGTGTACAATCCCTCCGTGAATCCTTTATCCACTTTGGAGGGGTGTACAGTCCCTCCGCGAATCATTTAGCCACTTGGGAGGGGTGTACACTTCCTCCGTGGAATATTTAGCCACTTGGGAGGGGTGTACAGTCCCTCCATGAATTATTTATCCATCTTGGAGGGGTTTATAGTCCCTCGGTGAATTATTTAGCCACTTGGGAGGGGTGTACAGTCCCTCCGTGAGTTTTTTAGCCACTTGGGAGGGGTGTACAGTCCCTCCGTGAATTATTTAGCCACTTGCGAGGGGTGTACAATCCCTCCGTGAATCCTTTATCCACTTTGGAGGGGTGTACAGTCCCTCCGCGAATCATTTAGCCACTTGGGAGGGGTGTACAGTCCTTCCGTGAATTATTTCGCCACTTGGGAGGGGTGTACAGTCCCTCCGTGAATTATTTAGCCACTTGGGAGGGGTGTACAGTCCCTCCGTGAATTTTTTAGCCACTTGGGAGGGGTGTACAATCCCTCCGTGAATTATTTAGCCACTTGGGAGGGGTGTACAATCCCTCCGTGAATTATTTAGCCACTTGGGAGGGGAGTACAGTCCCTCCGTGAATTATTTAGCCACTTGGGAGGGGTGTACAATCCCTCCCTGAATTATTTAGCCACTTGCAAGGGGTGTACAGTCCTTCCGTGAATTTTTTATCCACTTGGGAGTGGTGTACAGTCCCTCCGTGAATTGTTTAGCCACTTGGGAGGGGTGTACAGTCCCTCCGTGAATCATTTAGCCACTTGGGAGGGGTGTACAGTCCCTCCGTGAGTTATTTGTCCACTTGGGAGGGGTGTACAGTCCCTCCGTGAATTATTTATTCACTTTGGAGGGGTTTACAGTCCCTCCGTGAATTATTTAGCCACTTGGGAGGGGAGTACAGTCCCTCCGTGAATTATTTAGCCACTTGGGAGGGGTGTACAATCCCTCCGTGAATTATTTAGCCACTTGCAAGGGGTGTACAGTCCTTCCGTGAATTTTTTAGCCACTTGGGAGGGGTGTACAGTCCCTCCGTGAATTATTTAAATATTCGCGAGGGGTGTACAGTCCCTCCGTGCGTTATTTATCCACTTTGGAGGGGTCTACAATCCTCCCATGAATTATTTATCCATCTTGGAGGGGTTTATAGTCCCTCGGTGAATCATTTAGCCGCTTGGGAGGGTTGTACAGTCCCTCCGTGATTTATTTATCCATTTGGGAGGGGTCTACAATCCCTCCGTGAATTATTTATTCAATTTGAGGGGGTTTACAGTCCCTCCGTGAATTATTTAGCCACTTGGGAGGGGTGTACAGTCCCTCCGTGAGTTATTTAGCCACTTGGGAGGGGTGTACAGTCCCTCCGTGAATTATTTAGCCACTTGCGAGGGGTGTACAATCCCTCCGTGAATCCTTTATCCACTTTGGAGGGGTGTACAGTCCCTCCGCGAATCATTTAGCCACTTGGGAGGGGTGTACACTTCCTCCGTGGAATATTTAGCCACTTGGGAGGGGTGTACAGTCCCTCCATGAATTATTTATCCATCTTGGAGGGGTTTATAGTCCCTCGGTGAATTATTTAGCCACTTGGGAGGGGTGTACAGTCCCTCCGTGAGTTATTTAGCCACTTGGGAGGGGTGTACAGTCCCTCCGTGAATTATTTAGCCACTTGCGAGGGGTGTACAATCCCTCCGTGAATCCTTTATCCACTTTGGAGGGGTGTACAGTCCCTCCGCGAATCATTTAGCCACTTGGGAGGGGTGTACAGTCCTTCCGTGAATTATTTCGCCACTTGGGAGGGGTGTACAGTCCCTCCGTGAATTATTTAGCCACTTGGGAGGGGTGTACAGTCCCTCCGTGAATTTTTTAGCCACTTGGGAGGGGTGTACAATCCCTCCGTGAATTATTTAGCCACTTGGGAGGGGTGTACAATCCCTCCGTGAATTATTTAGCCACTTGGGAGGGGAGTACAGTCCCTCCGTGAATTATTTAGCCACTTGGGAGGGGTGTACAATCCCTCCCTGAATTATTTAGCCACTTGCAAGGGGTGTACAGTCCTTCCGTGAATTTTTTATCCACTTGGGAGTGGTGTACAGTCCCTCCGTGAATTGTTTAGCCACTTGGGAGGGGTGTACAGTCCCTCCGTGAATCATTTAGCCACTTGGGAGGGGTGTACAATCCCTCCGTGAATTATTTAGCCACTGGGGAGGGGTGTACAATCCCTCCGTGAATTATTGAGCCACTTGGGTGGGGTGTACAGTCCCTCTGTGAGTTATTTAGCCACTTGCGAGGGGTGTACAATCCCTCCGTGAATTATTTAGCCACTTGGGAGGGGTTTACAGTCCCTCCGTGAAACATTTAGCCACTTGGGAGGGGTGTTCAATCCCTCCGTGAATTATTCAGCCACTTGGAAGGGGTGTACAGTCCCTCCGTGAATTATTTAGCCACTTGGGAGGGGTGTACAATCCCTCCGTGAATTCTTTAGCCACTTGGGAGGGGTGTACAATCCCTCCGTGAACTATTTAGCCACTCGGCAGGGGTGTTCAATCCCTCCGTGAATTTTTTAGCCACTTGGGAGGGGTGTACAATCCCTCCGTCAATTTTTTAGCCACTTTGGAGGGGTGTACAATCCCTCCCTGAATTGTTTATCCACTTCGGAGGGGTGTACCGTCCCTCCGTGAATCATTTAGCCACTTGGGAGGGGTGTACAATCCCTCCGTCAATTTTTTAGCCACTTGGGAGGGATGTACAGTCCCTTCATGAATTATTTAGCCACTTGGGAGGGGTGTACAATCCCTCCGTGAATTATTTAGCCACCTGCAAGGGGTGTACAGTCCCTCCGTGAAATATTTATCCACTTGGGAGGGGGGTACATCCCCTCCGTGAATTATTTAGCCACTTGGGAGGGGTGTACAGTCCCTCCGTGCATTATTTAGCCACTTGGGACGGGTGTACAGTCCCTCCGTGAATTTTTTAGCCACTTGGGAGGGGTGTACAGTCCCTCCGTGAATTATTTAGCCACTTGGGAGGGATGTACAGTCCCTCCGTGAATTATTTAGCCACTTGGGACGGGTGTACAATCCCTCCGTGAATCATTTAGCCACTTGGGAGGGGTGTACAGTCCCTCCGTGAAACATTTAGCCACTTGGGAGGGGTGTACAATCCCTCCTCGAATTATTTAGCCACTTGGGAGGGGTGTACAGTCCCTCCGTGAATTATTTAGCCACTTGGGAGGGGGCTACATCCCCTCCGTGAATTATTTAGCGACTTGGGTGGGGTGTACAATCCCTCCGTGAATTATTTAGCCACTTGGGAGGGGTGTACAGTCCCTCTGTGGAATATTTATCCCCTGGGGAGGGCTGTACACTTCCTCCGTGAATTATTTACCCACTTGGGAGGGGTGTACATCCCCTCCGTGAATTATTTAGCCACTTGGGTGGGGTGTACAATCCCTCCGTGAATTATTTAGCCACTTGGGAGGGGTGTACAATCCCTCCGTGAATTATTTAGCCACTTGGGAGGGGTGTACATCCCCTCCGTGAATTATTTAGCGACTTGGGTGGGGTGTACAATCCCTCCGTTAATTTTTTAGCCACTTGGGAGGGGTGTACAGTCCCTCCGTGAATTATTTATCCACTTGGGACGGGTGTACAGTCCCTCTGTGAGTTATTTAGCCACTTGCGAGGGGGTACAATCCCTCCGTGAATTTTTTAGCCACTTGGGAGGGGTGTACAGTCCCTCCGTGCGTTATTTAGCCACTTGGGAGGGGTGTACAGTCCCTCCGTGAATTTTTTAGCCACTTGGGAGGGGTGTACAGTCCCTCCGTGAATTATTTAGCCACTTGGGAGGGGTGTACAGTCCCTCCGTGAATTATTTAGCCACCTGGGAGGGGTGTACAATCTCTGTGTGAATCATTTAGCCACTTGGGAGGGGTGTACAGTCCCTCCGTGAATTATTTAGCCACTTGGGAGGGATGTACAATCCCTCCGCGAATTATTTAGCCACTTGGGAGGGGTGTACAGTCCCTCCGTGAGTTATTTAGCCACTTGGGAGGGGTGTACAGTCCCTCCGTGAATTATTTAGCCACTTGGGAGGGGTGTACAATCCCTCCGTGAATTATTTAGCCACTTGGGAGGGGTGTACAGTCCCTCCGTGAAACATTTAGCCACTTGGGAGGGGTGTACAGTCCCTCCGTGAATTATTTAGCCACTTGGGAGGGGTGTACATCCCCTCCGTGAATTATTTAGCCACTTGGGTGGGGTGTACAATCCCTCCGTGAATTATTTAGCCACTTGGGAGGGGTGTACAGTCCCTCTGTGGAATACTTATCCCGTGGGGAGGGCTGTACACTTCCTCCGTGAATTTTTTAGCCACTTGGGAGGGGTGTACAATCCCTCCGTGAATTTTTTAGCCACTTGGGTGGGGTATACAATCCCTCCGTGAATTATTTAGCCACTTGGGAGGGGTGTACATCCCCTCCGTGAATTATTTAGCGACTTGGGTGGGGTGTACAATCCCTCCGTGAATTTTTTAGCCACTTGGGAGGGGTGTACAGTCCCTCCGTGAATTTCTTATCCACTTGGGACGGGTGTACAGTCCCTCTGTGAGTTAATTAGCCACTTGCGAGGGGGTACAATCCCTCCGTGAATTTTTTAGCCACTTGGGAGGGGTGTACAGTCCCTCCGTGCGTTATTTAGCCACTTGGGAGGGGTGTACAGTCCCTCCGTGAATTATTTAGCCACTTGGGAGGGGTGTACAGTCCCTCCGTGAGTTTTTTAGCCACTTGGGAGGGGTGTACAGTCCCTCCGTGAATTATTTAGCCACTTGGGAGGGATGTACAATCCCTCCGCAAATTATTTAGCCACTTGGGAGGGGTGTACAGTCCCTCCGTGAGTTATTTAGCCACTTGGGAGGGGTGTGCAGTCCCTCCGTGAATTATTTAGCCACTTGGGAGGGGTGTACAATCCCTCCGTGAATTATTTAGCCACTTGGGAGGGGTGTACAGTCCCTCCGTGAAACATTTAGCCACTTGGGAGGGGTGTACAGTCCCTCCGTGAAACATTTAGCCACTTGGGAGGGGTGTACAATCCCACCCCGAATTATTCAGCCACTTGGGAGGGGTGTACAGTCCCTCCGTGAATTCTTTAGCCACTTGGGAGGGGTGTACATCCCCTCCGTGAATTCTTTAGCCACTTGGGTGGGGTCTACAATCCCTCCGTGAATTATTTAGCCACTTGGGAGGGGTGTACAGTCCCTCTGTGGAATATTTATCCCGTGGGGAGGGCTGTACACTTCCTCCGTGAATTATTTAGCCACTTGGGAGGGGTGTACATCCCCTCCGTGAATTATTTAGCCACTTGGGTGGGGTGTACAATCCCTCCGTGAATTATTTAGCCACTTGGGAGGGGTGTACAATCCCTCCGTGAATTATTTAGCCACTTGGGAGGGGTGTACATCCCCTCCGTGAATTTTTTAGCGACTTGGGTCGGGTGTACAATCCCTCCGTGAATCGTTTAGCCACTTGGGAGGGGTGTACAGTCCCTCCGTGAATTTTTTATCCACTTGGGACGGGTGTACAGTCCCTCTGTGAGTTATTTAGCCACTTGCGAGGGGGTACAATCCCTCCGTTAATTATTTAGCCACTTGGGAGGGGTGTACAGTCCCTCCGTGCGTTATTTAGCCACTTGGGAGGGGTGTACAGTCCCTCAGTGAATTTTTTAGCCACTTGGGAGGGGTGTACAGTCCCTCCGTGAATTATTTAGCCACTTGGGAGGGGTGTACAGTCCCTCCGTGAATTTTTTAGCCACCTGGGAGGGGTGTACAATCCCTGTGTGAATCATTTAGCCACTTGGGAGGGATGTACAGTCCCTCCGTGAATTATTTAGCCACTTGGGAGGGATGTACAGTCCCTCCGTGAATTATTTAGCCACTTGGGAGGGGTGTACAGTCCCTCCGTGAGTTATTTAGCCACCTGGGAGGGGTGTACAGTCCCTCCGTGAATTATTTAGCCACTTGGTTGGGGTGTACATCCCCTCCGTGAATTATTTAGCCACTTGGGTGGGGTGTACAATCCCTCCGTGAATTATTTAGCCACTTGGGAGGGGTGTACAGTCCCTCCGTGAATTATTTATCCACTTGGGACGGGTGTACAGTCCCTCTGTGAGTTATTTAGCCACTTGCGAGGGGGTACAATCCCTCCGTGAATTATTTAGCCACTTGGGAGGGGTGTACAGTCCCTCCGTGAATTATTTAGCCACTTGGGAGGGGTGTACAGTCCCTCGGTGAATTGTTTAGCCACTTGGGAGGGGTGTACAGTCCCTCCGTGAATATTTTAGCCACTTGGGAGGGGTGTACAATCCCTCTGTGAATCATTTAGCCACTTGGGAGGGGTGTACAGTCCCTCCGTGAATTTTTTAGCCACTTGGGAGGTATGTACAGTCCCTCCGTGAATTATTTAGCCACTAGGGGGGGGTGTACAGTCCCTCCGTGAGTCATTTAGCCACTTACGAGGGGTGTACAATCCCTCCGTGAATTATTTAGCCACTTGGGAGGGGTGTACAGTCCCTCCGTGAAACATTTAGCCACTTGGGAGGGGTGTACAGTCCCTCCGGGAATTATTTAGCCACTTGGGAGGGGTGTACAATCCCTCCCTGAATTATTTGGCCACTAGGGAGGGGTGTATAGTCCCTCCGTGAATTATTTAGCCACTTGGGAGGGGTGTACAGTCCCCCCGTGGAATTTTTATCCCCTGGGGAGGGCTGTACACTTCCTCCGTGAATTATTTAGCCACTTGGGAGGGGTGTACATCCCCTCCGTGAATTATTTAGCCACTTGGGTGGGGTGTGCAATCCCTCCGTGAATTTTTTAGCCACTTGGGAGGGGTGTACAATCCCTCCGTGAATTATTTAGCCACTTGGGAGGGATGTACAGTCCCTCCGTGAATTATTTAGCCACTTGGGAGGGGTGTACAGTCCCTCCGTGAGTTATTTAGCCACTTGCGAGGGGTGTACAATCCCTCCGTGAATTATTTAGCCACTTGGGAGGGGTGTACAGTCCCTCCGTGAGTTCTTTAGCCACTTGGGACGGGTGTACAATCCCTCTATGAATTATTTAGCCACTTGGGAGGGGTGTACAGTCCCTCCGTGAAACATTTAGCCACTTGGGAGGGGTGTACAGTCCCTCCGTGAATTATTTAAACACTTGAGAGGGGTGTACAATCCCTCCGTGAATTGTTTAGCCACTTGGGAGGGGTGTACATCCCCTCCGTGAATCATTTAGCCACTTGGGTGGGGTGTACAATCCCTCCGTGAATTTTTTATCCACTTGGGACGGGCGTACAGTCCCTCTGTGAGTTATTTAGCCACTTGCGAGGGGGTACAATCCCTCCGTGAATTATTTAGCCACTTGGGAGGGGTGTACAATCCCTCTGCGGATTATTTAGCCACTTGGGAGGGGTGTACAGTCCCTCCGTGCGTTATTTAGCCACTTGGGAGGGGTGTACAGTCCCTCCGTGTATTATTTAGCGACTTGGGAGGGGTGTATAGTCCCTCCGTGAATTATTTAGCCACTTGGGAGGGGTGTACATCCCCTCCGTGAATTATTTAGCCACTTGGGTGGGGTGTACAATCCCTCCGTGAATTATTTAGCCACTTGGGAGGGGTGTACAGTCCCTCCGTGAATTATTTATCCACTTGGGACGGGTGTACAGTCCCTCTGTGAGTGATTGAGCCACTTGCGAGGGGGTACAATCCCTCCGTGAATTATTTAGCCACTTGGGAGGGGTGTACAGTCCCTCCGTGCGTTATTTAGCCACTTGGGAGGCGTGTACAGTCCGTCCGCGAATTATTTAGCCACTTGGGAGGGGTGTACAGTCCCTCCATGAAATATTTAGCCACTTGGGAGGGGTGTACAGTCCCTCCGTGAATTATTTAGCCACCTGGGAGGGGTGTACAATCCCTCTGTGAATCATTTAGCCACTTGGGAGGGGTGTACAATGCCTCCGTGAATTATTTAGCCACTAGGGAGGGATGTATAGTCCCTCCGTGAATTATTTAGCCACTTGGGAGGGGTGTACAGTCCCTCCGTGAAACATTTAGCCACTTGGGAGGGGTGTACAGTCCCTCCGTGAATTATTTAGCCACTTGGGAGGGGTGTACAATCCCTCCGTGAATTATTTAGCCACTTGGGAGGGGAGTATAGTCCCTTCGTGAATTATTTAGCCACTTGGGAGGGGTGTACAGTCCCTCCATGGAATATTTATCCCCTGGGGAGGGCTGTACACTTCCTCCGTGAATTATTTAGCCACTTGGGAGGGGTGTACATCCCCTCCGTGAATTATTTAGCCACTTGGGTGGGGTGTACAATCCCTCCGTGAATTATTTAGCCACTTGGGAGGGGTATACAATCCGTCCGTGAATTATTTATCCACTGGGGAGGGGTGTACAATCCCTCCGTGAATTATTTAGCCACTTGGGAGGGGTGTACAGTCCCTCTGTGAATTATTTAGCCACTTGGGAGGGCTGTACAATCCCTCCGTGAATTCTTTAGCCACTTGGGAGGGGTGTTCAATCCCTCCGTGGATTATTTAGCCACTTCGGAGGGGTGTACGATCCCTCCGTCAATTATTTAGCCACTTCGGAGGGGTGCACAATCCCTCCGTGAATTATTTATCCAATTGGGAGGTGTGTACCGTCCCTCCGTGAATTATTTAGCCACTTGGGAGGGGTGTACAATCCCTCTGTGAATTACTTAGCCACTTGGGAGGGGTGTACAGCCCCTCCATGAATTATTTAGCCACTTGGGAGGGGTGTACAATCCCTCCGTGAATTATGTAGCCACCTGGGAGGGGTGTAAAATCCCTCTGTGAATGATTTTGCCACTTGGGAGGGGTGTACAATCCCTCCGTGAATTTTTTAGCCACTCGCAAGGGGTGTACAGTCCCGCCGTGAAATATTTAGCCACTTGGGAGGGGTGTACAGTCCCTCCGTGAATTATTTATCCACTTGGGACGGGTGTACACTTCCTCTGTGAGTTATTTAGCCACTTGCGAGGGGTGTACAATCCCTCCGTGAATTATTTAGCCACTTGGGAGGGGTGTACAGTCCCTCCGTGTGTTATTTAGCCACTTGGGAGGGGTGTACAGTCCCTCTATGAATTATTTAGCCACTTGGGAGGGGTGTACAGTCCCTCCGTGAATTATTTAGCCACTTGGGAGGGGTGTGCAATCCCTCCGTGAACTATTTAGCCACTTGGGAGGGGTGTACAGTCCCCCCGTGAATTATTTAGCCACATGGGAGGGGTGTACAATCCCTCCGTGAATCATTTAGCCACTTGGGAGCGGTGTACAGTCCCTCCGTGAAACATTTAGCCACTTGGGAGGGGTGCACACTCCCTCCGTGAATTATTTAGCAACTTGGGAGGGGTGTACAATCCCTACGTGAATTATTTGGCAACTTGGGAGGGGTGTACAGTCCCTCTGTGGAATCTTTATCCCCTGGGGAGGGCTTTACACTTCCTCCGTGATTTATTTAGCCACTTGGGAGGGGTGTATAGTCCGTCCGTGAATTATTTAGCCACTTGGGAGGGGTGTACAATCCCTCCGTGAATTATTTAGCCACTTGCGAGGGGTGTACATCCCCTCCGTGAATGATTTAGCCACTTGGGTGGGGTGTACAATCCCTCTGTGAATTATTTGGCCACTGGGGAGGGGTGTACAGTCCCTCCGTGAATTATTTAGCCACTTGGGAGGGGTGTACAATCCCTCTATAAATTTTTTAGCCACTTGGAAGGGGTGTACAGTCCCTCCGTGAAATATTTAGCCACTTGGGAGGGGTGTACAATCCGTCCGTGAATTATTTATTCACTGGGGAGGGGTGTACAGTCCCTCCGTGAATTATTTAGCCACTTGGGAGGGGTGTATAGTCCCTCCGTGAATTTTTTAGCCACTTGGGAGGGGTGTACAGTCCCTCCGTGAATTATTTAGCCACTTGGGAAGGGTGTGCAGTCCCTCTGTGAATTATTTAGCCACTTGGGAGGGGTGTACAGTCCCTCTTTGAATTATTTAGCCACTTGGGAGGGGTGTACAGTCCCTCCGTGAATTTTTTAGCCACTTGGGACGGGTGTACAATCCCTCCGTGAATTATTTAGCCACTTGGGAGGGGTGTACAGTCCCTCCGTGAATTATTTATCCACTTGGGACGGGTGTACAGTCCCTCTGTGAGTGATTGAGCCACTTGCGAGGGGGTACAATCCCTCCGTGAATTATTTAGCCACTTGGGAGGGGTGTACAGTCCCTCCGTGCGTTATTTAGCCACTTGGGAGGCGTGTACAGTCCCTCCGCGAATTATTTAGCCACTTGGGAGGGGTGTACAGTCCCTCCATGAATTATTTAGCCACTTGGGAGGGGTGTACAGTCCCTCCGTGAATTTTTTAGCCACTTGGGAGGGGTGTACAATCCCTCTGTGAATCATTTAGCTACTTGGGAGGGGTGTACAATGCCTCCGTGAATTATTTAGCCACTAGGGAGGGATGTATAGTCCCTCCGTGAATTATTTAGCCACTTGGGGGGGGTGTACAGTCCCTCCGTGAAACATTCAGCCACTTGGGAGGGGTGTACAGTCCCTCCGTGAATTATTTAGCCACTTGGGAGGGGTGTACAATCCCTCCGTGAATTATTTAGCCACTTGGGAGGGGTGTATAGTCCCTTCGTGAATTATTTAGCCACTTGGGAGGGGTGTACAGTCCCTCCATGGAATATTTATCCCCTGGGGAGGGCTGTACACTTCCTCCGTGAATTATTTAGCCACTTGGGAGGGGTCTACATCCCCTCCGTGAATTTTTTAGCCACTTGGATGGGGTGTGCAATCCCTCCGTGAATTCTTTAGCCACTTAGGAGGGGTGTACAATCCCTCCGTGAATTATTTAGCCACTTGCGAGGGGTGTACATCCCCTCCGTAAATTTTTTAGCCACTTGGGTGGGGTGTACAATCCCTCCGTGAATTATTTAGCCACTTGGGAGGGGTATACAATTTGTCCGTGAATTATTTATCCACTGGGGAGGGGTGTACAATCCCTCCGTGAATTATTTAGCCACTTGGGAGGGGTGTACAGTCCCTCCGTGAATTATTTAGCCACTTGGGAGGGGTGTACAATGCCTCCGTGAATTATTTAGCCACTTGGGAGGGCTGTACAACCCCTCCGTGAATTTTTTAGCCACTTGGGAGGGGTGTTCAATCCCTCCGTGGATTATTTAGCCACTTCGGAGGGGTGTACGATCCCTCCGTCAATTATTTAGCCACTTCGGAGGGGTGCACAATCCCTCCGTGAATTATTTATCCAATTGGGAGGTGTGTACCGTCCCTCCGTGAATTATTTAGCCACTTGGGAGGGGTGTACAATCCCTCTGTGAATTACTTAGCCACTTGGGAGGGGTGTACAGCCCCTCCATGAATTATTTAGCCACTTGGGAGGGGTGTACAATCCCTCCGTGAATTATGTAGCCACCTGGGAGGGGTGTAAAATCCCTCTGTGAATGATTTTGCCACTTGGGAGGGGTGTACAATCCCTCCGTGAATTTTTTAGCCACTCGCAAGGGGTGTACAGTCCCTCCGTGAAATATTTAGCCACTTGGGAGGGGTGTACAGTCCCTCCGTGAATTATTTATCCACTTGGGACGGGTGTACACTTCCTCTGTGAGTTATTTAGCCACTTGCGAGGGGTGTACAATCCCTCCGTGAATTATTTAGCCACTTGGGAGGGGTGTACAGTCCCTCCGTGTGTTATTTAGCCACTTGGGAGGGGTGTACAGTCCCTCTATGAATTATTTAGCCACTTGGGAGGGGTGTACAGTCCCTCCGTGAATTATTTAGCCACTTGGGAGGGGTGTGCAATCCCTCCGTGAACTATTTAGCCACTTGGGAGGGGTGTACAGTCCCTCCGTGAATTATTTAGCCACCTGGGAGGGGTGTACAATCCCTCCGTGAATCATTTAGCCACTTGGGAGCGGTGTACAGTCCCTCCGTGAAACATTTAGCCACTTGGGAGGGGTGTACACTCCCTCCGTGAATTATTTAGCCACTTGGGAGGGGTGTACAATCCCTACGTGAATTATTTAGCCACTTGGGAGGGGTGTACAGTCCCTCTGTGGAATCTTTATCCCCTGGGGAGGGCTTTACACTTCCTCCGTGATTTATTTAGCCACTTGGGAGGGGTGTACAGTCCGTCCGTGAATTATTTAGCCACTTGGGAGGGGTGTACAATCCCTCCGTGAATTATTTAGCCACTTGCGAGGGGTGTACATCCCCTCCGTGAATGATTTAGCCACTTGGGTGGGGTGTACAATCCCTCTGTGAATTTTTTGGCCACTGGGGAGGGGTGTACAGTCCCTCCGTGAATTATTTAGCCACTTGGGAGGGGTGTACAATCCCTCTATAAATTTTTTAGCCACTTGGAAGGGGTGTACAGTCCCTCCGTGAAATATTTAGCCACTTGGGAGGGGTGTACAATCCGTCCGTGAATTATTTATCCACTGGGGAGGGGTGTACAGTCCCTCCGTGAATTATTTAGCCACTTGCGAGGGGAGTACAATCCCTCCGTGAATTATTTAGCCACTTGGGAGGGGTGTACAGTCCCTCCGTGAATGATTTAGCCACTTGGGAGGGGTGTACAGTCCCTCTGTGGAATCTTTATCCCCTGGGGAGGGCTTTACACTTCCTCCGTGATTTATTTAGCCACTTGGGAGGGGTGTACAGTCCGTCCGTGAATTATTTAGCCACTTGGGAGGGGTGTACAATCCCTCCGTGAATTATTTAGCCACTTGCGAGGGGTGTACATCCCCTCCGTGAATGATTTAGCCACTTGGGTGGGGTGTACAATCCCTCTGTGAATTTTTTGGCCACTGGGGAGGGGTGTACAGTCCCTCCGTGAATTATTTAGCCACTTGGGAGGGGTGTACAATCCCTCTATAAATTTTTTAGCCACTTGGAAGGGGTGTACAGTCCCTCCGTGAAATATTTAGCCACTTGGGAGGGGTGTACAATCCGTCCGTGAATTATTTATCCACTGGGGAGGGGTGTACAGTCCCTCCGTGAATTATTTAGCCACTTGCGAGGGGAGTACAATCCCTCCGTGAATTATTTAGCCACTTGGGAGGGGAGTACAATCCCTCCGTGAATTATTTAGCCAGTGGGGAGGGGTGTACAGTCCCTCCGTGAATTATTTAGCCACTTGGGAGGGGTGTACAATCCCTCTATAAATTTTTTAGCCACTTGGAAGGGGTGTACAGTCCCTCCGTGAATTATTTAGCCACTTGGGAGGGGTGTACAGTCCCTCCGTGAATTATTTAGCCACTTGGGAGGGGTGTACAGTCCCTCTTTGAATTTTTTAGCCACTTGGGAGGGGTGTACAGTCCCTCCGTGAATTATTTAGCCACTTGGGACGGGTGTACAATCCCTCCGTGAATTATTTAGCCACTTGGGAGGGGTGTACAGTCCCTCCGTGAATTATTTAGCCACTTGGGAGGGGTGTACAGTCCCTCCGTGAATTATTTAGCCACTTGGGAAGGGTGTACAGTCCCTCTGTGAATTATTTAGCCACTTGGGAGGGGTGTACAGTCCCTCTTTGAATTATTTAGCCACTTGGGAGGGGTGTACAGTCCCTCCGTGAATCATTTAGCCACTTGGGAGGGGTGTGCAATCCCTCCGTGAATTATTTAGCCACTTGGGAGGGGTGTACAATCCCTCTGTGAATTATTTAGCCACTTGAGAGGGGTGTGCAGTCCCTCCGTGAATTATTTATTCACTTGGGAGGGGTGTACATCCCCTCCGTGAATTATTTAGCCACTTGGGTGGGGTGTACAGTCCCTCCATGAATTATTTTGCCACTTGGGAGGGGTGTATAGTCCCTCCGTGAATTTTTTAGCCACTTGCGAGGGGTGTACACTCCCTCTGTGAATTATTTAGCCACTTGGGAGGGGTGTACAGTCCCTCCGTTAAATATTTAGCCACTTGGGAGGGGTGTACAATCCCTCCGTGAATTACTTAGCCACTTGGGAGGGGTGTACAATCCCTCCGTGAATTATTTATCCACTGGGGAGGGGTGTACAGTCCCTCCGTGAATTATTCAGCAACTTGCGAGGGGTGTACAATCCCTCCATGAATTATTTAGCCACTGGGGAGGGGTGTACAATCCCTGCGTGAATTATTTAGCCACTTGGGAGGCCTGTACAGTCCCTCCGTGCATTATTTAGCCACTTGGGAGGGGTGTACAATCCCTCCGTCAATTATTTAGCCACTTGGGAGGGGTGTACAGTCCCTCCGTGAATTGTTTAGCCACTTGGGAGGGGTGTATAGTCCCTCCGTGAATTATTTAGCCACTTGGGAGGGGTGTACGGTCCCTTAGTGAATTATTTAGCCACTTGGGAGGGGTGTACAGTCCCTCTGTGAATTATTTAGCCACTTGGGAGGGGTGTACAATCCCTCCGTGAGTTATTTAGCCACTAGGGAGGGGCGTGCAATCCCTCCGTGAATTGTTTAGCCACTTGGGATGGGTTTACAGTCCCTCCGTGAATTATTTAGCCACTCGGGAGGGGTGTACAGTCCCTACGTGAACTATTTAGCCACTTGGGAGCGTGTGTACACTTCCTCGGTGGAATATTTATCCACTGGGGAGGGTTGTACACTCCCTCCGTGGAATATTTATCCACCGGGGAGGGGGTTGTACACTCCCTCCGTGGAATATTTATCCACTGGAAGGGGGTGTACCACCTCAGTGGAATAATTATCTAGCCCCGGGGTGTACACCACCTGAGTGGAATATTTATCCAGAGGGGGGGCGTACACCACCTCAGTGGAATTTTTATCCAGAGGGGGGGGGGTACACCACCTCAGTGGAATGTTTATCTGGAAGGGGGCTGCACACCAGCTCAGTGGAATATTTATCCACATGGGGGGGGGGTGCACCACCTCAGTGGAATATTTATCCACATGGAGGGGGGGTACACCACCTCAGTGGAATATTTATCCAGAGGGGGGGGTACACCACCTCAGTGGAACATTTATCCACAGGGCGGGGCGTACACCACCTCAGTGGAATATTTATCCAGAGGGGGGGGGTACACCACCTCAGTGGAATGTTTATCCAAAAGGGGGCTGCACAGCAACTCAGTGGAATATTTATCCACATGGGGGGGGTGCCCCACCTCAGTGGAATATTTGTCCACAGGGGGGGGGGGGGCTACACCACCTCAGTGGAATATTTATCCAGAGGGGGGGTTAGTACACCAGCTCATTGGAATATTTATGCAGAAGGGGGGTGCACAGCAACTCAGTGGAATATTTATCCACATGGGGGGGGGGGCACACCACCTCGTCGGAATATTTATCCAGAGGAGGGGGGTACACCACCTCAGTGGAATATTTCTCCAGAGGGGGGGGGGTACACCACCTCAGTGGAATATTTTTCGCGGCCTCCCATTTTCCCCAAGGCTCCATTTTTCCACCCTTTTTTTTTCTTTTTGGGGGGCTGTTCCCCTGTGTTGCATGGTCTCCCATTCTTCCCAACTTTCAATTTTCATGATGGTTTCTTTTCTGGTGAGTGGCTATGTTGGGGGGGGGGGGGAGTGCCAGACTTTTCCTTGTCCCTTTGTCAGAGGAAGGAAGGAAGGGAGGGGTCGGGTACCACACTTTTATCACACTTTTGCTGAGATGTGTTCCATTTTATGTCCTTGACACGAGATGCCAAATGAGACTTCAGACTTCAGACTTTATACACATAGCTAGCATGCCTGGATCCCTCCCCGGATGTGATTCACATCGACTTGCGCAGCCCCACCCGCAACTCCTATCTTGGGGTGAAGGCCTGGTCCACAACTTTGTGGAGGGAACTCGGCCGCCAACTCCCCTCCCTTAAATTTTTGCATCTGACCCCTCAACCCGCCACCATTAACCAACTCCTCAATTCCATGTGCACTAACCCGGTGTGGAAGCCTAAGGACGCCCACATCTAGGTGTACCCCACCACTAACCTTGTGTATACCCCCCCCAATTGCGACATGGTGGGCCTCCACAATCTTGCTGCAGGTGCAGCATCTGACCACTCCTTTTTCCCCTTCTCCTGGCACCGTGTTAGCCCATGGTGGTGGGAGGATTTGGGCATCGCCCTTTTCCATCCCACCATCCCCCCACACGTGCACATCCCCGACATCACCCACCCCACCTTCTACAGTACAAGTTCTTTGCAATGGTACCGTGGTGCCTCCTGCGCCCCCCCCTTCATTTCGAGTGAACCCCCCCTCGGCACCAAACACCTTCACGACCCCCCTCACGGGGTGATGGACAAGCCCGACCCCGCCCCGGACAGGGTTGGCCCCTCCCAGCCGCCCCTCACCTTTGTTGATGGAAACGGCTGAATTGTGCTTTGGGGGCTTGTGGAAGCACGGGATTGCGAGGTGGGCTGGAACAAGGTGATGAAGGCGTGGGGCAGCGGCGACCAAAAAGTCGTCGCACAAAATTTTGAGCTGCTTTTCAACGCCGGGCGGAGTGAAGATCAGGCAAGGGATCCTGATCTCCCCCGGCGTTGGTGAAGCAAAAGCTCCCTTGGGTCGGGGGTCCGGGGGCCTCTCTTCAAGAAGTTCCATCCCCCCCTCACCGAAAGTGTCCCTCAGGTGGGGGACCTCCACGCAGTGACGCCGGGGAGCGTCATCGTGGCGAGTGTGGGGAATGGGGCCCACCTTCCCCACACCAACGTCTCCACCCACCTCGACTTGCTCGCCCACGACAGCATGGACATCTCGGGGTGTCACCCGAGTAGCTTCCTCCGATTGTGAGAGGACTACCAGGGGGCGGTGCAGGCGGGGACGGCCCTGGGGGAGGCGGGGGAGGCGCGCTGGGACACCACTCAGCTGCACAGGGGGGACATTCCGTGATGGTGGCTACCAGCCGCCACCATGGGTTGCTTGCCGTCCCCGACTCCAAGGATGAGCTGCAGGGGGCTTTTTTTAACTTGTGGACCCCCGACTCCCGGCACCGCCACTACCGGCCCAACACCACGCACCCCGACCCCACACCACCACAGAAGGCCCTGGCCGTTGCTGGGGATTTGTGCAGCTTGGATTTCCCCATCATGGAACAGGTGTTGTGGCTGGGGAAGGGGGTGGTTGGGAGGGTGGGGTTGTGGGATGGGTTTGCTGCGCAGGCCCTCTTCGCCGACGCTCCCGAGGCGGTCCCGGTCGCCCCCCCCACCTGCCCCTTCCACCCCGGCTTCCTCTCCCGCTCCGCCTCGAGCTCTGATCTCGACGTCATGGAGATGGCCGAGCAGAGCATGCTCTTCTTCGTGGGGAGCGTGCACCCGATCGAGATTTGCAAGGGGGACAACGTCGATGTGTAGTCGGAGATCCACTTCGCCATGCGGGCTGTTGCTCCCCCTATGCGGCCGACCACGCTGTGGCATCTGCTGAACACAGCCACAGCGTGGCGGTCGCTCAGATGTACGAAGGCTAGGGCATGGTCAATTACATGTCCATGTGATTGCAAGGTGTGCTTGCTTGAGTGTTTGCCTTCTTTCTTGCCAAATTGGACGAACTTCACGTGAAATTCGTATAAAATTCGTACAAATTTGGTACGAATTTCGTACCAATTTCACGTGAATGCCTCATTGTGAATACAACAGCTCACATGAAATTCGCACGGAATTCGAACGAATTTCGTACAAATTTCGTACGAATTTGTGTGAATTTTGTCCAATTTGTTCGTTTTATTGTTGCATTGCTCCATCTTTGCTCCCCTTTTCGCCCATGGTGCCTTTCAGACTTCTCCCTGCGTGTAGGTCCTGTTCCACACGTGGTCGCGAGACATTCGGCACCGATTCACGCTCCGGCCCCGCGTGCAGGCGCCCGAGCAAGAGGGCAAGGCGGCCCTGGCACCGGTGGACGGGCCCCCAGCGATGCCGGCAGTGAGCGCACTGAGGGCTTGCGGCGCTCTGGACGCACTTCAGGAGGCCACAGTGAGGCCAGCTCCGGTGCGGGGCATGCCGTGCGGGAGGTGGTCGTCCCCATGCCGTCCCGCGAGGACCTGGCCACCGCCCACCTCGACCGCCCCGGTCCGGGTCACCCTCGCCGCCAGGCAGCCACATCCGGTCCGGATGCAGACGGTGGCGCCCGGGCCCGACGGGCGGCAGCGGCATCACTCTGCCGTGTTGGACCTAGCCTTGGAGGCCCGTGGGGTGTAGGGCGTCCTCCGCATCTCCTTCCCCTGCCCCATTGTGGTCATGGGCGGTTCCAAACTGTCCGAGGGGTAGTAGCCGGTGGGCATGTTTGCCTACCGGCTTGTGAGCGGGCACTGGCGGGTGCAGATAGGGGTGGAGCGGACCGGGGAGGAGGGGACGGTGACCACGGCTGGGGTCCTTGGGCTAAATGTGATCAGGGTGTGGCAGCAGCGGAAGGCGGAGTGGGTGGACGTGGCATCGCTTGCCATGCGCGTCCATGTGGGGAGGCAACGCAAGGGCGGGGTTGACGTCATTGACGTTGAGGGGGAGGAGGATGCCCCCCTCACCCCCTCGGCCTGGAAGCGGAAAGCCCCCCCCCCTCCCCGCAAGGGGACACCGATGCCCCCTCCCAGACAGCCCTGCGTACGGCCACCCCGGCGGAGCGGGCGGAGCCAGCGGAGCCGGCGGCAAGGCGGGGGCAGAGGGGGGCGGTGGGGGAGTGGGTGGAGCAGCAGCATCAGGTGCAGCGGGCGGGGGCGTGGGAGGTGCGCGACGAGCGCGGAGGCCGCCAGCCGCGACCTCGAGGCCCGCCTATCCAGGGCCAATGACGACACGCGGGCCGCCGAGACGCGGTTGGCGGAGGTCACCAAGGAGAGGGACCGCCTGGTCACCAAGGTGAAAAGCCTGAAGCGCGACCTGGGGACGGCGCGCAAGGCCGCGGGGGCCTTGGCAAAACCACCGCCACAGACAGGGGAGGGGGCTTAGGGTGCCAAGGGCCCCCCGGTGGAGAGTTTGCGGGGGGGGGGGGGGGGCAATGCCGCCGGTGTCCGGTACCTTCTGGCCGGCGCGCAGGCTTGGCATGCCCAGGCTGAGGCACGCGCCGACCAGATGTCGGCCGCGTCGACCGGTCTCCGGATGGCCATGCCTGGCGAGTGGCCAGTGGGTCGAGGTGGACACCGTGGCGCCCAACATGGCCAGGGTCAGTGCCGCCCACGAGGACGTGCGCTGGCAGTACCCCCCCCCCCCCCACCGCTTCGCGTCAGGAGCCATGGACGCCTCCTTTAGTGAGGCGGTGGTGGAGCAGAGCTCCCAGGGCTCCGCTAGCTGGAGCTCTGCTCCAAGGGGGGGGGGGGGGTAGCTCACCCTTTAACTTCGCGACCACCTGTCCCTTCTAACCTGCACGGATGTTATTTGTACATTTTTATATATGAATATATGTACAAATACATTGCCCCCCCCCCCCTCCCCCCATGCATGGGCAATTTGACCGACCTGTGTGGTACTCCCCCCCCACTTTGCGAAATTTTCTTCAGCACTGTTTGTATTTTAGTTGGGGTATCCCGTGGCCGTTGATCTATTACACTGCTGAGGGTGTCAGCCGAAATGATGAACATTGGACTGGTTGTGTGGTAACCACTGAGCTCCATCCTATACTTGCTTTGTGAGGGCCAACGAGGGTAAAAGGATCAGTGCAATGTTTTTTTTTTTTGAAAAAATGCGCTTAGATTCATGTGAAATAGGTACGAAATTCGTACGAATTTCGTGCGAATTTCACAGAAGCCTCAGTATTCACACACATTCATTCATGTGAAATTCGCACGAAATTCGTACGAATCTCGTACGAACTTCACTAGATTCTCACCAAATTTAGTAACCTAGGGCATGGGGATGGTAGAAACCTGCGATAAAAATGTACCCAATTCCACGGGCTTTGTACCAAACACCCGCCGCGGCCCAGGGAGCCATTCCATTTGGTAGCAGATTGTACACGACGGAGGCGCCTACAAAAGCTTCAGCAAGTTGTTACCAAGGAGCTTGCAGCGCCCTACACCGTCAAGTACCTGCCGGACACCAGGCAAATAGTGCTTACCCCGGAAACAAAAGTTGTAGTGGCCGTCCCGCCTCAGCCCACCATGGAGGAGAGGTTGATTATGGCCGTTTGGCGGATCCGGTCGTTGCAGCTCTCTAGGACGGAGTCGCGGTCCCTAGTGGGGAGCATGACATACGGTGTGGTATGGGACCAGGTGTACGGCATGCTTCGGCAGCTAGCGTTACCGGAGTCCCGGGCATTCACTGCCTATAAGGGAGACGACACGACAATCCATGGTGCGGCCTGCTACCTACCCGACCGCATCGGCCACCTGTACAAGTGTCGACCACTACCACCCTTTGACATCATGCAGCCCGGGGACCGACGGCTGCATTGGTTGCCTATTGCGGTGGATGGTACATCGAGGCATGAGGCCTCGTACGTCCATTGCACGCTTGGTGGCACCGCCAGCCCCAACCAACTATCTCGTTGGTGGCTAGTGGGGGGCGGTGAAAAGTGGGAGACCCTCTAGGCCTCTAGCCCCTCTAGACCCTCTAGCCCTCGCCACCTCCCCAAAAATCAATTTTGATGACGAGTTGCGCAAGGCCGCAACCGTAAGTTTTAAAGATGCGGAAGGGAACGATAGGCAATCCCTTTTTTTCTGTGTGCAGATGGGAAAGCACCGGTGCTCATGGCGGGCTGCCAAAACTGGAAGGGAGAATCCTCTGGTGCCACCGTGTGTTGGGTTTGCATGCGCAACCGTGTTGGTTGCCTTGCTACCTTTGGCACAGCAAGTACGATAGACGGCAACTGGGAAGGGACTGTTGCCATAGGTGCTATATATAGGACCATTACGAGTGATAGGCGAGTGCCTGATTATGGCCTCCATGGGGTCCTTCGTGTCCTGTTGCGTGGCATCAACGGGAACGGGGACCTAGTTGTACAATTGACAAGGAAAGCACCGGCCACTGTGGCACGCACCATGCTGTAATCGGTTCTAGATGAAGCACGGCTGGCAGCACAAACTTGCACCCATGCCTCATTAAACCATGACAAGGCAGAAAGCAAGGGAAAGGTAAGGATGGAATGTGTTGCTGCCATCCATTTCATGTGGAACAGGGGTTGGGAGAAGATAATAGATGCTTGCCCACAACATCCTACTGTGAGGTAGCATCAAGTAGGAGGAAAAAGTTGGGAGTCGGTGTGCAGAACATGGTGGGAGAAATTTGCAAGCATGTGTGTATACGCTTGGCGTTCCGCATGGTTCTCCGGGGCTGACTTGGGGCGGCTCCGGGACCATAGCATAGCCATGGGCACCGCCCACAATGAGCTCTAGTGGGGCACACTCCTGTTGACGCATCTCCGGATCAACCACATGTATTATTTTGCAAAGAAGTGGAGAATCTTGTCAAAGTTCTCCTGCTTTGCCATGGAGGGAAGTCACCGGAGGCTGAAGCACATGTTGCGCAGCAGCGGGGGCTAAGCCTCCTCCGGGGGAGACTAGGGGTGCAAGTCGATGCGGACAACCACACCATTGATGATAGCCTTTGGTCGCATGGGTGGGATGCAACCAAAAGGGCACAACATGCGCCAGGGCCCATAAGTGTACCAACGTATGCAGGCCGTACAAGAAGAACGCTTCTAACCGACATGCAGCACTCTCAGACTCTACAGCGGCGGTTCCAGTGTCGCAAGAAACGGACATGAGATCACGACACAAACCTAGACCATTGTTGCCTATAGCCAGGGTGCATGTAGGTGTGCACTGGAGAGCCTACTAGGGGTGTTAGGACAAATTAGGGGGTGCACAGCGGTCACATTTGTGTAAAATCAAGTGAATTCACGTGAAATTCGCACGAGTTTCGTGCGAATTTCGTACAAATTCGCGTGAAGTCACGCCTATGAATCGCTAGAGGGTTGTCTGGTTTTGGCACCTCTCGTTTGGGGCGCGGTTTGGGCATGGTGGATGCTTGTGGGCTGGGACCTTCATTGGACGATGCGTAATGAAGCCGGGGCAAGAATTTTACCCCCTTAAATCCCTGAGAGGGAACCAAAAATATGGCGTTTCCCCCCGAAAACCTCAAAATTTGGGTCGATTCACGTGAATATTTGCGCCAAAATCAAACGGCCACTTATCCCCCGTTCACGAAGGGTACAAAGTGGGTCAAAGCACTTAAAGTGCTGCCCCACCTTGCCCTTTTGCCTGTTTGGGGTGTGTCGAAGAACTGTCGACGGACGGCCACGAGCAGAACCATCCCATGGATTGGAAAAAGCAACCAAAACGTCAGTGGCGTCCACACAGATGGAGGCTATGAGCCCATCCAAGGGTTCCCACCAGCCCCGAAAACCCAAGTCTGATAAGGCAGCCTCAGACACTAAATGTGACTGCGGAGAGGCCATAGCAAGGCCCTGAACTCGCATGGTGGCTGCGGGTCGGAGGGCCACTAAAAAATCAGATGTCTCCGCAACGGACACAGAGATGAGCGTATGTACAGTCGGGGGTGACAAATCATCCTACTCATGCAGTGGGGCATCAATAATCTGCTGCCAACGGGTAGTGGCTGCACTGCGATGCCTGTCTGAGAGCACGCAATGTTCTTTCTAGATGGTCCAAATCTCGGCGGCCTGTGCTGAAATGAACCCCCCAACGGGGACCACCTTCCCTCCTTGGGCCAGGATCACCCCCCCTGCAGTGAACAGGACATTATTGTCCAGGTCAAAGTCTACAAAGCGCGACACACAGTCCTCTTGTACAACAGTAAACCCAGGCGTAGTGGAGCAACCAATGCGATCTAGGTGGTTGGATTCTTTAGAAACCGAAAACCACAGATTGGTGGCACGGTGTTTTGCGCGTATAGTGTTCAATGCCCATTCTACGGCCGATTTGACGTCAGTGGCGGGAATTCCCCAAAACATGTGTGCCATATTTTCTTCCTTGAATTCTGTTCTATGAGGTAGAGCCCCAATGCAGGCTGCAACCCGCAGCTGATCCCTAACTCCTTGCATTTTTGGGAAGCCTAGTCCAATCCCCTGATCCATCAAGAAACTAACCAACATCTGGATGCAACGACTCATCAGTTGCGACCAGGCTTGCAGTGGATGACCCGTGAACGACACAATGTCGCGCCAACGTCCGCCGTCCACTACGAATTCATCCGCCTTCCATTGGAGTAGTTTAAAAACACAGGGCTCCATAGGGCCAATGTATTGGAGGAAACTATTGTCGTCTTTGGTGCTGAGCCTGCAATAAGCCTTGCGACCCGATTTTGAGTGGCAGTGTTGGCTCCCAGTTGACGTCACGAAATGCCGGAGAAGTTCTAAGATCCACGTTGCCTTCCCTCTTTCACAAGAGTTTGTTGTATTGCTGTTCCACACATGCAGGGGTTAATTGCCAACGTCGGGTCACTGATTTGGGGGCAGGGTGGCATCACTACCCTGCAGACTGGTGAAAAAACTTGATGAAAGATTTTTTGTATGATCTGGTGTTGACGAGCACCATCAGCTTTGCCGATATACACCGATGGTTCATCGAGGGTAAGGAGTTCAAAACCAGCCAGCAGTCCAGACCAAAAGTGCAGTGTTGGGTACTTTCCTAGGGCTTACCGGCGTTATTTGTGACAGACGGCAGCCGCTTGACGTGACCCGACAACTCTGGCTATTTAGGGAGGGATAGTGTGGGGGCCTCTAGGAGGGATAGGGGGCCTGGCAGTTGACCGCCACCCTAGAGGAATTTTTTTGAAGCTCCCAAGAGAAGTGTAGAGGCAGGGCATATAGCACATAGAGCCAAGTATGAACCTAAGTGGAAATGATAGAAGCAAGCTTTTGTCGTAGCATCACGAAATTGATGGGGACGAATAGGGAAGGCGAAATACAGCACAAAGTTTTGTGCATGTTTATGGAATGTCATGTCAAGTGCTTTCCTTGCACGGTGTGCACCCCATTTGCGGCCCTACCATGCTCAATTGATTTTGGTTGAGCAGTTGGTTCCTGTTGTGCTTTGATGAAGTAGTTGTGTGAGAGGCATACATTTTTCCAAACATTTTTTACACACATGGCATGTCTAGAGGAACATTCTTTAGTGCTCTCCATTGAAGATTTGCGAACTACAGGGTTGAGGGTTATGATGGTAACTACAAAAATCTCCAATATGATCACTATGGCGGGGCATACACAAAGACGTTGACACACAACGCGGTTTATGGCCACCATAGGAGTCTTGTTATTTTTAGGGACCACATGCAAGGCGGTACACACCAAACGCGGTGCACACACAAGGCACAACAAACCAAAGGCGGCCTGTGGCCACCGCAGGAGTCATGTTATTTAAGGGGCCACAGGCAAGGCGGTACATAGGGAAGGCGGTGCACACACAAGGCGGAACACACAAAAGGCGGCTTCTGGCCACCACAGGAGTATTGTTATGTAAGGGGCCATATGCAAGGCGGTACACACATAAGGCGGTACACACAAAAGGCGGTCTGTGGCCACCGTAGGAGTCATAAATTTTAAGGCGCCACAGGCAAGGCGGTACACGCAGAAGGCGGTGCACACAAAAGGCGGTCTGTGGCCACCGCAGGAGTCATGTTATTTAAGGGGGGTGCGGGGGCTGGCCCCCGCGTCGAGGGAAGTGAGTCGTCTGTCGAGCGAAGCGAGCCGAAGGTAGGGGGGGGAGGTAGGGGGGGGGGGTTTGGGGGGGAGGTAGGGGGGGGTAGGGGGGGGGAGGTAGGGGGGGGTAGGGGGGGAGGTAGGGGGGGGTGTAGGGGGGTGTAGGGGGGGTTTAGGGGGGAGGTAGGGGGGGGGTAGGTAGGGGGGGAAGTCGGGGGAGGAGGTACGGAGGGGGACTTCGTGCATATTATTGTGGTCCAGCAAAAGCGTGGCACTGTTTTGATGATGGATGGAACGTTGATCCATCGTGGAGCTGGCGGGCCGGGGAGAACGACTTTTTTTCCGTTTGTGCCGGAAAAATTTTCCACACCCCCAAATGTGGTGGAACCGAAGACTGTCCCCGACTTGATGTTCATTGTGCCGGAGGTACCTCAGGTGGGAGAGGCGGAGGAGGACCCCCTGGCAACCTCTTCGGATAGTGATTTGGAGCCCCCTGTACCACCTGCCCCACGGTTGAGTTGGTCGGCGCGCCTGAAAACGCCCCCCGGGGATGGAGTCTCCTAGATGGGTGACGTGTGGGTCATTGGGACTCGGGTTGGGACCCCTGCCATTAGCGTGTGCCCATTCACGATGGAGGGGCTGGGGCCAGAGGAGGAGAATGCCGAGCAGTGCTCGATGGCCTAGTACCATCGGTGGTGGATCCCCCCCCCCATGGCGGACACCATCGTACGGGTCCCCGTCGTCCCCGGCTGCATCTACTTTGGGATCTGTCCCAGCAGCCTTGTCCTCATGCGCGCAGCCAGCGACGGTGAGATGCAGTGGGCTTCAATGGCGATGCACTATACCGCCTCCCCGCCAAGCATGCAAGCCGAGTCGGATGGCAAGGTCAAATAGGACAACAATAGGAAAGAATATAAATGTCCATGTCCGGAGAAGGTGCGTAAATACTTCGTTTTTTCGCGTGTAAAATGCATTGTTTGCGCATCGGCTATACCCATGGCGTGAACGCAAAATAGGTCATTTACACACGCAAAATAGCGCATTTACGTTGTTGCCTGATTTCAACCTATGACGCAAAATAGGTCATTTGCGTGCCCAAATTTATGTCTTTGCGTGTTCACCTAATCTCAACCCGGGACGCAAAATGTGTCATTTGCGCAAACAAAATTCAAGTAAATTCATGCATTGCCTTCATATCTTTTAGATCCCGTGAACTTCTTGCCCTTCGCGTTGGTGGATCCCGGGCCCGCCGACCGCAGTGCTGGGTTTGGAGCCGGAGCTGGTGCTGGAGCCCAGTGGTGCTGCTGGTGAAGCCGGTGATCTCGGGATGTTTCCGGAAGTTGGTGATTTCGACGTCCAGTACGTGCATAGGTATGGCAAGGTGGCCAATGTGGAGGCGGGAATGGTGTTTTTGGCGGATTGTGCTGGCATCCTCCGCTGGACGATCTTCCGGGGCATTTCGTTGCGGCCCTTGGGTGCCAAGACCGGTGGTGGGTCCGGACGGGAGGTGGCAGGTCCGTTGGTGACATCGTTTTGCCCGTTGTGGGTCAAACACAAGAAGGGGCAAGAGGAGAAAGTGTCCCTCGTACCCATCCTGTGCATGCGGCCAACCAGCTCGCACACGTGGGCCCTCCTGTGCACCCACGACGAGATGGGACAGCTGCAGAAAGTGCGTGGGGTGCCACTCAGTGAAATTGGAGGTTTCCTGCTAGGGACACGTGAGGTTGGTGGTGTGGCGCAAACGGTGGTTCACTGCTAGGGTGGAAGCCTTTTGGCTTAGGTGGGAGAAGGAAGCGCGGAGCGACATGTCGCGGTAGGTGGAGGCTGAGGCAGCGAAGCTGGCCCAGGGTGAGGATGTGGCGTCGTAATCCTCTGCTAGAAAAAAATCGTCCGTGGTCCCTTGGAAGACGACCCGCGGCCACCCCCCCAAGGCGCCCGGAAAGCTGCCGGGTGTCACTCCGGCCGGGCAAAAGTCCGAGCTGTTGCGGCTGCAGTCGCAGAATGAGTTGCAGAAGGGGAAGGTGAAGCTGTTGAAGGACCAGGTAGCTGACTGCGACGCACAGCCGGTTGCTGCGCGTCGCGAGAGGCAACGGGCCGATGAGCTGCCGAAGGAGCGCGACAGCCCGCTGCCGTCAGAGCGTGCCACGGCCAGCAATTTCTAATCGGGTTGGCGAATCCGCGAGAAGAAGCTGCTGGACGAGCTAGAGAGTGTGCGTGGGCAGCGTGGGACGAAGCGCACCGCTCTTGAACCTGTGCAGGGTTCGGGTGTCCTGGAGGACAAGGCCGGGCTGACGCAGTGTGCCGTTGAGTTGCGCACGGGACTGCAGCAAGCAACAACGGCTCCGGCTCTGCTGGAGGACAGCCTCAAGCGAGCCGACAAGGAGTCTGTGCCCCCTCCGTCGTTTGCACAGGCGATGGACCAGCTGCTGAAGAAGTACGAGGTCGGAGACATCCTCCAGATGCCGAGGAAGAAAGGGGCAACCGAGGCCCTGACTCCAACAATGGGGTCGCCGCGGTCTCAGGGATCTGGGTCCCGGTGAGGTAGCCGGCGGTGATCGGACGGTGATGGTGTTGGTGAGAGATGGTGATCGGATGGTGATGGCGTTTGTGAGTGCTAGTGACGGGATGGTGATGGTGTTGGTGGGAGATTGTGATCGGATGGTGATGGTGTTGGTGGGTGATGGTGATCGGATGGTGATGGTGTAGGTGGGAGATGGTGATTGGATGGTGTACGTGTCGGTGGGAGATGGCGATTGGTGACTTGGAGGTAAACCCGGAGGCAATTGTGTTATTGTCATTCCTTTGTTTTCAATGCCAACATGTCATTCATTTCACAAGTGAGGGTCACCGGTGGGCATGGGGGGAACTGTGCTGTTGTCATTCATTTGTTTGCAATGTCAATGTGTTACTCATTTCAAAAGTGAGGGTCGCTGGTGGGCCTGGGGAAATTGTGTTGTTGTAAGTCAAGTGTTTTCAACGTCGGTGTGTCATTCATTCCAAAAGTGAGGGTCAACGGTGGGTGTTCTGCTGTTTGTGTGTCGTTAGCGCCTGTTTGGGTGGTTGCGGTTCTTCAAGTTGAATTTTTCATTGATCTTCAACTCTTTAAACTTCTTCGCAGGATTCTTCAATGGCCTGCACACATGTTTCAATTTTTGAGTCCGTGGGGTTTGAGCTAGGGGTGTTACCTCTGCGAATGTAGCATGCGTACCTCCCACCCACGGGGTGCCATGGCATTGCAAATGCTTCCTTTACCCCATTCTTGCGTATGTAAAAGGCTCCCTTTGCGCGCCTGCACACTTTGCAACTGGGACGCAAAAACACCCTTTTGCGTCCGCAAATTGCACGTTTTGCGCTCCGGCTGTTTTTTGAGCGAGAACGCAAAAACACCCTTTTGCGTGCGCAAAAGGCCCTTTTTGCGCCGGTAAAGAAAGTAAGGTGGGCAAGCAAATATGCGCGTTTATG
The DNA here is from genome assembly GCA_964036045.1 of Eutreptiella sp. 'Long Island Sound 2002'. NCBI lineage: Eukaryota > Euglenozoa > Euglenophyceae > Eutreptiales > Eutreptiaceae > Eutreptiella > Eutreptiella sp. 'Long Island Sound 2002'. The sequence continues at coordinate 135,978,862 of OZ038381.1, forward strand.
CACGCAAAAACGCGGTAATTGCGTCTCTTACCTACAGTGCAATGCGCTTGTGCCACATGTTTCCCAGGTGTTCTTTGTATATTATCCCACTGCATCCGTGGCAGTTCCACCACCTGGCACTGGGCAATTGCAAAGGCCGTGGTGAACGCATCAGCAACTTGCAGCGTGCGGTGCATGATATTATGGGGGCGGATGGGCATGTAAGAATGCGGAGTGGGGTTCCCCCCACAAAGCCAGCACATATGTGCCAAAGGGTCATTACACTTGAAACCGCGACACCGTGAGAGGGCACCTTGCGCCTTGATGTCAGCCATGATCACACACACAGCGGGAGTTGCAAACCCTCCCTCATTCAAAACTTGCATCTGATTCACAGCAAACACATCAAGGTTCAAATGCTCCCGGTAGGCCAGGTCGCGAAGAATTCGGGTGGTCTCCGAGCCCTGGAGTAGCACCCCTGAACCCAAAGTTAGACGGCTCCCCAACTCCCCTACCGCAAAGTGCTCAAAGGAACGTTGCCAAAGTTCGGTGCAATCAATGGAAATCCCCACCAAAACTTGGTTCCCTTGTGTTACCGGGGGGTTATGCTGCCACACAAGCTGCAGCTCCTCCTTCAGATTCACCCTGGACCCCATCAAATCACTACCGACGGGAGTATGCAACACGAAATATATGGGGTGGGGGGCACCCAAGGTCTTTCGCACGGACACGATTTTCGCCCAAGGGCCATACCAAGTGGATGTGGACCGGCTGTACTGCAGCCGCCGCACTCTTTGCGGCCTCTTTCCTTGATTCCCACAACACTGCCATGGCATTCAACTGCAAATCGAGTTGATGATCCGTGGCGACATCCGTGTACACGTCCACCACCGTCTTTGGGCAGGGAATCTCAATTTTGCTCAAGGTTTGGCAATGGGGGGGGGATGCCATTGCCAGCAGTCCTCCCTTTCCAAAGACCACCCGACTTTGGACTCCATGGGGTGCACCGTTTGGTGCATTGTGCCGGCAGTGGGTTGGTTAACGCTGTGATGCATCACCACGGGTGGACGAAGGGGAGGGCATTGGTTTGGGTGCAGTGGTTTTGGGATGACATCAGGGTTAAGAGCCGTACGGCCACGGCAGTCGATTGTGAGCAAGAGAAGGTGGGAAAGAAGGCCCTGCGATTGGAGCAAACTGCCGCGGGGGCATGGGTGAAACGGCAAGGGTGGGATTGCATTGCCAACTAATTGGAGGGGGACAATCTTTTGCAAGTTCCGGTGCAAGTGTGTGTGGGGGGGTTACAATGACATGGACTGCTTGTTGGCGTTTGTGGGGAGAGAAATTTGCACCGACTTGTGACCTTGCGTGGAAGGAGGGGAGGTTGGACCTTCGCGATTTGAATGTTTTGAAAGGTGCTTTGTCGGAGATGGGGAGTGCCCACCAGGCTTCTGGGTTTGTGGTGACCTTGTGGGCCCACTTTTGGGTGGACCACATGAGGGGGATTGCGAGGGAATGGGGCACCCTGTCCACATTCAGTGCTTACAGGGCTGACGGGAGGCATCAATTGTCGAAGAGGGAGATTAGGAAGAGGAGCTTCAAGGTGGGAGGTAAGAAACGGGGGTCTCGCCTACGGGGGGCACGCCGAGCACTGAGGAAGTGGGCCGAGGTGCTTTGGGACGACTTCTTGGACTGGGGGTTGTATGCCAAGGGGTTCAACGTCTGGCCGCCCTCCTGGACCCGACAAGAGGCATATGGCAGTGCTAAGAAGCATTGGGAAGGGGTGATGCGTAAGGGGAAGTTTTAGGGTTTCTTACCTGTTTGTCTTACATTCTTACAATTTTGTTGTGCATACTTTGATGATTTGGTGGTGGAATACCACTTGGACACGTGTGACGGAATGATTTGAACAATGCAAAGAAAGATCCCAGCCTTTGCCTCCATGTTTGCTTGCACGCATGGCATGCATTGGACCCGGGATGTGGGTTTTTCTTTGGGTGTAAAGGGGGGGGGGGGAAGCAGGCATTTACCTGGATTTTGCGGAGGTAAAAGGGTTACTTTGTGTCCCGAGTGAAAAAATACCAGGTAAGTAAAAAGGTCAAGTTAAGCGCGCAAAAGGGCCTCTTTACGCACGCAAAAAAAAGTAAAATACCTGAAGCCCTGTAGTACGTAAATCTTTAATGCACCGGCGTTGGAGAGCACTACAGAATGTTCCTCTAGACATGCCATGTGTGTCGAAAATGTTTGGAAAAATGTATGCCTCTCACAAAACTACTTCATCAAAGCACAACAGGCACCAACTGCTCAACCAAAATCAATTGAGCATGGTAGGGCCGCAAATGTGGTGCACACCGTGCAAGGAAAGCACTTGACATGACATTGCATACACATGCACAAAACTTTGGTGTGTATTTCGCCTTCCCTATTCGTCCCCATCCATTTCGTGATGCTACGACAAAAGCTTGCTTCTATCATTTCCACTTAGGTTCATACTTGGCTCTATGTGCTATATGCCCTGCCTCTACACTTCTCTTGGGCGCTTCAAAAAATTCCCCTACGGTGGCGGTCAACTGCCAGGCCCCCTATCCCTCCCGCATGCCCCCACACTATCCCTCCCTAAATAGCCGGGGTTGTCGAGTCACGTCAAGCGGCTGCCGTCTGTCACAAATAACGCCGGTAAGCCCTGGGACACTACCCAACACTGCACTTCTGGTCTGGACTGCTGGCTGGTTTTGAACTACTTACCCTCGATGAGCCATTCGTCTGTATCTGCAACAGTGATGGTGCTCGTCAACACCAGATCACACAAAAAATCTTTCACCAAGTTTTTCCACCAGTCTGCAGGGTAGTGATGCCACCCTGCCCCCAAATCAGTGACCTGACGTTGGCAATTAGCCCCTGCATGTGTGGTACAGCAATACAACAAACTCTTGTGTAAGAGGGAAGGGAACATGGATCTTAAAACTTCTCTGGCATTTGGTGAAGTCACTGGGAGCCAAATGGGAGCCAACACTGCCACTCAAAATCGGGTCGCAAGGCTGATTGCAGGCTGGCACCAAAGACGACAATAGATTCCTCCAATACATTGGCCCTATGGACATTAAAGTTCACTTGCCCTTGCACACAATAAAAACAGAGGATCTTGTCAACATGCATGGATGCATACACAGTTAGCAAGCCCTACAGCCGCATGCATGGATGATAGTAGGATGCAGGAACTTAGATTCACCTTGGAGAACTGGATGGCCCACACCAGATGGGATGCTGCATCTTCCAAAAATGGATATATAACCAGCGGTTTCATGTGAAGCCATTTTGCCACACATCACTTTTCGGACCATTTTTTGTCACAGATGGGTCCAAACTATTTGATGGGAGGGTAGGAGGTGCTTTGGCAATCCGTGACTATGACACACTAGAATATAAAGTGCACCCTATATGCTGTCCTATCCGCCTTGGTCACTCTTTAACCATTGAAATGAATGTTGCATGGATCACTCCATGGATACGAAAGAAACTAGACACACAAGACGGTTTAGACTCACAGTTGCAGTCAGATGCCGATCACACAGCACCAATCCTTTGAGACTTGCTTTTTGCATGCAGAACGCTTTCCTTGGAACTACCGATTCCTTTCCACATTTTTTTCACATCGGAAAGGCTCCCCATTGGACACCATCCTCGAAAGTGTTGACCACTTTGCAAAGCAAATTGCCTTGTCTCAAGAACCAATAATTGGATGGAAGTCTGACCTACAGAAACCACGGGCATTTTTCCAGATGCAAGGGTCAACAGCCGCATGATATGGACTCACAGATAAATGCAATGCTTAGGGAATTGTACTTTAAGGTACTGAATTCAGGCTTGTGTGGTTCAACCACCTATGGACGGATGCGTTGAAGAACGGTGGTGAGCAGTATCCCCACTTGCTTGCTATCATGTGTTGCATGGGTGTCAGCCTTTTGGATGTACTGCCACTTTGATTCCGTGGTGGTTAAGTTCAGAATGGCACCGTGTGTGCTGAGCATATAGTCCCACCTGACTACCACGTGAGAGGCTCGAACTGGGGTGCGTATGGGTAAGGTGAGCGAGGGGGGGGGGGGTTTATGAGCCTATGGGCCCTAGGGCATTTTGCTAGCACAGATACACACACTGTCAGAGCAGCAGCTTGTTGCATTGTCACCTTCTCAACGCCCCTCCGCCAAATACACGAGTATATGTGCATCATAAGAATGAAAAGAAATGTTTCTTGAATCTCCGCATGCTTGATTTCAATGTCCCATGCGTAAACCCCCTGACCTTCATGCTGCCCACACTCGATCGCCTTGCCTAGCTTTTGCACATCAGAGCCTTGCGTGGGCGGGTGGTGCCTGTTCCACTGCACTGTGGCTATCAATAACCATTTCCGGGGCTGCTGCCGGCTGCCAAGCAACAAGGACAACATCCGTGTTGCTTGTCACATTCAGCAAACACCGTGGCCCTGCCTCTATTCGCCATCCATTGTAACCACGCCGACCACCCCACCAAGGACCTTCGCTCATGAAGTACAAACAGACATCTACCGGGACTTTGTAGAAACGCTTCGAGGGGGGCAAACGTGTTAGGCTCCCAAAGACGGGCTATGGTTCCTCCCAAATGAGAGGCATTGAAGATGAGAAGCTTTCTGGACAGATGGCATGGTAGTCAGAAATGGACTTGGTATAAAGGATTGTGGGACATGTGGGTTGTTAGGCTAGACAACTTTGGGCCGAGCAAGTGATGGACCCGCACCACTTCCCATTTGCTTGTCAAGGGATCTTTAGGAGGCTAACGTGCTAGGACCCTAAGGCCTATTGATCACCCCTGAGTGACGATTCCCTGCCCCCTATTTTTCAACCGTTGCCAGATCAATGGGGTCCTCACGACGCGAGGGCCAAGGGCTTTATGAATAACCTTGATGGGTGTGAACCAAGGAAGAACTATGACTGGATCAAGCATGCAGTGGAAAGGCAGAGAATGACGTGAGGTCTGAAGGGACCCCATCTGCATGGCGGAGGGTACAGGCCTTTTGGGGTGACTGGGATAACGAAGCACAAAAACGGTCTTTTCTGTGTGCGCAAAATCCTCTTGATTGGGCGGCCGTCGAATAGTCTTTGCGGCGGTCCAACGCCCTGTTGGCTACATCCCCGGATGCAGGGCTAAGGAGAGTCGCCAGACTGGTGAACTTGCCGGCGGACAGCCCCTTGTCTACAGAATAGGTCGTGATTTATCTCATGTTGGGACCATGGAGCCCGTATGTAGGGCAGTTGGGGGCCATTGAGGCAGCACTTAAAGAGATGGAGTGAGCATTTGAATAGAGCGAAGGCCTTGGTGGTAAGTTCATGGGATAGAGGCCCAGAAGATTGCGAATCTTCAAGGGTTTTGGGAAGACCCCCTCCCTTCCACGTGTCCTGGCGATGCACTGACCTGGTAGTTCAGGTATGGTTTTGCTTGAGTCTGCCACACCGCAGAATGCGTGTCAGCTAGAGAAGGGGTGGGAGAAAGCCCTTGCCCCGACCACGAATCACGTGGCTCCGAAAATGGACTTTGCCAATATTTTATGGGAGACAATATTTAATAAGACCTTATGCCCAGGCAAATGCTGTGATACAGCTACCGCAATGGACATTGTGCTGACAGTGAGACACAATGTGTTCTCAGCCGATATCCTCTGCCATCTTCTCATGGTGTTCAAAGGTTACCCCGATGCATCGCCGTTTGGAAAATTGCGGAGGTTCTGTGCAAAAAGAGTTAAGGAACAACATGCGTTGGTTTTGCCCAGGACGTTGACTCTACCGTTGCCACCAGTGTGCGGACCGGCTAAACAGGCGGTGCTTCAGATGGTGGCGGGGTTGGTGGGACGCTCTGGGCTACCGCTGCATGTAAGGTATCTGCTGAATTCGATTGTAATGTGCCCCCGCAACAGCAAGTAAGGTAGGTGATGTATTTTGAGGTGGGCCTAAACCACGAGCACCATAGTGGGTGGTGCAAGCGATGAGGCGAAAAGCCACCTTTGAAACGGTCGTCTCGGAGGGTAAGGCTGAGCCGGTGGGTCCAGGATGTTGCCTTGGAATGACACTGTGTGTACGGATATTACTTCACAAGTGAGGAGGAGACTCCGCTTAGAGCGTTGTGAGTGCAAGTCTATAATGGCGCCCGCTCTCATGCTGTATAACGGATGCGGGCATGTTATATGTAGGATGGAATCACACTGGGGATATAGGGTAGACACTGACCCCCCCCTGATTTTTACCCGGCATGCAAGACAAGCGATTATTCCGAGCCTTGAACGGGTAAGGGAGAGTGTTGAGCGCACATGTGAGCGCGTGTCGAGTTTGGTCTTGTGTGAAAACTCGTCAGGGGAGGAGATTAAGCAAACGAGCTTTTTTCAGGGGATGAACTAACGCAGCTTGGCGATAGAGTGCGACGGAACTGTGCTGTACCTTTGGGGAGACCGCGAGAGAGGTCGCCGGACCTACGGAGTGAATAAGTAAAGGAGCTGGCGGCCACAGCCCATGGTAAGCATGGGGGTGCAGTCCGCGCGGGGGGCGGAAGTGGAGGCACTGCGGAAGATGGCGATGGTAGACGGATGGGATCTGGTCCACGCGGGGGCGGCCACACCGCCCCCACAATACATGTCTGGCCACACGGTCCAGGGCCCCAAGAGGAACCTGCGCCGGATTGACAGGGTGCATGTGCCGGAGGCCATGACCCCCAGTGTGGCGGGGGTGTATACAATTCTTACGGGATCCGATCATAGAGGAGTGGTGATCCAGCTGGTGCCACCGTTAGTTGAGGTTGGGAGGCCCAGGCAGAAGTTTCCGGAGGCCATGTTGGCGGATGAGGTGGCCATGCTTCGACTACAGGAGCACGTACATTCGCTGCAGGTGGACTCTCCACTAGAGTGGTGGCAGGCGGCTCAGAGCATCGTGCGGGAGGAAGGGGCGGCGTGGGCCCGGAGCCAATCACTCAGGGGGTTCTCTCAGCTGGAGGCCGCGGTGCGGGCCAGCTCTCCCTGTAATGTGGTGCGGTCAGGGTGGGAATACCTGGAACAGCAGGGTCTGTGCCCAGGCGCTACAGGGGACGCATATCGAGCAGTGGCACCGTTCTTGGCGGATGAACGCCTAGAAGCAACCCACCAACGGTCGATGGAACAATTGCGGAAGGAGCTACAGACGAAAACGGAACGCCTGGAGGACTCTCGGCAGCGGTGCCGACGAGTCCTGCAATTGATGAAGGAGATGGAGGAACGGCGGACAGTCATGCGACTTCAGGACTCACAGGGTCACTACGCACAGAATAGGGAGCAGATGGCTTCGATGCTGCAGAAGTTTTGGGAGGGAGTCATGCTGGATAACGCGGTCACGGAGGTGGATTGCACAAGGTTTTTGGAATCTCTTCCAATACCGGCCAACGTCAAAAGGGCGGCTCCCCTACTATTCCGGCCGGTGAGCCTGCCGCTGATTCAGGAGGCTCTGAGGCAAATGAAGCCTCACTCGTCGCCGGGTCTGGATGGCATACAGGCGTCAGTCTATTAGGCCATGGATGGCTTATTCAGTGAAGGTGGTCATTATCGAGCAATTCCTGGCGGGTGGATCTATACCAGAGGACTGGCCAGCCACCATCCTAAAATGCATCCCCAAGAGCATTTTGGCGGAGACGCCCGACAAGCACTGGCCGCTGGCCTTACAGAACACAAAGGTGAAATGGGTGAGTGCGGTCATGCAGCTGCAGATTCAGGATGTGCTACAGGCTATCACCCCGTCGTCGCAAAAGGGATTCGTGCGCGGGAGGCAGATGGTGGAACATGCCATCGAGGCAGTAGACTTTTGGGGTCGTAACCGCCGCTGTGTGGTCGTTGCCATTGATTTTCAGGAGGCGTACGACAGTGTACAGCATTCTTTTGTTCAGGCTATGCCACGCTACTTACTGATAGGTCACAATTACATTGCGATGTTGATGCAACTCCTGACTGCTGAATTGATTATCGAAGTGTGTGGGGAAGTAGTGCCAACGGCAGTGGTGCGGCCCCGCAGCGGTGTGCGGCAAGGAGATCCTTTGTCGCCGGCATTGTTCTCTGCTTTGACTCTTGCTTTAGTGTATGATGTGTCTCGGCTCCATGCGGACGTCGAGATTTTGCTTTATGCGGACGACATGCTGCTGTTCTTTCGAGGCAGTGGCCGCCGTGCAGTGGGTAATATGGAGGCGGTGCTGTATGTCCTCGGGATATTCGGCCACTACTCTGGGTTAACGATCAACAGGGGCAAGTCGTACGCGTTAGTCAAGACGAGGTTGTGGGAGTGTCCGACTCACATTGCCGGCCTCCAGGTGCAACAGATGCTCAAGTACTTGGGTGTGCTGCTAGTCCATGTCTCCCCGTCAGAAGCGTGTGGCCCAGCCATCTCCAAAATGATGTTGCAGGCACGACACCTATCAACGTTGCCGCTGCCACTGGAGGAGAAGACCGCGCTGCTGCAAATGTGGATATCACCGTGCTGCTACTTGACGGCGAGAGTCCGTCGTCCTAATTTGCACGTGGAGCGCCAGATGAACGTCATACAGGCTCCTGCTCTGAGTATGAGTTGCTGGGGCCTGACTAGAGGAATCTTGGCGGAACCTGCGAGTAGTGGGGGTGTTGAGATGGCCAGCCTGGCAGCTTACGTCCAGTGGGTGCATTCCCACTCTTTCGTCCTGTTCGCCCAAGGGGTCTTTCGCCTCTCGCGGGGGCTGACGCAACCTTTTGAGGACTTCGCTCATTTTCTGGGGTTGACATACAACAGTGCTACATTGCGGTACCTACAGTTGTCGCCGGTGGTTAAACGGCCGCCGCGATACCTCGGGGGCTCTCTTCGATCGTATTCCGAGGTGCGCAAGGGAATTCCAATACCACCGCCCCCGCCATCGATGCGGACTGCAGTCATGGGCCTTTGGCACAATGCGATGTTCCGGAATGTGCAGCGTCAGACATACGCCCACATGCCGTCTGTAAATCGAGGTTCCGTTTTGTGGGAGCATTTGGTGCAGTCAGAGGTTCTGCAGATTGCCGCTGTGCAGACAATGGCGCCCACCTTTCGCTTAAAGTACCCCTCAGTGGTGCAGACAGTCCTGGCGGTGCAGTCAGGGGGAGCGCAGTGGCGTGCCGATGCTCCCTGCAACACGGGTAAATGGGCACAGGCGTGGAGGTTGCGGTCCCTGCTGCTGGCGGCCACCAAGGACAGAATGATTTTTCGGCCTACTGGTGATCGGGTTTGGAACGTCTTCTCGCGACTCAGAGTCCCATCTTTTGATAGAGATTTCATACGCCTAGCTCTGTGGCGTAAGCTTACTGTTGCACAGCGCCTGTATGCCATGACACGGCAAGATAACTGTCCGTTTGAGCCATTGGTGCAGACGCATCAACACTTCTTTGAAGCTTGCCAGTTCACAGAGTTTTTGGGGTCGTCAATCAAACATACTCATGGCCAGGTGGAGCTGGAGGGCGGGGGGTGGGTGGCAGTGAAACACTTGCCGTATCGCCAGTCAGAGCTGAGCCTAACCACCACGCAGGGTCTCGTGTATTGGGCAGGACTGGCCACGGCGTGGGCTCTGCGGTGCCAGCGATTGTTCACGGGGACTCTATTTACCCTTTTTTTTTTTGGCGGCTTTTGTGTGTAAGCTGCGGAGGCTCCATTTGCAAAACCCCACCCTGCCGCGAGCGGAGTTCCGACCTTATTTGGATAACTTGCTAGAGTGGCAGCGCACGCGGCGACTTGGCGCGAAATGGAGGTCCCCCAAGGGACCGAGACCTGTGCTATCCCTGACAGCGGAAGTGAGAACCGAGTGCAAAAAGCAGAAGTACGCACATCACATCGAGCAGACCCTAGCTGCACTCGGGGTGTTGCAAGAAAAGGGTTGGGATGTCGTATTTACGGATGGATCCTCCAAAAGGGTACGGGGGTGGGAGCAGGCAGGGTATGGGGGTTTTTACGGGGAGGGGGATTAGAGGAACTTTGCGTGCCCCCTGGACCCCAAGGAGATACAGACCAATGGCCGGGCAGAGGTGCGCGCAGTCCTGTTTGCCATGCGCCAATGTACTGGAGCTAACCCCATGGTGATAGTGAGAGATTCAGAGTTCTGCTTTACTGGGCTGACGAAACACATCCTCCTTTGGGAGAGACGGGATTGGCTGGGGATTTCCCATTCTGATCAGTGAGTACAGATACTGGGACTGGCCGGAGATTCGTCCAGGCAATATAAGTTTTTCTGGGTGCCATCACACGTCTCCATAGAGGGTAATGAGGGGGCAGATAGGCAGGCAGAGGAGGGCAGGTTACTGCACGAGTACAATCTGCGACCGTTGCAAAAACGCCAACGCTTGAATCCCCCAGAAGTGGGTGATTGAGAGGACATGGGGAGGGGGGGAAGAGAGATGACCCCTCTGCCGCAGGCCATATCGTGGCTGCTGTCCGAGGCGTGGTTTGTGTTGGAGGGCGAGCAGGAGGGGCCGCCTGATGCGCGCGGGGAGCCCCCACAGGGCCTGTCTGTGATCGCAATATCGGAGGACGAGGAGGCAGGGCAGGAATGCGGGCAGTCGTCGGATTCAGGGGACGAGCCCCCAGTAGATGAATACGAGGCGCTCCTGGCCCGATTGCTGGTGCTCAGTGCCAAGCGGCGCAAGGGCGACGCGTGAGGCGATGCAACGTTGGTGTACTGAGTGTCTAGACCAGAGTGCAGGTAACAACTCGTCATAGCTCAGTGGGTATACCACACCTCTTCTGTCCTGTGGAGGTGGGTTCGAACCCGGTGGGGGATAGAGAGTCACCGAACATTCCGAAAACCCCTTTATGCGAGAGAGAGAGAGAGAGAGAGAGAGACCGCGAGAGAGTGGGACGCAGTGGGAGGAGGGCAAGATAGAAGGAGATAGAGAGCATGGGATGAAACCTGTTGCTGCGTCTTCGTACCGGACTACGTGATAAGGGAGGCAGTGTGGCATAGTGGTTACCAACGTCGGCCGTCGTCGCATAGATCGCCGGTTCGAACCCGGCCTGTAGCAGTACCCCCCCCCGGCGGCCTCGCCCGACCGGGGACTGGGGCCCCTCCCGCTTTTACTTCTTTTAACCACACAACGGTATTCTCCTGGCGGGCAGCGACAGAACACGGGTGCACGGCCACATAGGAAAAGAACGAAAATGAGCCCAGCCACCTACAGCAGTGCGCCCCGCCACCGCCCTCGCACGATGGGAGGCTGCCACCCCACCCGTTGCTTGCCTTTGCCCGAGCCGCCGCTCCGGCGGCTCGGAAAGTGGGGTTCCACCCTGGGACCAGCGGCGTTGGCGTCCAGGGTGCTTCCACTGAGGCACATGGCGCTGCACCCTTACTATGACGCACCAACCACACAGCCGGCACGACAAACAAACAAACCAACGTCTGGAGGAGGGATGCCCGACCTCGCCCAACCTTCCCACACCGCGCTTCGCTTGGGCGCCATCCATAAGAGATCAAGTGTGTCTAACCTGCTGTATGTAGAGAATGTTTTGCATGTTCGCATGCTTTTGGCATGGGCCACAGCACTTTGACAAGGTTCGACCCCTTAGAACTGATTTGCGCGGAGCCGGATCCTGTGAGCGGGGGTACCCGGTTAGCCAAGTATCCGTCTCTATGCCTGCCATGGTAAGCACGTGGTGGGGGGGTGCTGGGATGAAACACTTTTCCAATTCCACAGAGTGTGCCATGTTTTGGTGAACACCACATGATTGAGGGCCTGCTGCTTGGTCCACGGTTCAGCAATTGGGGCTGGGTGCCTACTTCACACCACCCGCGTGCCTTTGCGTTAGATTTGATTGTTGAAAAGGCACGCGGAGCGGGTGTACTCGATATTGCGCGTACACATGGGATTGACCCTGCACTGTACTGGACGCAACAAAAAGGTCGGAATGTGATGTGGCTCAGGACCATGAAGAGTGATGTGGAGTGCCAAACCACCGGGGACACTGAGACGGAACTGAGTAAGGGCGTTGAATGTAAGGGGAGGGTGTTGCACCCCCCGTCGGCTTTAGTGCTTCTGAAGTGGCATTCAAAAAATTTAGCGGTTCTCCCGTTGATGAAGTTGCCGGACTGTTTTGTGTTTACCAGTGTAGTTGCGCAAAGCTTGGCGAAGCTGGTGGGTAGAGCATTGCGGTTGCCTCTGCATGACAGGTACACTACACCATGATCCGTTGCGGTGCCGGTGCTGACTGGATTGAGGGACTTGGTTTGTGCGGTTTCGAGGGCGCAAGGGTTGTGGTCCAATGTTAGGCCAATGGAGGCAGATCTGGATGATATATTTTGGGAGTTAGACAAGGAAGTCTGCATGACAGTGATGTCACATGCAATGTCTTTTGCAAAAATCTCGTAGAGAGAAGACTATGGTTTTTCTCCATAAAGGGGGCGATAAAACACTCGTTAGGTTCGTTGCGTCAACTTCCGAGGAATTCACATTACTAACAGAGGAAGAGATTTTGAAGTTTGTTCCGTAGGATTTGTTTGAGAATACCCTCGTTGTATGTGGGCTAATTGTGCTGTGGTAAGCTAAACAAGGCGTACCCATTGGCGGCCACCTGGCTGCCCACATTGCTGAGTTTTGGGCAATGTTCTTAGAATATATGACCTTTGCTGGGGATTCTAAGCTGGGCTACGGCAACAAAGGGTCAAGGGTCTCATACCTAATGGGGCAACAACAATGGTCCTGCTGGGTGCAGAATCCTTGGTATGTTTTGAGTCAGCGTCAACGCACCAGCTGTTTGGGGATGCTTAGGCGTCAAGGGACAGATTATTTTGGTCTGACTCTAACCTGATACGTACAAAGGCTTCGAAGGGGTGGTGGTCACTAGCCGACCACCTCCTTGCTTGGGTGTCTGTTGATGGTGTGGATGTCCCTTTTTGGGGTGTGGTGCGGTGGGACAGTGCCCCCGGCGCGCGGGTCCACCTTATCGTGAAGAGAACCAATGTTTTGCCAAAAACATATTTTCCGCATTCAGGCTCAGGTCTGTTTATATTATTGGCCCGCTGAGGCGCCAGTGTGTAGATGTCTGAACAATCCATGGATCATGATTCAACAACAGCCGTACACCCCAAAGAAGTCGAACAAGAATCATTGTAATGCAGGATGTGCTGCTTGGGACCCTTTGAAACCATCCAGAAAACAGCAGCAGTTCCAGGAGAGCAGAGGGGAGTGGTTGCTGCAGGAGCAAGAACGGATGGTGGAACTGTCCGCGAGAGCGGACACAATCACGGACTTCGCCAACATCATTGGACCGGGACACATGGACCAGGACACGTTCTTAGCGGTGGCTCAATGCTACGCGATACGAAAGGAGTTGCTGCCAGACTACGCCGGGAAAAGGTGCGTGCCTACAGGGCCCGTGGATTACCTTGTGGTCGCTGCGGCTAATGAGGACAAGAGGCCGCCGTCACCGGCAGGGCAGGGCCTGAGTGCACAGATGGTGGCGGGATTGGTGCAGATGTTGGCAGCGACGAAGCTCGAGAACGAGAGACTTAGAGCGGTTGCCATTCCGGGGCTGAACAGGCAGCAGCTGGAATGCCTCATTGCGGAGAGCTTGCCGTACCCATGGATGCAGACTCTGGCATTGGCACTAAAGGCCTAGTCTGCGGCAGATGCCAACTAGGATGCACACAAGCTGGCCAAAGCCATCTTGACGGTGGTACACGAGGAGCTCCGCAACAAGCGATAGGGCAGGACTTCGCACCTCTCCATCCCGCACAATACGGGCAGGGTGGTTAGGGCGCCGGGAGGACAAGCCATGGTGCGCGCACCATAGGGAGGGGCGCAATGCTACTCCTGTGGGCAACTCGGACACTGGGCACGCCAATGCCCGCAAGCAGCGGTCACGGGAACATTACACCAGCCCCTTGTGCAAGCAAAAATGTCACAGGTGGGGAACCAGACGATCCTCGCCAGCAATAAGGGGTGGACGTTTGATTTAAACGGCCCGCCACCAGCGAACTGCAGGCGGTGCGGACAACCCCATCGGGAAATGTTCCCGTGTGGGGCTCAGGGACGAGTATCACTGCTACCAGCGTCCACGGTAGACACGCAGGCAGGTGAACCAATGGGACTCGCGGGGACAGACGGCACGGACAACGTGATGATTCGAATCATCTAGGGCATGCTTCAAACGAAGGCGATGAACCCTGACCACCAGCAATGACACGGTGACCATGGGGACCCCAGGGCCACATCCCACGGGGTCACCACCGTCGGTATGGCATGGGTAGACCACGACACGGTCATGCACGCCTGAGCGGAGGAGTGCGGAATTGTTGGCACAGGCATTTTCATCAAAGGAGTGGAGGCCAGCTGGTCCAAGACATACATGCAGGAAGTACGGGGAACCATGTGGGGATGCGCCACAGACATGCCACTGGCCAAGGCAATCGAACGGCGATTCGGGGAGCTGGCGCTACGCAAAAGGGGAATATCCGCAGCCAAGAACTTGGTGGCAGGCGTCAGGATATTGGAACGCCTAGAACTCATACCGGCTGCCATCACTGACCTACACAGGCTGCAACTCCCAGCGACCGGCAAGATGGCCAAAGCACATACCAAGGGTGTGGGCCACGATGGCAGATTTCCAAACCCTGGCGGAACACACGGTACACTGGGCTTGGGCCAGGGTGTTCTTTGTGGTCAGCATGGCATTCACCCCATGCCTCAGGGTGTCGGACGCCGCTAGGGATGGCCCGGACACAAGAAGTGGATGGTGTTCGTCGACTACAAAGGGGCCAAGGAGATGTGTGCCCCGCCCATACCGCCATTCTGGGAGAGATGGCTGGCGTGGCTGTACGAATACCGGAGACCCCACGATCACGACGACTACTTACCACTAGGGACAGACACGCTACGGAAGCTGCTGCAGGCGATGTTCAAGGGAACAGAGTGCAGCCTCACCGGCTGGCACCCATGGAACCGGATGGGGGCAGCATGCTTCCGGGCGCTGGGCGGATGCCTACAAGCCCTTACCATATGGGCCAGATGGCGAACCCCGAGGCAGGCAGCCCGCTACGCAGCGCACCCACCGGCATGGAAAATGCCCGCCCGAGTGCTCCTGCTCAAACCTACGGGGAATACGGGGCATTTCACCACAGACTGCGAGTGGCGGTGGATGCCGGTCCTCAAACTGTGGCATGCGGATTCATTTGCCTGGGATGGAGGAAGAAAGCGGGCCAGGCAACCGCCCACGGTACAAAGCTTCGAGAGACCCATCACACCACAGGAGGTGGACAGCGAGTCGGACGACGACGACATGGAGGATGATGAAGAGCGGCCAGTGGATTGAGCTGAGGCACGACGCAAGACCTTCAAGGACCAGGGAGATGAGGCGTGCCACGGGGGCGAGGGCGACGTGGTGGCCGCAGAACCCGGAGTCAAGCATGATCCATTGGGTACCACGGGAGCAGGGGCTGAACGGAGCGATGCTTTTGGAGACAGCGCGGGGGACAGACCTACGGGGGGCGGAGAGCAACGCGAAGCAGACGAGGAACAACAACGATCTCTAGGAGGTGATGACCCATGCGACAACGGACCAGATGCCAGCGGGACGGAGCGACAAGTGGAGCCCACGAATACGGCCTAGACCGAACGGGAGGGACACGAGCACACTATGGAGCCAGAAGGAGAAGACCAGCGAAGGGATGGGACCCCTGTACGCTCTATTGAAGTTCTGATGGAGGCTGTCGGTAGCAGAGACAGCAGCAGTCACAGCCATGGCTGTAGTTTTGGACTGCAGGTTGCTTCCTTTTCCCTGTGCAGTCTGTTTTTCATTTTTACATGAGCAGACAGGCCCAGTTGGAGGCACCCTGCGACTACGGTTCCCTTTTTCATGCCGTGGGAGCGTCGACAGCTCGCCAACGTGGAGAAGTGGTCAGGGACGACAATGACCAGACCGGCCGACTGGGATATCGGGACGCGGGAGAAGCCGGGCCGCCCCGCGGTGGGCCTCGTGACGACGACAGTACAGCGATCGTGGGCGACATCGATAGCGGCCTGCCTCAGGCAAAGCCTGGTGGAAGCAATTGGGGGCGCGAGCGGGGATGCGGAGGCGGAAAGTACCAGGGGGAGCACGGTGCAAGTGTGCCCTGTAACGCCCCCGCAACGACACAAGCCGGTGAGGCCCGCGTGGAAGGCCGGCCTAAAAATGGACCCTACGGTGATGACAGTGAGGGACTCGCTGCATCAGACGACAGCCCCGCCCCGACCAAGACCAGTCACGGCGACTGCTGGCGATGGCGGCGATGCAGCGCCGGCAGAAGCACCAGAGAACTGGGTATAGAGGTGCCCGGTGACCCCCCCGCGGCGGCAAACGCCAGCGGTTCCCGCGAAGCAGGCCAGCCTGGCGATGGAATCCACTGTGACGACGGTGAGAGGCTCGCCGGGTCTGCCCTCCCTCGGTCCCGGTCCAGTGGCGACGGCTGCTGGCAAGGGCGGGGGTGCAGCGGTGGCAGGAGCGCAGCAGAGTTGGGTACGGAGGTGACTGATGGCCCCACGGCGGGGACACACGCACAGGGGGCAATTTCGCACATTTGCCAGGGGAATGGCCTACGCCCTTGCTCGCCAAGCGCGATGCGTGCCCATTTGGGCGGGGTCTGGCAGCCCCGGGAGTGCAGCAGCGGCAAGAGCGAAGTAGAGCTGGGCATGGAGGTGCCTGGTAGCCCCCTTGTAGCAGGGGAAGATGATTTTGGGGGTGTGGACTGTGCGGCCGAGGAAGAGCTCGTGGAATGGTGGCAAGACCAAGAAAAGGGTTGGGACTCGGACACGGTGCTCGATGAGTGGGACAGTGTACGGACTGGTGACGGCTTCGCTGAGGTACACAAGACGGTGTTCTTCCCGGATGGTGCAGACGAGCGGCCACTGGACCCGGAAGGGCAATTGCTGGTATGGCATCGCCACGTTCTACTGCGCGACCTGCGAGGAGCCGTGCACCAGGTGCCAGTGCAGCTGGACAAGGACTACAGGCAGTTTGCGGCATGGTGTCCTGCACAGAATGAGAACGTCATCTTCATTGCGGGGGCTACGGTGTTGGTGAGGAACGTGAGCCTACGAGACCTCGGTGTCATACTTGGGATGCTATTGGAGATGAGGGCCCGTCTAACGGGGGGAGCTGGGGACTCACACCCGCTGGCGGCGTTGGCCGTCTTCCGTGTGCAAAAGTACGAAACCTGGAGGGAGTATTTGGCGGGTTCGCCGACGACAGCCGGGGCATTGACACGCGCCATAGAAAAGATGATAGGCAGGTTTGCAGGCAACTTGCCCTCTCTGTTGACAGACGTCAGCGTCAAGTGCCCAGGGCTGGAGCCAAAGCATATGTGGACGTTGCTGGGATGTTTTGAGACGTATGCAGGCGCCCTGTTGGACCTCTCCGTGATGCCGTACGTGCAGGTTCGCCGCGAGGAGTACCACGATCCTGATAATTGGGATGCGCTGTAGGAGGCCCGCAGAGAGTACGACGAGGTCGAGCATCAGGTCAGGTTGGAAGGAGCGAACAGAAAAGAACACGATGAGCACCTACGAGAACTTGACAGTAGTGACGAGGAAGAGAGCCCGTACGAGGTCCTGAACCTGGAGAGCGTGCGCAAAATCGGGAAGCGGCCGGGTGCACCCAAATGGACGGTAAGACTCAGCAAGGCCCTTCGTGACTACCTGCAGCAGCCGGAGAGAACGGACGAGCATAGCCTGGCAAATGCCATATGGGAAGTCATGCGCAAGATGGATCGCCAAGGGAATGCTTACTTGAAGGAAGAATGGAACAAGAGGCACAATAAAGAAAAAAAGAAGCGCCGCAGGGAACGCAAGAAGGCGAAAAAGGCGGGCCACAAGAACAAGAAGGGCAAGAGGCGCAAGTCGAGGGATACTGACTTCTCCAGTGGAAGCTCCAGCGAGTCCAGTGACAGCTCGGACATTTCGTCATCCTCCCAGTCCAGTGGCAAAAGTGGACGCCAAAAGGCCACACAGCCAGCGAGCACCGGATGCAAAGGAAAGGTGGAAATCCGGGTCGTGGACGGGCCACGGGAGTTTTGGTCCAAGAAGAGCCAGCGATGGATCGACCGTACCAACCCGCCAGAGGTGTCATGCCCCAAGTGTGGGCAACGGCACTGGTACCACGAGGCCGAGGCCTTTGGCTGTGGGGCCTGACTACGGGAGCAGGGGGGCACGTTCGATGAGGTGGACAGAGGGGGTCGGGGCCTCCGTGAGGCCGTGCAACTGTACCTGGATGCCATCGAGTCAGAGCCTGGGCACTCGTGGCTGTCGGCAGCGGCACATGCCCTGGAGGAGAGCACTAGGAGGGGATACGCGGCAGCCTTCCGGCGGCTGCGGAAACGAAGTCGGGAGCAGTTTGGGGCGAGCCCACGCCAAGTTCTGGAGTTGGAGATCAAGGAAATGGTGGCAAGTGAGAACGCGGAGGGAAACCTCAAAAAGTTATTGTCCGCCTGCAGGCAGTTGGACAAGTTACGGCTTCATCCTAGGATTGTGGAGACAGGTGACTGGCAGGTGGTCAAGTGGTTGGTCAAGAGACGGGTACGTGGCGAGTCAACCCTGGTACGCTGGGCGCCGATGGAATTGTTCGTTTGGCTGGCGGAGCAGATTGTGGACCTGGCAAGCGCCCAAGTCGTGGCGTTGGCTTGCATCAGCGTGGCATGCCTGCTGCTAGTGGGGGAGGCGGCCACAGTGCGCACCAGTGCACGTGGAGACGTCCGGTTCAACGGCGAAAAAGGACGGCCGGGCATCTGGGATGTGGAGGTGGGTCCGTGGACGAAGTGGTGGGTGTTGTTCCTCTGGGAAATTCGACGGCTCAAGCACGGGCGTGCCGACTTGCCCTTTTCCTTCCAGGTTGCGGCGGAGTTATAGGCGGGATGGAAAAAGATTGTTGGAGGGTCGGATTTCGAAGGGTACAGGTGGCATGCCCTGCGCAGGTGTGGAGCGGCGGTCCTCTGGTTCTGGGGCGCCCGCATCCAGACGGTCATGCTCGCGGGAGGATGGGTCACCCCCATTGTCGCCAAGGATTACTGCCACCCAACGCAGGCGTGGTCCCGAGAGAAGGATGCAGCTCCCGGTTCCGGTGGACTAATTGGGGGGGGGGACAGGCGGCGCGTTCCAGTACAGGTCAGAAGAACGACCTGTGGACAGTCTGTGGGCGCGATGGATCCGAGCGGATCTGCGAGACGCTGCACCTCAGCGATGCCCTGGGACTCAGGCGAGTGCGGTCGGCACAAAGAGACGGAAAAGAAGCAAATCCCTGGAGCCCACGAGTGCCACGCGCGCAGAGTACGACAGCGAGTCCAGCAGCGAAGGAGAGTACCGGTTCATGGAGTGTGACCGGTGACGAATTGGAGGGCTTCGGCAGGCAAGTGGAAAGACTGATGCGACTGCCGGATGTCCCGCGTAGGCAAGAAGGCCTTGTGGCAGGAGGGCTGCTGGCGCTGGGAAGGCTGGCGGCTACTATTGACCCGCGCAAGGGGTTGGGAAGACTAACGCGGGCCCTGGAGACCATCTCAGAGGAGGGCCTCAGTCAAGCGTCGGAGGAGTCATACTATGATAATGAGGAGCTGGAGCCGGTGAGCCTGCAGCTTGCAAGGCGGGGGATCGGAGAAGTGGGAAAGGTTAAGATGGCGGATACCATTTGGCGGCGTTGCGTGCCGGGGGACCTGTTGCGTACGTACCAAGCATGGGACAAGAAGTATGCCAGTGGCATACCAATGGTGGACAGCCCAGCCGTGGGTGACATGCTAAGCTCTATCCGCGAAGCGGGACCTTTAAAGAGGTGCAGCAAGGCCAGAGGTACCAGCAAAGCAAGGGTGATTCCTAAGAACTCGCAGAAGTGTGCACTCATTTTTGCGTGTGTTGGTTTGAACGACGCTGACCGGCGTAAGCCGCCCAAATTCCGTTTGCCCTAGGTAGAACAAGTGACTCGCCTGATGGCGGATGCGGGACATAAGGCGTTTCTAGGGAAAATAGACCTGAGCAATTGTTTTTGGTCGATTCGCATGCCATACCGGTGGTGTCGGGTTTTCCGTGTGAACACGCCCTAGGGCTGGTTCCGCTGGCTTACTCTGCCCTTTGGGTGGAAATACTCGCCAGTGCTTTGCCAGAAGCTTGTTTCCGCGCTAGTCAGTGGGGCCCTACGTGACTTACGGGCGAGGGGAGTCACATACCTGGACGATGTCCTTGTGTCTGTTGTGGGTAGACACCGTCTTCGCGTTGTTGCGCGCCGCGTGAGCCGTGTTTTGGGCCGGGCAGGATTCCTGATTAGCCCTAAGAGTGCGAATGAACCTGTCCAGACCTTGCATTTTATTGGGAAGCAGTTTTCAGCTGCTGCCATGACTGTAGAGAATAAGCCCGGGGTTATTGGTGGAGTTTTTGCACTCTGGCTTTTGGGCATTGTCCAGAGTAGGCTGAGCGCACGGTTGGCTGCGCAACTGTTGGGCAAGCTTGAGTGGGCTGTGAGGTCGAATGCGGGGCTGGCCCCATTCGTTGCAGGGGGACACTGTTGGAAGTTGAACGATTTTTGTGATTTTAGAAAAGGCATGCGTAGGGCGCTGATGACTGCCATTGCCTTTGCCCTGACCCCGCAGTGCTTTGCACCTTGGCCCTGGTTGCCTCAGCTGCCTGCGGCAGAGTGTGTTTTCTTTACTGATGCCGCTGAGAGGAGTCCAAGGGGCACGTACAGGATTGGGATTGTGAGGGAGGGCATGCGATTGCTCAGCCGTAAGGCACCCAAGTGGATCACTACTTTGCAGCAGGCAGAGCTGTATGCTGCAGTTTATGCACTGCGCTTGCGTTGCTATATGTGCTTGCCTTATGTTGTAGTAGCCACAGACAGCGACGTCGGTAGGGAACAGATTTTAGGCATGCGTGGGGGTATTTTTTTGCGCAGCCAGCAGAGATTGCTTCGCCAGCTGTTCTGGCTCATGAGCTGGAATGATCGCCCTATGGGCGTTTTCAGGGTGAGCACGGATTTGAATCCTGCAGACCTGCCTAGTAGGCTGGGATCCTTTCACACGCACAGTGATTTCACTGACAGTGTTAAGCGCCGGCAGGCAGCTTGGAAAGGTGACCCGAATCGCTTTGTTTGTCTTGATTTTCTCCCGAGGTTTGCATGGCGTCTGCGATGATCCTCGCGTTCGCTCGTATAAGGGTTGGCAGTCTGGTCTGCATGTGGAATGCCTGTTACGTCCTTTGCTTGCATGTGTGCTGCTTTTGACTGCCCTGCGACCGACAGCCGGTTTGAACCCCTGCACGCTGTATTGAAGTTCTGATGGAGGCTGTCGGTAGCAGGGACAGCAGCAGTCACAGCCATGGCTGTAGTTCTAGACTGCACGTTGCTTCCTTTTCCATGTGCAGTCTGTTTTTCATTTTTACATGAGCAAACAGGCCCACCCGCCCACCCGGAGATTTTGTCTTTTCCGTGCGTACACTGGCACAGAGCGTCGCACCCAGGCAGTTTGGGATCTTTGACGTTGGCAGCTTGGTTTGCATGTGGAATGCCTGATACGTCCTTTGCTTGCATGTGTGCTGCTTTTGACTGCCCTGCAACCGACAGCCGGTTTGAACCTTGGAGGGGAGCGGACTCATGGCCCCTGAAGGGGCAGCGGACGGAGCCCGGGAAGATGTCGAGGACGAAGGCAACGGACGAGATAGCGGGTCATTGGAAACAAGTTGGGATGCGGACGAGACAGAACCTGAAGGTACGGCCAGCGAAGCGTCATGCTCTACTGATTGCTCTCAGCCCCGGTGGAGAATACCTGCAGCCGGGCGAACAACACTGGGAAAGCGCGACAGTGGATAGCGAGACCTAGTGCGTGAACACAGCCCCAGGGGATGTCGCACAGCGGAGGCCGATGACACAAATGGACGGATGTACATCGACATGGATGTGCCCGGAGTGCCTGAAGAGGACGTGGCCCCACGCTGGGGATACGTGATCACTGTGCCTCAAAGGGGGAACAGGTTCCAGCTGTGGTGCCCTGTGCACCTGCAACGCTCCGATCAAGGTGCAGCGGAGGCCACAAACGGACGTGGCTGCCCTCATTCAGGCGGTGGTGGACAAGATGCCCAGCAAGAAAGGGAGGGCTGGGACGATCCGCAGCCTTCTACGGGACCTGGCGGTGTTCGTACGGGAGCGGAGCGGCGACGAGGACAGACAGACCACAGCCGAGGAAAGCTACGTCACCGTGCTGCATGCCATGCAGAACGGCGACATGGAGCCGTGGGATGTGTCACCGATAGGAGACATAAACCCGACAGGGGACCAGGATGGCAACCCGGACAGGCGCCGGTTGATTGTGGAGACGGCGAGCCAAGGCTTTGGGCTGGCTGGTAAAGTGCACGTGCCGCGCGAGGTGTGGGACAGGCTCAGGCCATGCAACTGAGCGGAGGCACGAGGGGGCGGCAGAGCAGAAGGCCAACAGGGATATCAAGCTGGCGGCAATGATACAAAGAGTACATGCAGGCGGACTCATTGACCGTGTCCGGGATGGCAGGAGGCCCAACGCGAAAGCCTTCACTAAATACAAGTCGGCCTCCAAAGGAGCGATCATTATAAACATGGTGCCCCTCAACGCCAGATGCGCAGCTCCGGGGCAACGCATTAGACTGCCCACCCTGGAGAACCTAGGTGACACATTCCGGGACGCAGCACGCGACTCAAGAAGCATGTGGTTGTGCAAGTTGAACGTGGCCAACATGTTCTGGTCGTGTTGGGTGTCGGAGGAGGACAAAAGCGCAATCAGAATTGGAGTGATGGATGAGGTCTGGGGCTTCCCCAGCTTACCTTTCGGATGGACGCACAGCCCGGTGATCGCGACAGAGCTTTTGGCGAAGACGTTGGCGAAATTCGACATGCCGGATATAAGGCCTGTACAGTATGTGCATGACATCTTGGTGTGCGGGTTTGACAGAGACCGCATCAAAGAAGCAGGTCGGAGGCTCTGGACATTGCTGGAGAACGATGGCTGGCTCTGTAGCCCGAAATCACAACTGGAGCCGGCGGTAGTCATTGGCTGGATGGGCAAGACAGTGGACGGACAGACGTGGAGCATGCAGTCCTCAGCGGGGTATGTGGCAGGCATGGTGAACATTTGGAGCAAGCTCGCGAGCCTGGCGTACTGCCAGAAGACACTCAGACGACTGCAGGCAAGCTGGCGTGGGCGGACCCACCATCGCGCAAAACAAGCCTGCATACCACTGCCCGCTGGCCTAGTTGATGTGGGGGCCACAAAACGCCAAGTAAACACCGTCCAAGGTCCTGAAAGCGCCGGGGCAGGCGGTTGCCACGACGATTTGGCCGTGGGTAGCGAGCAGCCGAATGGTGGGCGAGGAGGTCCACATGTACGTAGATGCAGCGGAATGTAAGTCAACATACATGGTGGGGGTATGGGCGGACGGTGACGGAGCCTGACTGTGGGAGGCACCACCGACGGTATGGTACTAGCAGGCGGCAGAGCTGCCGGGTGTCCAAAAGGCGGTCAAAATGGCGGCATACCGAGGCATGAAGAGGCTGAACTTGGGCGTCGACAATTTTGCGGCAGTTTGGGCGGTTTTGAACAGGCGATCGAAAATACACCACAGAGACAGGGCCACGATGGTGCGTAGGATCCAACAGACGCTGAGATGGAGCGGTATGGCACTGCGGCTAACATGTGTCCCCTCAAAGTGGAATCTAGCGGACTCCATTTCAAGGATATTAAAGTGGTCCAGCGGCCTTCGGGCCGTCATTGAGGCACGCTCGTCCAGCCAAGTGCTCCGGACGTTGCAATGGGCACCGTGCTCTGGTGCCGGCACCACATCCTATAAGAGCTAGGCAGGACAGACCTCAGGCTATGATATATGCGTCTAACATGTTTTTATGACTACCAGCTACAACAACCTGTATACTCCTTTAGCGGTATGAAGGTTGCATGGTAGAGCTGTACATGGACTGACCGAAGACAATTCACGTTCAGTGAGAGCATTGACTGCAGTTTGCACCTTTGCACCAATGTTTTGCCCAAAACATATGTTTTGCCAAAAACATGTGTTTTGCATTCCGGTTCAGGTCTTTTTATATTATTGGCCCACCCACCCACCCGCGGGCCCGGGCCCTCTGCCCACCCACCCACCCGCGAGACGGTGTTTGCTTTGAGCCGCCATCGTTGCGGCAGCTCAGCCCATTGTGGCTATTACCCAGGCCTGGGTAGAGCTGTACATGGACTGACCAGAGACAATTCAGGTTCAGTGACAGCAGTGGCTGCAGTGACTGCAGTTTGGGTTTGCAGGGAGGAGGGTGGAGACGCAAAACCCCCCGGAGGGAAGAGCAAGGGTGCAGGACTTTCTGTTGCAGTTTGCGCCCATGGAATTTATCCTGGGCGAATTGGGCAACCAGTTACCCCACCAAGAGGTTACGACACCAGTTATTTTTTTGGCGGGGTTTCACGACAACATCTATTTTCTTTGGTTAATATGAGCGATGCCCTAGTTGCCGTGGTGCATGCAGCCTGTCATTTTTTAATTGCTGCAGTCTATGTATGGGGCCCCACTTAAGTGGGAGGCGCATGGCGCCACTGTTGAATAATGTGAGGCATCTATACCCCTGACAAGGGACCCGAGGCTCCTTAGGAAAGGTGTGTTTCTGGATTTACACAAGTTTTGTGCTGAGGAGGCAGAGTGGGCGAGATGGATGCCTCCCTCCGCACCGAACTCGGGGCCCGTTATGCAGGCGCGGGTCCCTTCTATTTTGCAAAAATCGCTTTGGTTTGCGCTGCAATGGCGTGGCGTATATGCGATTTTTCGCTCCTTTCTGCGCGGTCTGGGCTTTATGGGCAATGCCCATCGCCGGAGGAAGCCCCAGGTGGACAGGTTCTGTACGCAGCATGCTCTGAGAGCCAGGTTTCCGGAAGCAGTGATAGAAAATTGGTATATATAAGGGAGGGCGCGGGCGTCTGTGAGTGCTGATGCGGAGTTGTGATACCTATCGCGGGAGGTGTGGCCCTGTGCGGTCGGAGCCCTGGCGGTGCGCGTTCTTGATTTGTGGGCGGGGGTATGACGGCAGGAAGGGTTTTGACAGCATGTTGTGTGAGCTATTGAGAGGTTTGCATGGTTGTTGTGTGCAATCTTGACTCCTGGATAGTCTGCATGAAACATGTGTCTGTGCGGGCTTGAAGCTTCGTGTGGCAATGACAGGTTGGGCGGCAACAGTGACACGAGTGATCAGGTGGCGCGGCCCGGACCGCCCGACTCAAGGTCTATGCACCCTGGTGTGCTCTCTTGCCTTTGGCTTTTGGTGGCTGGGCCTGAGAGCCCACATGCGGGCTTTTGGATTGGAGGGAGTGGTCCGGGGAGTGCGCGGCACCCTGTGACCCGCGTGAATTTCTTCTACCGGCGGGCATTAGGCTGGCATGTGTTGGGCTTTTTGCTTGGCAGCTGCAAGTCCGAGCGTGCTGTTTAGGGCAAAAACCCGAGGTGAGCAAGCCAACCAACCCTAAGTAGCCAGGGGTGAGTGGGGGACGTTCATACGTCCGTGGCCGTGGTGGGCCCAGCTTAAGTGCTGCACGGTTGGAATGTCTGCAAGCCCTGTGTCTGAACCCAGCACAGCAGCCACGCAGGGCAGCCCAGCTAGCTGCCTTGAACCCATAGCGCACAGCACACATTTTTTCTTCTGGCGTGCGTAAGACTGGCGCGTGTTGTGCTTTTTTGCCTGGCAGCTGAGTGCTGCCCCTATTACCGCATTATGATTAGAGGCGAGGTCATATTGTTCAGATTGAGGCGCAAGCCTACATACTGTGCAGGCAGTTTCAATGTGCTCATGAGCGGTGGCCGAATTGGAATGTAGATCAGAGAGCCCCCTGGCCAGACCCACCCCTCCCCGAAAAGGGGTTCAATTGACGGCACCCCAACATCCTACCTCCCCCCCCTTCTACAAGCCACGCCAATGTACACAATTCTTACGGTCCCTACGCCTACTATAGCTTGCACAACGCCGTGGGTTGCGCACAACATATAAAACTGCCGACACGCACGTGTGCACGCCACATGTGCTGAATTTGGCAATTCCGGACCTATGGGATGCATCGGACTAAAAAAAAAAAGCAAGGGGCACATGTGCTTAATTCAGCAAATGTGACAACAAACCCATGTCTTCTGTGGCCGCACTACATTTCGTACGTAATTGAAATACATAAAAAATGTTACGGCCCCTACGCCTACTTTAGCTTGGACAAGGGCATAGCGTATGCAAGAGGGGGGCTGGGTACCGAGGCGAACTTCGGGCCTCCAAGGTGACTCAGACACACAACTTGGTAAAAAACGAAAATGGGATTTTTCGAATCAGCGCGTCGTGTGGGTTCAGAAAAGTCATCATTTGCCATGTATTTGGAGGAAAACCATTTTTACCATTTTTAATGCGCAAAAACAATTTTAGGGGCCTTCGGCGCTAGAGTTCAAACTATCTCATTGGTGGTCGCATCAATTGCGCCCTTTTCCAAGAGCCCCGCACCCCAAGTTTTGGGGGGCTCTATTGACTCTATTGCTCCCCGGCCCCACCCCAATTGAAGACCCTACTGCCCCTGCCTGCAGCATTGGGACCATGACCGAGCAAACCATGGCAAACAAGGGGGAGACATTGGGTTCCCTCTGGGGGCCCTGACTCGAGTAGCACTTATATAGTGATCAGTTTGAGGGTGGGAAGACCTGTATGCACGTGTTGTAGGCGTTCTGGCCTATGCTGGGTGCAAATAGAGGTGAAAGACAGAAAGGGCTGAAGCAAGTGTAGTAGAGCAGCCAAGGCCCGTGGTCTGAAAGTAAAGAATTTCCTGATGACCCTGCCTGGAATGCACAGTGCACTATTTTCTGCATACATAGCCTTTTGGATTTCTGCTGATGAAGCTTTTCACCGTGCGTGCTTGCTAGCTTCCTCTTCTTCTTCCTCAACACCCCCCTGGAGATGGCACATGCAATACTGCCAGCCCATCCGGTAGAACACTACCCGGGCTCTATTGTGGTAATCAAGTATGCAGATGATATTCTAATTGCAAGCAGGTGCCCATATCAGGTAAAATTGGACACCGCGGCCGCGAAGCTCAGTGTGGAGTAGGCGGACTGAGTCGTGAGTACCAAGTCGAAGCTAGAACCCATTCATACGGCAGTGGGTGGGAAAATTGCTGGGGGGGGCTGAGTGGAGGGGTGGAGAATGCCCTACCCTACATGCCCATCTTTTTGCAATTGGTTGCGCTTGACAACCACATAGTACTCAGCCACAGCCCTAAGGTGTATGCTGAGAAAATTGCAGTGGGCCACCCGGATAGTTGCAGTGGGCCATCCAACTGGGCACACGGGCACAGCCATTTCTAGTAGGGGCCTACAAAAGGCTGTTTTTGGGACCTCATGCGGCTAAGTGTACCCCCCCCCCCCTGGGGTGCTAAGAGGGTTGCTGCAGGGGATGGCATGCACATTGGTACCATGGATGCCCCATGCCTCATTGCCTTGTGTTTCCACCATGTTTTGTGGCGCTGCACGGCTGGGTGGCATACATTAGGGGGGGGGGAGTGGGGGGCCGAGCTAGGCATGCGTATAAAACAGCTCCCAGCCTGGGTAGCCACACCGCACATGGCCGAATTGGCGAGTGTGGTGGATTCGGTGCGGTTAAGTGCATATCGTGGAGACATCTACCTCAAGCTATACGGGGGCAATTTATCCTCCCTCCTCTCTGCTGTACATGGCAGGGCAGCCACAATGTGCAGTGTGCAAAATCAACTGCTGCCACAACTGCAGCACACCGTGCTCTAGTCCGGCATTGTGGTGGAATTGCTATGGGTAAAAGGAGAGGAACGGCGGATGTGCCATCCCGCTGGATCACATATGCCGCACCAGATGATATGCTTTGTGATGCTTTTCACAGAAAGGCCAGATTGGACTCTGAGACGGTGCACACCCCCTTGCACGTGGGCACAATGCGCTGCCGGGGCTTCAGGGGGGGGTTAGCCGCACAGGATAATCATTGGTTAGGAGCATGGACCCGGATTGCCGACGAATGAAAGAGAAGAATCCACTTGAGTGCCGTGCATGCTATCTTTTGGAGGGACAACACCTAAACCTTAGTTTATGGATGTAAACGATAGTTTAGGAATCCAACTGTGTTTTTCAGTTGATTGTCTGTGACGCATAATGGAGCCCCCCCACCTCCGCACACCTGGCCCTGGGTCCTTGACCCCGCCCACCCACCCACCAGCCTGTGCTCTGCGCCCTGCCCACCTGCCCCACCATGATGCATCCTCCTTTCCCTGTGCTTTGCACTGCTACTGTCTGGCTGGCTGCACATGTGCCGCCCTGCCTGAGTAGGAGCATGGACCCTAATCCCCGACGAATGAAAGAGAAGATCCCACTTGAGTGCTGTGCATGCTATGTGTTGGAGGGACCAAACCTAAACCCAAGCATGCCCAGGTTGTTTACAGCGAAACCGTCCAAGCCCACCACGGCACAACCAAAAAAGCCAGTGGATAAGTTGGCTGCCAAGGAGGCGAAATGGGGCGAACACCGTGATGCCACCATGCAGAAGGTCTTACAAATGATCTCGCAGGGTTGGTTGGGGGCTTATGTAGATGGGTCACCAAGCAAGTACGGGGATGGATGCAAGCGGGATATGGATTTTTTTATGGGGAAGAGTTGGGCCACAGTTTTGCGGCGCACGTGCCGAAAGCGGAGCGCCAGAGTGTGAGTTGCAGGGAGTTGCGCGGTTTATTGCATGCGGTGTTGCACCGCAAGACAGGGGAGCGGCTCATCGTGATTTTGGACTCATTGTATGTATACCGGGGTATTGTAGAGTGGTCGCCGAAGTGGTGCCGCCATGGGTGGCACTCCTCCAATGGGGGGGTGGGGCACATGGATGTATGGGGACAGATTCTTTGGGAAGGAGAGAGGGCAGGTGAGGATCCTCATATTTACTGCGTGCCTTCTCATCTTGGGGTGGAGGGCAACATGGGGACGGATCAGTTGGCGCAGCAAGGGAGACTACCCTGCCGAACACTTCGCAGCCGCTGCTAAAGAGGCCACGGACAGAGCCACAGTGGGAGGCCCTGGGATTGATGGAAATGTCCTCGTACGAGGAGGAGGCCCGTGACAGTGGGTGCTCCAGTCAATCTGTGATGCGTTGTCATTGTCAGGGGATGGGGGGTCGAGCTCGGGTCTCATGGATGCCAGTGGCCCCCAGCGGTCCAGCTCAAGCTCAGAGGGCTCAAATTTCATGACGGATGTCAGTGACACATGGAGGGTGGGGTAATCAAGAGAACCTCCACAGAGCCTAAAGGCCTGCGTGGACCACTCTGCACATTGCCATGAACAGCAGTGAGGGCGCCTCCGGCACCTGTCTGTGAACAATTGCTGGACAATTTGTGGCGGCGCCTCCGGTGCCGTGTCCATGACTATGAACTAAGAGATTTCCCTGAGTGATTTCGGAGGGTGGCGACCATCGTCGTTCTATGGCTAAGCTTCGGCCTGGCGGTCAACGATGGCGTGGCAGTGGAGCCCAGCCGGCTGTTGCATGAGCACTCCCTTATGTCTCCAACCACGTCCCAAGGACTAGTATTGTGGGCAGGGTTGAATTGTCAATGGAACTTGCGGTGCAGAGCGAAATTCCATGTTGTAGCGCCAGTGTTAGATGAGTTTATTGCGGGCTGGGCCTCTATATTGCAGCGGATGTCAGAGAGGGACATGTCCTGCTCCCGCCGTGACCTCCAGCATTTGATTCAACAATAAAACGGTTGGTTTGGCAACCATGACATGCCGAGGTTGTTTAAAATGGAGCCGTCCAAGCCCACGACAGTGCAACCCGTTAGGCCAGCGGATATATTGGCTGCGAAAGAGGCCAAATGGGGCTCACAGCGCGATGCCACCATGAAGGGGGTTGAAAAGTTGATTTCACAGGGTTGCGTCGGGGCGTTTACAAATTTTTGG
This sequence comes from Eutreptiella sp. 'Long Island Sound 2002', assembly GCA_964036045.1. Taxonomy (NCBI): domain Eukaryota; phylum Euglenozoa; class Euglenophyceae; order Eutreptiales; family Eutreptiaceae; genus Eutreptiella; species Eutreptiella sp. 'Long Island Sound 2002'. The sequence continues at coordinate 136,008,809 of OZ038381.1, forward strand.
CCAAACAAGTTCAGGGATGGATGCAGGCGGGCTGTGGGTTTTTTTTATGGGGATGACTCAGACCACAATTTCGCGGCCCACGTTCCGGTGGCGGAGCACCAGAGTGTGAGTCGGGGGGAATGGGGGGGGGGGGGTGCTGCATGCCTTGTTACACTGCAAGCCGGGGGGGCGGCTTGTGGTGGTGCTGGACTCGTTGTATATCACCAGGGGGATGTGGATTGGTCGCCGAAGTGGCGCCGTCATGGATGTTGCAACTCCAGTGGGGAGGTGGGACACAGGGACCTGTGGGTGGAGGTACTGTGGAAGCGTGAAAGGGCGGGGGAAGACCTCCACATTCGCTGGGTCCTCTCACACCTTGGAGTGGAGGGTAACGTGGGAGCGGATCAGTTGGTGGAGCAGGGGAGGCTGGCCCATCCAAACAATATGCAATCGCTGCCAAAGAGGACGTGGACAGAGCCGCAGTGGGAGGCCCCGCGTCTACTGGAAATGTGTCTGGACGAGTAGGAAGCCCACTCCAGTGAGCATGAGTCCATGTGCAGTTCATCGTTGCTGTCGGGGGTGAGTGGTCGGGCTTTAGCACGGATGTCAGTGACACCCGGCGACTTAGCTCAAGTTCGGTTGGAAGATTGAGGGTTTAGCACGGATGTCAATGACACGCGGCGGGCAAAATATACTCAAGTCAGGGAGGGAAGGGATAATCAAGAGAGCTTTCACGGAGCCTGAAGGCCTATGTGGAAGATTTGCACTTTGCCACGGACAATTGTGAGGGTGCCTATCTGCGGACAGAATGTGGACAATCTATGGCGGCGCCTCCAGCGCTGTACTCGTGACACTGAACTGAGAGATTTCCCAGAGTGATTCCAGAGGGTGATGACCATCATCGATTTATGGCTAAGCTACGGCCTTGTCTAAGCTACAGCGGGTGTAGTGACTGTAGTATTTCCGCACCTAATTTAATTCGGTACGAAATGTAGTGCAAAGACATAAGACATGGTTTTGGTGACAAATCTGCCAAGTACATGGAGTCATGGACACATTTGTTGTGACTGTTTGCCCAATTGAACCCACAGAGCTCTGATTTTGGGGGATATTTGTGCATTATCTTCCCCTTTCTTGGTGGTGGCGTGTGTGCTGGTAGTTTTATGTGTCGCGCACACGCTACGGCCTTGTCTAAGCCCTAGTGGGCGTAGGGAGCGTACTAATTCTGTACTTTTGCGTAGCTTCGACAAGGGAGGGGGTACATAGGGCATATTGTAATGCTGGGTGCAGCTCCATTGAACAATATGCGTAGTGTACTCTACAATCTGTGTACGAAGACTCAAAATGCCTCACGCTCGACCAACAGCAGCACATGCGCCATGTTAGGAGGCTGACAAAACAGCGCTTTTGGGGGCCAATAAGCACCACTTGGAGTGCTTATTTGGTGCTACATGGGTCCCCATCCCTTTATACCATGCGAATTCTAAAGACTTGTGAAAATAATTAATTCCTGGCACAAGGTGTTGTTGTCCGCAAAAAAACGCAAAAAAAATTTCATTATTGGCTTCATGCCTCACGCAAAAATGGGTTCCGCAAAAAAAATCGCAAAAATAAAATATTCGAGGTGCCTTGCCGAAGGCAATAGAATTTGTTTGTTGGTTGTTGGTACAAAGGAGTAAACCCGCGGGCCGAGGGTTTCTCCTGGGGAAAAACAGGCCCACTCGCCCAAACCAAAGTAAACAAAACGCAACCACAGGGGTGGCTCGCCAGGCTGTGCACGTGACGGAGGTACAGCCTTTGTACTCATTTTTCTGTCATTCCCCATGAGGCAGCTGTGGAGCGCTTTGCTGCTACTGCTGCTGCACACGATTGTACCACCGCAAGTCATCTTCGAGGGTACAACGGACCGATGTCACCCCGCAAACACATGTTTGGAACCGGTTTGTTGAAAACTGGTAGACCTGAACCATGCTTGTTGGTGCTTATCTGTGCTATGGACTGCAATCCCAGAGTCCAACTGATCGACATTTGTATGCCTGTGTAGGAATGGACTGCAATCCCAGAGTCCGAGGTACGCACGGTTTCTTGCAGTAGCAACAAAATGAATCAACCCCAATCCCCAAAACGCAAAAAAACCCGCAAAAAATATTCATTTTTGGTCCAACACCCTATGCAAAAATGGGTTCCGCAAAAAGATCACAAAAAAAATTTTTTTAGTCCATTTTTGCCCATTTTGGATGCTGCCGTAAAATTTTTGCTTATTATTAATTCAAAACACCCAACACAAAAATTAGGATTCCGCGAAACTTTAGGATCTGCACGGTATGTACTCCCATTGCCACCAAATGATCACCAATGATTACCAATAAACTGTGTTAGACCAGCACTGCACAAAAAATGATGGTCAAAGCAATTGTTCTGTTGGTGGATATGCATGCGGCTGGGCGCAATTTGCTCAGCATGATATGGGTATGTCCCATCCATAAATGAGGTTGCTTGGCTCCACAAGCTGGAGCACTTCTGGCATTCACATGATTTTCATTTCTCTGTTGAGCAGATTACGTTTACATATGCAACACTTGACATCTCCGCGTTTGCACAAGTTTGGGTGAAACCGGAGCCATGCTCATTGTCCAGATCAGCATCCAGACTTGATGTGCAATAGAGGAAATGTCATGCGGACTGATTTGTATGGTGATGGTATTTATGACAACTGGCACATACACATCTTCACCTTCAGTCACCTCAACAGACGCCACTGGTTTCTTTCCAAAAGAATCGCCAGTGACCCCATACGTAACTGATATCCCCAAAATGACAGCCTCTTGCACAACCACCAGCACGTGCACTGGTACTGCAGCATACAGCCGGGTGCCCAGGAGCATTTCCATTGAGCACACCCCAACACAAACAAACGTTTCCGCTCTCTCCCCGGCCCTGGCTGCTGACAAGCAATACCTCTACGCTGTGTTTGCTGCACTGTCATCTGCGCACACTTCACTCCCAAAGGCCTGCGCTGCGCTTTCTGACGCGCACACTGCGATGTTGGATCCATCAGCGCCAGTTTCCAGGGCAAGTGCTGCCGTGTCAAGGGCCATCTCTCCCCTGTCTAACGCATACTCGGCGCTGTCACAAGCATACACAGCGCTCAGCAGCACCGCACCTGTGGTCAAGGAAGCCCACGACAACCTCTACCAGACATACATCTCACTGACCAACGTTTACAATGAGCTTGTCATAGCCTTTTCTGCATTTCACAAGGCCGCTGGGTCGCGGTCTACCGAGGACATCCCCGCGTCCTTCACATGCCCTGCCTTCTCGGTCGCCTTGGACAGACTGTCCAAAGCAGCCGCCATCATCGACATCCCACTGACCAAGACCCCGATGCACGTGGGTTTTGTCACAACAACAGCCACGGGCACGTTCTCCCAGACCACAACAAACAGCATCGCCAGGACCTCATCAGGTTCTGAGACAAGCACAGAGACACCCCCTCTCAGTGCCAGCCACACTGTGACAGGGTCCACGTCACGGACACACAGTCATGTGCCTGCCCCCACGACGCTTGTCACTGCGACCCAGACCGCCACGCCCACATCCACAGCAACTGTGACCCCAGACTTTACGTTGACAACCACACACATGAACGCAGGTCTGATCACAACGACAGCCACAGGAGTGTTCTCCTGGACCTCAACCAACAGCGTCAAGCACCTGAGAGGCACTGCCACGCCCACAACAAGTGCCGCAGCGCAGAGGCAAGTTAAGGGGATTGTCCAGACGCCCACTGCACTGTCGCCTCGGACTGTCACCCCTTCCCTGACGTGCACATGCCGCACCGTGACCCAAGGACCGCACACCTCCACCCCCACCCCTGCCCCGTCGCATACTGCCACTAGCACATGGTGGCTTGGCCAAGTCCCCACAGCCTCTGTCGCCCCCGTGCCCGTGGCAACACTCTCAGCGTCCTCTACTGCCTCCTCCAGCGCGAGCCTCGGATCTTTGTACGTAGCCGTCGACGGCCCTGCGGACGTGCATGTGACATTGTACGAAGTGGGCTACGAGCCCTGGAACTGGACCTACCGCATCACCAACCTCCACGCCGTCCCACAGCCCATCAGCATCTCCGCCGGGCACGACCTCTTCGTCACGGAGTACAACGGATCCAACAGCATTGCCCCCAACGCCACTCTCACGGCGGTCGTGCGCCTCCATGTGCCAACAACGCCTCTGGCCCCGCAGACTTTCACCACGAATCTCACTGTCTGCCAGAACACAGACGGTTGCGTGCCGGTGCACCAGCATCAGGTCATCGTGTCGGTGCTGCCCGAGCCCTGGCTCACCAGCGGTGGCTCCCGCAAAGGGGCCTACGACACCTGCCGCATGCTGCATCGCCTCAACAAGGCTTTTCGGGTTCTGTCTGCGCCTGCTGCCCGTTTGCTTGCGTACGTACACGTTGAGGGTCTCATTCCTATCCCAAGAGGTGAGCTCACTGGGAAAAAAAGGTAGTGAAAAAGACAGCTCGAAGTGTGGAGGCATGGAGTCTGAGTGACGAGAGCGCTTTGCACTGCTAACAACAGACAACAGCAGCAGGCACTCCAAATCTAAATCATACATGGGGCATTTTCTCCAAAAGGTACTGGACGCGGACCCGGAAAGCAATTGCAGTAGATTTTTTCCTTTTCATGCGTGTGTCAACACTTATGGCCCATCACAGCCATTTAGGAAAAATAGTTATGGATATGTGTGCGGTCCGCGCATCAGCACAGGCACCCGCTAAGCTGCGCTTTGCCTGCACTGAGCCCGCGTGTGGACTGCGGGGAGGACTTTTTGAGGAAATGGAGTGCAAGAACAGACGTTCCGCACAACTGTTCACTCCTGGGCCCTGCAGACCGGCAGAGAATCCCTCGGAAGTTTGAGGAGGGGTGAAGTGAACAATGCATGGGTGGTTGCCATGGTGCCAACGGGGATCCCATAACACCCCAAACAGCCTCGGCAAGGGGGGGGGGTGCGCCATAAAGGCTGAAGGAGTATGCTCGTTGGTACTTCCGGGTGGTTTATGGGGCGGGGGGTACTTGAACATATGTGAGCCAAAATGCTTGTGCTGACGATGTATGTGTCATGTGGGAGAAATCTTCCAACCCCAGGGGATACTTGTGGGGATACTCATGGAGCATACCCTAACAGTTATATCTGATTTTTTTTCCCCGTGAAATCATTGATTTATGAGACAACCATGTCCCTACCCCGTCCCTCAGCCTGGCACCCAAAACCTAGGAATCATGAATGAAAGAAAGTCCTGGGTTCAAATCCCAATGCCCCCCCCCCCCCCATGCACACAATGATGGCATGAGGTCAGGATCATGCTGGTTATTTGAAAACCTGACAACATGCCCCCCCCCCCCCCCCCACACACACATTTGTTTCTTGGGCTGTGGTATTTCAATAGGCCCCAAAATGGGGGGGGGGGGTATGCGGTGTTTTCCATGTTTGCAGGCCCGATCTCATACCCTCTGAGAGATGATTGTATTGCCTTTGGCAAGATCACCTTTAAAGAGTTAATCATAACTTTTGCGTCCCAACATATGGCTTTAAAGGGATGAAGCGGGTCAAATTGTACGCTTTGAGCTATGGTACGTGACTAGGCCCAGAATGGGTGTGTGTGATATTTGCCATGTATTGGATCAAGCCTGGCAAGGTGGTTCATGATGTTGAGGTCACCAATGGACAGGGTCAATTTTTCATCCTCCCCAAAATTGGGGTATCCGGTTGGGCAGGAGTGGAGGCAGTGTCCTGCTGCACAGAATTGTTCTGGGATGGCCACATGCAGGATTTTGCCATTGGTTCAAGTGCCAAGAAGCAAACAAAACTCCCACCCTTCTTCGAGTGAGGGGCCCCAAGGGTTTGGGAACGTCACAACTGGTGATAATTGGCGCTTTTTGTGTTGTTCTGTCCTGATTGCTCTCTTGGTCTCTTTGGGTTGGCTTAGTAGTCGATCCCCAAGAGGAGGATCTGTTTTGGGGGTGCCACCTTAAGGGGGCGGGGTGCATTGTTCTTGGTTTTCTTTTGGCCGGGGGATGGGAGAGCAACCGATGCGCGACGCTCATCAATCCTTCAGGGCGACGTTGACCTCATCCAAGACCCCACGCCAAGCCTTTTCCGGGGCGTCATGTGGAAAGTGTCCTCTGCGGCCCCAACCATTGCAGTGGACGGGTCATCAACTCGGATGATTATCCCGTATCAGTTCTGGCAGAGCAACTTCGTGACGCAGCTCACGGCCACGGTCCTGTTTGCCTTGCCTGGCGACGAGGCGGTGGTCGTGCCGGTCAGGAGGCACTGCGAGATCGTCCTTAACTTGGGGCCCAACGGGACTCTGGGCTTCTTCACTGTACTGCCGGTGGCGCAGGCGGTGGCAGGCACAAAGCTGCGGCCTCAGACAGTGGGGGCATCCCTGTCCCCCATGCAGCAGTACGTGGTGAACATCAGCGGCTGGAGCCATCACAGCATGATCCGGTACTCCGTTTGGTTCTACTGGGCGTCGAAACCCGAGTCCTTGTTCCGCTTGAGCTGTGACTCCACCAGTTCGAAGCATGTGATTACCGTCCCTGGGCAGGTATTTATGGCGCTGTTTGGCTGGTGGCCGCCGCCATGAACCGCAGCATGTGGCAGGCATCTGGGGTGTTGCAGGAGGTTTTGGGTGGGTGTGGACAGGGCCTTTGGATCTGGGTGACAGCAGCTTAGAAACTCCCAGCACAACACTGTGGTGCCCCAGGGACCGCCATTAATCCCTTTGCAATCGCCATACTCCATACAACCTCACACCATGCCATGTCACCTCCAACGAGCCTCTTCACCCCGTACACCCTCTTCACCCGCACCACCCCATACACCCGTCCGCAACCTCTTGCAGCACTCATGCTGTTAGTCCGATAGGGGACTCCCTTCCCCTTCCCGTCCTTGTCATGTAGTCAATTACATTGCTGCAGGGGACAGAATCGTCACAATTTCCGTATGCCAACCCCCCCCCCCCCTCTGTGCACCACAAATGGTTCCTGCCTCTGCGGAGGCTGGACCTGACCTGGGTGGGTGAGTGGAAAAAACAGTCACAGTGCTCGTATTCGCGGCCTTTTCACTCCCAGAACAATAGCACCGTCTAACGGACACCTTCACAAACAACGAAACGTCTCGCTGGACAGAGAGAGTGATGCATCCGAGCCCAACTCCGACGGCATGCACATGTGTGTGCCATTCTCGGAGGGCCCCTCTCGAAAAGACACTGCATGAGACGCCTCATGGTTTGGACATTTTTGGTATTTATCCCCCACTCAGACACACCCCTGCGCTGGAGGTACGGCATTGGGCCAGCACACTGGTCACGTGTCAACTAGTTTTATCAATAACTGGGGCCGTGTGCAGAAGTATGTCCTGGTTTCGATTTGACAAATCCTTTATGCTCCGGGAGCACACAAGGGCGTGCTGTTTACGCGCATGACCCCCCTAAACATCACCATCAAAACTGCTTGTTCACCAGCGGGGCCAGGCAAGAAGATGCCCCACTCCCTACAAATGCATCCAGAGAAGACAAACAATGAGTACTGACGACGGAAGAAACTCATTTTCTGCAGTGATGTCCGATGAGGGGCCCGTCCATCCGCAGGGTCCACAGGGTTCATTCCCTTTGCAGCCCCCGGACGTGACTTGCCCTGGGCCCAGGGTGTCGCCCCCGATGCTGCACGTTCCCCACAGGCCACCGCCACCACGATCTATCTGCTGGTGCGCGCCACGGACGAATGGAACAGCTCTCACTCCGACTGTTCCGCCTGCCGCGTGGCCATCGACCTCGCCCCCGTGGCCCCCGCCCGTCTGATGGCCCACCTCAACGGCCTGCTCACGGTGCCCTGGGCCTCCTCGACCCCTGTGGTCGAGTTCACGGCGTTTGTGCGGGCCTTTGACAACTTGACAACGGGGGGCACACGGGCCACGCGGGATACGGCACTGCAGACTGCTTTCATGGACAAAGGTATTTGCGGCTGAGGGTCCCTCCCGCTCGCACCAAACCCGCTTTGCGCCCCTACGCGCCCCTGGCAATGCTTCCCTTCTCCCAGGGCTCCCCTCTTGCCCAAACCTTCTCCAACGCAACTGTCACCTTTGAACGCTGTGGACAGCGTCACGGCTGTTTGAATCGTCTGCAACGCCTTGCACATCGTGCCCACCCCTGCACGGGCTCTGCACCAGACTCTGCGACAATCTCCTGCACCTCTGCACACCCCTGTACAGCCCGTCGATTCCCATGCAGACCTCGTCGTCGGATGGGGTGTAGCGCGCCCTGTTCATCAGACAATGGACCGGGTTTAAGGACTGTGCACACGCCCATACAAATCCGGCGGGGACTGGGGCGGTTGCACCACCATCTCACTGACCAGAAAGTGGTGCCGGTACGCCTGCTTCTTGGGACGTGGGTGGCACCTTCAAACCTTCCCTTTTCTGACTCAGTCGGCTTCTTGCAGATGTGTACCGACGTTTCCCAGGCTCACCGGTGCCATTGGCTGTCCTGGGGCAGCCTGTCCAGCTCGCTTCGAAACTCTGACCGGGGTATCGAACACCTGCGTACTGTTGTAAGAGGGGGCAGGGCCTCGTGGGTGAGATCAGTGTGAATGTGTGCGTGTGGTCCTGCTCGTGGTCCTTGGGCATGCGTTTATTCAGCCCATGTGCCAGCGCTTTTGGAAACGCCACTGACGGGCAACGCGCCGCCCTTGGCGATCCCACAAGCAGCCGGTGGGCCCTGTGCCTTGCATCAGGGCCAAGTCAAAAGGTACATGTTGTCTGGTGGCCCCCAATAAGGGATGCAACACACGCGCCATGGCAGGGCTGTAGAGGGCGGGCAGCACAGAATTGTTGTCATCCCCCCTTCCCCCCTGACTGACTTTAATTAGATTGTGCCCCCAGGGGTCTCTCTCAGCTGGTAAGCGGTGGGAAGCTCTTGACGGCCATGCCGGTACTGCATGGTGTCAATTACCCCATCAGGAGCGTGGAGCGGCTTGGTCGCCTGCAACACTCTCACCACCGCCACACAGGTGGGTGGGGTGGGGGGGGCAGAAAGGCCAAGAAAAGAGCCCGGGTAATGCTTCTAGTGTAACGCAGCTGTTCAAGTTTTGCAGGGAAAGCCCTCCATGTTGTGGACAGCAGTGGACGGCTTGCGCTGCTCGACATGCAGGGGGGAAGGGCGGTGGGGGGGGGGTTTAAACCCTACTTAAGGTGAGCAGCGGAGGTATGGGTGGAACCATTGGTAAACTCACCATGTTCGACACAGCCACCTCCCAAGAGCTACTGGTTTGCAACTCAACCACTCAACCAGGCGCATAACTGCAAAGAGCAGTGGGAACGAAAGACGATGCAAATTGGTGCGTGAAATGTGCACTGCAAAAACGCACTGTCAGAACGAGAGCCTGCTGGATATCAGCTTTTCGGCCTGTTGTCTGCATGCATGGTGGTGAATTGTCCCATCCAAACATCATGGCCCGAGGCAAGATGGCATGAAGCTGAGGGAGTGTGCGGAACATTTCTTCACACGTCCCCCATCCCCAGTGCCGAGCGTATGGGCATTTCTCCTGTACATTGGAGGTCATGTGCCTCTGTGAAAGGGGGTTGCATGTGACGATGCGTATTCTGTCTGGTGGTTTAACCCCGTATTGATTGCACACACACACACACACCCGCACTCGCATTCTGTATGGACCCGTGCATTGCTCCTCCAGTGCGAGAAGCGGTCGCAGGCGAGGATGCAGACACATTCGTCGCCCAGACCGCCCCCAGTATCTGGGCGCAGATGACACTCCGATCCCACACCGTTACGGCATATGACATGGCACTATGCACATTTTACCACGAGCTGATGGGGGCCCATAATTTGTCGAGCACCGCCATTTCTGCTATTGCCCTGGTCTACGGCGCGGTGCTGCGACGCTACGTAGCCCCACAGCTCAACCACTCACAGTGGCTGTGGGTCAAATTGCTGCCTAAGGCTGTGCTTTCGACTCTGGACAGTGCCGAGGACCCTATGCGGGCTGTGATAAAGCACCTCTCTGGGGTCCCACGCCCGCGTGGCGGACACCTGCATGCGGAGCGCCGCCCAAGACCACGCCGCCAGGTGTTGCCCGGGGCATTGGTGAACAGGGAGGGGGGGTTGATGGCACTGCATGTGCACTCCATCTGGTTGCATGGTTGCAGCAGCAGGGATGTGCAATCCCACGAACCTGAATAGTGCAGTGGCACATTGTCAGCACCCCACCAAGAAATTGTGAGCTTGAAGTGCGATAGTATGCACGAAGTCAGCCGCCCTTCCCCCCCCACCCCTACCTCTGCCCCCCCTAACCCCCCCCCAACCCCCCCTTACCTCTCCCCCTTACCTCCCCCCCTAACCCCGTTCGGCTCGCTTCGCTCGACAAACTGCTCGCTTTGCTCAACACGGGGGCCAGCCCCCGCACCCCCCTAAAACAACAAGACCCCTGCGGTGGCCACAGACCGCCTTGTGTTTGCACCGCCTCGTGTGTGCACCACCTTGTGTATGCATTGCCTTGTGTGTGGACCGCCAAACCTCTGCGTGCTTCAGCTTGCTTTGCTCGACGGACAGCTCGCTTCGCTCGACACTGGGGCCAGCCCCCGCACCCCCTCTAAAATAACAAGACTCTTGTGGTGGCCACAAACCGCCGTGTGTTTGCACCACGTTGTTTATGCACCCCCTGGTGTGTGGACCGACAAACCTCCCCTTGCTTCAACTCACTTTGCTCTCGACCCTGGTTACATAACTCCTGCGGGTTTGGGGGGCGGCTCACCCCAATACCCCCCCTACCCCCCCCCCCTACCCTCACCCCCAATCCTCCCCTTACTCCCTCCCTCACCCCCATATCCTGTGCTGCAGTGCACAGGGGAGAGGAACCTGTCCCTCCGCCCTCTGCTGTGGTGCACAGGGGTGGGGAACATGTCTCTCCGCCCTGTGCTGTGGTGCACAGGGGAGGGGAACCTGTCCCTTCGCCCTGTGCTGTGGTACACAGGGGTGGGGAACCTGTCCCTCTGCCCTGTGCTGTGGTACACAGGGGAGGAGAACCTGTCCCTCCACCGTGTGGGGTGGTGCACAGGGGAGGGGAACCTGTCCGTCCGCCCTGTGCTGTGGTGAACAAGGGATGGGAACATGTCCCTCTGCCATGTGCTGTGGTGTACATGTGGTGTACATGTGGTGTACATGTGGTGTACAGGGGAGAGAAACCTGTCCCTCTGCCCTGTGCTGTGGTGCACAAGGGAGGTGAACCTGTCCCTCCGCCCTGTGATGTGGTGCACAGGGGAGGGAAACCTGTCCCTCTGCCCTGTGCTGTGGTGAACAGGGGAGGGCAACATGTCCCTCCGCCCTGTGCTGTGGTGTACATGTGGTGTACCGCGGAGGGAAACCTGTCCCTCTGCCCTGTGCTGTGGTGCACAGAGGAGGTGAACCTGTCCCTCCGCCCTGTGATGTGGTGCACAGGGGAGGGAAACTTGTCCCCCTGCCCTGTGCTGTGGTGAACAGGGGAGGGGAACATGTCCCTCTGCCCTGTGCTGTGGTGCACAGGGGAGGTGAACCTGTCCCTCCGCCGTGTGATGTGGTGCACAGCGGAGGGGGACCCTGTCCCTCCGCCCTGTGCTGTGGTGCACAGGGGAAGCGAACTTGTCCATCCGTCTTGTGCTAAGGTGCACAGGGGAGGGGAACCCGTCCCTCCGCCGTGTGTTGTGGTGCAAAGGGGAGGGGACCCTGTCCCTCCGCCCTCTGCAGGGGTGCACAGGGGAGGGGAACCTGTCCCTCCGCCTTGTGTTGTGGTACACAGGGGAGGGGAACCTGTCCCTCCGCCCTCTGGTAAGGTGCACAGGGGAGGAGAACCTGTCTCTCCGTCCTGTGCTAAGGTGCACAGGGGAGGGGAACCTATCCCTCCGCCCTGTGCTGAGTGCACAAGGGAAGGCATTTTGGCCGACCACCCTGTGTTGTGGTGCACAGGGGAGGAGAACCTGCCCCTCCGCCCTGTGCTGTGGTGCACAGGGGAGGAGAACCTGTCCCTCCGACCTGTGCTATGGTGCACAGTGGAGGAGGACATGTCCTTCCGTTCTGTGCTATGGTGCACAGGAGAAGAGAACCTGCCCCTCCGCCCTCCGCTTTGGTGCAAAGGGGAGGTGAAATTGTCCCTCCGCCCTGTGCTGTGGTGCACAGGGGAATGGAACCAGACCCTCCGCCCAGTGCGATGGTGCAGAGGGGAGGGGAACCTGTTCCTCCGCTGTGTGCTGTGGTTCACAGGGGAGGGGAACATGTCCCTCCGTCCTGTGTTGTGGTGCACAGGGGAGGTGAACCTGCCCCTCCGCCCTTTGCCATGGCGCCTAGAGGAGGACAACCTGTCCCTCCGCCCTGTGCTGTGGTGCACAGGGGAGGAGAACCTGTTCCTCCGCCCTATGTTGTGCTGCAAAGGGGAGGGGACCCTGTTCCCCCGCCCTGTGCTGTGTTGCAAAGGGGAGGGGAACCTGTCCCTCCGCCCTGTGCTTAGGTGCACAAGGGAGGGTAACCCGTCCCTCCGCCCTGTGCTGTGGTGCACAGGCCAGGCGAACCTGTCCCCCGCCCTGTGATATGACGCACGGGAGTCGGGAACCAGTTCCTCCGTCCTGTGATGTGGTGCACAGGGGTCACGAACCTGCCCCTTCACCTTGTGCGGTGGTGCACAATGGGGGAAGAACCCGTCCCTCCGTCCTATGCTAAGGTGCACAGGGGATGGGAATCTGTCCCTCCGTCAAGCACTAAGATGGACATAGAAGGGGACCCTCTCCCTCCGCCCTGTGCTGTGGTGCACAGGAAGGGGAACCTGTCCCTTTGTCTTGTGCTAAGGTGCACACGGGAGGGGAACCTGTTCCTACGCCCTCTACTCTGGTGCACAGGCGAGGGGAACCTGTCCCTCTGCCATGTGTTGTGGTGCACAGGGGAGGTGAACCTGTTTTTCTGTCCTGTGCTATGGTTCACAGGGGAGGGGAACCTGTCCCTCCGCCCTGTGCTGTCGTGCACAGGGGAGGGGAACCTTTTCCTCCGCCCTGTGCTGTGGTGCACAATGCAGGGGAACCTGTCCCTCTGCCCTATGCTTTGGTGCAGAGGGGAAGAGAACCGGTCCCCCGCCGTCTTGTGTTGTGGTGCACAGGGGAGGAGAGCCTGCCCCTCCGCCCTGCGCTTTGGTGCACAGGGGAGGAGAACCTGTCCCTGGGCCCTGTGCTAAGGTGCATAGGGAAGGGGAACTTGTCCCTCCCTGGTGTGCTAAGGAACCTGGCCCTCTGCCCTGTGCTTTGGTGCACAAGGGGGGCGACCCACTACCTCTCTCATTTGCAATGGTGCACAAGGGGGGTGAACCTGTCCCCCCGCCCTGTGCTGTCGTGCACAAGGGCGGTGAACCTGTTCCTCTGCCCTGTGCCGTGGTGCATAGGGGAGGAGAACCTATCCCTTTGTCCTGTGCTGCGGTGCAGAGGGGAGGGGAACTTGTCCCTCTGCCCTGTGCTATGGTGCACAGGGAAGGAGAACCTGTCCCTCCGCCCTGTGCTGTGGTGCACCAGGGAGGGGAACCTGTCCCTCTGCCCTGTGCTGTGGTGCACAGGGGAGGTGAACCTGTCCCTCCGCCCTGTGATGTGGTGCACAGGGGAGGGAAACCTGTCCCTCTGCCCTGTGCTGTGGTGCACAGGGGAGGTGAACCTGTCCCTCCGCTCTCTGATCTGGTGCACACGGGAGGGAAACCTGTCCCTCCGCCTTGTGCTGTGGTGAACAGGGGACGTGAACATGTCCCTCCGCCCTGTGCTGTGGTGTACATGTGGTGTACCGGGGAGGGAAACCTGTCCCTCTGCCCTGTGCTGTGCTGCACAGGGGAGAGGAACCTGTCCCTCCGCCCTTTGCTATGGTGCACAAGGGAGGGGAACCTATCCCCCTGCCCTGTGCTGTGGTGCACAGGGGAGGGGAACCTGTCCCTCCGCCCTGTGCATTGGGCAATGAGGAGGACAACCTGACCCTCCTCCTTATGCTGTGGTGCACAGGGGTGGGGAACATGTCCCTCCGCCCTGTGTTGTGGTGCACAGGGAGGGGAACCTGTCCCTTCGCCCTGTGCATTGGGGCATAGAGGAGGACAACCTGTCCCTCCTCCTTATGCTGTGGTGCACAGGGGGGCGGAACCTGTCCCTCCGCCCTGTGCTATGGTGCGCACGGGAGGGGAACCTTTTCCTCCGCCCCGTGCTGTGGTGCACAGGGGAGGGGAATCTGTCCCTCCTCCTTGTGCTGTGGTGCACAGGGGAGGGGAACCTGTCTCTCTGCCCTGTGCTGTGGTGCACATGGGCGGTGAACGTGTCCCTCCGCCCTGTGCTGTGGTGCACAGGGGAGGGGAACCTGTCCCTCCGCCCTGTGTTGTGGTCCACAGGGGAGGGGACCATGTCCCTCTGCCTTGTGCTGTGGTGCACAGGGGAGGGGAACCTGTCCCTCCGCCCTGTGCTTTGGTGTACAGGGGAAGAGAACCGGTCCGCCCCCGTCCTGTGCTGTGGTGCACAGGGGAGGTGAGTCTGCGCCTCCGCCCTGTGCTTTGGTGCACAGGGGAGGAGAAGCTCTCCCTCCGCCCTGTGCTGTGCTGCACAGGGGAGGAGAACCAATCCCTCCGCCCTGTGTTGTGGTGCACAGGGGGGCGACCCAGTACCTGTCTCCTTTGCAATGGTGCACATGGGGGGTGACCCTGTCCCCTCGCCCTGTGCTGTCGTGCACAAGGGCGGTGAACCTGTTCCTCCGCGCTGTGCTGTGGTGCATAGGGGAGGAGAACCTGTCCCTCTGGCCTGTGCTCTGGTGCACAGGGGAGGGGAACATGTCCCTCCGCCGTGTGGTGTGGTGCACAGGGGAGGGGAACCTGTCCCTTCGCCCTATGTTGTGGTGCACAAGGGCGGTGAACTTGTCATTCCGCCCTGTGCTATGGTGCACACGGGAGGGGAACTTCTTCCTCATCCTTGTGCTGTTGTGCATCGGGGAGGAGAACCTGTCCCACCGTCATGCGTTGCGCTAGAGAGGGGACGGGAACCTGTCCCTCTGCCTCGTGCTGTGGTGCACAGGGGGGAGGGAAACCTTTCCCTCCGCCCTGTGTCAACCCTGGTATCGGGATATACCTGCAGCGTGTAGGGTTTACCATGGGTACAAACGCCGCACCCCCCTGGGCCCAATTGGTATTGAGAATGTTTGAAATTCTGACGCCACTGCCCAATAACCATTTTTTGAACAGATACATCGATGATGGGCTCATTCTGCAGCCCCTTGAACACTCCTCTGACTTGGAGCAAGCCCTACGACGCATCTACCCCCCAGACCTACCGTTTGGTATGGAACATGTGGGCCAAACAACCAAGGTGGTTTTCCTGGACGTATGCTTCATGTCACTGAAACCCCTAACCACCTGTGTGCACTGGAAGGACACACATGCGTGTCAGTATATCCCCTGGGACTCCAATGTGCCGAGACACATCCGTGTGGCATGGGTGCGAGGTGAATTTATCCGCTACATTCGAATTTGCAGCCACCCACATCTATATCAGGTATGTTGCGAGAGACTAGTCTCAGCACTTCGCTGGCTGAACTACCCTTGGGAAGTTATCCAGTCTAAGCACATTCCCTGGGGTGAACGGAACAGGTTCATAACCCTGAAACGTGATGTGGTACCCGCTGGGGCACTTAATGAACCTATGTCGTTGTCACAGTCTGAGGTGATGAGCTCCAGACAAAATGGTGTGATGGGAGGTGGGCGGGAACCTTCTGGACAGGTGCATGTCCTGAAGGTTTCACACCATGGTGCTATTCCTGTGGCGTGGTCACGAGCTATGCATGTGTTGAAAAGACGATTGAAATTTCTTCCTGACCTAAAACTGTTTGCCATCCTCAGGCCTTTACGCAATCTCAAATGTCTGTTCAGGAATTCAGGTCTGATTTCCTTATCCAACCGGCAGCAAGTTTGATTGGCGCGCGCTCTTTGGACAGCGTGGACAGATTTGGGATTGGATCAGGACTTTGTTTTCATTATCAATAATTTCAGCACGCATCGATGGAATAATTATTATTTTATGAGCATTTTACAATAGACAAATTTCAGCACGGTCCTTGTGTTTGAATGTACCATACTCATGTTTTCTCTTGCTCACTTTGTAGCTGATGAGGGGCCTATAAGCCCGAAACGCGTACAAGTTCAAGGGACACCAACAATTGTGGGTTCATTGTCACGAGCGTGCCTGTGTTGACTACTATTGAGGTCGAGATTTTGAAAACATTTGGTGATTTCACAAAATCAATCAAACGGCGTCTAGTGGTCAAGCAAGGGTTGAAACCATCAAGGCTTTTGTCAAAAAGAGGTGCTGTGGTACACAGGGGAGGGGAACCTGTCCCGCCGTCTGTGCTGTGGTGCATAGGGGAGGAGAACCTGTACCTCCGTCATGTGTTGCGGTGGAGAGGGGAAAGGAACTTGTCCCTCTGCCCTGTGCTGTGGTGCACAGGGGGGAGGGAAACTCATCCCTCTGCCCTTTGCTGTGGTGCACAAGGGCGGTGAACCGTCCCTCCGCCTTGTGCCTTGTGGTGCACAGAGGAGGGGAACCTGTCCCTCCGCCCTGTGTTGTGGTGCACAGGGGAGGGGAACTTGTCCCTGCGCCCTGTGCTGTGGTGCATAGGGGCGGAGTACGTGTCCCTCAGTCATGTGTTGCGGTGGAGAGGGGACAGGAACTTGTCCCTCTGCCCTGTGCTGTGGTGCACAGGGGGGAGGGAAACCTATCCCTTCGCCCCGTGCTGTGGTGCACAAGGGCGGTGAACCCGTCCCTCCGCCTTATGCTGTGGTGCACAAAGGAGGGGAACCTGTCCCTCCGCCCTGTGTTGTGGTGCACAGGGGAGGGGAACCTGTACTTGCGCCCTGTGCTTTGGTGCATTGCGCTGGAGAGGGGACGGGAACCTATCCCTCTGCCTCGTGCTGTGGTGCACAGGGGGGAGGGAAACCTATCCCTCCGCCCCGTGCTATGGTGCACAGGGGAGGCGAACCTGTCCCTCCGCCCTATGTTCTGGTGAACAAGGGAGGAGAACATGTCCCTCCGCCTTGTGTTGTGGTACACAGGGGAGGGGAACCTGTCCCGCCGTCTGTGCTGTGGTGCACAAGGGCGGTGAACGTGTCCCTTCGCCCTGTGCTGTGGTGCACAGGGGAGGGGAACCTGTCCCTGCGCCCTGTGCTGTGGTGCATAGGGGAGGAGAACCTGTCCCTCCGTCATGTGTTGCGGTGGAGAGGGGACAACAACTTGTCCCTCTGCCCTGTGCTGTGGTGCACAGGGGGGAGGGAAACCTATCCCACCGCCCTGTGTTGTGCTGCACAAGGGCGGTGAACCCGTCCCTCCGCCTTGTGCTGTGGTGCACAGGGGGGGGGGGCCTGTCCCTGCGCCCTGTGCTGTGGTGCACAGGGGAGGGGAACCTGTACCTGCGCCCTGTGCTTTGGTGCATAGGGCAGGAGAACCTGTCCCTCTGTCCTGCGCTGCGGTGCAGAGGGGAGGGGAACCTATCCCTCCGCCCTGTGCTATGGTGCACAGGGGAGGCGAACCTGTCCCTCCGCCCTGTGTTCTGGGGAACAAGGGAGGAGAATATGTCCCTCCGCCTTGTGCTGTGGTACACAGGGGAGGGGAACCTGTCCCGCCGTCTGTGCTGTGGTGCACAAGGGCGGTGAATGTGTCCCTCCGCCCTGTGCTGTGGTGCACAGGGGAGGGGAAGCTGTCTCTGCGCCCTGTGCTCTGGTGCATAGGAGAGGAGAACCTGTCCCCCCGTCATGTGTTGCGGTGGAGAGGGGACAAGAACTTGTCCCTCTGCCCTGTGCTGTGGTGCACAGGGGGGGGGGACCTGTCCCTGCGCCCTGTGCTCTGGTGCACAGGGGAGGGGAACCTGTACCTGCGCCCTGTGCTTTGGTGCATAGGGTAGGAGAACCTGTCCCTCTGTCCTGCGCTGCGGTGCAGAGGGGAGGGGAACCTGTCCCTCTGCCCTGTGCTGTGGTGCACAGGGGAGGGCAACCCGCCCCTCCGCCCTGTGCTATGGCGCACAGAGGAGGACAACTTGTCCCTCCGCCTTGAGTTGCGGTGCATAGGGGACGTGAACCTGTCTCTCCGCCTTGTGCTGTGGTGCACACGGGAGGGGAACCTGTCCCTCCGCCCTCTGCTATGGTGCACAGGGAAGGAGAACCTGTCCCTCCGCCCTGTGCTGTGGTGCATGAGGGAGGGGAACTTGTCCCTCCGCCCTCTGCAGGGGTGCACAAGGGAGGGGAACCTGTCCCTCTCCCCTGTGCAGGGGTGCACAAGGGAGAGGAACCTGTTCGTCCTCCTTGTGCTTTGGTGCATAGGGGAGGGGAGCATGTCCTTCCGCCCTGTGTTGTGGTGCACAGGGGAGAGGAACCTGTCCCTCCGCCCTGTGCTGTGGTGCACAGGGGAGGGGTCCCTGTCCCTCCGCCCTGTGTTCTGGTGAACAAGGGAGGGGAACATGACCCTCCGCCTTGTGCTGTGGTACACAGGGGAGGGGAAACTGTCCCTCCGCCCTGTGCTGTGGTGCACAAGGGCGGTGAACGTGTCCCTCCGCCCTGTGCTGTGGTGCCCAGGGGAGGGGAAGCTGTCCCTCCGCCCTGTGTTGGTGTGCATAGGGGAGGAGAACCTGTCCCTCCGTCATGTGTTGCGGTGGAGAGGGGACAGGAACTTGTCCCTCTGCCCTCTGCTGTGGTGCACAAGGGGGAGGGAAACCTATCCCACCGCCCTGTGTTGTGGTGCACAAGGGCGGTGAACCTGTCCCTCCGTCTTGTGCTGTGGTGCACAGGGGAGGGGAACCTGTCCCCCCGCCCTGTGCTGTGGTGCATAGGGCAGGGGAACCTGTACCTGCGCCCTGTGCTTTGGTGCATAGGGGAGGAGAACCTGTCCCTCTGTCCTGCGCTGCCGTGCAGAGGGGAGGGGAACCTGATCCTTTGCCTTGTGCTGTGGTGCACAGGGGGGGGCAACCCGCCCCTCCCTCCGGTGCTATGGCGCACAGAGGAGGACAACTTGTCCCTCCGGCTTGTGTCTTGGTGCATAGGGGATGTGAACCTGTCTCTCCGCCTTGTGCTGTGGTGCGCCGGGGAGGGGACCCTATCCCCCCACCCTGTGATGTGGTGTAGAAGCGAGGGGAACCTGTCCCTCCGCTCTCTCTCGGGGTGCACAGGAGAGAGGAACCTATCCTTCCGCCCTGTGCTATGGTGCACAGGGAAGGAGAACCCGTCCCTCTGCCCTGTGCTGTGGTGCATGAGGGGAGGGGAACTTGTCCCTCCGCCCTCTGCAGGGGTGCACAAGGGAGGGGAACCTGTCCCTCTCCCTTGCGCACGGGTGCACAAGGGAGAGGAACGTGTCCCTCCTCCTTGTGCTGTGGTGCAGAAGGGAGGGGAACCTGTCCCTCCGCCCTGTGTTGTGGTGCACAGGGGAGAGGAACCTGTCCCTCCGCCTTGTGCTGTGGTGCACAGGAGAGGAGAACCTGTCCCTCCGTCATGTGCTGCGGTGAAGAGGGGACGAGAACTTGTCCCTCTGCCCTGTGCCGTGGTGCACACGGGGTAGGGAAACCTATCCCTCCGCCCTCTGGGCTGGTGCATCAGGGCACTGAACCTGTCCTTCTGCCCTGTGCTTTGGTGCACACGGGAGGGGAACTTGCTCCTCCGCCCTGTGCTGTGGTGCATAGGGGAGGAGACCCTGTCCCTCCGTCCTGTGTTGCGGTGTAGAGGGGAGGGGAAATTGTCCCTCTGCCCTGTGCTGTGGTGCACAGGGGAGGGGAACTTGTCCCTCCGCCCTCTGCTATGGTGCACAGGGAAGGACAACCTGTCCCTCCGCCCTCTGCAGGGGTGCACAAGGGAGGGGAACCTGCCCCTCTCCCCTGTGCGCGGGTGCACAAGGGAGAGGAACCTGTCCCTCCTCCTTGTGCTGTGGTGCACAGGGGAGGGGAACCTGTCCCTCCGCCTTGTGCTGTGGTGCACAGGGGAGGGGAACCTGTCCCTCCGCCTTGTGCTGTGGTGCATAGGGGAGGAAAACCTGTCCCTCCGTTATGTGCTGCGGTGGAGAGGGGACGGGAACCTGTCCCTCTGCCTTGTGCCGTGGTGCACAGGGGAGGGAAACCTGTCCCTCCGCCCTCTGCTATGGTGCACAGGGAAGGAGAATCTGTCCCTCCGCCCTGTGCTGTGGTGCACAAGGGAGAGGAACCTGTCCCTCCTCCTTGTGCTGTGGTGCACAGGGGACGGGAACCTGTCCCTCCGGCCTGTGTTGTGGTGCACAAGGGCGGTGAACCTGTCCTTCCGCCGTGTGCCGTGGTGCACAGGGCAGGGGAACCTGTACCTGCGCCCTGTGCTGTGGTGCATAGGGGAGGAAAACCTGTCCCTCCGTCATGTGCTGCGGTGGAGAGGGGACGGGAACCTGTCCCTCTGCCTTGTGCTCTGGTGCACAGGGGAGGGGAACCTGTACCTGCGCCCTGTGCTTTGGTGCATAGGGTAGGAGAACCTGTCCCTCTGTCCTGCGCTGCGGTGCAGAGGGGAGGGGAACCTGTCCCTCTGCCCTGTGCTGTGGTGCACAGGGGAGGGCAACCCGCCCCTCCGCCCTGTGCTATGGCGCACAGAGGAGGACAACTTGTCCCTCCGCCTTGAGTTGCGGTGCATAGGGGACGTGAACCTGTCTCTCCGCCTTGTGCTGTGGTGCACACGGGAGGGGAACCTGTCCCTCCGCCCTCTGCTATGGTGCACAGGGAAGGAGAACCTGTCCCTCCGCCCTGTGCTGTGGTGCATGAGGGAGGGGAACTTGTCCCTCCGCCCTCTGCAGGGGTGCACAAGGGAGGGGAACCTGTCCCTCTCCCCTGTGCAGGGGTGCACAAGGGAGAGGAACCTGTTCGTCCTCCTTGTGCTTTGGTGCATAGGGGAGGGGAGCATGTCCTTCCGCCCTGTGTTGTGGTGCACAGGGGAGAGGAACCTGTCCCTCCGCCCTGTGCTGTGGTGCACAGGGGAGGGGTCCCTGTCCCTCCGCCCTGTGTTCTGGTGAACAAGGGAGGGGAACATGACCCTCCGCCTTGTGCTGTGGTACACAGGGGAGGGGAAACTGTCCCTCCGCCCTGTGCTGTGGTGCACAAGGGCGGTGAACGTGTCCCTCCGCCCTGTGCTGTGGTGCCCAGGGGAGGGGAAGCTGTCCCTCCGCCCTGTGTTGGTGTGCATAGGGGAGGAGAACCTGTCCCTCCGTCATGTGTTGCGGTGGAGAGGGGACAGGAACTTGTCCCTCTGCCCTCTGCTGTGGTGCACAAGGGGGAGGGAAACCTATCCCACCGCCCTGTGTTGTGGTGCACAAGGGCGGTGAACCTGTCCCTCCGTCTTGTGCTGTGGTGCACAGGGGAGGGGAACCTGTCCCCCCGCCCTGTGCTGTGGTGCATAGGGCAGGGGAACCTGTACCTGCGCCCTGTGCTTTGGTGCATAGGGGAGGAGAACCTGTCCCTCTGTCCTGCGCTGCCGTGCAGAGGGGAGGGGAACCTGATCCTTTGCCTTGTGCTGTGGTGCACAGGGGGGGGCAACCCGCCCCTCCCTCCGGTGCTATGGCGCACAGAGGAGGACAACTTGTCCCTCCGGCTTGTGTCTTGGTGCATAGGGGATGTGAACCTGTCTCTCCGCCTTGTGCTGTGGTGCGCCGGGGAGGGGACCCTATCCCCCCACCCTGTGATGTGGTGTAGAAGCGAGGGGAACCTGTCCCTCCGCTCTCTCTCGGGGTGCACAGGAGAGAGGAACCTATCCTTCCGCCCTGTGCTATGGTGCACAGGGAAGGAGAACCCGTCCCTCTGCCCTGTGCTGTGGTGCATGAGGGGAGGGGAACTTGTCCCTCCGCCCTCTGCAGGGGTGCACAAGGGAGGGGAACCTGTCCCTCTCCCTTGCGCACGGGTGCACAAGGGAGAGGAACGTGTCCCTCCTCCTTGTGCTGTGGTGCAGAAGGGAGGGGAACCTGTCCCTCCGCCCTGTGTTGTGGTGCACAGGGGAGAGGAACCTGTCCCTCCGCCTTGTGCTGTGGTGCACAGGAGAGGAGAACCTGTCCCTCCGTCATGTGCTGCGGTGAAGAGGGGACGAGAACTTGTCCCTCTGCCCTGTGCCGTGGTGCACACGGGGTAGGGAAACCTATCCCTCCGCCCTCTGGGCTGGTGCATCAGGGCACTGAACCTGTCCTTCTGCCCTGTGCTTTGGTGCACACGGGAGGGGAACTTGCTCCTCCGCCCTGTGCTGTGGTGCATAGGGGAGGAGACCCTGTCCCTCCGTCCTGTGTTGCGGTGTAGAGGGGAGGGGAAATTGTCCCTCTGCCCTGTGCTGTGGTGCACAGGGGAGGGGAACTTGTCCCTCCGCCCTCTGCTATGGTGCACAGGGAAGGACAACCTGTCCCTCCGCCCTCTGCAGGGGTGCACAAGGGAGGGGAACCTGCCCCTCTCCCCTGTGCGCGGGTGCACAAGGGAGAGGAACCTGTCCCTCCTCCTTGTGCTGTGGTGCACAGGGGAGGGGAACCTGTCCCTCCGCCTTGTGCTGTGGTGCACAGGGGAGGGGAACCTGTCCCTCCGCCTTGTGCTGTGGTGCATAGGGGAGGAAAACCTGTCCCTCCGTTATGTGCTGCGGTGGAGAGGGGACGGGAACCTGTCCCTCTGCCTTGTGCCGTGGTGCACAGGGGAGGGAAACCTGTCCCTCCGCCCTCTGCTATGGTGCACAGGGAAGGAGAATCTGTCCCTCCGCCCTGTGCTGTGGTGCACAAGGGAGAGGAACCTGTCCCTCCTCCTTGTGCTGTGGTGCACAGGGGACGGGAACCTGTCCCTCCGGCCTGTGTTGTGGTGCACAAGGGCGGTGAACCTGTCCTTCCGCCGTGTGCCGTGGTGCACAGGGCAGGGGAACCTGTACCTGCGCCCTGTGCTGTGGTGCATAGGGGAGGAAAACCTGTCCCTCCGTCATGTGCTGCGGTGGAGAGGGGACGGGAACCTGTCCCTCTGCCTTGTGCTGTAGTGCACAGGGGAGGGAAACCTATCCTTGCGCCCTCTGGGGTGGTGCACAAGGGCGGTGAACCTGTCCCTCCGCCCTGTGCTGTGGTGCACAGGGGAGGGGAACCCGTCCCTCTGCCCTATGCTGTGGTGCACAAGGGGGGGCAATTCGGCCCTCCGCCCTGTGCTATGGCGCACAGAGGAGGACAACTTGTTCCCCCGCCTTGTGTTGTGGTGCATAGGGGACGTGAACCTGTCTCTCCGCCTTGTGCTGTGGTGCGCCGGGGAGGCGACCCTATCCCCCCACCCTGTACTGTAGTGCAGAAGCAAGGGGACCCTGTCCCTCCGCCCTCTGCCGGGGTTCACAGGGGAGAGGAACCTGTCCCTCCGCCCTGTGCTGTGGTGCACAGGGGAGGGGAACCTGTGGTGCACAGGGGAGGGGAACC
Organism: Eutreptiella sp. 'Long Island Sound 2002'; assembly: GCA_964036045.1. Classification (NCBI taxonomy): domain Eukaryota; phylum Euglenozoa; class Euglenophyceae; order Eutreptiales; family Eutreptiaceae; genus Eutreptiella; species Eutreptiella sp. 'Long Island Sound 2002'. The sequence goes on from OZ038381.1 coordinate 136,032,287, forward strand.
TGTCGCTCCGCCCTCTGCTATGGTGCACAGGGAAGGAGAACCTGTCCCTCCGCCCTGTGCTGTGGTGCATGAGGTAGGGGAACTTCTCCCTCCGCCCTCTGTAGGGGTGCACAAGGGAGGGGAACCTGTCCCTCTCCCCTGTGGAGGGGTGCACAAGGGAGAGGAACTTGTCCCTCCTCCTTGTGCTGTGGTGCACAGGGGAGGGGAACATGTCCTTCCGCCCTCTGGGGTGGTGCACAGGGCAGAGGAACTTGTCCCTCCGCCCTGTGCTGTGGTGCACAGGGGAGGGGAACCTGTCCCTCCGCCCTCTGCTGTGGTGCATACGGAAGGAGAACCTGTCCCTCTGTCATGTGCGGTGGTGGAGAGGGGACGGGAACTTGTCCCTCTGCCCTGTGCTGTAGTGCACACGGGGGAGGGAAACCTATCCCTCCGCCATGTGGGGTGGTGCACAAGGGCACTAAACCTGTCCCTCCGCCCTCTGCTGTGGTGCATAGGGGAGGAGACCCTGTCCCTCCGTCCTGTGTTGCGGTGCGGAGGGGAGGGGAACCTGTCCCTCTGCCCCGTGCTGTTGTGCACAGAGGGGAGGGCAACCTATCCCTCCGCCCTGTGCTATGGCGCACAGAGGAGGACAACTTGTCCCTCCGGCTTGTGTCTTGGTGCACAGGGGAGGTGAACCTGTCTCTCCGCCTTGTGCTGTGGTGCGCCGGGGAGGGGACCCTATCCCCCCACCCTGTGTTGTCGTGCAGAAGCAAGGGGAACCTGTCCCTCCGCCCTGTGCCGGGGTGCATAGGGGAGAGGAACCTGTCGCTCCGCCCTGTGCTGTGGTGCATAGGGGAGGGGAACCTCTCCCTTCGCCCTCTGCTATGGTGCATAGGGAAGGAGAACCTGTCCCTTCGCCCTGTGCTGTGGTGCACGAGGGAGGGGAACTTGTCCTTCCGCCCTCTGCAGGGTTGCACTAGGGAGGGAACCTGTCCCTCCGCCATGTGCAGGGGTGCACAAGGAAGAGGAACTTGTCCCTCCTCCTTGTGCTGTGGTGCACAGGGGAGGGGAGCATGTCCCTCCGCCCTGTGTTGTGGTGCACAGGGGAGAGGAACCTGTCCCTCCGCCCTGTGATGTGGTGCACAAGGGAGGGGAACCTGTCCCTCCTCATTGTGCTATGGTGCCCAGGGGAGAGGAACCCGTCCCTCCGCCTTGTGTTGTGGTGCACAAGGCAGGTGAACCCGTCCCTCCTACTTGTGCTGTAGTGCACGGGATAGGGGACCCTGTCCCTCCGCCCTGTGCTGTGGTGCAAAGGGGAGGGGAACCTGTCCCTCCGCCCTCTGCAGGGGTTCACAGGGGAGGGGAACGTGTCCCTCCGCCCTGTGCTGTGGTGCGCAAGGGAGGGGAATATGTCCCTCCGCCCTTTGTTGTGGTGCACAGGGGAGGTGAACCTGTCCCCCCTCCTTGTGCTGTGGTGCACAGGGGAGAGGAACCTGTCCCTTCGCGCTATGTTTTGGTGCATAGGGGATGTTTTGGTGCATAGGGGAGGGGAACCTGCCCCTCCGCCCTGTGCTATGGCGCATAGATGAGGACAACCTGTCCCTCCGCCTTGTGTTGTGGTGCACAGGGCAGGTGAACCCGTCCCTCCTCCTTGTGCTGCAGTGCACAGGGGAGGGGACCCTGTCCCTCCGCCCTGTGCTGTGGTGCAAAGGGGACGGGAACTTGTCCCTCCGCCCTCTGCAGCGGTGCATAGGGGAGGGGAACCTGTCCCTCCGCCCTGTGCTGTGGTGCGCAGGGGTGGGGAATATGTCCCTCCGCCCTGTGTTGTGGTGCAAAGGGGAGGTGAACCTGTCCCCCCGCCTTGTGCTTTGGTGCACAGGGGAGGGGAACCTGTCCCTCCGCCCTGTGCTTTGGTGCACATGGGAGAGGAACCTGTCCCTCCGCCCTATATTGAGGTGCACAAGGGAGGGGAACCTGTCCCTGTCCCCTGCGCAGGTGTGCATAGGGGAGGGGAACCTGTCCCTCCGCCTTTTGCTGCGGTGGAGAGGGGAGAGGAACCTGTCCCTCCGCCCTCTGTAGTGGTGCACAACACAAGGGAGAGGAACCTGTCCCTCCGCCCTGTGTCGCGGTGCACAGGGGAGTGGAACCTGCCCCTTCGTCGTTAGCTATGGTGCACAGGGCAGGACAACCTGTCCCTCCGCCCTGTGTTGTGGTCCACGCGGGAGGGGAAACTCTTTGCAGTACGTGCGTAGCCGCAAAAGTGCGACCCCTGTAGCACTTCCGTGGCCCCTCGAATGGTAATGGAGCGGGCTTGGCTGCGCCTCCTCCGACCTGCATAGGGGAGGAGGCCCAATCTTTCCACCCTATGCTGGCATGTACATGGATGGAGAGTGTCCCTCCGCCCTGTGCTGAATGCACAAGGGTGGAGGCCATACCCTTCACCCTCTACTGACATGCATGGGGCCCCCCCGCGGGTAGCCGCGAGGAGTCCCCCACGACGGGGCAGGTGGGGGCTGCCCCCCCCCCCCTCCCCTACAGGCGCGCCCAGCCCCCCCCCCCTCCCTGCCCAGGGCACGGCAGTTGGCCTGCCCCCCCTGGCCCGCGTGGACGGACGGGGTGTGCATCACACGCATGGCCGGCCGATATGCAGAGTCGTCGGGAAGCCATCGTGCGCCCCCCAGGCGGCTTGTGAGCCTCAAGATCGGCCCTCAAATCAAATCAAATCAAATCCTCACCCCCATACCCCCTCCTTACGTCCCCCCCTTACGTCCCCCCCCTTACCTCCCCCCCTAACCCCCCCCTTACCCTCCACCCTAATCCCCCCCATCCTAACCCCCCTTTACCCCCCCTAGTCCCCCCCCCTTTACCCCCCGGTCAGCCCAAATTTCAGCCACCACAAAGTAAGGGTGCAGGCCGTGGCCCCTTGGGGACCAGGAAATAGGGGAGCAGACCTTTTGCTGCCCCTTCCCCCCCCTACAGAAATGGGGCCGGACCGGAAACAGGCCCAGCACCACCCCCCCTAGCATGCCCCTCGCACCCTCTCTCCAGGCCTACACATAGTGATCGAGGTCTCTCCCCTCGCAGAAAGGAGGAATACACCGAACGACAAGTGCGTTGGGATCTGGGACCCGCATGGTAACCCAGCAGATGGTCCTCCTCTCCCAAACAAGTGGGCATGACAAACCCATGAACGGATAGGTAAACTTCCACCAATAGGATGAAGCAGCAAACCCCCCCCCCCCCGCCCGCACCCCCGTCGGGAGGGGTGCACGAGTCGGCGCCCTTAGGGCCAGAAAAGTGGAGGCTGTGAAGGGCTCACGGTTTGACCGATGTGGGTATCCCTCAAGTGGAATGCCCAGGGAACCTCCAGGTGTGTGCGCGCCGCTCCAACTTCATCACAGACGCCTAGGCCAGCACAGCCCTGTGCACTCTAGTGTGGTTGTGGGCGACCCCTAGAGGCCAACCAGCCACCAGCCGACCCCCCCCCCCGCCCCTTCCCAAGGAGGGGTTGGCGAGCGGTGCAACCGCCAGGGTCCCGTCTCGTCTGAGGTGACCAAGGCGCAGTGGGCTCACTGGGAGCTCCATTCCTGCTCCTAGGGCAAGGAAGTGCTCAGCACGGCCCAGGACCTTCCATCCACTGGGACGCCCCCAGCCTGTCCGGCACTCCACGCAGCGCCACCTGTGACCCTCTGGGTCAATCAAGGAGCGCCTCAGACAACACACCCCGTGCGCCCCTCTGGGGTTCAGTCGTGGGCTGATGGAAGCCGCAGGTCACCCGACCCACAGACCCTCCCCAGCAGCCTTAGTGTAGGGCTCCCCTGCCCTGCTGCTGGGGCCCGGAGCACCGGGCACACACAACCCCCCACACACGCCAACAGGAGGACCACAGCCCGCTGGAGAAGAACAAAGTTGTGCCACTGTGCCCTGACCCAGTGCCCTGGACCCGCCCACAGGTCCCCTCCAGCATGCGCGAACTACACACAGGCACGGCGGCATCTCCCTCCCACCAGCGCCTTGGTGGCGTTCGGGGGTTATCAGCAGTCTCGGAGGCTGTGAGACAAGACAGCCGGGGTTGGACCCAGTCATGCTGGTGAGGGAAGGACACACTGGCCGTAGGAACCTGCCTGCGGTGCGAGCCCTGACCCCCCCCAACCCAACCCAACCCTAACCCCTAGGTAAGGGGGGGCGACTTCGTGCGATATATGGAAGTGCCTGCATATAGCAATTGTTTGCCTGCGTCTTGGGGCAGCTCCGCCTGCTGTTACGGAACGGGCATGCAGTACACACTCTGTCCAGCCAACAAATTTTAGTTTTCACGGCCAAGTGTTGCGTGGTGTGTGTTGTGTGCCATAGGCTGTGTTCCGTGGCCCTCACGTCCTCCGCCCATGTGCAGGGAGGTACAGAGATCCCAGGTCAAACAGCTTTGGGGGAAATTGCCACAACTCTGCGGACACGGCAGCCATGAACATGGGGGTAAGGGGGGGGGGGGTTGGGTGCAATAGCTTTGGCCTCTGCTTCGGAAGAGGGGCATGGAGTATTTTGCTGAAGACCATGGTCACAGAGCACACACTGCCATAGTGGGCACCCTGCAACCAATTTCACAGCCTCCTTGGTGTACTGCAAAATGGATTAAAAGTCGGTAGCGGTGGCTGCTTGTTTGCCCTTTGGTTGCTGCCTGCTGTTTGCTGCCTGCTTGGTGCTGGCTTTCACTTGCAGCCACTGCACCATGCCTGCTCGCTAGCCACTGGCCACATGCATTCTGGGTCCGTGCTGTTTGTTGCTTGATGCCAAACAAAGGTGAGAGTGCAGCCATCTGCTGACCACCTCCTGCCACGCACCACCAACCCTGCGACCCATTACCATTGCTTCTGTACCATTGATCTGCTGGTCGACTTCCCCCCGTATTTTCTCAGGTTGCTGGCAAGCTGGTGCAGTACATCTCTGAGTTGGCCGTCGCTCGGGCCAAAAATGCTGTGTTCCAAGAGGATGATTGCATGCAGTCAGACCCTCTGACAGTCCCTGCTGCCCACTTATGTTTCACCTCCTGCTCCCTCACTGCGTACCGAGAGGACCTGGGCTTTAATTATTCACGCATTGCCCCTCCAGGCGAGGCAGCCTCTCCCCCTGGGGCCGTGGAGATGGCCCAGTGGCTTGTCGCCAATCGTGTATGGCTGCAGAGCATTCGAGCGCAGCTCCCTGAGGTGGTCACGGTTGTGTCTGTGCGCTTTGGACAGGTGAAGCCTCCCATCCGTGTATGTTGTAATTCGTGTAATTATTTTTTTGCGGTAAATGCGTGTAACAAAAAAATTGTCTAGTCGTGTAATTTTTTTTGCGGTAAGTCGTGTAAGCCCGTCACACACACTGCTGCAGAAAAAAATTACATGACTAAACGATTTTTTTCTACATGCATTTACCGCAAAAAAAATATCACGATGTGACGATTTTTTTGTTACACGCATTTACCGCAAAAAAAATACACGATATGACGATTCTTTTCTATACGCGTACACCGCAAAAATAAAAAAATTACACGACCTTACGACAAAGAAACAATTACAAATTTTACTGAAAATGCAGGCTTGTAGGCAATATGCCCACCTGTGGACCACTTCTGATTTTCCCCCCACGCTTGGCGTTGGGGACCCCAGAGAATGCAGGCATGACATAGCACTTCCGCCCTCTTCTGGCCCCCGAGAAGGCAGGGTTAGCCGCTTCTGTTTTGGTCCCCCTTTGCAGGGCGGTCCTTAAGGACCCAGTTTTTTTTTGTTAAGCTTAGGTTAGAGACTCACAACCCACGCTTTATTGTGTGACCCCTCGAGTTGGGGTTAGGGACTCACAATCCACGCTTTGTTGCGTGGCTGCTCGAGTTGGGGTTAGGGACTCACAATCCACGCTTTGTTGCGTGGCCCCTCGAGTTGGGGTTAGGGACTCACAATCCACGCTTTGTTGCGTGCCCCCCCGAGTTGAAGTTACGGACTCACAATCCACGCTTTGTTGCGTGGCCTCTCGAGTTGGGGTTAGAGACTCAGAATCCACGCTTTGTTGCGTGGCTGCTCGAGTTGGGGTTAGGGACTCACAATCCACGCTATGTTGCGTGGCCCCTCGAGTTGGGGTTAGGGACTCACAATCCACGCTTTGTTGCGTGGCCCCCCGAGTTGAAGTTACGGACTCACAATCCACGCTTTGTTGCGTGGCCTCTCGAGTTGGGGTTAGAGACTCAGAATCCACGCTTTGTTGCGTGGCCCCTCGAGTTCGGGTTAGGGACTCACAATCCACGCTTTGTTGCGTGGCCCCTCGAGTTGGGGTTAGGGACTGACAATCCACGCTATGTTGCGTGGCCCCGTCAGTTGGGGTTAGGGACTCACAACCCACGCTTTGTTGTGTGGCCCCTCCAGTTGGGGTTAGGGACTCAGAATCCACGCTCTGTTGCCTGGCCTCTCGAGTTGGGGTTAGGGACTCACAATCCATGCTTTGTTGCATGGACCCTCGAGTTGGGGGTTAGGGACTCACAATCCACGCTTTGTTGCGTGGACCCTCGAGTTGCGGTTCGGGACTCACAATCCACGCTTCGTTGCGTGGCCCCTCGAGTTGGGGTTGGGGACTCACAATCCACGCTTTGTTGTGTGGCCTCTCGAGTTGGGGTTAGGGACTCACAATCCACGCTTTGTTGTGTGGCCCCTCGAGTTGGAGTTAGGGATTCACAATCCACGCTTTGTTGCGTGGACCCTCGAGTTGGGGTTAGGGACTCACAATCCACGCTTTGTTGCGTGGCCCCTCGAGTTGGGGTTAGAGACTCACAATCCACGCTTTGTTGCGTGGCCCCTCGAGTTGGGGTTAGAGACTCAGAATCCACGCTTTGTTGCGTGGCCTCTCGAGTTGGGGTTAGGGACTCACAATCCACGCTTTGTTGCGTGGGCCCTCGAGTTGGGGTCCGGGACTCACCATACATGCTTTGTTGCGTGGCCCCTCGAGTTGGGGTCCGGGACTCACCATACATGCTTTGTTGCGTGGCCCCTTGAGTTTGGGTTAGGGACTCACATCCCACGCTTTGTGCGTGGACCCGCGAGTTCGGGTGAGGGATGCACAATCCACGCTTTGTTGCGTGGCCCATTCAGTTGGGGTTGGGGACTCACAATGCACGCTTTGTTGCGTGGCCTCTCCATTTGGGATTAGGGACTCACTTTCTGAGTTTCTATTTTTATCGACGGCATTTGTCCCATGTACTTGTGCCTCCCGGGCAGGCTTGCGCCGTGACGCCCGGCCCAGTGCCCTGGACCTCCCCACAGGTCCCCTCCAGCATGCGCGAACTACACACAGGCACGGCGGCATCTCCCTCCCACCAGCGCCTTGGTGGCGTTCGGGGGTTATCAGCAGTCTCGGAGGCTGTGAGACAAGACAGTCGGGGTTGGACCCAGTCATGCTGGTGAGGGAAGGACACACTGGCCGTAGGAACCTGCCTGCGGTGCGAGCCCTGACCCCCCCCAACCCAACCCAACCCTAACCCCTAGGTAAGGGGGGGCGACTTCGTGCGATATATGGAAGTGCCTGCATATAGCAATTGTTTGCCTGCGTCTTGGGGCAGCTCCGCCTGCTGTTACGGAACGGGCATGCAGTACACACTCTGTCCAGCCAACAAATTTTAGTTTTCACGGCCAAGTGTTGCGTGGTGTGTGTTGTGTGCCATAGGCTGTGTTCCGTGGCCCTCACGTCCTCCGCCCATGTGCAGGGAGGTACAGAGATCCCAGGTCCAATCCACGCTTTGTTGCGTGGCCCCTCGAGTTGGGGTTAGAGACTCAGAATCCACCTTTGTTGCGTGGCCTCTCCAGTTGGGGTTAGGGACTCACAATCCACGCTTTGTTGCGTGGGCCCTCGAGTTGGGGTCCGGGACTCACCATACATGCTTTGTTGCGTGGCCCCTTGAGTTTGGGTTAGGGACTCACATCCCACGCTTTGTGCGTGGACCCGCGAGTTCGGGTGAGGGATGCACAATTCACGCTTTGTTGCGTGGCCCATTCAGTTGGGGTGGGGGACTCACAATGCACGCTTTGTTGCGTGGCCTCTCCATTTGGGATTAGGGACTCACTTTCTGAGTTTCTATTTTTATCGACGGCATTTGTCCCATGTACTTGTGCCTCCCGGGCAGGCTTGCGCCGTGACACCCGGCCCCGCAACCTATGCGGTTGCGCGGGGAGTTCAAGTACACCAATTGCTGCTCAATACCCACTGAATCAACTGTGAATCAACTGAAGGAATTCAGTGATAGCACCACGAACGTGTTGGCCATGATCTCACTCACAGAGTTCAACACGACGCAGACACACCGCGCGCACATCGCCACAGACTTGTAGGCCGCGCCACAGCAGGGAATCCACACGCAACAGCCCAAGACAGGGCCTGCAAGACATCCCATGGGTACCGCCATCCGCAAGAGCACCCGCATCGCACTGCGTGACCTACATCGTCGTGAATATAAGCAACCCAGACGCAACGCTTCGCACATGTCGGTCACAATCACATCCGGTCGGTCCAGCATGCTGCAGACACACTGCGCACACGCCAGTGCCGCCACTTTGTATTAAGACAAGTTGAGACCACGGATGGGGGGAATGATTCGCTTCGTTCTTCGTCAGAGCTTCTTATGCCTTGTCCTCTGTTCACTGAAGTCTCATGGCTCTGGCCAGAGCACTACGAGTGCTATCCTGCCCCTGTACCTCATGGCCCATCACAGCGGGAGAGAATCCCCCTCCACGCCTTTGGGATTGGGGGTCACCGCTACCAGTACGTACCAAGAACCAGCAGCGATGAACGTTGCCATTTCGAAGCAGTATACGGAGCCGGGGACCAATACCTCGTGAACAAGGTGCTCCCGGCATGGGACACCGTTACCCGCAACGCAAGGGGAGACTGGGAAGCAGAACATTACGAGAGGCATTATGGAATGGGACCTGAAAATGCCGGCTACGGGGGTGACTCCACCACGAGCATGCTCGCAGTGGCGCAAATCCCACTCAGCAGCAGGAGAACCTCAGCATATGCCCAAACGCCAGCCGAAAATGCAAAAATCCAGCCGTCCAGGAGAACAATCACCAGAACATGCTGGCAACCGGACGACATTGAGCAGATCACCTGGCACCAACAAACAAAATGGGCCACAACGAGGAGATGGACACTTCGAGATGCCTCCACGAGCAGGTCGGCAAGTCCGACACCCGATAACTCCAGGGAGCCGGCTTAGCCCCCCCTGGAGCCCTTTTCTCCGCGTATGCCTGTTCATGAAACATCCATTCAAGTCAGGATAGAACACATATAACACAAAGAGCCAGCAGCAGTTCCAACTGCTGCATCAATGGTCCTGGATTGTCATGATGACTCGAGCAAAAAGCGTCAAACGGAGGATCACCTCACCCCTAAAGAGAGTGATCCAGGTCTTGAACCTCGCCCTTACCCGGGCCCTGTCCCAGTTCCCGTTCACCTTGTCTTCAGACAACCAAGAACTCCCCCACCTGCATCTCCTAGTAGTGAATGCCCGACCGCCAATGAACACATTGATTCATGGCATGAGGAGTGGGAGGCGGACAACACTGCATCTATTGGCATGGAACCCCCCAACCCTCACTCCATTGACTCGTGGAAAAAAGAATGGGTGGTCGACATGCATGGGTGTCAAGCATGGTGAGCAGACAAGCCTGTGTTCAAAAGACTGAATGATAGCTGGTAGGGCCTGTCCCGCCAAATTACACACAGCACACTCGAGCCATACCCCAAGCGACACGAGCATATCCTGGGTCCTGCTGGGTGCTCACATGTGCAATCGCCAATCAAGATGAACCACACTGAGTGGGAAGAGGAATCCCCCCAACCCTTGCAATCCATCCCAACGTGTTGGATATTGTTTTTGATAATCCATCCAGATCAGGCTCCCCTAACCAGATCAGATTGTCACACGGCTACAAGCCCCAAGGGTGATTTCTTGGGTGCAGTAGTCGACATGTTCAAGCTGTCACGCACGCACTGGGTACCTGACCGAACCTCGTGCGGAGTTGTGGAACCGAACCCGGCGCAGAGTAAGCAAACACACCAACAGCACAAAACCCGACAGCGGTAGCGGTGGAATGCACCAACGAGAAGCGTAAGGAAGCCTGGGAAAAGTACATCGAAATAAGGGACAAAGTCAAAGACAAAAAACGGCCGAGGGACGATGCACATGACAAAGCCTTGACGGCTGTCAAAGACGTCCTGACGGATTTCAGTAAGCAAGGAACAACCTATCAGCACCCGCTGATTGAAAAACTAAAGGAACCGACCACGGAAGTCAACAAGCAACTCCTGCAAGTACATGAACAACAAGACAAAGCCCAATATGGTGACTTGTCTCAACTACGAGACCAGGAACATTTCCTATTTGAACAAATAGGCACATGCCTTGACCAGGTCACGCACCTGGCAGTGCATGTGCCCCACCTGAAGCAGCGGGGACCATAGAGAACCAAGGTAAGACCATCCAACAGCAACAACAGTCACTGGACAGCCAAAAGAACGTGCTGGGACCAAAAACATGTCCCAATTCTACGATGTCAACTCTCAACCTCCCCTTCCTGCGGGTATCTCACCACCCACACCCTCCACATGCCACCCCTAGTCGGCCTTTGCGCAAGAGAATGTGGCGGCAGTCGTCAGAGCGCGACAAGAACAGTCCCAAACGGCTGTAGTGGACGTGGTTTCACCACTATGCGACTCCGAACCGCAACAACGCATGTTGAGATGTCATTGGGAACATTCCGGACCGACTCTGCAAAGCCACACACTCCTGCGTATGGAAGGTGTGTCAAAGTCTTGGAAAGGAAACGGAGACATGCAGCCTGACCAACTGTCCTCCATGTTTCCAGTGGAAGACCTCTGCATTCTATTTTCAACAGGTGAATTTGATCTCCTTGACCTGATGAACACACTTGTCAAGTGCAAATTTATTCCAATCATCCATCCAGCCAGACTGGACATTCTTGTTGAAGTTGCAGCGCAGACAGAATTCCACCCAAGGGCCGGCAAACTGAGTGAATCCATGAAGTGGATTCCACATGCTTTCATCCGTTTCAACAGACCCCCGATAAATACCGCGGGCCATGAATTTTCTTTCTTTGTCATTCAATCTTCAGCCCCGGGCATAGCTAACAAGCTAGAGTCAAAGATTCTCAGTGTGCGACTCCTCTGAGAAGGGGCCACACTAGCCCGGAAACCCTTCAAAGCACAACGCCCAAATCCCGAAATGCGAGCCATATAAGTTGATGAGAAAGACATGCCGCATGCCATGCAGAAACTGGGCCTTCAAGGAGCCCGGTGTTACTATCACCAGGGCAGGCCCCGGAGGAAAGTAATTGACGAACAACCCCCCCTCAACATGAAAGTCTTTTACGCACCATTGACAGGTGCGCGCCTACAAAATGTTTTGGGTGAATATGGGGGAACCCACTATTCCTCCCTCATGACGCTTGATGAATATCACAACACGGGAATGCACAAGTCCGCACTGGTTTGTCAGGTCTTTTACAAGAAAAACATGAACGACAAACATGCCCGCACACGCTGGTACACAGTTTACTAGGCCTTGCTGCAGGCCCTGGCGGAACCATCCCGCTGGAGCCTTACAGTCAGAGGTTATAACAAAATGCGCCTTGCCTTTTACGAGGAAAATGACGCGGCAGAGTTTTTCAAGGCGACCGCAGTGGAACTGCGCTCCAAAGGTTTACTCTTCAAGGGTGAGCGCACCAAACATTAGTTAAAAGACCCCCCTCCGACTCTGAGTCAGAGGGCACCTTTTCCAAAAGCAAAAAGGAAGAAACAATGGTACTAATACGATGCACCGGGCGAAATGGATCAGGAGGCAGTGAGCGCCTCCCTGCAATGTGCTGGCTTCTGCATTTCTAGCTCTTCACGCATGGGTTGGAACCCGGGCACACCACATGGCGCAGCCTGGAGATTGACTGGCACGGCCCTCCTGGGCCGATGTGGCTGTATTCTACATGATGCAGACCAAGACATCACGATGACACTCATATCACTCTCAGAATACCAAGACATCAAATCGTCCTTCGACAAGCCCACTGCCGCACGTAGAAGAAAGGGCAGGGGGGCGTATGCTAGGGCAGGAGCATCCTCCTTGCTTAGGAAATGATACCTCCAACAACGACACAGACTTCAAGCAATGACTCTGGACAGGCAGAGCCACATACGCGGATGAGGCCTGTCCGGAACTGTGCAGCCGCAACACCGCAGGGTTTTTCACTGAAACGTGGCATGTTAAATCACGTTAAATCACATTTTACCACGTTTTGAGCCGATTTGCCAAATCACGTTAAACCACGTTAAATCACGTTAAATCACGTTTCATTGGGTTTGGGCCTGTCCTTTCCTGGCATGCCATGTGAATGCGCAACATAGAAGTGAGACACGGTGTCAACTGACACTGTGTTCTCTTTAGGTAATCAAGACCAGATCAAGTCCAGCGGATGACAACACGCGCCATTTCCGTGTCAGGCCCCTTTGTCTGTGCTCCTTTTCATTATGCCTGATGACCCAAAGACCAACAGTGCAACAGCCAGAGTATGGAAGCGGGGCAGCACTTTCAATGCTGTGAAGCGTGCCCGGCAATTTCGTGACGATTTCATTGCCAAGGGTGAAGAAATTATGTGGTGTACGTTATTTGCTGTGCCAATTTCAGATGATGATGATGATGATCTACGGGAGTAAAAAATAAAACGCAACGGACAACTACAAGAGGAATGGGGAAGGTACACCCGAATTGAGAAGGCTAATGTGCAATGTTGTAAGGATATTAATACTTTTTGGTCCCAGCGTGGAGGACTGTTGCCTGCAGCAGTGGAACCGTTTTTGTGGTTTCCCTTGTCCTCTGCTGCTGTGGAGCATTCTTTCAGTTTGGCTGGCCTAATTGATGCTCCCAACCGACAAAGAATAGGAGAGCGTGTACGTGAAGCATGTGTCACAATGTTTTTCAATGGGGATGTGGAGCAGCGCTTCACTAAGGACTGATGCATTTAGGTTGTTTCCCGCATCCAATATCTCATCTGTACTATTCCTGTAGCATTCAAATGTGTGAAGAAATCATTTCGGTGGACTGAGAATTGTCTCCTACAAACCTGTCCAGTGCATTGCCCTGTGTTACATGTTCCCAAGGACAGGGCTGATGAATGAGATTGGTGTACAGGGGTTTACCATGTCCAGAATCCACAGAGCAGCATGGAATTGCAACCCAGAAATAACGTTAAAAATCACGTTAAATCACGTCAAATCACGTTAAATCACGTTAAATCACGTTTCATCCGGGGCAGCCCAATCACGTTTATATGAAAAACCCTAAACACCGCAATTTAAATGCGTGACCATTAATCTCAATGGCATCCGAACCAAACTTACCAAAGGCAAGCATCGAATTACCAAAGCCACAGCGCTTCGGCTTCATGCGCAAGGGGAATCCCTGGACTTCATTGGGATCCAGGAGCCCCACCTGTATACTGCATAGGACATTTTGTCTGTTCAGCCCATTTTTGATACAGGTTTCTATCACTTTGTTTGCTACCCCACAGAGACACGACGTGACGGGGCAGCTATTGCGGTCCACCCGCGATGGACTGTGAAACATTTATTTACCGTCGATGATCGTATTCTCATCGCAGTCGTTGCAAATGCTGAGGGCCAGTCCCTTACCCTTGTCAACGCACATTTTGATCACCGCTCAGAGGAACGCAAGGACTAGTGGGTGGGGTTACACACAGCTTTGCAAACCTGCCAATCGGACGTCCTCTGACTTCTCTCTGATCATAAGTCACTCACGCTCTCTGCATAGGATGCGGCAAGACCCCCTGCAAAGGAGTCCCCTCAGATTTGGCAAGCCAGAGAGCCCAGCTGCAGCTTTATGATGCATGGCAGGAAGTCCATTACGACCCTGAGACACAGGAAGTAACCCCCGGGGTATACGTTCGGGTACAATGTACATAAAAGGCCCCAGTCAGACAGACTGCGCAGATTGGATAAGGTCCATATCTCAGCAAGACTCAAGGATTCCTTGGCTGCGTCCTGTACAGCCTTCGTGGCAGAGGCAGACCACAAAGCGGTGGTGGCCGACCTAGCCACACCGGTATTTGTACAACGCGCCCCCGCTGGAAATGCCCCCTGGGCTTCCTACAGTCCTCTGTCCCCTTGAATACTGTCAGGCAGAAATTTAGTTGTATTGATGCGTTCCCCCAATCCCCACTGGAGGACTGGGTAGCAGCGGAAAATGTCATACAACAACAACGACACGGCACCACAGGGAAACCACGGTAAAGCCACCCACCATCACCCTAGCACTCTAACTCTGTTCCACGAGGGACCAAGTTTGCCAACAGGGATGGCATTACCTCCGCTCCCAAGGAATGGCACCGAGTACACAAGCGCAAGCCTATGCGATGTTGCTTCACTGGCACAAAAGGGAAGAGCAAGACAGGATGGGTTTGCACCCGTTAGGTGAACTCAAAGGGCTGCTCGCAAGGGCACACATCAGTGAGGAATCACACAAACAATGCCGCAAGCAGGCCGACAGACTTATGATAACCTAAAGAAAGCCAAACGGGTGGCTTGAATGAGAAATGAATACGGTTCTTTTGTCACCGATCTAGTAGGGGTAGCCAAAGCCTTGAGTGACCACTCGGGTGGCATCTCCAAGGAGGGGGGCGGAACCCCAAAGCAGTGTGCGGAGTACATGCAATCCCTCCCAATCGCTACATCGCTGAAAAGGCTAGCCCTAGCACTTTTCAAAACACTGTCCTTGGAACTGGTGCAGGAGGCTCTCAAGAGGCCAGTCGCAGGAGCCTCTCCAAGCATCGATATATTTGCCCTAAACATATACCAAGAATTTCGCGAATTCTTTTCTATTAGTATGCTGGAAGTCCTGCGACAAGCACAGGGGGGTGGAAATTTCCCGGAAGCCTAGAAATAAAGCATGATCAGTGCATCCCAAAAACAGCAAGGGCATCCACGATCGAGAAATTGTGCCCTGTTGCACTCCAGCAATTGAAAAAGAAGTGGTTCATAATGGCCCTTCTCATTCAGATTGAAGACATCCTGCGACAGATCACCCCCCCCCCCCCCCGAAAAGTGGGGTGCAGTAAGCATCGACAAATGGACCACCACGTTTGGGGGGTCGGAGGAGAACGGGACACGGCAGAGTCCATGATGCTCCTCACCATTGACTACCGCAACGCCTTTCCCACGCTCTAACATAAATTCATTAGAGCGGCCCTCACCTTTTCGTCCTTCCCACCCACATTTGTGAACCTTGTCATATCCTCACTACGATCACAATACCACTTCTTGTTGGGCAATGCGGCCATTAGGGAGGTAATTTTTTACCCCCAACTAGCAGGCATTGGTCAATGCGACCCTTCCCCTCCCCAACTCTTCTCTTTTTGCGCAGCAATTATCATTTACCCAGTACGCCAGTTGCGTGTTAAGATGGGCATGCATCTTTATGTAGATTGCTTCCTCATCACGTTTGGTCAGGAGACCACCAAGCAGCAACTAAATAAGGTGTTCCACGAGCTCCAGCGTTTTTCAGCGGTAAGCGGCCCACAACAAAAAGTAGGCAAGTCGGCGTATGTCACGAAGGGTACTCCACAACCGGAGGCGCTGCAGTGTATGCAAGATTCGGGCCTACAGCATGAAACAAAGGTCCGATACCTTGGGGTACCGATGGGGCACGTGTCAGTAAAAGAAGCCTTTGTAGGTCCCTTGCGAGAAGCTTACGGCAGAGCGAGAATTGCAGTCATCATTGCACTGTCCATACCGGAGAAAATCACACTTCCAAAGACATGGATTCTCCCCACGCTATTGCTGACTGCTAGGGCTTATGTTGCTCATCGGTCTGTAGTCTCAGCCCTCAACACTGTATACAACATCCTCTTTTGTTTTCACAGTTGGGGAATCACAACGCACCCGCTTTCCCAGCACAGGGACCAAGGAGGGTACTCTGTACGCTTGCCACAAAAATGGCTCGCTGCCCCGGGAGGAAGAGCTGCAGTGGCAGCGCTGACCTCCCCCGCAAATGTGCCAGTGTACGTAATGCAGGCATTTGTTAAATTTTGCACACGTTACGGAATTCCCACCAACCACAAGGTATTTGCGGTGACGCAGATGGGGCCGGTCTCCATGAAAGGAGCAGGCCAGCTCGCTCACAATTACGAAGCATATTCCCTTCCGCGCAAAGGCATCAAAGTCAAGCACTCGCTTCCGTTAAAGGATCTACCGCCGTGGCATTCCACAATTTTTGTTAACAAGTATCACAATACATACTTTGCCCCCCACCTCATCAGGCAAGGAGTACTGACGGTGGTCCAACTAATTCACAGCAACCTAGTCATGCACTCACACATGCACCACTACATCTCACGGTCATGGCTACCCATCTACCAGCAAGCACTACAGCAATATCAGGCACTCCCTATAAACGACTGGTCCCCGCCAGCGTATGGCCCGGCTGCTAGGCGAAGTCTTCCTGTTTGGCACACATGGCGCCTTCAAAGAAGATACATCACCGTGCGAAGTCCGAACGTTGGAAGGCTTTCTGGCCTGCAAATCTACCCCCCAGCCTCAAAGATTTTGCATATCAATGCATGTGGCACAAACTCAAAGTACGGCACTGCCTCGACCCATGGCTACAAACCTATGCCTGCCCCATGTGTGGAGCGCGGGAAACTGTGTTCCATGCCTTGCACAAATGTGCATTCTACGCGCGCACGCACAGATTCATGGTGGAGTGCTTCGGGGAAGGGAGGGTGAATGGTAAAACAGGACGCTGGATGCATTTCCCGCTGGAACACACCTTCAATACTACGCTAGGGCTTGTCCTCTTGGCAGCCCGCAAGGCACACCGGGCGACCCGCTCCCCGGCCGCGTTGAACAATGAACCCACGTTTGAACGTTATGTTCACCGGTGGCTCCAGGAGCTGAAAGCGCTAGTTACTTGGGAGCCGCTAAAAGGTCACCACGGGGCCGTACAGAAGTTTTTCAACTCGCTCATGCATTTCATACAAGAAGGTACATTCAAGGCAATGCAGATCAATTGGTGCACCCGTCGAGTGCACGATACACAACCATCCCCGCACAACAACCCCAAGCAACAGACCCGCAATGAACGTAAAGCAATAGTGGCACAGCAAGTCATTGTCATCCCACAATTTTACCTTGCTGAGGGATGGCACATTTTTCATTTTGATACTTCAACCAAATACTACCCCAAGGCCGGATGGGTGGGGGGTTTTGGAAGTTGCCACCAGGGGCACTGGGAGTTCTCCTCCCCACTCGACGCACTTAAAAAGCAGACTAACAATAGAGCGGAATTAAAAGCGGCAATTTCGGCAGTCGTCAAAGTCACACAAAAGACAGTCATTTTCGGGGATTCTACTTGTGTGCTGGATGCGGTGGCCGGCAAGGCCTATACATGGCGGCGACTGCAATGGTGCCTGCCTACAGTCCCTGTGCGCAACTCGGAATTGTGGGAAGCCCTACTGCTCGCCATTGACATGGCGCAGTACGTGATTCGGTGGGCTTGGTCCCCATCACACCAAGGCATACGAGGCAATGAAAGGGCAGATGCCCCGGCCGAGAAAGGGAGGCAAAACCACCCTCTCCTCAGGTATCCTCCACCACACAAGCAAGAAATTTCTCACACACCCAGCTCAGCAGCCCCAATCAAGGGGCGTGCACAACCGCTGTTTGATTGTGACTCCGATTTGGAAGCACCAGTGGCTTTGACACTTTTCAACACACCTTCACAGGCCACCTCAGACGACCAAGAAATAGATGACTTCCCAATGACACACTCTGTGGTGGGCTCGCTATTGGGTGCTCCTTGCCCCTTTGTGACCCCGCCCCATCTGGTGGTTTGGAGCGCGTTGGGACTCGAACCGATGTCTGACACACTCCTCCCCTCTGGGGATAAAGAGGCACTGTCTTCAACGTCCCAGCCAATGTACCTGCGAACATCAGCCCTACGGGATCGCGAGCCTTTGGACACGGTAGAACGGTGCCTCTTTGCCGACTCAGATGAGTGCAGCACTGATGCCAGCGAAACCCGCAAAGCTAGGAAGAAGAGAGCTAAGCTGAAGGGCCGACGACCCCCACAGTAACGCTCAGCAAACCCCTACAGCACAGAGTGTGACACGGTGTGTGCTTGCACTTTTAGGCGCTAGCGTGCTTCTTGTGGCGTGGGCGGTCTTGGCCGTCCAGGCTGCTGTCCGCCGGCTCATTTCATGTGACGTCCTCCCCGCGTCATGACGCTCGGGTGTGCTCCCGTGACAGGACACAGGCCAACGTGTTTGCAAAGATCTCAGATCACTGCAGGAGGTGGAAGATGAGGCCCCGGGGTTCCTCGACTCCGTCCGTGAGGCCATTCAATGGCCCCGAAACCAACAAGTGTGGATTAGGCTGCTGATCCAGGGACCATCCCGCATGATGCTTGAAATCGTCACAACATTCGGTGCACCAGAACCAATGACACATCAAGATCTGTTTTCGTTGACGGTCGCTTTTTATTTGATGCTGAAACACTGTGTGTGTGTGTGTCTGAAAATATGCGCATCAATTGGACTCGTGAATGAGAGGACCTGCTGCACACGTTCAACTCGGAGGCCGCACAGATGGTGCCCAATGCGGCGGGCCGCCGGCGAGTGTGCACGTTTGCCGGCAGATCAGAGGAATATTTTCACGTCTGGTTTGCACGGATGTCAGAGGTGCTGAAGCACCTTCAGCAGACACTATTCCATGTGTTTGACTTCACCTCCGGAGATGCGACGCGCTTTCTATCAATGTTGTTGCCGGCGATTCCTTCAGTCAGGCAATACCAATGAAGAGCCGTTTGTCTTGTCACGGGCACAGCCGAGGGTGTCCTGATGCCGAGTGCAGTGCTAGTCGAGCACAGTGCAACACGTTGTTGCTGATGCTCCCTTCAATCAGGCATTACTATTGCACAGCCACGTGTCTTGTCACCAGCGTAGGCTAGGGTGTCCCGACGCCCAGGGCAATTCTTGTCAGATATACTAAAATGTAGATATGGGAATTTTATTCCCCATGGTTTGCAGGGATGCCAGAAGTGCTAAGGCACTTTTCGTAGACACTATTCCTTGCATTTGACCCCATTTCAGGGGATGCGACACACTTTCTCTACACGTTGTTGCTGACACTCCCCTCAGTCAAGCAGCCCTAATGAAATGAGCCACGTGTCTTGCCACGGGCGCAGTCCAGGGTGTCTTGTCGCCCATGGTGGATAGACTTGATTACCATGAAGACGACAGCATGATGAGCAAATAAGGTGTGCAGGGCCCTGTCCTCTAGGGCCCTATCTGTTGTTTGACCTTAGGTTTAGCAAGGGTACAGGGGGACAAGTAGGGGGAAGCAGTAGGGCGGATCAGATCAAAGGCAGAGCTGGCCACCACAGAGCCAGCAATTGTGCACCTCTGACTGTACATACTGAACTGCAAAAACCTTCAGAACTCTATAGTGGCTACGATCCGAGCTTTGAGGGGCTAAGGGGAGCGATTGAAAACCTTGAGCGCGGCCGCGCTTTGTGGGGTGGCCTCTCGAGGTGGGGTTAGGGACTCACAATCCACGCTTTGGTGTGTGGCCCCTTGAGTTGGGGTTAGGGACTCACAATCCAAGCTTTGCTGTGTGGCCCGTCGAGTTGGGGTTAAGGACTCAGAATCCACGCTTTGTTGTGTGCCCCCTCGAGTTGGGGTTAGGGACTTACAATCGACGCTTTGTTGCGTGGCCCCGTCAGTTAGGGTTAGGGACTCACAATCCATGCTGTGTTGTGTGGCCCCTCGAGTTGGGGTTAGGGACTTACAATCCACGCTTTGTTGTGTGGCCCTTCGAGTTGGGTTTAGGGACTCACAATCCACGCTTTGTTGCGTGCTCTTTCGAGTTGGGGTTGGGGACTCAAAATCCACGCTTTGGTGTGTGGCCCCTGGAGTTGGGGTTAGGGACTCACAATCCACACTTTGTTGCGTGGCCCCTCAAGTTGGGGTTAGGGACTGACAATCCACGCTTTGTTGCGTGGCCCCTCGAGTTGGGGTTAGGGACTCACAATCCACGCTTTGTTGCGTGGCCTCTCGAGTTGGAGTTAGGGACTCACATCCCATGCTTTGTTTTCTGCACCCTCGAGTTGGGGCTTGGGCGCACAAACCACGCGTTGCTGCGTGACCCCTCGAGTTGGGGTTAGGCGCTCACAATCCACGCTTTTTTGGATGGCCCCTCGAGTATTGGTTGGGGACTCACAATCCATGCTTTGTTGCGTGGCCTCTCGAGTTGGGGTTAGGGACTCACAATCCACGCTTTGTTGCATGGCCTCTCGAGTTGGGGTTAGGGACTTACAATCCACGCTTTGTTGCGTGGCCCCTCGGGTTGGGGTTAGGGACTCACAATCCACGCTTTGTTGTCTGGCCTCTCAAGTTGGGGTTAGGGACTCACAATCCACGCTTTGTTGCATGGTCCCTAGAATCGGGGTTAGCAACTCACAATCCACGCTTTGTTGCATGGCCTCTCGAGTTGGGGTTAGGGACTCACCATGCATGCTTTGTTGCATGGCCCCTCGAGTTGGGGTTAGGTACTCACAATCTATGCTTTTTTCGGTGGCCCCTTGAGTTGGGGTTAGGGACTCACAATCCATGCTTTGTTGTGTGGCCTCTCCAGTTGGGGTTCGGGACTCACCAATGCATTCTTTGTTGCATGGCCCCTCGAGTTGGGGTTAGGTACTCACAATCTATGCTTTTTTCGGTGGCCCCTTGAGATGGGGTTAGGGACTCACAATCCACGCTTTGTTGTGTGGCCCCTCAAGTTGGGGTTCGGGACTGACAATGGACGCTTTGTTGTGTGGCACCCCGAGTTGGGGTTAGGGACTCACAATCGACGCTTTGTCATGTGGCCCCTCGAGTTGGGTTTAGGGACTCACAATCCAAGCTTTGTTGTGTGGCCCCTCGAGTTGGGGTTAGGGACTCACAATCCACGCTTTGTTGCGTGGCCCCTCGAGTTGGGGTTAGGGACTCACAATCCATGCTTTGTTGCATGATCCCTCAAGTTGGGGTTAGGGACTCACAATCGACGCTTTGTCATGTGGCCCCTCGAGTTGGGGTTAGGGACTCACAATCCAAGCTTTGTTGCGTGGCCCCTCGAGTTGGGGTTAGGGACTCACAATCCATGCTTTGTTGCGTGGCCCCTCGGGTTGGGGTTAGGGACTCACAATCCACGCTTTGTTGTGTTGCTTCTGGAGTTGGGGTTAGGGACTCACAAATCACGCTTTGCTGCGTGGCCTCTCGGGTTGGGGTTAGGAACTCACAATCCACGCTCTGTTGCGTGGCCCCTCGAGTTGGGTTTAGGGACTCACAATCCACGCTTTGTTGCGTGGTCCCTCGAGTTGGGGTTAGGGACTTACAATCCACGCTTTGTTGCGTGGCCCCTCGGGTCGGGGTTAGGGACTCACAATCCACGCTTTGTTGTGTCGCTTCTCGAGTTGGGGTTAGGGACTCACAAACCACGCTTTGTTGCGTGGCCCTTCAAGTTGGGGTTAGGGACTCACAATCCATGCTTTGTTGCATGGCACCTCGAGTTGAGGTTAGGGACTCACAATCCATGCTTTGTTGCGTGGCCCCTCGAGTTGGGGTTAGGGACTCACAATTGATGCTTTGTCGTCCAGCCCCCCGAGTTGGGGTTAGGGACTCACAATCCATGCTTTGTTGCATGGTCCCTCAAGTTGGGGTCAGGGACTCACAATCCACGCTTTGTTGCGTGGCCCCTCCAGTTGGGGTTCGGGACTCACAATCCACGCCTTGTTGCGTGGCTCCTCGAGTTGGGGTTAGGGACTCAAATTCTACGCTTCGTTGTGTGGCCCTTTGAGTTGGGGTTAGGGACTCAGAATCCACGCTTTGTTGCGTGGTCCCTCCAGTTGGGGTTAGGGACGCACAATCCACGCTTTGTTGGATGGCCCTTTGAGTTGGCGTTAGGGACTCACAATCCATGCTTTGTTGTGTGACCCCTAGAGTTGGGGTTAGGCGCTCACAATCCACGCTTTTTTGGATGGCCCCTCGAGTATTGGTTGGGGACTCACAATCCATGCTTTGTTGTGTGGCCTCTCGAGTTGGGGTCTGGGACTCACAATCCACGCTTTGTTGCATGGCCTCTCGAGTTGGGGTTAGGGACTTACAATCCACGCTTTGTTGTGTGGCCCCTCGGGTTGGGGTTAGGGACTCACAATCCACGCTTTGTTGCATGGTCCCTAGAATCGGGGTTAGCAACTCACAATCCACGCTTTGTTGCATGGCCTCTCGAGTTGGGGTTAGGGACTCACCATGCATGCTTTGTTGCATGGCCCCTCGAGTTGGGGTTAGGTACTCACAATCTATGCTTTTTTCGGTGGCCCCTTGAGTTGGGGTTAGGGACTCACAATCCATGCTTTGTTGTGTGGCCTCTCCAGTTGGGGTTCGGGACTCACCAATGCATGCTTTGTTGCATGGCCCCTCGAGTTGGGGTTAGGTACTCACAATCTATGCTTTTTTCGGTGGCCCCTTGAGATGGGGTTAGGGACTCACAATCCACGCTTTGTTGTGTGGCCCCTCAAGTTGGGGTTCGGGACTAACAATGGACGCTTTGTTGTGTGGCCCCCCCGAGTTGGGGTTAGGGACTCACAATCCATGCTTTGTTGCATGGTCCCTCAAGTTGGGGTTAGGGACTCACAATCGACGCTTTGTTGTGTGGCCCCTCGAGTTGGGTTTAGGGACTCACAATCCATGCTTTGTTGCGTGGCCCCTCGGGTTGGGGTTAGGGACTCACAATCCACGCTTTGTTGTGTTGCTTCTCGAGTTGGGGTTAGGGACTCACGAATCACGCTTTGTTGCGTGGCCTCTCGAGTTGGGGTTAGGAACTCACAATCCACGCTCTGTTGCGTGGCCCCTCGAGTTGGGTTTAGGGACTCACAATCCACGCTTTGTTGCGTGGTCCCTCAAGTTGGGGTTAGGGACTTACAATCCATGCTTTGTTGCGTGGCCCCTCGGGTTGGGGTTAGGGACTCACAATCCACGCTTTGTTGTGTCGCTTGTCGAGTTGGGGTTAGGGACTCACAAACCACGCCTTGTTGCGTGGCCCTTCAAGTTGGGGTTAGGGACTCACAATCCATGCTTTGTTGCATGGCACCTCGAGTTGAGGTTAGGGACTCACAATCCATGCTTTGTTGCGTGGCCCCTCGAGTTGGGGTTAGGGACTCACAATTGACGCTTTGTCGTCCGGCCCCCCGAGTTGGGGTTAGGGACTCACAATCCATGCTTTGTTGCATGGTCCCTCAAGTTGGGGTCAGGGACTCACAATCCACGCTTTGTTGCGTGGCCCCTCCAGTTGGGGTTCGGGACTCACAATCCACGCCTTGTTGCGTGGCTCCTCGAGTTGGGGTTAGGGACTCAAATTCCACGCTTCGTTGTGTGGCCCTTTGAGTTGGGGTTAGGGACTCACAATCCACGCTTTGTTGCGTGGTCCCTCCAGTTGGGGTTAGGGACGCACAATCCACGCTTTGTTGGATGGCCTCTCGAGTTGGGGTTAGGGACTCACAATCCACGCTTTGTTGCGTGGTCCCTCGAATTGGGGTTAGGGACTTACAATCCACGCTTTGTTGGATGGCCCCTCCAGTTGGGGTTCTGGACTCACAATCCACGCTTTGTTGGATGGCCTCTCGAGTTGGGGTTAGGGACTCACAATCCACGCTTTGTTGTGTTGCTTCTCGAGTTGGGGTTCGGGACTCACAATCCACGCTTTGTTGTGTGGCCTCTCGAGTTGGGGTTAGGGACTCACCATCCATGCTTTGTTGCATGGCCCCTCGAGTTGGGGTTAGGGACTCATAATCCATGCTTTGTCTTGTGGCCCCTGGAGTTGGGTTTAGGGACTCACAATCCATGCTTTATTTCTTGGCCCCTTGAGTTGGGGTAAGGACTCACAATCCATGCTTTGTTGTGTGGCCTCTCGAGTTGGGGTTAAGGATTCACATTCCACGCTTTGTTGTGTGGCCCCTCGAGTTGGGGTTCGGGACTTACAATCCACGCTTTGTTGGATGGCCCCTGGAGTTGGGGTTCGGGACTCACAATCCACGCTTTGTTGGATGGCCTCTCGAGTTGGGGTTAGGGACTCACAATCCACGCTTTGTTGTGTGGCCCCTCGAGTTGGGGCTAGGGACGCACAATCCACGCTTTGTTGGATGGCCTCTCGAGTTGGGGTTAGGGACTTACAATCCACGCTTTGTTGCATGGCCCCTCAAGTTGGGGTTAGGGACTCAGAATCCAAGCTTTGTTGTGTGGCCCCTCCAGTCAGGGTTAGGGACTTACAATCCACGCTTTGTTGTGCGGCTCCTCCAGTCGGGGTTAGGGACTTACAATCCACGCTTTGTTGCGTGGCCTCTCGAGTTGGGGTTCGGGACTCACCATGCATGCTTTGTTGCATGGCCCCTCTAGGTGGGGTTAGGGACTCACAATCGACGCTTTTTCATGTGGCCTCTCGAGTTGGGGTTAGGGACTCACAATTTATGCTTTGTTGCGTGGCCCCTTGAGTTGGGGTTAGGGACTCACAATCCACGCTTTGTTGTGTGGCCCCTCGGGTTGGGGTTAGGGACTCACCATCCACGCTTTGTTGTGTGGCCCCTCGAGTTGGGGTTAGGGACTCACAATCCATGCTTTGCTGTATGGCCCCTCGAGTCGGGGTTAGGGACTCGCAATCCACGCTTTCTTGCGTGGTCCCTCCAGTTGGGGTTAGGGACGCACAATCCACGCTTTGTTGGATGGCCTCTCGAGTTGGGGTTAGGGACTCACAATGCACGCTTTGTGGTGTGGCCCACCGAGTTGGTGTTAGGGACTTACAATCCACGCTTTGTTGGATGGCCCCTCCACTTGGGGTTCGGGACTCACAGTCCACGCTTTGTTGTGTTGCCTCTCGAGTTGGGGTTAGGGACTCAAATTCCACGCTTTGTTGGATGGCCTCTCGAGTTGGGGTTGGGGACTCACATTCCACGCTTTGTTGGATGGCCCCTCGAGTTGGAGTTCGGGACTCACAATCCACGCTTTGTTGTGTGGCCCCTCGAGTTGGGGCTAGGGGCGCACAATCCACGCTTTGTTGGATGGCCTCTCTAGTTGGGGTTAGGGACTCACAATCCAAGCTTTGTTGCCTGACTCTCGAGTTGGGGTTCGGGACTACCATGCATGCTTCGTTGCATGGCCCCTCTAGGTGGGGTTAGGGACTCACAATCGACGCTTTGTTGCATGGCCCCTTGAGTTGGGGCTAGGGACACACAATCCACGCTTTGTTGGATGCCCTCTTGAGTTGGGTTTAGGGACCCACAATCCACGCTTTGTTGCGTGGCCCCTCGAGTTGGGGTTCGGAACTGACAACCCACGCTTTGTTGCGTGGCCTCTCGAGTTGGGGTTAGGGACTCACAATCCACGCTTTGTTGCGTGGTCCTCGAGTTGGGGTTGGGGACTCACAATCCAAGCTTTGTTGTGTGGCCTCTCGAATTGGGGTTAGGAACTCGCAATCCATGCTTTGTTGCGTGGCCCCTCGAGTTGGGGTTAGGGACTTACAATCCACGCTTTGTTGGATGGCCCCTCGAGTTGGGGTTCGGGACTCACAATCCACGCTTTGTTGTGTGGCCTCTCGAGTTGGGGTTAGGGACTCAGATTCCACGCTTTGTTGGATGGCCTCTTGAGTTGGGGTTAGGGACTCACATGCCACGCTTTGTTGCGTGGCCCCTCCAGTTGGGGTTAGGGACTTATAATCTACGCTTTTTTGGATGGCCCCTCGAGTTGGGGTTAGGGACTCAGAATCCACGCTTTGTCATGTGGCCTCTCGAGTTGGGTTTAGGGACTCACAATCCATGCTTTGTTGGGTGGCCCTTTGACTTGCGGTTAGGGACTCACAATCCACGCTTTGTTGCGTGGTCCCTCCAGTTGGGGTTAGGGACGCACAATCCACGCTTTGTTGTGTGCCCCCTTGAGTTTGGGTTAGGGGCTCACAATCCATGCTGTGTTGTGTGGCCCCTCGAGTTGGGGTTAGGGACATACAATCCATGCTCTGTTGGATGGCCCCTCCATTTGGTTTTAGGGACGCACAATCCACGCTTTGTTGCGTGGCCCCTCCAGTTGCGGTTAGGAACTTATAATCCACGCTTTTTTGGATTGCCCCTCGAGTTGGGGTTAGGGACTCACAATCCACGCTTTGTTGCGTGGCCTCTCGAGTTGGGGTTAGGGACTCACAATTGACGCTTTGTCATGTGGCCCCTCGAGTTGGGTTTAGGGACTCACAATCAATGCTTTGTTGCGTGGCCCCTTGAGTTGGGGTTAAGGACTCACAATCCATGCTTTGTCGTGTGGCCTCTCGAGTTGGGGTTAGGGATTCACAATCCACGCTTTGTTGCGTCGCCACTCGAGTTGCGGTTAGGAACTCATGAACCACACTTTATTGCGTGGCCTCTCGAGTTGGGTTTAGGGACTCACAGTCCACGCTTTGTTGCGTGGCCCCTCGAGTTGGGGTTAGCGACTCATAATCCACGCTTTGTTGCGTGGCCCCTCAAGTTTGGTTTAGCGACTCACAATCCATGCTTTTTTGCGTGGCCCCTTGAGTTGGGGTTAGGGACTCACAATCCATGCTTTGTTGTGTGGCCTCTCGAGTTGGGTTTAGCGACTCACAATCCATGCTTTGTTGGGTGGCCCTTTGAGTTGCGGTCAGGGACTCACAATCCACACTCTGTTGCGTGGTCCCTCCAGTTGGGGTTAGGGACGCACAATCCACGCTTTGTTGTGTGGGCCCTTGAGTTTGGGTTAGGGACTCACAATCCATGCTGTGTTGCGTGGCCCCTCGACTTGGGGTTAGGGACTTACAATCCACGCTTTGTTGGATGGCCCCTCCATTTGGTTTTAGGGACGCACAATCCATGCGTTGTTGCGTGGCCTCTCGAGTTGGGGTTAGGGACTCACAATCGACGCTTTGTCACGTGGCCCCTCGAGTTGGGTTTAGGGCCTCACAATCCACGCTTTGTTGTGTGGCCTCTTGAGTTGGGTTTAGGGACCTACAATCCACGCTTTGTTGTGTGGCCCCCCGGAGTTGGGGTTAGGGACTCACAATCCATGCTCTGTTGCATGGTCCCTCAAGTTGGGGTTAGGGACTCACAATCGATGCTTTGTCGTATGGCCCCCCGAGTTGGGCTTAGGGACTTACAATCCAAGCTTTGTTGTGTGGCCCCCCCGAGTTGGGGTCAGGGACTCACAATCCACGCTTTGTTGTGTGGCTCCCCCGAGTTGGGGTTAGGGACTCACAATCCAGGCTTTGTTGGATGGCCTCTCGAGTTGGGGTTAGGGACTCACAATCCACGCTTTGTTGCGTGGCCCCTCCAGTTGGGGTTGGGGACTCACGATCCACGCTTTGTTGTATGACTCCCCCCCCCCCCGAGTTTGGGTTAGGGACTCACAATCCACGCTTTGTTGCGTGGCCGCTCGAGTTGGGGTTAGGGACTCACAATCCACGCTTTGTTGTGTGGCCCCTCCAGTCGGGGTTAGGGACTCACAATCCATGCTTTGTTGCGTGGCTCCTTGCCTGGGGGTTCGCAACTCACAATGCAGGCTTTGTTGAGTGGCCCCTCTAGTTGGGGTTAGGGACTCACAATCCACGCTTTGTTGCGTGGCCCCTCGGATTGGGGTTAGGGACTCACAATCCATGCTTTGTTGCGTTGTCCCTCCAGTTGGGCTTAGGGACGCACAATCCACGCTTTGTTGGATGGCCTCTTGAGTTGGGGTTAGCGACTCACAATCCATGCTTTGTTGTGTGGCCCCTCGAGTTGCGGTTGCGGACTCGCAATCCAAGCTTTGTTGTGTGGCCCCTCGAGTTGCGGTTAGGGACTCACAATCTACGCTTTGTTGCGTGGGCCCTGAAGCTGGGGTTAGGGACTCACAATCCATGCTTTGTTGTGTGGCTCCTCGAGTTGCGGTTGGGGACTCATAATCCACGCTTTGTTGCGTGGGCCCTCAAGCTGGGTTTTCGGACTCACAATCCGTTCTTTGTTGCGTGGCCCCTCCATTTGGTTTTAGGGACGCACAATCCAATCTTTGTTGCGTGGTCCCTCCACTTGGGGTTAGGGACGCACAATCCACGCTTTGTTGGATGGCCTCTCGAGTTGGGGTTAGCGACTCACAATCCATGCTCTGTTGTGTGGCCCGTCGAGTTGCGGTTGGGGACACACAATCCACGCTTTGTTGCGTGGGCCCTCAAGCTGGGTTTAGGGACTCACAAACCATATCTTGTTGCGTGGCCCCTCCATTTGGTGTTAGGGACGCACAATCCACGCTCTGTTGGATGGCCTCTCGAGTTGGGGTTAGGGACTCACAATCCGCGCTTTGTTGCATGGCCCCTCGAGTTGGGGTTGGGGACTCACAATCCACGCTTTGTTGCGTGGCCCCTCAATATGGGGTTAGGGACTCACATTCCACGCTTTGTTGCATGGTCGCTCGAGTTGGGGTTAGGGACTCACAATCCACGCTTTGTTGTGTGGCCTCTCGAGTTGGGGTTAGGGACTTACAATCCACGCTTTGTTGTGTGCCCCCCCCCCCCTTAGTTGGGGTTAGGGACTCACAATCCATGCTTTGTCGCATGGTCCCTCAAGTTGGGGTTAGGTACTCACAATCCACGCTTTGTTGCGTGGCCCCTCAATATGGGGTTAGGGACTCACAATCCACGCTTTGTTGTGTGGCCTCTCGAGTTGGGGTTAGGGACTTACAATCCACGCTTTGTTGTGTGGCCCTCGAGTTGGGGTTCGGGACTCACAATCCACGCCTTGTTGTGTGGCCCCTCGAGTTGGGGTCAGGGACTCACAATCCATGCTTTGTCGCATGGTCCCTCAAGTTGGGGTTAGGGACTCACAATCGACGCTTTGTTGCGTGGCCCCTTAATATGGGGTTAGGGACTCACAGACCACGCTTTGTTGTGTGGGCCCTCAAGGTGGGGTTAGGGAGTCACAAACCATGCTTTGTTGCGTGGCCCCTCCATTTGGTGTTGGGGACGCACAATCCACGCTTTGTTGGATGGCCTCTCGAGTTGGGGTTAGGGACTCACAATCCGCGCTTTGTTGCGTGGCCCCTCGAGTTGAGGTTGCGGACTCACGATCCACGCTTTGTCGTGTGCCACCCCCCCCCTTAGTTGGGGTTAGGGACTCACAATCCACGCTTTGTGGTGTGGCCCCTCAACATGGGGTCAGGGACTCACAGTCCACGCTTTGTTGCATGGCCGCTCGAGTTGGGGTTAGGGACTCACAATCCACGCTTGGTTGTGTGGCCCTCGAGTTGGGGTTCGGGACTCACAATCCACGCCTTGTTGTGTGGCCCCTCCAGTTGGGGTCAGGGACTCACAATCCATGCTTTGTCGCATGGTCCCTCAAGTTGGGGTTAGGGACTCACAATCGACGCTTTGTTGCGTGGCCCCTCAATATGGGGTTCGGGACTCACAGTCCACGCTTTGTTGCATGGCCGCTCGAGTTGGGGTTAGGGACTCACAATCCACGCTTTGTTGGACGGCCCTCGGAGTCGGGGTTAGGGACTAACAATCCACGCTTTGTTGCGTGGCCCCTTGCGTTGGGCTTCGGGACTCACAATCCACGCTTTGTTGTGTGGCCCCTCCAGTCGGGGTTACGGACTCACAATCCATGCTTTGTTGCGTGGCCCCTTGCGTGGGGGTTCGCGACCTACAATGCAGGCTTTGTTGAGTGGCCCCTCTAGTTGGGGTTAGGGACTCACATTCCACGCTTTGTTGTGTGGCCCCTCGAGTTGGGGTTGGGGACTCACGATCCACGCTTTGTTGTGTGCCCCCCCCCCCCGAGTTTGGGTTAGGGACTCACAATCCACGCTTTGTTGCGTGGCCGCTCGAGTTGGGGTTAGGGACTCACAATCCACGCTTTGTTGTGTGGCCCCTCCAGTCGGGGTTAGGGACTCACAATCCATGCTTTGTTGCGTCGTCCCTCCAGTTGGGCTTAGGGACGCATAATCCACGCTTTGTTGGATGGCCTCTCGAGTTGGGGTTAGCGACTCACAATCCATGCTTTGTTGTGTGCCCCCTCGAGTTGCGGTTGGGGACTCGCAATCCACGCTTTGTTGTGTGGCCCCTCGAGTTGCGGTTAGGGACTCACAATCTACGCTTTGTTGCGTGGGCCCTGAAGCTGGGGTTAGGGACTCACAATCCATGCTTTGTTGTGTGGCCCCTCGAGTTGCGGTTGGGGACTCATAATCCACGCTTTGTTGCGTGGGCCCTCAAGCTGGGGTTAGGGACTCACAGACCATGCTTTGTTGCGTCGCCCCTCCATTTGGTTTTAGGGACGCACAATCCACGCTTTGTTGCATGGTCCCTCCAGTTTGGGTTAGCTCACGCACAATCCACGCTTTGTTGGATGGCCTCTCGAGTTGGGGTTAGCGACTCACAATCCATGCTTTGTTGTGTGGCCCCTCGAGTTGCGGTTGGGGACTCACAATCCACGCTTTGTTGCGTGGGCCCTCAAGCTGGGGTTAGGGACTCACAAACCATGCTTTGTTGCGTGGCCCCTCCATTTGGTGTTAGGGACGCACAATCCACGCTTTGTTGGATGGCCTCTCGAGTTCGGGTTAGGGACTCACAATCCGCGCTTTGTTGCGTGGCCCCTCGAGTTGGGGTTGGGGACTCACAATCCATGCTTTGTCGCATGGTCCCTCAAGTTGGGGTTACGGACTCACAATCCACGCTTTGTTGCGTGGCCCCTCATGTTGGGGTTAGGGACTCACAGTCCACGCTTTGTTGCATGGCCCCTCGAGTTGGGGTTAGGGACTCACAATCCACGCTTTGTTGGATGGCCCCTGGAGTAGGGGTTAGGGACTAACAATCCTCGCTTTGTTGCATGGCCCCTTGCGTTGGGGTTCGGGACTCACAATGCATGCTTTGTTGCGTGGGCCCTCTAGTTGGGGTTAGGGACTCACAATCCATGCTTTGTTGCATGGCCTCGGGAATTGGGGTTAGCGACTCACAATCCAAGTTTTGTTGTGTGGCCCCTCGAGTTGGGGTTAGGGACTCACAATGCACGCTTTGTTGCCGGACCCCTTCGAGTCGGGGTTAGGGACTCACAATCCATGCTTTGTTGCATGGCCCTTTGAGTTGGGGTTACGAAATAGGGACTCACAATCCATGTTTTGTTGCGTGGCCCCTCGAGTTGGGGTTAGGGACTCACAATCCATGCCTTGTTATGTGGCCCTTTGAGTTGGGGTTAGGCACTCACAATCCATGCTTTGTTGCGCGGCCCCTCGAGTTGGGGTGAGGGACTCACCATCCATGCTTTGTTGTGTGACTCTTTGAGTTGGGGTGAGGGACTCACAATCCATGCTTTGTTGTGTGGCCCCGTCAATTGGGTTTAGGGACTCACAATCCATGCTTTGTTGTGTGGCCCCTTGAGTCGGGGTCAGGGACTCACAATCCATGCGTTGTTGCGTGGCCTCTGGAATTGGGGTTAGGGACTCACAATCCACGCTTTGGTGTGTGGCCCCTCGAGTTCGGGTTAGGGACTCACAATCCACGCTTTTTTGCACGGCCCCTCCAGTTGGGGTTAGGAACTCACAATCCATGTTTGGTTGTGTGGCCCCTCGAGTCGGGGTTAGGGACTCACAATCCACGCTTTGTTGCGTGGCCCCTCGAGCTGGGGTCGAGGACTCACAATCCATGCTTTGTTGCGTGGCCCCTCAAGTTGGGATTGGGGTTCACTATCCACGCTTTGTTGCGTGGCCCCTCGAGTTGGGGTTAGGGACTCACAATCCACGCTTTGTTGCGCGGCCCCTCGAGTTGGGTTTAGGGACTCACAATCCACGCTTTGTGGTGTGGCCCCTCGAGTTGGGTTTAGGGAGTCACAATCCACGCTTTGTTGCGTGGCCCCTCGAGTTGGGTTTAGGGACTCACAATCCACGCTTTGTGGTGTGGCCCCTCGAGTTGGGGTTAGGGACTCACAATCCATGCTTTGTTGCGTGGCCCCTCGAGTTGGGGTTAGGGACTCACAATCCATGCTTTGTTGCGTGGCCCCTCAAGTTGGGGTTAGGGACTCACAATCCACGCTTTGTTGCGTGGCCCCTTGAGTTGGGTTTAGGGAGTCACAATCCAAGCTTTGTTGCGTGGCCCCTCGAGTTGGGTTTAGGGACTCACAATCCACGCTTTGTGGTGTGGCCCCTCGAGTTGGGGTTAGGGACTCACAATCCATGCTTTGTTGCGTTGCCCCTCGAATTGGGGTTAGGGACTCACAATCCATGCTTTGTTGCGTGGCCCCTCAAGTTGGGGTTAGGGACTCACAATCCACGCTTTGGTGTGTGGCCCCTCGAGTTCGGGTTAGGGACTCACAATCCACGCTTTTTTGCACGGCCCCTCGAGTTGGGGTTAGGAACTCACAATCCATGTTTTGTTGTCTGGCCCCTCGAGTCGGGATTAGGGACTCACAATCCACGCTTTGTTGCGTGGCCCCTCAAGTTGGGATTAGGGACTCACAATCCACGCTGTGTTGTGTGGCCCCTCGAGTCGGTGTTAGGGACTCACAATCCACGCTTTGTTGTGTGGGCCCTCGAGTTGGGGTTGGGGACTCACAATCCACGCTTTGTTGTGGGCCCCGTCAGTTGGGGTTAGGGACTCACAATCCACACTTTGTTGCGTGGCCCCTCCAGTTGGGGTTAGTGACTCACAATCCACGCTTTGTTGTGTGGCCCCTGGAGTTGGGGTTAGGGACTCACAGTCCATGCTTTGTTGTGTGGCTCCTCCAGATCGGGTTAGGGACTCACAATCCATGCTTTGTTGTGTGGCCTCTCAAGTTGGGTTTAGCGACTTACAATCCACGCTTTGTTGGGCGGCCCCTCGAGTTGGGGCTCGGGACTCACAATCCACGCTTTATTGTGTGGCCCTTCGAGTTGGAATTAGGGACTCACCATCCACGCTTTGTTGCGTGGCCCCTCGAGTTGGGTTTAGGGACTCACAATCCATGGTTTGTTGTGTGGCCCCTTGAGTTGGGGTTAGGGACTGACAATCCATGCTTCGTTGCGTGGCCCCTCGAGTTGGGTTTAGGGACTCACAATCCACGCCTTGTTTTGTGGCCCCTCGAGTCGGGGTTAGGGACTCACAATGCACGCTTTGTTGTGTGGCCCCTCGAGTTGGGGTTAGGGACTCACAATCCACGCTTTGTTGTGCGCCCCGTCAGTTGGGGTTAGGGACTCACAATCTATGGTTTGTTGTGTGGCCCTTTGAGTTGGGGTTAGGGACTCACAATCCATGCTTTGTTGTGTGGCCTCTCGAGTTGGGGTTAGGGATTTACAATCCACGCTTTGTTGTGTGGCCCCTCGAGTTGGGGTTCGAGACTCACAATCCACGCCTTGTTGTGTGGCCCCTCGAGTTGGGGTTACGGACTCACAATCCACGCTTTGTTGCGTGGCCCCTCAATACGGGGTTAGGGACGTACAATCCACGCTTTGTTGGATGGCCTCTCGAGTTGGGGTTAGGGACTCGCAATCCATGTTTTGTTGTGTGGCCCCTCGAGTCGGGGTCAGGGACTCACAATGCACGCTTTGTTGTGTGGCCCCTCGAGTTGGGGTTAGGGACTCACAATCCACGCTTTGTTGTGCGCCCCGTCAGTTGGGGTTAGGGACTCACGATCCACGTTTTGGTTTGTGGCCCCTCGAGTTGGGGTTAGGGACTCACAATCCACGCCTTGTTTTGTGTGGCCCCTCGAGTTGGGGTTACGGACTCAGAATCCACACTTTGTTTTGTGGCCCCTGGAGTTGGGGTTACGGACTCACAATCCACGCTTTGTTGTGTGGCCCTTTGAGTTGGGATTAGGGACTCACAATCCATGCTTTGTTGTGTGGCCTCTCGAGTTGGGGTTAGGGATTCACAATCCACGCTTTGTTGTGTGGCCCCTCGAGTTGGGGTTCGGGACTCACAATCCACGCCTTGTTGTGTGGCCCCTCGAGTTGGGGTTACGGACTCATAATCCACGCTTTGTTGTGTGGCCCCTCGACTTGGGGTTAGGGACTCACAATCCATGCTTTGTTGCGTGGCCCCTCATGTCCGGGTTAGGGACTCACAATCCACGCTTTGTTGCGTGGCCCCTCAATACGGGGTTAGGGACGTACAATCCACGCTTTGTTGGATGGCCTCTCGAGTTGGGGTTAGGGACTCGCAATCCATGCTTTGTTGTGTGGCCCCTCGAGTTGGGGTTAGGGACTCACAATCCACGCTTTGTTGTGCGCCCCGTCAGTTGGGGTTAGGGACTCACAATCCACACTTTGTTGCGTGGCTTCTCCAGTTGGGGTTAGTGACTCCCAATCCACGGTTTGTTGCGTGGCCCCTCGAGTTGGGTTTAGGGACTCACCATCCATGCTTTGTTGTGTGGCCCCTTGAGTTGGGGTTAGTGACTCACAATCCACGCTTTGTTGTGTGGCCTCTCGAGTTGGGGTTTAGGGACTCACAATCCACGCTTTGTTGTGTGGCCCCTCGAGTTGGGGTTAGGGACTCGCAATCCACGCGTTGTTGCGTGGCCTCTGGAATTGGGGTTAGGGACTCACAATCCACGCTTTGTTGCGTGGGCCCTCGAGTTGGGGTTAGGGACTCACAATCCATGCTTTTTCGCGTGGCCCCTCGAGTTGGGTTTAGGGTCTCACAATCCACGCTCTGTTGTGTGGCCCCTCCAGATCGGGTTAGGTACTCACAATCCATGCTTTGTTGTGTGGCCTCTCGAGTTGGGTTTAGCGACTTACGATCCACGCTTTGTTGTGTGGCCCCTCGAGTTGGGGTTAGGGACTCACAGTCCATGCTTTGTTGTGTGGCCCCTCCAGATCGGGTTAGGGACTCACAATCCACGCTTTGTTGTGTGGCCCCTCGAGTTGGGGTTCGGGACTCACAATACACGCTTTGTTGTGTGGTCCCTCGAGTTGGGGTTAGGGACTCACAATCCATGCTTTGTTGTGTGGCCCCTCAAGTTGGGATTAGGGACTCACAAACCACACTTTGTTGCGTGGCCCCTCGAGTTGGGTTTAGGGACTCACAATCCATGCTTTGTTGTGGGGCCTCTCGAGTTGGGGTTAGGGACTTACAATCCACGCTTTGTTGTGTGGCCCTCGAGTTGGGGTTCGGGACTCACAATCCACGCCTTGTTGTGTGGCCCCTCGAGTTGGGGTCAGGGACTCACAATCCACGCTTTGTTGTGTGGCCCCTTCCGTTGGGGTTAGGGACTCACAATCCATGCTTTGTTGCGTGGCCCCTCATGTTGGGGTTAGGGACTCACAATCCACGCTTTGTTGCGTGGCCCCTCGAGTTGGATTTAGGGACTCACAATACACGCTTTGTTGTGTGGTCTCTCGAGTTGGGGTTAGGGACTCGCAATCCATGCTTTGTTGTGTGGCCCCTCAAGTTGGGATTAGGGACTCACAAAGCACACTTTGTTGCGTGGCCCCTCGAGTTGGGGTTAGGGACTCACAATCCAAGCTTTGTTGCATGGTCCCGCAAGTTGGGTTAGGGACGCACAATCCACCCTTCGTTGGATGGCCTCTCGAGTTGGGGTTAGGGACTCACGATCCACGCTTTGTTGCGTGGCCCCTCGAGTTGGGGTTAGGGACTCACAATCCACACTTTGTTGCGTGGCCTCTCGAGTTGGGGTTAGGGACTCACAAACCACGCTTTGTTGTATGGCCCCTCGAATTGGGGTTAAGGACTCGCAATCCACGCTTTGTTGCGTGGCCCCTCGAGTTGGGGTTCGGGACTCACAATCAACGCTTTGTTGCGTGGCCCCTTGCGTTGGGGTTAGGGACTCACAATCCACGCTTTGTTGTGTGGCCCCTCGAGTTGGGGTTAGGGACTCACAATCCACGCTGTGTTGTGTGGCCCCTCGAGTTGGGGGTAGGGACTCACAATCCACGCTTTGTTTTCCCTGGCCTCTCGAGTTGCGGTTAGGGACTCACAATCCACGCGTTGTTGTGTGGCCCCTCGAATTCGGGTTAGGGACTCACAATCCATGCTTTGTTGCGTGGCCCCTCAAGTCGGGGTTAGGGACTCACAATCCACGCTTTGTTGTGTGGTCCCTCCAGTTGGGGTTAGGGACGTACAATCGACGCTTTGTTGGATGGCCCCTCGAGTTGGGGTTAGGGACTGCCAATCCACGCTTTGTTGTGTGGCCGCTCGAGTCGGTGCTAGGGACTCAAAATCGAGGCTTTGTTGCGTGGCCCCTCGAGTTGGGGTTGGCGACTCGCAATCCACGCCTTGTTGTGGGCCCCATCAGTTGGGGTTAGGGACTCACAATCCACACTTTGTTGTGTGGCCTCTCGAGTTGGCGTTAGGGACTCACAATCCACGCTTTGTTGCATAGCCGCTCGAGTTGGGGTTAGGGACTCACGATCCACGCTTTGTTGTGTGGCCCCTTGAGTTGGGGTTAGGGACTGACAATCCATGCTTCGTTGTGTGGCCCCTCGAGTTGGGGTTAGGGACTCACAATCCATGCTTTGTTGCATGGCCGCTCGAGTTGGGGCTAGGGACTCACAATCCACGCTTTGTTGTGTGGCCCCCCCGAGCTGGGGTTATGGACTCACAATCCATGCTTTGTTGCATGGTCCCTCAAGTTGAGGTTAGGGACTCACAATCGATGCTTTGTTGCGTGGCCCCTCGAGTTGGGGTTACGGACTCACAATCCACGCTTTGTTGCGTGGCCCCTGGGGTTGGGGTTAGGGACTCACAATCCACGCTTTGTTTTCCTTGGCCCCTCGAGTTGGGGTTAGCGACTCACAATCCACGCTTTGTTGTGTGGCCCTGTCACTTGGGGTTAGGGACTCACAATCCACGCTTTGTTGTGTGCCCCCCCAGAGTTGGCGTTAGGGACTCACAATCCATGCT
This sequence comes from Eutreptiella sp. 'Long Island Sound 2002', assembly GCA_964036045.1. Classification (NCBI taxonomy): domain Eukaryota; phylum Euglenozoa; class Euglenophyceae; order Eutreptiales; family Eutreptiaceae; genus Eutreptiella; species Eutreptiella sp. 'Long Island Sound 2002'. Next base: position 136,069,238 of record OZ038381.1, read on the forward strand.
TTGTTGCGTGGCCCGTCAAGTTGGGGTCAGGGGCTCACAATCCATGCTTTGTTGGATGGCCTCTCGAGTTGGGGTTAAGCACTCACATTGCACGCTTTGTTGTGTGGACCCTCGAGTTGGGGTTAGGGACTCAGAATGCACGCTTTGTTGCGTGGCCCCTCGAGTTGGGGTTAGGGAATCACAATCCATGCTTTGTTGCGTGGGCTCTCGAGTTGGGGTTAGGGACTCACAATCCACGCTTTGTGGTGTGGCCCCGCAACTTGGGGTTAGGGACTCACAATCCAAGCTTTTTTGCATGGTCCCCCAAGTTGGGTTAGGGACGCACAACCCACGCTTTGTTGGATGGCCTCTCGAGTTGGGGTTAGGGACTCACAATCCACGCTTTGTTGCGTGGCCCCTCGAGTTGGGGTTGGGGACTCACAATCCACGCTTTGTTGTGTGGCCCCGTCATTTGGGGTTAGGGACTCACAATCCACACTTTGTTGCGTGGCCTCTCGAGTTGGGGTTAGGGACTCACAAACCACGCTTTGTTGTCTGGCCCCTTGAGTTGGGGTTATGGACTCACATTCCACGCTTTGTTGCATGGCCGCTCGAGTTGGGGCAAGGGACTCACAATCCACGCTTTGTTGTGTGGCCCCTCGAGTTGGGGTTAGGGACTCACAATGCACGCTTTGTTTTCCCTGGCCCCTCGAGTTGGGGTTAGGGACGCACAATCCACGCTTTGTTGTGTGGCCCTTCGAGTTGGGGTTAGGGACTCACAATCCACGCTTTGTCGTGTGGCCCCTCGAGTTGGGGTTAGGGGCTCACAATCCATGCTCTGTTGCGTGGCACCTCAAGTCGGGGGTAGCGACTCACAATCCACGCTTTGTTGTGTGGTCCCTCGAGTTGGGGTTGGGGACTCACGATCCAGACTTTGTTGCGTGGCCTCTTGAGTTCGGGTTAGGGACTCACAAACCACGCTTTGTTGTCTGGCCCCTCGAATTGGGGTTAGGGACTCGCAATCCACGCTTTGTTGCATGGCCCCTCGAGTTGGGGTTCGGGACTCACAATCCACGCTTTGTTGCATGGCCGCTCGAGTTGGGGTTAGGGACTCACAATCGATGCTTTGTTGCGTGGCCCCTCGAGTTGGGGTTACGGACTCACAATCCACGCTTTGTTTCGTGGCCCCTGGAGTTGGGGTTAGGGACTCACAATCCACGCTTTGTTTTCCCTGGCCCCTCGAGTTGGGGTTAGCGACTCACAATCCACGCTTTGTTGTGTGGCCCCGTCAGTTGGGGTTAGGGACTCACAATCCACGCTTTGTTGTGTGGCCCCCCCGAGTTGGGGTTAGGGACTCACAATTCATGCTTTGTTGCGTGGCCCGTCAAGTTGGGGTCAGGGGCTCACAATCCATGCTTTGTTGGATGGCCTCTCGAGTTGGGGTTAAGCACTCACATTGCACGCTTTGTTGCGTGGACCCTCCAGTTGGGGTTAGGGACTCAGAATGCACGCTTTGTCGCGTGGCCCCTCGAGTTGGGGTTAGGGAATCACAATCCATGCTTTGTTGCGTGGGCTCTCGAGTTGGGGTTAGGGACTCACAATCCACGCTCTGTGGTGTGGCCCCCCGAGTTGGGGTTAGGGACTCACAATCCAAGCTTTTTTGCATGGTCCCCCAAGTTGGGTTGGGGACTCACAATCCACGCTTTGTGGTCTGGCCCCTCCAGTGGGGGTTAGGGACGCACAATCCACGCTTTGTTGGATGGCCTCTCGAGTTGGGGTTAGGGACTCACAATCCACGCTTTGTTGCGTGTCCCCTCGAGGTGGGGTCGGGGACTCACAATCCACGCTTTGTTGTGTGGCCCCTGGAGTTGGGGTTAGGGACTCACAATCCACACTTTGTTGTATGGCCTCTCAAGTTGGGGTTAGGGACTCACAATGCAGGCTTTGTTGCATGGCCCCTCGAGTTGGGGTTAGGGACTCACAATCCACGGTTTGTTGTGTGGCCCCTCGAGTTGGGGTTCGGGACTCACAGTCCACGCTTTCTTGCATAGCCGCTCGAGTTGGGGTTAGGGACTCACAATCCACGCTTTGTTGCATGGCCCCTCGAGTTGGGTTTAGGGACTCACAATCCATGCTTTGTGTCGTGGCCCCTCGACTTGGGGTTAGGGACGCACAATCCACGCTTTGTTGGACGGCCTCTCGAGTTGGGGTTAGGGACTCACAATCCACGCTTTGTTGTGTGGCCCCGTCAGTTGGGGTTAGGGACTCACAATCCACACTTTGTTGCGTGGCCTCTCGACTTGGTGTTAGGGACTCACAAACCACGCTTTGTTGTCTGGCCCCTGGAGTTGGGGTTAGGGACTCACAATCCACGCTTTGTTGTGTGGCCCCTGGAGTTGGGGTTAGGGACTCACAATCCACGCTTTGTTTTCCTTGGCCCCTCGAGTTGGGGTTAGCGACTCACAATCCATGCTTTGTTGTGTGGCCCCGTCAGTTGGGGTTAGGGACTCACAACCCAGGCTTTGTTGTGTGGCCCCCCCGAGTTGGGGTTAGGGACTCTCAATCCACGCTTTGTTGCGTGGCCTCTCGAGTTGGGGCTAGGGACTCACGATGCACGCTTTCTTTGTGCGGCCCCTCTAAGTTGGGTTTAGGGACTCACCATCCATGCTTTGTTGCATGCTCCCTCAAGTTGGGGTTAGGGACTCACAATCGATGCTTTGTTGCGTGGCCCCTCCAGTTGGGGTTAGGGACGCACAATCCAAAGCTCCGTTGAGCGGCCTCTCGAGTTGGGGTTAGGGACTCACAATCCACGCTTTCTTGTGTGTCTCCTCGAGTTGGGGTTAGGGACTCACAATCCACGCTTTGTTATGTGGCCGCTCGAATTGGGGTTAGGGACTCACAATCCGCGCTTTGTTGTGTGGCCCCTCGAGTTGGGGATGGGGACTCAGAATCCACGCTTTGTTGCGTGGCCCCTCGGGTTGGGGTTAGGGACTTACAGTCCAGGCCTAGCTCTTCCCCCATGTTCCCGGCCTTTGAGAAGATAGGCCCTCTCCTGCCAGTATTGGTGCGACCACCCCTTCCGAGCCGCATGCAATTATGCTGAAGGTGGTCACAGACCATCGAAGCTCCATGTTGGTCGAATTGTTGCAAGTCACATTGCAAAAGATTGCCAAGCAATGTACTAGGAGCCCTTTTGCCCTTTCTGGACGTGCCCCTCAACCCGAGCGGTGGATGTGGCAAGAGAGCCAAGCGCTGCATATGGCAGATGCATTTATGGATGATACCGATGCCCTGTTTTTTGACCAAGGACATTCCTAAAAAAAAACGAGGCTTGAACGGACAAGCCGTTAAGCAGTATCCCCCCATGGATGGTGTTGCCGTGGCCGGATAGAACGCCACGTTGCGTAACATAGAGGAAGGGACCTCGATTACGTGGGAGGTATTTGTAGCCGTTCTCTGCATCCACCGCGTGACAGTGTATGGTTGTACTTGTGCAAATTATTGCATGTTCGCAAGGCTTGAGGGTGTGTGGCTGTGGCTCCTCGTAAAAGAACCGAATTTTAAGGTACCCTCTCAATACGCTTGGGAGATTGTTGCCCAACGCCCTTTTAAGTTGGGCCGTATTGAACACAAGGTGACTGCATGTGCGGAGCGATCAACAAAGGCTCACATCCGCTAGTCGGAAAACTTGCAGCTTAAAACAAAGGCACTTGCAAAAAGCCGGAGGTCGGTGGTGGCCTGTAGTGATACCGATGGCGACACCGCTTGCTCTGAACCCACCCAGTGATGATGAATCTAAGTCTACTATTGTTGCTGCACCCATAGAGGTGCATCGGTGAATTTGGCATTGCCTTTATCTCTTTCGGCCACCTTATGTTTTTGGCCAACGTCACAAGACCGTGTACCTGTGGTGCATGCATTGTGAGGGCTTGGTTTGGTTTGGGTCAAGGCCTGTGACGGACGCCCAGGCCCACGGTCTGCAAACGTCCTGGTGCTGACACAACTGGGCAGGCGAATCGCGGTTGTCCGGTCCCAAGGCCTGCCGGACTGCTGACTGCCCCCGTACCCCGTGGTGGCACACACGGGAGGGAGATGCCGCCGTGCCTGTGTGTGTGGTGCGCGCGGGGCGGGATGGCGGGGCGTGCATGCTGGTGCCGCTTGTGAGGCATGACGGGTCACACGGCTGTGCCGCGCGTGGCCCTGCCCGCATGTGCCGGTGCTGCTCCGGTGTTGATGGCGTCTCTTGTTGTTGTTGGTTGTTCCGGGTCTCGGCCCGTACCTGCGGCGGCGGGCTCCAGTTGCAGGGGTGGGTGCACAGGGGACGGGTTCACTAGTCTTACCTCTGCATCCCTGAGCAGGTGGAAGAACCAGGAGTCATCTCAGATATTCGCTGGCAGCTTACTGCGTGGGCCTCGTTGCAGGCTGGACGGCCTAGCGGTGGCCCACACCGGCAGTGGCGTATAGCCACAGTGGGCCCAGGGCAAACGGTTGCAGAGGCAGAGGGAGCGTCAGGGCGTGGTCCCCAGGAGGTACCGCCGTAAGCAAGGCCACGCCTGCCCCTGCGGGCTGCCCATCGGACTCTGCCAATAGCGCGAGCGCCCAGAACAGAGTCTCTGGCGGCGATGTTATAAGGCGCAGTGGCGGTCCCGGGTGCCAGTGCAGCGCAACAGGAAGCGAAAGATGCAGCTGGCTTGCACTACACACGTGCCACGACACCAAGCCCCGCACCACGTAGGCCATCGCCAGGGAATATATCCAGGGCAAGTAGCCCTGAGGGTCACGGATGGTGACGGCTGGGGGCTGCGGCGGGGGGCGGTTGGGGGCGCAGAGCAGGTACGGCAGCAGGGCCTAGACGGCCAGCACCACAGGCGGTGCCAGTGAAGGCTGGGCCAACAGGTATACCACTTGTGTCGCACGGCGCTTAGTGGCGGTGGAGAGGTCGGACTGGTCGCTGCCGGGCATGTGGTACCACAGGCCGGATAGCGTGAGTACGTTGCCCTCGGCGGTGTGGTCCGTCATGTAGTGCGCGTCCCACGAGCATTGTAGTACAGGACGTTGGTCGTGGTCGAGGAGAATCCCCTCGGCGGTGACGGCTGCCCCACAGGTCGGGGACACATCGAGGAGGAGTCGTGCCCGGGCGTGGATGAGGTGCAGGTACGCGGCGGGGCAGCGGCTGCGGACGTGTCTCCAAAGCTGGTGCTCAGAGACGCCGCAGAAATGGCACTCCATGGCGATGTCGGGGTTTGGGGGCGGCTGCCATTCCAATACCCGGTACGCAAGTGCGCGCTTGATGGCGCGCGTGGGCAGATCGTCAGACTCCAAGAGGTGGTAGAAGGGGTTCCCATCGGGTCGGAGACATGAGCCACGGCGGGTGAAGTGGGCCGCTGCTGCGGCGTCAGCATACGCCTGGTGCAAACCAAGCTCAAGCTCCAGCAATAGGGCTCCGCGGTAGTACAGCAGCAGGGGCGAGGGGAGGTGCTGGGGGAGGGGGACAATCCATGGGGCGGGGGATGAGACACCACGGGCGCCGAGCTGGTGGGCCTCGCGATTGAGGAGGGCCAGCAGGTGTGTGTCGTGGGCATCATACTAGGCGGGACACCACACCTCGTAGTGGGCTTGAGAGTGAAGGAGTGTGGGGGTGAGGCTCCGCCAAATGAGCTCGAGAATGGTGAGCCTGGGGGGAAACCGGGTGTAGGCGCGGTGGAGCGCGGAGGTACCGTCGAGGGCGGACGTAAGGCTCCCTCGCCACCCTTGCACGAGGTGCAGAGCCACCAGGCGGGCCAGCCACTCCATGCCCGCGGGGGTGGCCCACACTCGTAGTCCGTACCAGGCGCGGAGGACAATACCTGTGTCTCGGGCATAGAAGACCACGCCGCCGCCACCCTGGCAGTGGTCGAGGGCGGCATCGGTGGAGACAATGAGGTGCCGGTGGGCGTGCAGGACGGTCGGGTCTGTGTCGAAGTGGACGCCCATGGTGCTGATGGAGGAGTCGGGGAGGACGGAAACCTGGAGGGAGAGGCGCTGGGCCGCGGCTGCGATGGCGTTTGCTTCACTGCCAGGAACGCTGGAGGAGCTGAGGTACTGGGCCGACGCGCGAGCCAGCAGGCTCCAGGAGCAAGTGGCTTGTGTGTAGGTAAGGAGGAGGCGGCATGCTGTGCGCAGGGGCATGTTGGGGCAGCCTCGGCCGCCGTAGCGGGGGGGGCAGGGAGAGGAGGGCGCGGGATACCCAGCTGGGATGGCCCAGGATATGACGGTAGTAGGCCCGGGTCTGAATGGCCAAGTCCTCGATGTGCTCGGGGGGGACGGCGACACCCGAGGCAATGAAGTCCAGTTGGGAGAGGACGAAGGTCCACAGGGAGCGCAGCGCCAGGATGGCGTTCGTGGGGACAGCTGCGACACGGAGGCGCATAGGCTGGACGTGCTTGGCGAGATCGGCATAGCACTAAGGGGGCTGCAGCGCATGGGACAGTGGGATGCCAACAACGTGGGGGCAGTCGCGGGATGTGTCGGTGAGGTAGAAGGGCACTGGGGCTGTGAGCTGGACTAGACCGGACTCTCCAAGCCTGAGAGCAAACAACCGGAGTTTGTCCATGTGAACAAGGCCTCCCTTGGCCACAGTGGCTCGGGAGCAGAGGCAGGTCAGGGCTGCCAAGGAGGGAAGGGTGGGGCCCACCAAGCGGCGATCGTCGGAATAGGATAAGTTGATGATGGGGATGCCGGTCGGGCCTGGAGGAACCCTGACGTCGGTGGGGTTGGGCAGGCTGCCATGGACTACCGGTTCTCCGGCCTGGTAGGTGTCACCTGACGGGTTGTCGCCCTGGTTCCAGCCCTCATCGGTGATGTAGGGCGGGGCGAACCCGTCCTCCGCCAAGGGATGAATGCGGAGGCGCCCATAGTATTTAACGGCCCACGGGCCGAAATCCCAGGGCAGCCGGAGGATGCTGTGGAGGGGGGTGCAGTCCTCTCGTTGTTGGCGGAGGAAGGCATCGGCCGAGTCCCAGTCTGTGACTGTCGCTGTGCCGTGAGTCTCTAAGCTGGAGAAGACGGGCGCCTGGAAGGGGAGCGCAAGAAACGCCGGCCGCATGCCGGAGCGGTAGGCGAAGGCATCGGGGGGGAGTGTGCCGGATACCTTGAGGGACTGCACCAACATGGGGCGGGCGGCGCGGGACTCGGTGCGTGTGAGGGGGGAGGTGAGGGTGACGGGGCGGTGGGCTTTGAAGAGGTGGGGGAAGGGCTTCCCCTTGTCGATGCCCATCATGACGGAGTCGAGGGTTGGGAGTCCATGCCGGCGTCCACGAGCTCGAGGTGGCGCCGCACCCCCTGGACCCCGCCGTGGCGCAGGTGGTGCAGAAGCGCCTGCGGGCACTGGTCCAGACCCGCGAACAGGCAGCCGGCTGTGGTGACTGATGGCCAGACGCGGTCGTCCCGAAGGACGCGCCCTGCTGCGACGGATCGGCTCTAGAGGCTACGGTGCTGGCGGTCTAGGGGGTCCAGCCCTGCGGCCAGCAGGTCGCCGAGCATGGGGGGCGGGAATGTGTGCGATGGGGTCGAAGAATGGGTCCCACTTGGTCGGGTCGTACATGGCAGTGAGAAAGTCGCGGTCGAGGGTGTGGCAGCGATGAGCTGTGGTGGCGGCTGCCGGGTCGTGGACTTCCTGAAGGCAGGCACTAGGAGAGGACAATGCGGCGCCGATGTGTGGCAGGATGCCGCTGTAGGGGCGGAGAGACTTGGAGCGGCGGCAGAGGGCACCCTTGGTGGCTGAGGTAATGGAGGTGGTGCGCAAGACTTCATCGGGGCGTTCCACGCCGTGGCGCATGGCTGTGCTGGTAAGAAATTTGCGCAGGTATGCTAGGTCGGACTCGGAACGGGGGGCTGAGCGGAGCCGGAGGTCTCGCAGGACGTGGTCGGGAGGTCTCGGGTGTGGGATGAGGCGACGGGCAGCGGCCCATAGGAACTGATGGTAGGCATTGGGGCCAACAGGGTACGAGGAGAGCGAGCCCCACTGGAGATCGACTAGGGCTGCGAGGCGAGGAAGGGTACCTGGCGGCGCGTGGCGCCAGCGGATCATGCGCCAGCTGCGTACGTTCGTGAGGCCTTCCATGGGCTCTACTGTAACTAGGAGAGGCCTGTGGTGGGTGGGCGAGGGGAGGACATCTGCATCGGGGATGGATCGGGCACCACGGGTGAACGCGTGGTCAATGCACGTGAGTTCGGCTCGTTTGATGGCGACGCGGGACAGTACCCCAGGATACGTGAGGGCGGATTTGTGCCGATTGATCTCAGCGTTCCACTGTTGTGCGGAGAGGGGACACGAGGCGGGAAGGCGGGTGTCACCCTGGGGGGTGATTTGGCAGCGCAGGGGCTTTTTGTGATGGGACGCGTGCCAGGTGAGCAGCCGGTAGATAAGGGGGGCGCGGTCAATGGGCCGCTTGGGCAGCTCGTCCGCTGCCAGAAGCATCAGGAACTGGTCTGGGGAGGCCGCCCGGAGGGCATCAGTGAAGGGGCCAACATGTGCGGCCGCGGCCTGCTGCAGCTGGTGGGGCGCATCCGATGGGGCTGCTGCCAAGTACGCGATCAGGTCACACATCGCTACCTGGTACGTACTCCAGTTGAAGTTGGCGTCCCTCTGCTGCAGCGTGCCAATGTCCAGCGGAGGCAGGGCTTCGACCGCGACAGCCCGGAACAGGCAGAGCGCCCCAAGCATAGCATCGCTGGGCTGAAAGGCCTCCACCGGCGTAGCCGACTCGTGATGAGTGACTGTGAGCTGCAGCTTCCCGGTGGCCTCGCTCCAGCCCACAGCCGTCGCAGGCCAAGACTCCGCAAGGCGAATGTCGGCCGCGCGCTAGGCTGGGGATTCGCCGGCGAAGGGATGCTTGGGCGCCATGGTCTACATGTGGAGAGCGAGCGGAGGGGTGTGACAGGGACAGGGGCAGGGGGCAGGGAGGGACGGGGGCAAAAGGAGGGTACAGACCGTTACCTCGGGGACAGGGCTGGGGCCAGGGAGCCAGGCTGGTGGGGCCAGGGGCACACGGACAGGGGGCATGTGGGCACTCGGGCAGTGGCGTACGGCTTAGGTCACTCGTGGACCGGGTGAGGGCGGTGCTGGCCTTAGGGGCCTGTGACGGGTTGGCGTTGTGCGGGCACGAAGGGCATGGGTTCAGGGCCGGGGGCACACACACACAGGATGGTGGGATACGAGACGTCGGAGGGGGGAAGGAGGCATATGACTTACGGCGGTCTGGGGCGCGAATGGCATGGGGCGGACGTGGTGGTGAAGGCGGCGTGTGGAAATCTTGGGGCGGCCGGGGGTCTGGACTGACGCGTTAGACGTGGCTGTCGACGTTGGTTGAAGTGGCGTCCCGCTTGTTCATGAGGACGTCGGGTGTGTACCAGGGTCCGCCACCACCGGGCCTTGGTCGCTAGAGGTGTTGGCGTGTGTGGGGGGGGGGGGGGGGGGCGGGACGCGCGTGGGGGGTAGTGTGTTGCCTGGTGCTCCTGGCCCCGGCAGGGAGGCCATGGGAGCCTGACGCTGAGCCCGCCGGGGGAGTATTCGGTCTGGACACGCCGCCTCCTGGTCACTGACATGCTGCCAGCGGCTCCTGACTGCATGAGGCACGGGGGCGCTCTCCATTGGCGCACGACTGGGTAAAGGTAAAGGTAAAGTGCTCGGGCGCGCTCCGAACTCCAGCGTATCGGTGATCCCTACCTGCCCCTCGCAGCATCCCTTCCGGCTCGCGGGGTCACAGACACCCTAGCGCCTAGGACACTGCGTTCCGCCCCCACCGGGAATCGAACCGAGCACCTCTAGTTCAGGCGTCATGTGCATGACCGCTGAACTACGCGACCTTCTCGGCGCACGACTGGGGGGGGGTCCACACCCCATGACTGCCCGAGGCACAGGTGGTGCTGTTCTGGACTCGACCACCCGCCCACGGCGCTGGGGACGGCAGGAGGAGGGGCTCCAGGGCGCGCCGAGCGCTGCCCTGCCCTGGAGCCTGCCTGGGCTCGGGGCCCGGGTGGCGGTGCTACTGCCCGCGTAAACGGGGGGGCCCAGCGGGCACACCACCCGAGTGACCGCTCCTTCGTGCATTGTGAGGGGTGTGGCTTTGGCCTACACAGTTTGGAGTGTGCAGTTCGTGGAAGGGCCCGGCCCAACACGGACAAGTGGCTCTTTCATAAGTTGTGTCAGGAGGTAAACGTTGAGGAGGTTTGGACCGCCACCCTCCCCGACGAACTTGTATCCGGTGACGAGGAGTTGGATGTCCTTCCTAATCCTCTGTTGGCCTCTCCCCCAGGTAAGGAGGTGAAGAAAGAAGAGGTCCAGTCATCTGATTCGGAGGTGGACCTCTTTGCACCCCCCCCCTACGGCGCCTGTGCCACAGAAGAAGGTGAAGGGAAAGAAGGCTTTGCCAAGTGCCCCCCCAAAGGTGAAGGGAAAGAAGGCTTTGCCAAGTGCACCCCCCGTTCGACCCTCCCACCTCCAAAAGGCGTACTCGAAGCACCATCCCAAGCGAAACAACCCCTTTGGAGTTGGGCGATTGGTTGACAGACAAGGATATGGAGTGTTGGTTGAACCAAGAGCTCTGCCTCATGGAAATCGATGAACCACATGCGTGGACTGTAGCGCTTCTATATATCAGTAGACTCTCCACGTTCATGGAGAGAGTTGAATCCGGCACAAGACTGGCCAACATGAGGTGGTGCCGCCACCACATTTTTACATTTTTGTGGTTAAATCCGATGACAAGGAAGGGTGGCACTGGTTTGTGTGTGCCTTCGATTGCCGTGTCCGGTTGGACTGTTTCACTATTTGGGTTCGGGAACCCCTAAGCTCCACTCATTTGATCCGTCCTTTCTTGCTGCCCTTGAAGAAGCTTTCGCTAACCACCAAGCACCGCGCCTTGGAATTCCAAAAGGACGGTTGTGTTGCGGTTTTCAAAGCTTCAACATCGCGAAGATGGTGGTGGAGCACCGGGGTACTTTTTCCGATGTGCCCCTCGTCCCAATGGGTGCCGGTTTTGTGGACTACGTGCTCAGCATTTTTAATGCTGATCGTGTTTCGCACGTAGTTCAAGCTCGCATTGATGATGTGGAGGGTGTGACCGTGCTTCCTGGCCCTCCCGAGTCCCCCCCCCCCCGAGCACCCAAGTTGAGGGCGCATTTTCGGCTACCGAGGAGAGTATTCAGGCCACCCCCACCCCACTCGAAGGCAAGGAGGACTCCGCCGAGGAGAGTGTGGAAAGCCCGGAGGCCACGCCGCAACCTTCCATGGCCACTCCCCCAGAGGAGGACACCCGTCCCAAGGTCCTCATCCGTGGAGAGTGGCGCAAGGTGCCGAATGGCTACCCAACAGATCCATCTGGCCAGCTAGAGCGTGACCAGCTTTTCATCAATGACCTGTCCAAGCAGCTAGTAGCAGAGTTGCACGGTGCTTGTCACTTTAAACCCAATCTTTGTGCAAAGCTCAAGTCCAGCGACACAAAAACAGACTTGATCTACAAGCGTACATTTTGCAACTACTTGTAGTGGGTGCATGTTTTGTGGGCTGTATTTTCCTCCGCCCGTTTGGTGTACCAACGGCGGAGCATATGAGATAACTATTATATTGGCCCCACACTAGTGCCTTGGTGGCATATAATGGTGGCACTAGCGTTGGCCATGGCCCTATCAGCATTCTTTTTCCTGAGCCTAATTTTGTTCCCAGTGTAGGCACGCTGGATATTTGCCATGGCCCTTTCAAGACTCTGTTCTTGAGCCGGAGTTTGTGTCTCGTGCCCATGACACCCTGTGAAACTATGTTATTTTGGCCCCACACCATTGCCTTGTTGGCCTATAATGGTTGCACTAGCATTGGCCATGGCCCTGTCAGGACTCTTTTTCTTGAGCCTTATTTTGTTCTCGGTGCAGGCACACTGGATGTTGGCCATGTCAGGACTCTTTTCTTGGGCCTGATTTTGCGTCTAGTGACAAGGACACCATTTGAAACTATATTATATTGGCCGAGTCCCAACTAATTGGTGGCCATGCAGAGTACTATGTGCTTTGTGGACTCGGCGTCCCATCTTCAAGGTCGCTATGGGGTGCCGTACCGGGCCGGCAGCTATACATATTGTGCATGTATTGCAAAAGTTGCATTTCTTTCAATTTTCATCTTTTTCTATAACTCACACGACTTACCGCAAAAAACATTACACGCATTTACCGCAAAAAAAATTACACAACTGGACGATTTTTTTGCACGCGACTTACATTTTTCACTTCCCATCCCCTCCAACCCTGGCCCTGCCTGCCTGCCTGTCTATCTGTCTGTGTTTGTCTGTCTGTCTGTCTGTCTGTCTGTGAGTGTCTCTCTGTTTGTCCGTCTGGCTTGTCTGTCTGTCTGTTTGCCCCCCCATCCGCCAGTCCATCGGTCTGCGGCTGTGTGGATGCATGAGTGCCTGCTGCCATGTTGGGTTTGATGAGTGTGTACCTGCATGTGTGTGTGTGTGTGGCTGTGTGTGCCTGTGGTATGTGACTATATCACACACAACTCACCTGCGCTTGAATTTGCTGCGGGCCCATCCCTAGGCGCTGATCCCATATCCTACTTGGCGGTTACTGCTGAAGGGTCGGCGAACGCCATCCTCTGCCCCCGTCGTGCCGCACGAGGACCGTGCCCAACCCCCTCTGTTAAGCCCCCATTCCGCGTACAATGGGTACCTGGGCGGTATTTTTACTGGTGTCCTAAAGAATGGACTGCTTTACAGCAACCTGGGCCGCCCAGATCACAAGCGCTGCGGCACGGTTGCAAGTTGCCCTTCTATCTGGTTATGGGAGGGGGGAGGCAATGCGGGCGATGCATAAAGGGGTTTACAGGGCATATGCAACCCTCCCCCCCCCCTCCACAATGTGCAGGCTACTATTAAGGCGGTGTACTCACTATCTTACCATCTGCCGGCGTCTCGGGCCTCCATGGCCTGGCATGTAGCTGCCTAGCTGCGCCGGCCTGTGTACCGGGATGAAGACAAGTACACTAGCTGGTCGGTGCCTAGCCATTTGGCGTCGCACGGCATTGACGGGTGTGGGTCAAAGATTTCCCCTGTTTGGTTCTTCCGGTTGGTCCCTCTAATTGATACGCTGGTTGGCCCCCACCCCATGTGTATGTTTGCACCCCCGGGGATGTATATGTTTAGACCCTGTGTGTGTATGGCCCTGGCAAGGGTGTAACTCTTTGCAGGATCACACCACCCGCACCTGTTGGGTACACTTGCAGTGATGGAAAATGGCGTTTGGCCTTGGAGGGTTGGCTCATATTTACTACAAACGGATAGCTCACCTAGAAGCGTGCCGTTGTTGATCAGTCGTCTGGGTTGCTTTGGTGACGGATGAGGGGCGGGGATGAACTTGAACCTTGTTCGTACCTAATGCTAGGGGCAACGTACTGTGCATGCTCTGTAGGCAGCAACCGAGGGGTTGTCTGAGGACTGCAAGCACGAGCTGCTGCCCTGCTTACCTTCACCACAGAAAGGCCCCTGGCACGTGTCATGTTGTGTTTTTGTGAGTTCCTTTGACATGTGCCTAGTGAGACCGAGAACACTTGGGCCGCTTTGATCAAGTGCCTGTTTGTTGTGTCCATTATGTGTGTGTGTGTGTGTGTGTGTGTGTGTGTGTGGTGGCGGGCTATTCCATCCATTAATTAGGGGTCCAACTTTTTGGTAGTGGGGCAGGTAGGTTTATACCTTTGAGCAATTGGCATGAAAAGGATTTTCCTTCGTGCAATTTGAGTGAAGGACCCACTGAATTGTTAAATATCTATTTGCCACATGGTATGGACCCCCATTGCTGGCTGGGCTCTGGCCTTGGCTGTAATGACACCTTCACCTTGTGGTGGTTACAACACTTGCTACATGGGCTTCGATTGGAGGAAATTTGCGTAGTGGCCTCCCCATAGAGGCACCAACACATGTGCAAATGCAGATGCGGACTCACCTTGCCAAGGGCTGCGTGGTGCCTTGATCCCCGTTGGGGAGGTTTGTCCATGGGTCACATGTGGGTTGTTGTTGGGTTGGCTTTCGGGCCCGGAAACTTGTTAGATAATCTCTCTAATATATGATTTAATGACAAGCTCGGCCTTGAATACTTGGAATCTCCACTTCAAACGGCACAAAGCTACCAGTTTTCATTTTAGAGAGTACGTTAGGGCGCCGGGCACACGCCCTGCGCACCGTTCAAAGTTTTCCCACGCTCTGGTGAGGCCCCTCGAGTTGGGGTTCAAGGCTCCCACCCTTACGTGTGGCCACCTGAGTGGTCCGTCACGCACAAGAAGGGGTTTCTTTGATTTTGAGGTTGGCGGCCATGATGGGGCCTACAAGTGTAGCATGCATGTGATCGTCCCATTAGTTGGGAAAAAAAATGGGAATTTATTTGATCGCCCACAATCATACTGTCTGCTTGCGCTTGGGTTCTTGGGCTAGAGGAGGGAGTGATGTTTTGGGGCAAAGCATTGTGATAGGTGGCCGGAGCATTCATTTGGATGCCGGACGCGCGCCGGGCAAACATACCCTCTTAGGCTGAAGTGACAACATGTTGGAGCAAGACCTGCAAGGTAAAACCCCACCCCTCTCGAGAGTAGCCTGGGCAATATGCCGGAACCTTGATTTGAGCCATTGTTGGCCCTTGTTCGCAAGTATTAGATGCAATGTGATCGACATGGGTTTTTAAACCGTGAAAAACGGAACCCCCCTAAGATGGGTGGAGGATGGATCAGACCTCCCAACCGCTTGTGGACAAATTTGGGGGAGGTTAGACCCCCCTACATGCAAAGCCACCCCCGTATGCATGCATGTAGCGGCGCATAAGTTTTTAGAAATGCATGAAAAGGGGGTTCTAATGCACATGGACGGAGGGTCCAGGGACCTGGTATATTGGATAAATTGCCCATGTGAGATTTTGATTTGGAGGGTTTGGAGTGCCTGATGCAAGTTGTTTTCTTCTGTTAGCATTTCAAAGCTATTGTCTCCAAGAACTGACTACCATACCTCCAAAGTTCGAGCCGTTTTTATTGCCTTTCTGTTCAATGGGCCTACCTCTTGGGGCATAGTCAACTCCGTTCTGCGACAATCCATCCTTACAATTGCCTTCTCAATCTAAATATCATGGTTTGTGCCTCCACTATTTGTCCACTAACTTGATATACAAGATCCAGCCCCTTGGGGAACGTAGGGCCACTAGTTGAAGCGCCAACCAATGCACCTACAAAGTGCTTGTGACAGGGTAACAATGCCCACAATAGTGGGGATTGGGCCGGGTTCGGTCCGTGCGTTTCATCGCTGCAGTAGTGAGTATTCTTCACACAACAACGTAATTGAGGGACTGAAGGCATCACATTGCAATCAAGCACTAACAATTGTTCTTTGAATACTTGTGACACTGATGCCGTTGTGAAGGGGATCAACAAGCTATGATTGTTGCTACCATGTTAGTGCAACACAGGCGACTTCAGTCTTTCCCTACTTTACCTCTTGTAGTATTCTTCAAGCACATATGAGCTCAAGAGGCTCCAGCAGACCCCTACTTTTGTCCAAAGTGGCTGTACTCAATCACAGATGGATGGCTTTGACAGCGTCAGGGCCATTATGATGCTGAAAATTGGCTAAGTTATGATACACTTTTTGGGCACCGTGCTCAATTCGTACATGGCACGACAATTAAAAATACACAGCCCTCAATTTTGAAGTCGAAATTGTACATTGCAAGGATCATTTCTATGTGTTGGGCTCATGTTGATTGGCAGGGCTTGAAAGAGTTGGAAAGGGCCTCCCCAACGTAACACTCGTTGTCCAGGTCAGGGTTAGGTTCAAGGAAAGAATAACAATCGTCTAGCAACTTCCAACAACGAACAACCATCATCCACAAGCCTTGAGGGATTGAGGGCAACCCTCTTCACACTTCTAACATAATATGCAACAATAACAGCCCCTCTCCCTGTGATTGGGTGGGCCTTGGGGGACACATAGGGACCAGCCCCCCTATTTTGAGGGTGGGGAACTCAAAAAAATTGTTTTGGAAGGTATTTTGGACAGATGGGGCTGGGTATTGAAGCCCATGAAGGGGAATGAAGGGCTAGCAATTGGTTATGACCTCACAGATGGCAGGATCCTAGCCACATCCGCATGCGTGCCATGCACCGGTCAGTTGGCATACAGCGGCGCGCCACACTCCGTGCAAGCAACAGTGAAAGTTCTGCACCATCTGTCATATCACATGCCAGCTCCCAGGTTGCTGCCACGAAACCTCGTGAGGACTTTTCCAGCTTGCACACCCTGTTGGCCCAGTGCACTGATTCGGACTGTCGGTGCAAAACCCTGTGGCAGCGCAATGTGTGTGTGTGACGCCCCAATGATGGTGCATTATTTTGCTCTGGGAGTTAATTGGTCGCCATGTAGTCATTGAACACTGGTTCCTCTGTATCTCCCCCTTTCCCAATGAAGTGACTGGTTGGTATCACAAACCTCGGTGGGCCTGATGCAGCAATAGGGCAGGGCAGGGCCTGACTTTCCCAAATTATCCAGGGTACCTGACTGGGAATCCAAACATTGTATGTTCTGCACAGGCTTCTGGTACAGCGCAGCTGCCAGAGGCCGCCCAGAACTTCACCTTGAACACATTTCATCCCCCACGATGCGAGCCCATCCCCGCCTTTCCCGTTACTGCAGAAAGGCGCCTATTGGCGGCGAACATGCTCTCTCTTGTTTGACGTTCCAACTGACGAGGATTCTGACACCCGGAAACCGCGTTGTGCCCGTTTGTCTTGCAATCGTGTGTGTGTGTGTGGGTATGTATATGTGATATGTGTATGCGTACGCGCGCGCGTGTGTGTGTGTCTACCTGCACACACATGTGTTCCTGTTTGTAGTGCTGTCGTACCTATCTTGAGTGTTGACCAAGCATCGAGCTTCAGTGCTGCCATGTTTTGTTCAATTGTCGTTCGTGTATTCGTTCAGTAGTATATGGTTTGAACAGTGTGATGCATCTTTTTCCTTGTTACTAGGCTTGCAACGTTGATGCCCCACAGTACAGCCTCAGTGACGTGCTGTGGAGGGCCTGGCTGCTGGAGTCTGCCACAATGGCAGAAGTGCAGGTGGCCGCAAGCCGTGCTATTGCCATGCCTATAGCCTCAGACAGTGGGAAGCAGAACTGTGTGGTCTCGGGAACATCCAATGGCTACCGCAGTACCCCCCGGAGTTCCATCAGCGGATATTGCATGGTCCATGAGCTCAGTATGCCCCTGCCTCACTTTTGCAACCACAGCCCCCACTGGCTGCTTCTAGTGTGCATTCCTCAGCACCTCATACTTTTCCTGCCTCAGCACCATTGCCAAACTCATTACAGGTCGGCCTTCGCCGCCAAAATTCGTTTTGGGTGGGTCCGGGTATCCACTTGGGATTCTGGTTGCAAGTGTATTATGTTTAAACTACATCCGCTTGAGATTAGTTTGGTCACCGGCCGGACCTGCCAGATAGGGCATCCCCCTACCCTGCACACATCTTTCTTTTCCTCCGCCCCAAAAGTTGTGAGATATCTCATTGATTTTCCCAGATCCTCCGTCTCTTGCGCGCTGCACAGGAGGTAAAACGGGAGGTATGCATTGGGCTCTTGCTGCAATCTCTGCCATTAGAGTCCGGCGGCAGCCTGGGACCCCTGTCCACTGCATAAAAGCAAAACTTCTCAGGCTGAAAACCGCCCTTCCATCCCTCCGTTGTGCTGTCGCTTTTCCCCAGTGTCATGGCCCAACAACATTCCACAGTGGTCCCACCAAGTGCACTTAGGGTTATGGTTAGGGCATATGCACTGGAGGCCGTCACAGCAGGCGGTGCATACACAAGGCGGTGCAAACACAAGGCGGTCTGTGGCCACCGTAGGAGTCTTGTTTTTTCAAGGGAGCGCGGGGCTGGCTCCCGTGTAGAGCAAAGCCAGCCGAAGCGAACATTTGTGGCGAGGGTTATGGTGAGGGTGAGGGTGAGGGTTAGGGTCACTGAGCTGGTGGAACCAGTCTTGGTTTTATAACCCTCTTTAGTGTCTAGGGTGGACTCACCAGGTTTAGCAAGCAGTAAGCAGCAGCAAGCAAGCAAGCAAGCAAGCAAGCAGCAAGCACGCGCGAAACGGGCAAAAATCACAGCTCCGTCGTGGCGCTTCGGATTCGACCAAAATTTTGGTGGATGCTACATATGGGTGTGAGGGACAACCAAACAAAGTATGAGCCACAAACTCAACGGTGGCGGCCGGGAAAGGACGTCGCAAGTGCTGGACCTCCATATCAAAATCTGCAATAAAATAAGCAATTTAGGCCAAAATCAGCCTTTTTTTTTGCCAAAAAACACCCTAGGACCTGCTGAAAATGGCCAAATGAAAGGAAATAGTGGCTACTCTACACATGCAGTTAGACTTCCCCTCTAGGGCCCTCTAACTCCACAATATGTCCGCGAACCGCCCCCAAAAGGCCCCTGAAAGCGCCAGAGGTTGTACATATTGGCCGCCGACAGCCCCAAACCAAAAACAGACGATATCTTGGGCTATGTGGCCCAAAATGTGTTTTCGAGAGCACCTAATCCACCCGCAACCACCCACTTTTGGTAGTTTCCACCCCTCAAAATTGCCCTAACCGACGCCAAGACCCCGTGCCTAGGCCTAGTGGGTTGCGGCAAGCTGCAGGAGGTAACCCAAAGAGGCGGGTGCCAAAATGGGTCAACAAGGTCCACCGGGTGCAAAAAAATGACTTTTCTCAAAAATGATTTTGGAGCACATGGTATGTCAAAAGAAGTGTTTTTGGCGCATTTCGAGCTCATTATGGCCCGTTTTGGCCCTCCTAAAATCCCAAAATGCCTTGCAAATGGGCTGTTTTGCGACAAAAAATGGGTCAAAAATGGGTCACAAGTGTGTTTTTCCAAAAATGATCCTAGACCATTTGGGGTGCCTAAAACAGTGAAATAAGCCTATTTTGAGCCCATTGCAAGCCATTTTGCCCACGCTAGAGTCGCAAAGTGCCCTGAAAAGGGGGTATTTTGGGACGAAAAATCAGTCAAAAATGTATCAAAATTTGTTTTTCCAAAGATACCTTTGGACTTTTTGGGGTGCGCAAATAAGTGTTCTCTTAAATCTCAATTTACGTTTGATTTGACTAGAAAGACACACCGCCCGTCTATACAAATCCAGATCTCAAAAGCCTGCTTGTTTGTTTGTGCTTGTTTGGTGAAGGGTGCGGATACCACGCTGAAAGCCGATGCCGATACTCACACACCTTCCAGGCGCCAGCAACATGTCTGCCCACGAGCAGCACACCCAACCTCGCCAAGGAGATCAAACAGTGGAAACGAAAACGCCCCCATGCACAGTAAACCTTCAGTCAACGGCGAACGACAAGGACATGAGCTATTGAGTGGGCTACGACCAAGATACGACTTCCGCACGTGATCCGAAGCTGAAAAAGTCCGATAAAGAACCACGAAAAGGTACTGCTCGCCACACTGCAGATTAAGAGCCAATCTTTGATTAATCACAATTTGTGAGCCAGGCAATTTCCTCTTTGACTCAGTCCAAAGACTTTGGGCGCCCAACAATAATTCACCGCACCGAACCAGAGTACAAAGGTCTCATTACAATAAGGGAAAAGGAGCCCAACGCACGTAGGGAAGCGTCGCACAAGAAACAGAGTTCTGCCCCTGCGCAATTCGAGAAGCCCGAACTAAAGCAGCGATAAGAGATTGCGAAGGACTACTATACCCCGTTTGACGAGCTTGTGGAAGCAGCCCCGTGGAAAAAGAAGTCAAAAAAGGAAGCGAACAACCAGGCACAGAGTTTGGAAGCTGGAGGGCAGGATGGACAAACTTGGTAAGCAAGAGCAAGATCTTCGCATGGGCATCACTGCAATATTCTTCTGTCTACGGAAGCGCCATTTTGGGGCTTCCGCTCCGCATACATCTTTGTATGTTATGCCCGTAATCTAGGAGAATGCGTAGGATGAGGATAACACTCCAAAATGCGGATAACACGCAGAATGAGGACAACTCCTCCAGAAGCACACGCAGAAGCATAAAATTGGAACGCGCAGAAGGCGGAGAATGCACTCGACGCACCACACCTATGTTGCGGGGGGTTGTGTCCTCACAACTGGGTTTCCAGCCTACGCGGTTGGTCCCACCAGGGTTCGCAGCGGTTCCCATGGCTGGCGATGGCAGAGGCTTGGTAGCCATGATCTTCTTGATCCCACCACGGCCGCCTCCGCCACCCCGTCTACTGCACGTTTAAGGAGTAGTTCTCCAGTGTGTCCTCCTCTACGCTTCCTGCATCCTCCGCATCCTCCTTCTCTTCCTCCTCCTCGCTATCTATCTCCTCCTCGTCTTTCTTGTATGCATGTCCTCCCCGTCCTCCTCCTCGTGTGTATTCTGACCGAGGGGCGGCTCGCTGTCCTCAATCTCATCGGTGCCAACCGGGGTGAGCCCGTGCGCGCGTGCAAAGCATTGCACATGCAGCGGGGTGCCGGGGCACCCACTACACACGTATTGCGTGTGGCCTTTCTCGCGGTGCGCACAGGGGTGCTGCCTCCGGGGACGTGCGTATTGCGGGGATGCGCATCGCTAAATTAGTGGCGGCGCATGAGCAACCATTGCCACTCACACATGTTGTCCGCACCACGACACCGCTCTAGGGCGCGGCAAGTGGCGAACGCGTTGGCCGCGGCGTACCTCACGAGAAAGCTTCGCACGGCTTGCCACCAGGACATTTGCCTTCCCAAGAGGCGCATTTGCAACGCCATCTGGTGGGCAGAGTCCACCCCGCATACACCCTGCCGGTACGGAACTATGAGGGGGTGGATCTCCCGGCCCGTGTGGTGGGTGGGTCCCGGCGCGGCGTACCACACATTCGCAAAGATGGGCACCAACTTGGGGAGCTTGCCTCCTGTTTTGGGTTGCTTGTACACTTGAAGGGCGTACTTTTGGCCATCAACGGTGGCCACCGCCGTTTGGCCCTCTTTAGTCTTTGGTGGCTGTCCGAGCCTGTTGCACGTTGGCTGTGTCTTTGACCATCATGGTGATGAAGGGGCGGCCTTCGCGCGCCACGTGCTGTGCGGTGGCGTGGGACCCAAAGAATGAGTCTCCTACGAGTGCAGTGTGAAATGGGAGCCGTGTTGCCCACATAAACATAAGTTGCCGGGCATTTAGGTTACCAGTACCACAACCATGTTGGTGGAGGACACCCCGGCGTCTGGTATAAAGGTACACGTCCACAATGTACCCGGAAGTATCATCGGCTAAACAGTAGAAATTAATGCTGGTAGTGTGCGGTTTGTGCACAATGTACATCTGTAGAGGCCCGGCATGTAGGCCCGTATGGGGCAGTCGGGAGACATTCCCCATGGCTGGCCCGCCCCATCTTCCACCCGGCAAACCAAGGCATTAGCCGCTTCAATCATGTCCACCACGCCTAGTCGACAATGTTTGTGCAAGACGCAGCATTGCGCCGGCGAGAGTAATTGGGCTAGGTATACAGGCTTTGCAACAACCCATTGCGGTCCCAAACCCCATCTACTTGCATGGGACGCACCATGTCTGGCAACAATATGAAGCCGTTGTAGCGACACAAAAGGGGGAGGAGGTCTTCCCCCTCCGGAGGGTAGCCTATGACTTCACCCTAGTGGTGACTTGTGGCCTAAACGGGTTCACCCGGGTGTTTCCCGGCAAAAAGCACATCACCGGCGAGGAGACCATCAAGATACTCCTCGAGGGATGGCCCAGTGTCTATGTTGCGCCTAAGGTAATCAACTCCAACGAAGATGTCAGGGTACGTTCCGACACCGGTTGGTGGCCTGAGAGCCCTCAACGTCCAAGTGTCCACGGGGATTCCCTATACTCATACGAGTAACCCCCCTATGTGAACAACAGATCCCGGTTCTCAAGGAGAGACCGCCAGAATATGGTGCAAGTGCGAACGCACCAAGGATTGTGTGAGACTACTCCCCGTCATCTCCTTGATGATGAAACCTGAGGAGGGGTCAACTACTTGCTACTCGCCCCACGAACCAATCATGGGACGTCAAGCGTAGTTCCTACACGCTCCCTATCCTGAAGATTCCTCCTCCGCAGTGGGAGGTAGGCTCAA
Organism: Eutreptiella sp. 'Long Island Sound 2002'; assembly: GCA_964036045.1. Taxonomy (NCBI): domain Eukaryota; phylum Euglenozoa; class Euglenophyceae; order Eutreptiales; family Eutreptiaceae; genus Eutreptiella; species Eutreptiella sp. 'Long Island Sound 2002'. Next base: position 136,091,351 of record OZ038381.1, read on the forward strand.
GGAAAATAAGGAGAAGATGGACAAGGCCAAGGCTTTGCTCACATGAGTGAGGGAGCGACACTGGGACAAGAGGAACAAGCACCGGGTGCCTGCCACGTACCAAGAGGGTGACTGAGTGTTGGTGCACCAGAGTCGTCTACCAGCCTGGCCACACTCTACCAGCGATGTCCCTTACTTTGGGCCTTACATGATTATCTCAGTGGATGGCCACCGCACAACTGTGCGGTTTTCTCCCCGGCTAGGGGGGGACTCTGGTATGCGCAGCTGAACGGCTGAAACACTACCATGATCAGAGGACCTATGTGGAGAAGAGCGGGAGCTAAACGACGAGGAGGTCACCGCCCTACGATCTACGATGGGACGTGTCCCATAAACCATTGGTATCAAGGTTCTCCACCCTTGACTCCCCGGGACGTATACTATACTGGATGGGGGTGGCACAACCCTCCAAGCGGAGGCGACCAAAAAAAAGGTTGATGGGCATTTTTGAGTATATCAAAAGCAATGCCACACACAATAGAGACAGCAAACCTGGTAAACAATGTTGACAACCTCCAGAAGCATGTCCGGAGGCACGAGAGCCGGAACATCCGGAACGGGGAAAGCGCGGGGAACGCGCACGACATCTTCCAGAAGCATGTATGCAAGTAGAAGAGCCATACTGTGCAGAACACCAGTGACGGAGAAAACACGCACAACGCCGTTGGATTTTGTGTTCTTACGAATGGGCTTCAACATTATCCGACCTAGCTTTGGCATTTTCGCCGAGCAAGATGGGTTTGCAATTACTGCCCCTGCTCCAGTTTCCAGGGGTGTATTTGTGATTGTACGGCACTGTGGGGTCACCTTTGTCACGCCCAAGGGGCGTGCCACCATGCACCACCGGTCCGTTGCCACCAATTCAGTGCCTCTGGAGATAAGGGTGCGGGCTTGGGCGTAGCCCAAGGGGTAGCAGGGTTTTGTGGCTGAGAGGACTTACAAGCGACATAGTCTTCAGCATCGCGCCAAGAGGATTGCGCTGAGGTTTGAGTGGGCCATGTAATTGGGGACTCAAATTCCGTCTCCCCCAACTTCATCTTTTTTGGTGTCATTGTACAAGGTGAAGAATGAGGGTCACGGTTGGCCAAGCTTCATAAGCATGCCGGAGGCAGCAAGATCAGGACACGGAGAATGGAAATACGTCTGCGAAAGCATGTGCGGAATCAACAAAAAAAAGAACCATGGAGGAAAGACAAGTTCAAGGGACACCAACAATTGTGGGTTCATTGTCACAAACGTGCCTGTGTTGACTACTATTGAGGTCGAGATTTTCAAAAGATTTGGTGATTTTCATAAAAAGCCAATCCATCAAACGGCGTCTAGTGGTCAGGCAAGGGTTGAAAGCATCAAGGCTTTTGTCAAAAGGAGGGAAGCATCGAGGAAAACATGGTACGCAACTACGCACCTACCGGGATCATTACATTTTCTTCATCGCCCACTTCCTCTTCCTTCACATCCCTCAATGCCTCCGTTGCAGCTTCGCTAGCGACCGAAGAGCGGCACTGGTCCACTGGGGTGATGCTACGGTTTTGGTGGGCCCAGGGCTCTACAATTACGACACAAGTGACAGGGAGAACATGCAACACGCCAACACAAACATGTATAAAAGCAACAAAACGCAAAGTGGGGAACGCGCGAAAGCGGAGGATGCATCCACAAGCGGACCAAGAAGCGGATCACAGAACATCCAGAACGTGAAGAACGCGGATATATGGAACATGTAGCTCAAGCTAAAGCTCCTCATACGGACGGTCATACTGCTCCCACTAACCGGCAGTCAAGTGTTCTTCGCCGCCCTCCTCCTCGGTCTCGATGGGTTGCAACTCCCACTCTTCCCCTTTCTCCGCCACCTTGCCGTGGGGGGCGTGCTGGGGTTGGTGGTGGTGATCGGAGGGGTAGGGTGGGTGGTGGTGATGGGTTGTCGGGGCGCCTGCGGCAATGGGGGGTGTTGGTGGTAGCCCACGTGTGAATAGCGAAGTGGGGGTTTGTGTCCACGCAGCGGCGGCGGCGGAGGCAAATGAGGACTGCTCCCCGCACCTCCCCTTTCCTCCATGTACCCGATGTCATATGCAAGAAGAACGGGGAGAACAAGAGTGATAGCAGAAGAACCTCTAGCAGCATGTGTGGAGGCAAGTGGCACCGAACGTGGGGGACCCGCAGAAGGTGGAGAACGGCTAGAAGAGCCGTCAGAAGCACGGGTCAAGCGAACCGGAACGTGGAGAACCCAGAACACGCAGAACAACAAGAAATATACTGGCGGTGTTGCTAAACCTCTCCTTTCGATCATGGCAGAGCCCTGGTTGCGGGCAACTCTTCTTCGCGCTCCTCCAACGGCTTGTACCTGATCAGCCCCGCCATTGACACTGTCCTTGTTGCGGGTGTCGCGGACTTGGGGTAGTGCCCCCTTCTTCGCGCCCTTCGGCACCTTCACGCAGTAGAGTTGGGGGGCAGTGAGGTAGAAGGACTTCTCGGCATCTGACCCGTCGGGGATCTTCTTCTGCGTCTTGGGCCGAGTCTGGATGAACCCGCACCAGGAAATTACTTGCAAAGGACACAACATTGGTAAGAGAAGGTGAACATGGAGAACAGTGGGACGGTGACAAAATATCTCGAGAAATCAAAAGCAAAAACACGGAAGACAAACACCAATCCATGTGCATATTCGAGACATGCAGTTGTATGCCTTGCATTGGAACACCATAAACAACACCTGATCGGCATTCTTCGGCTTCCATTTCTCCAATGTACCCCCGGCCTTTAGCCACTGCTAGAAGTTGCTGGGCTATGGTTGGGGCACTCAAGATGTGATAAAGAAGCCTCGGGAAGGGCGGGGAAACCAAATACTACGCGCCAAACGTACGCACCTTGCTTCTAGAAACTAGGGGAACATGCATAACGGCCTGATAGTTCGGAATGCTTGTAACAATGAAAGCCGTACCGGGGGCAACATGCAAAGTACTTCTCGACTTGTACGAGGTTTATCCGCATCAACATTCGTTCATGAGTGCGCCAAGCTACCTCAAAAATCCTTCGAGGCGTCCTAAAAGCAAGCATGTTTCTCCCATCCCCTAGAAGTGGCCTATACATGCTAGGCGTCGTAGAAAAAGCAATATGCGCACGAGCTTACGATGAGACCGGACGTAGTTTTTGGCGGACATACTGGCTCGTCAGACATACCGGCTCAACGGACAAGTGGCCGGCTGGCCCCCAACCCGGACGGACGACTAAACTCCCCCCCGGAAATGTATACCCGAGGGTATAGATTTCGGCAAAACACCTCATAATGCCAGGGGGGTATAAATTTTCGGGGGGTATGAATTTTGTGGGGGAGGTACCGCGTGGTCTTTGTCGCTTGTCATTTAGAGCTGTTTTGTGTTGGCGGCAAGGAACAGTCGGATTCAGACTCCGATTTTGAACTGCACGAGGTAGACCCTGTGGTTGATGGGTTTTCGAATGCCTTTTCTGAGACAAGTTCTGAGGAGCACCAGGAACGTGACAGTGGGCAAGAGGCCGACAACGATGATGTAGACAGTGGCAATGACAGTAATGGTGCATACATTCATGGTGCCGATGATGCGCAACACGCTGATGATGCCGCTGTAGCTGAAAGCAAAGGTACTGGGAAAAAACAAAAAAGGCGAGCTGAAACAGATCTTGCGCCCCGCCTTCGTGTGTGTCGACATTTTCATGAATGTAAAACAAGAAGGCAACTGCTCGCAAGTTCCGAATTCAGCCACAACAAGTGCATGTCTACTTGGCACAAGAGAACGACTTGAAGGCACAAGTGGTGGCAGGCAAGAGGAAAGCACGGCGTGTGAGTCGTGTGGGGAGCAAACCAAACCACCCGGTGTGGGAGAAGAAGGTACCGGACTGGGTGAAAGACATGCAGGCACAAGAAAGGAAGGTTACACGACAACGCTTTGCGAAGCATGCGACCCGGCTATTGAAGGCACTGACCAACAAAACTGAGCTGTCCAACAAGCTGCTACTAAGTTGGAAAAAAAGGAACAATAAATCTTTTGTTCGGACAAAATGCCGGGTCAAGGATGCGGATGACACCCTGATGAAGGCTGCTCAGAAATTTCACCACTCCATGCGACGGGCAGCAACCTTGGGTGTTGACATTGGACTAGGTATAGGACAATTCGATCCAGACCTGATCGCAAACATGGATGAGACAAGAATATCCATAACTGCCGATCGTAAGATGCTTGTTTCCAAAGGAACAGAAAGCATAATCCTTGACGGTCCCTTTGGAACCGTTTCACTGAAGCGTTTTGCTACTGTTGTCCTTACCGTTTTTAGAAAAGCACAACTTGTGAAGCCATTGATTATATTTCGTGGACAAGGCAAACGCCTTGGCACTGAATCCTTCAGGTGGGACAGCAGGGTGGTTGTTCATTTTCAGGAAGAGGCATGGATGGATGTCAAAGGTATGGAGACCGTGTACGTGCCACTGTGGCAACGTGCTGCAAAACAGCAACCCCACAAGAAGGTACTCTTGGCAGATGTGGTGCACACCTCAAGAAACAGGTTTTATGTATGTTGAATGCCGCCAACACTTGGGTGTGTCGCATACCGGAACGAACCACCTCTTTTTTACAGTATCTGGATGTCTATTTCTTTGCTGCTTGGAAAGATTCTTTGCATAATATTCTGGATGATGTTGTTGAAATTCTTGAGGAGGCTGGTATGAAACGTGTTTCTGCTTTCAAAGCGTGTGCTTGTCACCAAAGCAGTGGCTGATGCTTGGGAGGCCACACTACAAAAAACTAATGCCAAGCGTGCACAGGTTTTCGGCAAGCTAGGATATGTGTGGGGTCACGGTGAGGTTGAAAGCCTGCGCTCATTGCCAGAGTACAAGTTTGATCTTGATGAGGATGTCATTGATGTGTGCGTAACTGGTGCTGATGGAGCTGGGGCAGCACCTTCTACTGCTGTGGCCCATGCCTCCGGCAGTGTTTCGAATGTCAAGAAGCAAACCACAATCACCGCCTTCTTCAAGTGAATGACCATTGCTGTGGTGTTGAGATTGTACCCTGTATTTGTTCGTGTTGTGTTTCCTTGTGCAGGGTTGAAGGGGGTAGAGATTTTGGCCAAACACCCAATAAGCCTAGGGGGGTATAAATGTTGGCGGGGGATAAATAGTGCGAGGGGGGTATACATTTTTTCGGGGGGGGGGGGGGGGTTATCTAATTCGTTCCGGCAACCCCCACATGTGCACTAGTAATAGCAACACCATCCCAAAACCTAACGGTAAGCTAACCCCAACGTAACGGGAACCCAAACAAGTATTGAACATTGGGACCGAGCTGATGGGGGAAGGAACGTCGTCTAGGAGACTTCAACGAGAAATGAGGTATGCACTACAAAGTGGATGAGAGCAGCTCAAATCTGGCTCAAAATTCATCTGTTTCTGCACGACAACTGGACTAGGATCATTTTTGGAAAACCATTGGTTTGGACCCATTTTTGAGACCCTTTGTGGTCCCCAATTGGCCCATTTTCAAGGCCCTTTCGTACTGGAGACGGCCCAAATTTGCTCAACATTCGATCAAAATGGGCTCGGTCCACTTGTTTGTGCACCCCACATAGTCCAAAATGATCTTTCCACAAACATACTTTTCATTCATTTTTGACTGTTTTTTGGTCCAAAAACAACGCATTTTCAAAGCATTTTGTGACTTCAAATTGCCAAAATGGCTTGCGGTGGGCTCAAAAAGGGTCAATTCACTTGTTAAGGCACCCCAAATGGTCTAGGATCATTTTTCGAAAAACACAATTTTGAGCCATTTTTGAACCATTTTTTGTCCTAAAATGGCCGATTTTCAAGGCATTTTGGGATTTTAGGAGGGCCAAAACGGGCCATAACGAGCTCAAAATGCGCCAAAAACACTTGTGTTGGCATGCCATGTGGTCCAAGATCCTTTTTGAAAAAAGTCATTTTTTTGCACCCGGTGGACCTTGTTGATCCATTTTGCCAACCGCCTCGTTGGGTTTCCTCCGGCAGCTTGCCGCAACCCACCGGGCCTAGGTACGGGGTCTAGGTGTCGGTTAGGGCAATTTTGAGGGCCGGAAACTATCAAAAGTGGGAGGTTGCGGGTGGATTAGGTGCTCTGGAAATCACATTTTGAGCCACGTAGCCCAAGATATCGTCGGTTCTTGGTTTGTGGCTGTCAGCGGCCAATATGTACAACTTCTGGCGCTTTCATGGGCCTTTTGGGGGTGGTTCGCAGACATAGTGTGGGGGGTAGAGGGCCCGAGAGGGCCCTTCGGCACGGGGAAGTCTAAGTGCATCTGTAGAGTACCCCCTAATTCCCTTCGATTTGCCGCTTTTAGCGGGTTCCGGGGTGGTTTTGGGCAGAAAAACAAGCTCATTTTGGCCCTAAATTGCAACTTTTCAAATGGAAGTCCGGCACTTGCGACGCCCTTTCTTGGCCGCCGCCGTAGAGTTTCTAGGTCACACTTTGTGTGGTTGCCCCTCACACCCATGCGCCACATCCACCAGAGCTTTGGCTGAGTCCGAAGCACCAGGACAGAGCTGTGATTTCTCCCCATTTCGCGCGTGCTTGCTTGCTACTTGCTTGCTTGCCAAACCCATTAGGTCCACGCTAGACACTAAAGAGGGTTACAAAACCAAGACGTGGTCCACTAGCTCGGTGACCCTAACCAGGATTCAATATTGGGACCGAGTTGGTGGGGGAAAGAACATTGTCTAGGAGACTTTGACGACAAATGCGGTACACACTCGAGTTGGACGAGAGCGGCGCCGCAAATGGGCCTTTGAGCCTCAAATGGGGCTCAAAGTGAGCAATATTCATCCGATTGGGCACCGCAACTGGACCGGGATCATTTTTGGAAAACCATGGTTTTGACCCGTTTTTGAGCCATTTGTGGTCCCAAAGTGGCCCATTTTCAAGGCCCTTTCAGCCTTGAGAGGGGCCAAATTTGCTCATCTCTTGATGATCCAGTTTCTTCGGCACTGTTGTTCTATAAACACTTCTTCACACTTGCCGATCCAGGCGCGTTGTTCTCGTTGTTCTGCCTTCAAACCTTTTGACGCGCACAAGATGTTTTCTCCATTGCCTTCTTCACTTTTGTTGGTTTCAGCGCGTTGTACTTGTTTATCGGCCCGCGCGCTGCCCGCCGGGTCGTGTAGGGCGGCAGCATGCGCCGCGTGCGCCTCCGCCACGGCGCTCGCCACCAGGCCCCATACGGTCGCCTCTTGCGCCCGGCGGCGGGTTCCGGCATGCTCCGGCCCGTTCCCCCTTCGGCGGGGCATTGTGCTGCGGGCTTTGCAATGCGCGGCGTCGGGTGGAGGTCAGGGCGCGAAGACGTGTGACAATTGCGCGACGGACGTGGGATCCCTCAGGTGCACGTGGATCCACAGGAGGGCGGCACCCGCGGGGCCCGCTTGGCCGTGCGAGGGGGTCTGTGTGCCCTTGATGCGCCGCTGCAGCGCCTCCTCCTCCGTGCTCCGGCGCGGGCCCGCGGGTGGCTCGGGACAGGGGCACGCCGCCACCTAGGAGCACTGCGTGCACCTGTTGGTGCCCGTGTGTGGCGGGACACCGTGTTGCACTCTCCGCACAGGTGGCAGGTGTGTGGGAGGTGGGAGGCCGGGGACCTTGGGTCGAGGCGGCGGAGCCAGAGATCGTCCCACCGTTGGCGAAGGGGGCCTCGGAGCTCCAGCAGGCGGGCGCGGACGCGGCGCCGGTAGCCTCTATTGAGCGTTTTTTGCCGGACCACCCGCCACGTGTCGTCGGGGAGTACCCCGTGGTCGTGGAAGGCTGCTATGAGGTCGTCCCACTCCGGGAGGGGGTGTCGCTGGGTGGTCGTCATATAGGTGTGACGTCCGGTGAGGTGGGGCACAAGAGCGTTCCACCGGCATCCATCTGCGGTGCCCTGGTGGAGGAGGGCCAGTAGGGCGCCGTCTGCGACCGCCTCCCATCCCACCTTTAGCCTGTCGTAGCCGTTCAGCTCCCGTCGCAGCGCGGCGGCGAGGTTGGTGGGGAGCATGAGGAGCAGGGGTCCCGGAAGGTCACCCAGCTGGACCAGGGCGTCATCGTACGTAGGCCCCCCTTTTTTGAAATGTGCCACGGTGAGCCGGGTGCCCCCCTCCTCCGGGGGGAGCCACCGGACGGTGGCTGCGTCGCACCCCCATGTACGTATCTCCGCTACCCGGAGTATGTTGGCGGTGTGGAGCACGAGCCGGGGGGGGGGGAGGGGCGCCCGGAGGAGCGAGGACACGTCGCCCCTCCACCCCGTATGGGGCTCCAGGGCCGCCCGCAGCCATTCCGTGGTCTTTGCGTCCCACGGGCGCTCAGGGCCCGCCCCACGAATCACCCTGGGTCGCGGTTGGGTGTGCGGTCCCCATCCCTCCAATGGGACGGCGGCGTACTGAGTTGCCGGGGTTCCCGGTGTGCGTTTTGTCGCACACCACCAGCTCCACTCGTGCGCCCACTCCGAGCCCACAATGCGCGCCTCCCATGCGGTCATGGAATTGCGTCCGATGACCCACGGTGGGAAGAGCGCGCCTCGGAGGTGCTTCGAAAAACCCCCGGGCACGTCCCGGTGAGGGTGGGGATCCTCCTTGGCGGGACATTCCAAAGTGCCGTTCACCAGGCGGAGGGAGGCCACGAAGTCCCTACTGGGACGTGGGGCAGGGGGGGGGCAGTCGCCCTCCGCCACAGTGAGCCATCGGTGCACCCGGGCCGCCGCGCTGTGAGGCGCGCGGAGGAGTTGCTCCAGCCGGTTATTGCGGAGCTCCCACGCGAAGTCCCCCAGCCGGAGCATGTGCTGGAGGAACTCGTCCACGGAGGTCCCCCCTAGTAGGTCGTAGCAGGCAATCGCGCGGAGCTGCGCCTCCGCCGCCTCGGGCACCAGCCCGGAGCAGAAAACCTCCGTCCACTCGGCGCCGGCGGAGCGCCACAAGGCGACCCACAGCGCCTTATCCCTGGGCGGGAGGTGTCGGGCCGCTTCTTGGACCGCCTGGCGGTAGTGCGGCCAGAGGAGCCGCGAATGGGCGCAGCCCACGTGCATGTTCACCGGGGTCTCTTCCCCGCCCCCGCAGAGGAGGCATGGTTGTGGGAGGACGGCGACGCCGGAGAGCCGCTCCTTCTGGATGCCGAGCGTGCGTTGCACCGGCGTGTGGCCTTCCGTAGCCCGCAGCGCCCGGCGGTTGGTGGCCTCCGCGGTGAGGTCCCGGGCGTGGACGTAGGCCGTGGCGTGGGCCGTGCCCAGGGGCGTGTGCCCTCGATGCGTTGACGTGTGGCCGAGTTGCGCCTGCGGGGCCACCGCGCCAAGCGTCTGCATTGTGGGGGGCCGCAGTTCCAGGTGGCCGTCACTGCCGGCGACAATGAGCGGGGCGCGGCTGGGGCCCGGCGACGTGGTATGTAGGATGCCGCCAGTCCGCCTTGTGCAGCAACGCGTCGCTGTGGTTGGAGGTGGCTCGGGCAAACCAGAATGGGTGCTCGGTGTGCTGCCTACACAAGCGTAGGCCCGCTTTGGTTCTAGGTTGTGCTTGTGTGTATCCCTGTTTTCTGTATTTCTGTTTGCTCAAGTTGGTTTGTCAATTCTCCCCGTTGCAGGTGCACTATTTCTCGCGTCATACGGTTACGTAGCAATTCACCCTCTTTTGGGCGCCCAAAAATTTTGTCCCCTTTGCTGGGAAGCCCCCGAGAATGCAGGGGTTAGGTAGCATTTCCGCCCACTTGTGGGCCTCCAAGAAGGCAGGGGTGACGTAGCCCATTTCAATTTTGAGGTAGCGACTTTTGATCACAGCTTTTGAGCGCGAGATGTGGGCAGACGAGGCGCTATACGAGTGTCATTTGTTGCGAGGTGCTTCTAGCGGAAATCAGCGGGACGGGCCGCTATACAAATGTCATTTCTTGCGCAGTGAAGATCCTGCATTCTGAGCAAAATCCCGGCCCGAGAGCAGCGCCAAATTTTTTATGGGGCGAACGCACTGCTTTCTTTCTTTCGTTTCTTGTTTCTTTTTCCCACGCTTTCTGGCGCGGCCCCGTGAGTTGGGGTTAGGGACTCGCAATCCTTGCTTTTTTGTGTGGCCCCTCGAGTGGGGGTTAGGGACTCACAATCCACGCGTTGCTGCTCGGCCCCTCGAGTTGGGGTTAGGGACCCAGAATCCACGCTTTGTTGTGTGGACCCTGGAGTTGGGTTTAGGGACTTACAATCCACGCTTTGTTGTGTGGCCCCTCGAGTTGGGGTTAGGGACTCACAATCCACGCTTTGTTGTGTGGCCCCTCGAGTTGGAGTTAGGGAGTCACAATCCACTCTTTGTTGCCTGGCCCCTTGAGTTCTGGTGAGGGACTCACAATCCAAGCGTTTTTGCGTGGCCCCTCGAGTTGGGGTGAGGGACTTACAATACACGCTTTGTTGCGTGGCCCCTCGAGTTGGGGTTAGGGACTCACACTCCACGCTTTGTTGCGTGGGCCCTCGAGTTGGGTTTAGGGACTCACAATCCACGCTTTGTTGCGTAGCTTCTACAGTTGGTGTTAGGGACTCACAATCCACGCTGTATTGTGTGGCCCCTCGAGTTGGCCCCTTGAGCTGGGGTTAGCGACTCACAATCCACGCTTTTGTGCGTGGCTCCTCGAGTTGGGGACAGGGACTCACAACCCACGCTTTGTTGCATGGCCCCTTGAGTTGGGGTTAGGGACTCACAATCCACGCGTTGCTGCGTGGCCCCTGGAGTTGGGGTTTGGGACTCACAACCCACGCTTTATTGCGTGGCCCCTCGAGTTGGGGTTAGGGACTCACAATCCACACTTTGTTGTGTGGCCCCTCGAGTTCGGGTTCGGGACTCACAATCCACGCTTTGTTGCGTGGCCCTTTGAGTTGGGGTTAGGGACTCACAATCCACGCTATGTTGCGTGGCGCCTTGAGTTGGGGTTAGGGACTTACGATCCACGCTTTGTTGCGTGGGCCCTTGAGTTGGGGTTAGGGACTCACAATCCACGCTTTGCGGTGTGGCCCCTCGAGTTGGGGTTAGGGAATCACAATCCAAGCTTTGTTGCATGGCCCCTTGAGTTGGAGTTAGGGACTCACAATGCACACTGTGTTGCGTGGCCCCTCGAGTTGGGGTTAGGGACTCAAAATCCACGCTTTGTTGCGTGGGCCCTCGACTTGGGGTTAGGGACTCACAATCCACGCTTTTTTTGCGTGGCCCCTCAATTTGGGGTTAGGGACTCACAATCCACGCTTTGTGGTCTCGCTCCTCGAGTTGGGGTTAGGGACTCACAACCCACGCTTTGTTGCGTGGCCCCTCGAGTTGGGGTTAGGGAATCACAATCCACGCTTTGTGGTGTGGCCCTCGAGTTGGGGTTAGGGACTCACCTTCCACGCTTTGTTGCGTGGGCCCTCGTGTTGGGGTTAGGGACTTACGATCCATGCTTTGTTGCGTGGCCCCTCAAGTTGGGGTTAGGGACTCACAATCCACGCTTTGTTGTGTGGGCCCTCGAGTTGGGGTTAGGGACTCACAATCCAAGCTTTGTTGCATGGCCCCTTGAGTTGGAGTTAGGGACTCACAATGCACACTTTGTTGTTGCCCCTCGAGTTGGGGTTAGGGACTCAAAATCCACGCTTTGTTGCGCGGCCCCTCGAGTTGGGGTTAGGGACTCGCAATCCACGCTTTGTTGTGTTGCCCCTGGAGTCGGGGTTAGGGACTCACAATTCACGCGTTGTTGCGTGGCCCCTCGAGTTGGGGTTAGGGACTCACATTCCAGTCTTTGTTGCATGGCCCCTTGAGTTGGGGTGAGGGACTCACAATCCAAGCGTTTTTGCGTGGCCCATTGAGTTGGGGTTAGGGACTTACAATACACGCTTTGTTGCGTGGCCCCTCGAGTTGGGGTTAGGGACTCACAATCCACGCTTTGTTGTGTGGACCCTCAATTTTGGTTCAGGGACTCACAATCCACGCTCCTCGAGTTGGGGTTAGGGACTCACAATCCACGCTTTGTTGCGTGGCTTCTACAGTTGGTGTTAGGGACTCACAATCCACGTTGTATTGTGTTGCCCCTCGAGTTGGCCCCTTGAGTTGGGGTTAGCGACTCACAATCCACGCTTTGTTGCGTGGCCCCTCAAGTTGGGGTTAGGGACTCACAACCCGCGCTTTGTTGCGTGGCCCCTTGAGTTGGGCTGAGGGACTCACAATCCACGCTTTGCTGTGTGGCTCCTCGAGTTGGGGTCAGGGACTCACAATCCTCACTTTGTTGCGTGGCCCCCCGAGTTGGGGTTAGGGACTCACATTCCACTCTTTGTTGCATGGCCCCTTGAGTTGGGGTGAGGGACTCACAATCCAAGCGTTTTTGCGTGGCCCATCGAGTTGGGGTTAGGGACATACATTACACGCTTTGTTGCGTGGCCCCTCGAGTTGGGGTTAGGGACTCACAATCCACGCTTTGTTGTGTGGCCCCTGGAGTTGGGGTTAGGGACTCACAATCCACGCTTTGTTGCGTGGTCTCTACAGTTGGTGTTAGGGACTCACAACCCACGCTTTGTTGCGTGGCTCCTTGAGTTGGGGTGAGGGACTCACAATCCACGCTTTGTGGTGTGCTCCCTCGAGTTGGGGTTAGGCACTCCCAACCCACGCTTTATTGCGTGGCCCTTCGAGTTGGGGTTAGGGACTCACAATCCACGCTTCTGGGTGTGGCCCCTCGAGTTGGGGTTAGGGACTTACCTTCCACGCTTTGTTGCGTGGGCTCTCGACCTGGGGTTGGGGACTTACGATCCCAGCTTTGTTGTGTGGCCCCTCGTGTTGGGGTTAGGGACTCACAATCCACGCTTTGTTGCATGGCTCCTTGAGTTGGAGTTGGGGGCTCACAATGCACACTTTGTTGCGTGGCCCCTCGAGTTGGGGTCAGGGACTCAAAATCCACGCTTTTTTGCGTGGCCCCTCCAGTTGGGGTTAGGGACTCTCAATGCACACTTTGTTGTGTGGCGCCTTGAGTTGGGGTTAGGGATTCACAATCCACGCGTTGCAGCGTGGCCCCTTGAGTTGGGGTTAGGGACTCAAAATCCACGCTTCGTTGCGCGGCCCCTTGAGTTGGGGTTAGGGACTCACAATCCACGCTTTGTTGCGTGGCCCCTCGAGTTGGGGTTAGGCACTCACAATGCACACTTTGTTGCGTGGCCCCTCGAGTTGGGGCTAGGGACTCACAATGCACACTTTGTTGCGCGACCCCTCATGTTGGGGTTAGGGAGTCACAATCCACGCTTTGTTGCGTGGCTTCCACAGTTGGTGTTAGGGACTCACAATTCACGCTGTATTGTGTGACCCCTCGAGTTGGCCCCTTGAGTTGGGGTTCGACTCACAATCCACGCTTTGTTGCGTGGTCCTGGAGTTGGGGTTAGGGACTCACAACCCACGCTTTATTGCGTGGCCCCTTGAGTTGGGGTTAGGGACTCACAATCCACGCTTTGTTGCATGGCCCCTTGAGTTGGAGTTAGGGACTCACAATGCACACTTTGTTGCGTGGCCCCTTGAGTTCGGGTTGGGGACTCGAAATCGACGCTTTGTTGCGCGGCCCCTCGAGTTGGGGTTAGGGGCTCACAATGCACACTTTGTTGCGTGGCCCCTCGAGTGGGGTTAGGGACTCTGAATTCACGCTTTGTTGCGCGGCCCCTCGAGTTGGGGTTAGGGACTCATAATCCAGGCTTTGTGGTCTGGCCCCTCCAGTTGGGGTTGCGGACTCACAATCCACGCTTTGTTGCGTGGCCCCTCGAGTTGGGGTTAGGGACTCACAATCCACGCTTTTTTGTGTGGCCCCTCTAGGATGGCTGAGGGACTCACCTTACACGCGTTGTTGCGTGGCCTCTCGAGTTGGGGTTAGGGACTCACAATCCACGCTTTGTGGTGTGGCCCCTCGAGTTGGGGTTAGGGACTTACGATCCATGCCTTGTTGCGTGGCCCCTCGAGTTGGGGTTAGGGACTCCAAATCCACGCTTTGTTGCGCGGCCCCTCGAGTTGGGGTTAGGGACTCACAATCCACGCTTTGCTGCCTGGCCCCTCGAGTTGGGGTTAGGCACTCACAATGCACATCTTGTTGCGTGGCCCCTCGATTCGGGGCTAGGGACTCACAATGCACACTTTGTTGCGTGGCCCCTCGAGTTTGGGTTAGGGACTCACAATGCACGCTTTGTTGCGCGGCCCCTCGAGTTGGGGTTAGGGAGTCACAATCCACGCTTTGTTGCGTGGATTCTACAGTTGGTGTTAGAGAGTCACAATCCACGCTGTATTGTGTGGCCCCTCGAGTTGGCCCTTTTAGTTGGGGTTAGCGACTCACAATCCACGCTTCATTGCGTGGCCCCTCGAGTTGGGGTTAGCGACTCACAACCCACGCTTTGTTGCGTGGCCCCTTGAGTTGGGGTTAGGGACTCACAATCCACGCGTCGCTGCGTGGCCCTTGGAGTTGGGGTTCGGGACTCACAATCGACGCTTTGTTGCGTGGCCCCTTGAGTTGGGGTTAGGGACTCACAATCCACACTTTGTTGTGTGGCCCCTCGAGTTCGGGTTAGGGACTCACAATCCACGCTTTGTTGCGTGGCGCCTTGAGTTTCGATTAGGGACTTACGATCCACGCTTTGTTGCGTGGGCCCTCGAGTTGGGGTTAGGGACTCACAATCCATGCTTTGTGGTGTGGCCCCTCGAGTTGGGGTTAGGGAATAACAAATCAAGCTTTGTTGCATGGCCCCTTGACTTGGGGTTAGGGACTCACAATCCATGCTTTGTTGCGTGGCCCCTCGAGTTGGGGTTAGGGACTCACAATCCACGCTTTGGTGCGTGGCTTCTACAGTTGGTGTTAGGGACTCACAATCCACGTTGTATTGTGTGGCCCCTCGAGTTGGCCCCTTGAGTTGGGGTTAGCGACTCACGATCCACGCTTTGTTGCGTGGCCCCTCGAGTTGGGGTTGAGGACTCACAACCCACGCTTTTGTTGCGTGGCCCCTTGAGTTGGGGTGAGGGACTCACAATCCACGCTTTGTGGTGTGGCCCCTCAAGTTGGGGTTAGGGACTCACCTTCCACGCTTTGTTGCCTGGGCTCTCGACTTGGGGTTAGGGACTTACGATCCCACCTTTGTTGTGTGGCCCCTCGAGTTGGGGTTAGGGACTCACAACCCACGCTTTGTTGCGTGGCCTCTCGAGTTGGGGTTAGGGACTCACAATCCACGCTTTGTGGTGTGGCCCCTCAAGTCGGGGTTAGGGACTCACCTTCCTCGCTTTGTTGCGTGGGCTCTCGACTTGGGGTTAGGGACTTACGATCCCAGCTTTGTTGTGTGGCCCCTCGTGTTGGGGTTAGGGACTCACAATCCACGCTTTGTTGCGTGGGCCCTCGAGTTGGGGTTAGGGACTCACAATCCAAGCTTTGTTGCATGGCCCCTTGAGTTGGAGTTTGGGGCTCACAATGCATACTTTGTTGCGTGGCCCCTCGAGTTGGGGTTAGGGACTCAAAATCCACGCTTTGTTGCGCGGCCCCTTGAGTTGGGGTTAGGGACTCACAATGCACACTTTGTTGCGTGGCCCCTCGAGTTGGGGCTAGGGACTCACAATGCACACTTTGTTGCGCGGCCCCTCCAGTTGGGGTTAGGGAGTCACAATCCACGCCTCGTGCGTGGCTTCCACATTTGGTGTTAGGGACTCACAATCCAAGCTGTATTGTGTGGCCCCTCGAGTTGGCCCCTTGAGTTGGGGTTCGACTCACAATCCACGCTTTGTTGCGTGGTCCCTCGAGTTGGGGTTAGGGACTCACAACCCACGCTTTATTGCGTGGCCCCTTGAGTTGGGGTTAGGGACTCACGATCCACGTGTTGCTGCGTGGCCCCTGGAGTTGGCGTTCGGGACTCACAATCCACACTTTGTTGCATGGCCCCTTGAGTTGGATTTAGGGACTTACAATGCACACTTTGTTGCGTGGCCCCTCGAGTTGGGGTTAGGGACTCAAAATCCACGCTTTGTTGCGCGGCCCCTCGAGTTGGGGTTAGGGGCTCACAATGCACACTTTGTTGCGTGGCCCCTCAAGTTTGGGTTATGGACTCTGAATCCACGCTTTGTTGCGCGGCCCCTCGAGTTGGGGTTAGGGACTCACAATCCAGGCTTTGTGGTCTGGCCCCTCGAGTTGGAGTTAGGCACTCACAATGCACACTTTGTTGCGTGGCCCCTCGAGTTGGGGTTAGGGACTCACAATCCACACTTTGTTGCGCGGCACCTCGAGTTGGGGTTAGGGACTCACAATCCACGCTTTGTTGCGTGGCCCCTCGAGTTGGGGGTAGGCACTCACAATCCACGCTTTGTGGTGTGGCCCCTCGAGTTGGGGTTAGGGACTCACAATCCACGCTTTGTTGCGTGGGCCCTCGAGTTGGGGTTGGGGACTCACAATCCACGCTTTGTTGCGTGGCCCCTTGAGTTGGAGTTAGGGACTCACAATCCACGCTTTGTTGCGTGGGCCCTCGAGTTGGGGTTAGGGACTCACAATCCCCACTTTGTTGCGTGGCCCCTCGAGTTGGGGTTAGGGACTCAAAATCCACGCTTTGTTGTGTGGCCCCTCGAGTTGGGTTTAGGGACCCACAATCCACGCTTTGTTGTGTGGCCCCTTGAGTTGGGGTTAGGGATTCACAATCCACGCTATGTTGCGTGGCGCCTTGAGTTCGGGTTAGGGACTTACGATCCACGCTTTGTTGCGTGGGCCCTCGAGTTGGGGTTAGGGACTCACAATCCACGCTTTTTTGCGTGGGCCCTTGAGTTGGGGTTAGGGATTCACAATCCACGCTATGTTGCGTGGCGCCTTGAGTTCGGGCCAGGGACTTACGATCCACGCTTTGTTGCGTGGGCCCT
The DNA here is from genome assembly GCA_964036045.1 of Eutreptiella sp. 'Long Island Sound 2002'. Classification (NCBI taxonomy): domain Eukaryota; phylum Euglenozoa; class Euglenophyceae; order Eutreptiales; family Eutreptiaceae; genus Eutreptiella; species Eutreptiella sp. 'Long Island Sound 2002'. The sequence continues at coordinate 136,108,236 of OZ038381.1, forward strand.
CGAATTGGGGTTAGGGACTCACAATCCATGCTTTGTGGTGTGGCCCCTCAAGTTGGGGTTAGGGACTCACAATCCACGCTTTGTTGCATGGCCCCTCGAGTTGGGGTTAGGGACTCACAATCCACGCTTTCTTGCGTGGGCCCTCGAGTTGGGGTTAGGGACTTACGATCCACGCTTTGTTGTGTGGCGCCTTGAGTTGGGTTAGGGACTCACGATCCACGCTTTGTTGCGCGGCCCCTCGAGTTGGGGTTAGGGACTCACAATCCACGCTTTGTTGCGTGGCCCCTCGAGTTGGGGTTAGGGACTCACAATGCACACTTTGTTGCGTGGCCCCTCGAGTTGGGGTTAGGGACTCACCATCCAGGCTTTGTGGTCTGGCCCCTCGATTTGGGGTTAGGGACTCACAATCCACGCTTTCTTGCGTGGGCCCTCGAGTTGGGGTTAGGGACTTACGATCCACGCTTTGTTGTTTGGCGCCCTGAGTTGGGGTTAGGGACTCACGATCCATGCTTTGTTGCGTGGGCCCTCGAGTTGGGGTTAGGGATTCACAATCCACGCTTTGTTGCGTGGGCCCTCGAGTTGGGGTTAGGAACTAACAATCCAAGCTTTGTTGCATGGCCCCTTGAGTTGGAGTTAGGGACTCACAATGCACACTTTGTTGCGTGGCCCCTCGAGTTGGGGTTAGGGGCTCACAATCCACGCTTTGTTGCGTGGGCCCTCGAGTTGGGGTTAGGAACTAACAATCCAAGCTTTGCCGCATGGCCCCTTGAGTTGGAGTTAGGGACTCACAATGCACACTTTGTTGCGTGGCCCCTCGAGTTGGGGTTAGGGACTCAAAATCCACGCTTTGTTGTGTGGCCCCTTGAGTTGGGGTTAGGGACTCACAATCCACACTTTGTTGTGTGGCCCCTCGAATTGGGGTTAGGGACTCACAATCCACGCTTTGTTGTTTGGCCCCTTGAGTCTGGGTTAGGGACTCACAATCCACGCTATGTTGCGTGGCGCCTTGAGTTGGGGTTAGGGACTTACGATCCACGCTTTGCTGCGTGGCCCCTCGATTTGGGGTTAGGGACTCACAATCCACGCTTTCTTGCGTGGGCCCTCGAGTTGGGGTTAGGGACTTACGATCCACGCTTTGTTGTTTGGCGCCCTGAGTTGGGGTTAGGGACTCACGATCCATGCTTTGTTGCGTGGGCCCTCGAGTTGGGGTTAGGGATTCACAATCCACGCTTTGTTGCGTGGGCCCTCGAGTTGGGGTTAGGAACTAACAATCCAAGCTTTGTTGCATGGCCCCTTGAGTTGGAGTTAGGGACTCACAATGCACACTTTGTTGCGTGGCCCCTCGAGTTGGGGTTAGGGGCTCACAATCCACGCTTTGTTGCGTGGGCCCTCGAGTTGGGGTTAGGAACTAACAATCCAAGCTTTGTTGCATGGCCCCTTGAGTTGGAGTTAGGGACTCACAATGCACACTTTGTTGCGTGGCCCCTCGAGTTGGGGTTAGGGACTCAAAATCCACGCTTTGTTGTGTGGCCCCTTGAGTTGGGGTTAGGGACTCACAATCCACACTTTGTTGTGTGGCCCCTCGAATTGGGGTTAGGGACTCACAATCCACGCTTTGTTGTTTGGCCCCTTGAGTCTGGGTTAGGGACTCACAATCCACGCTATGTTGCGTGGCGCCTTGAGTTGGGGTTAGGGACTTACGATCCACGCTTTGCTGCGTGGCCCCTCGATTTGGGGTTACGGACTCACAATACACGCTTTGTTTTGTGGCCCCTTGAGTTGGGGTTAGGGACTCACAATCCACGCTATGTTGCGTGGCGCCTTGAGTTCGGGTTAGGAACTTACGATCCACGCTTTGTTGTGTGGGCCCTCGAGTTGGGGTTAGGGACTCACAATCCATGCTTTGTGGTGCGGCCCCTCGAGTTGGGGTTAGGGAATCACAATCCAAGCTTTGTTGCATGGCCCCTTGAGTTGGAGTTAGGGGCTCACAATGCACACTTTGTCGCGTGGCCCCTCGAGTTGGGGTTAGGGACTCACAATCCACGTTTTCTTGCGTGGCCCCTCGAGTTGGGGTTAGGGACTCACCATCCAGGCTTTGTGGTCTGGCCCCTTGAGTTGGGGTTAGGGACTCACAATCCACGCTTTTTTGCGTGGGCCCTCGAGTTGGGGTTAGGGACTTACGATCCACGCTTTGTTGTGTGGCGCCTTGAGTTGGGGTTAGGGACTCACAATCCAAGCTTTGTTGTGCGGCCCCTCGAGTTGGGGTTAGGGACTCACAATCCACGCTTTGTTGCGTGGGCCTTCGAGTTGGGTTTAGGGACTCACAATGCACACTTTGTTGCGTGGCCCCTCGAGTTGGAGTTAGTGACTCACCATCTAGGCTTTGTGGTCTGGCCCCTCGAGTTGGGGTTATGGACTCACAATCCACGCTTTGTTGCGTGGGCCCTCGAGTTGGGGTTAGGGACTTACGATCCACGCTTTGTTGTGTGGCGCCTTGAGTTGGAGTTAGGGACTCACGATGCACACTTTGTTGTGTGGCCCCTTGAGTTGGGGTTAGGGATTCACAATCCACGCTATGTTGCGTGGCGCCTTGAGTTCGGGTTAGGGACTTACGATCCACGCTTTGTTGCCTGGGCCCTCGAGTTGGGGTTAGGGACTCACAATCCACGCTTTGTTGCGTGGCCCCTTGAGTTGGGGTTAGGGATTCACAATCCACGCTATGTTGCGTGGCGCCTTGAGTTCGGGCTAGGGACTTACGATCCACGCTTTGTTGCATGGGCCCTCGAGTTGGGGTTAGGGACTCACAATCCATGCTTTGTGGTGTGGCCCCTCGAGTTGGGGTTAGGGACTCACAATCCACGCTTTCTTGCGTGGGCCCTCGAGTTGGGGTTGGGGACTTACGATCCACGCTTTGTTCCGTGGCGCCTTGAGTTGGGTTAGGGACTCACGATCCATGCTTTGTTGCGTGGGCCCTCGAGTTGGGGTTAGGGACTCACAATCCACGCTTTGTTGCGCGGCCCCTCAAGTTGGGGTTAGGGACTCACAATCCACGCTTTGTTGCGTGGCCCCTCGAGTTGGGGTTGGGGACTCACAATGCACACTTTGTTGCGTGGCCCCTCGAGTTGGGGTTAGGGACTCACCATCCAGGCTTTGTGGTCTGGCCCCTCGAGTTGGGGTTAGGGACTCACAATCCACGCTTTCTTGCGTGGGCCCTCAAGTTGGGGTTAGGGACTTACGATCCACGCTTTGTTGCGTGGGCCCTCGAGTTGGGGTTAGGGATTCACAATCCACGCTTTGTGGTGTGGCCCCTCGAGTTGGGGTTAGGGGCTCACAATCCACGCTTTGTTGCGTGGCCCCTTGAGTTGGGGTTAGGGACTCACAATCCAAGCTTTGTTGCATGGCCCCTTGAGTTGGAGTTAGGTACTCACAATGCACACTTTATTGCGTGGCCCCTCGAGTTGGGGTTAGGGACTCAAAATCCACGCTTTGTTGTGTGGCCCCTTGAGTAGGGGTTAGGGACTCACAATTCACACTTTGTTGTGTGGCCCCTCGAGTTGGGGTTAGGGACTCACACTCCACGCTTTGTTGCGTGGCCCCTTGAGTTGGGGTTAGGGACTCACAATCCACGCTATGTTGCGTGGCGCCTTGAGTTCGGGTTAGGAACTTACGATCCACGCTTTGGGGTGTGGGCCCTCAAGTTGGGGTTAGGGACTCACAATCCATGCTTTGTGGTGCGGCCCATCGAGTTGGGGTTAGGGAATCACAATCCAAGCTTTGTTGCATGGCCCCTTGAGTTGGAGTTAGGGGCTCACAATGCACACTTTGTTGCGTGGCCCCTCGAGTTGGGGTTAGGGACTCACAATCCACGTTTTCTTGCGTGGCCCCTCGAGTTGGGGTTAGGGACTCACCATCCAGGCTTTGTCGTCTGGCCCCTTGAGTAGGGGTTAGGGACTCACAATCCACGCTTTTTTGCGTGGGCCCTCGAGTTGGGGTTAGGGACTTACGATCCACGCTTTGTTGTGTGGCGCCTTGAGTTGGGGTTAGGGACTCACAATCCAAGCTTTGTTGCGCGGCCCCTCGAGTTGGGGTTAGGGACTCACAATCCACACTTTGTTGCGTGGGCCTTCGAGTTGGGTTTAGGGACTCACAATGCACACTTTGTTGCGTGGCCCCTCGAGTTGGGGTTAGGGACTCACCATCCAGGCTTTGTGGTCTGGCCCCTCGAGTTGGGGTTAGGGACTCACAATCCACGCTTTGTTGCGTGGGCCCTCGAGTTGGGGTTAGGGACTTACGATCCACGCTTTGTTGTGTGGCGCCTTGAGTTGGGGTTAGGGACTCACGATCCATGCTTTGTTGCGTGGGCCCTCGAGTTGGGGTTAGGGATTTACAATCCACGCTTTGTGGTGTGGCCCCTCGAGTTGGGGTTAGGGACTCACAATCCACGCTTTGTTGCGTGGCCCCTCGAGTTGGGGTTAGGGACTCACCTTCCACGCTTTGTTGTGTGGCGCCTTGAGTTGGGGTTAGGGACTCACGATCCATGCTTTGTTGCGTGGGCCCTCGAGTTGGGGTTAGGGATTCACAATCCACGCTTTGTGGTGTGGCCCCTCGAGTTGGGGTTAGGGACTCACAATCCACGCTTTGTTGCTTGGGCCCTCGAGTTGGGGTTAGGGAATCACAATTGAAGCTTTGTTGCATGGCCCCTTGAGTTGGAGTTAGGGACTCACAATGCACACTTTGTTGTGTGGCCCCTTGACTTGGGGTTAGGGACTCACAATCCACGCTATTTTGCGTGGACCCTAGAGTTGGGGTTAGGGACTCACAATTGAAGCTTTGTTGCATGGCCCCTTGTGTTGGAGTTAGGGACTCACAATGCACACTTTGTTGTGTGGCCCCTCGAGTTGGGGTTAGGGACTCACAATCCACGCTTTGTTTTGTGGCCCCTTGAGTTGGGGTTAGGGACTCACAATCCACGCTATGTTGAGTGGCGCCTTGAGTTGGGGTTAGGGACTTACGATCCACGCTTTGTTGCGTGGGCCCTCGAGTTCGGGTTAGGGACTCACAATCCACGATTTGTTGCGTGGCCCCTCGAGTTGGTGTTAGGGACTCACAATCCACGGCTTGTTGCATGGCCCCTTGAGTTGGAGTTAGGGACTCACAATGCACACTTTGTTGCGTGGCCCCTCGCGTTGGGGTTAGGGACTCACCATCCTGGCTTTGTGGTCTGGCCCCTCGAGTTGGGGTTAGGGACTCACAATCCACGCTTTTTTGCGTGGGCCCTCGAGTTGGGGTTAGGGACTCATGATCCACGCTCTGTTGTGTGGCGCCTTGAGTTGGGGTTAGGGACTCACGATCCATGCTTTGTTGCCCGGGCCCTCGAGTTGGGGTCAGGGACTCACAATCCACGCTTTGTTGCGCGGCACCTCGAGTTGGGGTTAGGGACTCACAATCCACGCTTTGTTGCGTGGCCCCTCGAGTTGGGGTTAGGGACTCACAATGCACACTTTGTTGCGTGGCCCCTCGAGTTGGGGTTAGGGACTCACCATCCAGGCTTTGTGGTCTGGCCCCTCGAGTTGGGCTCAGGGAGTCACAATCCACGCTTTGTTGCGTGGGCCCTCGAGTTGGGGTTAGGGACTTACAATCCACGCTTTGTTGTGTGTCCCCTCGAGTTGGGGTTAGGGATTCACAATCCACGCTTTGTGGTGTGGCCCCTCAAGTTGGGGTTAGGGACTCACAATCCATGCTTTGTTGCGTGGGCCCTCGAGTTGGGGTTAGGGACTCACAATCCAAGCTTTGTTGCGTGGCCCCTTGAGTTGGGGTTAGGGACTCACAATGCACACTTTGTTGTGTGGCCCCTCGAGTTCGGATTGGGAACTCACAATCCACGCTTTGTTGTGTGGCCCCTTGAGTTGGGGTTAGGGACTCACAATCCATGCTATGTTGCGTGGGCCCTCGCGTTGGGGTTAGGGACTCACAATTCAAGCTTTGTTGCATGGCCCCTTGAGTTGGAGTTAGGGACGCACAATGCACACTTTGTTGCGTGTCCCCTCGAGTTGGGGTTAGGGACTCAAAATCCACGCTATGTTGCGTGGCGCCTTGAGTTGGGGTTAGGGACTCACAATCCACACTTTGTTGTGTGGCCCCTGGAGTTCGGGTTGGGGACTCACAATCCACGCTTTGTTGTGTGGCTCCTTGAGTTGGGATTAGGGACTCACCATCCAGGCTTTGTGGTCTGGCGCCTCGAGTTGGGGTCAGGGACTCACAATCCACGCTTTGTTGCATGGGCCCTCGAGTTGGGGTTAGGGAATTACGAACCACGCTTTGTTGTGTGGCGCCTTGAGTTGGGGTTAGGGACTCACGATCCATGCTTTGTTGCGTGGCCCCTCGAGTTGGGGTTAGGGATTCACAATCCACGCTTTGTGGTGTGGCCCCTCGAGTTGGGGTTAGGGACTCACAATCCACGCTTTGTTGCGTGGGCCCTCGAGTTGGGGTTAGGGACTCACAATCCAGGCTTTGTTGCGTGGCCCCTTGAGTTGGAGTTAGGGACTCACAATGCACACTTTGTTGCGTGGCCCCTCGAGTTGGGGTTAGTGACTCAAAATCCACGCTTTGTTGCGTGGCCCCTTGAGTTGGGGTTAGGGACTCACAATCCACAATTTGTTGTGTGGCCCCTCGAGTTGGGGTTAGGGACTCACAATCCACGCTTTGTTGTGTGGCCCCTTGAGTTGGGGTTAGGGACTCACAATCCACGCTATGTTGCCTAGCGCCTTGAGTTGGGGTTAGGGACTTACGATCCACGCTTTGTTGTGTGGCCCCTCGAGTTGGGGTTAGGGACTCACAATCCATGCTTTGTTGCGTGGGCCCTCGAGTTGGGGTTAGGGACTCACAATGCACACTTTGTTGCGTGGCCCCTCGAGTTGGCCCCTTGAGTTGGGGTTAGCGACTCACAATCCACGCTTTGTTGCGTGGCCCCTCGCGTTGGGGTTAGGGACTCACAACCCACGCTTTGTTGCGTGGCCCCTTGAGTTTGGGTAAGGGACTCACAATCCACGCTTTGTGGTGTGCTCCCTCGAGTTGGGATTAGGGACTCACAACCCACGCTTTATTGCGTTGCCCCTCGAGTAGGGGTTAGAGACTCACAATCCACGCTTCTTGGTGTGGCCCCTTGATTTGGGGTGAGGGACTCACAATCCACGCTTTGTGGTGTGCTCCCTCGAGTTGGGGTTAGGGACTCACCTTCCACGCTTTGTTGCGCGGGCCCTCGAGTTGGGGTGATGGACTCACAATCCACGCTTTGTTGCGTGGCCCCTCAAGTTGGGGTTAGGGACTCACCTTCCACGCTTTGTTGCGTGGGCTCTCGACTTGGGGTTAGGGACTTACGATCCCAGCTTTGTTGTGTGGCCCCTCGTGTTGGGGTTAGGGACTCACAATCCACGCTTTGTTGCGTGGGCCCTCGAGTTGGGGTTAGGGACTCACAATCCAAGCTTTGTTGCATGGCCCCTTGAGTTGGGGTTAGGGACTCACAATGCACACTTTGTTGTGTGGCCCCTCCAGTTGCACTTAGGGACTCAAAACCCACGCTTTGTTGCACGGCCCCTCGAGTTGGGGTTAGGAATTCACAATCCACGCTTTGTTGCGTGGCCCCTCGAGTTGGGGTTAGGCACTCACAATGCACACTTTGTTGCGTGGCCCTTCGAGTTGGGGCTAGGGACACACAATGCCCACTTTGTTGCGTGGCCCCTTGAGTTGGGGTTAGGGAGTCACAATCCACGTTTTTTTGCGTGGCTTCCACAATTGGTGTTAGGGACTCACAATCCACGCTGTATTGTCTGGCCCCTCGAGTTGGCCCCTTGAGTTGGGGTTCGCAACTCACAATCAACGCTTTGTTGCGTGGTCCCTCGGGTTGGGGTTAGGGACTCACAACCCACGCTTTGTTGCGTGGCCCCTCGAGTTGGGGTTCGGGACTCACAATCGACGCTTTGTTGCGTGGCCCCTTGAGTTGGGGTTAGGGACTGACAATGCACACTTTGTTGTGTGGCCCTTTGAGTTGGTGTTAGGGACTCACAATCCACGCTATGTTGCGTGGCGCCTGGAGTTGGGGTTAGGGATCTACGATCCACGCTTTGCTGCATGGCCCCTCGAGTTGGGGTTAGGGACTCACAATCCACGCTTTGTGGTGTGGCCCCTCAAGTTGGGGTTAGGGAATCACAATCCAAGCTTTCTTGCATGGCCCCTTGAGTTGGAGCCAGGGACTCACAATGCACACTTTGTTTCGCGGCCCCTCGAGTTGGGGTTAGGGACTCACAATCCACGCTTTGTTGCGTGGCCCCTCGAGTTGGGGTTAGGGACTTTGAATCCACGCTTCGTTGCGTGGCCTCTCGAGTTGGGGTTAGGGACTCACAATCTACGCTTTGTGGTGTGGCCCCTCGAGTTGGGGTTAGGGACTCACCTTCCACGCTTTGTTGCGTGGGCCCTCGAGTTGGGGTTAGGGACTTACGATCCATGCCTTGTTGCGTGGCTCCTCGAGTTGGGGTTAGGCACTCACAATCCACGCTTTGTTGCGTGGGCCCTCGAGTTGGGGTTAGGGACTTACAATCCAAGCTTTGTTGCATGGCCCCTTGAGTTGGAGTTAGGGACTCACAATGCACACTTTGTTGCGTGGCCCCTCGAGTTGGGGTTAAGGACACAAAATCCACGCTTTGTTGCGCGGCCCCTCGAGTTGGGGTTAGGGACTCACAATCCACGCTTTGTTGCGTGGCCCCTTGAGTTTGGGTTAGGGACTCAAAATCCACCCTTTGTTGCGCGGCCCCTCGAGTTGGGGTTAGGGAGTCACAATCCACGCTTTGTTGCGTGGATTCTACAGTTGGTGTTAGGGACTCACAATCCACGCTGTATTGTGTGGCCCATCGAGTTGGCCCCTTGAGTTGGGGTTAGCGACTCACAATCCACGCTTTGTTGCGTGGCCCCTTGAGTTGGGGTTAGGGACTCACAACCCACGCTTTGTTGCGTGGCCCCTTGAGGTGGGGTTAGGGACACACAATCCACGCGTCGCTGCGTGGCCCATGGAGTTGGGGTTAGGGACTCATAATCCATGCTTTGTTGTGTGGCCCCTCGAGTTGGGGTTAGGGACTCACAATCCACGCTTTGTTGCGTGGCCCCTTGAGTTGGGGTTAGGGACTCACAATCCACGCTTGGTTGCGTGGCCCCTTGACTTGGGGTTAGGGACTCACAATCGACGCTATGTTGCGTGGCGCCTTGAGTTCGGGTTAGGGACTTACGATCCACGCTTTGTTGCGTGGGCCCTCGAGTTGGGGTTAGGGACTCACAATCCATGCTTTGTGGTGTCGCCCCTCGAGTTGGGGTTAGGGAATCACAATCCAAGCTTTGTTGCATGGCCCCTTGAGTTGGAGTTAGGGACTCACAATGCACACTTTGTTGCGTGGCCCCTCAAGTTGGGGTTAGCGACTCACAATCCACGCTTTGTTGCGCGGCCCCTTGAGTTGGGGCTAGGGACTCACAATCCACGCTTTGTTGCGTGGCCCCTCGAGTTAGGGTTAGGGACTCACAATCCACGCTTTTTTGCGTGGGCCCTCGAGTTGGGGTTAGGGACTTACGATCCACGCTTTGTTGCGTGGCCCCTCGAGTTGGGGTTAGGGGCTCACAATGCACACTTTGTTGCGTGGCCCCTCGAGTTGGGGTTAGGGACTTTGAATCCACGCTTCGTTGCGTGGCCTCTCGAGTTGGGGTTAGAGACTCACAATCCACGCTTTGTGGTGTGGCCCCTCGAGTTGGGGTTAGGGACTCACCTTCCACGCTTTGTTGCGTGGGCCCTCAAGTTGGGGTTAGGGACTTGCGATCCATGCCTTGTTGCGTGGCCCCTCGAGTTGGGGTTAGGGACTCACAATCCACGCTTTGTTGCGTGGGCCCTCGAGTTGGGGTTGGGGACTCACAATCCAAGCTTTGTTGCATGGCCCCTTGAGTTGGAGTTAGGGACTCACAATGCACACTTTGTTGCGTGGCCCCTCGAGTTGGGGTTAGGGACACAAATTCCACGCTTTGTTGCGCGGCCCCTCGAGTTGGGGTTAGGGACTCACAATCCACGCTTTGTTGCGTGGCCCCTTGAGTTTGGGTTAGGGACTCGAAATCCACGCTTTGTTGCGCGGCCCCTCGAGTTGGGGCTAGGGACTCACAATGCACATCTTGTTGCGTGGGCCCTCGAGTTGGGGTTAGGGACTCACAATCCAAGCTTTGTTGCATGGCCCCTTGAGTTGGAGTTAGGGACTCACAATGCACACTTTGTTGCGTGGCCCCTCGAGTTGGGGTTAGGGACACAAATTCCACGCTTTGTTGCGCGGCCCCTCGAGTTGGGGTTAGGGACTCACAATCCACGCTTTGTTGCGTGGCCCCTCGAGTTGGGGTTAGGCACTCACAATGCACATCTTGTTGCGTGGCCCCTCGAGTTGGGGTTAGGCACTCACAATGCACATCTTGTTGCGTGGCCCCTCGAGTTTGGGTTAGGGACTCAAAATCCACGCTATGTTGCACGGCCCCTCGAGTTGGGGTTAGGGAGTCACAATGCACGCTTTGTTGCGTGGATTCTACAGTTGGTGTTAGGGACTCACAATCCACGCTTTATTGTGTGGCCCCTCGAGTTGGCCCCTTGAGTTGGGGTTAGCGACTCACAATCCACGCTTCGTTGCGTGGCCCCTCGAGTTGGGGTTAGGGACTCACAACCCACGCTTTGTTGCGTGGCCCCTTGAGGTGGGGTTAGGGACTCACAATCCACGCTTTGTTGCGTGGCGCCTTGAGTTCGGGTTAGGGACTTACGATCCACGCTTTGTTGCGTGGGCCCTCGAGTTGGGGTTAGGGACTCACAATCCATGCTTTGTGGTGTGGCCCCTCGAGTTGGGGTTAGGGACTCACCATCCACGCTTTGTTGCGTGGCCCCTCGAGTTGGGGTTAGGGACTCACCATCCAGGCTTTGTTGCGTGGCCCCTCGAGTTGGGGTTAGGGACTCACAATCCACGCTTTTTTGCGTGGGCCCTCGAGTTGGGGTTAGGGACTTACGATCCACGCTTTGTTGTGTGGCGCCTTGAGTTGGGGTTAGGGACTCACAATCCACACTTTGTTGTGTGGCCCCTCGAGTTGGGGTTAGGGACTCAGAATCCACGCTTTGTTGCGCGGCCCCTCGAGTTGGGGTTAGGGACTCACAATCCACGCTTTGTTGCTTCGCCCCTCGAGTTGGGGTTAAGGACTCACAATGCACACTTTGTTGCGTGGCCCTTCGATTTGGGGTTAGGGACTCACCATCCAGGCTTTGTGGTCTGGCCCCTTGAGTTGGGGTTAGGGACTCACCATCCAGGCTTTGTTGCGTGGCCCCTCGAGTTGGGGTTAGGGACTCACAATCCACGCTTTTTTGCGTGGGCCCTCGAGTTGGGGTTAGGGACTTACGATCCACGCTTTGTTGTGTGGCCCCTTGAGTTGGGGTTAGGGACTCACAATCCCTGCTTTGTCGCGTGGGCCCTCGACTTGGGGTTAGGGACTCACAATCCACGCTTTGTTGCGCGGCCCCTCGAGTTGGGGTTAGGGACTCACAATCCACGCTTTGTTGCGTGGCCCCTCGAGTTGGGGTTAAGGACTCACAATGCACACTTTGTTGCGTGGCCCTTCGAGTCGGGGTTAGGGACTCACCATCCAGGCTTTGTGGTCTCGCCCCTCGAGTTGGGGTTAGGGACTCACCATCCAGGCTTTGTGGTCTGGCCCCTCGAGTTGGGGTTAGGGACTCACAATCCACGCTTTTTTGCGTGGGCCCTCGAGTTGGGGTTAGGGACTTACGATCCACGCTTTGTTGTGTGGCGCCTTGAGTTGGGGTTAGGGACTCACGATCCATGCTTTGTTGCGTGGGCCCTCGAGTTGGGGTTAGGGACTCACAATCCACGCTTTGTTGCGCGGCCCCTCGAGTTGGGGTTAGGGACTCACAATCCACGCTTTGTTGCGTGGGCCCTCGAGTTGGGGTTAGGGACTCACAATGCACACTTTGTTGCGTGCCCCTTCAAGTTTGGGTTAGGGACTCACAATCCATGCTTTGTTGCGTGGCCCCTTGAGTTGGGGTTAGGGAATCACAATCCACGCGTTGTTGCGTGGCCCCTCGAGTTGGGGTTAGGGACTCACAATGCACACTTTGTTGCGTGGCCCCGTGAGTTGGGGTTAGGGACTCACAATCCACGCTATGTTGCGCGGCGCCCTGAGTTGGGGTTAGGGACTTACGATCCACGCTTCGTTGCGTGGGCCCTCGAGTTGGGGTTACGGACTCACAATCCATGCTTTGTGGTGTGGCCCCTAGAGTTGGGGTTAGGAAATCACAATCCAAGCTTTGTTGCATGGCCCCTTGAGTTGGAGTTAGGGACTCACAATGCACACTTTGTTGCGTGGCCCCTCGAGTTGGGGTTAGGGACTCATGCGCAAACAAGACAACATGCCCCATGAATGTCCCATTCCCGGGTGCAGTGCCACCCCGTGGGTTTTGAGCACCAAAACTCACTTGGCACGGTGCCATCCAACCATGGCACCAAACACCGTTGATTTGACGGAATGGGTTGTAATCAGCCAAGACGATGAGAAAATAAAGGGGCGAGCCGAAAAAATGTTCATGGTGATGAAGCCCAAGATCACTTTGAAAGTGGCAAAGGCGGTCGACAACGAGAGTGCATCCTTCTCTGAAGCCTCTCTTGGTCGCTCCGAGTGGGAGTGGAAACCGGAGGAGGATGCAAGCTCTGTGGAATCTGGGTCTTCTGAAGATCATGATTCGTCCAGCGGTAACGAGAGTTCTGCAACTTCCGAAGATGGTAATAGCTCCTCTTCTTCCTCATCTTCTTCCTCTTCTACCTCTTCTTCCGGGGTGGAAGTTCTCCCCCAAAAGAAAGCTGTGCCCAGCAAGGGCACAAAGCGGCCCATCACCACTCCCAAGCAAAGTGCTAAGAAGTGTTGCACGGTGAAGACGCCGGGGCGGAAGAAGTAGGCGGAGCTACATGCACACACACGTCACAAACGGATACCTCACCCACCCCCTACTCCTCCTAGCTCTCCCTCTCCTTCCCTTGTAGTAGCATGCACACTAGGACTGGAAGGCCCACACAATGGCGCGGGGAGGGAGGCCTGGCCCGCCATAGCTTTAAGGGCCCCCCGAGTTGCGTCGGCCGACCAGTGGAGTCACACACACACACCCCTTCTGTTATGCCCTCCCCTTGACACATTTCTCACCCCATGGTGTGTTTCTAACCCCATGATGCATCCCGAACCCCATGACCGACCTTGATGTGTTTCAACACCCATGCTGCAATTCTGACCCCATGGTGTATTTCGAACCCCATGGCCGCCTCGGAGACCCACAGTCCCGAGGTTTCTGGTACCCACGGCCGGAAATACCCAAGCCGATGAAACCCTACCATATATATATACATATATATATATATATATATATATGTATATATATATATATATATGTATATATATATATATATATATATATATATATATATATATAGGTAGGGGTAGGTTGGTAGGGGTGGTGCGAATTGTCGGATTACACCTGGGCCGCATACCCAACTGTTCAGAGGTGCCCGACACTATGTATTTAATTGGGGGCGGGGGGGGGGGTGCCCTTCCCGCGGGCAATACCCCCGCACAGCGAAAAACCCCCTTAAACCCCCCCCAAACCCCCCCCCCTTTGTTAAATTTGGCTCTGGGGGGTTTTAAGCATGATATCCGATTTCCGAGAAACCCCCCCTTCCCCCTTCCCCCGGTCCAGCCCATTGTACTTCGTAGGTGACATCCTATGGTTTACGGTTGGTAATTGCTTTTCCTAGCCCAGCCTTAACCACAGACTGGGCAAAACAGCCAAAGCAATCAATGTGCCCTTGTCCAAAGAAATACACATTTACAAGACCCGACTCCATGTGGGAATGGACCACAAAACATGCCTTCGGTGACCAAGACTGTCTGGGGCAAAGTTTTCCACTAGTAGTGTGGGGTGATGAAGTGTAAGTTGTGTGTCCTGAACCGTTTCAATCCGCCACCATCGGAGCCATCGGAGTGGGTTTACACACCAAGTGTGTACCACCCACGCAGAATGGGAATTTTGTGGTGCTAGAGATGGCTAAATGTGAAGCCTACCACCACAATCAGGGAAGTGGATGCTTTGGGGGCAGTGTGCTGTGGGGGCACTATGTTGCAATACCCATCCCATTGTGGGCAATAGGACGGATGTCCCACTGTCACCCACAATGCTGCAACCCCCCCCCCCCTGCGTGCACACATCCACACACAGACACAACGAAAGTAGAGGGCAGCCCAGGACAACCCAAGGCAGCCCAAAAATGACGCCTACTAGCCCCAGTCCCGAAGTTGTAGTCTGACGTTCGGCGCTAAGTGTCTGGTCTACCACCGCCGCGCCAGCTAAGGCGATCAAGATGAAACTACTTGCAGGATGGACTGGATATATGAGCCAATAGAAGCAAGTGGCCAGAACCACGAACACCAAGTACACCGGCACCAACAAGGAGCCCCCTTGAGCCACAATCTTTCTCCTCAAGGGGAAGGAGGGGACAGGGCGCGATGACCCCCTTCCGCCTACCCACAGCAACACGTTCCCCCGCCACCCTCTACCCCCCGACAAGATGAACATGGAGCCTAGAGGAAAGTGGGCAGGGGGAAAGGGAAACACAAGGGGAGTTAATAGGGTAGGACAAGGGCAGGTCACACCGTGCTCGCTGAAAATGGTGCGGAGCACAAAAGGAGGCAAAGGAAAGGGAAAAAGCGAAAGAATTATTATGGTTGTTAGAAGTCCTTGTCAGAAATATTATCCTGCAGGGGGCCCAGGGTATGATTTTCACGATCTGTTTTGACCTGAAATTGGAGTGGAAAAAAAACGCCGTTCTAGCAACGTTCTAGCGACGTTCTAGCGAGCACCGCTTGCGCTCACTAGAATGTCCCTAGAACGTTGTGCTACAATGACGCTAGAATGATACCAATGAAAGCTTCACCACTCCTCAAAGAGAAGCTGCCCTGGCTACCATGGCTAGCCGTGGCCAATCACAGGGTCGCGATGCTCGACCCGACTCATAGAGCGCCCCCCCCCCCCCCTCGCAGCCCCCGGTAAGCCCGGTTAGCCCCCCACCCCATAGGTCACTTCGAAGGTCACTTGGCGGGCCGGCGCCGGGTCACTTGGTGGTGGGTTAGTCCGATTAGCCTGGTTAGCCCGATTAGCCCCCCCATCCCCCTGCCCCCCTTTTGCGAGTCGCGACACGCAGGCTACCCCTCCTCCGTGGTGGGGGGCTGCCGGGGCGCATCCTTGCTCCTGGCACCCCCTTTCTCACCCCCGTGTCCCCTTCCTTCTCACCTCCCTTGTCACCGCCTGGCCCACCCCCCTCCTCGCCCCGCTTGTCACCCCCCTTGTTGTCACCCCCCCCTCCCTCGTCATCCCCGTTGTCCCCATCGCTCTCCTCCAAGGCCTCCCGGAGGTCAACCTCCGCGTCCTCCCGTGTGAGGAAGAGGAGGTCCCCCGGCACCCGGAAGGTTCCCCCCCCTCTCTTCCTCGTCTTCCCCTTCTTCCCGTTCTTCCCCTTCTTCCCCTGCCCCCCCTCGGACCACTGCGACACCACCCACCACTCCTTGGGGCGAAGCTCCTCATCCCAATCCCCCAACACCGTCACTTGGCCAACGGTGCCCCCGTTGCCCCCCTCCGCCCAAAGGACATACCGGGTGTCCCCCACACCCAGCACATTCCCATAGGGTCGCGGCCCCTATTTCCCAACGGGGGGGGGGGGCTGGGGTTTGGGAGGGGGCTTGGCCTTGGCCTTGGCCTTGTGCACACACCAGCGCATACAAGTCAGTGCTGGAGTAGGCAAACCGAGCATGGACTCGGAGTGTGCATCTAGATGCACCTAGTCAATGGCATGGGCAACAGCCTATCTTTGTCCGGGGACATCCAACCCCGGAATAATCAAACAGGACAAGTTGTCCAGGGGCTCTGTTGACACAACCAAACTACATTCAGACCCACAGGGGGCCAGAATGTGCAGTGGCAAGAGGCCAACAGGCACCCCCAAAGGCAAACAAACCAAAACCATGGCCTTGTGCCAAACCCCCGGCCAGAATACCACACTGCCTCACACAACTGCCCTTGACCAACAAGCAGGTCATACCAAAGATGTGGCACAGAACATGGTTGTCCTACATGTCACCATCCAGCTTGTATCCAACACCCTCAGTTGATGTCTTCACTGGACACCACTTGTACCAAATGTCAGACTTCGAGGCCTGCCGAACTGTCAGCAGCCCCAAGGAAAGGAAGAGATGGCTTTCAAGTGAGATATAGATGTGGGAAGGGGGACAGGAGGGCAAGATGACCAGTCAGGGATATGCAACGCTCTGTAGGAATATATAGGCTCCATAGGAATGCACCAGCAACGAGATTGCATAACCCCCCCCCCCCCCTCCCCATCCAGGGGCTCTGTTGACACAACCAAAACACTTTCGGTCCCACAGAGGGTCAGAATGAGCAGTGGCGAGAGGCCACTAGGCGCCGCCAAAGGCGAACAACCTAATATCGAGGCCTTGTGCCAACCCCCCCTCCCACCTGTATAAGCTACGGTCTTGTCCAAGCTGCAGCAGGCGTAGGGACTGTAGTAATTTGGTAAGATCTGGGACCTAATTTAATTCGGTACCAAAGGTAGTGCAGCCACATAAGATATGGGTTTGGTGAGAAATTCGCCAGTTACATGCGGTCATGGACATGTGTTTTGTGAGTGTTTGCCCACATAGCTTTGATTTTGAGGATGTTTGTGCATTATGGTCCCCTTTCTTGCCCCAGCTCACCATGCAATCCTCTCTTCTTGAAGCTGTGTGTTGCCGCAAGCTAGGGCCTTGTCGAAGCTACAGTAGGCGTGGGGTTTGGTACTTTTGCGCAAGGGGGGGGGGGTACAAGTACATTTCATTTGCACTACAAATTGTCACACGGAGGCCCTGGCCTTGCCAGTCTGCAGTCCCTTGCCGCATTAGCCTTCCTGTATATCCGAGTTCCCTGTGCTGCACAGGCTGGGTAACTGTGACGGCCCCGAACGTGTTTCTGGCTGCGCATACAAGTGGGATCCCAGCTGTTCTTCTCTACATATCCATGGGGGCTGGGGCGCTCCTCAGTTGTTGGTCCATCTGCTTGACCTACCTTTTGTGCCGCAAGCCAAAGGCCCCGGTCACCGTCGATGATATCGTCCACAAAAAAATGAAGCAAGTCTCCATGCACCTGGAGTCTGGGGACGAAGGCAGCCCAGGCCCCTTGCGGAAAGGGAACGTTCCGCACTTGACGACGCTGTCTGGTCTTCCAACGACAGTGTCCGGCAGGAGAATGTCCATACAGCGAGGGTCGTGCTGGTCAGAGGGTTCTGCGGGGGGCTTGAGAAGGCGCAGGTGTGCCCCCCCCAGGAGGAGTGTGCACGGGATGGTGCTGTGGACAGTGCAATCGAAAATATCATCGATCAATCGATGGATTGTGCAATGGAGAGTCTGATGGTGTGATGGATATTCCGGATGCTGTCAGAAATAGTGTCTCGGATGACATCAGCGATCATAGACAGTGTTGTTGATATCTGCACTTGCCTGTGGGTCGAGTCTTTTTGTTGAAACATCCTCCGTTTCTCCCATAATCTGATCACAGCTCCCTCCAAAAAGGCAATCCGTTGATCACACCACGCGCCGCGCCTGATGATTATCCAAAGCAAGGTCTGAATGGTGCTTATTGCCCACCATCGTCCCTTGTACGCAGCCTCGTTCTCAGTGTTGCTCCTCTCCTCTTTGTGTTGCTTGCTGTGGCCTTTTCCGACCAACTCAGCCCGCATTTTACCTAATCGCCAGGTACATTACAGGTATGCGCATGTTGGACACTAGGATGGAACATAAAACAATTTGCAGAGAACTGCCAGATGACAGCCCTCCACAATTTTTTTTGCGCAATGACCCATCCTTAATGATCTTAACAACCGTCACCATTGCCCATCAATCCCCACAAGTCTTACTAATCCTAAATAGCGCTACTTCCTGCGGTCGTTGCAAATCCCATTTCAGCGGGTGTGCTTTCCTCGTGTTGCTTGCAAAACGCTGCGGAGATATGCGGAAGGAGCTCTTTGTGGCCAGTTTGGTAACGTTTCTGAACGACCATGCTCTTCAAGGACCCCCCACAAGCCCACAAGCTCCTGCAACCTTCCAACCCCTCCCCCTCCCTCCCCAACCCTCGCCAGTCCTCATCAACCCATCCCCCCCCCCCCCAGGGAAGCACAACAGGGGACGGTTCTGAACGCAGCCCGGGAGAAGTTGTGGGTTCTGGGCGCCCATTGACGAATCAATTGTCAGATTCAGCACGAGAACAGGAAAGAATAGAAGGAACGGACTGGACGAGTCCAAAAGGAAAATGGCTGACTGTTTATAGCCGTCAGTCAATGAGCACCATTGGCCTAATAGCAGAAATGAATATCCAAAGGCCAAGTATGACAAATTCTGAGAATTCAAATTTGTGTCCATATGGCCAACCCAAAATCGGGGGACGAACAAGCCTTTTTGTTGTGTGGACCAAGTTCCCCCCCCCCCCCCCATCTTCCTTGTGTGGAAGTGGTGGGCTGTAACGAAGCTTGACGAATACTGACCAATGAAGGCATTGTTGGTGATGAACAGTGATGAGCCTGGCTGGTGGCGCCCCAAAAGCGTGGGAAGCCGCTCAGGGCCTGCATGCTCTCTTGGGCCCTCTGAGTCACCTGGGGGCAAACGGTACTGGGAATCAGGGTGTTTTCAGAAATTGGGAAGGCAATCTGTGAAAATCCGGGGCCCGGTGTTTGGTAATGTTCCTGTCTATATTTTGGCTTCGCTTGGTTTGTGACAGTGCTGTGGACGTTGCCCCGTTTGGTTGGTTGTACTTTTGTCTGCTACTCAGAGTATCCAGCGGTGTCTCGTGCACCGTCGCTGTGGATTGATTTGGGGAGTGATGATCCTACCGATGCCACAATGATGGATGACAGTGCAACGGCAGCCACTCTAACTCCCAAGCCAGGTCAAGTGGTGCAAGTGGTGCATGCGCGCAGGCATCTCCATATCCAGATGGACAGTCCGGCTGGCAGACAGGCAGACAGACAGATCCTGCTAAACCCACTTCGCCACTCTGAACTGTGTTCCGTGCTGCGATGAGACTCTGGTGGCTGCAGGGGTTCAGGGTCCAGCGGACAGTGATGACGGGCGCTCAGCATTGCAACCTAACTGGAGCTGTGGCCATGGGGGGCCCTACAAACGCAGTAAGGGCGGATGGGAGATGGAGGGGGAAAGGCACGTCTGCCCTGCGACTTGGGACTGGCTTCGGGTCCATTGTAGGACCACTACTGAGAGACGATCGGTAGGAAAGATCTGGAGGACAGGCACGGGACAACGGTGCTGTACACACATGTGTCAGCCCCCCCCGCCCCACCTGCCGGGCATCCACGGCTCTGCACTCACTGTGTTCCACTGAAGGGCGGGAGGCAGGGCCTGGTGCGTGATCCGCCCGCGTTGCGGAGATGCGTCGGTGGTGTATATTGCTGATGCATGTGTCGCGACCGTGTTCTACCGTGATCCTCCCAATGTACGCTGCCCATGTGCTGCTGTCTGTGCAGAGGGACGGCAGAATCGCCGCCGAACAACCGTTCATTGGGACCTTGGGTCGATGGACGGGAGCTCCGTGAGATCTAAGTCCCAACAATCAACGGTCACTCTGGACGATCCAACAATGGATGAAGATGTCACCTTGACGGATACCACAACGATGGATGACAACGGGTTGCTCAAGCCCCCCAAGCCAGTGCACCGAGGTGTTCCTTGCAGACTCTTCACCGGGTGTCTCTTGGACGCCCTCAGCCCCATGCTATACTCAGGGTCCACATGGCAAACAGTCAGCCATCAAATGCTTGCTCTTGGGCTTGCTCATCGTATTGACGACTGCAGAAAAGTTGGGTGTTTTTGTTTGGACAACCCTCGGAACCCTGGGCCAACTCGGCTTTTGGCGTCGCAGACTCCGGAAGAAAAATTTTTGCATATGTGCAAGATGCATATGCCACGTGTCACAGCTGTACTCAGATGCTGAGATGGTGGGTACCAGGTTCAAGCCCTGAGTTCGCTTCAACAGGCAGGTGAGCCAAACACCGGACCGGACGGTGCATGAAAAAGTGTTGATCTTGTTTGTGAGTCACTGTCCACACCACTTTTGGTGACATCTTTGGAGCAAAAGGTAAACAGACCAATGCCCTGCATTGAAAAGAATGTCGATCACACAGACCATCGGCGGCGCTCAGCCCCCCCCCCCCCCCCCAAGGGGCAGACGTTGACCCCCCATCCCCCTAACCCAGCCCCTTGGGCCCTCTGGGCCCTCAGGTAGTGCGGAAAGGTCAGGTATAGTCGCACTGAGCCGGGAGTCCTGTGGGGCTGTCGAAGGGGTCGCCACACCTGGAAGAACACAGGAGCCCGAGGGGGCCACTTCATGGTATTGTCAGGGGCCACCTGGAGTCCTCTTGTGGCTGCAGAGGACTATGCGGTCCCATGTCTGTCAGGCCTTTCGGGGCCGGCAGGGCGCAAGCTTCGGCTGCACCACGGCTCTTTGGCACACCATCGTCGGACTGCATTTGGCATTTGCGAACGCATCCAAGACTTCGTAGACGCCGGAGTTCGTTCATGCCAACAAAAGTGCAAACGGGACCCCAACCCTAGGCCCGAAAGCGGAGTTACTGAGATCCCCGTACCATTCTGAGCAGTATGAGTGTGCACAAGTGGGGATGGTGAAGTGAAAACATCCATGCCCAAAGGGGCGGGGGAGAAATGACCTCTGCCCTATCGGGGCCACCGAAATACGTCACACATAGTGACGCACTGCACTACCCGACTGAAACTCTGCATCAAGTTCTGAGCTTTTGGTGTGCTCTGAAGTGGGGTTTCTCCGAACAGTTTTGTGGAATGACGTGGTGTAGTATGGCAAATGTATCCCATGCTGCAGTGCTTTATATCAACGATACCACACAAACGCTATCTGGGGGTGTTGTTTTGGGGGCTGCAGGTGGATGCCCCCCATGTGATACCCTCCCCCCTCTTACAAGCTCAAAATCCTCCAGTGAGAGTCGGTGTATGTACAGCTGGGCACTCCATAGTATCACATTGGCATAAATGGCGTCCGCACCGAGAGGTGTTTTGATGTTTTCTGTTGTGGTGTATCGTGCATTCAGCTTCACGACGAAATCGGCGCCGATCGACCACGCATTCAAAAAATGACGGTGAAATCTCCGATAAGACTCCGGCCCCAACGAGCCTCACACTGGCTGCATATCAGATGACATACACTGGTCGGTCAAGCCGATCAGGTGTGATGCGTGCTTCGCCTGTAGTGGTGCTTCGTCTGTGTCGTTCTTCGTGGTTGGATCCATCAATCCCTGTCGCCTTCATCTGCCAAGGAGATTCTCCCGTTTACCATACGGTTTACAATGCTTTGTTCAGCCTCCCTCATGAAGACCCGTCGATCAACGCAATATATGGATGGCATTGAGAAGGATCCCACGGATGTCACAATGCTGGATGACTATGGAGTGCCAAGCACTGGGAAGGCAGTAGATCAAGGTCTGCTGTGGTGATTGCACATGGTCTGCAACGAGAAGTGGGCTGCCTTTGAGGTTATGGTATTCGAATGTGTGCTGTCGGGTGCTCTGTTGCACATTCAGGTCAACAACAGTGTCGTCGATCAATAAGGCATGGGAAAGTCTCCCAGAAGTCCCCCCGTGACCTGGCGTTGGATGTATACAGAATGCCAGCCGCTGGCGTGCCATTGGAATCAGGTGTGATGTGGCATTGGTGGTGCTCTGTTTCAAGGACCGTGGGGTCATCGATTCTCAGCACTTTGCACATTGCTCATTTGAACGGGAATTTTCCGTTTTCTGGCGATCTTTTCTTGTGCCATTGCTCTTTCAGATCTTACGACGAGCTCTCCATCAATGGAGTCGACGGATGAAGACCCCACCGATGCCACAACGTATGATGTATCGACTCGCGCTTCGGAGCCAGTACAAAGAGGTATGATGCGCTCTGTGTGTGTGTGTGTGTGTGTGTGTGTGTGTGAGTTGTGTGCCGATCGTATTCGTTTTATTTTTGTTTGTTGGTTTTTTTCTTGGCCTTGTCACCTATGGTCCCTGTCCACTGTTACATGTACACAATGTTCCATCCCCCATTTCATGTCTGTGTGTGTGTGTAGCCCCCCGGTTACGGGGTGCCTGCCAGAACCAAGGGAGTATGCGCCAAGACTAATCCACAATTTGCTCCTCTACCCTTTGTGCACGGGGGGGGCAGCACATGATACCAGCAACTGCTTGTCTTTGTCCTCAGGGGTGGACAGATGCTACGCGCTCTGGACCGCCCCATCGGAATTGATAGCCATTGCAACTGTCATGACTGTCCCTTGCAGAAAGGCGCCTAGCCACATGACAATGTCACCCTCATTGTTCTTGATGGCCTGATGAGAAGCTGAGCTGCCCAGTGCCCTGTGTGCCTGCAGGGGTTTTGCGTTGGGAAGCTTCTTTCTTAGTGTGTGTGTGTGTGTGTGTGTGTGTGTGTGTATGTGTGTGTTGCATTTTTCTTCTTCAGCAGCAGCAGCAGTAGTAGCACTGCATTTACCCGTTGGGCTTGAAGTGCGGAAAGGCAGAAACGCAGTGTGTACAACACTCAATCATCTGGCAACAGCCCACATGACGGCAGGAGGCGGTATGCCATCCAGTATTTGGCCAAGGATGCCAACATTACGGCTCATCAAGGCGGCAAGACAAAAGGGAAGCCGAGAACATAGCAAATTTGCCTAAGACCCCTCGGCAATGCATCAAAGGATTGCGATGTTGGTGCCCCTTCATCATATACCACTGTCAAATGTACAGTGCGACTGCAATGCTGGGACCTAGTCTAAGCCGGTACGCCAGGTCCATGTGCCGTGTGCACATGGGTGTCACGTTCATTGTCGGCTGATTTTTGGAAGTTTGCCATGAACCACTGGTTGGAGGGCTTGCTTATACATTGAGGTTCTCGACAAGATCGGTGCCCATCAACGCATCTGCAAGTGAATCTATCTGCAGACGCCAAACTTGTGGGTTGACTTTCGCCAAAAAAAAATTCTTGTTGTGTTGTGTTGTGTTGGTGCCGTGCTGTGCGGTGTATTGTGGTGTGGTCGTTGTGTTGTGTTGTGTTGTGTTGTGTTGTGTTGTGTTGTGTTGTGTTGTGTTGTGTTGTGTTGTGTTGTGTTGTGTTGTGTTGTGTTGTGTTGTGTTGTGTTGTGTTGTGTTGTGTTGTGTTGTGTTGTGTTGTGTTGTGTTGTGTTGTGTTGTGTTGTGTTGTGTTGTGTTGTGTTGTGTTGGTGTTTATGTTGTGTTGTGTTGTGTTGTGTTGTGTTGTGTTGTGTTGTGTTGTGTTGTGTTGTGTTGTGTTGTGTTGTGTTGTGTTGTGTTGTGTTGTGTTGTGTTGTGTTGTGTTGTGTTGTGTTGTGTTGTGTTGTGTTGTGTTGTGTTGTGTTGCATTTGCTACATTCTCTTGGTCGTGCTTTTCTGGTTATGCCGTCGTGTGCCGTTGAGTCGTGCCGTTGCCTACTCAGCCTCCCTCATGAAAACCCGTCGATCAACGCAATACATGGATGGCATTGAGAAGGATCCCACGGATGTCACAATGATGGATGACTATGGAGTTCCAAGCCATGGTAAGGCAGTAGATCAAGGTGTGCTAGTGTATGCATGCTGCTGTATTTTGGCCCTCTGATTCAGCGCATAGGTACAATTTTGTTATTTTTGTTTGATTATCTGCATTTCGCGGCCATTATTCTTCATCAGTGAGTGATTAGCTACTCCGTGGTACATTTAGGTCAACGCCAGAATTGTCGTCGATCAACTGTGGGATGGAAGGATGAACCTGACAGACGTGCTAGCGCACTGGTGCTTGCAGCGCCTGTGCACACAGATCCATCAGGTGCAGTGATTCGCTATGTTGTTGTCTTGTCCCCCATGCAGAGCAGTCCATCGTGTGCACTCTCTGAAGGGACTCTCACCGGCCCTTGGGATATGTACTGCCCGTTTTGGGCGTTCTTTTGTCTTATGTGGCCTTTTGTGCTGCCGCGTGTTACCACCCTTTTTGTTTTCTGCTGCTGTTGCCCTGTCTTTTGCCACAACCCTGGGGATGTCTAGTGTTCAATTTTCAGGAGAGCAATACCAAACGGTGGGGGCAGGGGTGGTTCGGAAAAGTGGCTCAACGAACAGGGCTCTTAATCAGTCGTCATGAAAGTCCGAGCTCACGGTACAAAAGCTGTCGTTAGGCTGGTCCTGGTCAGCGATGGTCCAATTTTTTTTTTATTACGATTTTCTGGAACCCTTCCTCGCATTCCGTTCCTTGTCTGAGGCCATCTGTTTGGTTCCGTTGGGTTGGAACACCCGATTAATTGAGGCCCTTGTACCGCGGGTTTGGTGCCTGCTGCGCCGTGCCTTTGTGTACTACCTTCTCCAACCTAGACCCAACAAGGACATGTGGGCCAACGCAAGAAAAAGATTCCACAAATTCCTCCATGCTGTACACGTATGGAGCACTGAGAACTTCTAAGGCGGCACAACGAGGTCTGGTGCAACGTTTGCAATTTGTTGCAGCCTGGGCCAATCTAAAGGACAGCTCTATTGCCTGTATTTTGCTGCCAAGCGCTGTTCGAGTTGTTGCACATTTCATGTGTGGCCTGTCGATGGAGTGATAGCGGCAGTATAGCAGTGTAGATTGAACTGTGCTGTGCAGAGCGATTGTACAGAGGGCTATACCCCTGCGGTGCGCATTAAGAATAATCCTGACACGAAACAAGACAGGCAATTCATTGTTGTTGGATTCACTATTTTTTCACACCCCTTTGCACTGCGCAATACGTCCCTTGGGAAAACTTTTTTTTGAGCCCCCCCCCCCCCCCCGCTAACCCATGTGTGTTGGGGCTTGGGGTTGGGGTGATGGGGAATGCCAGGCTATGTAGCCGTTCCGCCCACGGTACCAAGTTTGCTTCCTCTACATTTTGGTGCATTTGAAGGGGTTAGTAAAATAGTTTAGCCCATGTGGTCATGCTCAAGAAGGCAGGGGTTATGTTGCTACGTGAGAAGGCAGTGGTTCCCCTTTGCTTTCCTGTCATCAAATGTCCATACTTTGAGCGCCATATTCGCAAGACGAGGCACTACACCAATGTCGTTGGTTGGTTAGTGAAGATCCTGCATTCGGAGCTCTTCCCTGGCGTAAGTGCAGTCCTTGTGCTATTCACTCAGTGGGTTTTGTACAGGTAGGTCCTCCAAATGGTCATTGAGTGGTGTTTTTTCCTTCTTGTTGCAACTTTCATTGTTTCTACAGTTGAAGAGGATTATTCCTGCCTTGCGGCGCCTACAGCGCGCAGGTGTAGCCCCCATAGAAACGCTGCATAGCACAATGGCATAGGGTGGCTAAATGGACACACATGTGATGCTGTGATACTCCACAAAATGTCTGTGCTCTCCTGCCCCTCGCCGCAAATACCTCTAGTCTCCCCGGCTGCGATGAGGTCTGTGGTAACAGCAGCTTGAAGAGAGGTTGTTAGACCAAGCGCAGGCATGGACGCCATACACCCCCCCCCCCTCTTTTTCGGGGTCATTTGCAAAGCATACCCCAAGGCATGATATTGGATGTCCAACCCCTTGTAAAATCATTATTTTGCTTGACAAAACAATCCCCCAATGGATTTTTTGATTTTGAGGCCTCTATCCTCCTAAAACTGGACACCATTTTTTTGGGGGGGGGTCAAAAGTTTGTGGTTAGAAGGATTTGAACTAGGGTGGAGTATAAAGGGGGCGCACAGCGCGCTGTGCCCGCGCTCTGCGAAAAGTCGGCTGTTTTTCACGACCGGCAGCCACGGGTCGTGGGGTCCTGAATTCTGCACCCTAGAGCCACTGCTTGTACACCAAGAATTTTTTGTTTTTATCTGATGCTTGCCACGGGTCCGAAGGTCATGATTTCTGCACCCCCCATCTTGTTTTCAATGGATCATGCACGCTTCTGTAGGTGGATGGTTTTCAGGGCTGGTCCCGGGATAAACAACATATTAATTAGCTGTGCGCACGTTGTGCGCGTGCTGTGCAAAAACGCCCCCCCAAAAGGGCTCAGGGGCCGATTGGTTGAACCGGCGATTGCTGATCCTCCGGCGGGGATTCGAACCGCTGTTGGGCGATTCATCGTCCGGGTGTTCGACCACTCGACCACCGGGTGTTCCTCCACACCAAAGGTTCCCCAATGTTTGAAATGGTAGTCTCCAACGAAAAAAAAGCCAAAATGTGTGTTTCTACCTACCTGTCTGCCTACTTTCTTGCCGACCGACGGCCTGATTACCTACTTGCCTACCTGCTTGCCTGCTTGACTAACTGATTTGCTGACTCTAAGCCTCTCTTCGAGGTGCCTTGCCGAAGGCAATAGAATTTTCTTAAATTTTTAGTAAGTTTCAAAACCTAGTGAAGGAAACACTTTTTGGTCAAAAATTTTCCTGTTTGGGTGGGTTTTCTACCGAGCAAAAAATCCAGCAGAAAACCTTTTTCTACTAAGTAAAAAACTCAGTAAAATTTTTTCTACTAATTTTTTTTGAAAAAAAAAGTTGATGTGATGGACTGCCATGCTTTTGGTGCGGCCTCCCAATTCGGGCTGATAGACTTCCAAAATTCAGTGGGGTCCTTCTCCGCCTTTGCTAAAAGCTTCCGTGTCATATGCATATGCATGTACACAGTTCTTATCCTTGCTCCCTTTTCACTGTGTGACAACGGAGTATTGCACGTAATCCCCTGTTTGAATCTGTGAAGGCATCTTGCCTTGGCTCTTTCTTAAGGAGCCCGGTTTTACGTTGCCTTTTCCCGGTACTCATGGAAGCATGTTGGTGTCCAACCCTTAGGTACGGCCAAGTGAGGCGGATAGTTGTCTTTCGCGTTAAGTTGCTGCATGTGCGTGAGTTCAAGTTGCAAGCAAGCCCCTCCAAAAAAGTTGGCAGAAAAGGGTTGTCGAGGATAACCCCCCTAGTGACGGTAGTCGTGGTGGAGAGCATCTTTCTCTTGCCCAACACTTGAAGCGTGATTTGGCCTTCGGGATTGCCTCGTGGCATTCAGTCCGCTTGTACCGTCCACCATTTACCTGCGGTGAAAGTAATAGGGCCGCATATTTGTCGTCTATTGCAATGGGTGCATGCATTGCTTGGTTGGAGTGGAGGGCCTAGCAAGATGGTTCAAGGATAGGGATGGGGTAAAATGGGTGCTACAAAAGTGGGAGGCGGATGTATAGGCTGAAACCATTTTGCACCCAACTCCCTCTGTGAATGTGGTTGGAAGCAGCGCCTCTTTAGCTTGTGCCGAGTACCACACATTCCAATTTCATCCCGTAGGTTGATGGTTACTTGTCATCCCGCATGTCTCTTGACATTGCATTGTGCCTTGTCCCGACGCCCTGTCAATGGCATATTGCAAGTGCCACATCATAGATTGTGGTTGCTCCGTGAAATGGCACGAACTATTTTGCACTACAATCATTCCAAGTTGGCCTCCACACCAAGATCCTCAACAATGCATTCAGAGGTGGTTCGGATGTACACGGACGCCAAATGTGCGGACCCCGCTGGCACATGCTTTCTTTGTGTTGACACATTTTACATCACGTGCTGGGAATGTAAGGTTCTTCATTGTAGCTTCCTTGCCTCTATCGTGTGTCGATCGAAGATATGTGTAGGATTGTGCCAATTCTTCGCAGCCAACCTTGCTGCTGCTACTGTTGCTGCTTTTGCTGCGGTTGTTGCTGCCGATGATGGCAGACATAACACCCATCCTAGTTGTGGAATCCGTCGCAAGTTGTATGCGGTACCTCCTGAATATCCCCAAAATGCCGATGGTCGACGCAAAAATGACCAAGAATACTCAAAAGTGACCAAGAATCTTGTACCAAGCTGCACGGGGAGGTCGGAGAAAAAGCAATCTTTGGGATGCACAATGAAACACACACAAGTAGGCAATCTGAGACATACAAGTACTAATGATGACTTGATGTTCAAGGGTGTCTTTTGTAACTACTCATTGGTAGTTGGTCCTGGGTTCTTTTTTTTTGTTACATGTGGTTTTTGCACCCAATGGAACCGCACCAATGTTGGCCGTGGCCCTTTCAGGACTCTTTCCTTGAGCCTAGTACTCTTTTCTTGAGCCCTATTTTGTTCCTGCCTAGTCCCAATTGTTTTGGCCGAGGTGGGCGCCACTAACACAAGTGGCCGGGAATCGAGGCAGAGTCAGGGGGTTTGTGCCCTCGAACAAAAGTGCGTGGTAAAAATAGGATATAAAATTTGATAGAAAATTTCAATTTTTACGTGGAAAAAATAGCAACTTTTTTTGAAACATTGTTAAGACGTTGTTCTTTACAAAAATTCACCCCATTTGCACGAAGTTTTACCACACTTTGCCAAGTTTCACGTCATTTGGCACTAAGGTCTACGAAATACCTTTTCGGATGTTTGTGCCCCCTTAGCCTGTACCAGCGTCATAAGACTAATGAGGCAACAACTTTTCCCATGAAGGGCACTGGCCGGTGCAGCAGTACTGAAGTCGCGGTTGTTAGGTTTGGAAAAAGAAGGCATGCAATCATCGAAAAGTAGTGTCTGTACAACATTGTCAGTGTGTATTTGTAAGGATGCTGGATGCCATACACTTGTGGTAAAGATTTTAGGTAGCGGTGAAAATTCTTTGTTACATAGTTGCTACCATACAAAAATCTCATCACAACATGGTGAATTTTCGTGTCAGATAGCATGGTCAATGTGGTCCCCGTGTGCCTTTGGGGTGTACGAAGCATGCCACACATGTCCAACAGCCCCGCAAAGGTTCCGAGTTTCTGCGCCGAAAGCATGATGGATCGCCATCGCTGCGTGGTTGCATAGGGCCTCATCAAGTCTAGGGGTACACGGATAACTCTGCGTTCAATGGGGCTTTCATTCAAATTTTCAATGACCTGACACAACCCTTGCAGGCGCACAACAACCTCTGTGGCAGTGGTTCCGACCATGGATAGCGGGGGGCGCGGCACTAGATGACCACCATATGTCGGCAACCGTGGCGGTTTGCTGACCGTCAAAATTGCAATTGCCGTGAAGTCCAATGTGAGGTCTACTCTAGCAGGATCCAGTGACGGCGAGTATGTCTGTAATTGTCCATCCACTGAGTTACTTGGTGATTCGACATCCATTCCCATGTCCGTGCAACAATGGCAGCAGCTTGTGATGCGAGTGTCGTCTCCTGTGGGTGCCCCATGCCTGCACGTGCCAACAAACGGTGTCCAAATCTTCACAACGATATACCAGTGATCTAGAAACGTGCCACGATTGGACAAGCATGCTTGTGCATCACCCTCTAGAGGTGAAACACTTGTTGCGCAAAAGTGTTCAATCATTTGGGGTGTGGTCATTCAAGCAGTGCGAGCCGTAGGTCCTCAAAAGAGTGAATGTTACATCGCACATATCGCACGTTGGTGCAAAATTGAACAAACATACGCGACCGACCGCAACGTGCGGCATCTCGCAGAATTTCGATGCCATCTGCCCAAACATGCTCTGCCAGGTAGAGAGACAAACGACGTGCATAGTCCTCCATCAAGGAAAATATTCAAAAATTTTACATTACTTCAATAATGTACGGTCCTTGTTGGAGTACCTAATGTTTGTCTCGTGTGATGGTCATGGCATTGCAAACTAATAATCTGAGGCGCCCTTGTTTCTGCAGCCTTGGCGTGTCTTGTCTGGTTGCAACAATCCGCAGCGAGACATAAGGTTTTATTCATATTTTTGACGGGGCACAATGTGGTTTGGCGAAAGATCGAAAAAGCAGAAGGTACGCTATTGCTAAAATAGGAAATTCACGTGATGTGTCTCTGCGAAATTTCGCAGCAACACACAATATGTCGTTGCGAAATTTCACAAACAGAGTTTGTCTTTGCGAGATTTCACAACAACACATTGTGTGTCGTTGCGAAATCTAGCAACTGCACACAATGTGTTGTTGTGAAATTTCGCAAAGACATACATCCCTCATCACGTCGAGACATGTTCTATGGTATGCAATCCAAGTTTCCTCTAACAGAAAAATAAACAAGGGCCTCTTCCCCTACACTGATGTGTTGAGGATTCAAATGTAGTAACACAACAAGACTTGCAAACACAGTGTGTCCTTGCCAGATTTCGCAACGACACACAATGTCCCATTGCGAAATCTCGCAACGCCAGACAATGCGTCGTTGCGAAGGTTTGCAAGGACACACATCTCTCATCACATCACGACTTGTTTTATGGTATGTTACCCAAGTTTCCTCTAACAAAGAAAGAAGCAAGGAGATCTTCCTCCGTAATGAAGTGTATTGAAGATTCAGATGTAGTAACGCAATAGCACATGAAATATGCGAATAGCCTACCTAGGCAATTCTCATCCGCAATTTGATTCTGAATACGACGATAACATATGCAAGGTGATGCAACAACGCCATCACACAGCCTAATTTGCATCCGCTTGGTATGTACCATCGTGCCAATTCAACACAATGGACGGTGTGTCGTTGCGAACGTGCTCTTCTAATTTGCAGTAGGGCACGGCACAAGAGGCAATGCAATAGGCAAGGAGATACACAAGTAAACAGTGATCATTGGTGTGATATGATACTATTGTACAGCACATCGGCCACGTAGCAATGTACTATTAACTCTCCTATTCCTACTGCCCGTTTCCTTTTGGGAGGTAACACTTTTTGTTTTTCTGTTCAAATAGCGTATTAGTGGTTGCCAGATTAGATTTCATTGTTCCAATCGCGGATATCATTACCTGTTTGTAGGCTGGAGGCTCCACTAAACCGCACCCGCTGCCTGCAGTAGTAGCCGTGCACAAGGTCAAAGCACCACATCGCATGTTAACCGTCTACCGCCCAGCGATCTTTGCATTGGGTCACGGTGTGCGGGAATATACGTGGGCATGCAGGAATATTAGGACAAGATATAGAGCACGCCTAGTTTTGTTTGCCGCACTTTTGGTTGTGATTTGTTTTTGCGGCCAAGATGCCAAGAAAGCTAAATATATTCGGACCACAACCATAGCACTATTTGCTTGGCAGCAGTGGCACAACCAAGTGCCTGGTTACGTACCTGTTGAACAGAGTGGAGAGGCCCTGCTGGACGACTGGGTCACCAATTGCACCTGCACTCGCAAGCCATTTCCATGGATGGTTGTCTAGATTTGTACGTTACCCTTTCTGCACCCAAGGACGTACATAACATAAGAGGGGCCGTTTCCCAATCCCTTATGACCATGTTTCGTCGCTCCATGCGTATTTTTCTTGAGAAAGCAAGTAAACCCGACACTTCGTTTGTACGGCATAAAGGGAATGTGGCTACCGCACCTGATGCCGTCTGGGACCAAATGTACATATTTCCCTTGACCACAGAACCGCAACGCACCGGAAATCAAAAATGTGATGTATCATAGTCTCCGCTTGTTGATGGGCAAGACCACAGTATCTGAGGCTGTAGCTGAGTTCATGATAGATAATGTTGCACGGACAACGCACTGCGATCAGCAGATACATAGTCATACAGTTAAGGACATTGGGGCATTAGCGAGAGGAGATGAACCGGCCATATCAGGTATCTAACGGGTCGTAGTGAGCCGTTTGCGGCGTTAGATAGAGGGATAAAGTGATAGAGAAGAGGAGCACTGCTAACCTGATGTTGGCGATCCGGGATGATGAAGCAGGACCGGTAAGAATCACTTGCATGCCCCCAAGGTGGAAAACGGCAAAAGACAACACCTACCGTTACTACGTTGATACCGCTACAAATGTTCTCGTCAGCCATGCGGCACTTACCGACTACATGTTGGAAACGGGGTTCTTGATTCCCTTTGCGTTTGTTACTTCTTTCAGGGTGCGTGATGTTCGCCACTTGGTCCCATTGTACGTGGCTACGTTTTTTGTCTAGGAGACGTGCAAAAGTTACATCAGATCTCCTGATGCAAAATGTGTTTCTAATTCCACACCAACCACAGAAGAATCAAGGTTCCAGGCTTCCTCGGTCGTCTCGTTTTTCTGGTACGTTTTGAGAATCCATCTCCCAGACGCCGAAGGAGATGACTGCTCTTACGAGCTCCATGTTGTTCTTTTGGTTCAGTCTTTTCTTTGATACCCTTTTGTTCCAATCAGTTATGATGGTCTTGGGTGAATGTGTGTCATTGCGAAATTTCGCAACAAAATGTTTTCTGAAGTTGGTTTTGCCGCACTAACAAGAAATGTTGCGACAGGGTACAAGGACATACGTACAGCCAGCAGCCGTGTGCAAAGTATAAGGTCAAAACAACGCTTCCCTGCAAGTGAAACGCACGCACGAAGGCGTGTCGCTGCGAAATTTCACAAACACATTAGGTGTCGCTGCAATGTTTTGCAACGACCCACAATGTGCCCTTGCGAAATTTCGCAACGACAAACCAGGTGTCTTTGCGTAATTTCGCAACGACACAAACTGTGTCGTTGCGCCACGTGCATTTGATGAACCGTCAACAATCTCCACACACAATTTTGTAAGATCGATTGGTGTTGGTCACAGTTGCCAACGCTTGTTTCCCGTCACACAAAAACATGGGACAATTTTCTACCCAAGGTCTACCGTCTCATGATGTCATGCACCGTGACCTCGCATAGGCAGGAACTTTGCATAGCGACATGTTTTAACATGTTTCATTTCCGAGGCGGATTGAGAAAGTAGAAGGCTTCCCTTACAAGGAACTCGCAGAGGATCGCAATTTGGAATTTGGCCACATCCGGACACTATCGAAGTCATAAACGAATATATGCAAACACGGTATCCTCCGAGCCCCGCCCGTGCATGATGAACTGCTCATCATCATGTTCTTCCCGCACGGGGGAAGGAAATATGTGAACGGAGGGCAGCATTTGGTTGAGGCCGTCCGCCTAACCCGCAAGAACACGCGAGAGTGAAACTCAAGCCGTGGATGTATAAGTTTCGCAACAAGCTCATGCGGGTACGTCCTTGTTTACACAACGCACGAAATATGTTCAAACGGGGACATGCCACATCCCTCATTTGCAACACGCTCATTAATTGCCCTACGTACGCGATTTTTTGTATGGTCTTATAACATTACAAAGCACTGTGGTTGGGACCACTCGGTATCCCAGCTGTTGCACGTTCTAGGCCGCGAATTCAATGCGTATCCGGAAATTAGTTTGTCGCAGGCGTGCCAGAACATGGTGCACAAGGCCGGATGCGTTGCCAAGACGGCCCTTTGAATAAGTTGGGTAAGCAGTGGCACCGGATTGCCAAATCGGTTCGCAACTTCAGTGCTTTGGCAGTGACGGCGATTTCGCGGTTGTATAGCAAGGAGACCATGTATCTAGCTTGCAGTCATTTCAAGTGTTTCGAGGGATTGCACCTCTCCGAGATCCAGCAG
The DNA here is from genome assembly GCA_964036045.1 of Eutreptiella sp. 'Long Island Sound 2002'. Classification (NCBI taxonomy): domain Eukaryota; phylum Euglenozoa; class Euglenophyceae; order Eutreptiales; family Eutreptiaceae; genus Eutreptiella; species Eutreptiella sp. 'Long Island Sound 2002'. The sequence continues at coordinate 136,141,811 of OZ038381.1, forward strand.
CTGCCTCCTCTCGTCATCGAGAAGTACAAGCTCGGCTAATTTTCCTGGGATTGCACGGGGCTGAAGAAGCGCCGGCTGTTCATGTGGCATTTTGGTCATCCAAAGGATACCATGGTGCATGAGTCGCGGAGTATTTTTTCACGTTGCCTAACACTACCCCTTTCTGCTTTTACATTGTGCTGACTTGTGTGTCTTTTCGATCGGTGCATGTGTATGCTTCTAACATAAGACACGATACAAAGCATGTCGTTGCGAAATTTCGCAACGACATGCAACACCACAGTATAACATCAATGCCATGTGTCGTTGCCAATTTTTGCAGGTAAACATGCCTCTCTCCCTCGCTAATGCTAGTAACAATATTGCATCCGTTGGTGCGAAATCTCGTAGCGACACATCCAAGGTTCTTCCACTGGACGGACACATTGTCACATAATGTGTCCTTGCAAAATCTCGCACCGACACACAAAGTGTACCCATATGGACTGAGAGAACGACATGTGCTTACGAAATTTCGCATAGACGAAATTGGGGAATACGCCCAAATGTTTGAAAGCATGTTGTACTAGCACAATGCCTACCATCTGCATTTGTATGTTCTCATGCTAGTAACTATATTGCACGTGTCGTTGCGAAATCTCACAACCACAAATGCAAGGTTGTTGCACTGCATTGACGCAACGTCACATGATGTATTTTTGCGAAATTTCTCACCGACACCATTGGGAAATAGGACCAAATGTTCGAATGCATGTTGTAACGGCACAATGCCTACCATTTGCATCTATCCATTCTCAGCAAACTTCGCTAGTTTTGAGCGGATCACCCATGACTGGAAAGGTGCCCAACTCAAAGTACCGCTTCCTCCAAAGCGGGAATGGATTGAAGTTGAGTAGCTCCCTCCGTGGGAGAATGTTGCAACATCTCCGATTTGGGCAGATCCCGAACCTCCGGAGATCCATGACCTCGCCAGCAAAGCAATCATTCAAGCACATGTATTATACCATCAAGTGTAAAATATTCCTGCTCTTCTTGGTGTTTTGCTTGCCTACCATAAATTGCTTCTGTAATTTAGGGGGAAAGCAATCCCGATGGTACTTTGTATGCCGTGAAAATAGAGGAGGAGGCCGCATCTCAGGGGACGTGTTATGTTATCCACGTCATCAACCGAACACCCGACGCTCCTGTACCCGAGTTGGCTGCCACATTGTCGTACTCATTCGTGTGCATCGACCTGGAGTTTAGTGCAATTTTGACCCTAGTGCATGCATTGATTTTAACATCATGCGACAATAGTGTTCATGCGCTGGTGATGGGTCGCGATGCTGAGTGCAGGGCCTACCTTCGTCTTTTGCAAGAGTCTCTGGAGGATACTGACTTTACTGTGTATAGCATGATGTTATACAACACAGCTCAGGAGACGAACCGGTACCGCTCCCATACCATCCACATGAACCTAGTTGTGCCGGAGGGTTGTCATACACCAAAGGTTTGTGTGATGTGCCCTTTCGTTTCGTGCACAACCTGTCCTGTTCATCCACCTTGCTACATTTACTATTTTTCTAGGTGCCGCGTTGTTCCTTGCACTATTCACCTGACGTATATTATGTGCTTGCGGACGTCATGTGCTATTTGATTGACCTCTTTGGTGTTTATCCCATCCGGGAGGACAAACCTATATGGATGTTGTGGTACCCGAAGTTTCCACATCAGCTGCTGGATTTGAGAGGACGGGCACTTGTGCGTACAATGAAAAACATCGTGTCGCCTCAGAGGGTCCACGGAGACGAGACGTTCGCCAATGAAATCGGGAAGGAACTGACTGTTCACGATGATCCTCCTCTGATTCATCTCTCCCAATCGAAGGACATCCTACCTCGTCACTTCATTGTGTCGACGCCTCCAACGGAAGAAGTGGACGAGGAGGATGAGGAAGCTGCTGCTGAGGCAGAGACAGAACGTGCCGCGGAGGCAGCCGGGTTGTTAATGTCATCTTTTGTTTTGTTTTACCTATTTGGTGGAGGCAGTGATTCAAATGACAGGTCATTATTGCGTGTTTAGCAACAGCCTCTTCGCCGAGGGATTGACCCTCGTGGTGACGATTTGGCTCTTGATGTTGTTGTCATTGCGAAATTTCGCAGCGATATTTGTTCCCTACGCCTTTCCTAGATTGAAAGCAGAGGAAATCAAGGCAGCAAAGTGTCAGCCGGAGAAAAAGCGGCGCAATGAAGCGAAAAAAATTTGCAGTATTGGGAAGTCCAAGACACCTCCGGCAAAGACTGCACAATCTGCAGCTCTGCGAGCCACACCAACGGAAAGGCAATCTCCACGTGCAACCGCCCACAAGCTGCGTGCACCAAAGCCAAAGCCATCAACGTCCACACCGTTTAAGCCTCTGGCTACTACTGCTAAGGAGGCACCCCAATGGAGTGGGGCCAAGGTGCATGTTCTCTTCAGTATATTTACCTGTGTGCATCCCGTTGTTGCTCGTCTAACGTGACCTTCCATGTGTTTCCCTTTCTGTAGGCTGCACCTGGTACTACGGCGGCGGCCGCTTTCGAGCGCAACTTGGATGAGGAGTTCAAACCCGCCCGCAGCGAAGAAGAAGAAGAAATGAGGTTCTCAACCCGTTCTACACGTTTGTGTGACATACTCCGTTTCTAATATTTGTGTGTCGCTTTCTTCTGCTGTCACCTTTGTTTTCATCTTGCCGGTGGTCGCCACACCCACTGCGAGGTAACTCTACAACTCGTGACTTATCATTCGTTATTGAGCATTATAATTGTGAGCAAGTAAGCTACTAATTTGCTGCAGATCAAACTGGGAATGGCGCTAGTTTCCTTTTTCGAGTGTTTGCATTCTGTGCGTCTTTCACGGATATATCCGTTTTGCATTTACGATTCACCTTTCTCTGCTTGACATGTTTCAGAAGATATGTACATGTACATGTGCTGTCACGTTATACTCTTGTACATTCCGCGTTATTTGCCAAGATCTGTCGGATTTTGGGCATTTTCCCAGTTTGACTTCGCTAGACATGATCATTCTTGGTTTTCCATTCTTGTGCATCCGTTTTGTGTGTTCCTCTTCTTGCTCTTTCTCTCTTTTCATGTGTTACCACTGCCAGGTAGTTGCCATCACAGTAGCACGTCAATATGTGCACCACAGTGCAAGAATCACATATTTGCGCCATTTCGACTTGTCCAAAGTAGCAATCAATTTGCAACCATAAAGGAAGGGTGTTTTTATCATCCTTGATACGTAACCACCACTTCCAGCTTTCTATAACTATAGTTACCCAATGACCGTGTCGTTGCAATATTTTGCAACGACACGTTGTTTGTCTTTGTGAAATCTCGCAATGACACGTGGGGTGTTTTTGCGAAATCTGGCAATGACACACACTGTGTGGTTGCGAAATTTTGCAAGGACACCTTTTTGAGGCATTTGGGGGTTGGCTGTGGTGATAGTGTCCCAACCATTGTTGTATCCAATTGTAATTTATTATATTTCTTTGTGCTCGCGGTTGACTAACAACCAAGCAGGTTGTTTGAAAGAAAGAAGATTTCTTTGGTTTTTTTGTTTGGAGAAGGGTGTATTTTTCGATTTGTGAAGTGACTTTTGAGACGTTCTTTTTCATTCTCTCGATTCCGTCTAAAAGTAGTTGATTTTGGAACCTTTTTTGTTGCCTGCTTTTCGTTAAATTTTTTTCTTCCGAATACACATGCTTTTTGGTAATTTTTTTTCAAGATTTGTTTTGGCCTGCTCGTGGTGGTTCATTTGTACTAAGCGTTTCCGCCGCCCTAGATCCGTACACGTTAATTATGAGTCTGTAGAAGTTTTAGGGGTATGCAAGGACCCATAGAGGCGTTTAGATGTGTGCAAGGCTCTGCAAGGGTTTGCAACGGCGTATGCATAGGCATGCAAGGGTCTTCAAGGACCTCTAATACTCCGGAGAAGTGTGCAGTATTATGCCATTGTGCATTGGCCTATAGATCTTTGCAAGGGTGTGCCACGTGTGCATAGGCCCACTTGGGTGTGCAGGGGTTAGAGACTTGCGAGCGTTTGGTGCAACTAGTGGACGTGATGGAACCTTCTAGCCCTGACCTTGAACACTGTTGCCCGTCTCTGCAAGCCGTGCGCTAGGGGTGGGGGTCTTTTGATACCTTTTGATCCCTTAAGGGGTTTCCGACCGCCCCCCAACTTTTTTTCACAATGGTCTATGGGGACTTTTCAAAGGTGTTCCTCGCCGCAGGCACGCCATTTATATGAAATTTTTTGGTGGTTTTTTTTTTGGCTGCATATGTGCAATTTTCCCCTTGCCCCCGCGGGCAGCCATTTTTGATTTTGTCCCCTTTGCTAGGGACCACAAGAACGCACACATTGCGCCACAATTTAGGGCACTTGTGGACTCCCGAGAAGGTAGGGGTCCGGTAGCCAATTCTCATTTTGTCCCCTTTCTTAGAGACCTCCGTCAACGCAGGCGATACATAAGATCTGCACCAACTTGTGCGCCCCCCCCGGAGCCAGGGGTGAGGTAGCCCATTTTGATTTTGTCCCCTCTCCTCGGGACCCGTAATAACGTAGGGGCTAAGTAGCAATTCAGCACGCTTTTGGGCCCCCAAGAAGGCAGGGGTGGGTGCCGAATTCCCATGTTGTCCCCTCTTGCAAGGAGCCCCAAGAACACAAGGGTTATGTTGCAATTCGGCCCATTTTTGGGTCCCGGAGAGGGCAAGGGTAAGGTAGCCAATTCTAACTTTGTCCTCTCTTCTGGGTCTCCCAAGAACACACGGGTTACGTAGCAAGTCCGCCTACTTATGGGCCCCCGAGAAGGGAGGGCGAAGGTAACTAATTCTATATATTTCTCCAATTATGGGAACCCTAGAGAACGCGGGTGCCATATTCAGGGTACTTTCACGTCTTGCCTTGCAGCGTGAACGCCATGACCGGTAAGCCGGCTGCAAATCTTTGTGCCGCCAGGTGGATGGGATGTGCCCTCGGAGGTGTTCATTGATTCTAGACAACCGCACATCTCCCATTGGTGGGAGACACTTTGTGCACGAGTGGGAATCCACCAAGTCAGATGCGAAGTCCATGAGCACAGGGCCCTTATCACCGAAAGAGCAAGTAAAACCATTATAAGTATGCCGAGAAAGGACTTGGGCAATGACAACAACGTCAATTTGCGGAAGATCTTCTTTGAATTGCTCCGCCGGTACCACAACATTGGGTTGTGCCATTGTTAATCTCCAAAGCAATTGATCTTTGGCCGCAACAAGTGTCGATTGAATCTCCCCTACGATCAACCGCCGGAGTGCAAGGATGGCCTTGTTTTTTTTCGTGGACATTAAGGCATGAGAGAAGGAAAGCAGGAGACCCGCAAAAAATTTCCTGGCTGATTGGGTGAGCCTTGTCTACCAAGGCCGAAAGGATCCACACAATATTGAGAAGGGAGTCCGGGTTGGGCTTGGAACAAGTGAAAACACGCAGCAAGTACGCGGCAATTAAGCCCACTTGTCGGCCCCCGAGAAGGTAGGGGTGAGGTAGCCACTTTTGAATTTATTCCCTCTCCCGGGTTTCCCTCAAAACGCAAGGGTTGCGTGGCAATTCCGCCCATGTTTGGGCCCCGAAAAGAGTAGGTGTGGGGTAGCCACTTTTGTTTTCGTCCCCTCTTCGGGTCTCCTAAGATTGCAAGGGTTGCATAGCTATTCGACCCACTTGTTGGCCCCCCGAGAAGGCACGGGTCGGGTAGCCGAAGCTGATTTTGTATGCTTGCTCGGGATCCCTGAGAACGCACGTGTTACGCAGCAATTCCGCCCAACTGTGGGCCTCCTAGATGGCAGGGGTGAGGTTGACAATTCTAATGTTGTCTCTTTTGGTTCTGACCTTCAAGAAGACATGGGTTGCGTAGCAATTCTGCCCTTTTGTCGGCCCCTGAGAACGGAGGGGTGAGGTAGGCAATTCTGATTTAGTCTCCTCTTTTGGGGACCCCTCGAGAACGCAAGTATTGCAGCCACGGTACTTTCACGTCCCACCTTGCAACGTGAACGCCATGACCGGCTAGGCAGCTGCCAAGTGGTGTGCTCAAACGTCGATGGGCCGACGGGAGCTAGCATTGGAGGTGTTAAATGTCCTTGGGAAAGAGTACATCTCCGACTGGTGGTGGACTCTTTGTGCGAAATTGGGAATCTAGTACCTTAGATGCGAAATCGATCAGCACAAGGCCCTAACGGCCGAAGGAGCATGTAAAAGCATAATGTAGATGCTCGAGAATGACTTCGGCAGCGACAACAACGTGAACTTGCGCAACATCACTTTTGCATTGCTTCGCCGGTACCACAACACCGAGTTGGTTCTTCTCCAAACTAGTTGACTTTTGGTCCCACCAATTGGTAGTGGAATCTCCCCTACGATCAACCGCGAGAGTGCAACGATGCCTCTGTGTTCTTTGCAGAGATTCACGCAGGAGAAAAGGACACTAAGAGCCTCGTCGAATCTTCTACGCTGATTGGTTGCGCCTTGCCAACCAAGGCCGTAGGGATCCACCGTATCTTAAGGAGGGAGGCTTGGTTTGGCTCGGAAGGAGCAAAGCAGCCGGACAACTTACTGAAAATTGTCAAATGCAGGGGATAGTAGCCACTGTACCCATGCAGCTAGACTTCCCCGTGCTCAGGGGCCCTCTTGGGCGGTCTAACTCCACAATATGTTCATGAACCGAACCCAAAGGCCCACAATTTATGCACCTTGGCCGCCAACAGCCTCGAACCAAAAACACACCATATTTTGAGCTACGTGGCTCAAAATGCGATTTCGATCACACCTAATCGACGTACAAACGACCCACTTTTGGTGGTTGCCACCCCTCCAAATTGCCCTAACGGACGCCTAGACCCTTGTACCTAGGGCCAGTGGGCTACGGCAAGCGGCAAGAGGTAGCCCATAGAGGTTGGTGCCAAAAATAGTCAACAAGGTTCACCGGGTGCAAAAAAAAAGGCTTTTTTGAAAAATGATTTTCTACCACATGGAATGCCAAAACACGTGTTTTTTGCTCGTTTTGAGTTGGTGGTGGCCCGTTTGGCCCCTGCTAAAATTACAAAATGCCTCGAAAATGGGATGTTTTGGGACAAAACATGGGTGAAAAATGGGTCAAAAATGTGTTTTTGGTAAAAATGGTCCTAGACCATTTGGGGTGCCTAGACAAGTGAAATGAGGCCATTTTGAACCCATTGCAAACCGCTTCGGCTAGTCCAGAATCACAAAATGCCTAAAAAGTGGGTTTTTTTTGGGACCAAAAATCAATCAACAATTGGTCAAAAATGTGTCTTTCCAAACATACTTTTGGACTATTTGGGGTGCACAAACAAGTGCAATGAGCCCATTTTTCTGGAGCCCATGTTGAGCAATTTCGCCCCTCTGAAGCGCGAAAGGGCCTTGAAAATGGGTTAATTCGGGACCACGAATGGCTCAAAAACGGGTCACAATCATGCTCTTCCAAAAATGATCCTAGTCCAATTATGGGGCCCAAACGGATGAATGCAGCTCATTCTCATCCGCTTTTCAGCTGCTCTCAACCACTTTCCATTGCGTACCTGATTTATCGTTGAAGTCCCGTAGACAATGTTCCTTCAGCCAGCAGCTCGGTCCCAATATGCAGTACTAGTTTGGGGTAGGGTCACCGAGCTCGTGGAACGAGCCTTGGTTTTATAAACCTCTTCGCTGTCTAGGCTCCACTCCGCCCACTTGTGGGCCCTCTATAAGGTAGGGGTGAGGTAGCCAATTCTGTTTGTGTGCCCTATTCGGGCGTATGCGCAAAACGCAATTGTTACGTTACCATTAGCTCACTTGTTGGGCCCCGAGAAGGCAAGGGTCAGCTAGCCAATTATGATTTTGTGTCCTCTTTTGACCCCCGAGAGCGCACGGGTTGTAGTCATGGTACACTCACATCTTGCCCTCAATGACCGTCAAGGTGGCTGCCCAATTGTGTACCTGGACGTGGATGCGCTAATGGGACGTGCCCTTGGAGGTGTTAAATGACTCTTGGAAAGAGTGGTACGATGTTCTTCGTGCACTATTGGGAATCTAGTACGTCACATGCGAAATCCATGAGCGCACAACGATAACGGCGGAAACAGCAACTAAAACCATAAAAAAGTAAGCTGAAAAAAGGAAGTTGCCAACAACACAAACATCACCTTGTGGAAGATTATTTTTTGCATTGCTGCACCGGTACCTCAACACTGAGTTGTACCATCGTTATTCTCTAAACGAATTGATTTTTGGTCGCAACAAGTGCAGGTGGAATTTCACCAACGATCAACAGCGAGGGTGCAAGCATGCACCTATCTTCTTTCCTCCTCCTTGGGCAAGAGAGAAGGGTGCCAAGAACTTCGTTTGACACGATTCCGGCTGATTGGTTGAGCCTTGAGTCCCAAGGCTGAAAGGAGGGGGGGGGCCTGTTTGACTCCGAACGAGTGAAGTGGCGTCCCAATTGCTTAGTAATTCAGCCCATTTGTGGGCCCCGGAGAAGGTAGGGTTGAGGTGGCCACTTCTCATTTTGTCCCATCTTATCGGGCCCGAGAAGGCAGGGTGAGCTAGCCAATTCTGATTTCCTCTCCTCTTATGGGGACCCCCGAGAACGACGGGTTTACCCTTAGGGTATTTTCACGTCTGCCTTGCAACGGGAACACCATGACCGGCAATGCGGCTACCAAACTCTGTGCCATCGGACATGTGCTCCATTGTCCTCTGATGACAGCCTTTTCTTCATTTTCTTCCGTTCATCACCTGGCATTTGTGGACCCCTCAAGTCCGGTGGGCCGGCAGCCAATTCACCGCGGTTGCCGCCCGGCGGACAGCGGCGCATGATGACTTGACAAAGGCGACGGGCCACCCTTAGTATCGCATTTGTTGGGGGGCACAATTGTACGGGGCCCTCATCACAGACCCGGATGGACTGATGGGACGTGCCCTCGGAGATGTGAAGTGACTATAGGAAAGAATGCATCTCCCACTGGTGGGAGAGCCCTTGTGCACTATAGGGAATCCAGTACGTCTGGTGGGAATTCCATTAGGGTAGGGCACTAAAGGCCGAAAGAGCAAGTACATTCATAATAAGGGTGCTCCAAAACGAACTCACCTGTGACAAGAACGTTCCCTTGCAGAAGATCCATTTCTGTATTGCTCCGTTGGTACCACGACATGCAGTTGTATGATGATTATTCTCCAAATCAATTGATTTTTCGTCGCAACAAGTGCTAGTGGAACTTCACCTGCGATCAACCGCACGAGTTGATGGATGCCTTTGCTTTCTTTGCAGACATTGAAGCAGGAGCTAAGGACGCCAAGAGCTTCGTGGGGAAAATTCCAGGCTGATGGGTTGTGCCTTGCCTACCAAGGCCGATGGTGAGGCCGGGTGCGGCTCCGAATGAGTGTAAGCACGCAACAATTACATAGCATTTCAGCCCACTCGTGGCCCCTTGCGAAGGCAGGGGTGAGGTAACCAATTTTGATAGTGTCCCCTCTTTTGGGGCCCCCGAGAACGCAGGGGTTGCGTAGCTATTCCTGTCCCTTGTGGGCCCCCGGGAAGGTAAGGGTGAGGTAGCCAATTCTGATTTTGTACCGTTTGCAGGGGTCCCCTAAGAACGCAGGGGTTGCGTAACCTGTTGGCCCCCAAAAAGGCAAGATTGAGGTAGCTGATTCGGATTTTGTCCCCTCTTCCGTGGACCCTGGAGAACGCACTGGTTGTGTAGCAAATCCAGCCACTTGTGGGCCTTTGACAAGGTAGGGTTGAGGTAGCCAGATCTGACTTTGTACCATTTGCCGGGGTCCCCCCACAAGGCAGTGGTGACGTAACAATTTGACCCACTTCCGGTCTCTCCAGACGGTAGGGGTGAGATAGCCAATTCTGACTTTTCCCCCTTTGTCCGGGACCCCCGAGAACGCAGGGGTTACTCAGCAATTGCGCCCATTTGTGGGCCCCCGTGAAGGTTGGGGTGAGGTAGGCAATTGTTTTTTCTCCTCTTTTGGGTCCCCCGAGAACGCATAGGTTAGGAAGCAATTCTACCCACTTGTCCGCGCCTGAAAAGGAAGCGGTGAGATAGCCTTTTGTGATTTGTTCCCCTCTTTCGGGGACCCCTAAGAACGCCGAGGTTACGGCGCAATTCAGCCTATTTTTGGGCCCCGAGAAGGCAGTGAGGTAGCCAATTGCGTTTTTGTTCTCTTTGTTGGGGATCCCTAAGAAGGGAGTGGGTACGTAGCAATTCTGCCCACTTGTGGGCCCCCGAGAAGGCATCCACGTGGTATCCAATTCTGTTTTTCACTTGTCTTCAGGGGACCCTCCAGAACGCATGGGTTACATAGCATTTCACGCTATTTGTCGGCCCCCAGAAGGCAACGGTGAAGTGGCCGAATGTGTTTTTGTTCCCTTTGTTGGGGATCCCTAAGAAAGGAGGGGTTACCTCGCAATTTTGCCCACTTATTGGCCCCCGGGAGCGTAGGGGTGAGGTAGCCATTTTTCATTTTGTCCCATGTGCCCGGGAACACAGGGGTTACGTGGCAATTCTACCCACTTGTGGGCCCCGGAGAAGGCAGGGATGAGGTAGCCAATTCCAATTGTGTCTCCTCTTTTGGGGACCCTCGAGAACCCAGGGGTTACATCGCAATTCACCCCATTTGTGGGCCCGGAGAAGGCATTGGTGAGGTAGCCAATTGTTTTTTTGTCCCATTTGTTGGGGATCCCCAACAACTGACTGGTTAAGTAGCAATTCCGCCCACTTGTGGCCCCCCAAGAAGGTAGGGGTGAGGTAGCCCTTTTGATTTTGTCCCCTCTTGTGGGGACTCCCGAGAACGGAGGGGTTGCGTAGCCATTCTACCCACTTGTGGGCCCAAGAGGAGGTAGGGGCGAGGTAGCCAACTCTGTTTTTGTCCCATTTGTTGGGGATCCCTAACAAGTGATTGGTTAAGTAGCAATTCCGCCCACTTGTGGGCCCCCGAGAAGGTAGGGGTCCGGTAGCCTTTTTTGATTTGGTCCCCTCTTGTGCGGAGTCCTGACAACGGACGGGTCACATAGCAATTCTACCCATTTGTGGGCCCCGGAGAAGTCATGGATTGGGTAGCCAAATCCCATGTTGTCCCGTCTTCTGGGGTCCCTCCAAAATGCGAGGGTTTCAAAGCAATTCTACCCACTTGTGGGCCCCCGATAAGGTCGGGGTGAGGAGGCACTTTTGGTTTTGTCTCGTGGTGTGGGGATCCCCATGAAGGAATGCATGACGTAGCAAATAAGCCTAGTTGTGGGCCCTGAGAAGGTAGCGGTCAGGTAGCCAATTGTGTCTTTGTCCCCCTTGGGGATGCCCTAGAAAGCAGCGGTTGCATGGCCATTTGGGCCACCTATTAGCCACCGAGATGTAGGGGTGAGGTAGGCAATTCTGATTTTGTGCCCTCTTCTAGGGACCCTCGAGATCATAGGGGTTACGTAGCATTTCAGCCCACTTTTGGGCCCTAGAGAAGGCAGGGGTGAGGTACCCAATTGTGTTTTTGTGCCCTTTGTTAGCAATCCCCGAGAAAGGACGGGTTTCGTAGCAATTGTACCCACTTGTGGGCCCCTGAGAAAATAGGGGTGACGTGACGTTTTTTCATTTTGTCCCCTGTTCTGGGTACCCCCACAACACAAGGGTTAAGTAGCAATTGTACCCACTTGTGGGCCCCGGAGAAGGCATGGATGAGGAAGGCAATGTTGTTTTTGTCCCCTCTTGTGGGGACCCGGGTGAGGTAGCCAACTCTGATGTTGTCCCCTCATGTGGGGACCCCCGAGAACACATGGATTACATAGCAATTCAGCCTAGCCGTGGGCCCCGAGAACGTAGCGGAGAGGTAGCCAATTGTGTTTTTGTGCCCTTTGTTGGGTATCCCCGAGAAATGAGGGGTTACATAGCAACTCTACCCACTTATGGGCCCCTGGGAAGATCGAGGTGAGGTAGCCACTTTTGATTTGGTCCCCTCTTGTGGGGTCCCCGTAGGGTGCATGGGTTACGTTGCAATTGTACCCACTTCTGGGCCCCGTAGAAGGCATGTATGATGTAGGGAATTCTCATTTTGTCCCTTCTTCTAGGGAATCTTGAGAACACAGGGCTTTCGGAGCAATTCAGCCTAGTTGTGGGCCTCAAGAAGGCAGCGGTGAGGTAGCCAATTGTGTTTTTGTCCCCTTTGTTGGCGATCCCAGAGAAAGGAGGGGTCCGGTAGCAATTTTGCCCACTTTGGGGCTCCCGAGAAGGTAGGGGTGAGGTAGCCACTTTTGATTTTGTCCCATGTTCTGGTTTCCCCGTAGGACGCAGGGGTTGCATAGCAATTCTACCCACTTTTGAGGTGGCCAGTTCTGATTTTGTCCCCTTTTGAGGGGAACCCCGAGAACGCATGGATTACATAGCAATTGAGCCTAGTTGTGGGCCCCGAGAAGGTAGTGGTCAGGTAGCCAATTGTATTTTTGTGCCCTTTGTTGGGGATCCCTAAGAAAGGAGGGGTTGCATCGCAATTTCGCCCACTTGTGGGCCACCGAGAAGGTAGGGATGAGGTAGGCAATTCTGATTTTGTGCCCTCGTCTAGGGACCCCCTAGAACGCAGGGGTTACGTAGCAATTCCGCCCAATTTTGGGCCCCGGAAAAGGTAGGGGTGAGGTAGCCAACTGTGTTTTGGTGCCCTTTGTTGGGTATCCCTGACAAAGGAGGTGGTATGTAGCAATTCTACCCACTTATGGGCCCCTGGGAAGATAGGGCTGAGGTAGCCACTTTTGATTTGGTCCCCTTCTAGGGTCCCCCACAACGCAAGGGGTACATAGCAATTCTACCCACTTGTGGGCCCCATGGAGGGCATGGATGAGGTAGCCAATTCTGATTTTGTCCACTATTCTGCGGACCCTTGAGAACAGAGGCATTACGCAGCAATGTAGCGTAGTTTTTGGCCCCGAATAGGCAGCCGTGAATTAGCCAATTGTGTTTATGTCCCCATTGTTGGGGATCCTTGAGAAAGGAGGGGTTAGGTAGCAATTCTGCCCACTTTTGGGCCTCTGAGAAGGTAGGGGCGAGGTAGGCACTTTTGATTTTGTCCCCTCTTCTGGGGTCCCCTCACAACGCAAGGGTTACGTAGCAATTCTACCCACTTGTGGGCCCCCGAGAAGGCAAGGGTGAGGTAGCCAATTCTGATTTTGTCCGCTCTTGTGAGGACCCCCCAGACCGCATGGGTTACGTAGCAATCCAGCCCAATTATGGGCCCCGAGAAGGTAGCGGTGGGGTAGCCAATTGTGTTTTTGTCCCCCTTGGGGATGCCCTAGAAAGCAGCGGTTGCTTGGCCATTTGGGCCACCTATTAGCCACCGAGAGGTAGGGGTGACGTAGGCAATTCTGATTTTGTGCCCTCTTCTAGGGACCCTCGAGAACATAGGGGTTACATAGCATTTCAGCCCACTTTTGGCCCCTCGAGAAGGCAGGGGTGAGGTACCCAATTGTGTTTTTGTGCCCTTTGTTAGCAATCCCCGAGAAAGGACGGGTTTCGTAGCAATTGTACCCACTTGTGGGCCCCTAAGAAGATAGGGGTGAGGTGACGTTTTTCATTTTGTCCCCTCTTCTGGGTACCCCCACAACACAAGGGTTAAGGAGCAATTGTATCCACTTGTGGGCCCCGGAGAAGGCATGGATGAGGAAGGCAATGCTGTTTTTGTCCCCTCTTGTGGGGACCCGGGTGAGGTAGCCAACTCTGATGTTGTCCCCTCATGTGGGGACCCCCGAGAACACATGGATTACATAGCAATTCAGCCTAGCCGTGGGCCCCGAGAACGTAGCGGAGAGCGAGAGGTAGCCAATTGTGTTTTTGTGCCCTTTGTTGGGTATCCCCGAGAAAGGAGGGGCTACGTAGCAATTCTACCCACTTATGGGCCCCTGGGAAGATAGAGGTGAGGTAGCCACTTTTGATTTGGTCCCCTCTTCCGTGGTCCCCGTAGGGTGCATGGGTTACGTAGCCAATTGTACCCACTTCTGGGCCCCGTAGAAGGCATGGATGATGTAGGGAATTCTCATTTTGTTCCTTCTTCTAGGGAATCCTGAAATCACAGGGGTTACGGAGCAATTCAGCCTGGTTGTGGGCCTCAAGAAGGCAGCGGTGAGGTAGCCAATTGTGTTTTTGTCCCCTTTGTTGGCGATCCCAGAGAAAGGAGGGGTCCGGTAGCAATTTTGCCCACTTTGGGGCTCCCGGGAAGGTAGGGGTGAGGTAGCCACTTTTGATTTAGTCCCATGTTTTGGTTTCCCCGTAGGACGCAGGCGTTGCGTAGCAATTCTACCTACCTGTGAGGTAGCCAGTTTTGATTTCGTCCCCTTTTGAGGGGAACACCGAGAACACATGGATTACATAGCAATTGAGCCTAGTTGTGGGCCCCGAGAAGGTAGTGGTCAAGTAGCCCATTGTATTTTTGTGCACTTTGTTGGGGATCCCTAAGAAAGGAGGGGTTGCATCGCAATTTCGCCCACTTGTGGGCCACCGAGAAGGTAGGGATGAGGTAGGCAATTCTGATTTTGTGCCCTCTTCTAGGGACCCTCGAGAACATAGGGGTTACGTAGCATTTCAGCCCACTTTTGGGCCCTAGAGAAGGCAGGGTTGAGGTACCCAATTGTGTTTTTGTGCCCTTTGTTAGCAATCCCCGAGAAAGGACGGGTTTCGTAGCAATTGTACCCACTTGTGGGCCCCTGAGAAGATAGGGGTGAGGTGACGTTTTTTCATTTTGTCCCCTCTTCTGGGTACCCCCACAACACAAGGGTTAAGTAGCAATTGTACCCACTTGTGGGCCCCGGAGAAGGCATGGATGAAGAAGGCAATACTGTTTTTGTCCCCTCTTGTGGGGACCCGGGTGAGGTAGCCAACTCTGATGTTGTCCCCTCATGTGGGGACCCCCGAGAACACATGGATTACATAGCAATTCAGCCTAGCCGTGGGCCCCGAGAACGTAGCGGAGAGGTAGCCAATTATGTTATATTTTGTGCCCTTTGTTGGGTATCACCGAGAAAGGAGGGGTTACATAGCAATTCTACCCACTTATAGGCCCCTGGGAAGATAGAGGTGAGGTAGCCACTTTTGATTTGGTCCCCTCTTGTGGGGTCCCCGTAGGGTGCATGGGTTACGTAGCAATTGTACCCACTTGTGGGCCCCGTAGAAGGCATGGATGATGTAGGGAATTCTCATTTTGTCCCCTCTTCTAGGGAATCTTGAGAACACAGGGCTTACGGAGCAATTCAGCCTGGTTGTGGGCCTCAAGAAGGCAGCGGTGAGGTAGCCAATTGTGTTTTTGTCCCCTTTGTTGGCGATCCCACACAAAGGAGGGGTCCGGTAGCAATTTTGCCCACTTTGGGGCGCCCGAGAAGGTAGGGGTGAGGTAGCCACTTTTGATTTTGTCCCATGTTTTGGTTTCCCCGTAGGACGCAGGCGTTGCGTAGCAATTCTACCTACTTGTGAGGTAGCCAGTTCTGATTTTGTCCCCTTTTGAGGGGAACCCCAGAACGCATGGATTACATAGCAATTGAGCCTAGTTGTGGGCCCCGAGAAGGTAGTGGTCAATTAGCCAATTGTATTTTTGCCCCCTTTGTTGGGGATCCCTAAGAAAGGAGGGGTTGCATCGCAATTTCGCCCACTTGTGGGCCACCGAGAAGGTAGGGATGAGGTAGGCAATTCTGATTTTGTGCCCTCTCCTAGGGACCCGCTAGAACGCAGGGGTTACGTAGCAATTCCGCCCAATTTTGGGCCCCGGAAAAGGTAGGGGTGAGGTAGCCAACTGTGTTTTGGTGCCCTTTGTTGGGTATCCCTGACAAAGGAGGGGGTATGTAGCAATTGTACCCACTTATGGGCCCCTGGGAAGATAGGACTGGGGTAGCCACTTTTGATTTGGTCCCCTCTTCTAGGGTCCCCCACAACGCAAGGGGTACATAGCAATTCTACCCACTTGTGGGCCCCGTAGAGGGCATGGATGAGGTAGCCAATTCTGATTTTGTCCCCTATTCTGCGGACCCTTGAGAACAGAGGCATTACATAGCAATGTAGCGTAGTTTTTGGCCCCGAATAGGCAGCCGTGAATTAGCCAATTGTGTTTATGTCCCCATTGTTGGGGATCCTTGAGAAAGGAGGGGTTAGGTAGCAATTCTGCCCACTTGTGGGCCTCTGAGAAGGTAGGGGCGAGGTAGGCACTTTTGATTTTGTCCCCTCTTCTGGGGTCCCCTCACAACGCAAGGGTTACGTAGCAATGCTACCCACTTGTGGGCCCCCGAGAAGGCAAGGGTGAGGTAGCCAATTCTGATTTTGTCCGCTCTTGTGAGGACACCCCAGACCGCATGGGTTACGTAGCAATCTAGCCCAATTGTGGGCCCCGAGAAGGTAGCTGTGGGGTAGCCAATTGTGTTTTTGTCCCCCTTGGGGATGCCTCAGAAAGCATCAGTTGCATGGCCATTTGGGCCACCTATTAGCCACCGAGAGGTAGGGGTGAGGTAGGCAATTCTGATTTTGTGCCCTCTTCTAGGGACCCTCGAGAACATAGGGGTTACGTTGCATTTCAGCCCACTTTTGGGCCCTAGAGAAGGCAGGGGTGAGGTGCCCAATTGTGTTTTTGTGCCCTTTGTTAGCATTCCCCGAGAAAGGAGGGGTTTCGTAGCAATTGTACCCACTTGTGGGCCCCTGAGAAGATAGGGGTGAGGGAACCCGGGTGAGGTAGCCAACTCTGATGTTGTCCCCTCATGTGGGGACCCCCGAGAACACATGGATTACATAGCAATTCAGCCTAGCCGTGGGCCCCGAGAAAGTAGCGGAGAGGCAGCCAATTGTGTTTTTGTGCCCTTTGTTGGGTATCCCCGAGAAAGGAGGGGTTACATAGCAATTCTACCCACTTATGGGCCCCTGGGAAGATAGAGGTGAGGTAGCCACTTTTGATTTGGTCCCCTCTTTTGGGCCCCCCCGTAGGGTGCATGGGTTACGTTGCAATTGTACCCACTTGTGGGCCCCGTAGAAGGCATGGATGATGTAGGGAATTCTCATTTTGTCCCTTCTTCTAGGGAATCTTGAGAACACAGGGCTTTTGGAGCAATTCAGCCTGGTTGTGGGCCTCAAGAAGGTAGCGGTGAGGTAGCCAATTGTGTTTTTGTCCCCTTTGTTGGCGATCCCACACAAAGGAGGGGTCCGGTAGCAATTTTGCCCCCTTTGGGGCGCCCGAGAAGGTAGGGGTGAGGTAGCCACTTTTGATTTTGTCCCATGTTTTGGTTTCCCCGTAGGACGCAGGCGTTGCGTAGCAATTCTACCTACTTGTGAGGTAGCCAGTTCTGATTTTGTCCCCTTTTGAGGGGAACCCCGAGAACGCATGGATTACATAGCAATTGAGCCTAGTTGTGGGACCCGAGATGGTAGTGGTCAAGTAGCCAATTGTATTTTTGCCCCCTTTGTTGGGGATCCCTAAGAAAGGAGGGGTTGCATCGCAATTTCGCCCACTTGTGGGCCACCGAGAAGGTAGGGATGAGGTAGGCAATTCTGATTTTGTGCCCTCTTCTAGGGACCCCCTAGAACGCAGGGGTTACGTAGCAATTCCGCCCAATTTTGGGCCCCGGAAAAGGTAGGGGTGAGGTAGCCAACTGTGTTTTGGTGCCCTTTGTTGGGTAGCCCTGAAGAAAGGAGGGGGTATGTAGCAGTTCTACCCACTTATGGGCCCCTGGGAAGATAGGACTGGGGTAGCCACTTTTGATTTGGTCCCCTCTTCTAGGGTCCCCCACAACGCAAGGGGTACATAGCAATTCTACCCACTTGTGGGCCCCGTAGAGGGCATGGATGAGGTAGCCAATTCTGATTTTGTCCCCTATTCTGCGGACCCTTGAGAACAGAGGCATTACACAGCAATGTAGCGTAGTTTTTGGCCCCGAATAGGCAGCCGTGAATTAGCCAATTGTGTTTATGTCCCCATTGTTGGGGATCCTTGAGAAAGGAGGGGTTAGGTAGCAATTCTGCCCACTTGTGGGCCTCTGAGAAGGTAGGGGCGAGGTAGGCACTTTTGATTTTGTCCCCTCTTCTGGGGTCCCCTCACAACGCAAGGGTTACGTAGCAATGCTACCCACTTGTGGGCCCCCGAGAAGGCAAGGGTGAGGTAGCCAATTCTGATTTTGTCCGCTCTTGTGAGGACCCCCCAGACCGCATGGGTTACGTAGCAATCTAGCCCAATTGTGGGCCCCGAGAAGGTAGCTGTGGGGTAGCCAATTGTGTTTTTGTCCCTTTTGTTGGGGATTCAGAGAAAGGAGGGGTTACGTAGCAGTTTTGCCTACTTTTGTGCTACCAAGAGGTAGGGGTGAGGTAGGCAATTCTGATTTTGTGCCCTCTTCTACGGACCCCTGAGAATGCAAAACTTACACTGCAATTCAGCCCAGTTGTGGGCCCTGAGAAGGCATGGGTGAGGTAGCCAATTGTGTTTTTGTGCCCTTTGTTGGGTAGCCCCGAGAAAGGAGGGGTTACGTAGCAATGCTACCCACTTCTGGGCCCCTAACAAGATAGGGGTGAGGTAGCCACTTTTGATTTGGTCCCCTCTGTTGGATTCCCCCCACAACGCAAGGGTTACGTCGCAATTCTACCCACTTATGGGCCCCGTAGAAGGCATGGATGAGGTAGCCAATTCTGATTTTGTCCCCTCTTGTGGGGACCCCCGACAACACAAGAGTTACGTAGCAATTTAGCCTAGTTGTGGGCCCGGAGAAGGCAGCAGTGAGTTGGCCAATTGTGTTTTTGTCCCCTTTGTTGGGGATTCGGAGGAAGGAGGGGTTAGGTAGCAATTTCGCCCACTTTTGGGCCACCGAGAAGGTAGGGATGAGGTAGGCAATTCTGATTCTGTGCCCTCTTCTAAGGGACCCCCTAGAACGCAGGGGTTACATAGCAATTCCGCCCAGTTTTGGGTCCCGGAGAAGGCAGGGGTGAGGTAGCCAACTGTGTTTTTGTGCCCTTTGTTGGGTAGCCCCGAGAAATGAGGGGTCCTGTAGCGATTCTACCCACTTATGGGCCCCTAACATGATAGGGCTGAGGTAGCCACTTTTGATTTTGTCCCCTCTTCTGCGGTCCCCCCACAACCCAAGGGTTACATAGCAATTCTACCCACTTATGGGCCCCGTAGAAAGCATGGATGAGGTAGCCAATTCTGATTTTGTCCACTCTTGTTAGGACTCCTAAGAACACAGGGGTTACGTATTAATTTATCCTAGTTTCGGGCCCGCAGAAGGCAACGGTGAGGTAGCCAATTGTGTTTTTGTCCCTTTTGTTGGGGATCCTTGAGAAAGGAGGGGTTACGTACCAATTCCGCCCACTTGTGGGCCCCCGAGAAGGTAGGGGCGAGGTAGGCACTTTTGATTTTGTCCCCTCTTCTGGGGTCCTCGTAGGACGCAGGGGTTGCGTAGCAATTCTACCCACTTGTGGGCCCCCGAGAAGGCACGGGTGAGGTAGCCAATTCTGATTTTGTCCGCTCTTGTGAGGACCCCCCAGACCGCAAGGATTACGTTGCAATTCCGCCAGGCTTTGGCATGTTTTACGCATTGTCATGTCAACCAAGTCCTATGGCCCTTTCAGGTGCTAATCCTGGGGTGTCACGACGTTCAACGCAATGGGGGGTCGATGTTGAGGACCTACACACAGGTTCCCCCAGCGTTTCGAAAGCAGCGGCGCATCATCGGCCATCTACGTTGTGCTGGAAGGACGATGCAGCGAAGCGTCAGTCAACCTATTGGATGGATGATTTTGAGGGCGATCCCAGGGAGGTCACAATTTTGGATGACGATGCAGCACCAACCAGCCAGTATGAGGGAGCCTGGCCAGGTCCTGTGTGCGCTTTTGTGCTCTGACAAATCTGTCCGAGACAAGAGAATCATGCCAACAGGGAGCCTTTTTCAGGATCGATGTCATTGTTGCCTCGTTTGTGCCCATTGGGTGTCCTGTAGGGAGGGGTGTATAGGGTATATTCGAAAAGCCCTTGAAAAGGGGTATTCACAACACCTCAGGTCTGCATGCTGCACTGACATGATGGTGGGGAAATTGGTCCGTGGGCGGTGCATGTTCCGTTTGCCGCCTTGTGTTGACAGCAATCACTTGCCATTTCCGCATACAAATTGTCACAGCTTGCTGCTGCCTCCCCTGATGCACCACAAAAGCGTTTGGTTCGAAAACGGGCACGTTCTGAGTGTGCAGAATGGGTTAAGATGACTCGAACATGGCCTGACAGGACAAAGAAGGCCCGCCACATCCGCTTGCAGCAGCCTCATGCAAGCACCCTGAGCAGCAGATCCTCTCCATGAGTGAGGTTACCACTTTACAAGCCAGCTTTTCGGATCGAAAACAGTAGCCCACAACATATGCAGGATTGGCAAAAGCTGAAACAACATGTCCCGACCAATAAAACATCGTGATTTTTGCCCCAATGGGGTCCCTGCCCTTGCAAACAATTACAATGATTCTGAATAAATATGGATGAACGGTGCAGGGCATGTTTCTGTGGGTTGCTCACTTCATTGTCTGATTTCCTGCAGCTGCAAACACCCAATGCTCCTGCCAATTGCTCATTTAAGTGGCCGTTTCATGCAGATTTCAAAAAGTACAGACAAATACATCCCCCTCTTTATGGGATGACATTTTCCCTCCTTGCTGCGAAGGTGGGAAAAAACTGTATGTTGTAATTCGTCTATTTTTTTTGCGGTAAATGTGTGTAGCAAAAAATTCTTCCAGTCATGTTATTTTTGTTTTGCAGTAAGTTGTGTAAGCCCATCACACGCATTACCGCAAAAAAAATTAGATGACAAGATGGTTTTTTTCCTACACGGATTTACCGCAGAAAAAAAAACTTCACGACTAGACAATTTTTTTGTACATGCATTTACCGCAAAAGAAAATCACACGACGTGAAGATTTTTTTGTTACACTCATTTGCCGCAAAAAAAAATTACGACTTACCGCAAAACAAATTACACAATGTGACGATTTTTTCCTACACGCGTTTACCGCAAAAATACAAAAATTACACGACCTTACCGCAAAAGAAACAATTACCAATGTTACCACCTGTGGGCCAGTTCAGGATATTTTCCCCGCGCTTGGCGTTTGGGACCCCGGGAATGCAGGGGTGACGTAGTACTTCCGCCCTCTTCTGGACCTTCGAGAAGGCAGGGTTAGCCGCTTTTGGTTTTGTCCCCCTTTGCACTTTTTTTGCGTTACGGTTAGGTTAGGGACTCACAATCCACGCTTTGTTCCATGGCCCCTCGAGTTGGGGTTAGGGACTCACAATCCATGCTTTGTTGTGTGGCCCCTTGAGTTGGGGTTGGGGACTCACAATCCACGCTTTGTTGCATGGCCCCTCAAGTTGGGGTTAGGGACTCACAATCCAAGCTTTGTTGCGTGGCCCCTTGACTTTGGGTTAGGGACTCACAATCCACGCTTTTTTGCGTGGCCCCTCGAGTTGGGGTTAGGGACTCACAATCCATGCTTTATTGTGTGGCCCCTCTAGTTGGGGTTAGGGACTCACAATCCATGCTTTGTTGCGTGGCCCCTCTAGGTCGGGTGAGTGACTCACAATCCACGCCTTATTGTGTGGCTCCTCGAGTTGGGGTTAGGGACTCACAATCCATGCTTTGTTGCATGGCCCCTCGAGTTGGGGTTAGGGACTCACAATCCATGCTTTATTGTGTGGCCCCTCAAGTTGGGGTTAGGGGCTCACAATCCAGGATTTGTTGCATGGCCCGTCTAGGTCGGGTGAGGGACTCACAATCCAAGCCTCTCCTCGAGGTGCGGTTAGGGACTCACAATCCACGCTTTGTTGCATGGCCCCTCGAGTTGGGGTTAGGGACTCACAATCCATGCTTTGTTGCGTGGCTCCTCGAGTTGGGGTTAGGGACTCACATTCCATGCTTTGTTGCCTGGCCCCTCTAGGTCGGGTGAGGGACTCGCACTCCACGCCTTATTGTGTGGCTCCTCGAGGTGGGGTTGGGGACTCACAATCCACGCTTTGTTGCTTGGCCCCTCTACGTCGGGTGGGGGACTCACAATCCACGCTTTGTTGCGTGGCCCCTCGAGTCGGGGTTAGGGACTCACAATCCATGCTTTGTTGCGTGG
Organism: Eutreptiella sp. 'Long Island Sound 2002'; assembly: GCA_964036045.1. Taxonomy (NCBI): domain Eukaryota; phylum Euglenozoa; class Euglenophyceae; order Eutreptiales; family Eutreptiaceae; genus Eutreptiella; species Eutreptiella sp. 'Long Island Sound 2002'. Next base: position 136,163,947 of record OZ038381.1, read on the forward strand.
CCCCTCGAGTTGCGGTTAGGGACGCACAATCCATGCTTTGTTTTGTGGCCCCTCAAGTTGGGGTTAGGGACTCACAATCCACGCTTTGTTGCGTGGCCCCTCGAGTTGAGGTTAGGGACTCACAATCCACGCTTTGTTGCATGGCCCCTCGAGTTGGGGTTAGGGACTCACAATCCATGCTTTGTTGCATGGCCCCTTGAGTTGGGGTTAGGGACTCACAATCCACGCTTTATTGCATGACCCCCCGAGTTGGGGTTAGGGACTCACAATGCATGCTTTGTTGCGTGGCCCCTCTAGGTCGGGTGAGGGACGCACATTCCACGCTTTGTTGCATGGCTCCTCGAGTTGGCGTTAGGGACTCACAATCCATGCTTTGTTGCGTGGCCCCTCGAGTTGGGGTTAGCGACTCACAATCCATGCTTTGTTGTGTGGCCCCTCATGTTGGAGTTAGGGGCTACCAGTCTATGCTTTGTTGCGTGGCCCCTTAGCCACTCACAATCCACGCTTTGTTGTGTGGCCCCTCGAGTTGGGGTTAGGGACTCACAATCCATGCTGTGTTGTGTGGCCCCTTGAGTTGGGGTTAGGGACTCACAATCCATGCTTTTTTGTGTGGCCCCTCGAGTTGGGGTTAGGGACTCACAATCCACGCTTTGTTGCGTGGCCCCTCGAGTTGGGGTTAGGGACTCACAATCCACGCTTTGTTGCGTGGCCCCTCTAGGTCGGGTGAGGGAATCACCATCCACGCTTTATTGTGTGCCTCCTCGAGGTGGGGTTAGGGACTCACAATTCATGCTTTTTTGCGTGGCCCCTCGAGTTGGGGTTAGGGACTCACAATCCACGCTTTGTTGCATGGCCCCTTGAGTTGGGGTTAGGGACTCACAATCCATGCTTTGTTGCGTGGCCCCTCTAGGTCGGGTGAGGGCGTCACAATCCATGCTTTGTTGCGTGGCCCCTCGAGTTGGAGTTAGGGACTTACAATCCACGCTTTCTTGTGTGGCCCCTCGACTTGGGGTTAGGGACTCACAATCCACGCTTTGTGGTGTGGCCCCTGGAGCTGGGGTTGGGGACTCACAATCCACGCTTTACTGTGTGGCGCCTTGAGTTGGAGTTAGGGACTCACAATCCACGCTTTGTTGCATGGCCCCTCGAGTTGGGGTAGGGGACTCACAATCCACGCTTTGTTGCATGGCCCCTCGAGTTGGGGTTAGCGACTCACAATCCATGCTTTGTTGTGTCGCCCCTCATGTTGGAGTTAGGGGCTACCAGTCTATGCTTTGTTGCGTGGCCCCTCGAGTTGGGCTTAGCCACTCACAATCCACGCTTTGTTGTGTGGCCCCTCGAGTTGGGGTTAGGGACTCACAATCCATGCTTTTTTGCGTGGCCCATCGAGTTGGGGTTAGGGACTCACAATCCACGCTTTGTTGCATGGCCCCTTGAGTTGGGGTTAGGGACTCACAATCCATGCTTTGTTGCGTGGCCCCTCTAGGTCGGGTGAGGGCGTCACAATCCATGCTTTGTTGCGTGGCCCCTCGAGTTGGAGTTAGGGACTTAGAATCCAAGCTTTCTTGTGTGGCCCCTCGAGTTGGGGTTAGGGACTCACAATCCATGCTTTGTTGTGTGGCCCCTCATGTTGAGGTTAGGAACTCACAACCCATGCTTTGTTGCGTGGCCCCTCGACTTGGGGTTAGGGACTCACAATCCATGCTTTGTGGCGTGGCTCCTCGACGTGGGGCTAGGGACTCACAATCCATGCTTTTTTGCGTGGCCCCTCGACTTGGGGTGAGGGACTCACAATCCACGCCTTGTTGCGTCGCCCCTCGAGTTGGGGTTAGGGACTCACAATCCATGCTTTGTTGCTTGGCCCCTCTACGTCGGGTGAGGGACTCACCATCCACGCTTTCTTGTGTGGCCCCTCGAGTTGGGGTTAGGGACTCACAATCCATGCTTTGTTGCGTGGCCCCTCTAGGTCGGGTGAGGGCGTCACAATCCATGCTTTGTTGCGTGGCCCCTCGAGTTGGAGTTAGGGACTTACAATCCACGCTTTCTTGTGTGGCCCCTCGACTTGGGGTTAGGGACTCACAATCCACGCTTTGTGGTGTGGCCCCTGGAGCTGGGGTTAGGGACTCACAATCCACGCTTTACTGTGTGGCGCCTTGAGTTGGAGTTAGGGACTCACAATCCACGCTTTGTTGCATGGCCCCTCGAGTTGGGGTTGGGGACTCACAATCCACGCTTTGTTGCATGGCCCCTCGAGTTGGGGTTAGCGACTCACAATCCATGCTTTGTTGTGTCGCCCCTCATGTTGGAGTTAGGGGCTACCAGTCTATGCTTTGTTGCGTGGCCCCTCGAGTTGGGCTTAGCCACTCACAATCCACGCTTTGTTGTGTGGCCCCTCGAGTTGGGGTTAGGGACTCACAATCCATGCTTTTTTGCGTGGCCCCTCGAGTTGGGGTTAGGGACTCACAATCCACGCTTTGTTGCATGGCCCCTTGAGTTGGGGTTAGGGACTCACAATCCATGCTTTGTTGCGTGGCCCCTCTAGGTCGGGTGAGGGCGTCACAATCCATGCTTTGTTGCGTGGCCCCTCGAGTTGGAGTTAGGGACTTACAATCCAAGCTTTCTTGTGTGGCCCCTCGAGTTGGGGTTAGGGACTCACAATCCATGCTTTGTTGTGTGGCCCCTCATGTTGAGGTTAGGAACTCACAACCCATGCTTTGTTGCATGGCCCCTCGACTTGGGGTTAGGGACTCACAATCCATGCTTTGTGGCGTGGCTCCTCGACGTGGGGCTAGGGACTCACAATCCATGCTTTTTTGCGTGGCCCCTCGACTTGGGGTGAGGGACTCACAATCCACGCCTTGTTGCGTCGCCCCTCGAGTTGGGGTTAGGGACTCACAATCCATGCTTTGTTGCTTGGCCCCTCTACGTCGGGTGAGGGACTCACCATCCACGCTTTCTTGTGTGGCCCCTCGAGTTGAGGTTAGGGACTCACAATCCATGCTTTGTGGCGTGGCTCCTCGAGGTGGGGCTAGTCCACGCTTTGTTGCATGGCCCCTCGAGTTGGGGTTAGGGACTCACAATCCACGCTTTGTTGCATGGCCCCTCGAGTTGGGGTTAGCGACTCACAATCCACGCTTTGTTGTGTGGCCCCTCATGTTGGAATTAGGGGCTACCAGTCTATGCTTTGTTGCGTGGCCCCTCGAGTTGGGCTTAGCCACTCACAATCCACACTTTGTTGTGTGGCCCCTCGAGTTGGGTTAGGGACTCACAATCCATGCTTTTTTGCGTGGCCCCTCGAGTTGGGGTTAGGGACTCACAATCCACGCTTTGTTGCGTGGCCCCTCGAGTTGGGGTTAGGGACTCACAATCCATGCTTTGTTGCGTGGCCCCTCTAGGTCGGGTGAGGGAATCACCATCCGGACTGACCCATGCTTTTTTGCGTGGCCCGTCGACTTGGGGTTAGGGACTCACAATCCACGCCTTGTTGCGTGGCTCCTCGAGTTGGGGTTAGGGACTCACAATCCATGCTTTGTTGCTTGGCCCCTCTACGTCGGGTGAGGGACTCACAATCCACGCTTTTTTGCGTGGCTCCTCGAGTTGGGGTTAGGGACTCACAATCCACGCTTTATTGTGTGGCTCCTCGAGGTGGGGTTAGGGACTCACAATCCATGCTTTTTTGCGTGGCCCCTCGAGTTGGGGTTAGGGACTCACAATCCATGCTTTGTTGCGTGGCCCCTCTAGGTCGGGTGACGCCTTCACAATCCATGCTTTGTTGCGTGGCCCCTCGAGTTGGAGTTAGGGACTCACAATCCATGCTTTGTTGCATGGCCCCTTGAGTTGGGGTTAGGGACTCACAATCCATGCTTTGTTGCGTGGCCCCTCTAGGTCGGGTGAGGGCGTCACAATCCATGCTTTGTTGCGTGGCCCCTCGAGTTGGAGTTAGGGACTTACAATCCACGCTTTCTTGTGTGGCCCCTCGAGTTGGGGTTAGGGACTCACAATCCATGCTTTGTTGTGTGGCCCCTCATGTTGAGGTTAGGAACTCACAACCCATGCTTTGTTGCATGGCCCCTCGACTTGGGGTTAGGGACTCACAATCCATGCTTTGTGGCGTGGCTCTTCGACGTGGGGCTAGGGACTCACAATCCATGCTTTTTTGCGTTGCCCCTCGACTTGGGGTGAGGGACTCAGAATCCACGCCCTGTTGCGTCGCCCCTCGAGTTGGGGTTAGGGACTCACAATCCATGCTTTGTTGCTTGGCCCCTCTAGGTCGGGTGAGGGACTCACACTCCACGCTTTCTTGTGTGGCCCCTCGAGTTGGGGTTAGGGACTCACAATCCATGCTTTGTGGCGTAGCTCCTCGAGGTGGGGCTAGGGACTGACAATCCATGCTTTTTTGCGTGGCCCGTCGACTTGGGGTTAGGGACTCACAATCCACGCCTTGTTGCGTGGCTCCTCGAGTTGGGGTTAGGGACTCACAATCCATGCTTTGTTGCTTGGCCCCTCTACGTCGGGTGAGGGACTTACACTCCACGCTTTTTTGCGTGGCCCCTCGAGTTGGGGTTAGGGACTCACAATCCACGCTTTGTTGCATGGCCCCTCGAGTTGGGGTTAGGGACTCACAATCCACGCTTTGTTGCATGGCCCCTCGACTTGGGGTTAGGGACTCACAATCCATGCTTTGTGGCGTGGCTCCTCGAGGTGGGGCTAGGGACTCACAATCCATGCTTTTTTGCGTGGCCCCTCGACTTGGGGTTCGGGACTCACAATCCACGCCTTGTTGCGTGGCTCCTCGAGTGTGGGTTAGGGACTCACAATCCATGCTTTGTTGCTTGGCCCCTCTACGTCGGGCGAGGGACTCACAATCCACGCTTTCTTGTGTGCCCCCTCGAGTTGGGGTTAGGGACTCACAATCCATGCTTTGTTGTGTGGCCCCTCATGTTGAGGTTAGGGACTCACAACCCATGCTTTGTTGCATGGCCCCTGGAGTTGGGGTTAGGGACTTACAATCCACGCTTTGTTGCATGGCGCCTTGAGTTGGGGTTAGGGACTCACACTCCATGCTTTGTGGCGTGGCTCTTCGAGGTGGGGCTAGGGACTCACAATCCATGCTTTTTTGCGTGGCCCCTCGACTTGGGGTCAGGGACTCACAATCCATGCTTTGTTGCTTGGCCCCTCTAGGTCGGGTGAGGGACTCGCAATCCACGCTTTATTGCGTGGCTCCTCGAGTTGGGGTTAGGGACTCACAATCCATGCTTTTTTGCGTGGCCCCTCGAGTTGGGGTTAGGGACTCACAATCCACGCTTTGTTGCATGGCCCCTCGAGTTGGGGTTAGGGACTCACAATCCATGCTTTGTTGCGTGGCCCCTCTAGGTCGGCTGAGGGAATCACAATCCACGCTTTATTGTGTGGCTCCTCGAGTTGGGGTTAGGGTCTCACAATCCACGCTTTGTTGCATGGCCCCTCGAGTTGGGGTTAGGGAATCACAAATCACCGCTTTATTGTGTGACCCCTCGAGTTGGGGTTAGGGACTCACCATCCATGCTTTGTTGCATGGCCCCTCGAGTTGGGGTTAGGGACTCCCAATTCACGCTTTGTTGCATGGCCCCTCGAGTTGGGGTTAGGGACTCACAATCCATGCTTTGTTGCATGGCCCCTCTAGGTCGGCTCAGGGACTCACAATCCACGCTTTATTGTGTGGCTCCTCGAGTTGGGGTTAGGGACCCACAATCCACGCTTTGTTCTGTGGCCCCTCGAGTTGGGATTAGGGACTCACAATCCACGCTTTATTGCATGACCCCTCGAGTTGGGGTTAAGGAGTCACAATCCATGCTTTGTTGCGTGGCTCCTCTAGGTCGGGTGAGGGACTCACAATCCACGCTTTGTTGTGTGGCTCCTCGAGTTGCGGTTAGGGACTCACAATCCACGATTTGTTGCATGGCCCCTCGAGTTGGGGTTAGGGACTCACAATCCATGCTTTGTTGCATGGCCCCTCTAGGTCGGTTGAGGGACTCACAATCCACGCTTTACTGTGTGGCACCTCGAGTTGGGGTTAGGGACTCACAATCCATGCTTTATTGCATGACCCCTCGAGTTGGGGTTAAGGAGTCACAATCCATGCTTTGTTGCGTGGCTCCTCTAGGTCGGGTGAGGGACTCACAATCCACGCTTTGTTGTGTGGCTCTTCGAGGTGGGGCTAGGGACTCACAATCCATGCTTTTTTGCGTGGCCCCTCGACTTGGGGTTAGGGACTCACAATCCATGCTTTGTTGCTTGGCCCCTCTAGGTCGGGTGAGGGACTCGCAATCCACGCTTTATTGCGTGGCTCCTCGAGTTGGGGTTAGGGACTCACAATCCATGCTTTTTTGCGTGGCCCCTCGAGTTGGGGTTAGGGACTCACAATCCACGCTTTGTTGCATGGCCCCTCGAGTTGGGGTTAGGGACTCACAATCCATGCTTTGTTGCGTGGCCCCTCTAGGTCGGCTGAGGGAATCACAATCCACGCTTTATTGTGTGGCTCCTCGATTTGGGGTTAGGGTCTCACAATCCACGCTTTGTTGCATGGCCCCTCGAGTTGGGGTTAGGGAATCACAAATCACCGCTTTATTGTGTGACCCCTCGAGTTGGGGTTAGGGACTCACCATCCATGCTTTGTTGCATGGCCCCTCGAGTTGGGGTTAGGGACTCCCAATTCACGCTTTGTTGCATGGCCCCTCGAGTTGGGGTTAGGGACTCACAATCCATGCTTTGTTGCATGGCCCCTCTAGGTCGGCTCAGGGACTCACAATCCACGCTTTATTGTGTGGCTCCTCGAGTTGGGGTTAGGGACCCACAATCCACGCTTTGTTCTGTGGCCCCTCGAGTTGGGATTAGGGACTCACAATCCACGCTTTATTGCATGACCCCTCGAGTTGGGGTTAAGGAGTCACAATCCATGCTTTGTTGCGTGGCTCCTCTAGGTCGGGTGAGGGACTCACAATCCACGCTTTGTTGTGTGGCTCCTCGAGTTGCGGTTAGGGACTCACAATCCACGATTTGTTGCATGGCCCCTCGAGTTGGGGTTAGGGACTCACAATCCATGCTTTGTTGCATGGCCCCTCTAGGTCGGTTGAGGGACTCACAATCCACGCTTTACTGTGTGGCACCTCGAGTTGGGGTTAGGGACTCACAATCCACGCTTTATTGCATGACCCCTCGAGTTGGGGTTAAGGAGTCACAATCCATGCTTTGTTGCGTGGCTCCTCTAGGTCGGGTGAGGGACTCACAATCCACGCTTTGTTGTGTGGCTCCTCGAGTTGCGGTTAGGGACTCACAATCCACGATTTGTTGCATGGCCCCTCGAGTTGGGGTTAGGGACTCACAATCCATGCTTTGTTGCATGGCCCCTCTAGGTCGGTTGAGGGACTCACAATCCACGCTTTACTGTGTGGCACCTCGAGTTGGGGTTAGGGACTCACAATCCATGCTTTATTGCATGACCCCTCGAGTTGGGGTTAAGGAGTCACAATCCATGCTTTGTTGCGTGGCTCCTCTAGGTCGGGTGAGGGACTCACAATCCACGCTTTGTTGTGTGGCTCTTCGAGGTGGGGCTAGGGACTCACAATCCATGCTTTTTTGCGTGGCCCCTCGACTTGGGGTTAGGGACTCACAATCCATGCTTTGTTGCTTGGCCCCTCTAGGTCGGGTGAGGGACTCGCAATCCACGCTTTATTGCGTGGCTCCTCGAGTTGGGGTTAGGGACTCACAATCCATGCTTTTTTGCGTGGCCCCTCGAGTTGGGGTTAGGGACTCACAATCCACGCTTTGTTGCATGGCCCCTCGAGTTGGGGTTAGGGACTCACAATCCATGCTTTGTTGCGTGGCCCCTCTAGGTCGGCTGAGGGAATCACAATCCACGCTTTATTGTGTGGCTCCTCGATTTGGGGTTAGGGTCTCACAATCCACGCTTTGTTGCATGGCCCCTCGAGTTGGGGTTAGGGAATCACAAATCACCGCTTTATTGTGTGACCCCTCGAGTTGGGGTTAGGGACTCACCATCCATGCTTTGTTGCATGGCCCCTCGAGTTGGGGTTAGGGACTCCCAATTCACGCTTTGTTGCATGGCCCCTCGAGTTGGGGTTGAGGACTCACAATCCATGCTTTGTTGCATGGCCCCTCTAGGTCGGCTCAGGGACTCACAATCCACGCTTTATTGTGTGGCTCCTCGAGTTGGGGTTAGGGACCCACAATCCACGCTTTGTTCTGTGGCCCCTCGAGTTGGGATTAGGGACTCACAATCTACGCTTTATTGCATGACCCCTCGAGTTGGGGTTAAGGAGTCACAATCCATGCTTTGTTGCGTGGCTCCTCTAGGTCGGGTGAGGGACTCACAATCCACGCTTTGTTGTGTGGCTCCTCGAGTTGCGGTTAGGGACTCACAATCCACGATTTGTTGCATGGCCCCTCGAGTTGGGGTTAGGGACTCACAATCCATGCTTTGTTGCATGGCCCCTCTAGGTCGGTTGAGGGACTCACAATCCACGCTTTACTGTGTGGCACCTCGAGTTGGGGTTAGGGACTCACAATCCACGCTCTGTTGCATGGCCCCTCGAGTTGGGGTTAGGGACTCACAGTCCTCGCTTTGTTGCATGGCCCCTCGAGTTGGGGTTAGGGAATCACAATCCACTCTTTATTGTGCGGCCCCTTGAGTTAGGGTTAGGGACTCACAATCCATGCTTTGTTGCGTGGCCCCTCGAGTTGGGGTTAGGGACTCACAATCCACGCCCTGTTGCGTCGCCCCTCGAGTTGGGGTTAGGGACTCACAATCCATGCTTTGTTGCTTGGCCCCTCTAGGTCGGGTGAGGGACTCACACTCCACGCTTTCTTGTGTGGCCCCTCGAGTTGGGGTTAGGGACTCACAATCCATGCTTTGTGGCGTAGCTCCTCGAGGTGGGGCTAGGGACTGACAATCCATGCTTTTTTGCGTGGCCCGTCGACTTGGGGTTAGGGACTCACAATCCACGCCTTGTTGCGTGGCTCCTCGAGTTGGGGTTAGGGACTCACAATCCATGCTTTGTTGCTTGGCCCCTCTACGTCGGGTGAGGGACTTACAATCCACGCTTTTTTGCGTGGCCCCTCGAGTTGGGGTTAGGGACTCACAATCCACGCTTTGTTGCATGGCCCCTCGAGTTGGGGTTAGGGACTCACAATCCACGCTTTGTTGCATGGCCCCTCGACTTGGGGTTAGGGACTCACAATCCATGCTTTGTGGCGTGGCTCCTCGAGGTGGGGCTAGGGACTCACAATCCATGCTTTTTTGCGTGGCCCCTCGACTTGGGGTTCGGGACTCACAATCCACGCCTTGTTGCGTGGCTCCTCGAGTGTGGGTTAGGGACTCACAATCCATGCTTTGTTGCTTGGCCCCTCTACGTCGGGCGAGGGACTCACAATCCACGCTTTGTTGCATGGCCCCTCGAGTTGGGGTTAGGGACTCACAATCCATGCTTTGTTGTGTGGCCCCTCATGTTGAGGTTAGGGACTCACAACCCATGCTTTGTTGCATGGCCCCTGGAGTTGGGGTTAGGGACTTACAATCCACGCTTTGTTGCATGGCGCCTTGAGTTGGGGTTAGGGACTCACACTCCATGCTTTGTGGCGTGGCTCTTCGAGGTGGGGCTAGGGACTCACAATCCATGCTTTTTTGCGTGGCCCCTCGACTTGGGGTCAGGGACTCACAATCCATGCTTTGTTGCTTGGCCCCTCTAGGTCGGGTGAGGGACTCGCAATCCACGCTTTATTGCGTGGCTCCTCGAGTTGGGGTTAGGGACTCACAATCCATGCTTTTTTGCGTGGCCCCTCGAGTTGGGGTTAGGGACTCACAATCCACGCTTTGTTGCATGGCCCCTCGAGTTGGGGTTAGGGACTCACAATCCATGCTTTGTTGCGTGGCCCCTCTAGGTCGGCTGAGGGAATCACAATCCACGCTTTATTGTGTGGCTCCTCGAGTTGGGGTTAGGGTCTCACAATCCACGCTTTGTTGCATGGCCCCTCGAGTTGGGGTTAGGGAATCACAAATCACCGCTTTATTGTGTGACCCCTCGAGTTGGGGTTAGGGACTCACCATCCATGCTTTGTTGCATGGCCCCTCGAGTTGGGGTTAGGGACTCCCAATTCACGCTTTGTTGCATGGCCCCTCGAGTTGGGGTTAGGGACTCACAATCCATGCTTTGTTGCATGGCCCCTCTAGGTCGGCTCAGGGACTCACAATCCACGCTTTATTGTGTGGCTCCTCGAGTTGGGGTTAGGGACCCACAATCCACGCTTTGTTCTGTGGCCCCTCGAGTTGGGATTAGGGACTCACAATCCACGCTTTATTGCATGACCCCTCGAGTTGGGGTTAAGGAGTCACAATCCATGCTTTGTTGCGTGGCTCCTCTAGGTCGGGTGAGGGACTCACAATCCACGCTTTGTTGTGTGGCTCCTCGAGTTGCGGTTAGGGACTCACAATCCACGATTTGTTGCATGGCCCCTCGAGTTGGGGTTAGGGACTCACAATCCATGCTTTGTTGCATGGCCCCTCTAGGTCGGTTGAGGGACTCACAATCCACGCTTTACTGTGTGGCACCTCGAGTTGGGGTTAGGGACTCACAATCCATGCTTTATTGCATGACCCCTCGAGTTGGGGTTAAGGAGTCACAATCCATGCTTTGTTGCGTGGCTCCTCTAGGTCGGGTGAGGGACTCACAATCCACGCTTTGTTGTGTGGCTCTTCGAGGTGGGGCTAGGGACTCACAATCCATGCTTTTTTGCGTGGCCCCTCGACTTGGGGTTAGGGACTCACAATCCATGCTTTGTTGCTTGGCCCCTCTAGGTCGGGTGAGGGACTCGCAATCCACGCTTTATTGCGTGGCTCCTCGAGTTGGGGTTAGGGACTCACAATCCATGCTTTTTTGCGTGGCCCCTCGAGTTGGGGTTAGGGACTCACAATCCACGCTTTGTTGCATGGCCCCTCGAGTTGGGGTTAGGGACTCACAATCCATGCTTTGTTGCGTGGCCCCTCTAGGTCGGCTGAGGGAATCACAATCCACGCTTTATTGTGTGGCTCCTCGAGTTGGGGTTAGGGTCTCACAATCCACGCTTTGTTGCATGGCCCCTCGAGTTGGGGTTAGGGAATCACAAATCACCGCTTTATTGTGTGACCCCTCGAGTTGGGGTTAGGGACTCACCATCCATGCTTTGTTGCATGGCCCCTCGAGTTGGGGTTAGGGACTCCCAATTCACGCTTTGTTGCATGGCCCCTCGAGTTGGGGTTAGGGACTCACAATCCATGCTTTGTTGCATGGCCCCTCTAGGTCGGCTCAGGGACTCACAATCCACGCTTTATTGTGTGGCTCCTCGAGTTGGGGTTAGGGACCCACAATCCACGCTTTGTTCTGTGGCCCCTCGAGTTGGGATTAGGGACTCACAATCCACGCTTTATTGCATGACCCCTCGAGTTGGGGTTAAGGAGTCACAATCCATGCTTTGTTGCGTGGCTCCTCTAGGTCGGGTGAGGGACTCACAATCCACGCTTTGTTGTGTGGCTCCTCGAGTTGCGGTTAGGGACTCACAATCCACGATTTGTTGCATGGCCCCTCGAGTTGGGGTTAGGGACTCACAATCCATGCTTTGTTGCATGGCCCCTCTAGGTCGGTTGAGGGACTCACAATCCACGCTTTACTGTGTGGCACCTCGAGTTGGGGTTAGGGACTCACAATCCACGCTCTGTTGCATGGCCCCTCGAGTTGGGGTTAGGGACTCACAGTCCACGCTTTGTTGCATGGCCCCTCGAGTTGGGGTTAGGGAATCACAATCCACTCTTTATTGTGCGGCCCCTTGAGTTAGGGTTAGGGACTCACAATCCATGCTTTGTTGCGTGGCCCCTCGAGTTGGGGTTAGGGACTCACAATCCACGCTTTGTTGTGTGGATCCTCGAGTTGGGGTTAGGGACTCACAATCCATGCTTTTTTGCGTGGCCCCTCGAGTTGGTGTTAGGGACTCACAATCCACGCTTTGTTGCATGGCCCCTCGAGTTGGGGTTAGGGACTCACAATCCACGCCTTGTTGCGTGGCTCCTCGAGTTGGGGTTAGGGACTCACAATCCACCCTTTATTGTGCGGCCCCTGGAGTTAGGGTTAGGGACTCACAATCCATGCTTTGTTGCGTGGCCCCTCTAGGTCGGGTGAGGGACTCACTATTCACGTTTTGTTGCATGGCCCCTCGAGTTCGGGTTAGGGACTCACAATCCATGCTTTGTTGCGTGGCCCCTCTAGGTCGGCTCAAGGACTCACAATCCACGCTTTGTTGCATGGCCCCTCGAGTTGGGGTTAGGGACTCACAATCCATGCTTTGTTGCGTGGCCCCTTGAGTTGGGGTTAGGGATTCACAATGCACGCTTTATTGCATGGCCCCTCGAGTTGGGGTTAGGGACTCACAATCCATGCTGTGTTGCGTGGCCCCTCTAGGTCGGCTTAGGGACTCACAATCCACACTTTGTTGTGTGGCTCCTCGAGGTGGGGTTAGGGACTCACAATCCACGCTTTGTTGCATGGCCCCTCGAGTTGGGATTAGGGACTCACAGTCCACGCTTTGTTGCATGGCCCCTCGAGTTGGGGTTAGGGACTCACAGTCCACGCTTTGTTGCATGGCCCCTCGAGTTGGGGTTAGGGAATCACAATCCACTCTTTATTGTGCGGCCCCTTGAGTTAGGGTTAGGGACTCACAATCCATGCTTTGTTGTGTGGCTCCTCGAGTTGGGGTTAGGGACTCACAATCCATGCTTTTTTGCGTGGCCCCTCCAGTTGGGGTTAGGGACTCACAATCCATGCTTTGTTGCGTGGCCCCTCTAGGTCGGCTCAGGGACTCACAATCCACGCTGTATTGTGTGGTTCCTGGAGTTGGGGTTGGAGACTCACAATCCACGCTTTGTTGCATGGTCTCTCGAGTTGGGATTAGGGACTCACAATCCACGCTTTGTTGCATGGCCCCTTGAGTTGGGGTTAGGGACTCACAATCCACGCTTTATTGCATGGCCCCTCGAGTTGGGGTTAGGGACTCACAATCCATGCTTTGTTGCGTGGCCCCTCGAGTTGGGGTTAGGGACTCACAATCCACGCTTTGTTGTGTGGATCCTCGAGTTGGGGTTAGGGACTCACAATCCATGCTTTTTTGCGTGGCCCCTCGAGTTGGGGTTAGAGACTCACAATCCACGCTTTGTTGCATGGCCCCTCGAGTTGGGGTTAGGGACTCACAATCCACGCTTTGTTGCGTGGCTCCTCGAGTTGGGGTTAGGGACTCACAATCCACCCTTTATTGTGCGGCCCTTGGAGTTAGGGTTAGGGGCTCACAATCCATGCTTTGTTGCGTGGCCCCTCTAGGTCGGATGAGGGACTCACTATTCACGTTTTGTTGCATGGCCCCTCGAGTTCGGGTTAGGGACTCACAATCCATGCTTTGTTGCGTGGCCCCTCTAGGTCGGCTCAAGGACTCACAATCCACGCTTTGTTGCATGGCCCCTCGAGTTGGGGTTAGGGACTCACAATCCATGCTTTGTTGCGTGGCCCCTTGAGTTGGGGTTAGGGATTCACAATCCACGCTTTATTGCATGGCCCCTCGAGTTGGGGTTAGGGACTCACAATCCATGCTGTGTTGCGTGGCCCCTCTAGGTCGGCTGAGGGACTCACAATCCACGCTTTGTTGTGTGGCTCCTCGAGGTGGGGTTAGGGACTCACAATCCACGCTTTGTTGCATGGCCCCTCGAGTTGGGATTAGGGACTCACAGTCCACGCTTTGTTGCATGGCCCCTCGAGTTGGGGTTAGGGACTCACAATCCATGCTTTGTTGCATGGCCCCTCTAGGTCGGCTGAGGGACTCACAATCCACGCTTTGTTGCATGGCCCCTCGAGTTGGGGTTAGGGACTCACAATCCATGCTTTGTTGCATGGCCCCTCGAGTTGGGGTTAGGGACTCACAATCCATGCTTTGTTGCATGGCCCCTCTAGGTCGGCTGAGGGACTCACAATCCACGCTTTGTTGTGTGGCTCCTCGAGGTAGGGTTAGGGACTCACCATCCACGCTTTGTTGTGTGGCCCCTCGAGTTGGGATTAGGGACTCACAATCCACGCTTTGTTGCATGGCCCCTTGAGTTGGGGTTAGGGACTCGCAATCTACGCTTTATTGCATGACCCCTCGAGTTGGGGTTAGGGACTCACAATCCACGCTTTGTTGCATGGCTCCTCGAGTTGGGGTTAGGGACTCACAATCCACGCTTTATTGTGTGGCTCCTCGAGTTGGGGGTTGGGGACTCGCAATACATGCTTTTTTGCATGGCCCCTCGAGTTGGGGTTAGGGACTCACAATCCACGCTTTGTTGCATGGCTCCTCGAGTTGGGGTTAGGGACTCACAATCCATGCTTTGTTGCATGGCCCCTCTAGGTCGGCTGAGGGACTCACAATCGACGCTTTGTTGTATGGCTCCTCGAGGTGGGGTTAGGGACTCACAATCCACGCTTTGTTGCATGGCCCCTCGAGGTGGGATTAGGCACTCACAATCCACGCTTTGTTGCATGGCCCCTTGAGTTTGGGTTAGGGACTCACAATCCACGCTTTATTGTGTGGCTCCTCGAGTTGGGGTTAGGGACTCACAATCCACGCTTTATTGTGTGGCTCCTCAAGTTGGGGTTAGGGACTCACAATCCATGCCTTTTTGCGTGGCCCCTCGAGTTGGGGTTGGGGACTCACAATCCACGCTTTGTTGCATGGCCCCTCGAGTTGGGGTTAGGGACTCACAATCCACGCTTTGTTGCGCCGCCCCTCTAGGTCGGCTCAGGGACTCACAATCCATGCTTTATTGTGTGCCTCCTCGAGTTGGGGTTGGGGACTCACAATCCACGCTTTGTTGCATGGCCCCTCCAGTTATGGTTAGGGGCTCACAATCCATGCTTTGTTGCGTGGCCCCTCTAGGTCGGGTGAGGGATTCACAATCCAAGTTTTATTGTGTTGGCCCTCGAGTTGTGGTTAGGGACTCACAATCCATCCTTTTTTGCGTGGCCCCTCGGGTTGGGGTTAGGGACTCACAATCCTGCTTTTTTACGTGGCCCCTCGAGTTGGGGTTAGGGACTCACAATCCACGCTTTGTTGCATGGCCGCTCGAGTTGGGGTTAGGGACTCACAATCCCTGCTTTGTTGCATGGCCCCCCTAGGTCGGCGGAGGGACTCACAATCCAAGCTTTATTGTGTGGCTCCTCGAGGTGGGGTTAGGGACTCACACTCCACGCTTTGTTGCATGGCCCCTCAAGTTGGGATTAGGGAGTCACGATTCACGCTTTATTGCATGACCCCTCGAGTTGGGGTTAGGGAGTCACAATCCATGCTTTGTTGCCTGGCCCCTCCAGGTCGGCTGAGGGACTCACAATCCACGCTTTATTGTGTGGCTCCTCGAGGTGGGGTTAGGGACTCACAATCCACGCTTTGTTTCATGGCCCCGCGAGTTGGGATTAGGCACTATCAATCCACGCTTTGTTGCATGGCCCCTCGAGTTGGGGTTAGGGACTCACAATCCATGCTTTGTTGCATGGCCCCTCTAGGTCGGCTGAGGGACTCACAATCCACCCTTTGTTGTGTGGCTCCTCGAGTTGGGGTTAGGGACTCACAATCCACGCTTTGTTGCATGGCCCCTCGAGTTGGGATTAGGGACTCACAATCCACGCTTTGTTGCATGGCCTCTTGAGTTGGGGTTAGGGACTCACAATCCACGCTTTATTGTGTGGCTCCTCGAGTTGGGGTTAGGGACTCACCATCCATGCTTTTCCGCGTGGCCCCTCGAGTTGGGGTTAGGAACTCACAATCCACACTTTGTTCTGTGGCCCGTCGAGTTGGGGTCAGGGACTCACAATCCATGCTTTATTGTGTGGCCCCTCTAGGTCGGCTCATGGACTCACAAACCACGCTTTGTTGTGTGGCCCGTCGAGTTGGGGTTAGGGAATCGCAATACATGCTTTGTTGCATGGCCCCTCGAGTTGGGGTTAGGGACTCACAATCCATGCTTTGTTGCGTGGCCCCTCTAGGTCAGCTGAGGGACTCACGATCCACGCTTTATTGTGTGGCTCCTCGAGTTGGGGTTAGGGACTCACAATCCATGCTTTTTTGCGTGTTCCCTCGAGTTGGGGTTAGGGACTCACAATTCACGCTTTGTTGCATGGCCCCTCGATTTGGAGTTAGGGACTCACAATCCATGCTTTGTTGTGTGGCCCCTCTAGGTCGGCCGAGGGACTCACAATCCACTCTTTATTGTGTGGCTCCTGGAGTTGGGGTTAGGGGCGCACACTCCACGCTTTGTTGCATGGCCCCTCGAGTTGGGGTTAGGGACTCACAATCCATGCTTTTTTGCGTGGCCCCTCGAGTTGGGGTTAGGGACTCACAAAACACGCTTTGTTGCATGGTTCCTCGAGTTGGGGTTAGGGACTCACAATCCATGCTTTATTGCGTGGCCCCTCTAGGTCGGCTGAGGGACTCACAATCCACGCTTTATTGTGTGGCTCCTCGAGTTGGGGTTAGGGACTCACAATCCATGCTTTTTTGCGTGGCCCCTCGAGTTGGGGTTAGGGACTCACAATTCACGCTTTGTTGCATGGCCCCTCGATTTGGGGTTAGGGACTCACAATCCATGCTTTGTTGCGTGGCCCCTCTAGGTCGGCC
Organism: Eutreptiella sp. 'Long Island Sound 2002'; assembly: GCA_964036045.1. Lineage (NCBI taxonomy): Eukaryota > Euglenozoa > Euglenophyceae > Eutreptiales > Eutreptiaceae > Eutreptiella > Eutreptiella sp. 'Long Island Sound 2002'. The sequence continues at coordinate 136,180,660 of OZ038381.1, forward strand.
GAGGGACTCACAATCCACGCTTTATTGTGTGGCTCATGGAGTTGGGGTTAGGGACTCACAATCCACGCTTTGTTGCATGGCCCCTCAAGTTGGGGTTAGGGACTCACAATCCATGCTTTATTGTGCGGCCCTTTGAGTTAGGGTTAGGGACTCACAATCCATGCTTTGTTGCGTGGCCCCTTTAGGTCGGGTGAGGGACTCACAATCCACGCTTTGTTGTGTGGCTCCTCGAGGTGGGGTTAGGGACTCACAATCCATGCTTTTTTGCATGGCCCCTCGAGTTGGGGTTTGGGACTCAGAATCCACGCTTTGTTGCATGGCCCCTCGAGTTGGGGTTCGGGACTCACAATCCATGCTTTGTTGCGTGGCCCCTCTAGGTCGGCTGAGGGACTCAAAATCCATGCTTTGTTGCGTGGCCCCTGGAGTTGGGGTTAGGGACTCACAATCCATGCTTTGTTGTGTGGCCCCTCATGTTTGGCTTAGGGACTCACAACCCATGCTTTGTTGCGTGGCCCCTCGAGTTCGGGTTAGGGTTTCACAATCCATGCTTTTTTGCGTGGCCCCTTGAGCTGGGGTTAGGGACTCACAATCCACGCCTTGTTGCGTGGCTCCTCGAGTTGGGGTTAGGGACTCACAATCCACTCCTTATTGTGCGGCCCCTCGTGTTAGGGTTAGGGACTCACAATCCATGCTTTGTTGCATGGCGCCTCGAGTTGGGGTTAGGGACTCACAATCCATGCTTTGTTGCGTGGCCCCTCTAGGTCGGCTGAGGGACTCACAATCCACGCTTTGCTGTGTGGCTCCTCGAGTTGGGGTTAGGGACTCACAATCCAGGCTTTGTCGCATGGCCCCTCGAGTTGGGGTTAGGGACTCACAATCCATGCTTTGTTGTGTGGCCTTTCTAGGGCGGCTGAGGGACTCACAATCCACTCTTTATTGTGTGGCACCTCGAGTTGGGGTCAGGGACTCACAATCCACGCTTTGTTGCATGGCCCCTCGAGTTGGGGTTAGCGACTCACAATCCAAGCTTTGTTGCATGGCCCCTCGAGTTGGGGTTAGGGACTCACAATCCACGCTTTGTTGCATGGCCCCTTGAGTTGGGGTTAGGGACTCACAATCCACGCTTTATTGTGCGGCCCCTCGAGTTGGGGTTAGGGACTCACAATCCACGCTTTGTTGCATGGCCCCTCGAGTTGGGGTTAGGGACTCACAATCCACTCTTTATTGTGCGGCCCCTCGAGTTGGGGTTAGGGACTCACAATCCACGCTTTGTTGCATGGCCCCTCGAGTTGGGGTTAGGGACTCACAATCCATGCTTTGTTATGTGGCCTTTCTACGTCGGCTGAGGGACTCACAATCCACGCTTTGTTGTGTGGCCCCTGGAGTTGGGGTTAGGGACTCACAATCCACGCTTTACTGTGTGGCTCCTCGAGTTGGAGTTAGGGACTCACAATCCACGCTTTGTTGCATGGCCGCTCGAGTTGGGGTTAGGGACTCACAATCCATGCTTTGTTGCATGGCCCCTCGAGTTGGGGTTAGGGACTCACAATCCACGCTTTGTTGCATGGCCCCTCGAGTTGGGGTTAGGGACTCACAATCCATGCTTTGTTGTGTGGCCCCTCAAGTTGGGGTTAGGGACTCACAACCCGTGCTTTCTGGCGTGGCTCCTCGAGTTGGGGTTAGGGACTCACAATCCACGCTTTGTTGCGTGGCCCCTCGAGTTGGGGTTAGGTACTCACAATCCACACTTTGTTGTGTGGCCCCTCGAGTTGGGGTTAGGGACTCACAATCCACACTTTGTTGTGTGGCCCCTCGAGTTGGGGTTAGGGACTCACAATCCATGCTTTGTTGCATGGCACTTCGAGTTGGGGTTAGGGACGCACAATCCACTCTTTATTGTGCGGCCCCTCGAGTTAGGGTTAGGGACTCTCAATCCATGCTTTGTTGCATGGCCCCTCGAGTTGGGGTTAGGGACTCACAATCCATGCTTTGTTGCGTGGCCCCTCGAGTTGGGGTTAAGGACTCACAATACACGCTTTATTGCATGGCCCCTCGAGTTGGGGTTAGGGACTCACAATCCACACTTTGTTGCATGGCCCCTTGAGTTGGGGTTAGGGACTCACAATCCACACTTTGTTGTGTGTCCCCTCGAGTTGGGGCTAGGGACTCACAATCCACGCTTTGTTGCATGGCCCCTCGAGTTGGGGTTAGGGACTCACAATGCACTCTTTATTGTGCGGCCCCTCGAGTTGGGGTTAGGGACTCACAATCCATGCTTTTTTGCGTGGCCCCCGGAGTTTGGGTTAGGGACTCACAATCCACGCTTTGTTGCATGGCCCCTCGAGTTGGGGTTAGGGACTCACAATCCATGCTTTGTTATGTGGCCTTTCTAGGTCGGCTGAGGGACTCACAATCCACGCTTTGTTGTGTGGCCCCTGGAGTTGGGGTTAGGGACTCACAATCCACGCTTTACTGTGTGGCTCCTCGAGTTGGAGTTAGGGACTCACAATCCACGCTTTGTTGCATGACCGCTCGAGTTGGGGTTAGGGACTCACAATCCATGCTTTGTTGCATGGCCCCTCGAGTTGGGGTTAGGGACTCACAATCCATGCTTTGTTGTGCGGCCCCTCTAGGTCCGGTGAGGGACTCACAATCCACGCTTTCTGACGTGGCTCCTCGAGTTGGGGTGTGGGACTCACAATCCACGCTTTGTTGTGTGGCCCCTCGAGTTGGGGTTAGGGACTCACAATCCACACTTTGTTGTGTGGCCCCTCGAGTTGGGGTTAGGGACTCACAATCCATGCTTTGTTGCGTCGCTCCTCGAGTTGGGGTTAGGGACTCACAATCCACGCTTTATTGTGTGGCTCCTCGAGTTCGGGTTAGGGACTCACAATCCATGCTTTGTTGCATGGCCCCTCGAGTTGGGGTTAGGGACGCACAATCCACTCTATTGTGCGGCCCCTCGAGTTAGGGTTAGGGACTCACAATCCATGCTTTTTTGCATGGCCCCTCGAGTTGGGGTTAGGGACTCACCATCCACGCTTTGTTGCATGGCCCCTCGAGTTGGGGTTAGGGACTCACAATCCACGTTTTATTGCATGGCCTCTCGAGTTGTGGTTAGGGACTCACAATCCATGCTTTGTTGCATGGCCCCTCGAGTTGGGGTTAGGGACGCACAATCCACTCTATTGTGCGCCCCCTCGAGTTAGGGTTAGGGACTCACAATCCACGCTTTATTGCGTGGCTCCTCGAGTTGGGGTAAGGGACTCACCATCCACGCTTTGTTGTGCGGCCCCTCGAGGGTTAGGGACTCACAATCCATGCTTTGTTGTGTGGCCCCTCCAGGTCGGGTGAGGGACTCACAATCCACGCTTTATTGTGTGGCTCCTCGAGTTGGGGTGAGGGACTCACAATCCATGCTTTTTTGCGTGGCCCGTCGAGTTGGGGTTAGGGACTCACAATCCACGCTTTATTGCATGGCCCCTCTAGGTCGGGTGAGGGACTCACAATCCACGCTTTATTGTGTGGCTCCTCGAGTTGGGGTTAGGGACGCACCACCCATGCTTTTTTGTGTGGCCCCTCGAGTTGGGGTTAGGGACTCACAATCCATGCTTTGTGGCGTGGCTCCTCGAGTCGGGGTTAGGGACTCACAATCCACGCTTTGTTGCGTCGCCCCTCGAGTTGGGGTTAGGGACTCACAATCCACACTTTGTTCTGTGGCCCCTCGAGTTGGGGTTAGGGACTCACTATCCACGCTTTATTGTGTGGCCCCTCGAGTTGGGGTTAGGGACTCACAATCCACGCTTTGTTGCATGGCCCCTCGAGTTGGGGTCAGGGACTCACAATCCACGCTTTGTTGCGTGGCTCCTCGAGTTGGGGTTAGGGACTCACATTCCATGCTTTGTTGCGTGGCCCCTCTAGGTCGGGTGAGGAACTCACAATCCACGCTTTATTGTGTGGCCCCTCAAGTTGGGGTGAGGGCCTCACAATCCATGCTTTGTGACGTGGCTCCTCGAGTTGGGGTGTGGGACTCACCTCCCACGCTTTGTTGCGTGGCCCCTCGAGTCGGGGTTAGGGACTCACAATCCACACTTTGTTGTGTGGCCCCTCGAGTTGGGGTTAGGGACTCACAATCCACACTTTGTTGTGTGGCCCCTCGAGTTAGGGTTAGGGACTCACAATCCATGCTTTGTTGCGTGGCTCCTCGAGTTGGGGTTAGGGACTCACAATCCAGGCTTTGCTGTGTGGCTCCTCGAGTTGGGGTTAGGGACTCACAATACATGCTTTGTTGCATGGCCCCTCGAGTTGGGGTTAGGGACGCACAATCCACTCTTTATTGTGCGGCCCCTCGAGTTAGGGTTAGGGACTCACAATCCATGCTTTGTTGCATGGCCCCTCGAGTTGGGGTTAGGGACTCACAATCCACGCTTTGTTGCATGGCCCCTCGAGTTGGGGTTAGGGACTCACAATCCACGTTTTATTGCATGGCCTCTCGACTTGGGGTTAGGGACTCACAATCCATCCTTTTTTGCGTGGCCCCTCAAGTTGGGGTTAGGGACTCACAATCCATGCTTTGTTGCGTGGCCCCTCTAGGTCGCCTGAGGGACTCACAATCCACGCTTTATTGTGTGGCTCCTCGGGTTGGGGTTAGGGACTCACAATCCATGCTTTTTTGCGTGGCCCCTCGAGTTGGGGTTAGGGACTCACAATCCACGCTTTATTGCATGGCCCCTCGAGTTGGGGTGAGGGACGCACAATCCATGCTTTGTTGCGTCGCTCCTCGAGTTGGGGTTAGGGACTCACAATCCACGCTTTATTGTGTGGCTCCTCGAGTTGGGGTTAGGGACTCACAATCCATGCTTTGTTGCATGGCCCCTCGAGTTGGGGTTAGGGACGCACAATCCACTCTATTGTGCGGCCCCTCGAGTTAGGGTTAGGGACTCACAATCCATGCTTTTTTGCATGGCCCCTCGAGTTGGGGTTAGGGACTGACCATCCATGCTTTGTTGCATGGCCCCTCGAGTTGGGGTTAGGGACTCACAATCCACGTTTTATTGCATCGCCTCTCGAGTTGGGGTTAGGGACTCACAATCCATGCTTTGTTGCATCGCCCCTCGAGTTGGGGTTAGGGACGCACAATCCACTCTATTGTGCGGCCCCTCGAGTTAGGGTTAGGGACTCACAATCCACGCTTTATTGCGTGGCTCCTCGAGTTGGGGTAAGGGACTCACCATCCACGCTTTGTTGTGCGGCCCCTCGAGGGTTAGGGACTCACAATCCATGCTTTGTTGTGTGGCCCCTCTAGGTCGGGTGAGGGACTCACAATGCACGCTTTATTGTGTGGCTCCTCGAGTTGGGGTGAGGGACTCACAATCCATGCTTTTTTGCGTGGCCCGTCGAGTTGGGGTTAGGGACTCACAATCCACGCTTTATTGCATGGCCCCTCTAGGTCGGGTGAGGGACTCACAATCCACGCTTTATTGTGTGGCTCCTCGAGTTGGCGTTAGGGACGCACCACCCATGCTTTTTTGTGTGGCCCCTCGAGTTGGGGTTAGGGACTCACAATCCATGCTTTGTTGCATGGCCCCTCGAGTTGGGGTTAGGGACGCACAATCCACTCTATTGTGCGGCCCCTCGAGTTAGGGTTAGGGACTCACAATCCATGCTTTTTTGCATGGCCCCTCGAGTTGGGGTTAGGGACTCACCATCCACGCTTTGTTGCATGGCCCCTCGAGTTGGGGTTAGGGACTCACAATCCACGTTTTATTGCATGGCCTCTCGAGTTGTGGTTAGGGACTCACAATCCATGCTTTGTTGCATGGCCCCTCGAGTTGGGGTTAGGGACGCACAATCCACTCTATTGTGCGGCCCCTCGAGTTAGGGTTAGGGACTCACAATCCACGCTTTATTGCGTGGCTCCTCGAGTTGGGGTAAGGGACTCACCATCCACGCTTTGTTGTGCGGCCCCTCGAGGGTTAGGGACTCACAATCCATGCTTTGTTGTGTGGCCCCTCCAGGTCGGGTGAGGGACTCACAATCCACGCTTTATTGTGTGGCTCCTCGAGTTGGGGTGAGGGACTCACAATCCATGCTTTTTTGCGTGGCCCGTCGAGTTGGGGTTAGGGACTCACAATCCACGCTTTATTGCATGGCCCCTCTAGGTCGGGTGAGGGACTCACAATCCACGCTTTATTGTGTGGCTCCTCGAGTTGGGGTTAGGGACGCACCACCCATGCTTTTTTGTGTGGCCCCTCGAGTTGGGGTTAGGGACTCACAATCCATGCTTTGTGGCGTGGCTCCTCGAGTCGGGGTTAGGGACTCACAATCCACGCTTTGTTGCGTCGCCCCTCGAGTTGGGGTTAGGGACTCACAATCCACACTTTGTTCTGTGGCCCCTCGAGTTGGGGTTAGGGACTCACTATCCACGCTTTATTGTGTGGCCCCTCGAGTTGGGGTTAGGGACTCACAATCCACGCTTTGTTGCATGGCCCCTCGAGTTGGGGTCAGGGACTCACAATCCACGCTTTGTTGCGTGGCTCCTCGAGTTGGGGTTAGGGACTCACATTCCATGCTTTGTTGCGTGGCCCCTCTAGGTCGGGTGAGGAACTCACAATCCACGCTTTATTGTGTGGCCCCTCAAGTTGGGGTGAGGGACTCACAATCCATGCTTTGTGACGTGGCTCCTCGAGTTGGGGTGTGGGACTCACCTCCCACGCTTTGTTGCGTGGCCCCTCGAGTTGGGGTTAGGGACTCACAATCCACACTTTGTTGTGTGGCCCCTCGAGTTGGGGTTAGGGACTCACAATCCACACTTTGTTGTGTGGCCCCTCGAGTTAGGGTTAGGGACTCACAATCCATGCTTTGTTGCGTGGCTCCTCGAGTTGGGGTTAGGGACACACAATCCAGGCTTTGCTGTGTGGCTCCTCGAGTTGGGGTTAGGGACTCACAATACATGCTTTGTTGCATGGCCCCTCGAGTTGGGGTTAGGGACGCACAATCCACTCTTTATTGTGCGGCCCCTCGAGTTAGGGTTAGGGACTCACAATCCATGCTTTGTTGCATGGCCCCTCGAGTTGGGGTTAGGGACTCACAATACATGCTTTGTTGCATGGCCCCTCGAGTTGGGGTTAGGGACGCACAATCCACTCTTTATTGTGCGGCCCCTCGAGTTAGGGTTAGGGACTCACAATCCATGCTTTGTTGCATGGCCCCTCGAGTTGGGGTTAGGGACTCACAATCCACGCTTTGTTGCATGGCCCCTCGAGTTGGGGTTAGGGACTCACAATCCACGTTTTATTGCATGGCCTCTCGAGTTGGGGTTAGGGACTCACAATCCATCCTTTTTTGCGTGGCCCCTCAAGTTGGGGTTAGGGACTCACAATCCATGCTTTGTTGCGTGGCCCCTCTAGGTCGCCTGAGGGACTCACAATCCACGCTTTATTGTGTGGCTCCTCGAGTTGGGGTTAGGGACTCACAATCCATGCTTTTTTGCGTGGCCCCTCGAGTTGGGGTTAGGGACTCACAATCCACGCTTTATTGCATGGCCCCTCGAGTTGGGGTGAGGGACGCACAATCCATGCTTTGTTGCGTCGCTCCTCGAGTTGGGGTTAGGGACTCACAATCCACGCTTTATTGTGTGGCTCCTCGAGTTGGGGTTAGGGACTCACAATCCATGCTTTGTTGCATGGCCCCTCGAGTTGGGGTTAGGGACGCACAATCCACTCTATTGTGCGGCCCCTCGAGTTAGGGTTAGGGACTCACAATCCATGCTTTTTTGCATGGCCCCTCGAGTTGGGGTTAGGGACTGACCATCCACGCTTTGTTGCATGGCCCCTCGAGTTGGGGTTAGGGACTCACAATCCACGTTTTATTGCATCGCCTCTCGAGTTGGGGTTAGGGACTCACAATCCATGCTTTGTTGCATGGCCCCTCGAGTTAGGGTTAGGGACTCACAATCCACGCTTTATTGCGTGGCTCCTCGAGTTGGGGTAAGGGACTCACCATCCACGCTTTGTTGTGCGGCCCCTCGAGGGTTAGGGACTCACAATCCATGCTTTGTTGTGTGGCCCCTCTAGGTCGGGTGAGGGACTCACAATCCACGCTTTATTGTGTGGCTCCTCGAGTTGGGGTGAGGGACTCACAATCCATGCTTTTTTGCGTGGCCCGTCGAGTTGGGGTTAGGGACTCACAATCCACGCTTTATTGCATGGCCCCTCTAGGTCGGGTGAGGGACTCACAATCCACGCTTTATTGTGTGGCTCCTCGAGTTGGCGTTAGGGACGCACCACCCTTGCTTTTTTGTGTGGCCCCTCGAGTTGGGGTTAGGGACTCACAATCCATGCTTTGTGGCGTGGCTCCTCGAGTCGGGGTTAGGGACTCACAATCCACGCTTTGTTGCGTGGCCCCTCGAGTTGGGGTTAGGGACTCACAATCCACACTTTGTTCTGTGGCCCCTCGAGTTGGGGTTAGGGACTCACAATCCACGCTTTATTGTGTGGCCCCTCGAGTTGGGGTTAGGGACTCACAATCCACGCTTTGTTGCGTGGCTCCTCGAGTTGGGGTTAGGGACTCACAATCCATGCTTTGTTGCGTGGCCCCTCTAGGTCGGGTGAGGAACTCACAATCCACGCTTTATTGCGTGGCCCCTCAAGTTGGGGTGAGGGACTCACAACCCATGCTTTGTGACGTGGCTTCTCGAGTTGGGGTGTGGGACTCACAATCCACGCTTTGTTGCGTGGCCCCTCGAGTTGGGGTTAGGGACTCACAATCCACACTTTGTTGTGTGGCCCCTCGAGTTGGGGTTAGGGACTCACAATCCACACTTTGTTGTGTGGCCCCTCGAGTTGGGGTTAGGGACTCACAATCCATGCTTTGTTTTGTGGCCCCTCAAGTTGGGGTTAGGGACTCACAACCCATGCTTTGTGACGTGGCTCCTCGAGTTGGGGTGTGGGACTCACCTCCCACGCTTTGTTGCGTGGCCCCTCGAGTTGGGGTTAGGGACTCACAATCCACACTTTGTTGTGTGGCCCCTCGAGTTGGGGTTAGGGACTCACAATCCACACTTTGTTGTGTGGCCCCTCGAGTTAGGGTTAGGGACTCACAATCCATGCTTTGTTGCGTGGCTCCTCGAGTTGGGGTTAGGGACTCACAATCCACGCTTTGCTGTGTGGCTCCTCGAGTTGGGGTTAGGGACTCACAATCCATGCTTTGTTGCATGGCCCCTCGAGTTGGGGTTAGGGACGCACAATCCACTCTTTATTGTGCGGCCCCTCGAGTTAGGGTTAGGGACTCACAATCCATGCTTTGTTGCATGGCCCCTCGAGTTGGGGTTAGGGACTCACAATCCACGCTTTGTTGCATGGCCCCTCGAGTTGGGGTTAGCGACTCACAATCCATGCTTTGTTGTGTGGCCCCTCAAGTTGGGGTTAGGGACTCAGAATCCATGCTTTGTTGCGTGGCCCCTCTAGGTCGGCTGAGGGACTCACAATCCACGCTTTATTGTGTGGCTCCTCGAGTTGGGGTGAGGGACTCACAATCCATGCTTTTTTGCGTGGCCCCTCGAGTTGGGGTTAGGGACTCACAATCCACGCTTTATTGCATTGCCCCTCGAGTTGGGGTTAGGGACGCACAACCCATGCTTTGTTGTGTGGCCCCTTGAGTTGGGGTTAGGGACTCACAATCAATGCTTTTTGGCGTGGCTCCTCGAGTTGGGGTTAGGGACTCACAATCCACGCTTTGTTGCGTGGCCCCTCGAGTTGGGGTTAGGGACTCACGATCCGCGCTTTGTTGCATGGCCCCTCGAGTTGGGGTCGGGGACTCACAATCCACGCTTTGTTGCGTGGCTCCTCGAGTTGGGGTTAGGGACTCACAATGCACTCTTTATTGTGCGGCTCCTCGAGTTAGGGTTAGGGACTCACAATCCATGCTTTGTTGCGTGGCCCCTCTAGGTCGGGTGAGGGACTCACAATCCACGCTTTATTGTGTGGCCCCTCAAGTTGGGGTGAGGGACTCACAATCCATGCTTTTTTGCGTGGGCCCTCGAGTTGGGGTTAGGGACTCACATTCCACGCTTTGTTGCATGGCCCCTCAAGTTGGGGTTAGGGACCCACAATCCATGCTTTGTTGCATGGCCCCTTGAGTTGGGGTTAGGGACTCACAATCCATGCTTTATTGTGTGGCCTTTCTAGGTCGGCTGAGGGACTCACAATCCACGCCCTGTTGTGTGGGCCCTCATGTTGGATTTAGGGGCTACCAGTCCATGCTTTGTTGCGTGGCCCCTCGAGTTGGGGTTAGGGACTCACAATCCATGCTTTGTTGCATGGCCCCTCGAGTTGGGGTGAGGGACTCACAATCCACGCTTTGTTGCATGGCCCCTTGAGTTGGGGTTAGGGACTCACAATCCATGCTTTGTTGCGTGGCCCCTCGAGTTGGGGTTAGGGACTGACAATCCACGCTTTGTTGTGTGGCTCCTCGAGTTGGAGTTGGGAGCTACCAGTCCACGCTCTGTTGCATGGCCCCTCGAGTTGGGGTTAGGGACTCACAATCCATGCTTGGGTGTGTGGCCCCTCGAGTTGGGGTCAGGGACTCACAAACCATGCTTTGTTGTGTGGGCCCTCAAGTTGGGGTTAGGGACTCACAAACCATGCTTTGTTGTGTGGCCCCTTGAGTTGGGGTTAGGGACTCACCATCCAAGCTTTGTTGTGTGGCTCCTAAAGGTGGGGTTAGGGACTCACAATCCATGCTTTTTTGCGCGGCCCCTCTAGGTCGGGTGAGGGACTCACAATCCACGCTTTCTTCTGTGGCCCCTCGAGTTGGGGTTAGGGACTCACAATCCATGCTTTATTGTGTGGCCCCTCGAGTTGGGGTTCAGGACTCACAATCCACGCTTTGTTGCATGGCCCCTCGAATTGGGCTTAGGGACTCACAATCCACGCTTTGTTGCATGGCCCCTCGAGTTGGGGTTAGGGACTCACAATCCACGCTTTGTTGCGTGGCCCCTCGAGTTAGGGTTAGGCACGCACAATCCACGTTTGTTCCGTGGCCCCTCGAGTTGGGGTTAGGGACTCACAATCCACGCTTTGTGGTGTGGCCCCTCGAGTTGGGGTTAGGGACTCACAATCCATGCTTTGTTGTGTGGCCCCTCGAGTTGGGGTTAGGGACTCGCAGTCCACGCCTAGCGCTTCCATCCTCTTTTCGGCCTTCGAGAAGGCAGGGACAACGTAGCCACTTGTGATCTGTCCAAGCAAGTAGTAGCAGAGTTGTGTGCCGTTTATAGTTTAATCGCAATCCTACTGCAAAGCCCAAGTCGAGGGACACAAAAATGCCCTGGATCTACAAGCATGCATTTTGCAACTGCCTGTAGCTTTTGTGGGCTGTATTTTCCTCCGTCCGTTTGGTGTACCAACGGCGGAGCGTATAAGATTGCTATTATATTGGCCCCATACCAGTGCCTTGGTGGCCTCTAATGGCGGCACTAGCGTTGGCCATGGCCTTGTCTGGACTCCTTTTCTTGAGCCTGATTTTGTTCCAAGTGCAGGCACACTGGATGTTGGCCATGGCCCTATCAGGACTCTTTTCTTGGGCCTGATTTTGAATCTAGTGACAATGACACCATGTGAAACTATGTTATATTGGCCGAGTCCCAACTAATTGGTGGCCACGCAAAGTACTGTGTGCTTTGTGGACTCGGCGTCCCATCTTTCAGGTCGCTATGGGGTTCCGTACGGAACCGGCAGCTGTACATATTGCGCATGTATTGTAAAAGTTGCATTTATTTCAATTTTTCAATTTTTTGTACAACTCACAGGACTTACAGCAAAAAAGGAATCACGCCACTTACCACAAAAGAAAAAAAACACGCATTTACCGCAAAAACATTTACCGGACTAGACGATTTTTTTGTACACGCCTTAGAATTTTCATGGAAATAATCCCCAACACTGGCAATTTGCTCCATGTTGGCATATGACGGCAGTAGCTGAGAGATATCCATGTGCAGTAATCTGCTGTCCTGGGGAATGCACGTTGCTTTTTGGTTCCAATGATGGACTGACGTTGTTGATTGGTCCTCATTGCGTTCCTGTGCTCTTCAACTATTGATGTGTGGCATTTTCGAAATCACTTTTGCCGGCCCTGTATTCCATTTAGGCAAATCAACTGTGCAGTGGAAGGATGCAGCTGACGCAATGCAGAGCTACAGAATGCCAGTCACTGGCAGGCCAGTGGAACCAGGTGTGATAGTCCTATTTATCCTTTTGTTCACTTAGGCTCTGTGCTGTTGTTGGACGGTGATAGCTTTTGCTGTTTCTGTGTGCATCTTTTGTGTGTCTCAACCAAGTCCTATGGCCCTTTCAGGTGCTAATCCTGCGGTGTCGCGACGTTCAACGCAATGGGGGGTCGATGTTGAGGACGTTCACACAGGACCCACCAGTGGTTCTAAAGCGGCACATCATCGGCGATCAACGGTGCGCTGGAAGGACGATGCAGCGAAGCGTCAGTCAACCTATTGGATGGATGATTTTGAGGGCGATCCCAGGGAGGTCACAATGTTGGATGACGATGCAGCACCAACCAGCCAGTATGAGGGAGCCTGGCCAGGTCCTGTGTGCGCTTTTGTGCTCTGACATATCTGTCCGAGACACGAGAATCATGCCAACAGGGAGCGTTTTTCAGGATTGGTGTCATTGTTGCCTCGTTTGTGCCCATTGGGTATCCTGTAGGGAGGGGTGTATAGGGTATATTCGAAAAGCCCTTGAAAAGGGGTATTGACAACACCTCAGGTCTGCATGCTGCACTGACATGATGGTGGGGAAATTGGTCCGTGGGCAGTGCATGTTCCGTTTGCCGCCTTGTGTTGTCCACAATCACTTGCCATTTCCGCATACAAATTGTCACAGCTTGCTGCTGCCTCCCCTGATGCACCACAGAAGCGTTTGGTTCGAAAGCGGGCACGTTCTGAGTGTACAGAATGGGTTAAGGTGATTCGAACATGGCCTGACAGGACAAAGAAGGCCTGCCACATCCGCTTGCAGCAGCCTCATGCAAGCACCCTGAGCAGCAGATCCTCTCCATGAGTGAGGTTACCACTTTACAAGCCACCTTTTGGGATCGAAAACAGGAGCCCACAACATATGCAGGATTGGCAAAAGCTGAAACAACATGTCCCGACCAATAAAACATCGTGATTTTTGCCCCAATGGGGTCCCTGCCCTTGCAAACAATTACAATGATTCTGAATAAATATGGATGAACGGTGCAGGGCATGTTTCTGTGGGTTGCTCACTTCATTGTCTGATTACCTGCAGCTGCAAACACCCAATGCTCCTGCCAATTGCTCATTTAAATGGCCGTTTCATGCAGATTTCAAAAAGTACAGACAAACACATCCCCCTCTTTATGGGATGACATTTTCCCTCATTGCTGCGAAGGTTGGAAAACATCCCCAACACTGGCAATTTGCTCCATGTTGGCATATGACGGCAGTAGCTGAGAGATATCCATGTGCAGTAATCTGCTGTCCTGGGGAATGCACGTTGCGTTTTGGTTCCAATGATGGACTGACGTTGTCGATTGGTCCTCATTGCGTTCCTGTGCTCTTCAACTATTGATGTGTGGCATTTTCGAAATCACTTTTGCCGGCCCTGTGTTCCATTTAGGCAAATCAACTGCGCAGTGGAAGGATGCAGCTGACGCAATGCAGAGCTACAGAATGCCAGTCACTGGCAGGCCAGTGGAACCAGGTGTGATAGTCCTATTTATCCTTTTGTTCACTTAGGCTCTGTGCTGTTGTTGGACGGTGATAGCTTTTGCTGTTTCTGTGTGCATCTTTTGTGTGTCTCAACCAAGTCCTATGGCCCTTTCAGGTGCTAATCCTGCGGTGTCGCGACGTTCAACGCAATGGGGGGTCGATGTTGAGGACGTTCACACAGGACCCACCAGTGGTTCTAAAGCGGCACATCATCGGCGATCAACGGTGCGCTGGAAGGACGATGCAGCGAAGCGTCAGTCAACCTATTGGATGGATGATTTTGAGGGCGATCCCAGGGAGGTCACAATGTTGGATGACGATGCAGCACCAACCAGCCAGTATGAGGGAGCCTGGCCAGGTCCTGTGTGCGCTTTTGTGCTCTGACATATCTGTCCGAGACAAGAGAATCATGCCAACAGGGAGCCTTTTTCAGGATTGGTGTCATTGTTGCCTCGTTTGTGCCCATTGGGTGTCCTGTAGGGAGGGGTGTATAGGGTATATTCGAAAAGCCCTTGAAAAGGGATATTCACAACACCTCAGGTCTGCATGCTGCACTGACATGATGGTGGGGAAATTGGTCCGTGGGCAGTGCATGTTCCGTTTGCCGCCTTGTGTTGACAGCAATCACTTGCCATTGCCGCAAACAAATTGTCACAGCTTGCTGCTGCCTCCCCTGATGCACCACAGAAGCGTTTGGTTCGAAAAGGGGCACGTTCTGAGTGTGCAGAATGGGTTAAGGTGATTCGAACATGGCCTGACAGGACAAAGAAGGCCCGCCACATCCGCTTGCAGCAGCCTCATGCAAGCACCCTGAGCAGCAGATCCTCTCCATGAGTGAGGTTACCACTTTACAAGCCAGCTTTTGGGATCGAAAACAGGAGCCCACAACATATGCAGGATTGGCAAAAGCTGAAACAACATGTCCCGACCAATAAAACATCGTGATTTTTGCCCCAATGGGGTCCCTGCCCTTGCAAACAATTACAATGATTCTGAATAAATATGGATGAACGGTGCAGGGCATGTTTCTGTGGGTTGCTCACTTCATTGTCTGATTTCCTGCAGCTGCAAACACCCAATGCTCCTGCCAATTGCTCATTTAAATGGCCGTTTCATGCAGATTTCAAAAAAGTACAGACAAATACATCCCCCTCTTTATGGGATGACATTTTCCCTCATTGCTGCGAAGGTTGGAAAAAATCTCCAACACTGGCAATTTGCTCCATGTTGGCATATGACGGCAGTAGCTGAGAGATATCCATGTGCAGTAATCTGCTGTCCTGGGGAATGCACGTTGCGTTTTGGTTCCAATGATGGACTGACGTTGTTGATTGGTCCTCATTGCGTTCCTGTGCTCTTCAACTATTGATGTGTGGCATTTTCGAAATCACTTTTGCCGGCCCTGTATTCCATTTAGGCAAATCAACTGTGCAGTGGAAGGATGCAGCTGACGCAATGCAGAGCTACAGAATGCCAGTTACTGGCAGGCCAGTGGAACCAGGTGTGATAGTCCTATTTATCCTTTTGTTCACTTAGGCTCTGTGCTGTTGTTGGACGGTGATAGCTTTTGCTTTTTCTGTGTGCATCTTTTGTGTGTCTCAACCAAGTCCTATGGCCCTTTCAGGTGCTAATCCTGCGGTGTCGCGACGTTCAACGCAATGGGGGGTCGATGTTGAGGACGTTCACACAGGACCCACCAGTGGTTCTAAAGCGGCACATCATCGGCGATCAACGGTGCGCTGGAAGGACGATGCAGCGAAGCGTCAGTCAACCTATTGGATGGATGATTTTGAGGGCGATCCCAGGGAGGTCACAATGTTGGATGACGATGCAGCACCAACCAGCCAGTATGAGGGAGCCTGGCCAGGTCCTGTGTGCGCTTTTGTGCTCTGACATATCTGTCCGAGACAAGAGAATCATGCCAACAGGGAGCGTTTTTCAGGATTGGTGTCATTGTTGCCTCGTTTGTGCCCATTGGGTGTCCTGTAGGGAGGGGTGTATAGGGTATATTCGAAAAGCCCTTGAAAAGGGGTATTGACAACACCTCAGGTCTGCATGCTGCACTGACATGATGGTGGGGAAATTGGTCCGTTTGGGCAGTGCATGTTCCGTTTGCCGCCTTGTGTTGTCCACAATCACTTGCCATTGCCGCATACAAATTGTCACAGCTTGCTGCTGCCTCCCCTGATGCACCACAGAAGCGTTTGGTTCGAAAAGGGGCACGTTCTGAGTGTACAGAATGGGTTAAGGTGATTCGAACATGGCCTGACAGGACAAAGAAGGCCTGCCACATCCGCTTGCAGCAGCCTCATGCAAGCACCCTGAGCAGCAGATCCTCTCCATGAGTGAGGTTACCACTTTACAAGCCAGCTTTTCGGATCGAAAACAGGAGCCCACAACATATGCAGGATTGGCAAAAGCTGAAACAACATGTCCCGACCAATAAAACATCGTGATTTTTGCCCCAATGGGGTCCCTGCCCTTGCAAACAATTACAATGATTCTGAATAAATATGGATGAACGGTGCAGGGCATGTTTCTGTGGGTTGCTCACTTCATTGTCTGATTACCTGCAGCTGCAAACACCCAATGCTCCTGCCAATTGCTCATTTAAATGGCCGTTTCATGCAGATTTCAAAAAGTACAGACAAACACATCCCCCTCTTTACGGGATGACATTTTCCCTCATTGCTGCAAAGGTTGGAAAAAATCCCCAACACTGGCAATTTGCTCCATGTTGGCATATGACGGCAGTAGCTGAGAGATATCCATGTGCAGTAATCTGCTGTCCTGGGGAATGCACGTTGCGTTTTGGTTCCAATGATGGACTGACGTTGTTGATTGGTCCTCATTGCGTTCCTGTGCTCTTCAACTATTGATGTGTGGCATTTTCGAAATCACTTTTGCCGGCCCTGTATTCCATTTAGGCAAATCAACTGTGCAGTGGAAGGATGCAGCTGACGCAATGCAGAGCTACAGAATGCCAGTTACTGGCAGGCCAGTGGAACCAGGTGTGATAGTCCTGTTTATCCTTTTGTTCACTTAGGCTCTGTGCTGTTGTTGGACGGTGATAGCTTTTGCTGTTTCTGTGTGCATCTTTTGTGTGTCTCAACCAAGTCCTATGGCCCTTTCAGGTGCTAATCCTGCGGTGTCGCGACGTTCAACGCAATGGGGGGTCGATGTTGAGGACGTTTACATAGGACCCACCAGTGGTTCTAAAGCGGCACATCATCGGCGATCAACGGTGCGCTGGAAGGACGATGCAGCGAAGCGTCAGTCAACCTATTGGATGGATGATTTTGAGGGCGATCCCAGGGAGGTCACAATGTTGGATGACGATGCAGCACCAACCAGCCAGTATGAGGGAGCCTGGCCAGGTCCTGTGTGCGCTTTTGTGCTCTGACATATCTGTCCGAGACAAGAGAATCATGCCAACAGGGAGCGTTTTTCAGGATTGGTGTCATTGTTGCCTCGTTTGTGCCCATTGGGTGTCCTGTAGGGAGGGGTGTATAGGGTATATTCGAAAAGCCCTTGAAAAGGGGTATTGACAACACCTCAGGTCTGCATGCTGCACTGACATGATGGTGGGGAAATTGGTCCGTGGGCAGTGCATGTTCCGTTTGCCGCCTTGTGTTGTCCACAATCACTTGCCATTGCCGCATACAAATTGTCACAGCTTGCTGCTGCCTCCCCTGATGCACCACAGAAGCGTTTGGTTCGAAAAGGGGCACGTTCTGAGTGTACAGAATGGGTTAAGGTGATTCGAACATGGCCTGACAGGACAAAGAAGGCCTGCCACATCCGCTTGCAGCAGCCTCATGCAAGCACCCTGAGCAGCAGATCCTCTCCATGAGTGAGGTTACCACTTTACAAGCCAGCTTTTCGGATCGAAAACAGGAGCCCACAACATATGCAGGATTGGCAAAAGCTGAAACAACATGTCCCGACCAATAAAACATCGTGATTTTTGCCCCAACGGGGTCCCTGCCCTTGCAAACAATTACAATGATTCTGAATAAATATGGATGAACGGTGCAGGGCATGTTTCTGTGGGTTGCTCACTTCATTGTCTGATTTCCTGCAGCTGCAAACACCCAATGCTCCTGCCAATTGCTCATTTAAATGGCCGTTTCATGCAGATTTCAAAAAGTACAGACAAACACATCCCCCTCTTTACGGGATGACATTTTCCCTCATTGCTGCAAAGGTTGGAAAAAATCCCCAACACTGGCAATTTGCTCCATGTTGGCATATGACGGCAGTAGCTGAGAGATATCCATGTGCAGTAATCTGCTGTCCTGGGGAATGCACGTTGCGTTTTGGTTCCAATGATGGACTGACGTTGTTGATTGGTCCTCATTGCGTTCCTGTGCTCTTCAACTATTGATGTGTGGCATTTTCGAAATCACTTTTGCCGGCCCTGTATTCCCTTTAGGCAAATCAACTGTGCAGTGGAAGGATGCAGCTGACGCAATGCAGAGCTACAGAATGCCAGTTACTGGCAGGCCAGTGGAACCAGGTGTGATAGTCCTGTTTATCCTTTTGTTCACTTAGGCTCTGTGCTGTTGTTGGACGGTGATAGCTTTTGCTGTTTCTGTGTGCATCTTTTGTGTGTCTCAACCAAGTCCTATGGCCCTTTCAGGTGCTAATCCTGCGGTGTCGCGACGTTCAACGCAATGGGGGGTCGATGTTGAGGACGTTCACACAGGACCCACCAGTGGTTCTAAAGCGGCACATCATCGGCGATCAACGGTGCGCTGGAAGGACGATGCAGCGAAGCGTCAGTCAACCTATTGGATGGATGATTTTGAGGGCGATCCCAGGGAGGTCACAATGTTGGATGACGATGCAGCACCAACCAGCCAGTATGAGGGAGCCTGGCCAGGTCCTGTGTGCGCTTTTGTGCTCTGACATATCTGTCCGAGACAAGAGAATCATGCCAACAGGGAGCGTTTTTCAGGATTGGTGTCATTGTTGCCTCGTTTGTGCCCATTGGGTGTCCTGTAGGGAGGGGTGTATAGGGTATATTCGAAAAGCCCTTGAAAAGGGGTATTGACAACACCTCAGGTCTGCATGCTGCACTGACATGATGGTGGGGAAATTGGTCCGTGGGCAGTGCATGTTCCGTTTGCCGCCTTGTGTTGTCCACAATCACTTGCCATTGCCGCATACAAATTGTCACAGCTTGCTGCTGCCTCCCCTGATGCACCACAGAAGCGTTTGGTTCGAAAACGGGCACGTTCTGAGTGTACAGAATGGGTTAAGGTGATTCGAACATGGCCTGACAGGACAAAGAAGGCCTGCCACATCCGCTTGCAGCAGCCTCATGCAAGCACCCTGAGCAGCAGATCCTCTCCATGAGTGAGGTTACCACTTTACAAGCCACCTTTTGGGATCGAAAACAGGAGCCCACAACATATGCAGGATTGGCAAAAGCTGAAACAACATGTCCCGACCAATAAAGCATCGTGATTTTTGCCCCAATGGGGTCCCTGCCCTTGCAAACAATTACAATGATTCTGAATAAATATGGATGAACGGTGCAGGGCATGTTTCTGTGGGTTGCTCACTTCATTGTCTGATTTCCTGCAGCTGCAAACACCCAATGCTCCTGCCAATTGCTCATTTAAATGGCCGTTTCATGCAGATTTCAAAAAGTACAGACAAACACATCCCCCTCTTTACGGGATGACATTTTCCCTCATTGCTGCGAAGGTTGGAAAAAATCCCCAACACTGGCAATTTGCTCCATGTTGGCATATGACGGCAGTAGCTGAGAGATATCCATGTGCAGTAATCTGCTGTCCTGGGGAATGCACGTTGCTTTTTGGTTCCAATGATGGACTGACGTTGTTGATTGGTCCTCATTGCGTTCCTGTGCTCTTCAACTATTGATGTGTGGCATTTTCGAAATCACTTTTGCCGGCCCTGTATTCCATTTAGGCAAATCAACTGCGCAGTGGAAGGATGCAGCTGACGCAATGCAGAGCTACAGAATGCCAGTTACTGGCAGGCCAGTGGAACCAGGTGTGATAGTCCTGTTTATCCTTTTGTTCACTTAGGCTCTGTGCTGTTGTTGGACGGTGATAGCTTTTGCTGTTTCTGTGTGCATCTTTTGTGTGTCTCAACCAAGTCCTATGGCCCTTTCAGGTGCTAATCCTGCGGTGTCGCGACGTTCAACGCAATGGGGGGTCGATGTTGAGGACGTTCACACAGGACCCACCAGTGGTTCTAAAGCGGCACATCATCGGCGATCAACGGTGCGCTGGAAGGACGATGCAGCGAAGCGTCAGTCAACCTATTGGATGGATGATTTTGAGGGCGATCCCAGGGAGGTCACAATGTTGGATGACGATGCAGCACCAACCAGCCAGTATGAGGGAGCCTGGCCAGGTCCTGTGTGCGCTTTTGTGCTCTGACATATCTGTCCGAGATAAGAGAATCATGCCAACAGGGAGCGTTTTTCAGGATTGGTGTCATTGTTGCCTCGTTTGTGCCCATTGGGTATCCTGTAGGGAGGGGTGTATAGGGTATATTCGAAAAGCCCTTGAAAAGGGGTATTGACAACACCTCAGGTCTGCATGCTGCACTGACATGATGGTGGGGAAATTGGTCCGTTTGGGCAGTGCATGTTCCGTTTGCCGCCTTGTGTTGTCCACAATCACTTGCCATTGCCGCATACAAATTGTCACAGCTTGCTGCTGCCTCCCCTGATGCACCACAGAAGCGTTTGGTTCGAAAAGGGGCACGTTCTGAGTGTACAGAATGGGTTAAGGTGACTCGAACATGGCCTGACAGGACAAAGAAGGCCCGCCACATCCGCTTGCAGCAGCCTCATGCAAGCACCCTGAGCAGCAGATCCTCTCCATGAGTGAGGTTACCACTTTGCAAGCCACCTTTTCGGATCGAAACTACTGTGGCCCGCATTGCAGCTGAAGGCCACAGGGCAGAAATCCCTGATTTTTGTCGTGGGATTGTTTTTGGTATGCTGCCAGCGGTTGAGGTTTCTGCCGCACCTGCCCTGCGGCGGCCTGTTGGACGACTCTCCGTCAATTTTGATGTCGCCCTTTTTGCTCTGACAATTGTGACCCAGTTGGTGGAGAGAGTACTGCCGCAGGCGGTCGCGCCACCCAAACTGAAGAAGCAATACTAAAAATGGGAAATACAACCCCAACAAATGGAGGTTGACATCGCCGAGGAACAAGGGTCTGTCCGTGCGGCTGTTTCCGTGCTCTAGGAATTGTTCCCCAAGGTTTGGGTCCCTGTTGGAGTCCCATATTAGATCTTTCCACAATCAGGCAAAGAGCCAAGAATCAGGGCGCACTGAGGGGAGGAAAGCCTTGGTGACCAGCGCCGCTGTGCATGACATCGTGGCAACCATCAGGGCACATGTGGATGCCTGTCTGGAGTTCACAACTTCAGACTGAAAATAAAAAATTGCATGCCAGCAGGAGCCGATAGGTGGACAAATTGGGACCCTGGGGGCGGGGGCAAGCATCAGACTAAACATTAAATTGGGACCCTAGACCAATGGCAAGCATCATCATCATACCAGGGTGCCTTCAAAAGCATGCATTCTTGAAGAGCAACATCAGGTGTACTAAAGAATTTGGTTGTGCAAATGTGGAAAAAAAACGAAAAAAATGAAACAATTTTTGGTTCAAATAGCTGTGCAAGAATTGAAATTTGCCAAAAAAAAAACAAAAATAAATTAGATTTTCCGAATTCTGGCTGTATGTGCAAAATTTTGGCATAAAAAAAACCAGCCTGCGCAAAAATGAGGGTTCCATGAAATTAAAAAGTTTGCACATACAAATTTTCAAGCCAATTTTTCTCCATGAGTGAGGTTACCACTTTACAAGCCAGCTTTTGGGATCGAAAACAGTAGCCCACAACATATGCAGGATTGGCAAAAGCTGAAACAACATGTCCCAACCAATAAAACATCGTGATTTTTGCCCCAATGGGGTCCCTGCCCTTGCAAACAATTACAATGATTCTGAATAAATATGGATGAACGGTGCAGGGCATGTTTCTGTGGGTTGCTCACTGTCGCTGAGAGCTATCCATATGCAGTAATTTGCTGTCCTGGGGAATGCACGTTGCGTTTTAGTTCCAATGATGGACTGACGTTGTTGATTGGTCCTCATTGCGTTCCTGTGCTCTTCGACTATTGATGTGTGGCATTTTCGAAATCACTTTTGTCGACCCTGTACTGATGTGCATGCCCCATTTGCATGTGGCGTGTGACGCATTCAGGGCAGCGATGATATAGATGCACTTCACAAATACGGAGTGCCAGTCACTGGCAGGCCAATGGATCCTGGTGTGATGCATTATTCATTTGCCGAAAGCAGTTATCAGGCAACAGGCATCGGGCATGAGCTCAGTGTTTGGCCCTACCATTGGGGGGGTTGGGTTGGGCTGGGTCAAGGCCTCACCTGGTCGCCAACCCACGGTCCGCGCCACCTTTCCTGCGTGACCCGACTGGGCAGCCTTACCTTGGTGTCCGGTCCCAAGGCCTACCGGACTGTTGACTACCCCTAGACCCCGCCGTGGCGCTCGCGGGCAGGAGATGCAGCCTGGCCTGTGTGTATGTGCCCTTGTGTGTCTGATGGGGGGGGGGGGTGTGGCACACCGCTTGCTCCCCTATTGTTCGGCGTCGGCGCACGTGGTGTGGGGAAGTGTGTGCTTTGGTGCTCTAGACCCCAGTAGGGAGGCTAAAGAGCCTGACGCTGAGCCCGCCGGAGGAGACGTGGGCCTGGCCTCGCAACCTCCACGTCACAAGGACAAGCTTCCCAACCGCTCCACGATTGCCTGCCGGCACAGGAAGGTGGTGATACGTGGCACGACTGGGCCACACCCGCACTCCTTGACTGTGTTCGGCACAGGTGGTGCCACCACGTGGGCTGGGACTGGCTCCCCATGGCCGAGGGCGTACCCCGGGCAGGTGGAGGGGCCCCAGGGCGCAGAAAGTGCTTCTTTGCCTTGGGTGCCACCAAGCTAGCTGCACAAGCTGCGGCGCTACAGCCCGCGTAGACAAGGGGGCCCAGAGGGCTAGCTGGCGGCCGACCAGCCTCCAGGGGTTAACCACAACTGCACTAGAGTGCTCGGGGCTATGCTGGCGCAGGTGGATGTGTTTAGGCTGGTGGGGCGCCCACACTTGGAGGCTGCTTGGGCATGTAACAGCGGTCTAGCTGTGAGCCCTTCACGGCCACCCAAGCCCAAAGGGCACCGACTCCATTTTCCCCTCTCAGGGTGGCGGCACGGGGGGGGGGGGCGGGGCAGGGGGGCGGCCTCATCCTATGGGAGGGGGGAGTCTACCTATTCGCTCATTTGCTCGTTGTCCCACTTGTTTGGAAAAGGAGGACCACTTGCTGGCTTACCATGTGGGTCCTAGATCCCAAAGTTCTCGACCTGCAGCTCCCTCCCCCCTTCCATGAGGGGAGGGACCTCCTCGCGACGTGCAAGCCTGCAGCGAGGGTGCAAAGGGCGTGCCGGGGGGGGGGCGTCGGGTCAATCACCCATTCGGTCCCGCTTCTATTGGGGCGGGGGGGGGGGAAGGTTTGCTGCCTTGTTTCCTACTCCCCAAAAGGGAACCAGCCCACGGCTTGCACCCTTGCTTTGCGGTGGCTGAAATTTGGGCCGACAGAGACCCGGGGGGGGGGGGGGGGGGGCTCAAAATCTTGGGTGCGTGGGTGCCCCCTCCCCCCCTTGGCACCCTAGGGGCGGTGGCGGTAGGCAGCTCTTGTTGCGGTTTTGGTGTCAATGGGTTGCTGTGTCATGTATATACTCGTTGTTTTGCCTGTGATTGAGATGTTGGTTGTTGCTAATGATGCGTGTTCAAGGGAAAGTCGAGCCACTGCTTTGGGCAATATTGATCATGGCGAGAGCAGCTCTACTTGGCATATGCCCAAGCCTACCACCCATGTCTTGTGCATTGCATGCAGGTGTGGGAATGGCCATGGGTGGGCCACATGGCTCAAGGTCACACTACCCAGCCAACTAACTTGATGTTGGCCCAACCCTCTACAATCCTCCAAAAAACTGTGCAACTCTCGAACACTGTTCCCCCTTCTGGAGGAGGCAGGGGAGGCAGACACCATATTTCATCCACACGGATGGGCAGCCGGATTTTAAAATAATGCCACTCCGCCCGACCCTTGGCTTCAGTTTTCCGCGAGGAAATTCACCCACACTCACATCTTTGAATCATGGGCCTCACAAATTCACACGTGCACACTGGCATGAGAAAAGGAGGTGCTCTGTTCACACCGTTGCCAACACACACGCTGCTAGTCACGCGTGTGCACAGCGGCCATGTGTGGGATTCACACAGTGCAGCGGGGGCGGGAGGTGAGTTGTTGATGTGCCACACCCACCCACGACGTTGGGTGAATCCCAACACGCATACCCCAAAGGATTAGTGTGTCGTGGCGATTGTTTCTTTTTATCTTCGTTGGGTGGGCACCCGAGCCACAATTTCTTTCGCGGATAATTTTCTACGCCTTTGCCCCCCCCCCCCCCTCCGCATCCTGCCTGTCTCCAGTGAAAACTGCCTTTGGGTGTGGTACAAAGAGCCACATGTTATCGACAGCGGTCTCCCATCTATAGCTCAGCAATGGCTCCCCTACTTGTTGTGCCATGCACGCCCCCCAAAAGTGCTTGTCCCTTTCCTCCTCGAGCACCCCCCCCCCCGCCCAACTGAGGCCCAAGAGCCCCTCGCCAAGTCAGCTCTGTCGCCACAGAGGACATGTGGCCCTACCCATGGACACATGGGGGGGCACCCTCTCACCCGAGACACCTGGACCGGGTGGCCGCAATACTGCCTTCCCAAGTCACCTGCGGGAGCGGCTTAAGAGGCACGTGACATAGGGCAGTGGGAGGGACACGACATCCCCATGATAAGACCTTCTTTTTGCAATGTCAAAGGAGGCGTCCCGAGCTCCCGACTGTCGCCACAGGGCAGGGGCAGCCATGCCTTGTGGTATCGAGCTTGTGGAGGGCCCTCTGCCCCTTTCATTCAATGTGCATGGTGTATCCCTTCGCTTGTCCAATGATGTCGGACCCGTTCCTCAGCACCATCATGAGCTCAGACAAAGAGAGTTGGGCGTAGAGACATAACTGGTCTTGACACTGGGCCGAAAAATGGGCCGACGTCGGCGGGCGGCAGTTCGGCCGGCCGAGACTGCCGCTGAGCCGAACCGCTGGAACCTAATTGGTCGAGCTAAAGCGCTGCCGAGGCCAGTGTTGGTCACGGGTTGGGTTGGCAGTGTATGTAGTGGATTCCGCCGTTGGCTTGAGGAACGTAGTTTTTCTTTTTTCTGTCGAAGGTTGTTCATTTTGCAAAGACCGCTGTGGGTTTCTTCCAACCTTGTCTGTTACCCTCCCTGAATTGCCCCCTGTATGCCGATGAATGATAGTATCATAATAACGTAATAATAGAAGCAATTGTGGTTTGTGCATGATCCAACAGAAGCACAAACCGTATGTTTGTTTGTGCTTCAGAGTCTTTCCCACAACTATGTGTCCCTTGTCGACCGCAGGTTTCTGATTTTAGTTGTGGCTATCACCCGGATTGACCGCTGATTCAGCCCAGCAACTGCTTACACCGTGTACTGTGTGAAGTGCACTTGGGCTCAGTTCTGGCAAGATGTACACAAGGATTGCTGTTCGAAGTCTCGTTTGCCCGTGGCTGTGTTGAAACAAAGGCAACCGTAAAGCAACGTTTTTGGGGAGGGGTGTGTGTGATGGCGTCAGCAGTGCATAAACATTGGAGCTCGCGAGTTACTGAAATGCGCCGGCCAACAGGGTTGTCTCTGACACCGGTGAGTGGTCGGCCCCCTTCGTCTGCATCTGACGTTTACCCGTCTGTAGTCTGTAGAAGTGATCTGTTACAAGTAGATGCGGTCTGCTGATTGTAGCTAATTGTAGACATCCACCAGATTGCCGCCTGGCAGTTTGGCCGGTCGAAGCGCCGTCCGGCACTGTCAGCCGGCCATTCTCCCAAAGATCTGCCTGGGCGGTCTCGGTTGGCTGATTCGGCCGGCTGGAACACTGCTTGGTGCGTCAGCCGGCCGACATCGCCGTTCACGACTTCGCATCGGCTGAGCCGACGGCGCTGCTGAGCCTCAGCGCTATTAGATTCCAATGAGCTCCGTGCCGTCCTCCTGCTGTCAAATATCCTCCACCTGCCGGGCTCTGTGCAACGGCGCCCGAACAACACCTGCGTTGTTTGTACACGGTCCTGGTGCACTGCCACACACAACCCTCGGATCTGCTGCCTGCACAGGCCCCTGGCGTCGTGTGTATTTAGGGCACAATATTGAGATGCCTGCAGCCTCCATCCAGCATGTCACGGAGGAGATCTTCCGGCCTTCGACCAGCAGCCGGCCATCAATATATCTCACCACTCCTTCATTTCGGGGTAGCGTCCCAAGCACACGCCACGACAGAGACAAAGATGATGCAAGGTACAGTGCTGTGTCTCTGCTGTCTGATACAGCAGTAGTGTGCATTTGGAAGTACGAATGGGACCCAGAAGACTGTGTACTATAGTGGGTGCATGTGAAGTGGCTGATGGTGTCAACATGATGGGGGGCCAAGGATGGGGGGTCCATTTTGGACCCCCATTGGATCCGCAGGTTATGGCTGGCCCAGATCCGCCCAGTCTGGACCAGCCACTTTTTTTGCCTCATTGGGATGATTTTTTGGTCCGTGTGCGTATCTCTGTGGAGCCGGATGGATGCCTTGGGCCCAAGGACTGGGGCGAGATTCAGCACCTGCATGCAGCCCTGCTTATTTCCAACCTTGCGTGTAGAGTTTGCTTGCGGCCCTACATCCCCTGCCCCTGCGTGTGATGCAGCCACAGCAAATGGGCAAATCAGTGTGGGGTAGCAAATCACATCAAGCAATGGTGCACCCTTCTGTGTGGCATTGATGTGAAGTGGGAGCCACAAGATATGGCGCTTACTCAACCAGCAGCAGATGGGCATTGTCCTTTTAGATTATCAAGATTTCTTGGGTGCTCCCTCAAAACCTGCAACAGAGGGAATGATGGAGTCCATCCTCATGGACAGATTATGCCTGATATCCTGCAAGCACGGCCATGCACATGATACGGGCTGCCACTTTCAAAGAAGCAGTAATGGCGCTGCACTTGTAGTGAATGAATGGCAAGCGCCTCTTCCATGCCAAGCAGTAGGCTATTATGAACGTGGTATGCAGAAGTGAACACGCACTCCCCCTTCAGCTCCCAGCCCCCAAATCCCAGCCCCAAGGTTTAGTGAAGGTTTCATAGCGATATCAGGGTGATGCGGCAAGATCCAATGAGGCGTTGCATGACGGGACTGGTGTTCAATTGAGGGCGTCTGCCGCATGCAGTGATTTGCGAGTTGCCAGTACGGGGAGGATATTGCTGAATCATCCATGTCAGTGAATGCAACTGTGGTGGGCATGCAGAGTTTCAAACACAATCCCCATTTTCCCCTTGCAATTCTGCAGCCGAACTTCGTTCCAGTCTTCATCGACACCATCGTCGACACCATCATCCAACCGAAAGCAGATGCGAAGGCTCTTCAGCGGTTTCTTTAGGCTGAAGTCATAGTCCTACTCTGTCTGTGTCACATGCCAAACGCCTGCAACTCTGCCAGGCTTTAGAGGACTCTAACTGCCCCCGAGCAGCACTATTCTCCACATGTTTCCCGTTCTTTCTTTGCTTGACTCCGGCGTTGTGGTCGCGTATTTCCCCTTTGATTGTGTGCGCTCCGCCCTTTATTGCATTGAAGGGCCGTCGCGACGGTGAAACGAACACTAGTGAGGCAGAGTGATTTGGCCACAAATTCATTTGGACACTAAAGTCACATGGAATCCATAGTATTTGTTGGACAAAGTTGTTCATTGGATGTGGTGTTCATGCATTCACAGCCACTCCCAACCAAACGCGTTAATTGGGGGAATGGAGCAGTATGTCACAAACCGCCACACTTCGTTTCTCCTGTTTGCCCGGGGCATATTTGTTGTTGTCAACAGAGATCTTGTTGTTCTGACCCAAATGCTACGTGACCCCGTCCTTGTCCCGTTAGCACGTCTGACTTGACAACACTGTGCATATGAAAGAGGAGTGCTGATGTCCGTGTATATGAGACCTATCCCTTATCTTTCCAAGTTACCTCTTTTCTGGTCCGATTGGAAGCAGTGCACGCAGCAAGTGAGATATGTCTCTGATGACGTGAATGCATGCCGTGCACTGGGAATGCCTGACCGCAATCCTGTGCGAGCGGCATCCCCAGATGCCTGTGGAAACGCCCAGGTCGGGGCTTTCCGTGAAAAATGTTTTCAGAGGTTGCAGAGAAGGAAGAGGAAGAGGAGCAGGAGGAGGAGGATGTGTTGGTGGTGGTGTTGGGGCAGCCAGACACCCCGACCCCTCTGCCCCTTCCTGCCCACGCCCTGCCCTCTACTCTTGGCTCAAGCTCAGACGTGTGCGCAACTCTGATCCGGTTATCATCCAACAGAGTTGCCGAAGAGGATCGCGTATTGCCTGAGTCCTCATCCCAGACCAGGCTAGTCAAAACCAATTGTTGTGCTGTATGCACCATGCCCCCCTGACCCCCTCTACAATGTCTGTTCGCAGGCCTTTGTCGTCACAACACCCAAAGCCAGTCAAGGCAGCGAGCAGCCCACGAGCTGCGCCGCTGGGCATGGGTCGCCAGCAGTCTTGTTGAAGCGCGTAACGAAGGATGCATGAACCGGATTTTTTCCCTGCACCTTTATGGTGTAGTCTGCGGTGGCTGCCAATGTCACCGACAGTTGTTTGACCAAACTCCAGAGGGACCCGGTAGGATCTGCCAGAATGGGTCTCTTCACCCCATGTGGCCATGTGCCGGGAAGTATCGCGGGCACAACGTGCCCTGGGCTGTCAATGCTGTGAAACTGACAGGCCGGGGTCTGGCACCGGAAGCCACTCAAAGCCCCAACTTCCTTGTACAACCCCCACGTTTGCGCATGCTGCGCTGTCTGGAAAGCACAAAGTACCGTAGTGGGGCCACGGCATGACGGTTTCCCTTTCGACGGAGGTGCATCTGCTGTGAGTTGACGTGATCCGTTGGGTTGTCATGAGGTGTTTTGGGGTTGTGGGTGCCCTCATTTCGCTGCAATGTGCAGCATCATGTGCTCCGAGCATTGGACCGTCGGCCCTTTCTCTGCTGCCTGCGGTCCTTGGGCAGCGCAGTGCTCCCGTTTATGGCCCGCGACTGTTAGTCGCCCCCCATCATTCGATCCGTGTCTGTCCCAACGTAGACAGCGCCGGTCCTTCTGTGTGAAGCTGAACAACAATGTGGCAGGTGAGGGGTTTGGGGGGGCTCTGTAGAAGCAGAAGTCAAAAGAGGGAGGCCAGCGCCGCTTTTTTAGTGCCTAGGCAAATACAGGAGAAGGGGAATTTTCGCAAGGGGACAATTTCATGGGGAAAAATTTTCGTTTTCCAGTTCGGTGTCGAAAATTTCCCCACAAACTTTTTTTGCACAATTTGGGGCCCTTCCTGCTCCGTGTGCATCCTCAGTGGAGCAGTGCCGCCTTTAGTATGGAGAGCCAACCTAGGCCTTGCTCCTTTTGCTTATCTCTGATGAGTTGGTATTGTTCAAGGTCTGCCAAAGTTTCACACAACAGATTGTCCACGAGGAACCAAGGGTGTTTAAATTTCCTGTGTCTGATGGCCCGGCACCAAAATTGGAGACGCGTCGAAACCAAAATTGGAGACGTGTTGAAATTTTCCCCCCCGAAATTGTCCCCAGACGACCCCCCCCCCCCCGTGCTTGTATACCGAATATCAGAAGGGTCCGCTTCTGCAGCTGTTGCAAACCCCTGGGGCTCTGCTGTGTGGTGCTTCGCTGTCCGGCTCTCCAAACTCAATTTCTGTGCGATGTTGCGCATGTGTCATCCTGTTACCCTTCCCCCTGTGACCCAAATGTAGCAGGCAGCGGTGCCCTGGCCACCGCCAGAGGAGGAGAGACACGGGACCTCTTGAGACTGTCCATTCTTCAGCCGTTGCATGAAGAGCAATTTTGAATGGGGGCTCAATGAAATGGGTCCACCGGTGTCCGCGCGTTGGACTAGAAGGGAAAAGGAGCTGAGTCCTATTGAGTTGGACCTGGGACACAGCCGGTTCCCATTACATTGCACCGGCAGTGGAATGTACCGAGTGGCACACAGGACAGGGTCGATTCCTACCGAACCTTGATTCCCCTGCAGGACACTCGTGGCATGTCTAGATTTTGACTGTGAGATCAGCCAAAGCCATTTGCATGCTGCTGCATGGGCCTGTATGGCGGCGGGAAAGGACAGGAACCCGTCCTTTTCACAGGCGCCACAACCGTTGGTGTCCTGGGCCGGCATAGTGTGGTCCTGCACATTTGAAGCTGAGAGGTGGCCCATTTTTTCACCCAGGGAACCCTTCCCCATCAACCGTTTGCTTGCACGGATTGCGGCTTGCCTAACCGGAAGGGGCGCTGCCTCCGCTGCGCTGCTGTGTGGGGCCCTATGGCCCTGAGGCATACCCCTGCAGCACAATGTCTCAATCACACCCAACTGCCCTTGCACCCGAGACGTGCGCAAATTGTAGTTGTGAGAACCGCACTCCCTGTGGGTTGGACAAGGCAGTGGTGTGTTACTGTTTGCTGCATAATTTTCATCACCCAATCAGGGGTCAACGTGTTTCGCTGTGGAGTGGTCTTCAACACCACCACCATCACCAACAACAACACGGGTGTGGAGTGCTTTTCTCAAGGTTGCCATACCGGTTTTTGTGGGCAAATCCTGAAAGGAGGATGTGCACTAGTGCGGCGACACCCGCCAGCCCGAACAAGGGATGACCCTTAGCCCATTCTGAGCCCTCTCCTGAAAATGTTGCAGCACAATAAATCAAGCCTGCCCCATTGAGGATACCAGCAGTTTCCAGGCTCTGATTTGATTTCCAGGAGATTTGGCATCAATTTGTGCGATCCATGAGCCCCAGATTACACCACGTATGGCTAAGATGTTTGCCCTCAAGTGTGTTTGCGTTTATTGTACGATTGTGTGATTGTGTGATACTGTGTCCCGTGGCTTTGTACCTGTAACATGCATCCATCTGAACGTCAGCAAACCCAAATTTGACCCGCAAGCGCATCCTTCCCCCTCTTGCGCCAGCGCAGCCGTGTCACTGGTACTTCGGAGCATGGTGAATAATTCATCGCCCCTTGTGCTAGCATGGTTTTGCCCAAGCAGAGCAATTCCGTCTGTTGGTCATCTCCATGACTGCCTTTGTTGGTGGTCGAGGAATGCAAGACAAAATGCATCTGAGCCGGTTGTAGTCGGAAACAGTGACTGTTTTTCGACTTCTTTGTAGCCAGGGCTACTGTTGCTAAACTTGGAGCCTGCAACCACTCCCCCTCCAAAGGCAGACAGAAAGGGCATCTGTTGTTGAGGATTGGAGGCAAAGTTAGGAAGCGCCCCTAATTTGTAGCTTCTGATGCCCCTGATGGGATAGGACAGCCAGAATTTTCTTCTTTTTGCCCCCACATTGTCTTCTGTGTCTTCTGTGGTACCTTTTTTTTTACACAAATGTCGTCCAATACCCCTCCTTTACGCACAGCCAACGGGCGGCAAAACAATGTTCAGACGGTGGTTAAATGAGACAGTGCTGGTGTATGCTCTGTGCTACAACACATGCACTGAGACTCAAAGATTATCCAGATCATGATTCCCATACAATGGTACGACTGAAGATGTCCGGTTTGGACCTAAAAGCGAACAATAGTCCAGCTCTTGGAATGGTGCTCCTATGCTCCTGCCCCTGAAAGCTATCTATTTATTCAGGGTACAAGTCCATTTTCAGTCAAGCAATGTGCTGGTTCAGCATTAATCGAAATGATGTGTATTGTATGTGCGCATGCGTGTGGTGGAGGTGATAAAATCCCCCCTAAACGGGGTGATTAAGACTCATCAGGCCCATTCTTAGCCATCTTGGTCCCCTCAGATTGTTTTCACTCCATTGGGTTTTTGTGGTCACATAGAAGGGGGTTTTCATCACTCAACCTTTTTGGATGTGACCCTGAGACAGCAAGGGATATGCAGCCACAGTCCACACATTTTTTGGGTGCTGCCCTGAGACGGCAGGCGATACGCGGCCACACTCATCTTCCTGAGCCTCCCACCACCCCTGATACCCTCCCCGACCGTCACACAGCACAAGGGGCAAGCCATGTATTATCTTTCAATGCCAACAACCACCCCTGACCTCTGCTGTACCCCTTCCCTCCATCTTACCCCCACCCAGCGCCATGGAACAGCCCTAGATTGCTAATCAGTGCTTTGGTCCACACAATTGGCAGTGGCCACTATGTGATGCATACCAGATCCAGTGCCCTGCATGGAAACTGCATTTCAACAGTGTACGGCTGATGATGATGAGGCTGCGGTGCATTATGCTTTGTGTTTTTGTGCCAGGTGCCTTTGAGCCTTCTGTGTGGTGGGGATGAACAGGAATTACCAGCAAACATCCAGACACCACCAAGCACTACCAGCAAACAACCAGGCACCACTGGGAAATACCGGCAAACGTCCAGATGCAACCAACTACCAGCAAAGATTCGAGCACCGCCACATGTGCATGCAGAAAGCACAAGGAAGTAATGTCAAGGCACCAGGTCCTGTATTCTTTTTTAGACGCGGATTAATTGTTTTTTTTTTGAGGTTGTATTTTTTAGCTAAAAAAATCTTCCGCACCAAAAAAGAATTCTGCACTAAAAAATATTCCGCGCTTTAAAAAAAATACTCAGACCTTTTTTTCGGCATTTTTTTTTGCGCGAATGCTGCAAATTTTAGAAGTGGTAAAAAAAGTGTCATGGGCGATTCCCTGGGCACCTGTGGGGGAACGTGGTGTGTGCGGGGACCCTGTGACGGCACGGGTGATGAAGCAAGTTTTATTTTGCCCCCCCCCCCCAGCTTGGATTTACACCGTGTTCCCCGCATTTCTACAGTTTTGCGCATTCCCGCCACAGCCACTCTCTTTCTGGGGCAATTGCTCCCCACCATGGCGACCCCGAGAAGGCAGGGGTGATGTAGCCGATCGGCCCAACTGTGGGCGTTCAACTTTCCGGTGCTGGTGAGGAAACCGGGCCAGTTCGTTAACCTTCCGGTGCTATTGAGGATAACCGCTTCTCAGTTCTTCTCTCCACGTTGGAGTTTTTTTTGAGTAGGGGTGATGGACTCCCATGCTTCGGGGTGGCCTATTGAGTTGGGGATACCAACTCCCCTGCTTTGGCGTGGCACCTTGAGTTGTGGATATGGACTCGCACGTTCCGGTGTGGCCCTTTGATTTGGGGATACGTACTCCCGCGCTTTGGCGTGGCCCGTTCAGTTGGGGTGATGGACTCCCGAGCTTCGGCGTGGCACTTGGAGTTGAGGATATCGACTCCCACGCTTCGGTGCGGCTCCGTGAGTTGCTGATACGGACTCCCATGCCTTGTTGTGGTCCGCTGAGATGGGGTGATGGGGTCCCATGCTTCGGTGTGGCCTTTTCAGTTGGGCTGATGGACTTCCACGCTTCCGTGTGGCCTTTTGAGTTAAGGATACGGACTCCAGGTGGGGCAAACAGGGTTAACTTTAGTACAGTTTTTACGTTGCATTGCTTTTTGTTGACATGTGTGCCGAATATGATGCAAGGGGTTGGTGAGCTGGACTTTACGCGAGTCTACTCGACCATAGTGTATTTTACTTTCCTATTTCCCACCCTACCGTGCTCCGTTCTGACATACAGCTCTAAAAACCATAAAATGTTTTCGAAGTATAGGTGGTGGGCAGTTGGCGAGCTACCTATTGCTAGCTTGGGAACCGGCTTGCAGCATGCGTTCGGTGCCATCTGACCCGGCACCACAACGGCATGCATGGGCTGTTTCAAGCTTGCCGTCTCGTACGCAGCGGCCTTAGAGAGTCTTTTTGCTAGTAGCCCGGCCCCACAATGTACCGCAGCAGCGCCAACAACGACAATAACCGAACCTACGCCCGAGACGCCAAGTGATGAGGACACCGGGTTTGCAACCTTGGTTAGGCAAGCTTTCCGTACCGCAAAGCTTGCAAGAACGGCGGCTAGAAATGTTGATTGTCGTTCTTTGTCCAAACCAAATGACAGTAGTCGTTGTGGGTGTGCATATGAAGCTTGCGAAACTAAGCGATCTGTGAACCACATCAACGATACTGGCTTCTCGAGGGTTAGAGAAGTAAGCTTCCGCGAGCACACAACCCGTTCAGTATACATGTAAGGCACAGCTTTCCACTTGCTGCTAGCAATGGCGCTCAAGGACCAAAACGTGCTATCTTGCAATTGCAAAGAGGACTTTTAAATGGATCATACATAATGCCTGATTTTTGTGAACTTGGGTACTCCGCCACCTTAGCTGCAGCCTAGCGGCACAAAGTTATTTCCATTGGGGTAAGGTGCTCACAGTAGAGTGCTCTTAGTACGAGATCAAGTGGCAGACATGTAGGGAGCCCAGTTTGGATTCTATGACATATGTCTTTCCTACTGCTTTTCATGGGCATGTAGACGAAATACGTCTACCGGAACAGTAAGACTATTAAGGCTGGAACATTCCATACTGTTCCAGAAGACGCGAGACTTGTTCCAGAAGACGTGAAACGTCTACCGGAACAGTAAGACACTTCGCTAGACGTTGTGGAACAGTCTATACTGTTCCAAAAGACGTAATACATCTATCGGAACAGTATGACTAAATGTTAGAGGCAACAGGTAGTTCCACTAGACGCACCATTATGCTATGTTATATATTACTATTATATTGCTGTTATATCATACACTATCACAAAATTATTTCCTATGTTTTCATTTTTTCACTTTTCGGCTTTCATTTCATAAGCAACTTTGCTGCAATTCCATTTCGGAAATCTTCAACGTCTTTATTCAACTATCGTGTAGGGATACCATTTTTTCTAAATCATTTGTTTTTCCTTCAAATACTAGACTAGTCTAGACTTTCCACCCCTCGCTGTCATTTGTTAGACAATGTTTGCACTCGTTCAGACCACTTCTCCATTGCAACGGCTAGTACGTTCAAAAGGTTTGTAGCGCTCCCTCATTTGTTTAAAAAGAGATATCAGATTTTTAGATTGAGTTCAATCAATCTATGATTGCAAATAGTTTGTATGACTCTGTATCGTCGATGTTTGACTCACTCCCTCCGAATGCCGTTCTTGATACTTTTTTTCGAAAAAAAATGAAAAAAAGCGGTCGCTCAACCTTTCCTCCCAACATTCGTTCTTTTCATTCCCGTTTTTTTTTCATCTATCGCTCTAAAAAAGAGAAAGAGTGTTGCTGTGCAGTGGTTCCCGGAGGATACACCTTCTGTGCATCCTCCTTAATAATCTTGAACTTCTTAAAAACAATATTTGACTGGCCCCGAATAGGTTTTCACATCCTTCGGCTCGTCCGTTTTCCCATATTTGTCTTCCGCCCGTTTCACCAATGAAACTCCCCCGGATGTTGTTGCCCATCAAAGACCTATTGTTGAATTTTTCGGCCATTTACAAACGCCGATTCCACAATTTCCCACTTTTTTTCCCTCAGAAAGAATCCCTAACACACCCACCCCAACCATCATCAAATGACATCTTCGTTTTTCTTGACAGATTTTGTGCCAAATTCCACATTTTTCTACAAAGCATCAAAAAAACATCCTTGATTACTCACCATTCTCCTCCTTCTGCTCACCTGATTTGCAGATAGTGTGCCTCTATAATACTGGAAACAAATAACCGTAACTTCAACACGTAGAGTTTTACTAATTTCCAAATGGTGTAAAATGCATCCTTATGGTTTCCTTCTAGTTTGGGCTAGGGCGGGGAGAATTTGGTTGTTCGTCACAAACTTTCGAGCCGTAACGAAAAATTTTGCGTTGACCAAGTGACCCCCCCCCCCCCCGGGAACGACAAGGGGTGGGGAATGAAAAAGCAGGGGGGGTACAACACATCTAAAAAAAAATGTCCAAAGTGACGAAAATTTTACATAACCCTCTAAAACAGAAATCCGCTGCTAATCGAAGAAAAACCGTTATAAGAACAAACTTCAGGATCTAAAAATAAAAAACAACGAGCAAAAAAAATAAAATAACGGATACATTACCCCCACATCCCTGCCCTGCCCCTACAGGCAACATGCAATAGAAACCACTGATTCACACTGTTGGTTACATCTGGGAAAAGCATGATACTGCTGCCAACAAGACTGCCTGATGCCATAGTGCAGAGGGCTGAGCACTTTCCGAACGTGCTGTTGCAGTACACACTACATTAGGTAGTGATGATGCAACACACTTGATGGCATAGGAACCTGCCACTTTGCACCTTAGTGCCGTGGATTTTTGCACATGACCAGAACAAATATAGAACCAGCATCCCTCCCTGTGTGCACCTTGGTCGGCCTATGCTGACCCACCATCTGAAGACATGTGGAAAGAGCAAAACTTGAGCATGAAATTATGGGCAAAATTGTGCATGCACTGAGTAGTGCTTGAAAAACCACCTCTAAGAGGCAAAACCACTCATCTTTGTGACCGAATAATGCCTCTGAACAAAGTTTGAGCAAGGAATCTGGAACTTCGGACTGACTGGGCAGACTGCAAAAGCTGCAGAAAATGAGCATATAATGCAGGAACGGATGGGTTGGGATGCAGGGTTCTCAGGAGTTGATCACTATGGCTGTCAAACACTGCAGCACAGGCACATGGGTGGCACGATGTATTGCAGAAGAAATGAGCAGAAAAAACCTGGCTGGATCACTCTGCGTCTGGGTATTCTCCTGAGCAGCTGAGCCTAGGCACATTTTTGGGTCAGTGGCTTCGTCGTCAGACCCCGAATACAAACGGGCCTCTGATGCACTATCCGAACTTGGAACGCTATGAAAATTGTTATTGAACCCACAGCCTTTGCTGCGATGAATGATTTGGCCGTTGTGAGTGACCATAGTACAATTCATCAATCCGCCAGGCCTTGAAGCTTGAGCTGGCGACATCGTGGTTTGGGGACTGCGGAGCTGTAGAGATACACAAAAACAGAGTGCTTTGGGTGCTGTGTGCAATCCGTAGCATATTGGGACTACCTCACTCCACTTTCCAACACGTCGATGCACCTTCTCCCAAGATCTGCTGGCTTTGGAGGGAGCTACTATGTGTGTAGCTCAGCTCAGCATGGAAAAAATGCACTTCAAAACATGCTAAAGCATCATGAACTACTGAAAACAAAAATGGGACCATTCGGCGTGAACAACAATCAGTGCCTTGATTCAGTAAGTCAGTAGTGCTCCCAACTCCAAGTAGATTTCTTGCATGTCACTTTCTGAGTGCCTATTTTTTTTCGATTTCTTATAATGTCCCTGCATCACGAAAGTCCGGATTAAGACCTGGCAGATGGTCCTGCAGAACAAGCACGCAGAAGATTTAGCTCGGATCTACCTATTGAACAGTACTTTTCGCCTGACTACAATATTACTGTGGAAGCAGCAGTCCAGCAGTTCTCCAAGGGCCTAGAAAGTGCGACTGGCAGAACACCAAGCCAACGAAACGCTACTTCAGCGCCTCCATCTATTTCCCCGACAACCGCGCTTTCCTGCACAGGACGTTGACCAATATGCTCCAGCTACGAGTCAACAACATGTGCCCTGTGGACTCAACAACCGTCGGACGGCGTACTCCACTCTCTTGGTGCCGATCAGTCTCTCGGTTGTTTACTGTGCTACTGTCTTCTCCATTCATCAAGCGTTGACGACTTCTATGAGTAGAGTTACAGCTAGCAAACAACGCCGCCGCCAACGTTGCAAGGTCCGCAAACAACAAAGACCACGTACGCCGATGTCAAAGAGAATAATTCCACCTATCACAGCCCAGAACATTACGGCACGACCACCTCCGCCGATCTTCAGCGACGAAAGCGAGGAAGAAACTTCTGCGGTTGACATCTACAATCACGTCCCTTTTCCACCCTTACCTATAAGCTTTGTGTCACCCGCCAACGACCCAGTAAAGCTCAACCAGCGGCAGCACAAATGCAAGTATGCCCCCAAAGATGTTCTGTCAAATCCTCCGTCCCCTAACGAAGCCAGCAGCTCAGCGAACGCTCCACGCAACCACAACCCTGAGGACAACCACCTCTTGTCAATGGTAGACTGCCGCCCACGTAACTGTACGACAGACTCAGTTGAAGCCCCGCAAAGCCTTTGTTCGAGCGTCACTGCCGGCACTCGAACTGGCATGCAGCTAAGCTCTCCTTTGGTCGAAGAAAAAGGCTGTTCGGGTGGAACCGTCAGTCAAACCAGCCTTCAGACCAGTAGGGTAGTGGCCTACAACACGGAGTTTACCTCCCTGGAACCCGTCTATTATTTGCGACCTGGTGTGCGTATCAATATGACCTAGGACCCACTGGGTAAACTGAGAAAGGACTGGGTGTGAACCTGCGGGTACGCAAACTTGAAATCGCGCTAGGTTTGCCGCAGATGCTCACTACTGAAGTTCAACGAACTCAAGAAGGAGACGCCCAGCGGCGACGAACCAGTCCGAGACCAAAGATCATGCGCCGTACAGTGAGCCCTGGTGATGCCTTCAACGAATTTAGATGTGCTAAGAGACAGCCCCTCTCATTGTCCTTTGAATCTAATGAATCGCAATTTTCGGGTTCGCACCTGCGCGCCCTTTTGTCAGTGTTACCACGTTTTCGGTGCTCAGTCATCTCACTGATGGCTACCTTTGCTTAGTTTTTCCTTTTTGTTGCACCGTACGTGCCTAAGCACAGGAGTCATACCCAGTTCAAGAAACGGCGCTGCGTGATATGTAATCTAAAACCCAGAGCATAGTCTTCGGCACCCTGTGTGTTCAGGGCCCCACGCTCGCTTTGGTTTTCTGCATTATCATATCCTTGCCTTGTCCCAGACGATGCTTCGGAGCCAGCGACTGCGTTCTGGCGATGAGCATATGCTGTGCATTTGAACGGTACTTTATCACTACTGCACTATACACCCAAGCCAACGACTGTGATTTGGCTATGAGCATACACAGTACTGGTCATGGTTCAACAACCACGTCTTTGCCTTCGGTCACTGTCCTGAACCTGTTGTATTTTCCCCTAGGGCTGAAACAGTCGGGTTTTGGATACAGTTTCAGCGAGCATGGACATGGAACAATCACCAAACTGCTTACACCACTGCCCAACTGGCACCTCAACGGTCATTTTACATAACACACAACACACAACACATACAGCTGCTTTCCTTGGCACACACCAACACAGACACGCATTCATACCAACACATACCTGATTCCCATCCTTTTCACTGCATGACCCACCCTTGCCTGTGGCAGAGGCTTGGGTCCCACCGCCCAGCAAGCAATCAATCGGGGCCCCCAGGCCTCACAATCATTTATCCATACTGCATTTTCAGAGTTGTTTTGCATTTACTGCCTGTGGCAGAGACAGTAAACCCACAACTCACCAGTGTGTACCTTCCTGCCAATAGTCACTGCATCTGCAGTTTGTTTCATTGCGGTACCCATTCAATCAGCCAACAGTTTTTTCTGTGACCTTTAATCGCACATCGAGCGTACAATTTCTTCTGTAAACAACTACTCAGCCTGCAGTTTTACTGTACCAGACTACCAAGCCTTTCTCTTCGACTCTTCAACCTGATTTGGAAACACATCAAAACTGTACAGAAACGTACAGTTCCAGCTGGTTTTGCGAGTTTGTTCTCTAGATAAAATAGCATAAGATATTCAGTCACACTTGCCAGCACCCCACAGCCCTACAAGGCCCAGGGGAGTGACAGGAACCAACAGACAGTAGTCTGGTGGTCACTGTACAGACTTCAGATCCAGGCTCAGATGGTACATGGTCTTTGTACATACTGAATACCCGGGAGGACAAGAACTCAATGATTAGCCACACATAGCCATAGCAACCCACAGGTGGGCCTAAAAACCCATATGCGGGAAGTTGAGGCCACGCGTAGCCGCATTGAGCCATTGACACCCCCAAATCTTCATATTGTAGCGTAGAACAGACCCACAAGAACCCTGAAGATGTTGACATGGTTTAAAAAGTAGACTTCTTGCAGCAAAAAAATATTTCGCTAAAAAATTCAACAGATGACCAGCAAACGAAATTGTCTGCAATGCATGCACCTACTGTGGGATGGATCATGGATGACGGATCACAGGAGAGCAATGCTGACGGTCGGCAGGTGGCAGAAGCAGTGAGAAAATATTCTGCCAGAGTTTTTGCAGCTTCTGGTTTGTTGAATCAATCACATGAAGACACATACATATGTCAAAACAACATACATTACACATGTCTCTTGCACATGGTTACACATAACATAACATATGATAACGTAATATAACATAGTGGGTGGGTCTGGGCTGGAGTTGGTTGGTAGAGGTGGATCCTACGTCTAACTTTTTGTGTTACTTTTACGGCAGACGGGTCACGTCTTTTGGAACAGCTTTTACGTCTTGTGGAACTGTATAGCTGTTCCAGAAATAGCAGTCCTACTGTTCCGGTAGACGTATTTTGTCTACCATTCCTTTTCATGGCATTCCAAGTTCTGATACTGCATACGAGGCCCTTTTGTATCCGGAGTTTGCCCACAAAGACAGTGGCCCCAAAACATCTCCACGCCCAAACACACAGCTATCCAACGAGATTTTTTCTACTTATTTCGTCTGCAATATAATGTGCCACCTCGGTGCCTATTCTGCAATGTTACACGGCCACTGTGATCAGCTACTGATGAAGCCGGTTCGGACCCCCGTGGCCATCTTAGGGTCACTTGGGGTGTGTATCTATGTGCCGGCAAGCCGCCATTGGCTGATATCATACTCTCCCATCCACCTGAACTAACCCGATGTGATAGTGTGATAGGTTTGGCCATTCCGGCTACGAGCGGCCATATTCAGTACCGAGGCACCGCCAGCTGAGATTTATATATCAGAATATCAGGAATCAACAGGGTTTTATTATCATGATGTTTCCGTAATTTTTCAGCCTTTCGTTCTGATGGTCAATGTATCGGCGACCGTCAGTTGGCTCGCGATTTTGCGTTAACCGATTGGTTAACTGTTATTTCCAGATATTTTGGCGGATACTCCGTTGAAGGGTCAGATTTCATCAGCAAAGGGTTCGTTGCTTCCGCAATTTTCTAAATAAGCACTCGAAATTTTCATCTGAATTTTTCGCGATGTCGAAATCGGATTTTCGACTTCGACATCGCCGCACTTGATTTGGTCTTCCTCGAGTGGTCATACGCTTTTCCCTATGCCCGAATCAGGTTTCCCTTATACTTGCCACCCATTTGACTTGGAGATATAAGGGAAACAAAAGTGAATCGTGGGACCACTTTGAAGGGTCATATCTACGCGCGAGTGTGAGGAAAGAGAATAAGGAAGGTTGGGTTGCAAGCGCCTTGGTCTCAAATTAATTTAGGAAGCATCAAACGCCTTTGG
This sequence comes from Eutreptiella sp. 'Long Island Sound 2002', assembly GCA_964036045.1. Lineage (NCBI taxonomy): Eukaryota > Euglenozoa > Euglenophyceae > Eutreptiales > Eutreptiaceae > Eutreptiella > Eutreptiella sp. 'Long Island Sound 2002'. The sequence continues at coordinate 136,221,943 of OZ038381.1, forward strand.
TGTGTACACATGTCCGGTATAGCAAGGGATAATGGTCAAGAGGGTATAAAGTGATATATAACTCTTGGACCGTGCAACCGAATATTTTATTGCGACTTTCGAGTGTATTGCATGAGTGTTGGGGTTGCATAGCAATTTTCTTTGGGTTCCTACGTATTTTTAACGTGAAGTTATGTCCATGGAGGGACATGGCATATCATGGTGGGAGCCACATTTTGAGGGTATGTGTTATATGCATGGTATGTGCTTCGATATGCTCACGCCCATGTTATATATCTTCGTGTGGCCGAAGAGATGGGGAGCCACACGTGATAAGGGCTTTGCCCATGTCCCAATTGTGGAATTCAAAGCGCTAGACTAAGTCTACCGCGTATGTATTGCTCATGGTATGTTTGGCAAAGAGATCCATGAGTGCACTCCCATTTTCATGGGGCATGTAGATATGAGTAGCGAAGGTGTCTCCATGCGCCAGATTGGGGATCCAAGTGGGGGAATTGTTCGCAAATGGTTCCAATCATTTGTGTATTGAACCATGAGCGGATATCATGGGTGAGCATGGAGATATACTATCATGACAACTTTGTATTTGGTCATATTTTCATGTTTTTGACCTCAATTTTTGCTCATTTTGGCATTTTGTGTACTTACCTGGTCGGCAAACAGCAAGAAGCCTATGGAGAGTCGAACCATGGTATGTTGTTCATATGTTGGCATATGCTTTGGAGTTGAACACCACCATATGCCGGATCGCGTACTCCATTTGGCTTGGCGCACGAAGGATTACAAGAATTGGTCTCAAGATCATGGGCTGACTTGGGCAGTGCATGGCGCCCATATCCGAAGAGGTTTCGAGGGTAAAATGGGGATGTACATGGGCATTGACCTTTGGTCTCTATCCTCCATGAATACTAGAGTTCGATTCCATGCATGCTTTGAGCCTTCGGATAAGTGGTAACCTCAATTTTGAGCATATATTTGATATATGGCCAATATGGTGTGAATTGGCAGTTTTTTGGCATGTTATGAGTTCAAACTCATGGGGCATATCTCCTAGCCCATTAGACTCCAAGTCCAACCAAGGTTATGTCAGGGTAGGGCATGGTCCTGAGTGCCATCCTAGGCCATGACACGCCCCCCCCCCCTTTGGGCTAGGATTTAGAGGGTTGGGAGTGAACACATTTTTGGGGTTTATGTAGTGACTTTTGACATATGGCATTCAGCCATCTCATTTGACCTGGTTCAGGGCAATATGTTGGTGAGTCAAGGGAAGGTCTTGAGTCCAGGGAATGAGGGGTTTATGGCTGTGAATGTGTATGTTTACCTCTCTCCCCAACTTGCTTTATTTGTGTTCATATGCCAATCTCAGGGCTTTCTTCCTTGGTGCAATTCTTGTACATGTCCGCCACCGTGGGAAGACCGGTGTGCTGAACGGAAGCCCGCAGCCCGTATTGGATTGTGAATTGGGCTATTGCTGTATTTGTGGGATCTGGTTGCTGTTCAGGGTTGAAGGAGGATTACATTTTCTATATTTGTGGATTTTGGACCTTGGACTTTGAGGATTTTGAGAAATGCAATCGTTGATCCGGAGTAAATCAGCAGGGCAAACAGGCGGAAGGGGCACAGCGGGGGCCGGTCCTGGTAGGGACCTTCTTTATGGTAGCAGAGGCGTACCTGCTGCCCCTACCTACCGCCGACCCGGGGACTTGGGCCCTTATGAGCCCTGCCCAAGTACGCCCCGGGTGCGTATTGTGGACTCGGTGGAGACCACGCCGGAGATTGGAGCCATAGAAGAACCGAGACGTTCAAGAGCATGGCGAACTCCGGAAGTTGAAGCCCGAAGAGAAGTAGGACATTCGGGAAGAGGAGGACGTGACATGGAGGACCTGGTATCCATGTGTGAGCGTCGCTGCCGAAAGGCATGCAACCTCCGCTCCGCCGCGGAGGACTCTGATGAGGCTTGCCATTCAGGCAGCAGTGGAGGACGGGCCCGGCGTTACCGGAAGCGCGGGTCACCCAAGTCCGCGGCAAGGGACGCCGGGGCTATGGACACGGACCCCAGCCCGGTCGGGCTGTGGGAATCCGAGGGGCACTCCGAGGGCTATCGAACAGCCTACGAGCCACCTTCAGAGCCGGAGATGTCCGCGCTGATCGCCAGGGCGCATACGGCCCCCGAGCCCGCCCTGAACCACGACGCTGAGGGCTTGGAGAGGCCAGCCAGGGCCCGGACGGCACCTGTGCCCCGGCACACGGGACCAGAGACGGACGCCATAGGCGATACGCCAATGGGCGATGAGTCTGAGGCGCCGGGAACCGCGGGATGCGCTGAATCCGGCGGAAAGCACGCTACGTGCCACTGCGAGCACGTGTCCTTCCTCATGGGCAAGTACCCGAAGATGGGGATGGACGCCATCGTGCATCGCCTTGACCGCCTGGACAACGCCAAGGACGGTCTAGAGGAGGACGTCGCGGGGATCCTGGACGACCAGTCGGCAGCGGAGAAAGACATGGAGGAGCTGCGAGCGGAACGGGACCGGTACCGGGAGAATCTGGAGCTCGCCCTGGAGAAGCAGCAGCGGGTGGTGGACAGCCTCCTCCACCTGGTGGAGGACATGTTGGGACGCCTGAAAAGGCTAGAGGAGCTACAGCCCCTCACCTCGGGTCCGGAGCTCCCGGGGAAGCCGGCCGCGGCAGAGCTGGTGGAGCGGGTTAAGACCCTCAGGAGCGCCATGGATAAACCCATGGGCGGCCCTGCAGAGGCACTCTACGCGCCTCCGCGTGTTGACCCGGGTGCGCTGCCGTTTGTTCCCTTGTTCAGCGAATCCACAATGCTCGGGGAACACACGGCACTGGCTGGGTCCATGCGGGAAGGGCACGTAACCACAGACCCGAGGAGCCTGACGGTACAGATGTCCCATGCCGCCCAGGATGTACCAATCACGACGAATATGGTAGTCTATGCGGAAGAGAAGATCGAGATCCAGAACCAGACCATGCAGGGGCGAACCATGGGAAGCGCCGACGGACATGGTCGAGGCCATCCAAGCGGAGACCTGTGGGCGAAGGACCCCAATACGGGGATATGGACGGCCGATGGAGCAAGTCCTTCCCGCATTCCAAACCCCATGGGTTCAGGCCCAACTGGACCGCACTCCATGGAGGAGAGGGATGTACGGGGAGTGTACTCACACCCCCCGGCCACAGGTGGTATCCGTCTCGGTGGAGTGGTGGCTGGAGACGTCGGAGACGCCATCAGGATTGACGAACTCAGGGGAATCAAAATCCCCTATTACGACGGGAACTTGTCCAACCCCTACTACGATGGCAACCCCTCTAACCTGGATGACTTCATCCTGGACTCAGAGGACTTCGCCGAGGAGGTCGTCGGCGAGATGCGGGGAGCGCCGGGGGACAAGTGGGTATGCCAGACATTCCCACACCAGCTGGCGCAGGACCTGAAGGAGGAGCTGCGGGATCAGATTCGGGAAGGACTGATCCGTACGGAGCAGGCCTGCCTCCAGTGGTTGGAGGATGAGGAGTGGGTGGACGCTCCGAATCAGAAGCTGGAGGACCTGTGGTCCATCCCACTGCCGCTGGACCGCGGTGAGTTGCGGGTCCGGGAGTGGAATCGGTATCTGCGGAAGTACCGCAGATGCCTCAAGCTGGTGGAAGACTGGAACGAGGCCAGTGAGATCCGCCACTTGCTGAAGGACGTCCTCCCCGGCAACTGGAAGAGGAGAGTGGAGGACAAGGAGAAGAAGCGCGCCAAGAAGCGGGTGGCGGTGAGGATCATGGCGGCGGAGGACACCCATGGGGGTATCATGGAGTTCTTCAGGAGGAACCTGGGCGAACCCAACCGGATGTTGGGCCTGAAGAACGCCGTGTACGTGGAGGTATCTGGGGACTCCATGGGGCAAAGGTTGCTGCGCCTCAACAACGTGGAGTGGAGGCGCGGGGAGCCGCTGAGGATGCAAGTCATCTTCGCCCGCATGAGCCTGGACGAGATCGTGAAGTACATCACGGTGGAGTTGAAGCTCAATGCAAAGAACGAGGCCCACGTGCAGGATCGGCATGGTCATGGACAACGAGGACACCGAGAAGACCGCCATCCTCGGCAGATCCAGGAGGACACGGCCAACTCCGCGGAGGATGGAAGTGGAAGTGGCCAAGACCACTGGACCGGGTACCGGGAGGATCACGAGGAGGCCCATTTCTTCGCGTTTGTGGCGCACAACGTGAGGAACCATGGGCAGGATTGGTCCAGATCGAGCCCGGTGGGACCCAAGAAGGGCAACGCGCCAGGGAGGATCGGGAACCCACCGCTCTCGTTCCGAGAGTACAGGTCTCAGCACGACGGGTGCTGGGTCTGTTATGGCAAGGGAAACAACCATGCACACGACCACCGTCAGTGCAAGGTGTATCAGGCGGACAAGAAGGCCTACTTCGCCGCTCACCCCGAGAAGAAGCCCAAGGAGCAGCGGATTTCCGATTGGAAGGCGAAGGGCGGAGACGGGGGAAAGGGCCAAGGCAAAGGCCAAGGAAAAGGCGGAGGAAGAGGCTATGGTGGTGGACCTGGTCAAGACCGACGAGTGAGGTCAATCGAGGAAGTTGCTGAGGACATGTTGAGAACGTTGGAGGAACTCAAAGCCCAGCAACGTGGAGGACAAAGTCCTGGCGGATCGCAGCCGGAAGGGGCTGCGGGAAGCCAAGTCTAGAGAAGCCCCCACGGGAGTGGGACCTCGGAGGTCTCTCCTCCGAAAATCAGTGGAATCCCAGAGAAAGCGAAGGCACATCGGGTGCCGAAGAAGGCTCCAGAAGAGCGAAAACCACTGAGTTTCGCCACTTCCAACCCCTGGAGCGCCCTGTCAAGGGAAGTACATGTGGGCAAGGGACGCGGCAAGAAGGAAGGAGCGACCACATAGAGCCCCGTGGACGGGCAGGACCAACCCAAGATCTACACCATCCGTGACCATACCCTTGAAGTCCTGATGCACCCGGACGTGCTAGAGTTGCATGCCGTGAGAGTCGTCCATACACCTCATGGCGACGAGCGGCAGTACCACTTGAAAGTGCGAGTACGGTGCGGACGAGAGGAGAAGGTGGTGGATGTGTTAGTGGATACGGGTGCCCAGGTGAGCCTGGTCCGGAGAGGGTTGTTCAAGGAGGAACTCCTGCAGCCCAGCCGGAGACCGGTCCGCCTGAAGGTGGCCAACGGAGAGATCATGGGTGGTGGCACCCATGAGGCCACTATCAGGATGGAATTCTGGGAACATGAGCGCTTGAACCGCCCTGATCAGGCGAAGAGAAGCACTCTATCCGGGAACTTCTATGTGGCCGACATTACAGATTGGGATATGATCATGGGGTACGACTTCATGGTGGCCAACGCCATTGGAGCCCTTCCCCATCGGGCAACGCTGGTCCGGGAGGACGATGAATGCCTCACATGGCTGTCCACGGACTATGCATGCGGATCATCCCAATGGAATGCTGAGGAAGAGGATCGGATCGTCCAAGCGGTGCAAGCTGTGGGTGCCAAGTCCAGAGGAGACCGTGGAGCTCAGCTCACGGAGTATGGAATGGCGCCACAGGTGTATGCCAGGATGATCCAGACGCTGGGAGCCGAAGCGCCCGAGACGGACGTCTTCGCTTCCCGGGATGCCCCACTTTTGCGGAAGTGTAGGAGGCATTGGCATCGAGGAGACTCAGCCTGGCATAGGCATTGGGGTTTGAAGGAGTGGGGACCCATGTATTGGCATGGCTCCCTGGACAATACCAGACGTACGGTGGAGAAGATCATCGCGGATAGGGCGAAGGGGATCCTGGTCATAACCGGCATAGGATCCACCCCATGTCCGCTGGAGGGTCTCAAGTCGACGCTGGACTCCATCACCCTGAACGAGATGTCATTCTGGCCAGAGGAGGAGCTGTTCATCGACGCCAAGGGTGTATCAATGCCCTCCCCGGGTGGAGCGTGGGGTACCAAGGCTTTCCTGGTGGATGGGGCGCAAGCCCAGCCCACGGGTGATGAAGCATTCATCCGTAGGGTGGAGGCGGTGCCCATGAAGGTCATATTTGAGCCCAAGGAGGGGACGGATCAGCCCATTGATGGCATTGACGTCCTGTCCCACGCCGAGATCGACGACGTCGTCAACTACATGCGGATGGGGATGCACGACCGTGTGGCAGCCAAGAAGAGGCGGGCCATGGTCACATCTCCGCATTGGTGGGATGACAAGATGTTGGTCACCGGCAACTACGAGAAGGACGAGTTCGTGGCGAGGGTCATGGATCACATCGCGGACCAATACGATAGTCCGGTTGGGTCGGAGCCACCAACATGGGATTTTCCGAGAATGGGTGCCGATAGCGACAGTCACGAGCCCGAGGCCGCAAATTTCCGAAGATTATCGGTGGGAAGAGCTCCCCACGACGATGAAGACGGCATATCGGACGAGGAGAAGTCGGAATCGGACCCAGAAGAGGCCTATACCGCAGTGCGGTCGGTTGTGTCTATACCGAAGCAAGCGGCTGAAGAGGCCCAGGAGAACCCGAAGGTCGCCGAGCTGAAGGAGAGGCTGATCAAGGCCTATCCGCGGCTATTCAGTGGCGTCGCCAACAAGAACCCTCCAGATCGCGGGAGGTTTGGTACAGCGAAGATCAAGCTGAAGCCGAACCCGAAGATCTATCGTCATCGGGAGTACCAACTTCAGGGCGATCGGGCCGAGGCCATGAAGAAGCTGTTGGCCGAGTTCATTGAGCGGGGATGGATCGAACCCTCCGACAGTGAGTGGGCCAGCCCAGCCTTCATCGTGCCCAAGAAGGAGAAGGGCGAGTGGAGGTTGGTGGTGGACTACAGGGGTTTGAACGAGCAAACCGAGCACGACTCGTACTCGCTTCCCCTGATCGACTCCATCCTCCAAAAACAACAGAAAAAGCGGATCTTCACGGTGTTGGACCTGAAACACGGCTATCACCAGATGCCGCTACACCCGGACTCGAGGCCCTGCACAGCGATGTCGACGCCGCTGGGGCCCATGCAGTGGAAAGTGGTGCCTATGGGCGCCAAGAATGGCAACACCGCTTTCCAGCGCATGATGGAGGACCTACTCGGTCCTGTCCGGGACTGTGCCGATCCCTTCGTGGATGACATCATCATCGGGTCCGGCACGGATAACATGACTGAGGACGAGCTCATCGACGCGCATGAGAAGGATCTGCGCCGAGTGCTCAGCGAGTTGGACAAGCACAACATGGTGTGCAAGCCCACCAAAGCCTCACTCTTCGTGAAGGAAGTGGAGTTCGCGGGTCACGTGGTTGGTCACGGGCAACGCCGTCCCATGCCTGGGAAGCTGGCGTCCCTGCACCACTGGGAGAAGCCCCAGACCATCAGCGAACTCCGGTCCTTCATGGGGTTCTGCAATTACTATTCGGGTTATGTCCGGATGTATGCAGAACTCTCGGGGCCGCTGCACAAGATGCTGCAAGTGGGCAAGTTCGATGGCCGGAAGGGGAGCAAGAAGAAGCTTGCCTGGACCCCTGAGGCTGAGGATGCGTTCAACCGCCTGAAGGAGCGACTCCTGGGGCAGTTGGGGCTGTTCCTGGTGCACCCGGACAAGGGATTCGTGCTACGGACAGACGCCTCGGACTATGCCGTGGGGGCAGTCCTCGAGCAAGTCCGGGACGACGGGACTCATGTTCCCGTGGCGTTTTGGAGCAGGATCCTGGCCGAGGGCCAACGCCGAACATGGACCGCGAGGGAGAAGGGGACATACGCCATTGTATGTGCGCTCGGGAAGTGGTCTGGCCACATCGGACTGCAGCCGGTGTTGGTTTGCACGGACCACCAGTCCCCACAGAGCTGGCACAAGGAGCACGTCGACACCCCCTCAGGACCAGCGGCTAGGAGGGCCCGATGGCACGAGACGTTCGCCAAGTTCGACCTCAGCGTCGTGTACGTCCCGGGGAAGGACAACACTGTGGCAGATTGCCTCAGTCGCTGGGCATACCCCGCGGGCAAGGCGTGGATGGACATATCCAGCCATGGCGACGCCGAGGAGACCGAGGAGGCCAAGCGCATCATCGAGATGGAGAAGGCCATGGAGCAAGAGGGGGTCAAGTGTTTTGTGGTGATGGCAAACCGTACAGACCTGGCCAAGTTCCGGGGCGCCCGAGTCCAGGCTATTCGAGAGGAAACCCTCGAGCAATGGATGGTGACCCCTGTAGAGCTAGTCAGGTCGGTGCTCACAGAAGACTGGTCGGATGACTATGCGGCATCCGGGCACCCGAAGGTCGCCGAGCTGAAGGAGAGGCTGATCAAGGCCTATCCGCGGCTATTCAGTGGCGTCGCCAACAAGAACCCTCCAGATCGCGGGAGGTTTGGTACAGCGAAGATCAAGCTGAAGCCGAACCCGAAGATCTATCGTTATCGGGAGTACCAACTTCAGGGCGATCGGGACGAGGCCATGAAGAAGCTGTTGGCCGAGTTCATTGAGCGGGGATGGATCGAACCCTCCGACAGTGAGTGGGCCAGCCCAGCCTTCATCGTGCCCAAGAAGGAGGAGGGCGAGTGGAAGTTGGTGGTGGATTACAGGGGTTTGAACGAGCAAACCGAGCACGACTCGTACTCGCTTCCCCTGATCGACTCCATCCTCCAAAAACAACAGAAAAAGCGGATCTTCACGGTGTTGGACCTGAAACACGGCTATCACCAGATGCCGCTACACCCGGACTCGAGGCCCTGCACAGCGATGTCGACGCCGCTGGGGCCCATGCAGTGGAAAGTGGTGCCTATGGGCGCCAAGAATGGCAACGCCGCTTTCCAGCGCATGATGGAGGACCTACTCGGTCCTGTCCGGGACTGTGCCGATCCCTTCGTGGATGACATCATCATCGGGTCCGGCACGGAGAACATGACTGAGGACGAGCTCATCGACGCGCATGAGAAGGATCTGCGCCGAGTGCTCAGCGAGTTGGACAAGCACAACATGGTGTGCAAGCCCACCAAAGCCTCACTCTTCGTGAAGGAAGTGGAGTTCGCGGGTCACGTGGTTGGTCACGGGCAACGCCGTCCCATGCCTGGGAAGCTGGCGTCCCTGCACCACTGGGAGAAGCCCCAGACCATCAGCGAACTCCGGTCCTTCATGGGGTTCTGCAATTACTATTCGGGTTATGTCCGGATGTATGCAGAACTCTCGGGGCCGCTGCACAAGATGCTGCAAGTGGGCAAGTTCGATGGCCGGAAGGGGAGCAAGAAGAAGCTAACCTGGACCCCTGAGGCTGAGGATGCGTTCAACCGCCTGAAGGAGCGACTCCTGGGGCAGTTGGGGCTGTTCCTGGTGCACCCGGACAAGGGATTCGTGCTACGGACAGACGCCTCGGACTATGCCGTGGGGGCAGTCCTCGAGCAAGTCCGGGACGACGGGACTCATGTTCCCGTGGCGTTTTGGAGCAGGATCCTGGCCGAGGGCCAACGCCGAACATGGACCGCGAGGGAGAAGGGGACATACGCCATTGTATGTGCGCTCAGGAAGTGGTCTGGCCACATCGGACTGCAGCCGGTGTTGGTTTGCACGGACCACCAGTCCCTACAGAGCTGGCACAAGGAGCACGTCGACACCCCCTCAGGACCAGCGGCTAGGAGGGCCCGATGGCACGAGACGTTCGCCAAGTTCGACCTCAGCGTCGTGTACGTCCCGGGGAAGGACAACACTGTGGCAGATTGCCTCAGTCGCTGGGCATACCCCGCGGGCAAGGCGTGGATGGACATATCCAGCCATGGCGACGCCGAGGAGACCGAGGAGGCCAAGCGCATCATCGAGATGGAGAAGGCCATGGAGCAAGAGGGGGTCAAGTGTTTTGTGGTGATGGCAAACCGTACAGACCTGGCCAAGTTCCGGGGCGCCCGAGTCCAGGCTATTCGAGAGGAAACCCTCGAGCAATGGATGGTGACCCCTGTAGAGCTAGTCAGGTCGGTGCTCACAGAAGACTGGTCGGATGACTATGCGGCATCCGGGCACTGGAGCAAGTACTGGAATGCCGTGAGCGCCCCGTCGGACGACGAATGGCCCGAGGGCTTGACCAAGGATGGCGACCAGTTGTTCCTCAAGGACAAGCTCCTGGTGCCCGAAAACCGAGTGGAGCAGCTCATTGACCATTGGCACAACGCCCAGCTCATGCACCCTGGCAGAGACAAGATGCAGCAGGACCTTGAGTGGCGCTTCAAGTTCCCTCCGGGGTACTACGCCATCCTGGACAGGTACTGCAGCGACTGTGACGTGTGTCGGGCCACGAAGAGCCCCAACCACTCCACAGCGGGCAACCCGGTGTATACAGCTATACCGGAGGCCCCTATGCGGTCCGTGGCCGTGGATGTATTCGCCATGCCTGAGGTCACCGTGGAAGGAGAGACCTATGATTGTGTCATCCTGGCGGTGGACAGGCACAGTGGGTATATCGTGGCAGTCCCGGGCAAGAAGTCCAAGAAGAAGGACAAAAAGGACAAGCATGGAGTGGGGCTGCAGGCCAAGACCGTCGCTAATGCCATGATCAGGCATTGGCTGACGATTTTCGATGTCCCAGCTGTCATCTGCAGCGATCGGGGCAGTCAATTGGTGGAAACGTGGTTCAAGACGATGTGCAAGCACATGGGCATTCGGCACGCCAAGACCGTGGCGTACCACAGCCGGGTGAATGGCCGAGCTGAGGTGGCTGGGCGGCAGATGTTCGAGAAGTTCCGCCAGCTGCACATCGACGAACCGGGCCGGAATTGGTATAATTCGCTGTGGAGAGTACTCCAAGCGTATCACGACCTTCCGGGACCCACTGGACTGTCGCCCCATCGCATCCTGTTCCTGCGGGATCGAGTGTCACGCACTGTGCCGTGGTTGAACCATGGCAAGGTGGCCCGGGATGCGAACGCCATGATGGCTGAGGCGGACGACACGGCGGCCAAGGTGTGCAAGGCACTTCAGGATGAGCATGACAAGAGGGCCAAGTACTTGAAGCAGGGAAAAGTCCAGAAGTATGCTCTCCAAGACACCGTGTGGGTGGAGCGGCACCACAAGGATGTCCTGTCCAGGCATCGGCAGGCGTCTTGGTATGTGCCGGGGGTAATCGTGCGGAAGGTCGGGCAGGATGTGTATGCGGTTCGTGTGGGGGATAACAAGATCCTGGACCGCGACCATACCCAGCTTCGTCCCCGAGCACCAGACCCCAGCGGACGTCCCGTCACCTTCGAGTTCACGGCCGGCGATGTGGACTCGGACGACGAGGGTGAGGACGACGACTTCACCGCCGAGAAGATCCTGGCGGACAAGCCGGACCCGGGGACGCCTGGGGGGAGGCTTTATAAAGTCCGTTGAAAGGGTTTCGCCGCATCCAGGGACTCGTGGGAGCCTCTGGGCAGTTTTGTGTCGAGGTACACCACGGTCTGGATGGATTACCTGAAGAAAAAGAATATTTCTTTGGATGTCAAGGACGTGTTGGTCCATTTGGTTGCTGCTGTAGCACCGTAATGGATCCCCCCTTGGCATTTTGTTTGTTTCTGTGCTTGGGGAGACGGGTGAGGGCGTTCATCCGGGGATTTTTCGGCCTTGATTGGCCATATACCCCCTTCACTCGATCTCCACATATATAGTTCATTGTGGTATACTTATTTAGGTCGACCGACGACGTTTTTCTATCTTTGATCCCCTTGGTCCATGTTGTAGATCAAGCGGAGACCGGATATGGCGTAGGGCACTGATTATCAGTGTCCTCACCCCTCCCTTGGGGCATGGGGGACGCCTACGACGTGTGTGGGGCTTCCAGGTGTCCTTGGGACATGGGGGGGGGGGGGTTGGAGCCCATTGGGGTCCTCCCGTCCTCTCTTCAATGACTTCCGAGCGGTAACAACGCTCTGAGAAGGGGGGTGAAGCCGGTTCACACCCCCGTGGCCATCTTGGGGTCACTTGGGGTGTGTATCTATGTGCCGGCGAGCCGCCATTGGCTGATATCATACTCTCCCATCCACCTGAACTAACCCGAAGTGATAGTGTGATAGGTTTGGCCATTCCGGCTACGAGCGGCCATATTCAGTACCGAGGCGCCGCCAGCTGAGATTTATATATCAGAATATCAGGAATCAACAGGGTTTTATTATCATGATGTTTCCGTAAATTTTCAGCCTTTCGTTCTGATGGTCAATGTATCGGCGACCGTCAGTTGGCTCGCGATTTTGCGTTAACCGATTGGTTAACTGTTATTTCCAGATATTTTGGCGGATACTCCGTTGAAGGGTCAGATTTCATCAGCAAAGGGTTCGTTGCTTCCGCAATTTTCTAAATAAGCACTCGAGATTTTCATCTGAATTTTTCGCGATGTCGAAATCGGATTTTCGACTTCGACATCGCCGCACTTGATTTGGTCTTCTTCGAGTGGTCATACGCTTTTCCCTATGCCCGAATCAGGTTTCCCTTATACTTGCCACCCATTTGACTTGGAGATATAAGGGAAACAAAAGTGAATCGTGGGACCACTTTGAAGGGTCATATCTACGCGCGAGTGTGAGGAAAGAGAATAAGGAAGGTTGGGTTGCAAGCGCCTTGGTCTCAAGTTAATTTAGGAAGCATCAAACGCCTTTGGTGTGTACACATGTCCGGTATAGCAAGGGATAATGGTCAAGAGGGTATAAAGTGATATATAACTCTTGGACCGTGCAACTGAATATTTTATTGCGACTTTCGAGTGTATTGCATGAGTGTTGGGGTTGCATAGCAATTTTTTTTGGGTTCCTACGTATTTTTAACGTGAAGTTATGTCCATGGAGGGACATGGCATATCATGGTGGGAGCCACATTTTGAGGGTATGTGTTATATGCATGGTATGTGCTTCGATATGCTCACGCCCATGTTATATATCTTCGTGTGGCCGAAGAGATGGGGAGCCACACGTGATAAGGGCTTTGCCCATGTCCCAATTGTGGAATTCAAAGCGCTAGACTAAGTCTACCGCGTATGTATTGCTCATGGTATGTTTGGCAAAGAGATCCATGAGTGCACTCCCATTTTCATGGGGCATGTAGATATGAGTGGCGAAGGTGTCTCCATGCGCCTGATTGGGGATCCAAGTGGGGGAATTGTTCGCAAATGGTTCCAATCATTTGTGTATTGAACCATGAGCGGATATCATGGGTGAGCATGGAGATATACTATCATGACAACTTTGTATTTGGTCATATTTTCATGTTTTTGACCTCAATTTTTGCTCATTTTGGCATTTTGTGTACTTACCTGGTCGGCAAACAGCAAGAAGCCTATGGAGAGTCGAACCATGGTGAGTTGTTCATATGTTGGCATATGCTTTGGAGTTGAACACCACCATATGCCGGATCGCGTACTCCATTTGGCTTGGCGCACGAAGGATTACAAGAATTGGTCTCAAGATCATGGGCTGACTTGGGCAGTGCATGGCGCCCATATCCGAAGAGGTTTCGAGGGTAAAATGGGGATGTACATAGGCATTGACCTTTGGTCTCTATCCTCCATGAATACTAGACTTCGATTCCATGCATGCTTTGAGCCTTCGGATAAGTGGTAACCTCAATTTTGAGCATATATTTGATATATGGCCAATATGGTGTGAATTGGCAGTTTTTTGGCATGTTATGAGTTCAAACTCATGGCGCATATCTCCAAGCCCATTAGACTCCAAGTCCAACCAAGGTTATGTCAGGGTAGGGTATGGTCCTGAGTGCCACTCTAGGCCATGACACGCCACTTCCCCCATTGGGCTAGGATTTAGAGGGTTGGGAGTGAACACATTTTTGGGGTTTATGTAGTGACTTTTGACATATGGCATTCAGCCATCTCATTTGACCTGGTTCAGGGCAATATGTTGGTGAGTCAAGGGAAGGTCTTGAGTCCAGGGAATGAGGGGTTTATGGCTGTGAATGTGTATGTTTACCTCTCTCCCCAACTTGCTTTATTTGTGTTCATATGCCAATCTCAGGGCTTTCTTCCTTGGTGCAATTCTTGTACATGCCCGCCACCGTGGGAAGACCGGTGTGCTGAACGGAAGCCCGCAGCCCGTATTGGATTGTGAATTGGGCTATTGCTGTATTTGTGGGATCTGGTTGCTGTTCAGGGTTGAAGGAGGATTACATTTTCTATATTTTTGGATTTTGGACCTTGGACTTTGAGGATTTTGAGAAATGCAATCGTTGATCCGGAGTAAATCAGCAGGGGTAACAGGCGGAAGGGGCACAGCGGGGGCCGGTCCTGGTAGGGACCTTCTTTACTGAGAACCCTTCATCCCAATACATCCTTTCCCGCATCTAATGGTCATTTTGCGCAATTTTCGTATTTTGTGCGGTTAGTCCCAAGGTAGACACTCCTTGCTAACACTTTGTTCAAAAGCATTATTCGGTGCACAGAGATGAGTGGTTTGGCCTCTGAGAGGTGGTTTTTTAGCACTACCCAGTGGGTGCACAATTTTCTCCATTCTTTTATGCCCAAGTGTTGCTGTGTCCAAATGTCTTCAGATGGTTGGTCAACATAGGCCGATTGAGGTGCACACAAGGAGAGATGCCGATACTTCACGCTGGGTGCAGCGCCCGCGGCGCCGTGCACGAGCCCCAGTGGAGCGTAATTGACGGTTCTTTGTAAGGTAAAATGACCAGTTTTCAGTCCAGTGACCAGTTGTGGGTCCAGTTGGCCAAATTTTCAAAAAAGACAGAAAAACAACAGAAAAACCTTGCCTTTTTTTTTTGCAAAATGTTTCTTGGTCCTGCAAAATGTTTTCTCTCCATTTTCACACAAAAACCTTGCTTTTTATTTTTTGAAATATGTTTCTTGGTCTGCATAATGTCTTCCTTGCATTGTTACCTTGCCCTGAAGCACCTACGCACGGACACAAGCTGCAAGGCTGCAAAAATGGATCGCAGTTTTTTTGTTTTTGTGGGATTGTGGTGTTGAGGAACACACTTCCCTTACACTTGTCCTTAAGAGCTTGAGCAATATGACACATAGACTGTGGGGACAAAGTCTCCATCGGAGTCGGAACTGTGTTCCACGTCCTGGGGGGGGGGGTTCTGGGTCTGCGTGCGCCACTGCCCTGTTGTCTTGGGGCGGGTCCTGCCGCCGTGCCCTCTCTGCGCTTGGTTGTTGGTCCTGTGGCAAGGCACGAGGCCTTACACATCCTGCTTGGCGCCTTGCTGCAGGCTTTTCCTTGTTCCTCTCCTGTCCTTTCTCATAATTGGCCGCTGCTTCTTTGAAAGACTGGGAAGTGACAAAACCACCAAGCCTCATGTTCCATGGGTCATGCCGAGTAGCCATGTTGATTGCTCGACCAGTGGCCTGGCACTAGAAACCTACTTTCTGAACTCTCTGGAGAGATGCTTCAAGTGAGGGTAGCACAGCTTCAGCAGCAGGTTCTGCAGCACATTCTGCAGCAGATGGAGGCGGTGCTTGATAGGCCAGACGACAGGGATCAAGGCTGGCAAGAAAATGTTCCCGGGAGAAGGGAGAGATGCCTGCCCTCCTGAACCCGCTCATGATGACACTAGGGGTGACACACTGCATCCAAGACTCGGTGACAAATTTCACAAACACAGAGGTTGTGATGCTCTTGCCTCTGTTCTTCGCCCGCCAGTCGGGCTGTCTTTTTTTCAGCGCTGTCTTGAAAGGCTTAAAAGCACTCAGGTCCAGATGTTTGACAACATCAGTCAAGTGGCTGGGGAGTGCCACACGGTGCACTCCTAACTTTACAGCCTCCTCAATGATGGCTCGTGTTCAATGTGGTTTGCTGCCATCCACAATGAGGACCACAGCCTTATGGGGGTTCGCAGTTGGGCTGGCGAGGGAGGCAAACTCCCTCAGCCACTCCATAAAAATGTGCTCTGAGGACCAGCCTGTTTTGGTTCACTGAGATTGGGCAGGCCTCATGCTGAAACAGGTCTCCTCTGGTCAGAGCACTAGGCCACAACACAGCAGGAAGAACATGAAAGCCATCAGCGTGTACACATGCCACCAGGGTTACGTGGCGTGTGTCGTAGCCTCTCCTCCTGGCGCAAGTTTTAGTACCTCTTGGGACATACACTTTAACACTGCCTGTGTAGAAGTCAATGAACATGCCTGACTCGTCTTCATTGAACACATATTGTGGGTAGTACCCCACTTTGGCGAGCGCTGGATCCAGCGACTCATTGAACCATGTCGTCAACCCATCCTTCGTCAGGCGACCACACACCTCAGGGTGGCGACGAAAGAGGAGGCACCACCACTTCTCCATACTCTTGAGCGTCAGCGTCGTCGACGGCCTGTCATCTGTTCGCACGCTGTCATTGTACATCCTGGATGCCTCGCTGATGATGTTGTCCCTTGTGGGTGGCCTTCCTTGCTGGCGCTCTCGCTCCAACCATTCAACCAGCGCGCTCTCGTCCACCAAAGGGTTGGGCCCTCTGCGCTTGGGCCGCAAGGTGTCTCCCACACTGCAGAGACAGAAGATGAAGATGGCACACACCAATGCAAGGTTAGATCCCAGATGACGAACAGGGCAGAGACAAGTCCGTGCTCCGTGCTGTGTGGTACGTGTGGCGATCGACAGCGCGCTGTACATCTGAGCGGCTGACGGCGTGTTCACTTGATGCCTGTCGCTGGCTCATCCGTCCAGCCATTGCAGCGGCGTTGGCCTTCATAATCTCATACACGTCCTTGGGGAGCGGGTAGATGCAGCTTGGGGCGGCCTTGGGGCATGGTGGCTTCCTTGGCTTCTGCTGAGGCCTTCGAGAACTCCTGCGCTCCCTTGAGGTGACCTCCATGAGCCAGGCGTTGGCACGACCCTTCGCCGCCCGCATCTAAATATTTAGGTAAAGGGATTCAAATTTAAAAAGCAACAAACAGGCACTACTTGTTAATGAAAGCTTTCAAATCAGCGTAATACACCTCTTCTTGCCTGGCTCTGCTTTGGTCACCACCCTAAATCCGATGTGATTCCGGTGCCCGGCAGAAATGAGATTTCCCCAGCCACTAATGAAATGCAAGTGAGGGTAGATTTAAAAACACAACTTTCATTGTTGACCTACCCCAAACAGTAATCGCAGCCGCCACGCCCAACGCTAAATCTTTGGCCTCATAACTGGTCATTTTACCTTAATGCATTACGAATGGTGAAGCAAAACGCAACGTCACACCTTTGCAAAAAAGATGCAGTTATGTCCCAAAGAGCCTTGCCACCAGCAACACGGCCAAAATGTGCCTGCGAAACAAAACATTAAGGTGCAACAATATGACTCGGTCAAAGTGAAGGGTTTGGGAGCGCAAAATTCAGCAATCGTAATAAACACATGGTTATTGTTTTTTTGCACTGTGTGTCCCCGCGTTACCCCCGGGGCACTGGGGGTACATGGTTATTGTTGCAATATCTTCGTTCGAGGCAAATTCGTCGCAAAAAACATGTTCAAGTTTTTGTCACTGAGCAGTCATTCGCAAAAATTGGGGACGGGCTGAGCTATGACCGTAGTGGTTGCCCAAAGCTTACGATCTATGGCAAGAATGTAACATTGACAACGATGCAAATTGCACAAAAACGCATTACAAATGGTGGAGCAAAGTGCAGCGTCAAACCTTTAGAGAAAAGATGCAGTTATGTCCCAACGACCCTTGCCACCAGCAACACGGCCAGAAAAGGGCGGGGAAACAAAACATTAAGGTGCAACAATATGACTCAGTCAAAATGAAGGGTTTGGGAGCCCAAAATTGAAAAGTCGTAATGGGATGTTTTATAGTGTTTTCAGCACTGTGTTTTTGATGTGCCTCTCCTGCTGCTTGCTGCTGGTGTAGGGTTCCTGCTGCTTGTTTTTGATGAGAAAAATGTTTTATTTGTTGAAATACAACCAATCCGGGATAACCCAAGCCAGAGATAAGCAAATAGAAGATACACAGGATCAAAGCATGAAGGGCTGCAGTCACAGAGAGTTAGATGAAGACAACTATCAACAATAGACCACAGCAATCTACATTCAAAGCAATTCACGATGAAATATTTTACATGTTTGAGAAACACTGATTGAAAAAATGCCCCAAGGGCTCACACTCTTCCATAGTGCCATCTTGAGATGTGCACTCTTTGTTTTTGGGTCCCATAGGTGCTGAGGTGGCGTGGCTTGTGGCACTGATGTCACTGCCATGTCACATGGGATATTCCTAGTTAGCTAGGCTGACTGGGTATTGAACCCAGGACCTCTCAAAAAGAGGTGCCCCAGCCCCCTAGGGTGCATACCACTAGGATAGCTAAGAGTTCATGAGAAAACAGAGATAAATTCACAGACTCTGCCTTCAGTATGTCAGTGCCTCAGCAACCCAGGAAAAGATGTTTTAGTGCCTATAGCTTGGGGATTAAGGGGTCCACACAACATCCTGATTTAGTGTTTGGTTCCATAGGTCAAAATGTGTTATCACCCATTTTGGTTAGGCCAATACTAAGATAAAAATGCAAGAGTGCTTAGAGATTCTCTAATACAACTAACGTATACCCTAAAGCATTGGAAAAGCACTTTTTCTTACTCCCCCCTTGTGCTGTGGTGGCCACCACTGTCGCATTTTCAGGAAGACGGGAATTTTTCTTGGCCTTTCCTTGGTTTCCACACCTACTTTGAAATACCTATAGCTTCCATCACACTGGAAAAGAACCCTTTACCATGGCCAGTGACTCTTGCTGCATTGTTCATGACAATCTCCAACAGAACGTTCAGCGCTCTTGGCGCTGCCGGGGTTCCTGTGGCTTGGTGGGGTTGGAATAGGGCATGCAAAGACCATATGGATATGCATCCCTCCCTCCAAGCTGCAGTGTAACACAACCCAACGCCAGAATTCCATAGGACGCTGGATTTAAGTCTCATGGAACCTGATGGAGACACTTGTCCTGATACTGGGGCGAGGGGCCGACGATTGAATTAGAATTGCCCCTTGGAGGAGTCTTGATTCTGGTTCAGTCTCCTGCTGCTGCTTTTCGGCCCAAACAGCGACCTACTCAGCGACTCTTTGCAAGGATATATGTACAACAAAGGAATGGAAGGATGAGGGACGAATCAACCCAAACGAGAACGTTTTAGAGTGATTTCAACACTGTGTGTTTGTTGTGCATCTCCTGCTGCTTGCTGCTGGTGTAGGGTTCCTGCTGCTTGTTTTTGATGAGGAAAATGTTTTATTGTTGAAATACAACCAATCCAGGATAGCCCAAGCCAGAGATAAGCAAGTAGAAGAAGCTCAGGATCAAAGCATGAAGGGCTGCAGTCACAAAGAGTTAGATAAAGATAACTATCAACAATAGACCACAGCAGTTAGCATACATTGCAACTCAGGATGAAATACTTTACATGTTTGAGAAAAACAGATTGGAAAACTGCCCCAAGGGCTCACTCTCATCCACAGTGCCATCTTGAGATGTGCACTCTTTGTTTTTGGGTCCCATAGGTGCTGAGGTGGCATGGCTTGTGGCGCTGAGGTCACTGCCATGTCACAAGGGATAATCCTACTTAGCTAGGCTGACTGGGTATTGAACCCAGGACCTCTCAAAAAGAGGTGCCCCAGCCCCCTAGGGTGCATACCACTAGGATGGCTAAGAATTCATGAGAAAACATAGATAAATTCATAGGCTCTGCCTTCAATATATCAGTGCCTCAGCAACCGTGGAAAAGATGTTTTAGTGCCTAGAGTCTGGGGATAAAGGGGTCCACACAACATCCTGATTTAGTGTTTGGTTCCATAGGTCAAAATGTGTTATCACCCATTTTGGTTGGGCCAATACTAACATAAAAATGCATGAGTGCTTAGAGCACCTCTAATACAACTAAGGTATACCCTAAAGTATTGGAAAAGCACTTCTTCTTACTCCCCCCTTGTGCTGTGGTGGCCACCACTGTCGCATTTTCAGAAAGAAGGGATTTTTTCTTGGCCTTTCCTTCGTTTCCACACCTACTTTAAAATACCTATAGCTTCCCTAACACTGGAAAAGAGCGCTTTACCATGGCCAGCGAGTCTTGCTGTATTGTTGATGACAATCTCGAACAGAAAAATCAGCGCTCTTGGCGCTGCCGGGGTTCCTGTGGCTTGGCAGGGTTACAATAGGGCATGCCAAGACCATATGCATGTGCATCCCTCCCTCCAAGCTGCAGCGTAACAGAACCCAACGCCAGAATCTCATAGGACGCTCGACTCAAGTCTCATGGAACCTGATGGGGACACCTATCCTGGTACTGGGGCGAGGGTGTACTGATTTAATTAGAATTGCCCCTTGGAGGGATCTTGATTCTGGTTCAGTCTCCTGCTGCTGCTTTTCGGCCCAAACAGCGGCCTACTCAACGAGGCTTTGCGAGGAGGTCTGTACAACAGAGGAATGGGAGGATGAGAAACGAATGGACGCAAAGGCGAAGCGACAACACCTAAATCCGTCAAACAGCGGCCTACAATTTTTCCGAAGGCACATACCTGAACAGAATTCAATTGTGCATCAAATGCACATTTTTCTAAAATTTGTAGTCATCTCTTGATTTTTTAAATCAAGAAATTCTTACGCAGAAAAAGGCGGCGCGCAGGAGCGGCACCTAGCGAAGCGCCGGAAAATAAAGAAATGATAAGATTATAAACGTATGTTGCGCAGAATGACGAAAATGACGAAACACACATAAATGGACAAACATAAAGATTACCCCCACATTGACAGTAAGAATTCAAGATTCAAGATTTCAAAAATCAACAGAAGGACTTCAATGAATCAGGTATAAACCACAGGTGTGCTCGTCTCGTATGCAGCATGCACATTGCTCGTCTCGTGTCTCCGTGAACGTGCCTTGTAGCAACGCTAACAAACGATAGAGGGATAGATTAGAAAGATTGCAGATGATTAGCGGTAAGTCCAGGGTGATTAGACATACACACATATGCACAGCGTAGTTTTTTGCTTTTGTCTCGCTTTTCCCTCACCTTGCTTCACTCCCCAGGGGTGAGTAAGGTAGGTAAGCCCAGGTGGGGCCACGCCCTGGTGGAATTGGTGATTGTGGGTAAGATCGGGAAGATTGCCACAGGTTGAGCGTCAACTCGTGCATGCTCGTGCATTCACACACGCATTAAAGGGTAGGCCACGCGAAATGCGCACAGTAAACCTTGTTTAGGTTACCCAGGGGCACCACCCCACGTTCTTTAAGAGAACGGGTGGAGTTCCTCAAGCTTGCTTGCTTGATAGGGGCGTTTGTGGACAGCGTATTATAGGGCCATCTGAGAAGCGTATAATACGTGGAGATGGTCTTGGTTCCTCCGCTGCAAACGCTCCTTCATCTGCCTTTGCTCTTCAGGTGGGAAGGTCAGGGTGAACTGGTGCAGTCCCAAGCCGTGCCAAAATATACGCCGCTGATCACACAAACAACAAGCTACGACTCAGCCAGGAGTGGCAAGCGTAGCCCGACCTCTTCAACTTTCACGCTGTGCACGCCAGAAGAGCACCTCTTCCCTCCAAGCCCTGGCAGGGAAACGCGTTGTGGCGTCCCTGTTAGGCCACAGACGCTTAGTAGCTCTGTGCTTTCTTGAAATTTCACAGGTGAGCCGCTAGGGCTCTTGTCTTCATCTTCAACACCACCCAGTAGAGTGTGCGTGTAGGACCGGTAGTCCTGAGTGGGGGCTTGAGCCAGTTGCAGTAGTGCTCGCCCACCAGGATGGTGCCACTGTAGGGGGTGTAGGACCTATAGTGCATGTGTCACTGGCCCACCCTTTTCCTGCAATTTTAGCGGTGCTGGTGGGCAGTGGCAGTAGTTAGGCTAGATTTTGGCGAAAGTAGCAAATAGGCGTTTTCAAGCCTTCATAGCTTTTGGCCACCCCTCCCTGTAGTAGACAGATAGGTAGGGAAAACAACACCTGGATTAGTACGCTGGGTATTCCCCCAACGTTTTGCGCCAGCCCAAAAATTGGGCGCTTAGGGGAGGGGAGACCCGGGGCGTAACCCGTGGCATCGGTAAGACAACCCTCCAGGTTTAGCAAGCGTGCAGAGTTGGGTAGAATTAGGACAACACTTCTGCGGCTTGCTCTCAGGACCTTAGAAGTAGCACACTCACACATACGCTTAGGCAGGTAAGGGTAAGGTTCAGTCCCTAGCTTTAGTCTTGGAGGCAAGCATCTCAGCGAGCCTCAGCAACTCACCAAGGTTGTTCGGGGACAAGTAGTCTACCAGAACTGAGTTTAGGCGTCCCTCAGGTAGAACAAACGCAGAGAAGGGCTCCCAGGTGGCCTCTTTGACTCCGAACCCTTCCCAGAGGGTGAGGAAGCGCCAACCCTGGCGATAGCGGTGGCGTAGGACAGACTTCACCAGGTAGAAGCCCTCCTTAGCCATCTCCTCGGCGTTCATGTCGGGGAGTTCCCCTTCAACCTCCATAGGGCTGGCAGCCCTCTTGCAGCTCTAGGGCAGCGATTTCCTCGTCCTTCAGCTCCCACTCTTCTCCACAGAGGTCTTCAGGATCATAGTGGGCGCTTCAGGTGTTGAGCAGCGCACACCAGGGTCCCCCCTAGACGGGGAGAACACCGCACGGTTATACGGTGTCCATCCACAGATAGAATCTTGTAGGGACCGAAGTAGGGGTCATCGCTGGTAGAGCGTGGCCAGGCGGGTAGTCGGCTGTGGTGCACCAGCAGCCAGTCCCCCTCTTGGTAGGTGGCAGGTACTCGGTGCTTGTTCTTCTTGTTCCACTGACGCTCCCTCACTCTCTGGAGCATAGCCTTGGCCTTGTCCACCTTCGCTTGTTGCTCTTGAACCCATTCACCCACGGAAGAATGGGTGTCTTCTGGATAGGGGGCATGTAGGAACCACGCTGGGCGCCCTAGGAATAGCTCATGGGGTGAGTAGCCAGGAGCCGAACTCTCTTGGGAGTTCATCATCAAGGATATGACGGGGAGTAGTCTCACCCAGTCTCTGGTGCGTTCAGCTTTGCACCATATCCTTACATTCTCCTTGAGGACACAAATCTGTCGCTCACATAGGGGGTTGCTCGTGTGAGAGTAGGGAATCCTCGTAGACACCTGGACATTGAGGGATCTCAGGACCCTCTTGTACCAGCCAGTATCTGAGCGTACTCGTACGTCCTCATCGGAGTTGATCTCCTTGGGCGCCCCATAGACACAAAACCACTCCTCCAGGAGTATCTTGATAGTCTCCTCCCCGGTAATGTGCTTGGTACATGTGAACACCCTGCTAAACCTGGTCAACCCACAGGTTACCACGAGGGCGAAGTCATAGCCTCCAAACTTCGGCATCTCCGTGTAGTCCACGTGAAGAACATTGTTAGCACAGTGAGGGATGGGCAGGGTCGAGTAGAGACCTCTGTCCCTGATATCCCCTGGTTTGCAGGACCTACACGGGCACTTGTCCACGATAGGCTGGAGGGTTTTCCGCAGTTGGTCGTCAGTCCACGTAGTGTGGAACCACTGCTTGAATAGCCTCAGGGTACGGTCAGCACCCACATGACCGCTGGGCTCATGGGTGCACTTCAGCAGCGCTGGGACTCTGTCACTGGGTACCAAGATGCGGTCCTCGTGCCAGAGGTAGCTCTTGTCCCTCTTCCACTGATCTTGGTTGACCAGGAGGGGTTCAAGGCGTTTCTCCAGGCGCTTGTAGATATCCCCAAACTCCTTCAGGTACTCTGATTGTTGGAGTCCATCCAGGGGGCGTATCATCGTCATGTTGAGGTCCAAGTGCACGTCCATACGGCCGAACCCCTCCTTAGCCAGCGCTTCAGACCGGGCACCAATCAGGGCGTCGAAGTTGTTGCGGCTGATGTAGTCTGCACACCCGTTCTTCACTCCCTGGATATAGTGTACCGTCAGCCGTAGTTGGCTGGGGTACGTCCACCAGCGCCGTAGCTTGGCCTTCTCAGGTGGGAGACCCTTCTGGAAAGTGCGAACCGGCTCTTGGTCGCACAGCCAGACCACAGGGTTACTCCCCAACAGTCGTGCTTGAAAGGATAGCACCAGCATACCCGCGAGCAATTCCTGCTCATAGGTGGAGTAGTTCCCCCTGGCCTGGTTCCATTTCCAGTTCCAGTGGCTCAGAGGTACTAGGACCCACTTGTCGTCAGGGTAGCTGTGCTTGAGAGTTCCATCTCGGTTGAGACCTTCAGTCCCCCATTGGGAAATGGCCGAGTTGAACTCCTCCTTCTCTAGTGCTTGCCATTGGAACAACGTTCCACCACCGCCCACATTGCTGGCGTCGGTCACCAGGATAATCTCCCCTTGTGCCCTAGGCACGCCAAAGCACTTAGCGTTGGCCACCTTGTCTTTGAGCTTGTCAAACGCTTGTTGCTCTTGTGGGCCCCAGCGCCAATTAGTACTCTTCTTGATCAGGTCTGTCAGAATGGCGCTGGTGTAGGTAAAGGTTTTGATATGGCGGCGGTAGAAGTTGCACGCCCCAATGAAACTGCGTACATCATGAAGTCCTTTCTTGGGGTCTTCGTGTCGTACCCTAGCATCCATCAGGCGTTTGGCCTTAGAGGCCGCTGGGGTCCACCACCCAGAGCCAACATCAAACCCCAGGTACTGCATTGTCTCCTGCATGAACTCACACTTCTCCAGTTTGAGTCGTGTGTGGTTCTCTTGGCAGACTGCAAAGAACTCACCCAAGAGGATTAGGTGATCCTCCTGGGTATTGGTCCCGAGGCATACATCGTCGATGTGTGCTTCCATCTGGGCCCGACGGGATATGAGTTCCTGCACCTTAGGTCTTCTTCGTAGAATGGACAAGATCTTGTTCATCAGCTCTTGGAATAGAGCGGGTGCGTTGGCCGCACCAAAGGGCATGACCTTCAACTTGAACACCCTCCCCTGAGGGGTGATGAAGGCTAGTAGCTCCTGAGCGCTGGGCGTCAGGTCCACCTGCCAGAATCCGCTCCTCTTGTCCATCTTGGTCTTGTAGCGACAGGAGGCTATCTTCTCAAGGGTAGACTCCATATTAGGAATGGACCCTGAGTGGTTCAGCGTTTTCTTGTTCAGCTCTCCGTAGTCCACTACAAGCGGTTTGGCTGTAGACCCAGGTTTAGCCACCAGGAAACATGGGCTGCAGTGTTGGGGGTAGTCCCCGTCCTTGTACTCCAGGACTAGGCCAGCGTCGATACATTCTTGTATCCCTCGCTCAATCTCGTCAGCCTGCTCTTTAGGAGCCAGATAGGGTCTCCTCCGGATCTTGTGACCCACGAACTCGGGTTTCAGCTTGAGGTCCATCTGTACCAGCTTGTCACATGAGGCTGGAGCTGGTAGTTCTCTGAACACCTCCAGATAGGTCCTTATAAGCGTCTGCACCCGCGGGTCCAATAGCTTGATCTTGTCCTCCATGTCCTCCTCAGAGTGTAAGTTGCTTGCCCCCTGAGTAATAGACGTCGGGAGGTGACCCTCCACCGACGCTCCGCCCTTGGTAGTATCCTTCAACCCTTGGTAGGCATATAGTAGGTCTCGTTCAACAATCTCCGGTGGATGATGGCGACATAGGCACGCTCGAGGGGGTTCACATACACATTCCTCCGAGAGGTCGTCCTCCTCTGGGGTCCTCAGAAGGTCCCTACCAGGACCATCCCCTGCTGTGCCCCTTCCGCCTGTCACCTATGCTGACTTGCTCCTGATCAGCGATTGCATTTCTCAAAATCCAGTGTCCAAAATCCAAAAATATAGAAAGTACAATCCTCCTTCAACCCTGAACAGCAACCAGATACCACAAATACAGCAATAAGCCGATCCACAATCCAAATCCAATCCACACTGCGGGCTTCCGTTCAGCACACCGGTTGTCTCACGGTGGCGGGCATGTACAAGAATTGCACGAAAGAGGAAAGCCCTGAAATTGGCATATGAACACAAATAAAGCAAAGTTGGGGAAAGATGGAAACATACACACTCACAGCCATAGACCCCTCATTCCCTGGACTCAGGACCTTCCCTTAACTCGCCAACATGATGCCCTGAACCAAGTCAAACAAGATGGCTGAATGCTATGTGTCAAAAGTCACTACACAAACCCCAAAAATGTGTTCACTCCCGAGCCTCTAAATCCTAGCCCAATGGGGAGGTGGCCTGTCATGGCCTAGGGTAACACTCAGGACCATGCCCTACCCTGACATAACCTTGGTTGGACTTGGAGTCGATTGGGCTTGGAAAATTGCCCCATGAAGATGACCTCACAACATGGCAAAATCAGGCAAATCACACCATTATGCCCAAAAATCAATTATATACTCAAAAATGCATACGGCAAATATTCAAATCCTCCATGCATGTGTCAAACCGGAATGTAGTATACAAGGGCCTTATAGACGGAAGATTCATGCCCAAGAATATCCCATCATTGGCTCCGAAACCCCTCTGGTTATGTACATGACATGCTTCACAAGTCCACTCATGAATTTGAGACCTAGTTTGGTGAGGCCTCGTGTGCCAAGCCAAATCAACCACGTGATCCGGCATATGGTGAGGTGCAACACCAAAGCATATGCCAACATATAAGCAACACACCATAGTTCACGGATCTCTAGGCACTTTACTGTTAGCCGACCAGTTGAGCACATAAAACACAAAAATGAGCATAAAATGAGGTCAAAAACATGCAAATAATGCCAAATTCAAGATAATTACAATGGTATATAACTTCGCTCACCCATGGTATCAACATATGATTAAAAACACACTTGCTTGGGACCATTTGAAAACAATCCCCCCACTTGGATCCCCACATTGACGCATAGGGACACATTCGAACCTCCTCCCAACACGCACCATGAAAATGGGAAAATTGATATTGGCGCTTGTGGGTCGCTCCGTAAGCCCTCCCACATGCACTATATGAGCGGTAGACTTAGTCTAGCGCTATGGAGTTCACCATTGGGACATGGGCGAGGCCCTTGCCACGTATGACTCCATATATCCTCCTACAAACGGAGATATGAAAAAATGGGTGTGAGCATATCGAAGCACATACCATGCATATAACACATACCCTCAAAAAGTGGCTCCCACCATGATATGCCATGCCCCTCCATGGACATAACTTCACGCTAAAAATACGTAGGAACCCAAGGAAAGTTTCTATGCAACACCAACACTCATGCGGCACACTCAAAAGTCGCATTAAAATATTCGGTTGCACGGTCCAAGAGATGTATATCACTTTCTACCCTCTTGACCATTATCCCTTGCTACACCCGGCATATGTTCACATCAAAGGCGTTTGACGCTTCCTGAATTAAGTTAAGACCGAGGCGGTTCCAACCCACTTCTTGAAATTGGTATACCTCGCCGTGAGCCGGAGATATGATTCTTCAAAGTGGCCTCACGAATCAATTTTGTTTCTCCTTTATCTCCAAGAAAAACGAAGGGCAAATCAAAACGAAGGTTGATTCGTGATCGGGGAAAAAAATAGGACCACTCGAGATTCGTCATACCAGGTGCGGCGATGTCGAAGTCGAAAATCTGATTCTGAAAGTCCGAAAAAATCAGATTAAGTTTGCGAGTGTATAATATGAAAATTGCGGTAGCAACGAACCCTTTACTGATGAAATCTGACCCTTCATCGGGGTTTCCGCCAATATATCTGTAAATAACAGTTAACCAATCGGTTACCACAAAATCGCGAGCCAACTGACAGTCGCCGATACATTGACAATCAGAACGGAAGGCTGAAAATTTACGGAAACATTATGATAAAAAAACCCTGTTGATTCCTGATATTCTGATATATAAATCTCAGCTGGCGGCGCCTCGGTACTGAATATGGCCGCTCTAAGCTGGATGGCCAAACCTATCACACTATCACATCAGGTTAGGTCAGGTGCATGGGAGAGTATAATATCAGCCAATGGCGGCTTGCCGGCGCATAGATACACACCCCAAGTGACCCAAAGATGGCCACGGGGGTCCGAACCGGCTTCACCCTCCTTCTCAGAGCGTTGTATCCGCTCGGAAGTCATTGAAGAGAGGACGGGAGGACCCCAATGGGCTCCACACCCCCCCCATGTCCCAAGGACACATGGAGGCCCCACACACGTCGTAGGCGTCCCCCATGCCCCAAGGGAGGGGTGAGGACACTAATAATCGGTGCCCCACGCCATATCCGGTCTCCTCTTGATCTACAACATGGACCAAGGGGATCAAAGATAGAGAAACGTCGTCGGTCGACCTAAATAAGTATACCACAATGAAATATATATGTGGAGATCGAGTGAAGGGGGTATATGGCCAATCAAGGCCCAAAAATCCCGGGATGAACGCCCTCACCCGTCTCCCAAGCACAAAAACAAACAAAAATGCCAAGGGGGATCCACTACGATGCTACTGCAGCCACCAAATGGACCAACACGTCCTTGACATCCAAAGAAATGTTCTTTTTCTTCAGATACTCCATCCAGACCGTGGTATACCTCGGCACAAAACTGCTCGGAGGTTCCCACGAATCTCTGGAGGCGGCAAATCCCTTCCAGCGGACTTTATAAAGCCTCCCCCCAGGCGTCCCCGGGTCCGGCTTGTCCGCCAGGATCTTCTTGGCGGTGAAGTGGTCGTCCTCACCCTCGTCATCCGAGTCTAGATCGCCGGCCGTGAACTCGAAGGTGACGGGACGTCCGCTGGGGTCTGGTGCTCGGGGACGAAGCTGGGTATGGTCGCGGTCCAGGATCTTGTTATCCCCCACACGAACCGCATACACATTCTGCCCGACCTTCCGCACGACTACCCCCGGCACATACCAAGACGCCTGCCGATGCCTGGACAGGACATCCTTGTGGTGCCGCTCCAACCACACGGTGTCTTGAGAGCATACTTCTGGACCTTTCCCTGCTTGAAGTACTTGGCCCGCTTCTCATGCTCGTCCTGAAGTGCCTTGCACAACTTGGCCGCCGTGTCCTCCGCCTCAGCCATCATAGTGTTCGCATCCCGGGCCACTTTGCCACGGTTCAACCACGGGAGAGTGCGTGACACTCGATCCCGTAGGAACAGGATACGATGGGGCGACAGTCCAGTGGGCCCCGGAAGGTCGTGGTACGCCTGGAGTACTCTCCACAGCGAATTATACCAGTTCCGGCCCGGCTCGTCAATGTGCAGCTGACGGAACTTCTCGAACATCTGCCGCCCGGCCACCTCAGCCCGGCCATTCGACCGGCTGTGGTACGCCACGGTCTTGGCGTGCCCAATCCGCATGTGCTTGCACATCGTCTTGAACCACGTCCCCACGAATTGACTGCCCCGATAACTGCAGATGACAGCTGGGACATCAAAAATCGTCAGCCAATGCCTGATCATGGCGTTGGCGACGGTCTTGGCCTGCAGACCCACTCCATGCTTGTCCTTCTTGTCCTTCTTCTTGGACTTCTTGCCCGGGACTGCCACGATATACCCACTGTGCCTGTCCACCCCCAGGATGACACAATCATAGGTCTCTCCTTCCACGGTGACCTCCGGCATGGCGAACACATCCATGGCCACAGACCGCAAAGGGGCTTCCGGTATAGCTGTGTACACCGGGTTGCCAGCCGCGAAGTGGTTGGGGCTCTTCGTGGCCCAACACACGGCGCAGTCGCTGCAGTACTTATCCAGGAGGGCGTAGTACCCCGGTGGGAACTTGAAGCGCCACTCCAAGTCCTGCTGCAACTTGTCCCGACCAGGATGCATGAGCTGGGCGTTATGCCAGTGGTCAATGAGCTCCTCCATTCGATTCTCTGGGACCAACAGCTTGTCCTTGAGGAACAGTTTATCCCCATCCTCGGTCAAGCCCTCAGGCCATTCGTTGTCCGACGGGGCCCTCACGGCATTCCAGTACTTGCTTCAGTGCTCGGATGCCGCATATTCATCCGACCAGTCCTCTGTGAGCACCGACCTGACTAGCTCTACAGGGGCCACCATCCATTGCTCGAGGGTTTCCTGTCGAATAGCTTGGACTCGAGCGCCCCGGAACTTGGCCAGGTACGTACCGTCTGCCATCACCACAAAGCACTTGACCCCCTCTTGCTCCATGGCCTTCTCCATCCCGATGATGCGCTTGGCCTCCTTGGTCTCCTCGGCGTCCCCATGGCTGGATATGTCCATCCAAGCCTTGCCCGCGGGGTAGGCCCATCAACTGAGGCAATCCGCCACAGTGTTGTCCTTCCCCGGGACGTACACGACGCTGAGGTCGAACTTGGCGAAGGTCTCATGCCATGGGGCCCTCCTTGCCGCCGGTCCCGAGGGGGTGTCGACGTGCTGCTTGTGCCAGTTCTGCAAGGACTGATGGTCCGTACAAACCACCACCGGTTGCAATCCGATGTGGCCAGACCACTTCCTGAGCGCACAAACAATGGCGTACGTCTCCTTCTCCCTCGCGGTCCAGGTTCGACTTTGGCCCTCGGCCAGGATCCGACTCAAGAACGCCACGGGTACATGTGACCCGTCGTCCCGGATCTGCTCGAGGACTGCCCCTACAGCATAGTGCAAGGCATCCGTCCGTAGCACGAATCCCTTGTCCGGGTCCAGCAGGAATAGCCCCAGCCGCCTCAGGAGTCGCTCCTTCAGGCGGCTGAACGCATCCTCGGACTCAGGGGTCCAGGTAAGCTTCTTCTTGCTCCCCTTTCGGCCATCGAACTTGCCCACCTGCAACATCTTGTGCAGCGGCCCCGACAGTTCTGCATACATTCGGACATAGCCCGAATAGTAATTGCAGAGCCCCATGAAGGACCGGAGTTCGCTGATGGTCTGGGGCTTCTCCCAGTGGTGCAGGGACGCCAGCTTCCCCGGCACGGGACGGCGTTGCCCGTGACCAACCACGTGACCCGCGAACTCCACTTCCTTCACGAAGAGTGAGGCTTTGGTGGGCTTGCACACCATGTTGTGCTTGTCCAGCTCGCTGAGCACTCGGCGCAGATCCTTCTCATGCGCTTCGATGAGCTCGTCCTCAGTCATGTTTTCCGTGCCGGACCCGATGATGATGTCATCCACAAAGGGGTCGGCACTGTCATGGACAGGACCGAGTAGGTCCTCCATCATGCGCTGGAAAGCGGCGTTGCCATTCTTGGCGCCCATAGGCACCATTTTCCACTGCATGGCCCCCAGCAGCGTCGACATCACCGTGCAGGGCCTGGAGTCCGGGTGTAGCGGCATCTGGTGATAGCCGTGTTTCAGGTCTAACACCGTGAAGATCCGCTTTTTCTGTTCTTTTTTGAGGATGGTGTTGATCAGGGGAAGCGAGTACGAGTCGTGCTCGGTTTGCTCGTTCAAACCCCTATAATCCACCACCAACCTCCACTCGCCCTTCTCCTTCTTGGGCACGATGAAGGCTGGGCTGGCCCACTCACTGTCGGAGGGTTCGATCCAGCCCCGCTCAATGAACTCGGCCAACAACTTCTACATGGCCTCGGCCCGATCGCCCTGAAGTTGGTACTCCCGATGACGATAGATCTTGGGGTTCGGCTTCAGCTTGATCCTCGCTGTGCCAAACCTCCCACGATCTGGAGGGTTCTTGTTGGCGACGCCACTGAATAGCCGCGGATAGGCATTGATCAACCTCTCCTTCAGCTCGGCGACCTTCGGGTTCTCCTGGGCCTCTTCATCCGCTTGCTTCGGTATCGATACAACCGACCGCACTGCGGTGTAGGCCTCTTCCGGGTTCGAATCAGACTTCTCCTCGTCCGATATGCCGTCTTCATCGTCGTGGGGTGCACTTCCCACCGATAATCTTTCAAAATTTGCGGCGTCGGGCTGGTTACTCTCGCTATCGGCCCCCATTCTCGGAAAATCCCACGTTGGCGGGTCCGACCCAACCGGACCATCGTATTGGTCCGCGATGTGATCAATGACCCTCGCCACGAACTCATCCTTCTCGTACTTGCCGGTGACCAACATCTTGTCATCCCACGAATGCGGAGATGTGACCATGGCCCGCCTCTTCTCGGCTGCCACACGGTTGTGCATCCCCATCCGCATGTAGTTGACGACGTCGTCGATCTCGGCGTGGGACAGGACGTCGATGCCACCAATAGGCTGATCCGTCCCCTCCTTGGGCTCAAACATGACCTTCATGGGCACCGCCTCCACCCTACGGATGAATGCTTCATCACCCGTGGGCTGGGCTTGCGCCCCATCCACCAGGAAAGCCTTGGTACCCCACGCTTGACCCGGGAAGGGCATTGATACACCCTTGGCGTAGATGAACAGCTCCTCCTCTGGCCTGAATGATATCTCGTTCAGGGTGTTGGAGTCCAGCGTCGACTTGAGACCTTCCAGCGGACATGGGGTGGATCCTATGCCGGTTATGACCAGGATCCCCTTTGCCCTATCTGCGACGATCTTCTCCATCCTACGTCTGGTATTATCCAGGGAACCATGCCAATACATGGGCCCCCACTCCTTCAAACCCCAATGCCTGTGCCAGGCTGAGTCTCCTCGATGCCAATGCCTCGTACACTTCCGCAAAAGTGGGGCATCCCGGGAAGCGAAGACGTCCGTCTCGGGCGCTTCGGCTCCCAGCGTCTGGATCATCCTGTCATACACCTGCGGCGCCATTCCATACTCCGTGAGCTGAACTCCGCCGTCTCCTCTGGACTTGGCACCCGCGGCTTGCACCGCTCAGACGATCTGATCCTCTTCCTCAGCATTCCATTGGGATGACCCGCATGCATAATCCGTGGACAGCCATGTGAGGCATTCATCATCCTCCCGGACCCGCGTTGCGCGATGGGGAAGGGCTCCAATGGCATTTGCCACCATGAAGTCATACCCCATGATCATATCCCAATCGGTAATGTTGGCCACATAGAAGTTCCCGGATAGAGTGCTTCTCTCCGCCAAATCAGTGCGGTTCAAGCGCTCATGCTCCCAGAATTCCATACTGATAGTGGCCTCATGGATACCACCACCCATAATCTCTCCATTGGCCACCTTCAGGCGCACCGGTCTACGGCTGGGCTGCAGGGATTCCTCCTTGAACAACCCTCTCCGGACCAAGCTCATCTGGGCACCCGTATCCGCCAAAACATCCACCACCAACTCCTCTTGTCCGCACCGTACACGCACCTTCAAGTGCAACTGCCGCTCGTCACCATGCGGTGTATGGACGACTCTCACGGCATGCAACTCTAGCACATCCCGGTGCATCAGGACTTCGAGGGTATGGTCACGGATGGTGTAGATCTTGGGCTGGTCCTGCCCGTCCACGGGGCTCTATGTGGTCGCTCCTTCCTTCTTGCCGCGTCCCTTGCCCACATAAACTTCCCTTGGCAGGGCGCTCCAGGGGTTGGGAGTGGCGAAAATCAGTGGTTTTCGCTCTTCTGGAGCCTTCTTCGGCACCCGATGTGCCTTCGCTTTCTCTGGGATTCCACTGATTTTCGGGGGAGATACCCCCGAGGTCCCACTCCCGTGGGGGCTCCTCTAGACATGGCCTGCCGCAGCTCTCTCCTGCTGCGATCCGCTCAGACTTTGTCCACCACGTTGCTGGGCTTTGAGTTCCTCCAACGTCCTCAACATGTCCTCAGCAACCTCCTCGATTGACCTCCCGCGTCGGTCTGGGCCGGGTCCTCCACCATAGCCTTTTCCTCTGCCTTTCCCTTGGCCCTTTCCTTGGCCTTTTGCACCGTCTCCGCCCTTTGCCTTCCAATCGGCAATTCGTTGCTCCTTGGGCTTCCTGTCGGCCTGGGCGGCGAAGTAGGTCTTCTTGTCCTCCTCATATACCTTGCAATGCCGGTGGTCATGTGCATGGTTGTTCCCCTTGCCGTAGCAGACCCAGCAACCCGTGTGCTGCGATCTGTACTCGCGGAACGAGAGCAGGTAGGTAGGTAGGTATCTTCGGGAGCTCGGGATGCCTCCTTTGACATTGCAGGAAGAAGGTCTTACCAAGGGGACGTCCTGTCCCTCCCACTGCCCTATGTCAGGTGCCTCTTGAGCCGCTCCCGCATGTGCTTGGGAAGGCATTGTCGCGGCCACCCGGTCCATGTGTCCCAGGTGGGAGGGTGTCCCCACATGTGTCCATGGGTAGGGCCACATGCCCCCTCCTTTGGGCGGCAGCTCTGGGGGGCTGCCCAGCCGTGTGGAGTATCTCTCACCACGAGGGGTATTGCTCCCGCTTGTCTACGGTACGACCGCCTCACCCTTGTGGCTTGAGTTGCGGGGCCACTCTGCTTGGCAGGTGACCCCCTCCTGGACTGTGTACCGGCTCGCCTGTCACCGGTTGCTTCCATGGCTCCGGGTGACGTTTGCCATGGTCCTCGATGCAGCCTGGCCGGGCTCGGACCAGTGGCTTTGGAGTACCGCTCCTGCCACTGGCCCGGTGGGTCGGCTGGGTCGCCCCAGTGCGTCCGACCCATGGGGTATTGGTTCTTTCCTGTCCCTCGGCTGCCCTACGTGTGTGCAGCGTCCTGGGCCGTTGGGCTCCTGTTCACCGGTGTGCCCGCGCGGTTTGCTGTGGTGCGTCTGCGGTGTCCTGGGCCAGCTGGCTCCTGTTCACCGGTGTGCCCGCTCGGTGTGTTGTGTTGCATGTGCGGTGTCCTGGGCCCCTGGGCTCCTGTTTACCGGTGTGCGTGCTGTGTGCGGTGCGCGTGTGCCATGGGTGGATGTGTCACTCTTCCTCCCCCCCTAATGTTCGTTTTTTTTTTTTTGTTTTTTTTTTTTTTGAAAAAAGAAAAAGAAAAAACAAAAAAGAGGAAAACAGAGGCGCGCGTACACTGCAGGCACAGGCATGGGCAGCTGGTGCGGCGGTGCTATAGCGTTGTGTCCTCTGGCGTGTGTCGCCAGTGCTGTGGCGGCGGTCGCGCCCCAGGGGTGCGGCTCGCGTGTCCTGATGTACATGGGTATGGGTCAGGGTGGGTTTGGTTAGGTGTCTCTTTGCTTCTGGTGCTGGCTGGTTAGGCGGCTGTGTGGGCTGTGGCTGTGGGCTGTGTCTACGCATTTCCCTCAGCGGGCCTGGTTTGGAGTCAAGGGTTGACGGTTTCGGGATGTGGCTCGGGTTTGATTTGTGTTGGGGCTTCGGCCCGGTTAGGCTTGGGTCAGGGTGGGTTTGGTGAGGTGTTTCTTTGCTTCTGGTGCTGGCTGGTTAGGCGGCTGTGTGGGCTGTGGGTGTGGGCTGTGGTTGCGTTGTTCCCTCGGCGGGTTTGGTTAGGAGTCAAGGGTTAGCGGTTTCGGGGTGTGGCTCGGGTTTGATTTGTGCTTGTGTTCTGGGTCGGTTAGGCGGTTGCGCGGGGCCGGGCGTGTGGGTAGCGGCGTCCACGGAGTTGTGCGCCCGAGGCGGGTGCGGGGTGGTGCGTGCGGGCCGGCCGTTGGCCGGTGGCCTCACTGGGAGTCCCACACGGAGGGGTCGACGGGCGTGCCGGGGGCGTACGCAGCGTGCAGGTTGGGCAGCAGCGGGCGCACGTGCAAGGCGTCGGCGTGCCCGATGGGGACCTCACTGAGGACCGAGGGGTTGGCGGTAAGTAGTATGCGATGCCCGGGAGGGGTGGTGGCGGGGAGCGGGAGGATGTCCGCGGCCCGCGACGTGGGGGCGAACACGGCGTGGGTCGGGTGCGGCCCCGGGAGTGGTGCTGGGGGGAGCGGGACCACAGGACGGCGGTCTACTGTGAGGTGCCAAGTGCCGCGATGGTGGAGGAGCCGGACTAGGGCGATGCTGTGGCGCAGTGTGTGGGGCTGGGTGCTGGGCGGCGTGGGGACGTGCGGCGGGAGGGGGGGGGGGCGGGGCGGTGGCGTGGGAGGGGGCACGGCGGAGGAGTGACGTCAGTGACGTGTGTGTCGTGCTGAGGGTGGAGAGGAGCCCACGGTTTCGGGCCCGGGTTCGGCGCCTTTGGGCGTAGTGGTGCTCGTTGTCGTGTGCGTTGGCTTCCTTCGGCGTCCGGTTTGTTTGGTGACTTCTGGGCGGGGCCTGGCGTGGCGCCCCGTGGTGGTGCTGTGCTGGATAACGGGGTTAGATGGCGGCGCCGCTGGCCGGGGGGTCAGGCGCGTCGTGTTGTGTGGCGCGCAGGGCTCCTGGGGTGTTGTGGGTGTCGCCGGTGTCGGTGCGCCGACGCTTGTGGGGTGGTGAGGGGGTGTGTGCGTGCGGGGCTGGGCTTTGGGTGATGTCCCACAGGCGGAAGCCGTCTCGCCGCGCTTCCTGGAGGGTCTCCCGCAGGCGCCTGAGGACGTACGGGTGGTCCTGGGGCGCGGGGAGGTTGAGGGGGTGGACTCCCAGGGGGTGGAGCGCATCGGCCAGCATGGCTTCCCATGCGGCCTGCGGCATCCACCCCCCCGCCGGCCGGAGGCGGCAGTTCTCCACCGACCCCTTGCGGGGCCGATGGACCAGGCCCTCGAGGGAGGGCTCTCCCCGGGCCCACTTCCGCAGCTCCCAGAGCTGCGTGTATTGTTCATTGTTCATCCCATTCTTATGCACATAGTATCATATTTTATGTAGTTCTTATCATTCAAATGCATACAATACCAACCCAAGCCCCAAACATGTGTGTGGACGGTGATAGGTGATCAAAACCCTACCTATGAACCATATGGATATTGGGCCCCATGGTGCATGAGAAAGGGATGAATAGCCTAGAAAAAAGGCAAAACATCGCTTGTCATGTAGGCTTCTACCAATGGTGATGACAATTTGTTCATATATCGGCTCTATACCACCTCTTCCAGCCCTGTAAGGCCCTCTACATGGCCTCCATGGACCCTAAAATCATGAAAAAGAGTAGTTTTTGGCTAGAAAAGTGTGAATTTCTCAAAATCTGTGCCTGCCAATCTGGATTTTTTTAGATCAACAGCAAGGTATTGATCTCGGAGACACGCTCATGCCTTTACTTTGCTTCCAACTGCGAAAAAAAGTGGACTTTTTGGCGATTTTCTATTGCGCACGGCGGTGGGGAATCTGAAACTCGCGTACGCGGCAGTTGTTGACAGTTGATCTGCGGTTCCGGCTCCAGCGACAGCATAATTTTGTTAAAATTTTGAGAAAACACAA
Source organism: Eutreptiella sp. 'Long Island Sound 2002' (assembly GCA_964036045.1). NCBI lineage: Eukaryota > Euglenozoa > Euglenophyceae > Eutreptiales > Eutreptiaceae > Eutreptiella > Eutreptiella sp. 'Long Island Sound 2002'. The sequence goes on from OZ038381.1 coordinate 136,258,874, forward strand.
AAACAACAGTACTACTGTGTACAGTTTGATATCGCCGTTCTGAAAATGCATGACTTTGAATTTTGGGAAAAAACAGCTGCGAAAATCATAGGTGTGGGTCCAGCGCTGCCACCACTGTTCCTGGGCGGGCCTGCGGTCTTGGGCGGAGGAGTGGGCGTGGGTGGGTGTGATGGGGTCGTGGGGGCCGGCGGCGGTGGCGGGCCTGGGGGATTCCTCGTAGTCCTGTTCCGTGGGGGTGCGTGGGGAGTGGGGGTGCACGCGGATGTGGACCCGCGGCTGTGCGCGTACGGTCTCCGCCTCGGGGTTGGGCGGGGATTCGCGGCGGCGGCGGTAGTGGGGCATGCGTTGCATGTGGGCTGTCATCGGGGGCCGGTAGGGGGGCGGGGGCGCTGCTGGTGGACCCTGGAGCGGTCCGTGGGCCTGGGGTGCGGGCTTTGGGAGGTGGTGGGACGAGGCGCGTCGCGCTTCGGCCGCGGCGCGCTCCGCCATGAAGGTGGTGGCGGTGGCGTCGGTGACGGTGGGGGGGCGCCGCGCTGGGCGCTGCTGCCTTCGGGCCTGGGGCGGCTGGGGCCGGATGTCGTAGAGGACATCCTGGGGGGGCCGGGCCCGAGCTGCCGTCGTGGCGCCGGGTTTGGGCCTGGGCTTGGGCTTGGCTGCGGGACGCCCTTTGGCGGCGGCCTTGGGCTTCGGCTGGGTCGTGGGCATGGGCTTCGCCGGGGCGTGGGCTTTGGCGGCGGTGGGGCTGCTCGCGGTGGGGGCGGGTTTGGAGGCCCGTTTGGGAGGTGTCCCCCGCGGCCTGGGGGGTGGAGTGCTGGATGAGGACGTGGTGGTGGTGGTGGTGGATGAGGTGGTCGTGGTGGTGGAGGTTGTGGAGTCGGAGGCGGAGGAGAGGGCCGCGGGAGACGGTGGAGGGTCCCGGGCCTCGGGGGCGGGCGTATGATGCTGGGTCCTGTAAGTAGCGAGAACGCGGGTGCAGGTTCGGGCATCGGGCGTGTGTGCGCGTTTTCCCTGGTGATCCGTGCGTGCTGGTGCTGGCGTGGCGGTGTTGTCTCGGCTGTGCGGGCACGTGGGTTACCCGGGGGGTGGCCATATCTGCTCCAGGACGCGGGGGTGTGTCTGCTGGAGGTAGTCGAGGGTCTCGAAGAAGCATCGCTGGATGCCGGGCATGTCCTCCTCTGTGAGGTGGGGGTAGTTTTGGGTGGGGGTGTGGGGGCCCGGCCATAGCAGCGCCATGAGGCGGGCTGCCACCATGTACGGGCATAGTTGTGGGGTGGTGGGGCGTGGGGGGATGGGTCCCCCGCGGTTTGGGGGGGCTTCGATCTGCTGGGGGCGCAGCGTGACCACCCACACCCATCGGTCCGCGGGGATCCCCCAGGTCCGTTGGGTCCACTTGGCGAGGCACTACATCGCCCTACCAAGGCCCTGGTAGCCGCTGCGGATGGAGAGCAGCGCGTCCAGGGATTCGGGTTCCCACGTGCCCCAGATGTGGGGGTCGTCCGGGTCGTCCCCCCTGGCGTACGTGTCGGGGCCTGGGTTGTGTGTGGGGGGGGTGTAGTCGGCGGGGAGGAGGGAGTCGATGCCGTGTACCACCCAGTGGTCTGTGGGTGCGTCGTAGGTGGTGGTGGAGAGGGTGTAGTGCAGATTGTACATGAGGGTCATGTACGTGGAGGGGGCTGGCTGCTGCTCGTCGGGGGTGGGGATGTCCCCCGGGACGTGGTGCCGGAAGTTGCTTAGGGAGGCCATCCGGGCCACCCATGTTTCCCGCTCCCACTCTTTGGTGCTGTTGGAGGTGGCGTCGGATGGGGGGTGGGCCATGTTGGGCTCGCGGTAGCGGGTGCGGCCCTGGGTGCTGTCCCGCTCTGGCACGGGGTGTCCGACCAGGTGTCGCCCCCAGTCGATGGGGGGTACCCAGATCCGGCTCCCCGTGGGGGGCGGGCTCTCGCCGTCTGGGGTGGCGCGTGGGGGGCGCTCGTGTCGGGCGACGTGGAGGAAGGCGTCGAAGAGGAAGTCTCTGACGCCTTCCCCCAGGGTGGCCGCCTGGACCAGGGTGGCCGCCCGGATGGGGGTGCTGGTGCCGGAGGTGCGGAGGTACAGCACGACGTCCTGTTCCCCGACCCCCCGGAGGTGCTGCCGTACCGCTGCGGGGTTGTGCAGGGCGTAGGGTTCGGCCGGTGCGGCGACTGGTGGTGCGGGGTGTGATGGGGGGGGTGGTGTGGGTTGGGGGGGGTGGTCATCGTTGTCGCGCGTGGGGTCCGGTGATGGGGTCTCCTGTGGCGGTCGCGGGAGGGGGGATTCGCGGTGGCATGTGTCGGCGGGGGCATCGACATCGATTGGCTGGTGCTGGCTGCCGCGTGTTGTGTCCGTGGCCTGGTTTTCGGGGGGGGGGCGGGGGGGGGTGGTGTGGGGGTGGCGCTGTTGGTGGTGGGGGGGGCGGGGGTGGGTGTTGTGCTGGCTGGGGGTCTGGGCGTCCCTGTGGGTCGTGTGGGTGTTGCGTGTGTGCGCCGTGTGGCCCTTGCGGTTCCTGACTGGTTGTGGTGCCGGGGTGTGGGTGGGAGGCGGCCGCATGAGCGTCCGGGTGGGGCTGTGGTCCGTATGTAATGGGTGGCTGCCGGTGGATGGTGCTCGCTGGTATGGGGTGTGGGTGGGGAAGCTGCTGGTGGTGGTGCGGTGGGGGAGGCGGGGGTGGGTGTTGTGCCGGCTGGGGGTCCGGGCGTCCCTGTGGGTCGTGTGGGTGTTGCGTGTGTGCGCCGTGTGGCCCTTGCGGTTCTTGACTGGTCGCGGTGCCGGGGTGCGGGTGGGAGGCGACCGCATGAGCCCCCGGGTGGGGCTGTGGTCCGTATGTGATGGGTGGCTGCTGGTGGATGGTGCTCGCTGGTATGGGGTGTGGGTGGGGGGGCTGTTGGTGGTGGTGGGGCGCCCCTACTCGGTCCTGCTGTTGCCGGTGTGCGTGCGCGGCTCCTCGCGGGTCCATGGGGGTGTACCGTGGCTCGTATGTTGTGGGCCCGTGTAGCGGGGGCGGCGGGTGGTGCTGGACCGCGTGGTGGTGGTGTGGAGGGTGTGTCGGTTGTGTGTGGTACCCCGGCGTTGGTGGGTGTGGTGCCAGGGGCTGGTGGTGGTGGTACACGTGATGGTGTGGTGCGGTGATGTGCGCTATGTGGGGTGGGTGGTTCGCGGGGCCTGGTTGTGCTGGGGCGTGGTGGGGATGTAGCTGGTGGGGGCCGCTGTAGCTTGGGGGCATTAGGGGGTAGGGGTTGGGAGGGACGGGGGTGCGGTGGTGGTGTTGGTGGTGCCATGTCCCCTGGCTCTGCGCGTACGGTGGTCCTGGCATGGTGTGGATGTGTGTGGGCGGTGGTGGCTGACTGGGCTGCAGGGTTTGGGTGCTGCGGTACGGTGGTGGTGGTGGACGTTGGTGGTGGTGGTGTTGTTGGTGTGCCCCGGGGGTCTGGGCGTGGGGCGGTGCGGTGTGGCTGGACCCGGGCCTTGGTCGGGGCGTCGCGCCCTGCTGGCGGGCGCGTTGGCGGGCCCCCTGGTGCCGGTGCCCCTTGGTCTTCTTGGCCTGGTGGGTGTCGGGGGCGGGTGAACCCCCCTGTCCCCGTGGGGGCGACGGGGAGCGGGCGCGCCAGCGGTGTGCCTCTTGGAGGCTCGCCTTGAGGCCTCTGACGTAGGCCTCCTGGTCCGTGAGGCTCATCCGCGTGGCGGTGGCCTCGTCGGGGGCGGCCAGGTGGGCGTCCCGGAAAGACGCCCAGCCCTCCGGGGGTGTCTGTTGTGCGGGGTGGGGGTGGTGTGCCGGGTAGAGGAGTGCGCTGAGGGGGTAAGGTGTTCCCTTCCGTCGGCCGAGGGCGTTTGCGAACCGGCGGCACGTGGCTCGGAGGTAGGCTGCTATCTCCTCTGGTGCCGTGTCGGCCCACGCTTCCGGCGTCAGGGCTGCTGCTTGGGGGGCCGGGAGTTGTGGGTCTGGGAGGTGTAGGTCTCGGTGGTGGAGGTATAGGGCGAGGAGGATGTGGCGGGCCGCCACGTTCAAGCCGCCTCCGCTGTGGCGTAGGGGTGGGCTGTGGGGGGGCAGGGGTGTGTTGCCCGCGGCCACGGCTATGGCCCATGCGTGGTCCGCCGCGTCCGCCACGTAGTACCCTCCCAGTTGGTCCCGGAGAGTGTCGGTGAGGTACCCGAAGAAGCTGGGGTGGCTGGCGGGGGGGGGTGCGGCTGGGGCCGCGGGCCGTTCGCGGTGGCGGGGGTTGAGGTCCCCGCAGTGGGGGCAGTGGGTGAGGCGGTGCGCGGCTCCCAGGCAGACCCAGTGGTCTGGGTTGCAGGGCAGGGCTGTCTGTGGTAGCCGCTGGCGAACGCAGAGGGGACATGCGGTGGCTGGTGGTTGGTGGTACCTGTGGACGGACGGCGGCGTGGGGGGATGGGGGCTGGTGGCGCGCGCATGCTGGTGGGAGCGTGTGCGGTGCCTGTGGCGCCCGTGTGTGCTGTGCCAGTGCTGTGCTCGGTGGACGGTGTGTAGACGTGGTGGGGGTTCGGTGTTGGTATGTCACGGGGTAGGTTCTCATGGTTGGTAGAACAGGAGTTTGAGGAGGTGGGCTTGGTCTGCTGGGGGCAGGGTTGCCGCATGCTGCAGGTATTTGTGGGTGCGGTATGTGAGCTGCTCCGCCGTCTTGGCAACGGCCGTCCGCTGCATGTGTGCCGCCGTGGCCTGGGGGTCCTCCGCGTGGGTGCGTAGTAAGGTGTAGACGGCAGTGGGGACGAGTCCCCTGCGGACTGCCTCGAGCACCTCCGTCTGCTTGAGGACGGTGGTGAGTTGCTGGGTCGCCGGGGACTGCGCCAGCCATGCGGCGTGCTGTGCGATGGTGTGGGTTGGGTTCCAGTCTGTGAGGGTGTCCAGTCCCCTGTACAGGGGGCACGCCTTGAAGTGGTCCCATGTTTCTTCTTCCGCGTGGCTGCAGATGCATTTGGTGTGTCCTGCGGGGACGTGGATCGAGCGGCGCGTATACCATCGGTGGTATCGGGTGAGGAGGGGAAGTTGTTCGAGGGCGAGTTGGAGTCGGGGCTTTTGTAGGTGTGCTGGGAGGCTATCCGGGCGCAGGGCGGAGTAGTAGAGGGGGGTGTGGACGGAGTTTTCGAGGCGTCGGAGGAGTTCGGTGTTTGCTGGGTGGCCCAGTGTGGCGGCGAGTTGCTGGATGGGTGTGGGGTAGTGGTACTGCTTGTCTCGATCCGTGTACGGCGTGTCCTCGGGCATCCATTGGGGGGGCTGTGCGGCCAGGGGTATCGGGGGCAGGTGCTGCAGGTGGCTGTGGTGTGGGGTGTCCAGTCGCACGCGTTCGAGCCCTGGGGTGTGGTTGGTGTTCTGGTGTTTGGCCTGCGTGTCTGCGCGTCCATTGCCGTATGCGTAGCGGTGCGACTCCTGCTTGACGATGTGTAGGGCGTCCTGGGGGTGCATGCCCTTGAAGGCCATCCATAGTTCCAACGCTTGTGTGGTGAGGCCGGAATCGAGTGCTTTGTGGAGGGGCAGGTCCGCAAGGCGCCTGGTGAGGTGGATGTCGACCGTGGCGTCCACGACTACCCAGATGTTGCGGGGCCGGACCGTCGTGGGTGGCGGTGTGGCGGTGACGGCGTCTGCCATGGTGCGCAGTTCGCCGTGGGAGGACGCCCCAAAGATGGTGGTCCCGGTGTGGTGTTCCACGTGGAGGCAGTCCGCGTGCCGGGTGATGCGCACGGAGGCGCAACCGACCGTGGGGGTGCGTTGCTGGGTGCCGGATGCGTCAGTGAAGTAGATGATGTCGGTGTCGCTGGGTATGGGTAGACGGGCGATCGCTGTGGGGTGATAGACGTAGATGGGGTTCCCCTGGGTGGTTCTGGCGGTGATTTGCGTGGGTTGCAGTAGTGGCGCTGCATAGACGCCTATTCCCTGGGTGATGATGGCCTGGGCTCCCGGGGTGAGGCGGAGGAGGCCCCTGTCTGGGCGTCCCTGGGTGATATACGCGTACATCAGGTGGAAGAGGTATCCCGTATTGGGGTGGAACTTCTGGCACGTGATGGTCTGTCGCCGCTCCGTGTCGTCTTTGTCGCCGCGGAGGGTGGGGCATTTGTGCTGTAGGGGGCGCATGGGTGCCTCCTGAGGTCCTGCGCGGTGTGGGTCGCAGCGGTCGTACTCCATGGCTACGCTGTCCGGGTTTGCCCGCTCGTTGGTGAACGTCCATGTCGCCGTGGGTGTTCGGGTCCAGGCTACGTGCGCCGGGTGGTCTGGGGGTACCGTGTGAAACCAGGGGGAGAGCCATGCCTGCTGGTCGGCGGTGGCGGCGGCGGTGGGGGTGTGGTAGTGGGTGGAGATGAGGTGCAGCAGGGGCCACGGAGTGTCGAGGGCTGCCGGGCCGCAGTGCCAGCACGTGCGTGGTATGCCCTGGTCACTGTGTCTGACTGGTGGTACATCGGTCTCCGGTGCATTGTGTTTGGGGATGGACCAGGGGGCATGGTGTCGCTGGACGGTGCGGGTAACATGTTTGTGGCCGTTTGGTGCTAGTAGCAGGATGGTGGGTGGTGTCCAGCCTTCGGCTGACGGGGTGGGCTCCCCCTGCGTCGTGCCGCCGTCGTTGGGGGTCTCGTGTTCGCTCAGGCGGGGCCGGGGGTGCTGGCGCTGGAAGGCTGTGTACGCCGTGTCGATGTCCTTGGGCCCCGGCATGTCGCGCCCTGCCTTCGTAGCACATGCGCGGAGGTACGCTTGGAAGACGTGGCGTGCCGGCCATTGTGGGTCGGAAAGGAACGGGGCGTGGTGGGCGTCGCATTGGGCCATGATCTGCATCTGTGTTGGGGTGATATACACTATGGTGATGGTGGCCCCTACGAGGCGCAGGGTGTCCACCTCGCCTGCCGGGCGTCGGTGGATGTCGGTGTGTGTGGCCACGAGTGGCCCCTGTTGATCGCAGTGGTGGTTTGTCAGGATGGCGTGTGTGTGGTGCGGTAGGAGGAGTTGTAGCTGGGCCCAGATGCCAGTGCCCACGGGGGTGGAGACGCCGTGTTGTGCCAGTATCCACCGGGGGCAGGTGTTGCGGGCCATTTGCGCTTCTTTTATGCGTATGGCCGCCGCCTCGCGAACTTCTGGTTGGTGGTTGTGTGTTACCCTGTGTAGGAGGTGTGCTGCGTGTTTGGCATAGGCCATGTCGACCAGGGCGCCCGTATTGTCTCCGTAGTAGCGCCAGTGGGCCATCATGGCCTCCTTGGGGAAAGACGTGGGCCAGCCTCCGTGTTGCGCCCATGCCTTCTTCACTTGTTGTCGAGCGTGGCGTAGTGCGTCTTGGGGGCGCGGGAGGTGCAGGGCTTGGTACCCGATGGCCGCGTTGAGCACTGCTTCCATGAAGTACGCCAGGCCCTGCGTAGACAGGAGGTCCCCCCTGGCAATTTGGGTTAGCCGGGCGAGGCGCTCTTCTAGCTTGCTTGGGAGTGTGATGTGGTGGTGCTGCGTGGCCTGTGTGACTCCCAGGTGGACTGTGGTGTCTTCCAGGTGTAGGGGTTCGCCTTTCCGGATGTGGGGGGTGGGGGTCTTGGCGTCGGCCAGCCCGACCGATTTGCGGGGGTGCACTAGGAGCTGGTGGGCGTCCAGGTAGGTTGTGGTGAGTTGGAGAATGGCGGACGCTTGTTCGGTGGTTGTTGGTAGCCCTGCGTTCTCAGGGTCGCGGTGGCGGGTGGCCGTAGTGAGGAGGTTGTCATCTGCGAAGTTGATGAGGGGGGACCGTAGCGGGTATGGGGCGTACCCCGGGTATACCCGTGCTAGCTCGAATGCCAGTGGCAGGGTGACGAGGAGGTAGAGGAAGGGGCCTTCGGCGCCTCCCTGGGGGACCCCGCTGTCTGTGCCGGTCCAGGGGGTGAGGCCCGCGGCCGTGATGACGGCGTAGAGTCGGGTTTGGATGTACCCGGTCATGAAGGATAGGAATGGGAGGCCCATGGCATCCCATACCTCCGTGAGGAGCCGGTGTGGGGCGTGGGGGAACGCGCCTTGGACATCGAGGGAGGCGATGATCATCTCGTAGGGGTTCATGTCCAGTGCGGTGTCCCGGAGGAAGATGGCCTCGTGGGGGGACCTGCCGGCCATGGCCCCCCACATGCTGGCGGGCACGTGGGCGAAGACCGCTGGCGCGATGCGGCCTAGGATGAGCGTCCACACCAGCTTGACCTCGGTGGTGGCGCATACTATGGGCCGCCAGTTCCCCGGCTGCGCCCAGTCCCCCTTTTTGTAGAGGGGGTGGACCAGGTTGGCCCACTCAGGGGGGATGGGCGTGGCGCCCGTGACGATGTCCCACAGGCGGGCTGCCAGGCGGCGTTTGATGGGCAGGGTGAGACGTTGGTACGCTTCGGCCGGCAAACCGTCGACGCCGGGCACGACCCCCTTCTTCAGGCGGTCTAGGGCGCGCTGCAGTTCTGAGATGCTGAAGGGGTCGTGTTCGATGGCGCGCCGCTGTTCCCGGTTGAAGACCCTGGGCACATGCTCGCGGATGGTGTTTCTGGTGTGGGGGTCGAGCTCGGGGAGGGCGTCCCCGTGTTGTGCCTGGAAGCTGTCCAGGACTGCCTGGAGGATGGCGTCGGGGTCATTGGTGAGGCCTCCTTCCGGGGTGCGGACCGCGTGGATGGTACGGCGCCCCGTGTCCTCCAGGATGCGGCTGACGTACCGTAGGGACTTGTACGGCGTGTCGTTTCTGCCGTATCTTTCGCGTTCCTGGGCTGCTGCCGCTATGCGGTGGGCGTGCCATTCCTGGAGTTGGTGGCGGCGGGTGGTGAGGAGCGCACGGAGGTGGGCGTCCCGGTCTCGTGCCTCCGGTGTGCTGGGGCGTAGCAGGGTGGCGAGTTCCCCTTTCGTCGTCCAGATGTCATGGACGAGTTGCTGGAGGGTGAGGTCTGGTGGTGCCCCCGTGTGGTTGGTGTCACGCTCCATGCCGCATGCTTGTGCCGCCCGGCGCATGGCGGTGGTGAGTGTCGGTGCACCCGGGCGGCGTAGGATGGCGTGTAGGGCCCTGTTATACCTGTGCCAGGCGCCGTGGTCGTCCTCGGCCGGGAACTGCAGTGTGGGTGGGAGGGTGTCGTCTGGCAGGGTGGCCGCGGGTGGGGGTAGGTCGGGGATGATGAGGTCGATGAAGAGGGGCCGGTGGCCCGTGCCTGTGGGCGGGAGGTCCCCGTAGGCTGCTTCGTGGACGCGCACCGTGGTTGGGTCCCCGTAGCACGTGTCGATGCGGGATGGGTGGGTGCCGGCTTGGTGGGGGTAATGGGAGGGTGTGCCGGTGAGCCCTGCCGTGAGGTCGGTGAGGCCCAGTTGGTGCATGGCGTCCCGGACAGCTATGTCGGTGGCTGTGGGTGGGCCGGTGCGGTCGTCGTCGGTGGGAGCGGCGTTTAGGTCGCCTATGATGATGGTGGGTGCCAGGAGGGAGAGTCGGCGGTACGCCAGGCTCGGGGTGTCCAGGAAGTCCTTGGTCTCCTCCCCGAACGGGACGTGCGTGAGCAGCACGTTTAGCTGCCATCCGGGCCCCACGCACTCGTACGCCCCGAGGCGACCATCCACTCCGAGGTCGGGGTGGGCATGTACCGTGACCGATGTCTTGTGGTAGAGGGGTACCCCCCGTTCCCAGTGGGCGTGATATTTGTTCCCCTCTGGGTCCAGGATTGGTGCTGGTTCGGGTTGGTCCGCTTTGCGGAGGGCTTGCTCCAGGAACCCCAGGAGGTCTGCGCCTTGGGGGTGCGGCCCGGGCATGGCTTGCAGTGTGGCGGCCTTGGTGGGGTCGTAGGTGACCGCGGGCTCGTTGAGGATGTTGATGCGGGCGTGGGCTTCCGCAGGCGCCGGTTTCTGGGGACCGGTAGTTGGGGGGGCGGGCCGTGTCCGGCCCTGGCCCCGTCAGGCGTTGAGGAGGTCGATGACGCCCTGAGCTGCGGGTGCCCTGCGGTTCCGCTTCTGGGGTTCGGGTAGGGCCCATGCATTGTGGACTTCGCCCGTGTACTCGGTGCCGGTGAGGTGCTCCGTGTCGGGGGTGCACAGCTGCATGGGGACCATCTCACGACCGGCTTGGTCTCGCCAGAGTTCGATGGTGCGCCCCAGCTTCTTGTCGTTGGGGGTGGCCGGGTCCCACTTGACGTGGATCTTGAACCCCTGGTGGTCCCCGGTGACGCGGTACCGGTGCTTGACCTCCCCTGCGGCCCATATCCACTTGGAGGGGCCCGCGGCCGTGGGGTACTCGAAGGGCAGCTGCACCCGGGTGTTGATGGCGTATTCGGGATACAGGGCAGCGGCTTCCCCTTTGGTCCAGCTCTTCGGCTTGGCCCTTGGCTTTGGCGCGGGTTTGGCCTGTGTGGAGGCCTTGCGCTTCTGCGCACCTTGGCGGCGCCGGGCAGCGGGTTGTCCCCGTTGGGGAGGTGCGCCCTGGGGCCGCTGTACGGGTGCGTGGCCTGGTGCAAACACGGGGTGTTCGCGGGCGGCTGGGACGTCAGGCTTGGACGTGGGGACGGGGTCCGCCAGCTGGAACACTTGCTTGGTCATGAGGCCAAGCACTTCCTCGGCCTCCTGCAGGGCGTCGGGCGGGTCCGTGGGCCAGGTGAGGAGCCGGTGCCCGGTGCCTGCCCCTTGGCGGCGCATGTGGGCCGTGTAGCGGGTGGCGTGGCGTGTCCACGCTGGGGTGCGTTCCGGGGGGAGGGGGCCTTCTGGCGCCCCCTGCGCCCAGTAGAGGGCGTCGTGCAGCGCTTCCCAGGCTGCCTCTGGGGCGTGGGGGATGCGTGCGGCGAGTCGCAAGCGGTCTCCTCCGCGTGGTGGGGGCGGGACTTCGCCGTCGGGGGCGTGTGCCGTTGCCCGTCTGACCTTGCCGTGGTCGTCCCATTCCACCGTCCACCAGGTGTCCTGGTGTTTGAGGATGTGGACCTCCGTGGTGGCCGGGGGGGCGTCCATGGCGTCCCAGCTGACGAGCTGGATGGGGCGGACCGCAGGGTGGGTCTTCGGGGGTGCTCGCATGTTGAGGATTTGGTGGATGTCCTCGGCGGTGGGGCCCGTGTCGGGGGCGTCCTGCGCTGCTTGGGCTAGAGGTGGGGAGGGGCGGTCCTCCCAGAGGCGGGATGCGGACGCCGTGGCGTACATGGCTGCGATCAGGACGTGTTCCGTCAGCCCTTCCACCATGAGGTGGTTTTCTCCCTCCAGGTCTCGGGGGATGGCGGCTTCTGCCTTTAGGGTGAGGAGTGCGATGGCGCGTTTGGGTCCAGGTGTGGCGTGTGTCGGCTCATCTGGCGGGCGTCCGTCGGATGGGGTGTGGGGGGGGCGCTTCTGGAAGGGGGATGGTCCCACCGCCAGGTGCTCGACAAGGTGTAGTGGTATGGCGTGGTGGCGGTCCGCTGCGGGCAGGAGGTAGGGGTGTGGGTCTCCGGGCACCGTGCCGAGGAATATGCCCCCCCTGTAGGTAGGGGTGGGCAGGGGTTGCTGCAGAGCGCCTGCGCATGGTAGCGCGCACCGAGGGTTGCAGTGGGTGCATGGGGCTGTTATGGGGTGCGGTACCGCGTACACGGTGAAGGGCCCTACCGCTCGCTGGATGTGGCGGGGGATGATGTTGCGGAGGTCCGCCACCCGTGCCGTGCGGCCTTCGCCATAGTATATCCAGAGCGTGTCCTCCAGTGCCATTTTGGGGCGTAGTTTGCGAGCCAGTAGGTTCAAGGGTTTTTTGTGGGTGGCCTCGGTGATGGTGCCGGGCCCAGCGTTAATGCGTGGGAGCAGGTGGCTTTGGTGTTGTGCTGCGGCCCGTCTGCGGGCGGTGTGGAGGGCGGTGCTGTCGGCGGGAGGGGGCGCGTGGTGGGTGGGCCTTTTGCGTGGGGTCGGGGCGACGTGTAGGGGGTGCTTCCATGCCGGGCGTGGGTGGTGTTGCGGTGGCTGGAGGCCAGGGTAGGTGGTGAAGGTGTATACGGTGATGGGGGAGCGCTCATGCGTGGCCTGGAGGTAGTAGTGGTCGCGACCCGTGTTGTGGGTGACGATGACGTTGGGCGTTGGTATGTCGTAGTGGAGTGCGGTATTGGGGAGTTGTTTGGTGATGCGTGCCGTCGCGTCCCCTGTTTTGGGGGCGGTGTCGTGGGGCACGAGGATGTGGACTGCCCACGCATCGTGGGCGGGGAGGTCGAGGTCCGGTAGGGTGGGATGAATGGGGCGTCCCCGGAAGTGTGCGAAAGCTGGGTTGTGGCGTGCCGCCGTTTCCTTGATGATGGACGGTGCCCATTGGGGTGGCGCCCCAACTTGCTGGGCCATGGCGGCGACGGCGCGGGCGATCGCCGTGAGGTCTGGGCCGATGCCAGGCTGGTCTGCCGGTGGCTGCAGGCCCCCTTCTGGTGCGTGGTGGTGCCACCATAGGGTGTAGCCCTTTTGTGTGTTATCGTGGGGGGTGTGCACGAGGCCTTGGTGGTTGGAGATGGCGGTCTTGAGGGCTTCCGCTGCCTCGCGGTGGAGGGTGCGCGTGTAGGCCCAGACTCCGGTGGGGGGGGCCGCCCCGGTGTGGGATTCGGCCGTGGTGGGGGCCGGTTCGAGGGTGTGACTGGTGAGGGAGGGTCTGTGCAGCCCTTCGTGCAGGGAGGCGCACACGTGTGCCCACCTGTCCGCCCATCCCTGTTGGGCGCTTCCTGTGTCTGCTCCTGTGGGTAGTCGCACGATGACCACGTGCCAGGGGTGTGACCCCGGTACTACGATGGGGGGTGTGGTGTGCTCGTGAGCGTGTAGCCATACTGCGGTGTCCGCGTTCGCCGTCACGTAGTCCTCTCCTTCCGCTGTGTGGACGTTTTCGACGGCGGCCTCTCCCTCCAGGGTGAGGAGGAGGTGTGTGCCGGGGGGCTGCGCGTGCGTCTCCGCGTCCCGGAGCCACAGGTACGTGAGCGCCACGGCGCCGGGGAGGATTTCCCCCCACGTGAAGGTGCCTTCGGGTGATGCCCACTGCAGGGGCAGTGTGCGGCGTCCCCGCGAGTCGTTGGTGGCATGGTAGTCGTGGGGGAGGTGACGTTTGGTGAGCCGGTGCGGCATGCGTTCGGTGGTGGCCGTGGGGGGGTCCCAATTACATTCCTCCGGTGGGGGTGCGTCTGCGTTGTCCTCCTGGGGCTGGACCAGCGGCAGCGCCTGTGCATTGGGTGCGGCGTCGGGTAATCCGCTGTGCGTGAGGGTGTAGAAGCCCTCGGGGGTGAGTTGGAGGACGATGTTCCACTTCGCCGTTTGCTCTGGGGACCACTGGTGGGGCCCGTCCTGCGGTCGGTGGAGGGTGACCTGGTGGCCCCATCTCCAGCTGTGGTAGGCGAGGAGGCTGAGGACGGTGTCTTGCTCCGGGTCCTCCACGCTTTCCATGTATGCCGTCATGTCGGTGACGTCGACGGCGTACTCGTCCACCCATTCTTGTGTGGGGGTGCCTGGAGGGGGGGGGGCGGTGGTGTACCCGTGGAGTCCCGGCCCCGTGACGTCGGGCAGGTCGCGCTCGAGTGACGCCCGGTACTCGGCGGGCCCATTGCTGGCTTCGTGGGTGGGGTGGTGGCGCCGCAGGGCGTTGGACAGGTGCGTCCAGGGCGCCCTCTCGCGGGGGGGGGGGCGCGGGGGGGCATTTTGCGGGTTGGGGTCTGCGGGGCTGCTTGCTGTGGGCTCGAGCTCCGGCGGGGTGAGGTCCATATGATGCTCCGTGTCCTCCGTGTGTTGGAGTTCCAGTTCTAGCAGGCTGTCGATGTCCAGGGCCATGGGGTCATCTTGCGTGTTCACGTGCTGGGGTGCTGCTTCATGGCACGGTGGGCGTGTGATGCTGGTGTTCGGGGCACGTGCGGCGGCCGGTGCGGGGTCGTGCGCCGGGGGAGGCGCGCTGTTTGGCGTGGCTGTGGTGTGTGGCTGCACGCTGATGGCTGTCCTGGCCGGTGGTGTTGCCCCTGTGTGTGGTTCGGGTTGTGGCCGGTGGTGGGTGTTGAGCTGGCGCGAGGTGTGCGGGGTTTCCAGGGGTGGTGCCGGTGGGGTGGGGTGCGGAGTCGGCGGGGCGTGGCTTCGTTCCTGTGTTGGTGGGCTGTGGTGTCCCGTGCCCCCGGGTGGGGGAGGGGGGTGCGGTGCGGTATGGTGGTGTTGTGCTGTGTGGTGGCCTTCCCGTTGGGGGGGGGGGGGCACCGTGTCCAGGTCTGGTGGGGTGGGCTGTCGCCTGTGGTTTGTCCTCTGGTGGTGTGGGGCAGCCCCGCGTGGTCTCTTGATCGTTCTCCTGGTGTGTTTCAGTACGTGGCCTGTGCGGGGTCGGTGTGGCGTAGGGCCTGGGGTCCCCTGGGGCGGGCTGTGCGGGACTGGAGTGTCGCAACCAGGGGGGTGTGGTCGTGTGGTGCTTGGGGGTGCCAGCTCGCCGTTGGGTGGGCCCGTTGGTGTGGGGTATTGCGTTTGCGGGGTCCGCGGGTCGGTGGGTCGCGGCTGCTTGGGCTTGTTGTGGCCCCGGTGCGGTGCCCGCGGGTGGTGAGTGGCGGTGTGTGGTTGGGGTGTACCGTTTCCACGGACGGAGGGGGGCTATGTGCTCGGGTGTGGGGTGGGCCCGTGGTAGGATGCCGGCGGGTAGCGGGTGTCGGGGCCGCACTGTGGGTGGGTATTCCGCGGCGTCCCCTTGGTGCGTCCCGTGGTGGCCTCTGGCCGGCCGGCTGAAGGGGGTTTTTGGGGTGTACCGCATCCATGGGGGCAGCATTGTGTGTTGGGGCGCCGCAGCGGTGGGTGCGGCGGGTTGTGGGGGTGGAGCTTGTGTCGGTGTTGACCGTGTGTTTGGCGGCGGTGTGTTGTTTGTCGTCCTCGGCGGCTCCTCTTGGTGGTCTGTTGTGGTGGTGCCTGGGGGGTGGTCTTGGGCTTTGCGGTTCCTGGGAGGGTGCGGGACATGCGGGGTTGGGCTGGCTGGGGGGGGGGGGGCGCGTGTGTGTGGGCCTGCGTGTTTGCCCTCTGTTCCCCCCGTGGCCCCTTCCTCTGCATGTCCCTTACTCCTCTCTTTTCGCTGGCTTGTTTGGCTTTGTTTTTTTTTTTTTTTTGGGGGGGGGGACGAGAGCAGCGGGTTCCCGATCCTCCGCGGTTCTTGTTTGCGGTTCTTGTTCCTGGGGTCCAGGCGGTTCCACCTGGACCGGTCCTGCCCATTCTCCTTCATGTTGGGCGCTACGAACGCGAAGAAGTGGGCTTCTTCATGATCCTCTTGGGTGGTCGGGGTCCAGAGATCTTGACCGCTTCCACTCCCTTCCTCCGCGGTGCCGACCGTGTCCCCCTTGACCTCTCGCTGGTGGCGATCTTCTCGATGACCCCGATGTCCTGGGCCTTGTCGATCCTGCACGTGGGCCTCGTTCTTCGCATTGAGCTTCAACTCCACCGTGATGTACTTCACGATCTCGTCCAGGCTCATGCGGGCGAAGATGACCTGCATCCTCAGCGGCTCTCCGCGCCTCCACTCCAGGTTGTTGAGGCGCATCAGCCTTTGCCCCATGGTGTCGCCGAATACCTCCACGTAGACGGCGTTCTTCAACCCCAACATTCGGCTGGGCTCACCGAGGTTTCGCCGGAAGAACTCAATTATTCCGGCGTGGGTGTCCTCCGATGCCGTGATCCGTATGGCCATGCGCTTCTTTGCTCTCTTCTTCTCCTCATCCTCCACTCTTCTCTTCCAGTGCCCAGGGAGGACGTCCTTCAGCAGGTGTCGGATCTCGCTGGCCTCGTTCCAGTCCTCCACCAGCTTGAGGCTTCTTCGGTACTTGCGGATGTACCGATTCCATTCAAGGACCCTCAGCTCCCCGCGCTCCAGCGGCAGCGGAATGGACCACAAATCCTCCAACTTCTTGTTGGGGGCGTCCACTCGCTCCTCGTCCTCCAGCCACTGGAGGCAGGCCTGCTCCGTCTGGATCACTCCCTCGCGGATCTGATCCCTGAGCTCCTCCTTCAGGTCCTGGGCCAGCCTGTGTGGGAATGTCCGACATACCCACTTGTCCCTTGGCGCTCCCCTCATCTCGCCGACGACCTCCTCGGCGAAGTCCTCCCAATCCAGGATGAAGTCGTCCAGGTTGGAGGGGTTGCCATCGTAGTAGGGGATTTTGATTCCCCTGAGGTCGTCAATCCTGATGGCATCTCCGACGTCCGTAGCCACCACTCCACCGAGACGGATACCACCTGTGGCCGGGGGGTGTGAGTACACTCCCCGTACATCCCTCTCCTCCATGGAGTGCGGTCCAGCTGGGCCTGAACCCATTGGGTTTGGAATGCGGGAAGGACTTGCTCCACCGCCTGTCCATATCCCCGTACTGGGGTCCTTCACCCACAGGTTTCCGCCTTGGTGGCCTCGACCATGTCCGTCGGCACTTCCCATGGTTCGCCCCTGCATGGTCTGGCTCTGGATCTCCTCTTCCGCATAAACTGCATGGGCAGTCGTAGTTGTCGTTGGATCCTGGGCGGCATGGGACATCTGTACCGTCAGGCCCCCGGGGTCCGTGGTTGCGTGCCATTCCCGCATGGAACCAGCCGGTGCCGTTTGTTCCCCGAGCATTGTGGATTCGCTGAACATGGGAACAAAAGGCAGCGCACCCGGGTCAACACGCGGAGGCGCGTAGGGTGCCTCTGCAGGGCCGCCCATAAGTTTCTCCATGGCGCTCCTGAGGGTCTTAACCCGCTCCACCAGCTCTGCCGCTGCTGGCTTTGCCGGGAGCTCCGGACCCAAGGCGAGGGGTTGTAACTCCTCTAGCCTTTTCAGGCGTCCCGACATGTCCTCCACCAGGTGGAGGAGGCTGTCCACCACTCGCTGCTGCTTCTGCAGGGCCAGCTCCAGACTGTCCCGGTACCGGTCCTGTTCCGCTCGCAGCTCCGCCATGTCTCTCTCCGCTGCCGACTGGTCATCCAGGATCCCCGCGTCGTCCTCCTCTAGGCCGTCCTTCGCGTTGTCCAGGCGGTCGAGGTGCTGCACGATGGCTTCCATCCCCATCCTTCGGTACTTGCTGATGAGGAAGGACACGTGCTCGCAGTGGCACTCAACGTTCTTTCCACCTGATCCGGCGCATCCCACGGTTCCCGGCGCCTCGGGCTCCTCCGCCATGGGTGTGTCGCCCATGCTATCCCGCGTTGGCTCCGTGTGCCGGGCCACAGGCGCCGTTCTGGCTCTGGCGGGCCTCTCCAACGCCTCGGCGTCATGCTCCAGGCTGCGTTCTGGGGCCGTGCTCGCCCTTGTGGGCGGTCTGGCCGTCTCCTCCGACTCCAAAGGTTGCTCATAAGCTGTCCGATAGCCCTCGGAGTGCCCCTCGGAATCTGCAGCTGACCACAACCTGACCGGGCTGGGATCCGTCTCCATCGCCCTGGCTTCCGCCGCGGGTTTTAGGGACCCGCGCTTCCCGTAACGCCGAGCTCTGCCGTTGCTACCAGTCTCCTCCAACTCCTCCGCAGCGGAGCGGAGATTGCAAGCCTTGCGGCATTGCCTTTCGCACATGGAGGCCAGGTCCTCCATGTCCAGCCCATGTCCTGCAAGGGCTCTCCGTTCTGAGCATCTTCGCTCTTCTCGGGCTTCCCAGTCCGGCGTCGACTCCACGGAGTCGATGATCTGCACCCGGGGCGTCCTTGGGCAGGGCTCATGAGGGCCCAAGTCCCCGGTGCAGCGGTAGGGGGCAGGTACTCCTCTGCTACCATAAAGAAGGTCCCTACCAGGACCGGCCCCTGCTGTGCCCCTTCCGCCTGTCACCCCTGCTGACCTGCTCCTGATCAGCGATTGCATTTCTCAAAATCCAGGGTCCAAAATCCAAAAATATAGAAAGTACAATCCTCTTTCAACCCTGAACAGCAAGCAGATCCCAAAAATACAGCAATAACCCAATCCACAATCCAAATCCAATCCACACTGCGGGCTTCCGTTCAGCACATCGGTTGTCTCACGGTGGCGGGCATGTACAAGAATTGCACCAAACAGGAAAGCCCTGAAATTGGCATATGAACACAAATGAAGCAAAGTTGGGGAAAGATGGAAACATACACACTCACAGCCATAGACCCCTCATTCCCTGGACTCAGGACCTTCTCTTAACTCGCCAACATGATGCCCTGAACCAAGTCAAACAAGATGGCTGAATGCCATGTGTCAAACGTCACTACACAAACCCCAAAAATGTGTTCACTCCCAAGCCTCTAAATCGTAGCCCAATAGGGGAGGTGGCGTGTCATGGCCTAGAGTAGCACTCAGGACCATGCCCTACCCTGACATAACCTTGGTTGGACTTGGAGTTGATTGGGCTTGGAGAATTGCCCCATGAGAATGACCTCACCACATGGCAAAATCAGGCAAATCACACGATTATGCCCAAAAATCAATTATATACTCAAAAATGCATACGGCAAATATTCAAATGCTCCATGCATGTGTCAAACCGGAATGTAGTATACAAGGGTGATATAGACGGAAGATTCATGCCCAAGAATACCCCATCATTGGCTCCGAAACCCCTCCAGTTATGTACATGACATGCTTCACAAGTCAACTCATGAATTTGAGACCTAATTTGGTGAGGCCTCGTGTGCCAAGCCAAATCGACCACGTGATCCCGCATATGGTGAGGTGCAACACCGAAGCATATGCCAACATATAAGCAACACACCATAGTTCACGGATCTCTAGGCACTTTACTGTTAGCCGACCAGTTGAGCACATAAAACACAAAAATGAGCATAAAATGAGGTCAAAAACATGCAAATAATGCCAAATTCAAGATATTTACAATAGTATATAACTTCGCTCACCCATGGTATCAACATATGATTCAAAACACGATTACTTGGAGCCATTGGCAAACAATCCCCCCACTTGGATCCCCACATGGACGCATAGGGACACCTTCGAACCTCCTCCCAACACGCACCAAAAATTTGGAAAATTGATATTGGCGCTTGTGGGTCGCTCCGTAAGCCCTCCCACATGCACTATATGAGCGGTAGACTTAGTCTAGAGCTATGGAGTTCACCATTGGGAGATGGGCGAAGCCCTTGCCACGTATGACTCCATATATCTTCTTACAAACGGAGATATATAAGATGGGTGTGAGCATATCGAAGCACATACCATGCATATAACACATACCCTCAAAAAGTGGCTCCCACCATGATATGCCATGCCCCTCCATGGACATAACTTCACGCTAAAAATACGTAGGAACCCAAGGAAAGTTTCCATGCAACACCAATCCTCATGCGGCACACTCAAAAGTCGCATTAAAATATTCGGTTGCACGGTCCAAGAGTTGTATATCACTTTCTACCCTCTTGACCAATATCCCTTGCTATACCCGGCATATGTACACATTAAAGACGTTTGACGCTCCCCAAATTAAGTTGAGACCGAGGCAGTTTCAACCCACTTCTTGAAATTGGTATACCTCGCCGTGAGCTGGAGATATGACCTTTCAAAGTGGCCTCACGAATCAATTTTGTTTCTCCTTTTTGAATGTTCTTAACCGCATCAACTTGTTCTGGGGCTGACGTCCCCCAATGAAAGTTTTTACAACAACGTATAAAGATAAGTACACGGCTGCTCTGATGGTTAGGTTAGATGAACGCTGATTTACCCTGTGGGTGAGGGGGGGGGTTCAGGAAGGGGCGGAGGGCTGAAGGGGTCGAGAGGAGGAGACAGAAGATCGCTGGATGGGCGGAGAAAATTTCGGATGTCCCGGGAGGCGTTGGAGTGGGGGGGGGCAGGGGCAGACGGACCTGGGCATCTAGTAGCGGTGGGCCTAGAGGGGAGAGATAGGCGTGTTTGACGGTAGCGTGTCTTGGAGCGTGGGGGTGGGAGGGAGAGAGCGGTCTTGGCGCGCTTTGGGGGCGCCCAAACGATTGTGGCCTGATGGGTTTGTGGTGATCGTTGGCGTTTTTGTGGTGGCCGTGGGCGTGAGTGCTGAGGAGAGCGGGGAATGGCCGAGGGGGGGGGGGCCGTGGTGCAGATGCGCGGCTGGACGGGCGCTTGGAGTTTTTTGGCGCGCGGCGAGTGGTTGGTTGTGCTTTGGCTGACGCTGGCTTGGACAGTTTTTTTAAGGCGTGTTTGGGGAGAGGTGGGGGGTGCTGGTATACGGGGCGGGTCCGAGGGGGCATGTGGACGGAGGTACTGAACGCACCGTGCGAAACCGAGAAGGGGTTGAGAGGGTCGGAGGGGTGCGCCCAAAGTATTGGGTCCCAAGGGAGAGGATTCGAACATAGCCAATCATGTGCTTGGTGGACAGCCTTGTCCAGGTGCTTTACGCGTTCCTCCAGGGCTAGGCCAAGCATGGCTCTGTGCTCGGCGCAAGTGGAGCCCGGGATCGGCCTGGAGAGGCAGGACCATAGGGACTTAGGTACCAGAGTTCTCATGAAGTTCCTGCGGTCAGCCTTTGAGGGTCCAGAGAGCCACCAGTGCAGGACAATGGGGCTGAAAAGGGGTCCCCAGGAAGAGACGTATGCCTGGACGTGTTGGTCCAACGCTTTGCAGAAGGCCAGGCATAATAAAGGGTCGAAAGGATGGTGCTGTCCGCACCTGGAACAGTGGTAGTCGTGGAGCATGATGCTCCACTGGTACCCGTGCACATTGTAGCACCCGGACGCCAGTTTGAAAAACAGGGACGAAAACCAGGAAGCTTTATTGTACAGGCTGAAGCTGGGGCCGACCGCTATGTTGCTATGGGAATGCTGCGGCAATAGGTGGCGGAATTGCTGCACCTTAAACTTGTGGAGGACAGGCAGGTGGTGTACCGCCACTGAACCCAGTCGGGGGGGGGGGGGGGAGGTCCGGGGTAAAAATCAGGCTGTGAGCTGCCCATTTAGAGAAATGGTCGCAGATTTCGTTGCCAATGAAATTGGCGTGACCTTTAATCCACATGATGTGGAGGGGGTTGGTGATGAGAAGTAGGGCGCTGTGTACGGCGACGGTCCATGTGCCGTCTTGGAACGGGCTGGGCCTATAGACTTGGCATTTCTGGAGGGTGGACACCACCTGTTCGTTGTCAATCAACAAACATACTTCGTATTGGGAAAGTTCCCTGTGGATCCAGCGAATGGCTGCTACCGCCCCCGAGAACTCCGAACCCAGAGAAGAGGGATGCGGTGAGGATAGGCACAGGACTCTGGTTGTACTGTCGGGTAGAAAGGCCGTGACGGCGGCCGCATGGCCGGACTCACCGGAGGAGCCATCGGAATATAGCCATACCCGCTGTAGGCCGGGGGTCGGCGGCCTGGTTAGTGCCTCCGCGGCATCGTGGCATCCCCACTCGTCGAGAGACTTCTTCTCTAGGTAGTGTTGTGCCTGCAAAGCGAACAGATGGCGGTGTTGGCTGATTCCCAGTGCGTGTGCGTTGTGCGGTGGCGCTGGGGGTTCGGGGATGATCTCTTGAGGGCGCAAAAATTCAGGGACTAGCTGCAAGTGAGAGGGGCGGGAGTAATCCATGACGGCGTGGCATGGCATGTGCATGGTGTAGGACGTGTGGGTATCCACCGAGTAGACCCCGTCGTGGAACGAGACGTTGGCCCATTTGGAGGTGGCCTCGGTCACTCTTCCTGTGGCCTGTCCTGACTTGAACCTAACAGTTAGCTGGGTACCAGGCGTTAGACCCCGAATAGCAGTGGGTCTCCACGGGCCTATGCTGTGGAAAGATATGCCAAGCGCATGGATGGAGTCCATAAAAGAGTTTTGCACGGGGTCCGAGGCCCTCTGGTTCGAGCTAAGTAAAGACTGGACGTACAGAAGGCCAACTGACTTTGGGGCAAGGCCGCAAAGGGCCCGTAGCCCATAGTTCACGGTGGCAACGTGGACGCTGTGCAGTAGGAACTTCATTCCCAACCCTCCCTTTGGGCGAGCCGCGAAACAGTCTTTGGGGGAGACTAGACGTGTGATGCTGCGAGACGCAACTCCCGCCCAGATGAGTGCCTGAAGCTTTTCGAGCTGGTTGGGGGAAAGAGAGTGGGTGATTAAGCGGTAGGCGAGTGCTGGGACCAGCTGAGAGTTCGTCAGGCGGACCTTCTCACTAAGTGTAAGAGGCAAGGGAGAGAGCCGGGCAAAATAACTCTGGATCTCCGCCTTGAGCATGTGAAACAGGCCCTTTGCCTGGTGGCAAGTAAAAAAATAAACCCCCAGGTAATTATAGCATGTGTGCGGGCGACCCGTTTTTTTGTTGTACGTGTGGAACTCCGAGCCCCTGGGTGTCAGAAACTCTTTTTGGGGGGCGGTGCCATTGGCGTGGACTTCGGTCTTAGACACATTCATGTCCAGACCCCGGTCCCTGGCTGGCCCATCGAAGTAGTTGAGACTGTTTTGGACGTAGATGACGTCCTCACTTCTGATCAGGATGTCGTCGATGTAGGCGTGGTGGCTAGTGCGGGCATTTGTCCGGGGGGGGGGGGGGCACAGTGGCAAAAAAAATGGTGGAAGAGGGAGTTGAGATAGAGAATGAAGAGTAGGGGGGAGAGGGGACATCCTTGTCGGAGGCCCCTGGTTTGGAGGTATGCGTGGGGAGTGCGGCCATTGATGATGGGGCTGTCTTGAGGTAAGGAGTATAGTTGCTTTATGAGAGAAATTGTGGAAGTAGAAAAATTTGCCCGTTTGAGGACGGTCCAGAGTGTGCCATGAGGCACTGAATTAAAGGCTTTATTGAAATCGATGAACAGCGAGTAGCTCTTCTTCGATTTTGCATAAAGGGCTTTGAGGTGGTACAGATGATCAGCGCATCGGTGGCCGGGAAGGCCACCGTGCTGGATTTCTGAAAGGATGTCGTGTGCAAAAGCCTGAGCGCACAGGTGTTTGCAGGCAAAAGTGGCCAAGAGTTTGTAAATACAGTTTAAGAGGGCAATAGGACGGTAGTTTGAGGGGGAGAAAGGGTCGCCTTTTTTTATAAAGCAAACATATTTTCGCGCATAGCCAGTGCGGCAACAGCGGCGAGTGGAGGAAGCGGTTTCAAATGGAGTGGAAAAAACGTTGAATGGGTTCCGGACAGAGGGCCAGGATGTAGTTGTTTGTTTTGTCCGGTCCCCCGGCTTTTGATGGCTTACTGTGTTTTAAGTGGTTCTGGAACTCCTGCCAGGTCACAGGAGGTATGTGGTCGTTCTTGGTAGAAACGGGGCATGTGGGCGAGTGGGACAGGACCTCGTCGACGAAGTCCTTGGGGGGGGCGTAATCTGGATGCCCTCCAAGATGAAGCAGGGTGTCCCCAAAAACTTTAGCTACATCCGCCGGGTCACTCAGGAGCTCTTTGGTGGCTGGATCTCTGACTACGAGAGGCTCTAGGTCTTTAGGGCAGAGGGTGCGAGCAACAGTGGTTTTCATCTCGACCCCTCGAACCAGACTACTGTGAAGCTTTCTCTTCGCTTTGGTTTCGTCCGAGGACCGTAAGGTGTTTACCACGGACTGAACTTCCGCAATGTGCTCGGGAAATGCTGGGGAAGAAGGAGGCGGGGGTGAGCGTAATAATTTCCTGAGCTTGCCGTAGCTCTCTTGGTCCTTGCGCTGCGGTTTCGAACGCGTGATCTTGTGGTACGCAGACCCAACCTGCATAAGGAGAGAATCAGTGGCGGCGATGATCTCTTCGTATGGGGCCCTGGCAGGGGCGTCCTGGAGGTCCCGGCACCAGTCGGAGATGAGCCGTATGCTGTTG
Source organism: Eutreptiella sp. 'Long Island Sound 2002' (assembly GCA_964036045.1). Classification (NCBI taxonomy): domain Eukaryota; phylum Euglenozoa; class Euglenophyceae; order Eutreptiales; family Eutreptiaceae; genus Eutreptiella; species Eutreptiella sp. 'Long Island Sound 2002'. The sequence goes on from OZ038381.1 coordinate 136,282,457, forward strand.
GAGAATTGTTGCTTTTCGTCACTAGAAAGCTTCCGAAAAATGCAAGGGGGGAGTGGGGGCTGAGACAGAAGGATCGGGGAGGGGCACTGGAAGACCGCAACCACTGGGTGGTGGTCAGAGATGGTGTAGTCCGTGAGGATCGACGCATCCAGAAGGGGAAAGTGCGACACTAGGCGAGGGGACGCAAAGATGTAATCCAGCCTTGCTTCACTTTCCCAGCGGTCGCTTGCGTAGCGGGTGTACTGCCTGAGGGAGGGGTGCTCTGACCTGAAAGTGTCCACCAACCTAGATGGGAGGTATTCCACCTCCCCTGTGAGCCAGTACCACTCATGTAGATCGACCAAGCTGTGCTGGTCAAGGTCGGGATCCAGAACGCAGTTAAAATCACCCCCCAGGATGTTATTGGGATGTTCGTTGAAATAAGAAGCAAGAACTCGTTGTATGGTGTCACGGTACGGAGCTGGGGCCCCCGTGCGCACCGGGGGGGAGTAGACAGAGAAGACGTGCAGGGGAATTGCATCCGGAAGGGATATTTTGGCACCACAGATAAGGCCGTTGCTGTCTCTGGGCGGGACACAGCTGGTGTATCTCGCGATGCGCGGGCCTGCAATGACCGACACCCCGTGTTTGTGGCCGCAGACATTTGAGAAGACTTTAGCGCGGTCATTGCCGAAGGCGTACCGCTGTGGGAGGAGAGGGGGAGAGTTTAGCTCCTGAAAGAGTATAATGTCATATCCCTCGTTTAGGAAATGCAAGATTGCCGCGGGTGCGTTCTGGCTCTTTGCCGTGTTGAAGGACACGACACGGATGGCCGGGACGGAGGGAACTGAAGCAGGGGGGCAGCGCAAGCGTTTAGGTTTGAAGGGCTTGTGCACTTGGGGGGGAGGGGGGAAGGAGGGTGTCCGAATGGAGGAATAGCGGGCACCCAGTGGGGAGTCCGGTGTCAGAAGCGTTGGTATGTGGGCAGGGTCCTCATTTTGTATTGAGGGGTCGGGTTCGCACTGTTCTAGTGCAGAAATTCGAGAGTGAAGTGCTTGTGCGTATGCTTTGGGCGAGTGGAGTAAGGCCCTGTCACAGGCAGTGCGAAGAGAGGGGTGTATAGCCAGGTCTGTAGAGACACCTGTGTCTGGGACCAATATTCTCGGATTGATGTGTGCTTGCTCCACAGGGAGAATCTCCGCGATGCGAGAGACGGTGGCGGTGAGGGAGGCACCGTGCACGCCCACGCGGGCGAGGACCTCTTGACACCGTCTCATGTTACTTCTCCTGCGGTGGCACTGACTGGCGGGAGGGGGGCAGAAAGAATATGGGGACGGGAAGCATTCGGTAGACTCATCAGAGCTTCCCTCAAGGGGAACCACAGGATTTTGTGGTCTGGTACACAGTGAGCACAGATCAGCCCGGCCAGGGCATACCTGGCGGTCACAGGGGTTAAGAAATTCATGTTACGCACAGGGGGAGTGGTAGAGCGATAGCCTTGCCATGCCTGAGAACATGCAATAATGATGATGGAGGGTATCTGGGGTCTTAAAGCGAAGACCACGTCTCGTGTGCACAGAAGGGTGACGCCGAGTGTAGGTTCATTAATTCGTCTCATGTTGCCCTGGGTCAGGGGGCCCTGAGGATGTCGTATGGAGGCCCGTTCCTACACCAGTGTGACGGAAGACAAGGGATACCCTGGAGTCTCGGGGAATGTGCCGCTTCTCCACTGTGTCATAGTCGCGAGCTGGGATTCGGTGCTTGCATTTGTCGCGGGCTTCCCCAGAAATTAGGAGGAGGCTGCGGCGCTGTAGGAAGACTTTTTGCCTTTTCTTAAAGAGGGTGGATCCGGGGAGGGGACGCGGTTCGAAAACCATTTCCGCACCTGACCCAAAGGAGCCATCCAGGACATAAGGGCCTAGCTGAGGGACGTCTACGTGGCTCCTCAGGCCACTGCCAGGCTCGTATCGAGCCACTGACCACATATTGGGGCATAAGAGAGAGGAAGGCAGGACCTGGGCCCAGGCAGAAAATGCCCGTAGCCCAATCATTGAATAAACTCAGGAGGGGTCGGTTCAAAAGGTTCAACTTCTTTTGATTCTGGATTGTACCTGAATCCGAAATGAAGCATTGTGCGGTGCCCCTCGGACAGCCACTGGTGATCTTCATCTGCACTGTAGGACATCACCAGGGCTTCTTCTTCTTCTGAGAAAAATTCTTTGGATATGAAGGCTCCTGTTATTTCCGTGATGGGGTCGAAAATTTTCCCCGTTTGGAGGTGGAGTTGTGCGATCTTTTCTGTGAGGGAGAGGGGCTTGCTTGTGGACAAGTAATGGTCCCTCGCGAGACTTAGTTGTTCCGCGCTGCCGTAGGCAGTCGCCGCCTCGATGACTCGTGATAGGAAATCCTGGGCTTCCGAAACTAGGTGGTTCGCGGGAGCCAAAAAGGTTGTCACGCGCGACCGTGTCGGGGCATTCGGGGTGGAAGACGAGCTGGGACACAGTGAAGCCTTCTGCAAGGAGCGCGGATTCGTAATGAGCATATTTCACTCGGTAGACTCGCACCTTAGCCATGGGGGCGCTGAACAAGGAAATGTGCCGAATTTTCCCAAGCAGGGAGACCCCGAACATTACATCAACGTCCGGCGTGGATGACGGGGCGTGTACTTCTACCAGTTCTGGATCAGGAGGTTCGGGGAGGGGGTTGAAGCAAGCCTTCACCGGTGAGGGTGGGGGAGGGGCATCTTTGTGCACATTTCGGGGAGAGGCGGAGAGGTCCATTTTGTGTCCCGGGTGTTTGGAGAGCCAAGAGGAGTATCCTCCCCAAGAGATCATGGCTCCCGTAGTGCCCCGATACGTGACCAGGTTATTCTCTTGGAAGAGCATGTAACTCATGGAAGTGAGGGAGTCTCGTTGGGGGAGCAAGGGGGTGTTGTGATAGTTCATGCACACGTAAAACTCGTGTTGTGTTCTGGGAATGGCCCCTAGGATACCGCACTGTCGCGCGGCTTCGCTAGTAAGGAGGGATTTCCACACGTCAATTTGTTTGAAGTCTGGCGTGGCCTGTTTGTATGCTTTTGAAGGTACAACTTTGAAAGTTTTGTCCTTCCCTAGATCGGAACCACGGATGCAAAAGACCTTGCCCAGCGTCCACAAAGGGTGTTGTAAGATGGTGGAGAGAAGCTTCTCAGCGAGGGGGGTTGGAATGGTGTAATCGAAGCGGAACATATGTTCGGAGGATGATTGTAGAGGCTGTATGCGTTCCTCCGGAAAGAAAGCATTTTTGGAGTTGACCGAGATGTGGTCGTTTTCGAAATGGAAAAGGCGGTTGACGAGGACAAAAAAGTCCCGGGCGTTGCCACGGCGCCGCCTATACTCTCCTCGTTCCCGCTTGGATTTTTTGGAAAGCTCTTTTGGAGAAGAGACGGTGAAGTTCGGGAGCAAGTGCCGTGCAACTTCGAATCGTAGCGTTGTGCGCACCGCGCCCACTTGGACGGTGCCGTCTACCTCATTTATGGCCCATTGTAGGGAGGTGTGAGGGTGCATGATGTCGCCGTAGCGGATGTGTGCGTGCTGCTTGTGACGGGTGGAGAGGTGAAGGTGAAAATATGGGTATTGAGGAGAGTCAAGCAAGTTGAGCCGCACGAAGCCATCGGGATTAGGTGATGGGTTGTACGTATTGGCATCCGAAAGCCGGTCTACTCCACATACCCAAGGGGCAAGGGAGATCATGCCAGGGCTCAAGGGGTTCATGTAGAGGGTCTCCGCCGAAAGGTTGTCTTCCATTCCCGGGAGAATGAAGGAGCCTTCGTACACAACACCGGAATCAAAGGCTTCTTGCAAGGCTTCTTTGATGGCATGGGCCCACTCGGTCCACGTGTTGCCGTATTTGTATCTGGAGTTGTAGTAATCTTGTGGGTGTGGAAAAATGTAGAACTTTGGGTGGTGATGAAGGATGTCTTTGAGGTACCTAAAATTGTCATGTCCAATTGTGGAGTAGGCATTGTTGCCGGAGCAATCAATGTCATGGAAAAAGGTGCACCCGTCGCTCGCGCAAAGGTCTATTGTTGGGTGTACTTGATCATAGATCATTTGCTTGTGCTGTTTCTCTAACACGAGTTGATTTGTATCAACTCCTAAGGTGTCATGGACATGCGTTTCTCCCCATAGTGCTTGTTGATCGTGTGTGTTGATCTCACCTTTATGTTTAACCAAGAATTTTGCAAAGACACCATCCGGGGCAAGGGAAGGGTTGAAGAAGGGTTTTCCGGAAGTACCATCCGTTTCATCGGGAGTAGGGTCTTCCCCGTCTTCGGCCTTTTCGTGTGTTCCTTCAGGAGACGGAATAGCGCTTGGCGTAGATTGCTCCTCACGTGGCGTTAAGAGGGAGTTGTCGGGCTCAACCTCATTGGTTCTCCTTGCGTTGTCGTTGAGAGCGGCGTTGTTGTTCATTGCCGAATCTCCACACGGGTCTTCGCGACTTTCTTCTTGTTGTTTCAACTCTTGGGTCTCACATGGATGGCTTCCTTCCGTGTTCTCGTGCGTGCTTTCGGGCACGGAGTCTTGCACCTTCTTGGAGTTGGTTGGCGGAGCGGGCGCTTGGACTTGATGTTGTGGTTCTTAGGCTCCTTTTCCTTTGGCGGTGTGAGCCGTTGTCTCGGCGAGTGGGAAGAGTTCTTTTGCGACATCTTCGGGTTGTTCATCGTCTGAAATGACATTGGATGACGTGCCTTCCTCATGTGACGGGGAAAGGTCGAGTGAAGGGTGAAATGGGTCGTTCTCGCGCTTGGCGGGCGAAAGCGTAGGGAGAAGCCGACTTTGAGTCAGTTTGGCGTCCACTTTAGCCTGAGTTCGAGCAATGAAATTTTTCACGGACTTTAGCTGTTTGCTTTCGGTCTTGTCCTTTGCGGAACGTTCCTTGAGCCCAACTTGCGACATTGCCAAGACGGCGTTGCGAAGCTAGGCAAGATACGGCGCTCACGATTGCGGCTTTGCGCTAGGCAAATAAAATTGACGGCAAGGTTGTTGCGCTTGTCTCGGCTCCAAATTGCAGCTTTGGGACCTTTGATGGTAATCCACGGCTTCACGGGATCAGCCCAGAACTTGAACAGCCCAGGATTTTCGTTAATCACCGAGCAGCCTGGACTGCTGGTGGATCCATCAATAAATTTCTGAGGGTCGATCGAAAAAAAAAAGACACTCAGAAAGTGAATTTTTTTTTTCAATTTCAATTTTGTTTCTCCTTTATCTCCAAGAAAAACGAAGGGCAAATCAAAAGGAAGGTTGATTCGTGATCGGGGAAAAAAGTAGGACCACTCGGGATTCGTCATATCAACTGCGGCGATGTCGAAGTCGAAAATCTGATTCTGAAAGTCCGAAAAAATCGGATTAAGTTTGCGAGTGTATAATATGAAAATTGCGGAAGCAACGAACCCTTTACTGATGAAATCTGACCCTTCATCGGGGTTTCCGCCAAAATATCTGTAAATAACAGTTAACCAATCGGTTACCACAAAATCGCGAGCCAACTGACAGTCGCCGATACATTGACAATCAGAACGGAAGGCGGAAAAGTTACGGAAACATTATGATAAAAAAACCCTGTTGATTCCTGATATTCTGATATATAAATCTCAGCTGGCGGCGCCTCGGTACTGAATATGGCCGCTCATAGCTGGATGGCCAAACCTATCACACTATCACATCAGGTTAGGTCAGGTGGATGGGAGAGTATGATATCAGCCAATGGCGGCTTGCCGGCACATAGATACACACCCCAAGTGACCCAAAGATGGCCACGGGGGTCCGAACCGGCTTCACATCGGCACCCCACAAGCTCTTCATGATCTTAAGATCCACCTCCCTTTGCCAGGTGGTGATCTTCTGTTCGAGGTCCTCCTTCAATTGGGATAAATCTCCCATATGTCCTTGCCTCAGTGGCCATGTGCTGCGGGTAGGTGTAGCGTAGCGTAGCTTTTTTGCCACCAACCTCCTCTTGGAGTCCACATACTCCCTTAGCCTCGATCGGGGATCCAGGTCATGGTCCACGGGGTCTTCCACCCTCATTAAGAGTAGGGGTCTCAGTTGGGCGACGTACTCGGCGTTCTCCACTTCCTCCACACAGGTCTGCACGAAGAAGGCGTCGTGCTCAGTTTCGTCATCTGAGTGGATAGAGCTAGGGAGCTCGGATAGTCCACACTCAGAGACTCCATCAGGAACAGGTACATGGCAGGGAGAGTTGGGGGCGTTGGTGTTAGTCACGACGTATTCATCTCCTCCGGGTATAGTCTCAATAGCATCTTGAGGTCGTAGTCGATCCTTCAAGTCATTGAAGGCGAGTCCATCGCTTTCTCGTTTTATAGCCTGGACCAGAGTCGAGTCCAGGTCCTCCCAAGGGATGGAGGTAAGACCTCTGTCCACCACGCTGAGCGTACCCCCCCATCAGCGTTTCCCAATAGGCGTCTTACGCCCCAGAGGCACGTAGATGGCCTCATCAGGTAACCGAACAGAGCTGATAGTCAGCCTGTCCAGGAGGGTTCGCCAGTACCCATTGCCCCCATGGGCTCCCCAATCGGGGGAACACAGGACCATACAGGAATGTTCCAAGGCCACCTTGGTCAAGATCTTCCCCAGTTCACTGAACCTGGGGTTCCCGTAGGCCATCCCGAAAGAGGGTCAGTAAAATTTGTAGCTGCAGTTCTTCCCCTTGCTGCAGTAAAGGTCCAGGACATGTTGCTTGTCGCTGGCGAACAACTCCACACTCAGGTCTTCTCTAGAGTAACCCAACTCTTTCAGACCTTGGTCTAGGACTTCCCCCAATAGTTGATAGTCCTCATTTTTTGGAGGCCGCCATCATGTTCGAGGGCTCCTCCTTCGACACCCTCAGGTAGCTCGAGGTGTGCTCCGACTCCTCCAGTGGTACGGACTCTCTGCCACTGCGGTGGTCCACGTAGAGGAGGTAGGGCGCTTGCAGCGTCAGGGATTGTATTTAGGAGTGCTGGACGAAGAAGTCAGTCCCCAATACAAAGGCGAAGGCCTCAGTGTCCATCACATAGAACTGATGGGCGATAGTTCGGGAGCCCATAGGTACCTCCACTTCACAGTCCCCGCAGCTGTGCACCACATGTCCATCCCCCATTCGTATAGCCGCGGTGGTCATGGTGTTCTTCAGGCTCCCACAAGGTAACGTTTTCTTGGCCACTATAGATATGGTGGCTCCAGTATCCAATACCCCCAGGTATTCACGTCCCCCTAGTCGAATACGTACCCAAGACACCAGGTCCAGGGCCCCACCGGGGCGTCCCCATCAGAACTCCGCGGGACAGGTCACCTCAAACCCCTTGTTCCGCAATTTGTGGGCCATCCTCATGAAACGGCTTCTCTTCTTAGCGTTGCCATCATCACCACCTTCGTGCTCCCGCTTCGCCCCTTGTTCCCGCTGGGCCTGAGTCTGCGAGCGTGTGGCGGGACCAGACTGCCCTCCAGGGGGCTCGGAGTTCGCCCCTGGATTAGGGTTGGGGTTGCCTCCGTTCTTGTCCGGGTTCCTGTTGTCCCCGTCTGGCTGGCGGTTAGAGCCTCCTCCTCGTCCACCTTAGTTCTTGTCTTGCCCTTTTCCACGTCCTTACGACTTGCCCTTGCCGGAGTCGTTGCCGTTGCCTTTGCGTCCACCTTTGCCAGAGCCCTTGCCAGGATCCTCACCCTTCAGCTTCGCCGACAGGCGCTGCTTGTGGTAGCACTCATCCTCGTAATGCTTCCTCTTCCCACAGAAGGCACAGGTGATAGTACATCTGTAATGATCCGGCATCTTCGCCTTGGCGCCGCTGTTGGTCTCCTGCTTCTTCCCTTGGACTGCTCGCAGTCAGGGGCGTGCTGCAGGTGACCCTACTCATCTCTGGCATCACACCAGAAGAGCGCCTTGCCGTTTTCCATGATACGGGCGTGTTTGGGGGTAGTCCCCTGTCCAGGTCTGGATCCTTAGTACCCTTTGCCATGGCTTCCAGAGCTTCCCCCTCCAGGACGGTAGTTGTTCAGGTGCTGGTTGCTTTCCTTCTCCAGCGCCAGCTCCAGGAGTAGTACACATAAATCCTCGTAGTGGAGGGCTCTAGCCTTGCACACATAAATCCTCGTAGTGGAGGGCTCTAGCCTTGCGCTCTGCCATTGAACGGCACTTGTCCAACAGCTCCTGAGGGAGTTTAGCCACCAACCAGAAAAGCAGGTCGTCGCCACTGTAGGAACCGGGCGTCAATCTTCCAGCCCAGTGATCCAAGTCAGCCAGTAGCTCAGAGACCCTGCCAGGCTTCGGGTTGTTGGGCAGCACGGCCAGGTTCTGGATCTCTGCCCTGATGGAGAGGTCGGTTTCATAGGTCGGGTACTGCCTCTCCAAGGCAACCAACACGTCAGCAAAGGTGGCGGACTTAGTCACGATCTGCTTGACCTCCAGGTAATTGGTCTTGCAACACTGCAGGAGCAGATCGCACTTGACCCGTCCACTAGCGTGGGTTTGGCCGGTCAATCGGAGGAACCGGCCAAAATTCTCAGCGAACTCGCTGAGGTCCTTGCCTGTGAATTCATGCAAGTTCACCACGATCTTGGAGGTGGCAATGGCCTTAGCCTCCTGAGACCTGCCTCCCCCAGGGCGCCGGGTCTTCCTCTTCTTCTTCTTCTTCTTCCCACTTGGGTTCTCGGGGTTCTCCGGGTCGTCGTCCTCCGAGGGCGAAGCAGAAGTCATCGACGGCGGCTCATCATCAGAGGGGTCTCCGCCTAGGTCACTAGAGCCATAGGGCTCCACGTCAACCATTGCCCTCAGGGCTGTCAGCCCCAGCCGGTCCAGCTCGGCTCTCGTAGAATTCCCCAGGTGGCTGTAGGGCGGCTGGGCCGTTCTCGGTACGAAAGGGCTTCTCGGTATCGCTGCAGGGGTCGGCATCGGTCGGCTCCTCAGGCTCCCCAGGGTGTTTGTCAACCCTGCCACCAGGTGGTTAGCCTGTACTCGATGGGGTGACATTCTCACCGTGGTAGGTGACGCTTGGGGCGGAATCAGGGGCTCTAGTTTAGCCCGTATCTCTTGAGTGAGATCGCACACAAGTTCAGAGGTGGCTCCTCGGAGAGCCTCTTTTATCTCCGACCGCGTCAGGGACCTGTTGGAGGCTCTCCCCGATCCTCTACTCCTGCTCTCGCATGACTCAGGTCCTCTCCTCAGCCCACTCAGGGTTGCATACCCAGGAACATCCACTTAGGCTCCCGTAGCGGGTAGAGGATGGTGATAGTCAGCCGCATACCATCGCGGCGCAGAACTGGAGGCCACCGGCTCACTGGTAGTGTTTGCCTCTGGAAACGCAGCTGTAGGTGGGTTCACACCATAGGCAGGGTAGGTAGGCATACCAGTAAAGCCTGTGCCCTCAGCCATAGGCGGGGTGGTATTGGGTGTGGATGTTGCAGCGGCTGGGTCTGGAGTCATGAGTGTGGTGGTTGTAGGAGAGGGTGATGCGTGGAGGCCAGAGGCGCTTGGTGCGCCCTCGAAGGTCGACTCACTCGTCGGGTCGTGCCCATGGTCTACTCCTTCGTCTGCCATGCTTTTTTGCACTGAACGGCGCCTTTTGTGCCTGGCCAGGCCGGGGAGAAAGGCTCTTGCGCGCCAAGCTTTTTCAGGGAGGGGCGGGAGCCCGAAACCAAGTTCAATCGCGGGCTGAGTACAGCTGCACGTTGCTGTCCTCCTCTGCCTTATCTCAATGAGACCTGGCAGCCCCGTTATAGACAAACGCAGAGCCGGGGTCTCTGCGTGATTCCCAAAGGCTGTACGGTTTCGGTTTGGGGGTTAGAGCATGACGGCTTGAGCACAGGGGGTTGTTTGGGGGAGGGATTCATTTGCAGAAGTGACTGGTGAGTGCCAGTGTGGTACTGATTGGTTGCGCCGTGTTACGGCTGCTGAGGGCTGGCGTGAGAGAAACGTGTAAGCGTGGCTTTTTCAAGAGGTGACACGTTGGACGAAGATGAGGACGATTGTGAGTTTGTGCTCGCGGGAGGGGGGGGGGGCTGGTGCGAAGTACCTTGTTATGCGGGGAGAAGGGGCGGGGACAGGGGCGGAGGCGGCGAGGGGGGGTGCTGGTCGAGGGGGGGGGTGGGTTGAACATGTCCCGGATCGTGAGCGGCCGTTTGGGGGGCGGGGGTTCTGGCTGAGGTTGGCTTGCAGTTTTGCGTTTCAGCGATAGAGGCCGGACAGGTCTCGGGGGCTGGCGGGCGTGTTTCCGAGCTTTGGCGTGTGCCGCAGGGGGTGGGGGACGGGGGCGCTTTGGAGGCTTGTGTGCCACTTTGTCCGGGAGGGGGGGGGGGTGGTAGGCGGGGGGGGGGGCGCTGTAGGGCGGTGTGTGACGTGCTGTAAGGCGACCAGGGGCGTCCCCATGAGTTGCGGCCCGTGGGGGGGGTGAGCGGGGCTGGGGGGTGGTTTTCGTTTAGCCATTCCAGCGTGCGGTAGAGGTCATTGAGGAGCAGGGCAACACGAGCCTTCAGGGCGAGTTTTAAGTCATGACAGTGTGCTGGCTTTCTTCGGCCGGAGGGGGGGGTTATGAGTTTGGTGTACAGGGACTTGGGGACAAGCCCCCTGACGAAATTGCGCCTCTCCCCGACGTGTGTGGTCGCGGACCACCATTGGGACACCACCGTGGTGAAAGGGGGGCGCCAGCACTGAATGTAGGTTTGCACCAGAAGCGCTTGGTGCGCCTTCCAAGGTAGGATCATTCGTCGGGTCGTGCCCTTGGTCTGCTCCTTCGTCTGCCATGCTTTCTGCTGCATCCTTCTCTCTCTCTCTCTTTCTCTTCACAGGATGGGTGTCCACCTCCTCGACTGAGAGGGCCCGGAAGGCCGACTGAAGTACCTCCAGGGAGTCATCAACCACGTCCACTGGCCCATGTAAGGGCACCGAAGGTACAGCGCTAGGTCGAGGTCCAGGTTCACTAGGTGCTGGCATTGCTGGTGCCTCAGGCGCTGTCCTCACGTCGGTGTGCTCCTTCTTTGTGTCCATATTCACCCTTCTTGCTTATATATGACAGATCTCGGCGCACTGGATGTACGGCACGGGGTTGCTGCCGGTACACAGAGACACGCCACCGCTATCGCCAGGGTTGGCGCTTCCTCACCCTCTGGGAAGGGTTTGGAGTCGAAGAGGCCACCTGGGAGCCCTTCTCTGCGTTTGTACTACCTGAGGGACGCCTGAACTCAGTTCTGGTAGACTACTTGTCCCAGAACAACCTTGGTGAGTTGCAGAGGCTCGCTGAGACGCTTGCCTCCAAGACTAAAGCTAGGGACTGAACCTTACCCTTACCTGCCTAAGCGTATGTGTGACTGTGCTATTCCTAAGGTCCTGAGAGCAAGCTGCAGAAATGGTGTCCTAATTATACCCAAGTCTGCACGCTTGCTAAACCTGGAGGATGTCTTACCGGTGCCACGGGGTACGCCCCGGGTCTCTTCTCCCCTAAGCGCCCAATTTCTGTGCTGGCGCAAAACGTTGGGGGAATACCCAGCGTACTAATCCAGGTATTGTTTTCCCTACCTATCTGTCTACTACAGGGGAGGGGTGGCCAAAAGCTATGAAGGCTTGAAAACGCCTAGTTACTACGATGGCCAAAATCTAGCCTAACAACTGCTACTGCCCACCAACCCCGCTAAAATTGCAGGAAACGGGTGGGACAGTGACACACGCACTACAGGTCCTACACAGCCTACAGTGGCACCATCCTGGTGGGCAAGCACTTCTGCAACTGGCTCAAGCCCCCACTCAGGACTACAACTCCTACATGCACGCTCTACTGGGTGGCGTTGAAGGAGAAGTCACGAGCCCTAGCGGCTCACCTATGAGATTGCAAGAAAACACAGAGCTACTAAGCGTGTGTGGCCTAACAGGGACGCCACAACGTGTTTCCCTGCTGGGGCTTGGAGGGAAGGAGTGCTCTTTGGCCTGCACAGCGCATATGTCGATGGACTTGGACTCCCTGCTCTGCCACAGGCAGAGGCGGAGTTATTTGTTAGTGTGATCAGCACCCTTGTTTAGCAGGGCAAGAAAACAATCAATCGCTGCTGCACCAATTCACCCTGACCTTCCCACCTGTAAAGCAAAGGAAGATGACTGGGGTTTGCGGCTGAGGAACCAAGACTACCTCCACGTATTATACGCTTCTCAGGTAGCCCTATAATACACTGTCCTCAAACCGCAGTGCAAGCAAACAAGCTTAAGGAACTCCACCCGTTCTCTTATATAACGTGGGGTGGAGCCCCTGGGTAACCTAAACAAGGGATTATACGGAGCGCACCACGCGTGGCCTACCCTTTAATGCGTGTGTGAATGCACGAGCATGCACGAGTTTCGAAGTTACCTGTGTCAATCTCACTTTTTTCTAACGAACTTACCCACAATCATGAATTGCACCTAGGGGTGGCCCCAACTGGGCTTACCTACATTACTCACCGCTGGAGAGTGAAGCAAGGTGAGGGAAAAAGCGAAACACAAGCGAGAGACAACGCTATGCATATGTGTGTATGTCTAATCACCCTGAACTTACCTCTAATCATCTGCAATCTTCTAATCTATCCCTCTATTGTTTGTTAGCGCTGCTACAAGGCACGTTCACGGAGACACGAGATGAGCAATGTGCATGCTGCATACGAGACGAGCACACCTGTGGTTTATACCTGATTCATTGAAGTTCTTCTGTTGATTTTTGAAATCTTGAATCTTAAATTCTTTCTGTCCGTGTGGGTGGAATCTTTATGTTTATTTATTTATGTTTGTTTCGTCATTTTCGTCATTATGCGTAACATACGTTTACAATCTTTTTAACTCTTTGTTTTCCGGCGCTTCGCTAAGGCCCGCTCCTGCGCGCCGTCCTTTTTGCTTGGGAATTTCTCCATTTAAAAAATGAGGAGATGACCACAATTTTTAGATAAATGTGCATGTGATGCACAATGGGATTCTGTTCAGGTGTGTGCTTACGGAAACGTTCTAGGCCGTCATTTGACGGATTTAGGTGTTGTCGCTTCGCGTTTAGTGGGAAAAAGTGCTTTTCCAATGCTTTAGGGTATACTTTAGTTGTATTAGAGGTGCTCTAAGGACTCATGCATTTTTATCTTAGTATTGGCCCAATCAAAAATGGGTGATAACACATTTTGACCTATGGAACCAAACACTAAAGCGGGATGTGGTGTGGACCCCTTTATCCCCAAGCTATAGGCACTAAAACATCTTTTCCTGGGTTGCTGAGGCACTGATATACTGAAGGCAGAGCCTATGAATTGATCTATGTTTTCTCATGAATTCTTAGCTATCCTAGTGGTATGCACCCTAGGGGGCTGGGGCACCTCTTTTTGAGAGGTCCTGGGTTCAATACCCAGTCAGCCTAGCTCAGTAGGATTATCCCATGTGACATGGCAGTGACCTTATTGCCACAAGCCATGCCACCTCAGCACCTATGGGTTCCAAAAACAACGAGTGCACATCTCCAGATGGCACTGTGGATGAGATTGAGCCCTTGGGGCAGTTTTCCAATCAGGTTTTCTCAAACATGTAAAATATTTCATCCTGGGTTGCAATGTATGCTAACTGCTGTGGTCTATTGTTGATCGTTATCTTTATCTAACTCTTTGTGACTGCAGCCCTTCATGCTTTGATCCTGATCCTCTTCTACTTGCTTATCTCTGGCTTGGGTTATCCTGGATTGGTTGCATTTCAACAATAAAACATTTTCCTCATCAAAAACAAGCAGCAGGAACCCTACACCAGCAGCAAAGAGCAGGAGAGGCACAACAAACACACAGTGTTGAAATCACTATAAAATGTTCTGGTAGCAAGGGGCAGAGAGTAGGAAACACTTCACAAGGAAGAAGCCCTCCTTAGCCAACTCCTCGGCCTTCATGTCGGGGAGGTCCCCTTCAACTTCCATAGGGCTGGCAGCCCCCTGTAGGTCTAGGGCGGCGATCTCGTCGTCGTTCAGCTCCCACTCCTCCCCACATAGGTCTTCAGGATCATAGTAGCGCTTCAGGTGCTGAGCAGCGCACACCAGGGTCCCCCCTAGACGGGGAGAACACCGCACTGTGATACGGTGTCCATCCACAGATAGAATCTTGTAGGGCCGGAAGTAGGGGTCATCACTGGTAGAGCGTGGCCAGGCGGGTAGTCGCTGTGGTGCACCAGCACCCAGTCCCCCTCTTGGTAGGAAGCCGGCACTCGGTGCTTGTTCTTCTTGTTACACTGACGCTCCCTGACTCTCTGGAGCATTGCCTTGGCCTTGTCCACCTTCGCCTGTTGCTCTTGAACCCACCCACCCACGGAAGAATGGGTGTCCTCGGGATAGGGAGCGTGTAGGAACCACGCCGGGCGCCCTAGGAATAGCTCATGGGGAGAGTAGCCAGTCGCCGAACTCTCTTGGGAGTTCATCATCAAGGATATGACGCGGAGTAGTCTCACGCAGTCTCTGGTGCGTTCAGTTTTGCACCATATCCTTACATTCTCCTTGAGGACACGAATCTGTCGCTCACATAGGGGGTTGCTCGTGTGAGAGTAGGGTATCCCCGTAGACACCTGGACATTGAGGGATCTCAGGACCCTCTGGTACCAGCCAGTATCTGAGCGTACTCGTACGTCCTCATCGGAGTTGATCTCCTTGGGCTCCCTATAGACACAAAACCACCCCTCCAGGAGTATCTTGATAGTCTCCTCCCCGGTAATGTGCTTGGTACATGGGAACACCCTGCTAAACCTGGTCAACCCACAGGTTACCACGAGGGCGAAGTCATAGCCTCCAAACTTCGGCATCTCTGTGTAGTCCATGTAGAGGACACTGTTAGCACAGTGAGGGATGGGGAGGCTCGAGTAGAGACCCCTGTCCGTGATATCCCCTGGTTTGCAGGACCTACACGGGCACTTGTCCACGGTAGGCTGGAGGGTCTTCCGCAGTTGGTGATCAGTCCACGTAGTGTGGAACCACTGCTTGAATAGCCTCAGGGGACGGTCAGCACCCACATGACCGCTGGACTCATGGGTCCACTTCAGCAGCGCTGGGACTCTGTCACTGGGTACCACGATGCGGTCCTGGTGCCAGAGGTAGCTCTTGTCCCTCTTCCACTGTTCTTGGTTGACCAGGAGGGGTTCAAGGCGTTTTCCCAGGCGCTTGTAGACATCCCCAAACTCTTTTAGGTACTCCGCTTGTTGGAGTCCATCTAGGGGGCGTATCATAGTCATGTTGAGGTCCAAGTGCACGTCCATACGGCTGAACGCCTCCTTAGCCAGCGCTTCAGACCGGGCACCAGTCAGGGCGTCAAAGTTGTTGCAGCTGATGTAGCCTGCACACTCGTTCTTCACTCCCTGGATATGGTGTACCGTCAGCCGTAGTTGGCTGAGGTAGGTCAACCAGCGCCGTAGCTTGGCCTTCTAAGGTCGGGGACCCTTCTGGAAAGTGCGGACCGGCTCTTGGTCGCACAGCAAGACCACAGGGTTACTCCCCAACAGTCGTGCTTGTGAGGATAGCACCAGCATACCCGCGAGCAATCCCTGCTCATAGGTGGAGTAGTTCCCCCTGGCCTGGTTCCATTTCCAGTTCCAGTGGCCCAGGGGTACTAGGACCCACTTGTTGTCAGGGTAGCTTTGCTTGAGAGTTCCATCTCGGTTGAGACCTTCAGTCCCCGATTGGGAAATGGCCAAGTCGAACTCCTCCTTCTCTAGTGCTTGCCATTGGAACAACGTTCCACCACCACCCACATTGCTGGCGTCGGTCACCAGGATAATCTCCCCTTGTGCCCTGGGCACGCCCAAGCACTTAGCGGTGGCCGGCTTGTCTTTGAGCTCGTCAAACGCTTGTTGCTCTTGTGGGCCCCAGCGCCAAGTAGTACTCTTCTTGATCAGGTCCGTCAGAATGGCGCTGGTGTAGGTGACGTTTTTGATATGGCGGCGGTAGAAGTAGCACGCCCCAAATGAAACTGCGTACATCATGGAGTCCTTTCTTGGGTTCCTCATGCCGTACCTTAGCGTCCATCAGGGGTTTGGCCTTAGAGGCCGCTGGGGTCCACCACCCAACGTCAAACCCCAGGTACTGCATTGTCTCCTGCATGAACTCACATTTCTCCAGCTTGAGTCGTGTGTGGTTCTCTTGGCAGACCACAAAGAACTCACCCAAGAGGATTAGGTGATCATCCTGGGTATTGGTCCCGAGGCATACATCGTCGATGTGCGCCTCCATCTGGGCCCCACGGGATATGAGTCCTTGCACCTTGGGTCTTCGTCGTAGGATGGACAAGATCTTGTTCATCAGCTCCTGGAATGGAGCGGGTGCGTTGGCCACGCCAAAGGGCATGACCTTCCACTTGAACACCCTCCCCTGAGGGGTGATGAAGGCTAGTAGCTCCTGAGCGTTGGGCGTCAGGTCCACCTGCCAGAAACCGCTCCTCTTGTCCATCTTGGTCTTGTAGCGACAGGAGGCTATCCTTTCAAGGGTGGACTCCATATTAGGAATGGACCCTGAGTGGTTCAGCGTTTTCTTGCTCAGCTCTACGTAGTCCACTACCAGCCGTTTGGCTGTAGACCCAGGCTTAGCCACCAGGAAACAGGGGCTGCAGTGTTGGGGGTAGTCCCCGTCCTTGTACTCCAGGACTAGGGCAGCGTCGATACATTCTTGTATCTGTCGCTCAATCTCGTCGGCCTGCTCTTCAGGAGCCGGATAGGGTCTCCTCCAGAACTTATGGCCCACGAAGTCGGGTTTCAGCTTGAGGTCGATCTTTACCAGCTTGTCACATGAGGCTGGGGGTGGTAGTTCCCCTGACACCTCCACATAGGTCCTTATAAGCTTCTGGAGTCGCGGGTCCAGTAGCTTGATCTTGTCCTCCATGTCCTCGTCAGAGTGTAAGTTGCTTGCCCCCTGGGTAATAGAAGCCGGGAAGTGATCCTCCACCGACTCTTCGCCCTTGGTAGTATCCTTCAACCCTTGATAGGCGTATAGTAGGTCTCGGTCAACCATCTCCGGTGGACATGGGAAAATAGGCACGCTCGAGGGGGTTCACATACACATTCCTCCGAGAGGTCGTCCTCCTCTGGGGTCCTCACATGGGCACCCCACACGCTCTTCATGAGCTTAAGATCTACCTCCCTTTGCCAGGTGGTGATCTTCTGTTCGAGGTCCTCCATCAATTGGGAGAGATATCCCATACGTCCTTGCTTAAGTGGCCATGAGCTGCGGGTAGGCTTAGCGTAGCATAGCTTCTCTGCCACCAACCTACTCTCTTAGCCTGGATCGAGGGTCCAGCTCATCGTCCACGGGGTCTTTCACCCTCATGGAGAGTAGGGGTTTCAGTGGGGTGACGTACTCGGCGTTCTCCACTTCCTCCACGCATGTCTGCATGAAGAAGGCGTCATGCTCAGTTTCGTCATCAGAGTGGATAGAGCTGGGGAGCTCAGATAGGCCACACTCAGAGACTCCATCAGGAACAGGTACAGGACAGGGAGAGTTGGGGGCATTGGTGTTAGTCACGACGTATTCATCTCCCCCGGGTATAGTCTCAATAGCATCTTGAGGTCGTAGTCGATCTTTCAAGTCGCCCGGGGTAAGTCCATCGCTTTCTCGTTGTATAGCCTGGGACAGAGTCGAGTCCGGGTCCTCGCAGGGGGGATGGAGGTAAGACGTCCGTCCACCACGCTGAGCATACTTCCCCATCCGGGTTTCCCGATGGGCGTCTTCCGCCCCAGAGGCACCACATGGCCTCATCAGGTAACCGAACAGAGCTGATAGTCAGCCTGTCCAGGAGGGTTTGCCAGTATTCGTTGCCCCCATGGGCTCCCCAATCGGGGGAACACAGGAGCACATGGGAACGTTCCAGGGCCACCTTGGTCAAGACCTTCCCCAGTTCACTGAACCTGGGGTTCCCGTAGGCCATCCCGAAAGAGGGCCAGTAACATTTGTAGCTGCAGTTTTTCCCCTTGCTGCAGTATAGGTCCAAGACATGTTGCTTGTCGCTGGCGAACAACTCCACGCTCAGGTCTCCTCTGGAGTAACCCAACTCCTTCAGACCTTGGTCTAGGACTTCCCCCATTAGTTGCTAGTCCTCTGTTTTGCAGGCAGCCATCATGTTCGAGGGCTCCTCCTTCGATACCCCCAGGTAGCTCGAGGTATACTCCGACTGCTCCAGTGGCACGGACTCTCTGCCATTGCCGTGGTCCACGTAGAGGAGGTAGGGCGCTTGCAGTGTCAGGGATTGTATCAGGGAGTGCTGCTCGAAGAAGTCAGTCCCCAATACAAAGTCAAAGGCCTCTAAAGAAGGTCCCTACCAGGACCAGCCCCCGCTGTGCCCCTTCCGCCTGTTACCCCTGCTGATTTACTCCGGATCAACGATTGCATTTCTCAAAATCCTCAAAGTCCAAGGTCCAAAATCCAAAAATATAGAAAATGTAATCCTCCTTCAACCCAGAACAGCAACCAGATCCCACAAATACAGCAGTGGCCCAATTCACAATCCAAATCAGGCTGCGGGCTTCCGTTCAGCACACCGGTCGTCTCGCGGTGGCGGGCATGTACAAGAATTGCACCAAAGAAGGAAAGCCCTGACATTGGCATATGAACACAAATAAAGCAATTTGGGGAAAGAGGTAAACATACACATTCACAGCCATAAACCCCTCATTCCCTGGACTCAAGACCCTCCCTTGACTCACCAACATATTGCCCTGAACCAGGTCAAATGAGATGGCTGAATGCCATTTGTCACAAGTCACTACATAAACCCCAAAAATGTGTTCACTCCCAAGCCTCAAAATCCTAGCCCAATGAGGGAGGTGGCGTGTCATGGCCTAGAGTGGCACTCAGGACCATGCCCTACCCAGACATAACCTTGGATGGACTTGGAATCGAATGGGCTTGGAGATATGCCCCATGAGTTTGAACTCATAACATGCCAAAAAACTGCCAATTCACACCATATTGGCCATATATCAAATATATGCTCAAAATTGAATTTACCACTTATCCGAAGGCTCAAAGCATGCATGGAATCGATGTCTAGTATTCATGGAGGACAGAGACCAAAGGCCAATGCCCATGTACATCCCCATTTTACCCTGGAGACCCCTTCGGATATGGGCGCCACGCACTGCCCAAGTCAGCCCATGATCTTGAGACCAATTCTTGTAATCCTTCGTGCGCCAAGCCAAATGGAGTACGCGATCCGGCATATGGTGGTGTTCAACTCCAAAGCATATGCCAACATATGAACAACATACCATGGTTCGACTCTCCAGAGGCTTCTTGCTGTTTGCCAACCAGGTAAGTACACAAAACGCAAAAATGAGCAAAAATTGAGGTCAAAAACATGAAAATATGACCAAATACAAACTTGTCATGATAGTATATCTCTATGCTCACCCATGATATCCGCTCATGGTTCAATACACAAATGATCGGAACCATTTGCAAACAATTCCCCCACTTGGATCCCCAATCAGGCGCATGGAGATACCTTCGCCACTAATATCTACATGCCCCATGAAAATGGGAGTGCATCTATGGATCTCTTTGTCAAACATACCATGAGCAATACATACGCGGTAGACTTGGTCTAGCGCTTTGAATTCCACAATTGGGACATGGGCAAAGCCCTTGTCACGTGTGGCTCCCCATCTCTTCGGCCACACGAAGATATATAACATGGGCGTGAGCATATCAAGACATATACCATGCATATAACACATGCCCTCAAAATGTGGCTCCCACCACGATATGCCATGTCCCTCCATGGTCATAACTTCACGTTAAAAATACGTGGGAACCCAAAGAAAGTTTCTATGCAACCCCAACACTCATGCAGTACACTCGAAAGTCGCATTAAAATATTCGGTTGCACGGTCCAAGAGTTATATATCACTTTCTACCCTCTTGACCATTATCCCTTGCTATACCGGGCATGTATACACAACAAACGCGTTTGATGCTTCCTAAATTAACTTGAGACTAAGGCGCTTGCAACCAAACCTTCCTTATTCTCTTTCCTCACACTGGCGCGTACATATGGCCCTTCCAAGTGGTCCCACGATTCACTTTTGTTTCCCTTATATCTCCAAGTCAAATGGGTGGCAAGTATAAGGGAAACCTGATTCGGGCATAGGGAAAAGAGTATGACCACTCGAAGAAGTCCAAATCAAGTGCGGCGATGTCGAAGTCGAAAATCCGATTTCAACATCGCGAAAAATTCAGATTAAAATTTCGAGTGCTTATTTAGAAAATTGCGGAAGCAACGAACCCTTTGCTGATGAAATCTGACCCTTCAACGGAGTATCCGCCAAAATATCTGGAAATAACAGTTAACCAATCGGTTAACGCAAAATCGCCAGCCAACTGACGGTCGCCGGTACATTGACCATCAGAACGAAAGGCTGAAAAATTACGGAAACATTATGATAATAAAACCCTGTTGATTCCTGATATTCCGATATACAAATCTCCGCTGGCGGTGCCTCGGTACTGAATATGGCCGCTCATAGCCGGAATGGCCAAACCTATCACACTATCACATCGGGTTAGATCAGGTGGATGGGAGAGTATGATATCAGCCAATGGCGGCTTGCCGGCACATAGATACACACCCCAAGTGACCCAAAGATGGCCACGGGGGTCCGAACCGGCTTCACCCCCCTTCTCAGAGCGTTGTTACCGCTCGGAAGTCATTGAAGAGAGGACGGGAGGACCCCAATGGGCTCCACCCCCCCCCCCCCCCCATGTCCCAAGGACACATGGAGGCCCCACACACGTCGTAGGCGTCCCCCATGCCCCAAGGGAGGGGTGAGGACACTGATACTCAGCGCCCTACGCCATATCCGGTCTCCTCTTGATCTACAACATGGACCAAGGGGATCAAAGATAGAAAAACGTCGTCGGTCGACCTAAATAAGTATACCACAATGAATTATATACGTGGAGATCGAGTGAAGGGGGTACATGGCCAATCCAGGCCGAAAAATCCCGGGATGAACGCCCTCACCCGTCTCCCCAAGCACAGAAACAAACAGAATGCCAAGAGGGATCCATTATGGTGCTACAGCAGCTACCAAGTGGACCAACACGTCCTTGACATCCAAAGAAATGCTCTTTTTCTTCAGGTAGTCCATCCACACTGTGGTGTACCTCGGCACAAAACTGCTCGGAGGCTCCCACGAATCCCTGGATGCGGCGAAACCCTTCCAGCCGACTTTGTAAAGCCTACCCCCAGGCGTCCCCGGGTCCGGCTTGTCCGCCAGGATCTTCTCGGCGGTGAAGTCGTCGTCCTCACCCTCGTCGTCCGAGTCCACATCGCCGGCCGTGAACTCGAAGGTGACGGGACGTCCGCTGGGGTCTGGTGCTCGGGGACGAAGCTGGGTGTGATCGCGGTCCAGGCTCTTGTTATCCCCCACACGAACCGCATACACATCCTGTCCGACCTTCCGCACGATCACCCCCGGCACATACCAAGATGCCTGCCTATGCCTGGACAGGACATCCTTGTGGTGCCGCTCCACCCACACGGTGTCTTGGAGAGCATACTTCTGGACCTTCCCTTGCTTGAAGTACTTGGCCCTCTTGTCATGCTCGTCCTGAAGTGCCTTGCACACCTTGGCCGCCGTGTCGTCCGCCTCAGCCATCATAGCGTTCGCATCCTGGGCCACTTTGCCATGGTTCAACCACAGGAGAGTGCGTGACACTCGATCCCGTAGGAACAGGATGCGATGGGGCGACAGTCCAGTGGGCCCCGGAAGGTTGTGATACGCTTGGAGTACCCTCCACAGCGAATTGTACCAATTCCGGCCCGGTTCGTCGATGTGCAGCTGGCAGAACTTCTCGAACATCTGCCGCCCGGCCACCTCAGCCCAGCCATTCGACCGGCTGTGGTACGCCACGGTCTTGGCGTGCCGAATGCCCATGTGCTTGCACATCGTCTTGAACCACGTCACCATGAATTGACTGCCCGGATCGCTGCAGATGACAGCCGGGACATCGAAAATCGTCAGCCAATGCCTGATCATGGCATTAGCGACGGTCTTGGCCTGCAGCCCCACTCCATGCTTGTCCTTCTTGTCCTTCTTCTTGGACTTCTTGCCAGGGACCGCCACAATATACCCACTGTGCCTATCCACCGCCAGGATGACACAGTCATAGGTCTCTCCTTCCACGGTGACCTCAGGCATGGCGAATACATCCATGGCCACGGGCCGCATAGGGGCCTCCGGTATAGCCGTATACACCGGGTTGCCCGCTGTGGAGTAGTTGGGGCTCTTCGTGGCCCGACACACGGCACAGTCGCTGCAGTACCTATCCAGGATGGCGTAGTACCCCGGAGGGAACTTGAAACGCCACTCCAGGTCCTGCTGCATCTTGTCTCGGCCAGGGTGCATGAGCTGGGCGTTGTGCCAATGGTCAATGAGCTCCTCCACTCGGTTCTCGGGCACCAGCAGCTTGTCCTTGAGGAACAGCTTGTCGCCATCCTCGGTCAAGCCCTCGGGCCAATCGTCGTCCGACCGGGCGCTCACGGCATTCCAGTACTTGCTCCAGTGCTCGGATGCCGCGTAGTCATCCGACCAGTCCTCTGTGAGCACCAACCTGGCTAGCTCTACAGGGGCCACCATCCATTGCTCGAGGGTTTCCTCTCGAATAGCTTGGACGCGGGCACCCCGGAACTTGGCCAGGTCCGTACAGTTTGTCATCACCACAAAGCACTTGACCCCCTCTTGCTCCATGACCTTCTCCATCTCGATGATGCGCTTGGCCTCCTCGGTGTCCTCGGCGTCGCCATGGCTGGATATTTCCATCCACGCCTTCCCCGCGGGGTAGGCCCAGCGACTGAGGCAATCTGCCACAGTGTTGTCCTTCCCCGGGACGTACACGACGCTGAGGTCGAACTTGGCGAACGTCTCGTGCCATCGGGCCCTCCTAGCCGCTGGTCCTGAGGGGGTGTTGACATGCTCCTTGTGCCAGCTCTGTAGGGACTGGTGGTCCGTGCAAACCACCACCGGCTGCAGTCCGATGTTGCCAGACCACTTCCTGAGCGCACATACAATAGCGTATGTCTCCTTCTCCCTCGCGGTCCATGTTCGGCGCTGGCCCTCGGCCAGGATCCTGCTCCAAAACGCCACGGGAACATGAGTCCCGTCGTCCCGGACTTGCTCGAGGACTGCCCCCACGGCATAGTCCGAGGCGTCTGTCCGTAGCACGAATCCCTTGTCCGGGTCCACCAGGAACAGCCCCAACTGCCCCAGGAGTCGCTCCTTCAGGCGGTTGAACGCATCCTCAGCCTCAGGGGTCCAAGCAAGCTTCTTCTTGCTCCTTTCCGGCCATCGAACTTGCCCACCTGCAACATCTTGTGCAGCGGCCCCGACAGTTCTGCATACATCCGGACATAGCCCGAATAGTAATTGCAGAACCCCATGAAGGATCGGAGTTCGCTGATGGTCTGGGGCTTCTCTCAGTGGTGCAGGGACGCCAGTTTCCCAGGCATGGGACGGCGTTGCCCGTGACCAACCACGTGACCCGCGAACTCCACTTCTTTCACGAAGAGTGAGGCTTTGGTGGGCTTGCACACCATGTTTTGCTTGTCCAACTCGCTGAGCACTCGGCGCAGATCCTTCTCATGCGCGTCGATGAGCTCGTCCTCAGTCATGTCTTCCGTGCCGGACCTGATGATGATGTCATCCACGAAGGGATCGGCACAGTCCCGGACAGGACCGAGTAGGTCCTCCATCATGCGCTGGAAAGCGGCGTTGCCATTCTTGGCACCCATAGGCACCACTTTCCACTGCATGGGCCCCAACGGCGTCGACATCGCTGTGCAGGGCCTGGAGTCTGGGTGTAGCGGCATCTGGTGGTAACCGTGTTTCAGGTCCAACACCGTGAAAATCCGCTTTTTCTGTTGCTTTTGGAGGATGGAGTCGATCAGGGGAAGCGAGTACGAGTCGTGCTCGGTCTGCTCGTTCAAACCTCTGTAATCAACCACCAACCTCCACTCGCCCTTCTCCTTCTTGGGCACGATGAAGGCTGGGCTGACCCACTCACTGTCGGAGGGTTCGATCCATCCCCGCTCAATGAACTCGGCCAACAGCTTCTTCATGGCCTCGGCCCGATCGCCATGAAGTTGATACTCCCGATGACGATAGATCTTCGGGTTCGGCTTCAGCTTGATCTTCGCTGTGCCAAACCTCCCACGATCTGGAGGGTTTTTGTTGGCAACGCCACTGAATAGCCGCGGATAGGCCTTGATCAGCCTCTCCTTCAGCTCGGCGACCTTCGGGTTCTCCTGGGCCTCTTCAGCCGCTTGCTTCGGTATCGATACAACCGACCGCACTGCGGTATAGGCCTCTTCTGGGTCCGAGTCCGACTTCTCCTCGTCCGATATGCCGTCTTCATCGTCGTGGGTCTCGACTCCCACCGATAATCTTCGAAAATTTGCGGCCTCAGGCTGGTGCTCGTCGCTACCGGTTCCCACTCTTGGAAAACCCCACGTTGGTGGGTCCGACCCAACCGGACCATCGTATTGGTCCGCCATGTGATCCATGACCCTCGCCACGAACTCGTCCTTCTCGTACTTGCCGGTGACCAACATCTTGTCATCCCACCAATGCGGAGATGTGACCATGGCCCGCCTCTTCTTGGCTGCCACACGGTCGTGCATCCCCATCCGCATGTAGTTGACGACGTCGTCGATCTCGGCGTGGGACAGGACGTCAATGCCATCAATAGGCTGATCCGTCCCCTCCTTGGGCTCAAACATGACCTTCATGGGCACCGCCTCCACCCTACGGATGAATGCTTCATCACCCGTGGGCTGGGCTTGCGCCCCATCCACCAGGAAAGCCTTGGTACCCCACGCTTGACCCGGGGAGGGGGTTTGATACACCCTTGGCGTCGATGAACAACTCCTCCTCTGGCCCGAATGACATCTCGTTCAGGGTGATGGAGTCCAGCGTCGACTTGAGACCCTCCAGCGGACATGGGGTGGATCCTATGCCGGTTATGACGAGGATCCCCTTCGCCCTATCCGCGACGATCTTCTCCACCGTACGTCTGGTGTTATCCAGGGAGCCATGCCAGTACATGGGCCCCCACTCCTTCAAACCCCAATGTCTATGCCAGGCTGAGTCTCCTCGATGCCAATGCCTGCTACACTTCCGCAAAAGTGGGGCATCTCGGGAAGCGAAGACGTCCGTCTCGGGCGCTTCAGCTCCCAGCGTCTGGATCATCCTGTCGTATACCTGCGGCGCCATTCCATACTCCGTGAGCTGAACTCCACGGTCTCCTCTGGACTTGGCACCCACAGCTTGCACCGCTCGGACGATCCGATCCTCTTCCTCAGCATTCCATTGGGATGACCCGCACGCATAATCCGTGGACAGCCATGTGAGGCATTCGTCGTCCTCCCGGACCAGCGTTGCGCGATGGGGAAGGGCTCCAATGGCGTTGGCCACCATGAAGTCATACCCCATGATCATATCCCAATCGGTAATGTCGGCCACATAGAAGTTCCCGGATAGAGTGCTTCTCTTTGCCTGATCAGGGCGGTTCAAGCGCTCATGCTCCCAGAATTCCATACTGATAGTGGCCTCATGGGTGCCGCCACCCATAATCTCTCCGTTGGCGACCTTCAGGCGGACCGGTCTCCGGCTGGGCTGCAGGAGTTCCTCCTTGAACAACCCTCTCCGGACCAGGCTCACCTGGGCACCCGTATCCACTAACACATCCACCACCTTCTCCTCTCGTCCGCACCGTACTCGCACTTTCAAGTGCAACTGCCGCTCGTCGCCATGAGGTGTATGGACGACTCTCACGGCATGCAACTCTAGCATGTCCGGGTGCATCAGGACTTCAAGGGTATGGTCACGGATGGTGTAGATCTTGGGTTGGTCCTGCCCGTCCACGGAGCTCTCCGTGGTCGCTCCTTCCTTCTTGCCATTTCCCGTACCCACATGTACTTCCCTTGGCAGGGCGCTCCAGGGGTTGGGAGTGGCGAAACTCAGTGGTTTTGACTCTTCCGGAGCCTTCTTCGGCACCCGATGTGCCTTCACTTTCTCTGGGATTCCACTGATTTTCGGAGGAGAGACCTCCGAGGTCCCACTCCCGTGGGGGCTCCTCTAGACTTGGCTTCCCGCAGCCCCTTCCGGCTGCGATCCGCCAGGACTTTGTCCACCACGTTGCTGGGCTTTGAGTTCCTCCAACGTTCTCAACATGTCCTCAGCAACCTCCTCGATCGACCTCACTCGTCGGTCTTGGCCAGGTCCACCACCGTAGCCTCTTCCTCCGCCTTTTCCTTGGCCTTTGCCTTGGCCTTTTCCCCCGTCTCCACCCTTCGCCTTCCAATCGGAAATCCGCTGCTCCTTGGGCTTCTTCTCGGGGTGGGCGGCGAAGTAGGCCTTCTTGTCCGCCTCATACACCTTGCACTGACGATGTTCGTGTGCATGGTTGTTTCCCTTGCCATAACAGACCCAGCACCCGTCGTGCTGAGACGTGTACTCTCGGAACGAGAGCGGTGGGTTCCCGATCCTCCTTGGCTCTTTGCCCTTCTTGGGTCCCACCTGGCTCCATCTGGACCGATCCTGCCCATGGTTCCTCACCTTGTGTGCCACAAACGCGAAGAAGTGGGCCTCCTCATGATCCTCCCGGGACCCGGTCCAGTGGTCTTGGCCACTTCCACTACCATCCTCCGCGGAGTTGGCCGTGTCCTCCTGGATCTCCCGATGATGGCGGTCTTCTCGATGGCCTCGTTGTCCATGACCATGTCGATCCTGCACGTGGGCCTCGTTCTTCGCATTGAGCTTCAACTCCACCGTGATGTACTTCACGATCTCGTCCAGGCTCATGCGGGCGAAGATGACCTGCATCCTCAGCGGCTCCCCGCGCCTCCACTCCACGTTGTTGAGGCGCAACAACCTTTGCCCCATGGAGTCTCCAAATACCTCCACGTACACGGCGTTCTTCAGTCCCAACATCCGGTTGGGTTCGCCCAGGTTCCTCCTGAAGAACTCCATGATACCAGCATGGGTATATTCCGCCGCCATGATCCTCACCGCCACCCGCTTCTTGGCGCGCTCCTTCTCCTCGTCCTCCACTCTCCTCTTCCAGTTGCCGGGGAGGACGTCCTTCAGGAGGTGGCGGATCTCGCTGGCCTCGTTCCAGTCCTCCACCAGCTTGAGGCATCTGCGGTACTTCCGCAGATACCGGTTCCACTCCCGGACCCGCAACTCACCGCGGTCCAGCGGCAGTGGAATGGACCACAGGTCCTCCAGCTTCTGGTTCGGAGAGTCCACCCGCTCCTCATCCTCCAACCACTGGAGGCAGGCCTGCTCCGTCCTGATCAGTCCTTCCCGGATCTGATCCCGCAGCTCCTCCTTCAGGTCCTGCGCCAGGCGGTGTGGGAATGTCCGGCATACCCACTTATCCCGCGGCGCTCCCCGCATCTCGCCGACGACCTCCTCGGCGAAATCCTCCCAATCCAGGATGAAGTCATCCAGGTTAGAGGGGTTGCCATCGTAGTAGGGGATTTTGATTCCCCTAAGGTCGTCAATCCTGATGGCGTCTCCGACGTCCCCAGCCACCACTCCACCGAGACGGATACCGCCTGTGGCCGGGGGGTGTGAGTACACTCCCCGTACATCCCTCTCCTCCATGGAGTGCGGTCCAGTTGGGCCTGAACCCATGGGGTTTGGAATGCGGGAAGGATTTGCTCCATCGGCCGTCCATATCCCCGTATTGGGGTCCTTCGCCCACAGGTTTCCGCCCGGATGACCTCGACCATGTCCATCGGCGCTTCCCATGATTCGCCCCTGCATGGTATGGTTCTCGATCTTCTCTTCCGCATAAACCACCATGTTCGTCGTGATCGGTACATCCTGGGCGGCATGGGACATCTGTACCGTCGGGCTCCTCGGGTCCGTGGTTACGTGCCCTTCCCGCATGGACCCAGCCGGTGCCGTTTGTTCCCCGAGCATTGTGGATTCGCTGAACATGGGAACAAACGGCAGCGCACCCGGGTCAACACGCGGAGGCGCGTATGGTGCCTCTGCAGGGCCGCCCATGGGTTTCTCCATGGCGCTCCTGAGGGTCTCAACCCGCTCCACCAGCTCTACCGCGGCCGGCTTTGCCGGGAGCTCCAGACCCGAGGCGAGGGGCTGTAGCTCCTCTAGCCTTTTCAGGCGTCCCGACGTGTCCTCCACCAAGTGGAGGAGGCTGTCCACCACTCGCTGCTGCTTCTCCAGGGCCAGCTCCAGATTCTCCCGGTACCGGTCCCGTTCCGCTCGCAGCTCCTCCATGTCTTTCTCCGCGGCCGACTGGTCGTCCAGGATCCCCGCGACGTCCTCCTCTAGACCATCCTTGGCGTTGTCCAGGCGGTCAAGACGATGCACGATGGCGTCCATCCCCATCTTCGGGTACTTGCCCATGAGGAAGGACACGTGCTCGCAGTGGCACGCAGCGTGCTTTCCGCCGGATTCAGCACATCCCGCGGTTCCCGGCACCTCAGACTCATCGCCCATGGGCGTATCGCCTATGGCGTCCGTCTCTGGTCCTGTGTGCCGGGGCACAGGTGCCGTCCGGGCCCTGGCCGGCCTCTCCAAGCCCTCGGCGTCGTGCTTCAGGGCGGGCTCGGGGGCCGTGTTCGCCCTGGTGGGCGGTCTGGCCGTCTCCTCCGACTCCGAGGGTGGCTCATAAGCTGTCCGATAGCCCTCGGAGTGCTCGGAGTCCCACAGCCTGACCGGGCTGGGATCCGTATCCATAGCCCCGGCGTCCCCTGCCGCGGGCTTGGGTGACCCGCGCTTCCGGTAGCGCCGGGCCCGTCCTCCACTGCTGCCTGAATGGCAATCCTCATCAGAGTCCTCCGCGGCGGAGCGGAGGTTGCATGCCTTTCGGCAGCGACGCTCGCACATGGAGACCAGGTCCTCCATGTCACGTCCTCCTCTCCCCGAATGTCGTACTTCTCTTCGGGCTTCAACTTCCGGAGTTCGCCATGCTCTTGAACGTCTCGGTTCTTCTATGGCTCTAATATCCGGCGTGGTCTCCACCGAGTCCACAATACGCACCCGGGGCGTACTTGGGCAGGGCTCATAGGGGCCCAAGTCCCCTGGTCGGCGGTTGGTAGGGGCAGCAGGTAAGCCTCTGCTACCATAAAGAAGGTCCCTACCAGGACCGGCCCCCGCTGTGCCCCTTCCGCCTGTTACCCCTGCTGATTTACTCCGGATCAACGATTGCATTTCTCAAGGTTCAAGGTCCAAAATCCAAAAATATAGAAAATGTAATCCTCCTTCAACCCTGAACAGCAACCAGATCCCACAAATACAGCAGTGGCCCAAGTCACAATCCAAATCAAACTGCGGGCTTCCGTTCAGCACACCGGTCGTCTCGCGGTGGCGGGCATGTACAAGAATTGCACCAAAGAAGGAAAGCCCTGACATTGGCATATGAACACAAATAAAACAAAGTTGGGGAAAGAGGTAAACATACACATTCACAGCCATAAACCCCTCATTCCCTGGACTCAAGACCCTCCTTTGACTCACCAACATATTGCCCTGAACCAGGTCAAATGAGATGGCTAAATGCCATGTGTCACAAGTCACTACATAAACCCCAAAAATGTGTTCACTCCCAAGCCTCAAAATCCTAGCCCAATGAGGGAGGTGGCGTGTCATGGCCTAGAGTGGCACTCAGGACCATGCCCTACCCTGACATAACCTTCGATGGACTTGGAATCGAATGGGCTTGGAGATATGCCCCATGAGTTTGAACTCATAACATGCCAAAAAACTGCCAATTCACACCATATTGGCCATATATCAAATATATGCTCAAAATTGAAGTTACCACTTATCCGAAGGCTCAAAGCATGCATGGAATCGAAGTCTAGTATTCATGGAGGATAGAGACCAAAGGCCAATGCCCATGTACATCCCCATTTTACCCTCGAGACCCCTTCGGATATGGGCGCCACGCACTGCCCAAGTCAGCCCATGATCTTGACACCAATTCTTGTAATCCTTCGTGCGCCAAGCCAAATGGAGTACGCGATCCGGCATATGGTGGTGTTCAACTCCAAAGCATATGCCAACATATGAACAACATACCATGGTTCGACTCTCCAAAGGCTTCTTGCTGTTTGCCGACCAGGTAAGTACACAAAACGCAAAAATGAGCAAACATTGAGGTCAAAAACATGAAAATATGACCAAATACAAACTTGTCATGATAGTATATCTCTATGCTCACCCATGATATCCGCTCATGGTTCAATTCAAAAAAATGATTGGAACCATTTGTGAACAATTCCCCCATTTGGATCCCCAATCAGGCGCATGGAGATACCTTCGCCACTAATATCTACATGCCCCATGAAAATGGGAGTGCACCCATGGATCTCTTTGTCAAACATACCATGAGCAATACATACGCGGTAGACTTGGTCTAGCGCTGTGAATTCCACAATTGGGACATGAGCAAAGCCCTTGTCACGTGTGGCTCCCCATCTCTTCGGCCACACGAAGATATATAACATGGGCGTGAGCATATCAAGACATGTACCATGCATATAACACATGCCCTCAAAATGTGGCTCCCACCACGATATGCCATGTCCCTCCATGGTCATAACTTCACGTTAAAAAAACGTGGGAACCCAAGAAAAGTTTCTATGCAACCCCAACACTCATGCGGTACACTCGAAAGTCGCATTAAAATATTCGGTTGCACGGTCCAAGAGTTATATATCACTTTATACCCTCTTGACCATTATCCCTTGCTATACCAGGCATGTATACACAACAAAGGCGTTTGATGCTTCCTAAATTAACTTGAGACTAAGGCGCTTGCAACCCAACCTTCCTTATTCTCTTTCCTCACACTCGCGCGTAGATATGGCCCTTCCAAGTGGTCCCACGATTCACTTTTGTTTCCCTTATATCTCCAAGTCAAATGGGTGGCAAGTATAAGGGAAACCTGATTCGGGCATAGGGAAAAGAGTATGACCACTCGAAGAAGTCCAAATCAAGTGCGGCGATGTCGAAGTCGAAAATCCGATTTCGACATCGCGAAAAATTCAGATTAAAATTTCGAGTGCTTATTTAGAAAATTGCGGAAGCAACGAACCCTTTGCTGATGAAATCTGACCCTTCAACGGAGTATCCGCCAAAATATCTGGAAATAACAGTTAACCAATCGGTTAACGCAAAATCGCGAGCCAACTGACGGTCGCCGATACATTGACCATCAGAACGAAAGGCTGAAAAATTACGGAAACATTATGATAATAAAACCCTGTTGATTCCTGATATTCCGATATATAAATCTCCGCTGGCGGTGCCTCGGTACTGAATATGGCCGCTCATAGCCGGAATGGCCAAACCTATCACACTATCACATCGGGTTAGATCAGGTGGATGGGAGAGTATGATATCAGCCAATGGCGGCTTGCCGGCACATCGATACACACCCCAAGTGACCCAAA
This sequence comes from Eutreptiella sp. 'Long Island Sound 2002', assembly GCA_964036045.1. Lineage (NCBI taxonomy): Eukaryota > Euglenozoa > Euglenophyceae > Eutreptiales > Eutreptiaceae > Eutreptiella > Eutreptiella sp. 'Long Island Sound 2002'. The sequence goes on from OZ038381.1 coordinate 136,313,902, forward strand.
GATGGCCACGGGGGTCCGAACCGGCTTCACCTCAGTGTCCATCACATAGAACCGATGGGCGATAGTTCGGGAGCCCATTGGTACCTCCACCTCACAGTCCCCGCAGCTGTACACCACATGTCCATCCCCCATTCGTGTAGCCGCGGTGGTCAGGGTGTTCTTCAGGTTCCCACAAGGTAACGTTTTCTTGGCCACTATAGATATGATGGCTCCAGTATCCAGTACCCCCAGGTATTCACGTCCCCCTAGTCGGATACGTACCCAGAACACCAGGTCCAGGGCCCCACCAGAGCGTCCCCGTCAGAACTCCGCGGGACAGGTCACCTCAAACCCCTTGTTCCGCAATTTGCGAGCCATCCTCATGAAACGGCTTCTCTTCTTGGCGTTGCCGTCATCACCACCTTCATGCTCACGCTTGGCCCCTTGCTCTCGCTGGGCCTGAGTTTGCGAGCGTGTGGTAGGACCAGACTGCCCTCCAGAGGGCTGGGAGTTCCCCCCTGGATTAGGGTTGGGGTTGCCTCCGTTCTTGTTGTCCTTGTCTGGCTGGCGGTTAGCGCCTCCTCCTCGTCCATCTTGACTCTTGTCTTGCCCTTGTCCACGTCCTTTCGACTTGCCCTTGCCGGAGTCGTTGCCGATGCTCTTTTTACCGCCCTTGCCAGAGCCTTTGCCAGGATCCTCGCCCTTCAGCTTCGCCGAAAGGGGCTGCTTGTGGTAGCACTCATCCTCGTAGTGCTTCCTCTTCCCACAGAAGGCACAGGTGATAGTACACCTGTAGTGATCCGGCATCTTAGGCTTGGCGCCGGTGTTGGTCTCCTGCTTCTTCCTTTGGACTACGAAGCAGTCTCGCTGCTCGCAGTCGGGGGCGTGCTGCAGATGGCCATGCTCATCTCTGGCGTCACACCACAAGAGCTCCTTGACATTGTCCATGATACGGGCGTGCTTGGGGGTAGTCCCCTGTCCAGGTCCAGGTCCTTGGTACCCTTTGCCATGGCTTCCAGAGCCTCCTGCTCCAGGACGGTAGGCATTCAGGTGCTGGTCGTTTTCTTTCTCCAGCGCCAGCTCCAAGAGTAGCACAGACAAATCCTCGTAGTTGAGGGCTCTAGCCTTGTGCTCTGCCGTTGACCGGCACTCGTCCTACAGCTCCCGAGGGAGCTTAGCCACCAACCAGAAAAGCAGGTCGTCGCTGCTGTAAGAACCGGGCGTCAGTCGTCCAGCCCAGTGATCCAGGTCAGCCAGTAGCTCGGAGACCCTGGCACGTTTGGGGTTGTTGGGCAGCACGGCCAGTTTCTGGATCTCTGCCCTGATGGAGAGGTCGGTTTCATAGGTAGGGTATCACCTCTCCAAGGCAACCAACACGTCGGCAAAGGTGGCGGACCTAGTCACGATCTGCTTTACCTGCCTCTCCAGGTACTTGGTCTTGCAGCACTGCAGGAGCAGATCACACTTGACTCGCCCACTAGCATGGGTTTGGCCGGTCATTCGGAGGAACCACCAAAATTCTCAGCAAACTCGCTGAGATCCTTGCCTGTGAACTCAGGCAAGTTCACCACAATCTTGGAGGTGGCAATTGCCTTAGCCTCCTGAGACCCGCGTCCCTCAGGGCGTCGGGTCTTCCCCTTCTTCTTCTTCCGCCCACTCGGGTTCTCGGGGTCCTCAGGGTCGTCGTCCTCTGAGGGCGAAGCAGAAGTCATGGACGGCGGCTCATCGTCAGAGGGGTCTCCGCCTAGGTCGCTAGAGCCATAGGGCTCCACGTCAACCATTGCCCTTAGGGCTGTCAGCCCCGGCCGGTCCAGCTCGGCTCTCGTGGAATTCCCCACGTGGCTGTAGGGCGGCTGGGCCGTTCTTGGTATGAAAGGGCTTCTCCGTATCACTGCAGGGGTCGGCATCGGTCGGCTCCTCAGGCTCCCCAGGGTGTTTGTTAACCCTGCCACCAGGTGATTTGCCTGGACTTGGTGGGGTGAAACTCCCACGATGGTAGGTGACGCTTGGGGTGGAATCAGGGGCTCCAGTTTAGCCCGAATCTTTTGAGTGAGATCACCAACAATTTTAGAGGTGGCTCCTCGGAGTGCCTCATTGATCTCTGACCGCGTCACAGACCTGTTGGAGGATCTCCCCGATCCTCTAAGTTTTATAGTGATTTCAACACTGTGTGTTTGTTGTGCCTCTCCTGCTGCTTGCTGCTGGTGTAGGGTTCCTGCTGCTTGTTTTTGATGAGGAAAATGTTCTATTGTGGAAATACAACCAATCCAGGATAACCCAAGCCAGAAATAAGCAAGTAGAAGAAGATCAGGATCAAAGCATGAAGGGCTGCAGTCACAAAGATTTAGATAAAGACAACTATCAACAAATAGACCACAGCAATTAGCATACATTGCAACTCAGGAGGAAATATTTTACATGTTTGAGAAGAACTGATTGGAAAACTGCCCCAAGGGCTCACTCTCATCCACAGTGCCATCTTGAGATGTGCACTCTTTGTTTTTGAGTCCCATAGGTGCTGAGGTGGCATGGCTTGTGGCAATAAGGTCACTGTAATGTCACATGGGATATTCCTACTTAGCTAGGCTGACTGGGTATTGAACCCAGGACCTTTCAAAAAGAGGTGCCCCAGCCCCCTAGGGTGCATACCACTAGGATAGCTAAGAGATCATGAGAAAACATAGATAAATTCATAGGCTCTGCCTTCAGTATATCAGTGCCTCAGCAACCCAGAAAAAGATGTTTTAGTGCCTATAGCTTGGGGATAAAGGGGTCCACATCACATCCTGATTTAGTGTTTGGTTCCATAGGTCAAAATGTGTTATCACCCCTTTTGGTTGGGCCAATACTAAGATAAAAATGCATGAGTGCTTAGAGCACCTCTAATACAACTATATAGAGTATGCCCTAAAGCATTGGAAAAGCACTTTTTCCTACTAAACGCGAAGCGACAACACCTAAATCCGTCAAATGACGGCCTAGAATTTTTCTGTAAGCACACACCTGAACAGAATCCCATTGTGCATCAGATGCACATTTATCTAAAAATTGTGGTCATCTCCTGATTTTTTAAATGGAGAAATTCCCAAGCAAAAAGGACGGCGCGCAGGAGCGGGCCTTAGCGAAGCGCCGGAAAAGAAAGAGTTAAAAAGATTGTAAACGTATGTTACGCACAATGACGAAAATGACGAAACAAACATAAATAAATAAACATAAAGATTCCACCCACACGGACAGAAAGAATTTAAGATTCAAGATTTCAAAAATCAACAGAAGGACTTCAATGAATCAGGTATAAACCACAGGTGTGCTCATCTCGTATGCAGCATGCACATTGCTCATCTCGTGTCTCCGTGAACGTGCCTTGTAGCAGCGCTAACAAACAATAGAGGGATAGATTAGAGGATTGTGCTGTGGTGGCCACCACTGTCGCATTTTCAGGAAAAAGGAATTTTATTCTTGGCCTCTCCTTGGTTTCCACATCTACTTTAAAATACCTATTGCTTCCCTAACACTGGAAAAGAGCACTTTACCATGGCCAGCGACTCTTGCTGCATTTTTGATGATAATCTCCAACAGAAAACTCAGCGCTCTTGGCGCTGCCGGGGTTCCTGTGGCTTGGTAGGGTTAGAGTAGGGCATGCAAAGACCATATGCATGTGCATCCCCCCCTCCAAGCTGCAGCGTAACACAACCCAACGCCAGACTCTCATAGGACGCTCGACCCAAGTCTCAAGGAACCTGATTGAGACACCTGTCCTGGTACCGGGGCGAGGGTGCACTGCTTTAATTAGAATTGCCCCTTGGAGGGGTCCCAATTCAGGTTCAGTCTTCTGCTGCTGCTTTCCGGCCAGAACAGCGGCCTTCTCAACGAGGCTTTGCGAGGAGGTCTGTACAACAGAGGAATGGGAGGATGAGAAACGAATGGACGCAAACGCGAAGCGACAACACCTAAATCCGTCTAATGACGGCCTAGAATTTTTCTGAAGGCACACACCTGGACAGAATCCAATTGTGCAAAAGATGCACATTTTTATAAAATATGTAGTCATCTCTTGATTTGTTAAATCAAGAAATTCTTACGCAGAAAAAGGCGGCGCGCAGGAGCGGCTCCTAGCCAAGCGCCGGAAAATAGAGAATTAATAAGATTATAAACGTATGTTACGCAGAATGACGAAAATAACACAACATACATAAATAGACTGACATAAAGACTCCACCCACATTGGCAGGGGAATTCAAGATTCAAGATTTCAAAAATCAACAGAAGGACTTCCATGAATCAGGTATAAACCACAGGTGTGCTCGTCTCGTATGCAGCAGGCACATTGCTCGTCTCGTGTCTCCGTGAACGTGCCTTGTAGCAGCGCTAACAAACGATAGAGGGATAGATTAGAAAGATTGCAGATGATTAGAGGTAAGTTCAGGGTGATTAGACATACACACATATGCATAGCATCGTTTCTTGCTTGGGTCTCGTTTTTCCTTCACCTTGCTTCACTCTCCAGCGATGAGTAAGGTAGGTAAGCCCAGGTGGGGCCACCCCCTGGTGGAGTTCGTGATTGTGAACAAGATTAGGAAGAAAAACAGAGGTTGACGGTAAACCAATGCATGCTCGTGCATTCACACACGCATTAAAGGGTAGGCCACGCAAAATGCGCATGGTAAACCTTGTTTAGGTTACCCAGGAGCTCCACCCCACGTTCTATAAGAGAACAGGTGGAGTTCCTTAAGCTTGCTTGCTTGATAGGGGCGTTTATGGACAGCGTATTATAGGGCCATCTGAGAAGCGTATAATACGTGGAGATGGTCTTGGTTCCTCCGCTGCAAACGCTCCTTCATCCGCCTTTGCTCTTCAGGTGGGAAGGTCAGGGTGAACTGGTGCAGTCCCTTGAGCCGTGCTAAAATATACGGCGCTGATCAGACAAAAAACAAGGTACGACTCAGCCAGGAGTGGCAAGCGTAGCCCCACATCTGTAACATTCACGCTGTGCACGCAACAAGGGCACCCCTTTCCTCCAAGCCCTAGCAGGGAAACGCGTTGTGGCGTTCCTGTTAGGCCACAGAAGCTTAGTAGCTCTTTGTTTTCTTGCACTCTCACAGGTGAGCCGCTAGGGCTCTTGTCTCAATCCTCAACGCCACCCAGTAGAGCGTGCGTGTAGGAGTGGTAGTCCTGAGTGGGGGCTTGAGCCAGTTGCAAAAGTGCTCGCCCACCAGGATGGTGCCACTGTAGGTAGGGTGTGTAGAGTAGTGGTGTCTCCTGTCCCGCGTGCTTTTTCACGTGGGCAGGGGAGTGTGTTAGCTTTTGGCCTTTAGCAAAAATGGGCGTTTTGTATGCCCTTAGCACACTTGGCCACCCCTCCCCTCTAGTAGGTAGGGCTTTTGCCGTCTTCCCCCATGGATAGGCGCCAGCACAGAAATTGGGCGCCATAGGAGTGGTACTAGTAACTGACTAGGACCTTCGGTCCGACATCAGCGAAGCCCGTTGATTCGGGAGCCACGCCCGGGAGAGAAGTGAGACACACACAGACATACGTAGCACACTTAAGGGGTAAGGTTCAGTCCCTAGCTTTAGTCTTGGAAGCAAGCGTCTCGGCGAGCCTCAGCAACTCACCAAGGTTGTTCTGGGACAAGTAGTCAACCAGAACTGAGTTTAGGCGTCCCTCAGGTAGAACAAACGCAGAGAAGGGCTCCCAGGTGGCCTCTTCGACTCCAAACCCTTCCCAGAGGGTGAGCAAGCGCCAACCCTGGCAATAGCGGTGGCGTAGGACAGACTTCACCAGGTAGAAGCCCTCCTTAGCCATCTCCTCGGCGTTCATGTCGGGGAGTTCCCCTTCAACCTCCATAGGGCTGGCTGCCCCCTGTAGGGCTAGGGCGGCGATTTCCTCGTCCTTCAGCTCCCACTCCTCCCCACAGAGGTCTTCAGGATCATAGTAGCGCTTCAGGTGTTGGGCAGCGCACACGAGGGTCCCCCCTAGAAGGGGAGGACACTGCACGGTTATACGGTGTCCATCCACAGATAGAATCTTGTAGGGCCCAAAGTATGGATCATCGCTGGTAGAGCGTGGCCAGGGGGGTAGTCGGCTGTGGTGCACCAGCACCCAGTCCCCCTCTTGGTAGGTGGCCGGTACTCGGTGCTTGTTCTTCTTGTTCCACTGACGCTCCCTCACTCTCTGGAGCATAGCCTTGGCCTTGTCCACCTTCGCTTGTTGCTCTTGGACCCACTCACTCACGGAAGAATGGGTGTCCTCTGGATAGGGGGCATGTAGGAACCACGCCGTGCGCCCTAGGAATAGCTCATGGGGTGAGTACCCAGTAGCTGAACTCTCTTGGGACTTCATCATCAAGGATATGCCGGGGAGTGGGTTCAGCCAGTCTCTGGTGCGTCCAGTTTTGCACCATATCCTTACATTCTCCTTTCAGGACATGAATCTGTCGCTCACATAGGGGGTTGCTCGTGTGAGAGTAGGGTATCCCCGTAGACACCTGGACATTGAGGGATCTGAGGACCCTCTTGTATCAGCCGGTAACTGAGCGCACTGGTACATCCTCATCGGAGTTGATCTCCTTGGGCGCCCCGCAGACACAAAACCACTCCTCCAGGAGTATCTTGATAGTCTCCTCCCCGGTAATGTGCTTGGTACATGGGAACAGCCTGGTAAACCTGGTCAACCCACAGGTTACCACGAGGGCGAAGTCATAGCCCCCGAACTTCGGCATCTCCGTGTAGTCCACGTAGAGAACACTGTTAGCACAGTGGGGGATGGGCAGGGTCGAGTACAGACCCCTGTCCCTGATATCCCCTGGTTTGCAGGACCTACACGGGCACTTGTCCACGGTAGGCTGGAGGGTTTTCCGCAGTTGGTCGTCAGTCCACGTAGTGTGGAACCACTGCTTGAAAGGCCTCAGGGTACGGTCAGCACCCACATGACCGCTGGACTCATGGGTCCACTTCAGCAGCGCTGGGACTCTGTCACTGGGTACCACGATGCGGTCCTCGTGCCAGGGGTAGCTCTTGCCCCTCTTCCACTGATCTTGGTTGACCAGGAGGGGTTCAAGGCGTTTCTCCAGGCGCTTGTAGATATCCCCAAGCTGCTTCAGGTACTCCGCTTGTTGGAGTCCATCCAGGGGGCGTATCATCGTCATGTTGAGGTCCAAGTGGACGTCCATACGGCTGAACGCCTCCTTAGCCAGCGCTTCAGACCGGGCACCAATCAGGGCGTCGGAGTTGTTGCGGCTGATGTAGTCTGCACACTCATTCTTCACTCCCTGGATATGGTGTACCGTCAGCCGTAGTTGGCTGAGGTAGGTCCACCAGCGCCGTAGCTTGGCCTTCTCAGGTGGGGGACCCTTTTGGAAAGTGCGGACCGGCTCTTGGTCGCACAGCCAGACCACAGGGTTACTCCCCAACAGTTGTGCCTGAGAGGATAGCACCAGCACACCCGCGAGCAATTCCTGTTCATAGGTGGAGTAGTTGCCCCTGGCCTGGTTCCGTTTCCAGTTCCAGTGGCCCAGAGGTACTAGGACCCACTTGTCGTCAGGGTAGCTGTGCTTGAGAGTTCCATCTCGGTTGAGACCTTCAGTCCCCCATTGGGAAATAGCCGAGTCGAACTCCTCCTTCTCTAGTGCTTGCCATTGGAACAACGTTCCACCACCGCCCACATTGCTGGCGTCGGTCACCAGGATAATCCCCCCCTTGTGCCCTGGGCACACCCAAGCACTTAGTGTTGGCCACCTTGTCTTTGAGCTCGTCAAACGCTTGTTGCTCTTGTGGGTCCCAGCGCCAAGTAGTACTCTTCTTGATCAAGTCCGTCAGAATGGCGCTGGTGTAGGTGAAGTTTTTGATATGGCGGCAATAGAAGTTGCACGCCTCAATAGATTCGGGCCACGCGAGGCAGGCGACGGTGAAATGCGGCAGGGAGCGACAGGAAGGCGACAGGGTGGCGACAAGAAGACGACAGGGTGGCGACAGGAAGACCCCAATGAAACTGCGTACATCATGAAGTCCTTTCTTGGGGTCTTCGTGTCGTACCTTAGTGTCCATCAGGGGTTTGGCCTTAGAGGCCGCTGGGGTCCACCACCCATAGCCAACGTCAAACCCCAGGTACTGCATTGTCTCCTGCATGAACTCACACTTCTCCAGCCTGAGTCGTGTGTGGTTCTCTTGGCAGACCGCAAAGAACTCACCCAAGAGGATTAGGTGATCCTCCTGGGTATTGGCCCCGAGGCATACATCGTCGATGTGTGCGTCCATCTTGGCCCCACGGGATATAAGTTCTTGCACCTTAGGTCTCCTTCGAAGGATGGACAAGATCTTGTTCATCAGCTGTTGGAATAGAGCGGGTGCGTTGGCCACGCCAAACGGCATGACCTTCCACTTGAACACCCTCCCCTGAGGGGTGATGAAGGCTAGTAGCTCCTGAGCGTTGGGCGTCAGGTCCACCTGCCAGAATCCGCTCCTCTTGTCCTTCTCGGTCTTGTAGCGACAGGAGGCTTTCTTCTCAAGGGTAGACTCCATATTAGGAATGGACCCTGAGTGGTTCAGCGTTTTCTTGTTCAGCTCTCCGTAGTCCACTACCAGCCGTTTGGCTGTAGACCCAGGTTTAGCCACCAGGAAACAGGGACTGCAGTGTTGGGGGTAGTCCCCCTCCTTGTACTCCAGGAGTAGGCCAGCGTCGATACATTCTTGTATCTGTCGCTCAATCTCGTCGGCCTGCCCTTTAGGAGCTGGATAGGGTCTCCTCCGGATCTTGTGACCCACGAACTCGGGTTTCAGCTTGAGGTTAATCTGTACCAGCTTGCCACATGAAGCTGGAGGGGGTAGTTCTTCGAACACCTCAAGATAGGTCCTTATAAGCGTCTGCACCCGCGGGTCTAATAGCTTGATCTTGTCCTCCATTTCCTCGTCGGAGTGTAAGTTGCTTGCCCCCTGAGTAATATACGTCGGGAGGTGATCCTCCACCGACTCTTCGCCTTTGGTAATATCCTTCAACCCTTGGTAGGCATATAGTAGGTCTCGGTCAACCATCTCCGGTGGATGATGGCACCATAGGCACGCTCGAGGGGGTTCACATACACATTCCTCCGAGAGGTCGTCCTCCTCCGAGGTCCTCACATGGGCACCCCACACGCTCTTCATGAGCTTAAGATCTACCTCCCTTTGCCAGGTGGTGATCTTCTGTTTGAGATCCTCCTTCAATTGGGATAGATATCCCTTACGTCCTTGCTTCAGTGACCATGAGCTGCGGGTAGGCTTAGCGTAGCATAGCTTTTTTGCCACCAACCTCCTCTTGGAGTCCACATACCCCCTTAGCCTGGATCTGGGGTCCAGCTCCTCGTCCACGGGGTCTTCCACCCTCATGGAGAGTAGGGGTTTCAGTGGGGCGACGTACTCGGCGTTCTCCACTTCCTCCACGCAAGTCTGCACGAAGAAGGCGTCATGCTCAGTTTCGTCATCTGAGGGCATAGAGCTGGGGAGCTCGGATAGTCCACACTCAGAGACTCCATCAGGAACAGATACATGGCAGGAAGAGTTGGGGGCGTTAGTGTTAGTCACGATGTATTCATCTCCTCCGTGTATAGTCTCAATACCATCTTGAGGTCGTAGTCGATCCTTCAAGTCACCCAAGGCGAGTCCATCCCTTTCTCGTTGTATAGCCTGGAGTCAGTGTCGAGTCCAGATCCTCCCAGGGGATGGAGGTAAGACCTCCGTCCACAACGCTGAGCATACTCCCCCATCCGGGTTTCTCAATAGGCGTCTTACGCCCCAGAGGTACGTAGATGGCCTCATCAGGTAACCGAACAGAGCTGATAGTCAGCCTGTCCAGGAAGGTTTGCCAGTACTCATTGGCCCCATGGGCTCCCAACTGGGGGAAACACAGGACCATACGGGAACGTTCCAGGGCCACCTTGGTCAGGACCTTCCCCAGTTCACTGAACCTGGGGTTCCCGTAGGCCATCCGGAGTAAGAAAACGTGCTTTTCCAATGCCTTGAGGCATACTCTAGTTCTATTGGAGATGCATTAAGCACTCTAGCATTTCTATCTTAGTATTGGCCCAACCAAAAGGGGTGATAACACATTTTGACCTATGGAACCAAACACTAACTCAGGATATGAAGTGGACCCCTTAATCCCCTATCAAAGTGAGGCTATTCATCTTTTCCAGAGTTGACTGAGAACTGACATATCCAGGGCAGAGCCTATGAATTTATCTATGTTTTCTCATGAATTCTTAGCTATCCTAGTGGTATGCACCCTAGGGGGCTGGGGCACCTCTTTTTGAGAGGTCCTGGGTTCAATTCCCGGTCAGTCTAGCTAAGTAGGAAGATCCCATGTGACATGGCAGTGACCTCATCGCCACATGCCCTGCCAGTTCAGCACATATGGGGCCCAAAACAAAGAGTGCACATCTCCTGAGATGGCACTGTGAAGACTGAGTGACTATAGGGCAGTTTTCCAACTCTTTCTCCAAAGCATTTCAGCTATCTTTGTGAATATGCAATCCGATGTGCCCTGAGTTGCAGTTTCTGTGAATATTCTTACATCTTTCACTGTTTACACTGCAGCCCTTCATGCTTTGGTCCTGATTCTCTTCTACTTGCTTATCTCCCGCTTGGGTTATCCTGGATTGGTTGTATTTCAGCAAATAAAACATTTTCCTCATCAAAAACAAGCAGCAGGAAACCCTACACCAGCAGCAAGCAGCAGGAGAGGCACAACAAACACACACTGTTGAAATCACTATAAAACCTTCTGGTAGCAAGAGGCAGACTGTCTCTGCGTACCGGCAGCAACCCCGTGCGGTACATCCAGTGCGCCGAGATCAGTCATATATAAGCAAGAAGGGCAAACGAATATGGACACCAAGAAGGAGGACACCGACGTGAAGACGGCGCCTGAGGCACCAGCAATGCCAGCACCTGGTGAACCTGGACCTGAACCTAGCGCTGTACCTTCCGAGCCCTTACACGGGCCAGTGGACGTGGCGGAGGATTCGATGGAAGGACTTCAGTTGGCCTTCCGGGCCCTCTCAGTCGAGGAGGTGGACACCCATCCTGTGAAGAGAAAGAGAGAGAGCGAGGAGGATGCTGGAGAAAGCATAGCAGACGAAGGAGCAGACCACGGGCACGACCCGACGAATGATCCTACCTTGGAAGGCGCACCAAGCGCTTCTGGCCTCCACGCATCACCCTCTCCTATAACCACCACACTCCCAACTCCAGACCCAGCCGCTGCAACATCCACACCCATAACCAACCCGCCTATGGCTGAGGGCACAGGTATTACTGGTATGCCTACCTACCCTGCCTATGGTGTGAACCCACCTACCACTGCGTTTCCTGAGGCAACTACTACCAGTGAGCCGGTGACCTCCAGTTCTGCGCAGCGATGGTATGCGGCTGACTATCACCATCCCCTACCCGCTACGAAAGCCTATGTGGATGTTCCTGGGTATGCAACCTTGAGTGGGTTAAGGAGAGGACCTGAGTCATGCGGGGGCAGAAGTAGAGGATCGGGGAGATCCTCCAACAGGTCCCTGACGCGGTCGGAGATCAAGGAGGTGCTCCGAGGAGCCACCTCTAAAATTGTTGGCGACCTCACTCAAGAGATTCGAGATAAACTGGAGCCCCTGATGATACCGCCCCAAGCGTCACCTACCACGGTGGGAATGTCACCCCATCGAGTACAGGCCAACCACCTGGTGGCAGGGCTGACAAACACCCTGGGGAGCCTGAGGAGCCGACCGATGCCAACCCCTGCATGCGATACCGAGAAGCCCTTTCGTACCGAGAACGGCCGAGCCGCCCTACAGCCACGTGGGGAATTCTACGAGAGCCGAGCTGGACCGGCTGGGGCTGACAGCCTTGAGGGCAATGGTTGACGTGGAGCCCTATGGCTCTAGTGATCTATGCGGAGACCCCTCTGATGATGAGCCGCCGTCGATGACTTCTGCTTCGCCCTCGGAGGACGACGACCCGGAGAACCCCGAGAACCCAAGTGGGAAGAAGAAGAAGAAGAAGGGGAAGACCCGACGCCCTGAGGGACGCAGGTCCCAGGAGGCTAAGGCTATTGCCACCTCCAAGATCGTGGTGAACCTGCCTGAGTTCACAGGCAAAGACCTCAGCGAGTTCGCTGAGAATTTTGGCCGGTTTCTCCGATTGACCGGCCAAACCCACGCTAGTGGACGGGTCAAGTGCGATCTGCTCCTGCAGTGCTGCAAGACGAGGTGACTGGAGAAGCAGGTCAGACAGATCCTGACTAATTCCCCACCTTTGCCGATGTGTTGGTTGCCCTTGGAGAGGCAGTACCCGACCTATGAAACCGACCTCTCCATCAGGGCCGAGATCCAGAACCTGGCCGTGCTGCCCAACAACCCCAAACCTAGCAGGGTCTCTGAGCTATTGGCTGACCTGGATCACTGGGCTGGACGATTGACTCCCGGTTCCTACAGCAGCGACGACCTGCTTTTCTGGTTGGTGGCTAAGCTCCCTCGAGAGCTGTGGGACGAGTGCCGTTCAACGGCAGAGCACAAGGCTAGATCCTTCCGCTACAAGGATCTATGTGTACTACTCCTGGAGCTGGCGCTGAAGAAAGAAAGCGACCAGCACCTGAACAACTACCGTCCTGGAGGTGGAGGCTCTGGAGGCCATGGCAAAGGGTACGAAGGATCCAGACCTGGGCAGGGGACTACCCCCAAGCACGCCCGTATCATGGAAAACGTCAAGGAGCTCTTCTGGTGTGATGCCAGAGACGAGCAGGGCCACCTGCAGCACGCCCATGACTGCGAGCAGCGAGACTGCTTCGTAGTCAAAGGGAAGCAGCAGGAAACCAACACCGCCGCCAAGAAGCAGTCGCCGGATCACTACAGGTGTACCATCACCTGTGACTTCTGTGAGAAGAGGAAGCACTACGAGGATGAGTGCTACCACAAGCAACGCCTGTCGGCCAAGCTGAAGGGGGAAGATCCTGGCAAAGGCTCTGGCAAAGGTGGACGCAAAGGCAAAGGCAACGACTCCAGCAAGGGCAAGTCGAAAGGACGTGGACAAGGGCAAGACAAGAGTCAAGGTGGACGAGGAGGAGGCGCTAACCGCCAGCCAGACAAGGACAACAAGAACCAGGACAAGAACGGAGGCAACCCCAACCCTGATCCAGGGGGGAACTCCGAGCCCTCTGGAGGGCAGTCTGGTCCAACCACACGCTCACTAACGCAGGCCCAGCAAGCACAAGGGGCCAAGCGGGAGCACGAATGTGGTGATGACGGCAACGCTAAGAAGAGAAGCCGTTTCATGAGGATGGCCCGCAAGCTGCGAAACAAGGGGTTCGAGGTGACCCGTCCCGCGGAGTTCTGATGGGGACGCTCCGGTGGGGCCCTGGACCTGGTTTTTTGGGTACGTATCCGACTAGGGGGACGTGAATACCTGGGGGTATTGGATACTGGCGCCACCATATCTATAGTGGCCAAGAAAATTTTACCTTGTGGGAGCCTGAAGAACACCATGACCACCGCGGCTATACGAATGGGGGATGGGAATGTGGTGCACAGCTGCGGGGACTGTGAAGTGGAGGTACCTATGGGCTCCCGGACTATCGCCCATCGGTTCTATGTGATGGACACTGAGGCCTTCAACTTTGTATAGGGGACTGACTTCTTCGTGCAGCACTCCCAGATACAATCCCTGACGCTGCAAGCGCCCTACCTCCTCTACGTGGACCACGGCAGTGGCAGAGAGTCTGTGCCACTGGAGCAGTCGGAACATACCTTGAGCTACCTGAGGATATCAAAGGGGGAGCCCTCGAACATGATGGCGGCCTCCAAAGCTGAGGACTATCAACTATTTGGGGAAGTCCTAGACCAAGGTCTGAAGGAGTTGGGTTACTCTAGAGAAGACCTGAGTGTGGAGTTTTTCGCCAGCGACAAGCAGCATGTCCTGGACCTTTACTGCAGCAAGGGGAAGAACTGCAGCTACAAATTTTACTGGCCCCTTCTTCGGGATGGCCTACGGGAACCCCAGGTTCAGTGAACTGGGGAAGGTCCTGACCAAGGTGGCCTTGGAACGTTCCCATATGGTCCTGTGCTCCCCCGATTGGGGAGCCCATGGGGGCAACAAATACTGGCGAACCCTCCTGGACAGGCTGACTATCAGCTCTGTTTGTTTACCTGACGAGGCCATCTACGTGCCTCTGGGGCGTAAGACGCCTATTGAGAAACCTGGATGGGGGAGTATGCTCAGCGTGGTGGACGGAGGTCTTACCTCCATTCCCTGGGAGGATCTGGACCCGAATCTGGTCCAGGCTATACAACGAGAAAGCGATGGACTCGCCTAGGATGACTTGAAGGATCGACTACGACCTCAAGATGCTATTGAGCCTACACCTGGAGGAGATGAATACGTCGTGACTAACACCAACTCGCCCAACTCTCCCTGCCATGTACCTGTTCATGATGGAGTCTCTGAGTGTCGACTATCCGAGCTACCGAGCTCTATCCACTCAGATGACGAAACTGAGCATGACGCCTTCTTCGTGCAGACCTGTGTGGAGGAAGTGGAGAACGCCAAGTACGTCGCCCCACTGAAACCCCTACTCTCCATGAGGGTGGAAGACCCCGTGGACGAAGAGCTGGACCCTCGATCCAGGCTAAGGGAGTATGTGTACTCCAAGAGGAGGTTGGTGGCAAAAAGGCTATGCTACGCTAAGCCTACCCGCAGCTCATGGCCACTGAAGCAAGGACATATGGGAGATCTATCGCAATTGAAGGAGGACCTCGAACAGAAGATCACCACCTGGCAAAGGGAGGTAGATCTTAAGCTCATGAAGAGCGTGTTGGGCGCCCATGTGAGGACCTCAGAGGAGGACGACCTCTCGGAGGAATGTGTATGTGAACCCCCTCGAGCGTGCCTATGTTGCCATCGTCCACCAGAGATGGTTGAACAAGACCTACTATATGCCTACCAAGGGTTGAAGGACACTACCAAGGGCGAAGAGTCGGTGGAGGATCACCTCTCGACGTCTATTACTCAGGGGGCAAGCAACTTACACTCTGACGAGGACACGGAGGACAAGGTAAAGCTATTGGACCCGCAGTTGCAGAAGCTTATAAGGACCTATCTGGAGGTGATCGGAGAACTACCCCCTCCAGCTTCATGTGACAAGCTGGTACAGATGGACCTCAAGCTGAAACCCGAGTTCGTGGGTCACAAGATCCGGAGGAGACCCTATCCAGCTCCTAAAGGGCAGGCCGACGAGATTGAGCGACAGATACAAGAATGTATCGACGCTGGCCTAGTCCTGGAGTACAAGAACAGGGACTACCCCCAGCACTGCAGCCCCTGTTTCCTGGTGGCTAAACCTGGGTCTACAGCGAAACGGCTGGTAGTGGACTACGGAGAGCTGAACAAGAAAACGCTGAACCACTCAGGGTCCATTCCTAATATGGAGTCTACCCTTGAGAAGATAGCCTCCTGTCGCTACAAGACCAAGATGGACAAGAGGAGCGGACTCTGGCAAGTGGACCTGACGCCCAACGCTCAGGAGCTACTAGCCTTCATCACCCCTCAGGGGAGGGTGTTCAATTGGAAGGTCATGCCATTTGGCGTGGCCAACGCACCCGCTCTATTCCAAGAGCTGATGAACAAGATCTTGTCCATCCTACGAAGGAGACCTAAGGTGCAGGAACTTATATCCCGTGGGGCCCAGATGGAAGCACACATCAAGGATGTATGCCTCGGGACCAATACCCAGGAGGACCGCCTAATCCTCTTGGGTGAGTTCTTTGCGGTCTGCCAGGAGAACCACACACGACTCAAGCTGGAGAAGTGTGAGTTCATGCAGGAGACCATGCAGTACCTGGGATTTGACGTTGGCTATGGGTGGTGGACCCCAGCGGCCTCTAAGGCCAGACCCCTGATGGATGCTAAGGTACGACACGAAGACCCCAAGAAAGGACTTCATGATGTACGCAGTTTCATTGGGGCGTGCAACTTCTATCGCCGCCATATCAAAAACTTCACCTACACCAGCGCCATTCTGACAGACCTGATCAAGAAGAGTACTACTTGGCGCTGGGGCCCACAAGAGCAACAAGCGTTTGACGAGCTCAAAGACAAGCCGGCCACCGCTAAGTGCTTGGGCGTGCCTAGGGCACAAGGGGAGATTATCCTGGTGACCAAACCAGCAATGTGGGCGGTGGTTGAACGTTGTTCCAATGGCAAGCACTAGAGAAGGAGGAGTTCGACTCGGCCATTTCCCAATGGGGGACGGAAGGTCTCAACCGAGATGGAACCCTCAAGCAGAGCTACCCTGACGACAAGTGGGTCCTAGTACCTCTGGGCCACTGGAACTGGAAGTGGAACCAGGCCAGGGGGAACTACTCCACCTATGAGCAGGAATTGGTCGCGGGTATGCTAGTGCTATCCTCAGGATCACGACTGTTGGGGAGTAACCCTGTGGTCTGGCTGTGCGACCAAGAACCGGTCCGCACTTTCCAGAAGGGCCCCCCACCTGAGAAGGCCAAGCTACGGCGCTGAGGGACCTACCTCAGCCAACTACGGCTGACGGTACACCATATCCAGGGAGTGAAGAACGAGTGTGCAGACTACATCAGCCGCAACAACTTCGACGCCCTGATTGATGCCCGGTCTGAAGCGCTGGCTAAGGAGGCGTTCAGCCGTGTGGACGTCCACTTGGACCTCAACATGACGATGATACGCCCCCTAGATGGACTCCAAAAATCGGAGTACCTGAAGGAGTTTCAGGATATCTACAAGCGCCTGGAGAAACGCCTTGAACCCATCCTGGTCAATCAAGATCAGTGGAAGAGGGACAAGAGCTACCTCTCGCACGAGGACCGCATCGTGGTGCCTAGTGACAGAGTCCCAGCGCTGCTGAAGTGGACCCATGAGTTCAGCGGTCATGTGGGTGCTGACCGTACCCTGAGGCTTTTCAAGCAGTGGTTCCACACTACGTGGACTGACGACCAACTGCGGAAAACCCTCCAGCCTATCGTGGACAAGTGCCCGTGCAGGTCCTGCAAACCAGGGGATATCAGGGAGAGAGGTCTCTACTCGACCCTGCCCATCCCTCACTGTGCTAACAGTGTTCTATACGTGGACTACACGGAGATGCCGAAGTTCGGGGGCTATGACTTCGCCCTCGTTGTAACCTGTGGGTTGACCAGGTTATACCAGGCTGTTCCCATGTACCAAGCACGTTACCGGAGAGGAGACTATCAAGATACTCCTGGAGGAGTGGTTTTGTGTCTATGGGGCGTCCAAGGAGATCAACTCCGATGAGGATGTACGAGTGCGCTCAGATACCGGTCGGCACAAGAGGGTCCTCAGATCCCTCAATGTCTAGGTGTCTACGGGGATCCCCTACTCTCACACGAGCAACCCCCTATGTGAGCGACAGATCCGTGTCCTCAAGGAGAATGTAAGGATATGGTGCAAAGCTGAACGCACCAGAGACTGGGTGAGACTACTCCCCGTCATATCCTTGATGATGAACTCCCAAGAGAGTTCAGCTACTGGCTACTCTCCCCATGAGCTATTCCTAGGGCGCCCGGCGTGGTTCCTACATGCCCCCTATCCGGAGGACACCCATTCTTCTGTGGGTGAATGGGTCCAAGAGCAACAAGCGAAGGTGGACAAGGCCAAGGCTATGCTCCAGAGAGTGAGGGAGCGTGAGTGGAACAAGAAGAACAAGCACCCAGTACCGGCCACCTACCAAGAGGGGGACTGGGTGCTGGTGCACCACAGTCGACTACCCGCCTGGCCAGGCTCTACCAGCGATGACCCATACTTCAGGCCCTACAAGATTCTATCAGTGGATGGACACCGTATCACAGTGCGGTGTTCTCCCCGTCTAGGGGGGACCCTGGTGTGCGCTGCTTAATTTCTGAAGCGCTACCATGATCCTGAAGACCTCTGTGGAGAAGAATGGGAGCTTAACGACGAGGAGATCGCCGCCCTAGACCTACAAGGGGCTGCCAGCCCTATGGAAGTTGAAGGGAAACTCCCCGACATGAACGCCGAGGAGATGGCTAAGGAGGGCTTCTACCTGCTGAAGTCTGTCCTACGCCACCGCTATCGCCAGGGTTGGCGTGTAACCGCTGCATAGTGGCGGATCTTTCTTGTAATTGCGAACCCTGTAGCCTTGATGCCCCAGGGGTTGTAACGCCCAACACTGCCCCTGATATCTCCGAACCCAACTGACCCTCTTCAGACGCATATCCAGCCTCTGGGAGCGACATATGCGAAGCACTTGTAAGCCCATTGAACTCCATGGTGGAATATGAATAGTCAGAAAACCCCGGTCTACAAAAATGGAGCACACATAGAATCTCATTGTGCATCCATTGCACATAATGACACAACGTGAAATCATTCGAAATAATTTAAATAAATCCGACTGGGAAATCACGAAAGACAAATGCGACTCGACGCGCGCTCACAGGCGACATCTGGCGGCGAACGGAAAACATGAAAACAAGCGGAAAACTTACTGCACTAATGTACATCTGAGAATCATTGGAATTCTGATCACATTGATGTATAAATTGAGTGCTGTCACTGCTGCCGTTACACTCCCCCTCTGAAAACATACGCCAGTATGTCAGGCTGCGTCAAGTGAACTGAAGAAACGGCAAAGGTGCCCAAAAACCGACTAATCTGTGACAAAATGTGAGAAATTGAGCTGAATTGAGCAAAATTGTGCTGAGATCTGTGTTTCGCGATGGCCATCGACTTGAATGAAACGCATAGGTACCTTGGGGCACACAGAAAAAGCTTCGTTCAAGCTGGAAAATTCGAAAATTGAAAGTCTGAGTGAAGAATGTGCATGCATGATCAAGATCCATGATCCATGATGAAGTCAGGATCTGACATCCCACTGTCAGAAAACAGAAAACGAGTGTCGCCATGTCGTCCAGCGTCTAAAAAATAGGGTATTCCTTCATGGAGTCCAAGATATGTGAAACTGGTCGGTGTCATTTGCAGTCATGAGACCAGATGCCAGATTATGGTACAAAATGTGACTGAATTGAGACCAAAATCGGTGAATCGCACACAGATTGAAGACGGCGAAGTCCACAGCGAGCCAATATAGGTCCAATTCATTGTCGATAGATACTGTGTGTTGTGTTGAACGGAAATCGAGTTCTCATTCATAGCCAATCCAGGTCAAATCCTCATGATGATGATGAATCCCATGATGGAAATCCAATCATGCAAGAGTAATGATAGCCAAGAAAACCCAGTGAGTGTACACCACACTGTCAGTATCGTCTCCAGGGCTTCATGTTTAATCCAGTACGAGCCAGAAGGGGTAATTGACTCATTATAGTTCCAGAATGTATAAGCATTCAATGCTTGGTACCAGAAATTTGCCAAAATTGAGCTGATTCTGAGGGGGATTCCAACACAATCCACAGATGAACAGCGAGTCGACACAAGTAACAACACCATCGTTGTCACTTGGTCTATATAAGCCCTTTGACAGCGGTGGATTCGAAAACAAACCAACAGTCTCAATGTAAGAGCTGATTGAAATGACATTCTCAGCAGATCCGTCAAACACATGAAATGCATCAGACTCAGTCATGTGCCAGAATCTCTGAAATGAGCACGAACGCGAACGAGTCCTTCCCAAGGCGAGTAGAGGGGCACAGTCGACAACAAAACACGAGAGTGTCGTCGTTGTTGAGCATAAAGGCCTTTCAGAGCTTCCGATGGAAATCATCTACAATGAAGCACATGATTCACATGATGACCATGATGAGAATGATGGATGGAATGACCAGGATGATCCCAGAATGTTCCATCATCTGTTCATCGAACCACATAGACGATGCGCCAGGACTGTTTTGTCCCAATGCCAAGGGTATATGTAGACCGTAAACCTTTTCGAAAGTTTCGGCGATTTAAATTCTGATCAGATCTTGTCTCGAATGGATTCTGCCACGATTGGAGCTTCTTCTAGTGCTTGTAAGTCTTCCTTGGTGACACAATCTTTGATCAGCGAGAGCTCACGGTCAATCTCAGGGTGCTTCTTCAGGAACTTGATGAAAGTGTCCGTATACCCATGGATAAAACTTGATGCTGGCTCCCATTTGTCTTCTTCTGGACCGAATCCTTTCCATCTGCACAGAAAGTACCACTTGTTCCGAGCATTTTTCTTGTAAGCAAGGAACTTGTCCAACTCGAAACTGCTGGTGACCATCTTCCTGTCGCTCAGGTACTTCGAAGTCCAATAGAGAGGCTTGAACTTTCCTTTGGGGCAGGGTACTTCGGCGTTCAAACGGTCCCGATGTACTTCTTGATATCTGCCCGGTTCAACCTCAAGGTTGAATGTAGTCTCATTTAGTTGACCACTGACTTGGAATGGGCCTTCGCACAAAGGTAACAATTTGTTGTCGTCCTTCAGGGTCTCGTCTGACTTACGAAGCCAAACTTGCTGGCCTTTCTCGAAGGGTTTTCCTTGTGTTCTCGACTGATTTTTGAATTTCAACCAATCTGCTTGACTCTCCACTTTGGCTTGGATCCACTTGGACTCTAAATCCTTGATCCTCTCAAACCATTGTGAGGCGTCGTAGCACTGCCTTGGATGATACATCACTGGTCCTGGACCCATCTTCTCACGACCAAAAACAAGCTCATTCGGACTTAATCCAGTGTAATTCTTGGTGCGATGGTATCTCCTCAAGACACAGTAAATTGTCTCCAACCAATTGTAGTCTTTTTCAGTCACCAGGAATTTTCTCAGAATATTGATAAGAATTCTTCCAGCGCGTTCAGCAGGCAGTGCTCGATGGTCGTAGACTCGGGCATGAAGATGATGAACTCCCAATAGAGCACACATGTTCTCCCACCAAGTCCCAATGAACTCTTTCCCACTGTCCGTCAGAATTTCACTGGAAACATCCCAGTTACTCATCCACTGACTTGCAGTCCACTTGGCAGCCATTTCAGAGGTGAGATGCTTCGTGTTGCAAGGGAGGACCTGGATGTAGCCACTGTGGAGGTCTTGAATTAACAAAACCCCATCGATTGGCTTCCTCGTGTAGAGACATTCCTCTTGGATTTGTCCCAACTCGAAGACATCCGCCGTCACCTTGTCGAACAGCCTCTCAGGAATTGGTAATCCCTTCAGTAGTCCTTCTGCCTTTTGATTCTTGGGGATGTTCGCCTGACATTGCTTGCATCCTTTGGCAACTCGCTCACAAGCACTCTTGAGGTCCCGTGTGTACACTCTGTGTCGTAGCTCCTGCTCCAGTACACGGGAGTGTCCGTGGGATGTCTCATTCCGATGCCAATGTTTGACATATTGGTCAATTAGACAAACAGGAACACAAATCCGTCCTTGCCAAAATAACTTGTCGCCTTGGATCTTGAAATCAGACGTCTCTTCAGAGTCGTAAGGCATCCCCCCTTTCAACTTGTGGTATACAGCCCCAAAGAACCTGTCCTCCTTGTACATCGTCGTCCAATCCACATAGAGGAAGGAAGTTTCCTTGTCCTTTTGTTGTGGAGGGAGCCCGGATTTCGCCTTGGATCTTGTCACTGGAAACACATTAAGGAGTGGCAGCGAAGACTCAGAGTCAGAGTTAACCCTTTCAGTCTGATCTGCCTTGGTAATCTCCTTGCATCTGACCAGTTCAACCTTCATCCCATTCTTAATCGAACATTGAAGACAGTGTTTCTTGATCAGTGCTTGTTCCTCCTTATCAAACTCGATCACTTCGGCTTTATCCGTCGCTGTCCGATGAAAAACCTCTGAGGCTGGGTAAGCCCAGCGACTCAGGGCGTCCGCCATTGTATTGTAGCGCCCCGGAATGTACGTCACGTGGAGGTCAAATCTGCTGAGAGTTTCATGCAAACGGCCAGCTGGTCCACCAGGGGTATCCACATGTTCTGTCCTCCAGCTCTCCAGTGACTTGTGGTCAGTCAGTACCTCAACGCGATGGCCCAAGATCCAACCTTCATAACGCCGTAAGGCACAAAGGATTGCGTAGGCTTCTTGTTCCCTTGGACTCCAATTTCGCTGTCTTGTTGTAAGCTTGCGAGACCAGAAAGCCAGAGGATGATGGTGACCTTCGTCATCGACTTGTTCGATCGTAGCACCAATGGCGTAACGACTGGCGTCTGTACGAATATAAAAAGGTCTTCCATCCAACCACGGAGTCTTTAATGTAACCACATTTGCCAGTGCTTCCTTGAGACCAGTAAAGCCCTCTTCACATTCTGGCGTCCACTTGAGCTTCACTTGAGATCCCTTCTTTCCTTCTATTTTGCCAACCTTGAGTAACTCTGTCAATTGACCAGGGAACTTGGCGTAGAGGGGAAGGAACTCCTGGTAATAATTGCAGCAGCCTAAAAAGGCACGAAGCTGCGTGATGGTTTTAGGCCTTTCCCATAGCTGCAGGGCAGCCATTTTCCTTGGGGCCGGTCTTCTTGTCCCATCTTCCAAGACAGAGCCACAAAATCCTAGGCGGCTCAAGTTGCAGGGTATGAAACGACAGAAAGTGCCCAAAATACAGGGCCTCAAAAAACACCAAAGGAAGCATTCTATGGCTTGCAAAAAATCAAGCTGTTTTTGAAACACCAAAAGAACTCTTATGTAAGGAATTTTGGCCTTTTCGTGGTCCTGATGGGTCCAAAAAATGCATTTTTTGGGGCAATGGACTGTTCCTTGCGCGAGGCCTCGCGCAAGGAGCAGTCCATTGCCCCTTCAGAGCCAGGTAATGATGGTAGAATTTAGGAGTCAAGCAGGCGCCTACACTGGAGTGACATTACAGGCACCCTTGACTTCGTCACATTGTACCGTATGTTTACGCGGGCGGACATTCAGTGCTCTAAACAAGCCTTGCAAATCTAAATGATGACTCAAGAAATCATTTCTAATGTTGTTGCATTCCTAACAAAAGGAGCACATGCGCTGGAGGTGTTGCAGAGGGTGCATCCTTCAGCATTGCTCATGATGCACACCTGCCACAGGTTATGGGGAGTGTCAACCAAAAAAAAGACTATCACTGGTAACACATGAAGCATGTCCACTCAACAGATGATGCTGAGCTGGACAGGGAACCCCCTTGAAGCTTTGGCTGAAGAAAAATTGATCCTTCCGTTGTTGACTATAAATCAAAGTAAAATGTGCAAAGAAAATATGAATTTGCCATGCGTGGCACTTTTTTGAGCGTTTGTTTGGGCGGAAAAAACTGATTTTTTGGAGAGTAAAATGCAATGTAGTGCAAATGACACCAATTCTCAAGATGATGTTCGATTCCTGGAGAAAGAAGGTGCCCTGGGGGAAGCAGCCTGTCAAGCGCAGGGGCTGATCAAGCCCAAAAAGAGTTTTTCCGCCTCCGGGGGGGCAAGCTTCAGGTAAATTTCAATGACTCAACGACAATTGAGGTACTCGTTGCTTCAGTGAAGGTTGTGCACAACCGCTATCAGATGAGAACCCATCACAATGGTACAAGAAATATATTTTCTGGGCCTTTTGTTGCGCGAGGCCTCGCGCAATGAGGACTGCAATGCAGTCCCAGAACATAAAAGTCACAACGTATACCTCTTTTTTCAGGCAGTGCAAATCAAAAATCAAACCGCGGGGTGGGCGGTAAGACCACTCGACCCTGAAGCCGTCTTTCCAAAGGAAAATGAATACGGTGAGGTTTTTGGTTTGGTAAGTTATGCGCGAGGCCTCGCGCATGGGGCAGCCTTTGAACCACATATTGCATATGCTTTGCATTGATATTTCATCGACCATGCTTCTGTTTTAATGATCCTTGGTCTTGATTGCGCGAGGCCTCGCGCATAGAATTCGATCAATGAATCATTTTATCAGGCATGCAATGAACATGAAGAACAGAAAATGATGTTGGAATCATTTTTTCTGCAGACCATGTTCATCCAAAAAACAAGGGGAAGGCAAAATGTATTTATTGGCCAATTTCCGCTAAAAGAACATCAGTTTCCACTGAAATCATAAGATTTATTTATTTTTTTATGGTTTTTTTTGTTTTCGGCTGTCCGAAAAAAGGCACAAAATGGCACAAATGGTAAGAAAGATACTTTGTTTGGACTAATATTCTGTTTTCAAAAAACAGAGCCTGTGAAAAACGATTTTTTTGCATGGTCCAAATTGGGTGCATTTGGTGTGATTTTGACCATGCAACTTGAGCCGCCTAAGAAAATTCCACACTCTAGAGGAACATTTTGCCCTTCTTGGGTCCACACACGAGCTTCTCTTGTCGAAGGACTTCGAGAACTTTGCAGACTTGTCCTTCGTGCAACTTCAGGCACTCATCAAAGTTTTTTCCCAACGGCGTGGCAATCAGAAGGTCGTCAATGTAGATGCTGCAGAATTCTTGTAAATCCAGAGACTTGTGCTTCTGAAATGAAATAGTCTTCATCATCTTCTGGAACATCGACGGCGCATTCTTCAGACCCATCGGCAGTACAGTCCACTTGACAGTGCCACAGGGCGTGCACATTGCCGTCAAATGCCTATCCTCCTTTCAGAGGGGCATCTGATGAAAGCCATGGCGCAAATCCAACACAGTAAAGAGCTTACCTTTGGCTCTCGCGGCGATCTCCTTCTCGATTAAAGGAAGGGGATGCACGTCTGGTACCGTGGCGGCATTTAGAGCTCTGTAATCCACCACTAGACGCCAAGCATCTATGCTGGATTGGTCAGCAGGTGGGGGTTTTGGCACAGTAAATGGTGCTGAACACCAATCAGAACTCATGCAGCCCTCCAACCAGCCGAACTCATAGAGATTGCGCTCAATAATCTTTCGCAGGGCATCTGCTTTGGTGCCGTGTAGGTAGAATGGACGTTGTTTGTGCACCTTTGAGCCTTGGATTATCTCAATCTTGGCTTCCCCATTTTCACATCGATTTGGGGGGTTTTTCCACAACTTCCCACTCAGCACGTCATCTTTATAATCTTCGAACACTGTGTCCCTTCTTGCAGATATCTTGTCTCCGTCGACCTGATTCCCACATTTAATCACCGACATTATGTCCACCAATTTGCGAATTGCTGGTCGTGGTCTCATATTCTTGGCCACTTCATTCCAAACTTCTTCGTCGCATTGTTGGCGGATGAAGCTCACCTGAGCTCGCTCCTCCGTGGGATCCCACGAATTAAGGGGGTCCACGAATGTCTTGAAGGGATGGTCGGACGAATTCAGCTGCATTCCTGTGAATTCAGGTGAAAATCTTGGAAATTTGTCGTCATTCTTGCTTGAAATCTTGACATTTTTGGCTTGATTCCTGTCTGATGGGGACGAATTGGAATGGATGGAGGCGTTCTCTTGAGGGACGCTGATTGTCCTTCCCTCCTTCCGCGACGATACGTCGGGATTCCGCTCTCGATCGTCTCGATCCACCTCAATTTCGTCGATTCTTGAGGAATTTGAGATGACCTCTTCTGTTCCCATTTCACTGTCATCTTGCCAATAATCTCCCAGATTCCTGTCAACTAAGCACGCCAACATGCTCCACGAACGCTGTGGCAAAGGCTTGCCATTGTGTTCGCAATACAGCTTCACTCCCTTGTGAGGTAGCTCGACAATGTCGATTGAAATGTCCATAATGTCCTTGAACCAAGATTGTTTTGGCCAGTTGGGGACAATTAAAATCGCCTTTGCGCCGGATTGCTTCAGCTTCTGCACCACACGAGGAAAAACGTCGAAGGGCGGATTGATCCATAGAGGTTCAGACCAGTCCTCACTCCAGGCATCGTCGTAGAACTTCGGAAATCTTTTATTCTTTTTGTTTGCAAAAGCATCAACTTGCGGACGAAAATTGTGGTTCCTTTCGAAATAATCCACCAGAATGTCCCGCCATTTGTCGACTACACGATAGCAAACTGACTTGCACTTCTTGCAGTTCAATGATTCCACCTTTCCTTCGTCGAATTCTTCTTGATTCCCTGTCCATTCCTGCCCATCTTGCTGAATATGCAGCTTATTTCGCTCCTTGAATTGGTGGATACTCTTGGTATATGGGTGCAGATAATACAAGTCGGACGGGTCGCTGGTCAACGGATCCTGGAGGAGGCATGTCCTGTGTCCCATGGGCGACACACGGTGAGCGTGAAGCCATGGTTGACCCAAGAATAAATCATACTTTATAGTGGCCTCATAGAGTTTTCCAGAGAACCACTCCTCCGCCACTGTCTCCTCCACGCTCCAGACAGATTGTTTCACCAATCTAACCGACAACTCTGCCTCTCTGTCGCCACCCTCAAGGCGATGTCCGCTCACTCCCTCCAGCTGGACAGGTGTCGAGGACATCTTCGCCTCGTCCTCCTGCAGAAAGCCTCTCCTCACCAGATTGACCTCTGAACCATTGTCAATCAGACATCTGGCAAGTTTAACCTTACCATCCGTCGTGCTGACCTGGATCCAGCAAACAAACTGGCGCTGCTTGCCCCGCCGGACAGCGCTGAGGACCCAGGCAGGGTAAAGGAGGCCGGAGGAGCGCGCCAGCCGATCCCAGCAGCGTCCATCCACCGCCCCAACTACCCTGATGGGCTTTGTTTCCTGCCACTCAACCGCAGTGTTGGGGTTCGGGTCAAGTTGGCTTCCCTATTGCCATTCTTCTTCGACGTTCGGCTGCACGTCCTGTACTTGTCCTTCGTCAACCCATTCTTCTCCTGCTTCAACGGCATTGACTCCTTTTCCACGTCCACGACCACCAAATGACTTTCCACCACCACCTTTCTTACCTCCTTGGCCTTTGTTGTTGGAGGTGTTGGAATTGGGGTTGGATTCGTTGGATCTGCCCTTGCCTCGACCTCCAGTATCCTTGTTGTTGTCGAAGGTCTTGTTTGCTGGCGTCTCCGTATACAGGGGGTTGCCATTCACCTTGGAATCCTCTTGATTCCCGGACTTTCCTTGTCCCTTCCCACTTTTTTCGCCTGATTTTCCACCAGATTTTCCACCAGCATCGGTCCATCTTGAGCCGCTTGGATCTCCGCCTTGCTGCGAGTAATCTTTTGGTGTCCAATCTCTGTTCTTTCCTTTCCCTACGTGCTCATTTGGATCAGGTACCCTTGAATTACCCAAATGAAACCGTGGTTCAACCGAGTTCAACCGCGCACTTTCATTAAGGCTTCCCCACGGTTGAACCCCTATCGAGGTACAGCAACAAATTGCTAAGTAGCAACCTGAAAATCGCTATTTTTCAGCCCTGCAAGAGATGCCACACCCCCTGAAAAGAATGGTTTTGAAAACCTTCTTACCTCATTGCTGCAAAACACTGGAGACATATTTCTCTTGGATCATATTTCACGGCGGTGGTGTTGTAGGTGCCAGTGGCGGCGGCTGTATTGGTGAAACCGCACGGCTTCACCATCAACTTTTCGTTAGGCGTGGTGACATACACCCCTGCGCCTTGTTTGGATTCCCCTTAGGACTTTGGACCCTTTTTAGTGAACAACAATTACATGCAAGCCTACACTTGATTGTCAGAAGCTTGTTTCCTCATGGATTGCACTAAAATGTAACCGGCTTTCGAGATGGTTCAACCGCTGGACAGGCGCGCGGTCGCACCGGCTTCACCGGTTCAACCGCTGTTGCACTAAGCGCTACACAAAAAACACATCTTCACCTTGGGAAGCCAAACGTGACCAGTTCGTTCTGCATCGCCACAGCCAGACGTCCCCATGCAATGCCTGTGTACGGTACGAGCACAATGCGCTGTCCAGACCACGCCAGAGGCATGTGGGGCCTAAGAGCGTTAAACATGCCCCCATATCGAGGATCCACAATGTGTCCCCATAATAAATCACGCCCCCAACGTATCCATGCAGGACGAGAAGGCCCATTTGCACAAAGTAGGGCACTGGTAAACAGTTCCCCCCCCACAAAATCACCCAGGGCTATTTCCCCCGTAAGAAGACTGTCATCCTTTGGATGCGTATGTACAAGCATGGGATGATCGCCCACCCCATGGACCACTGCGAGCGCAGTGTAGGTTAGTTGGGGGAGTACACTTCGGATGTGTGCGTTCACGCGCCGGACCAGGTCCGGATCTCTCCTCGTTTGCACTGCAACTTGCACACGGTGATGCCCCTGCACCATTACGGCCCCCCAAAACTGCCTACGGTACCGTGCTCCATGTCCTTCCCGCCACTGCCACCCCCTCATTCCCTTGAGGCACGTAAAAAGTCAGTCGTTTGGGAGTGGCTCTTCCTTCACGTGAGGCACTGGTGCACCAACCTCTGGGGCTGCCTCTTCGTTATCTTCCTGCTTACATGCAGGCATTTCCTCGTCCTTCGGCGCTCCACCAACCTTCTCAATCTCCTCTTGCCCAACCGGGGCTGCAGGCGAGTCCTCCCCACTGTCCTGGTGCTCCTGCACCCCTGGACCAGCAGACTCCACCTTTTCCTCTTTGACCACCTGTTCTTCACTCTCCTTTGGCTCTGGCACCTCCGGCGGACTAGGCACAGGAATGTGCTTCTCAGTGTCCTTTGGCTCTGGAATTACGGGCGGCGTCGGCACAGGAACCCCATTGTCACTGTCCTTTTCCGCTTCAGCTTCCGGCGCGGGAGTGACCTCCTTCTCCTCGAGTGGACTGTACGAGGGGGAGTCCTCCATTGTCTTCTTGCCCTCCTCATCGATCGCTTCCTGTTTCTGGGCGCGGCGCTCTTTCAACGCCTCCTCGGCAGCGTGGGGGTTACTGAAGCTTGTGCTGTCCTTGACTGCAATAACTGGCCACGTTGTCCCAGCTGCATGGCCCTCCTCCTCCCACTTCGCTTCGGCATCCCAAGGTCCAAAATGAGGCGCACAGCGTCGGATCCTGTGAAAGCTTTTTTTGTAGCCCTTTTTGTCTGTTTGGAAGCCCTCTGTGTGTTACCCATTCGGTCAGCAAGTTGTTTCCATAGGCGTTTTGTTGTGCCGTTTGTGCAAAAAAAGGTGAACAAGTCATCCACCAGCTGTTGGTCCCCCCGCCCGCTGTAGTGGTCGTTCACCACTTGCAGCCAGTGGTGGGACATTTTTTAAAAAAGGTTTGTCACGCGTCAGTTTCAGGCGGTTATGCAAATATTTTGTTCAGAAACGCGCGCGCCGCTGGCGCAGCCGCCACCGCCAGCGCTGGCGGTGGTTCAACCGCGGTTCAACCGCGGTTCAGCGGTTCAACCGCGCCCCTTCCGAGTTCAACCGGGTTAAACCGGGTAAAACCACTGTGTGAAGTACCTGATCCAAATGAGCACGTAGGGTTGGACTGCCCTTTACCCTTTCCCCTTCCATGCTGGTCAGCATCTCGTGCTCCATCCTGCTGGGGATTTTTGAGAGAATTTCCCTTTCCATCCATTTTGGACTGTATTGTCTTGAGCTCTGAGGGCGTCCACCTGTGATCTGCGGTCGTGTGAGTCGCCGCTCGACCTTCCTTTCCAAGGGCAACGCACACAGAGCATCCCTTCTCACCAAGGGCACTGACCTTGCCTCAGAAGCCTTGTGCATCCTGTGACTTCTGGCGTTCTAAGTTTGCATACTTTTCAAGTTGTTCCCAGATCTGCTCGACTCCATACGAGAAGATCCACGGCCGCACCTTCAAAACTGTGCCCTTATACTTCACTTTTCCATCCACCTTGCTACAGAAAAACTCCGACTGTTCAGAATCATGGAAACCAAGTCTCCATCTGCCCTCACGAATGGTGATGTCTTTCAATCCCGTAGCACTGATAGAGTGTAGCAACTCACGAACTGCCATTTTTCCCATAGTCTCCGGCAATCCTCGGACTTCAACCCAGTTGCCCAGGACTTTTTGGTCCGCCTGGGAGTCCCTGATCTTCTGCTTGGTCTCCGGCGTGAGCTTGCTGAGGAGGATCTTCTTCGTCTCGCCTTCAGAAAGGACTTCTCCCGAGTTCTCCGCCTCCTGCACCAAAAACTCCCAATCCTGCCTTGCTATTTGGATCTCTTCAAGAAACAATTTCCTGATCGCCCTGAATTTTTCGAGACGGTTCTTGTAATGATCCTCAGGGAGTCGAGAGCCTTTCTTTTTGAGACTTCGCCACAGCTCTTCATACGTCAGGGGATCTCCTTGAGTCTGCCTTTCCACATAAAGATTATATGTACTTTCCCTGAGTTTGCGAGTCAAACAGTCCATCAACCCGAGAATCCAGAGTTCCTTGTCCAGTTTCTCCGTCTGCAACCAAACCATAAACTGTCTTTCGAAGGACGCCCAGTAATTTGGGTGCCCTGAGAACTTGGGCTGCTTCATCACTGAACCTCTGAGCCTCATGTGCAATGGATTGAGCAGGTGGTTCAGGTTGAAACCTGTGGATGTGCCAACCGGATTGCTGAAAACTGGGTTGACGGCGGCGCCTCCCATTGCCCGTGCTTGCGCAATTGCGGCCGCCAGCAACGCCTGGTCCACAGTAGGCTGCACAAACGGCGTTGACTGTGCTTGATGAAGCCTCATCTCCTTCAATTTCTTCTGATTTTCCTTCGTTTTGGCTTCATTTTCCTTTTTTTCCTTGCCTTTCTTCTTCAAGGCTATTGATCTCTCCTTCACGGTGGTCCTTGCTTCTCCATCAATATCATCAACAGTACCAACAGACGGTATAAACCTCTCCGACGAAGATTCTCCTCCTTCTGTACCCAGATTAAACCCAATAGGACTTGTAAATCCAGTAGGGGGGATACCAGAATTTCCAGTAAACGCTGGGTGTGAACCAGTAAAAGCTGGGGGTGCCGGAGAATGTGGAACACCGTAAGGCGTGGATGCAGGTGCAGCTGAGGAGGTAGGTGCTGGGTGACTTGCCATTGTAGGCGCTGGTCCAGTGAGCCCAGTAGTGCTCAGATTTTGTACCAGACTGGTCAACTTCTCCAGCTTCTGCTCCATCTCCAGCCACTTGCTGTCATTATCCCTCTTTTTCTCCTTGGTGGCCTTCTTCAGCTCCTTCACCCTGTCTTCCAGCGACGAAATCTGGCATCGACAGGAGCAGTCCTTGGCACACTCACCACAGGACGGGCATCTCGTACCTATTCCCTTGCTTCTTACTTCATCAACCCAAGTATCAACACTCGAGTTGGAGTTGGGAAGCTTGGACAATTGCTCCCTGGAGAGGTGAGAATGTGTCGAATCACACCTCATTTCGTCGACCTCTTCGTCGTTCAGACCCCAGGCGCCCGACGGACCAGCGTGCTGATGCACATTCTGGCGTCTTTCCTCGGCAATGATGGCCATCTGCACCATCACGGCAGCCTGGTGGTCGAACTGGTCCATAAGCTCTCCCCAGTCCTCTTGTTCCTGCAATGTGGCGTCAAATCGCAGGCGGCCGCTCTCCCTGATGAACTGGCACGACGCCCTGAACCAGTCCCTCAGACGGCCTCGATAGCCCGCCTCCGCCAGTAGCCAATTCTGGCGGTGCAAGAACTCCTGAATCCCGATTTCCTGGAAGTGGTTTTCCCAGTAATCACCACTAATTCCAGTATCAGACGGCTCTCCTTCGCTGCTGCTGTCTTCAAGATCAGGCAAAGCGTGAGAGCTGGAACCGGATTCACTTGAGGAGGGAGATTCTCGACCGGGTTTGGGGTTGGGTGGGGCGTTCACACAACAATCAGCACAAGTATGAACTCCAGGCCAATGTCTATGGCCACAGTAAGGACACTCAGAAGGTTGATAGGTAGGTAGGTAGGTGCACTCGGTCGTGGAGAGGCGCCCCAAGGTTATCCCTGGCGTCGCCCCTGTGACGAACAGGAAGAGGCTCTGCGCGTGAAGAGAGGAGGCGGCTTACTTCCCGCTAGACCTGACTGTTGGCCCCCAACAAAGCGGCCCCGGGCAACGCCGGGAGGTCTGATTGCCGCCAGCGTGACGTGCTTGTCTCGCCGGGAGGGTGTGCCCCCGTGCTTGCGCACGTCCCCTCCTTTGGGCGGAACCCTAGAGGTTCACCGGACTTCCTGGCGTATCCCGTTCCCAAGGCATGCATGCACGTTCTTGGTACTAGGGTTCCGAGGCGCTTGGGTGTCGCACGCTCCACCTCGAGTCCCAAAGCAGCGCAGGCTTTAGGATGCAGCCTTACCCCCGGTCTCCGTATCTCGTTTGGCCGGGTCACCTGCATGGCACGGGCTGCCTCAGTGCCCGGGCTATGGGCACTGGGTTTCCTACTGTTGTGCGGCGTTTGTGTTTGGGTCCGGTTGGCGGTTAGGTGTGGGTTTTGGTTAATCCCGCCAGTCCTGGCTGGGGTCTTCGGTGGGTGTGTTTGGGCACGGTTTGTGGTGTTGTCCCTCTAGTGTCGGCTGTTTGTGGTGTTCGTTGTTTGGCTTCGGTTTCGGCCTGCTTGTGGGACGTGTGTGGTTTCGTGGGCGCCCCGCTTGCCCCCCGCCGTTTCCGGTTCCGGCGTGCGGTGTGGGCGTGTGTGCTGGGCCTGGCTCTCGGCTGTGCCCAGCCCTTCTTGGCTGGGTTGTCGGGGTGTGTTTTTTGCGCTTTTGTTTTTTCTGTCCCTCCATCCCCTCTCTTTCGGGCTGGGCTGGTGGCTCTCTTTTTTTTTTTCGTTTCGGTGTCCTTTTTCCCCGTGGGCCGCTGTTACTGGCTTGGTGTTGCCGGTTTTGGGTGGGTGGTCCCCCTGTGCCTCTGTGGGGGTCCTGTCTTCGGTGCCTTCTGGGGGGGGGGGTTGGCCGCCTCTGGTGGTGTTGGCGGGCGGTTTGGCGGCTGTGGGCTCTTTTCGTGCCTTTTCCCCCTCCCCCTCCTTTTTTTTGGGGGGGGGGGGCTTGCCTGTTCCTCCCTCTGCCTTCCCTGAGCTGGCGCACGCATTGGCCTGCATTCAGTGTTGTCTTCCGGGCTGCTGTTTTCAGTTGCGTTCTGTGTGGCCGCGTTCCGGCCCCATGGGTCGGGTGGGCTATGTACACGGTGGGCTCGGCGCCCCTTCCTGCCGGGTTAGGTCCCGGCTCTGCCGGCTGGGCGGCTGCGCCAGGCGGCTGCTTGTGGTTTTGGGTTAGGGGGCTGGGGTCGTTCGTGTCCTTTCCCCTCTGCGGTGCCGGCTGTAATCTTCAGGGTGGTCCGCCACCGTTGTCGCCAGGCGCGCTGTGGCCCCGTGTGTGGCCTGCGGTGCTGGTGTGTGGCGTGCTGGCGCGGCGCCTTCCAGGGTGTGCGGTGGCTGGCTTCGGTTAGTCCTTCAGGTTAGGGTTAGTTGTGTCGTGTTGTGCCGCTCTGTGCCGCGTCGCGTCGCGTCGTGCTGTGGCGCGTTGCACTGTGGCGCGCTGTGGTGCGGTGTGCCGTGGTCTCGCGTGGTGCCGCGGTGGGTCAGTGGGGGTCAGCCTGGCCTGTGTCGTGGTGCGGAGTGCGGGCCGGAGTGTGGCTGGCTGGTGGCTGGGGGGTGCGGTTTGGTGTGGGTGTCTCGCTGGGTCCGTGCTGTGGGGGCTTGGGCGTGCCGCTCGGGCCGGTGGGTCGGGTAGGTCGTTCGCGTGATGGTCCGTGGGGTTGCCCTCCCTGGGGGCCTGTGCCTTGGTCCCGTGTCCTCTGGGGGTTTCGGTCCCTAGTCCTGGGTGCCGCGGCAGTGCCTTCGTCCTCTTCCGGTGCCTGTGAGGTGGCCCTTGTGGTGGCCGGGGTCGTTGCCTGGCGGTGAGGGCGCGGTGGTGCGCCGTGCGGCGGCGTTCCCTGCGGCTTCCTCTGTGGGTGTGGCCTGTTCTCCCCGTGTAGGTGATCCCTCCATTCTCCGTGTGGTTTCCGGTGGCCGGTGGGCGTGCGCTGGTGTGATCCGCATGGCGTCGGATGTTTGCTTCGGTGGTGTGTGTTGGGGAGTTTGGTGGGGGTGGGGCGGCGCTGGTCCCCCTGTCGTGGTGTGCCCTTCCTGGGTGTGGGTCGTGGTGTCTGCCGTGGTGCCCTTTTCCTCCGTGTCTTGGTCCCTGCTCCCGCCCCTTCCTGGTTCTTGGGTGGTTTCCTGCCCCCATGTGGTGTCGCTTCCGGCCTCCTGTCCCTGCGAGTGCCTGCCCTTACTTGGGGCCCCTCCGTGCCCTCTTGCCTGAGTGCTCCTTGGTGCCCCTTGCCCTTCCCTTGCCCTTGTCCTGCCCCTTCCTGGTGTGGTGGTGGCGGGAGGGGCGGGGTGGGGAGGGGGCGCCGGCGGCCCAGGCCTGGGGGTGGGTGGCCTGGAGCCACTGGCGGAGGGCTTGGGGGGTGTAGGGGGGGCAGAGGCCCTGGACCGCATCGCGAAGGAGGGCCTCCCATGCCGCTTGCGGCATGATGGCCTCCGGGGCGGCCTCGTTGGGGTTTGCGGGGGTGCGGGTGCGCACCTCCTCGAAGGTATGCACCATGTGCACCCCTTCGTGCCTTCCCGCTCCTCCGGCCCACTTCACCCAGCGGCGGAGCTCCTGCAGAGCGGGGGGAGACCACCAGGCGAGGTGGACGGGGGCCCGGGGGGGGGAGGGGTCCGTGCCCGTGGTCCTGGAGCGGCGGGGGGAGGACGTGGACCTGCGGTGGTGGCAGGGGTGGCGGTGCCTGGGGGAGCGGGAGCGGCGGTGGCGGGGGCTGGGGGTGGAGGACGGGTACGGGCGGAGGGGGGAGCGGGAGGGGGAGGTCGACATGGGGCGGCGGTGGCGCGCTCGGTGGCGTCCGGGGGAGCGGGAGTGGTGGTGGCGGGGGCTGGGGGTGGTGGATGGGTACGGGCGGCGGGGGGAACGGGGGGCCCGGCGGGGCGTGTGGGGGGAGGGGGAGGTGGACGTGGAGCGGCAGTGGCGTGCCTGGCTGCGTCGCGGGGAGCGGGAGTGGTGGTGGCGGGGGCTGGGGGTGGGGGTCTTGTTTGGCCGGTGGGGGGAGGGGGAGGCGGACATGGGGCGGCGGTGGCGCTCGTGGTGGTGCCCGGGGGAGCGGGAGCGACGGGAGCGGGGTCCTGGGGAGTCGTGGTGGCACCTGGGGGAGCGGAAGCGGCGCGAGTGGGTGGTTGAGGCGCGGTGGGAGTGTGGGCGCCGTGGGCGAGTGTGCCGTGCGGGGGGTGAGCGGGAGCGCCGCCGTTTGCGGGACCGGGCCTCATCGCTCGAGTCGGGCCAGTCCGGAGGCGTCGGCGGCCCCTGGGGGGCCTCGCGCGGTGCCGCCTGGTACTTGGGGGGGGGGGGGGTGAGGTCCCCCTTCGTCCATGGATCCGCCACCTAGGGGTGTGGTGGCGGTAGCGGCTGGTGGTATGGGTTGAGTGGCTGTGCTTGGCAGGGTTTGGGCCCGGGGGGCCCCTTCGGCGTGGACGTGGTGGCCGGGGGGGTACGGATACGGTTCCTGGTACGGGCGTGGTGGCTGGTACGGGGGGGGTGGCCCCTGGCGGTAGGTGGGGTATGCGGGTGGAGCGCTCGGTGGCTGCCATCCCATCCGCTGGTGCTGTTCGTGCACGGGGGGTTGTGGCCCGGTGGGGTAGGGCGGTGGGCAGTGGTAGTGGTGGGGGTGGTGTTGGTAGTCGTGGTGCCGGGGCCGCTGGTGGTGGTGGTGTGGGTAGTGGTGGGGTTGGTGTTGCGGGTATGGCCCATGGACCCCTTGTGGGTTTTCCGGTCCCCCTTGTGGGGGTGGGGGGGTGGGCATCGTGGGCAGTCCCCGGGGCTGCACTATGTGGTGGGCAGGGGGGGCGGGTTGGGGGCTGGGCTTGACGGTGACGGTGGTCGAGGGGTCCCACGTCCCTGGGTCGGTTTGGCCGGCGGTGGTGGTGGTTTGTGGGGGATGGATGACGGGGCGCTTGGTGACGGGGATGCAGACGAGGGCTTGGACGGGGTCGTGCTGGGTGGCCGCCTCTGCGGTGGTGGTGGGTGCTGGCGGGAGGGGGGCGCGGGTTGCGGTGGGTGGGGGGTCCTGGCTTGGGCGAGGGTCCGGGCGGGGGTCATGTCGGGTGGGTTTGTGTCGTTGCGTTTGTGGTGTTGTGTGTGCTCGCGTGGGCGCCGGCTTGGGTTTGGGGTCGGGTTTGGGGTTGGGGTCCGGTTTCAGGTTGAGGAGTACCTCTGTCCGGAGGTGTGAGGGCGCCGATGTCGGGTCGGGGGTCGTCCCGGTGCGTTGCCGGGGTGCCCGAGTCGCCTGTGTGGGGGTTGGGGGGTCGGTGTGTGTGGCCCCGGCCTTGGCTTTTGCCGTGGCCTTGAGGATGAGGGCGGCGGGGAGGCGGGGGTCGGAGGATGAGGTGGAGGAGGTGGACGGGGCTAAGGATGAGGAGGAGGTGGTGGACGCGGGTTGGGCTGTGATGCGGGCGGGCTTGTGGGCGGCGGCTTCTGCTGCGGCCACGGCGGGGACGATGGAGGGCATGTCCTCGGGCTGTAGGTGGGGGGCGGGCGGCTGGGGGGGCCCGGTCGTGACCTGGCGGCCCGGCGGGCCGATCTGGTCGGCAGCGGCGGGGGAGGGAGGCGCGGGGCTGTGGCCTTCTCCTTCTGGGCTCGGCTGGGCCCGGGTCCTGCTATGTGCGAGGTCGTGTGGGTTGGCGTCCGCGGGGGGGAACAGTTCGCGTGGGCTGAATTCAGGGGCCGGGGGGGATGGGCCTGGGTCCTCTGGGGTGTGTGTGGGGGGCGTGGGCGGGCCACTGGGTGGGGTGGGCGTGCCGTAGGGCGCGGGGCTCCCCTCGGCGGGTGTGTGTGGGTTGTCGAGTGTGGGGGGCGGTGAAGGGTGTCCGGCGGGTGGGTGTGTGGCGGGCGTGTGCTGGTGTTCGGGCGGGTGGGGGAGGCCCGTGTCGCGGGGCCCGGGGGTGCGCGCGATGGTGGGCGTGTGTGGGTCTCCGGTTGAGCAGCGAGAGGGGAGGGGCATGGGCGGGGATTGTGCGGTGGGGTGTGCTGTGTCGGTGTATGTGTCCGCTTGCCGCGGCGCGCTCGCGTGGGCAGTTTTAGGCGGGGCGGTTTGGAGGAGAAGTTTGCCGTCTTCTGCTGCCGCGGCAAGGATTTTGCAGACGAGCTTGTGTATCTGGTGGACCTCTTGGTCAGTGGTGGGAAGGGGGTATGCTAGCTTTGGGCTAAGACCCGCGCGGTTGAGGACCCTGTGGATGGCGTGGTACCCGCAGGTGAGGGACTGCTGCGGTCTGGGGGGGGGGTTTGGTCGTGTGTCCGGGCCTGCCTTGACTTGTGTGTGGGCGGTGGGGATGGCCCAAATCCAGGGCACAGTCCCCGTGGGTGGCCAGGGGCGCTGGATCCAGTGGGTTAGGCAGAGCATGGCCAATCCCAGGTGGTAGCCCGCCTTCCCTGAGGTGATTTGGGCCAGGGCGCGGGCTGGGGGCTTGTCCCCTGGCTGGAGGACACCCCTGAGGACCCTGTGCTGGGTGGTGGGGTCCCCCACCGCCCCTGGTGGGGCGGTCTCCGGGGCGAACATGGTGTCTGTCCCCTGGATGAGCCATTGCGGGCCGGGGGACGTAGCCGTAGCGGCTATCACGTAGTAGTGGCCGCGCTCGAGGACTGTAACCCAGACCTCCGGCGGGGGTTGGTCACTGTCTGTAGGTGGGGGGGGGGGGGTCGTCGTCTGGGGTGCGGAGGCCGGCGGCGCGGAGGGCCGTGTCGCGGTTTGGTGCGGTGGCCTGTTCCCACTGCTCCGGGCGGTTCGGGTCCGCTGGGTGGTCCGTCTCCGCTGGGGCCCGTCGTAGGCGTACGGTCCCTTGACGCGTGACGTTGATGC
Organism: Eutreptiella sp. 'Long Island Sound 2002'; assembly: GCA_964036045.1. Lineage (NCBI taxonomy): Eukaryota > Euglenozoa > Euglenophyceae > Eutreptiales > Eutreptiaceae > Eutreptiella > Eutreptiella sp. 'Long Island Sound 2002'. Next base: position 136,351,444 of record OZ038381.1, read on the forward strand.
CGGTGTCGTGCGTCAGGGCCTGGCCCCACTCGATGGGGGGGATCCAGACGTGCTGGCCCAGGGTGTGTTTGAAAGCTCGCCAGAGTACGAGGTCTACGATGGTCTCGTGGAGGCCGCTGCCTGGGGTGGTCAGGTCCCGGAGGGCTTTGACGGTGAGCTTGGTCCAGTCCTCTTGTAGGCGGTACCAGCCCAGGGGGGTGGTCGGGGCCCTGTCTTGGAGGGTTGCTCGGAGGAGGTCGGGGTCGCGGATGGTGGCCGGTGTGAGGGGGGGGTGCCCCGGGTCCGGGGGGGGTGGGCTGGATGGGCTGCCGGGGTCTTGCGCGTCTACGTCGATGGATGGTTGGCCCTGGTTGGGCTCGGCCGGACAGGGCGGTGCCGGGTGGCTTCTTGGGTGTGAGACGGGTCTCGGGGCGCTGTGGTGGTGTCTTGGAGACCTGTGGATGGAGACGGGGGCGCGTGCGGGGCGCGGAGCGGGTTAGTGGACATCTGGGTCATGCACGGCATGGTAATGGATGAGACGCTGCATGTGTTCCCTGGCGGTGGGGTCGGTGAGTTGCTCCGCGTGTGTTAACAGGAGGTGTTTGCGGTGTACCATTTGGGCCGCTGCTCTGCGGACTGCTTCTAGCTGGAGGTGTGCTGCAGCCTCCATGGGGCTTTCCGTGTGTTTGGTGAGGTGTCCGTGCAGGGCCTGTGTCACTGCCCCTCTCATGGTGGCTTCTTTGATCAGGGGGTCCCGGAAAAGGTGTTCGGTGGCCTGGTGTGTGTGGCTGTGGGTTGGCCGTCCATCGTGTTGTCGCAGGGTTTCCGCCGGGGACCAGCCCACTAGCCTGTCCCTGTCTGTCTCCGGGGTGGTATGGTCGCACGGGCAACAGGTGTGTTCGTCGGGGACGTGGATGTGCTTGCGGGCGAGCCATCTGGCGACCCTGGTGAGGAATGGCAGTTGTTCCCAGAGTAGCTGGATGCGTCGTTTTTGGAGGTAGGCTGGGACCTTTGCTGGGCGCAGCGCTGAGTGGTAGAGGGGGACTTGCGGTCTGTCCTGGAGCTCCTGGATGTGCGCCCGGCTGTCTGCGTCGCCGAGCACGCGGGCGAGATGTTGGATGGGGTTGGGGTAGTGGTATGCTCTGTCGTGGGAGGAATAGGGGGCGTCCTCTGGTACCCAGTCCGGGGTTTGATGGGGCTCGGGTACAGGGGGCACGTGTTGGAGGTGTGTGTGGTTGCGGCCGAGGTCAGGGATCTGGAGGGCTGGTAGGTGTGTTGTGCGCTGGTGTACTGCCTGGTTGTCGACCTTACCATTTCCGTATTGGTGTCTGTGGGACTCTTGTTTCACGATGTGGAGTTGGACGTAGGGGGGAAGGCTGCGAAGGGCTTTCCAGAGCAGCAGTGCCTGGGTGCCGAGGCTCGTCGCGGTGGCTTTGTGAAGTGGTTGCCTTGCTATGCGGAGGAGCAGGTGTGTGTCGACAGTGGCGTCTACCACGAACCAGACCCGGACGATGTGCGGGGAGTGGGCGGGTAGGTGGGCCGCGATCTCGGTGATGGCGTCGGCCATGGCCCCTAGCTCCCTGTGGGAAGAGGCCCCATAGGTGGTGTGGCCCGTGTGGTGGTCCATGTGGTAGTGTCCCCCGGTGTGGGTTAGCTGCAGGGTGGCCCCCCCGGTGATGGGCGTGAGGGCGGATTCGCCTGAGGCGTTGGTGAAGAAGAGCCGGTCCGACGGTGATGGTTGTGGGAGGCGGCATTGGTTCATGGGCAGGTAGGCGTATATGGCAAGGCCCGTGGCGAGGTGGGCTACTGGGGTTGTGGGCTGCAGGATGGGGGTGGCGTACACCCCTATTCCTTTGGAGATGATGTGTTTCGCTTGGGGGGACAGGGCTATGAGTCCCTGCTCCGGCTGTCCTTGTGTGAGGTAGGAGTAGATGTAGTGGAGGATGTAGGCTGTGTCGGGGTTTAGGTCGTGGCATGTGAGGGTTTGTGTTCGGTGCTCCGGTGTGTGGCAGGAGTGGTGGAGCGGATAGTAGGGGTGCTCGTGCTTGCCCGTACTGCCTGGCTCGTACATGCTGGCGACTCCTGCCGGGTCGGGGCGGGGGCATGTGGGTGTAGTGGTGAAGAGCCATTTGGGCGCGTGGTCGGGGTTCCATGCTACCGTGGGGTTAGTGTCGGTGCGGTGGAACCATGGGGCTATCCATGCGTAGGCCTGTGGTGGTAGACGGGTTGTTGGGTGGGTGTGGTGGCGTGCTATGAGGTGTAGTACGGGCCATGGTGTGGTTGGTGCCTCGGGGTCACAGGCCCAACATGTGCGTGGCATGCTCTGGGAATCTTGGGGGACCCGTGGTAGGTCTCAGGCGGTCATGTGGTGTTTTGGTATGCGCCATTTTGCCCCGTGGTGGATGACGGTGGTCTGCGTGGGTTTGGCTTCATTCGGGGCCAGTAGTAGGGTTAGTGGTGGGACTGGGCCCGTCACCGGGGGGACGGGTTCGTGTTTCGATCCGGTGGGTGCGTAGGGCGGCGTCGCTGGGATGGGTCGGGGGTGTTGCTTTGTGAATTCTCGGTAGGCTGTGTGCATGTCTTTGCTGCCCGGTAGAGTGTGTCCCGCTGCTCGTGCCGTCTGCGTGAGGTACTGGTGGAAGAGGCGGTATTGTGGCCATTCGGGAAGCTGTAGAAAGGGGGTGTGGTGCGCCCCGCTGTGGTGCAGGACCCGCATTTGGGGGAGGGTGACGTATACTACGGTGATGGAGGCCCCGACAAGGTCTATGGTGTGGATGGTGCCCTTGGGGTGATGGTGGAGGTCCCCGCAGAGGACCGCTAGTGGCCCTTCCTCTGGGCACGTGTGGTTGGTGAGTATGGCGTGGTGTGGGGATGGGAGGAGAAGCTGCAGGTGGTTCCACAGGCGCGTGCTCATGTTGGTGGGCATGCCCGTCTGGTGGAGTACCCAGCGGGGGCATGTGTTGCGGGCCCGTTGTGCGGCTTGGAGGCGGATTGCGGTGACCTCGCGGACCTCCGGTGAGTGGTTGTGGGTCATGCGGTGAAGGAGGAGGGCGGTGTGTCTGGTGTAGGCCGCTTTCACCTCGTCCCCTATGGCGTCCCCATAGTGGGGCCATGCCGCTCGGATGGCGCGGGTGGGTATGGAAGTGGGCCAGCTCCCGTGTGCTGCCCATGCCTTGGTCACGGCGCGTGTGGCCGGCTGGAGAGCGGTGGTGGGGTGTGTCAGGTGGAGTGCTTGGAAGCCTATGGAGGCGTTCAAGACCGCGGTGAGGTAGTACGCCAGGCTCTGGTGGGACAGGGAGAGGGCCTTGGTGGTCGGGGACGCATATCTGGGGAGATGGGCGAGGTGTGATTGCAACTTGGGAGGGAGGGTGGCATCCTCAGGGTTGGCGGCCTGGATTACCCCCAGGTGGGTGGTGGTTGTCACGACTTGCATGGGGGGCCCTTGTGGCCCTAGGGTGGGAGGTGTGGCAGACCCCTTGATCATGGCCACTGACTTTGTGGGGTGGACGATGAGGTTGTTGTGGGAAAGGTAGGAGACGGTCACGTCCAGTAAGTCGTTGGCCTGTTGGGTGACCGTTGGCCCGGGGTCCGGGGCATGGGGTTCGTGTGGGGTGTGCGCGACAGTGAGGTTGGTGTCGTCCGCGAAGCCCACCAGGGGGGAGAGGAGGGGGTAGGGTGCGTAGGCCGGGTAATCCTGCTCGATTGCGAGGGCCAGGGGGAGCGTCACTAGAAGGTACAGGAAGGGGCCCTCTGCTCCCCCTTGGGGGACCCCGCTGCCTGGCTCCAGGAAGGGGGTGAGGCCTGCTCCAGTGCGGACCGTGTATTTGCGGGTGCGGATGTAGCCGGAGGTGAAGTTGTAGAAGGGGAGGCCTAAGCGTTTCCACACCGCTTCTAGAAGGAGCCAGGGGGTGTTCGGGAAGGCTCCTTTGACGCCGAGGGAGGCGATGATGAGGTCCACCGGGTCCATGTCTGCGATGGTGTCCTGGAGGAAGATGGCCTCGTGTGGAGACCGGCCTGGGATGGCCTTCCATAGGCTTGCTGGTATGTGGGGGTCCAGGTGGGGGCGGATGCGGCGCAGGAGGATGGTCCAGACGATTTTGACCTCCGTGACCGCACAGACTATGGGGCGCCAGCTGTCCGGGTTTGCCCAGTTCCCTTTTTTGTAGAGGGGGCGGACAACGTTTGCCCAGTCTGGTGGCAGGGGGGTCCGCCCCGTGACGATGTCCCAGAGAAGGTGGGCGAGGATGCGGAGGAGGTGGGCGGGGAGGTGGTAGTATGCCTCTGCAGGGAGGCCGTCGTATCCTGGGGTTTTGTGTTGCCGGAGAATGTGGATGGCCTTCCGGACTTCGTGGATGGTGAAGGGGCGTTTTTCCAGTTGCCTCCTCTGGGCGTGGTTGAAGACCCGAGGGAGGCGGTCGATTTTGGCCTGGGTGTCTGGGTCCAGTGTGTCTTGGGTGGGGGTTCGTTGCCGGAGGAAGCTGTCTTGGGTGGCCTGGAGCCCTGTGGCTGAGTCGTTGGTGAGGGAGCCGTCCTCCTGCCGGACCGTGGTGATGGTGCCGTGGCCGGTGTCGGTCATGGCGTCGTTGAGGTGGCGGATGGCCTTGTAGGGGAGTTCATGTTGCGCATACCGTTCGTGTTCCTGGGCGATGCGCTGTTGCCTGTGGATGTGCCACCGCTGCAGGTCTGCCCTGATGTGGGCTATCCGTGTCCTGCAGTGGTGTATCTGGCGGCGGGTTTTTGGGGGTGTCGGTGTGGAGGAGGGTCACCAGTTGTTGCTTCGCATGCGAGAGGTCATGGAGCATGTCCCCCAGGGCCGTGGGTGGTTGGTCGTCGTCTGTGTGGGGGTGTTGTTGGAAGCCGCAGGCGACGGCGGCCGTGCGCATGGCTGTGAGTAGGTCGGTGGGGTCTGGTTGGATGCGCCGGGCGCGGTCTATGGCCCTGTGATATTGGGACCAGGCATGCTTGTCATGCAGCGGAGCATCTTCAGGGGGGGTGGTAGGCCTTGGTCCGCATCCTCTGGGGGGCTGGGGGGAAGGTTCGGGATGGTGAGGCGGATGTGCAGGGGGATATGGCCTGTGGGTCCCAGTGGGAGGGGTCCATATCGGGCCTCCGCTCGGATGATGGTGGTGGGGTTGCCATAGCATACGTCGATGCGGGACGGGGCGGCATCTGTTTGGTGGGGGAAGTGGGATGGTTGGCCTTCGAGGTTGGCTGTCAGGTCCACTAGCCTCAGCATTTAGATCGTGTCGCGGACTGCTTGGTCCTGGGGTGTGGCCTGTCCCCCTCGGTCCGCTGGGGTGGGGGCGGCGTTCATGTCGCCGATGATGACTGTGGGGGCGAGCATGGCCATCTGGCGGTATGCCTCGGCCAGGGCTTGGAGGAAGGGTTCCGTGGCTTCGCCGAAGGGGACGTGGGTGTTGATGACGTTGAGTTGCCATCCGTCCCTGACGACCTCATAGACACCTAGCCTCCCTGGGACGCTGAGGTGGTGGACGAGGTGGACGTGGATGCCGGTTTGGGCGTATAGGGGGGTCCCCTTGTGCCAGTAGCATTTGTACGCTTTCTGGTCCGGGGTACATATGGGGGTGGTTTCTGGGGGGTCGTCGCGTTGTAGGCCTTGTTCCTGGAAGGTGAGGAGGTGGAAAACCCACCCCGGCCCCTGTGCCATCAGGAGCTCTTGGAGGGCGGTTGTGGCGTCCTTGGAGTATGTGACGGCCGGGTGGTTGAGGTCGAGGAAGTTGACGGTGGCCTCGGTGGGGGCGGGCCGGGGCTCTGGAGGCTTGTGCCCTCGGCCCTTGCCCCGTCAGGGAGGGGGACTGGGGCTCGGGGACTTTTTGCCGGTTTGTGGGCGTTTGGGTAGGCGCGGCGGGGGGAGGCCTTGGCTCCACTCCGGGGGGAGCTCCCCAGTGTATTTGGTGCCTGTGTGGGCCTTGTTCTCCTCAGTGCGGAGCCAAATGGGGTGGGCGCTGGTGAGCTCCAGGGTGTAGCTGACTGGCTTGTCCGGGGCGCTGCTGCCTTGGTCTAGCTCCTTTTGGCGGTGCCAGATCACCCGGATCTGTGGCCCCCCGTTGTCCCCCGGTTCCTTGAGGCGGTACTGGATCGTGCCCTCACACCAGATCCAGTCGCCTGTGTGGTCGTTGCGGAAGGGCTGTTGGACCTTCGCGCCTTTTTCGAATCCTGGGTACGCTTTGGGCGGGGGCGGTGCTGGTGGCGGGAGGGAGGATGATGAGGATGCCTGGTCCAGGTGGGGCGGTGGTAGTGATGGGAGGGAGGATGACGAGGATGCTTGGTCCGGGTGGGGCGGTGGTAATGGTGGGAGGGAGGATGACGAGGATGCTTGGTCTGGGTTCGCCGGGTGGGTCGGGTGGGATGCGGGGGGTCGGGAGGTCGCTGCTTTTCCGGCTTGGCTGGGGGCGGGTGCGCCCCTTTTGTCGTCTCGTTCGCTTGGGTGAGACTGGAGGTAGCGGGGCTGGGGGGGCATGGGGTTTGAAGAAGGGGTGCGTTGCTTGCTGGTCCGGATCCCTCAGTGGGGGTTCTGCCGGTGTTTGCATTTTCGCTTTCGCGTGGCTGCGTATGATGTCGGCGAGCTTGCGCACGGTCTCCGGGGGATCTGTTGGCCATGGCAGTGCGGCCGGGCTGTCGCCGAAGGGGTGGTGTAGGTGGTAGTTCCTCATGGCCTTGGCCTGCATGACCCAGGCCTCTGTGGGTTCTGGTGTGTCCGGGCCGCTGGGAGAGCCTTGAGCCCAGTAGAGTGCTGTGTGGAGGGCTTCCCAGGGGGCGCCTTCGCGGCCAGTGAGGGTGGTGGCCTCGAGGAGTCGCTGCTGGCCCCGTGGGGGGTCTTCCGGGTCTATTTCCCGGGTATAGGCCTGGGCCGCCATGAGGACTCCGTGTGCCCAGTGGAGGACCCACCATTGGGCGTCCGCTTTGAGGATGTGGATGGCGGGTTGTTGGGGGGGCGTGTCCAGGGTGTCCCACGATGCGACGGCTAGTGGTATCCTGGAGGGGTGGAGGTGTGGGGGGGCCTTGCGGCTTAGGAGTTGATCGATGTGGAAGGGGGTGACGGGTGCTTTGGGGCCCTGGGGTGGTGGAGGCATTGCTGGGATGGTTGTGGGGTCCCTGTGGCGTTCGTGGGCGGCGAGGGTGTACAGGGCGGCGGTGATGATGTGGTGGGCTTGCCCCTCCAGGACGATGTGGCGCTCCGTGCCGAAGTCCTTTGGTAGGTGGGCTGCGGGGTGGACAGTGATGTGGGCCAGGGCGCGTTGGTGGGCCTTTTTTCCCCCGTCTGGCGCCTGTGTCCGTTTGTCCCCCGGGATGTGCTGGTTTTGGTGTTTTGGTGGGGGTGGTCCCAGGGCGAGGGAGTCTACACCGTGGAGGGGGATGGCGTGTTCCCTGGACCTGTTGGGCAGGATGTATATGCCCGGGTCTCCCGGCACGGTGCCCAGGTACATGTTGCCCGTGATGGTGGGGGCCGGCAGCGGTTGGCGCAGGGCTGAGGTGCATGGGGTGGAGCAGGGCGGTTCATGGTGCTCACACCGGGGGTGGTCGATGCCGTACGGGGTGACGTGTACGGCGAAGGGTCCAACGGCGCGCTGGAGTTTGTGGGGTTGGATGTTGTGGAGGCGCGCCACCGCCCGTGCGTGGGAGCGCCCTTCGCTGATCCACACGGCGTCTGCCCGCGACGCCGCTGGGTTCAGGCAGTCTGTGGTGATGCCTGTGATCGTGCGGTTGTGGGTGGTATCTGAATCCCTGGCGGGGGAGGCGCCGATGCGGGGGACGGTGTGGTCGTCGGGGAGGGTGCGGGCCTTGCGCCTCGCTTCGTGTCGGTGCTGGGCCTCCTGGGCGGGGGTGTGCACACCTGTGTGTTTGGGCTTCTTGTTGGGGCGGTCTGCTGTGTGGAAGGGGGTGGGCCAGGAGGGGGCGTGGTGGAGGGCGGGGTGTGGGAGGACCCCCCCTATTTCCCATGTGTACAGGGTGGTCGCGGCGGCCCCTTCCGCCTGTATGGTGTATCGCTCGTCGTGTCGGCGACGGGTGACGAGGGCTTTGGGGGCCGTCAGCTCATACACCTGTGTGGTGTGGGGGAGGTGGCGGGTGACGGTGATCTTGGCGGCGTCGTTCTTGCGGGTGGTGGTGTGGGGGATGATGTAGTGGGTCGCCCATTCGTCCTGGGGGGTGTGTTCCGTCGGGTCTAGCTTGAGTTGGGGGTGGAGCGGCTTCGGTGTCGGGGGCTTGTCTTGGCCCTTCCCGTGGGGCGCCACTTTGGTTTCGACCAGGTATTGTGGGCCCCAGGTTTCCGGGGCCCCTACCTGTGTGGCTGCCGCTGTTGCGGCTTGGAGGAAGGCGGTTGTGTTGGTGTCTAGAGGGGGGGGGGGCCGGTTGGGGGGTGAGGGTGTCGTGGTCTTGGTATGCCCACCAAATGGTGTAGCCTCGTTGGGTGTTGCGCTGCGGGGTTTGTGTCTGGGCTTGCTGGATGGATAGGGCGGTCTTGATGTCCTCCGCTGCTTGTGGGTTTATGGGTGTGGCGTACGCCCATACTCCCGGGGCGTGTATGCCGTGTGGTGCTTGGCCTACTCCTCGTATCGGGTGTAGGGTGTGGTGGGTGCGTGTGAGCCCTAGGTGTTCTTGGAGGAGGTCCCCCCGGATGTCCTCCCACCGTTGCTGCCAGGTGTGTGTGTGGTCATTGGGGGCGGGGTAGGTGATGACGATGGCTTGCCATGGGGTGGGGCCTGGATGCACCGTCATAGGTGCCGACGATGCTTGCGGGGGTATGTGGACGGCGTGGGCGGGGGCTGCTGTTACGGGGTCTCCCTCCGTGGGTGTGATCGTGGCATCGCCTTGGACGGTGAGGAGGAGGTGGTGGCGGTCCGTCGGTAGTGCCCAGGTGCAGGTGGGCTCGGTGATTCAGTGGAGGCAGATGGCCTGGAGGCCCGGTGTGATTTCGTCCCATCGGAGTGTGCCGTTGTGGACCGCCCATTCCCGTGGCAGGTCTCGAAACCCGTTTCGGTCTGGGGTGGTGCGGTGTTGTGGGGGGAGCTCCATTGTGGTGATGGGGTGGGTTAGGGGCTCTGTGCGGGGTTGGTCTTGTGTGGTTGGTGGTGATGGTGCCTGGGGCATCTCTTCGTCCAGTTGCTGTGGGGCTTTCGCCTCCTGGAGTTCTGCACTGATGGTGGCGAAGACATCTGGGAGGGTGGGGGAGGCGGGGGGGTGGGGTGCCGGATCGTTCCAGGTGATGTGGTATTCCTCCAGGTTCCCGGGGCTTTGCTGTACGGTGATGGCGGCTGTGGCGTCGTCTTCAGGTGTCCATCGGTGTGGATTGTGGTCGAGGGGGTGGAGGGTGACGGTGTGGCGGTGTTTCCAGCTGTGGAACGCTAGGAGGGCGTGGAGGCCGTGTCTAGTGTCCCCGGGCGGGCGGGGGTAGGTTTCGGCTGCTGCCTCCAGGAAGGCGTCCGCGGTGCCTTTCCAGGTGTCTTCCGGGAGAAGGTCTTCCTCTGTGCCCCACTCGTTGTCGTTCCTTTTCTCCTGCTTCTACCCCTGGAGGGTCGCGTGGTCCTCAGGGAGGTCTCGTTGGACGAACTGGTAGTACTGCTCGGCGTCCATGGGGGCTAGGGTGCTGGCCAGTGTGGCGTAGATGTCCCTTGGGGGGGGGGTAGGTGGGGGCGTGGCGGCGCGGTCGGGGTCGGGCTCCTCTCGCTGGTGTTCCGCGTTCTGGTCTGCGGTGGACGCGGGGGATATGGAGCGTGGTGGCATGGGCTGGTCGGGCTCCTGCGGTTCCGTGGGTTGCTGGTCGGCTTGTGGGCGCGGGGCCGTGGCTGCCAGTAGGTGTCGGATGGCCGGGAGGACGTCGTAGTCGTCTTCCCAGCAGTGGGCTGGAGGCACGCCCTGTCAGGGGAAGCGGGGGGGGGCGTGTTGCGGAGCGGTGTACGATAGGGTGGGCGACGCGTGCGGGTGGTGGCGTGCTCGCTCTGCCGTTCTGTTTCCCGCGAGCCCTGACCCTGGGAAGGTGGTGGTGAAGTTGGTGGTGAGGGTGGTGTGGGCGCCGGAGTGGATGATTGTGTCGGTGGCAGCGCTGTTGGCGAAGGTGGTATGGGCGTTAGCGTAGATGGGGTTGGTGCTGGGCTATGGTTGATGGTGGTTAGCTGGTGAGTCAGCTGTAGTTACTGTCGTCGTCGCCGGTGGTGTTGGTGCCTCTGATGTTGAGGTGATGGTTGGTGAGCATGGCACGGGTGACGTATGGGCGTATGTGGTGTTGCCGGTGGTGTCGATAATGAGGGTGTTGTTTCTGATCGTTGGGGCGTAACGTTTGTGGGCCGGATGTGGCGGTGGTGGCGAGGGTGCTGTAGATGACAGGTGGTGTGGCCCACGTCGCCTCCGGTGGTGAAGGTGTGATAGGTGCCGCGGTGGCGTTGGCGACAGTGGGGTGCCGCGGGTGGTGTATTGGTTGTTGGTGGTGAGAATGTTCCTGGATTGTGGGTAGTCCCCGTCCAGCGGTGGTGGTGTTGGTGGTGTCGGTGCTCGTTGAGGCCGTTGGCGACGCCAGGGGTTCCTGGCCTCGCGCGGGGTGGTGGTGGCGGCGGTGAGTGTAGGCGGTGCCATGGGCGGCGGTGCCATTGACGGCTCGGCCGGGTGTGCTGGTGCAGGTTTCGGGTGTAGGTGTGGTTCGGGGTGCGGCGCTGGTGGGTGGCATCGACGGTGGGTGGCGTGACTGGTGGGTGGCAGCGGTAGTGGAGGTGTCGGTTGTTGGTGAGGCTGTCGTTGTCGGTGTTCCGGTTGGTGCTGGTGATGGTGTCGCTGGTTGTGCAGATGGTGGGGGGTGGGAAGGGGGACCCGTACCCTGGGGTTGTCGTGGCTTTCGGTCGACGGTGCTGCTTTCGGTGGTGTTCTTGAGAGTTGGCCGGGAGTGTTGTCGGCGATGCTCCGGCTGGTGCCGTTTGTGCGGGTTGTGTGGTTGTTCCGTCAGGGGTCGGTGGCGTTGGTGACGGTGGTGTGTTGGGGGTCGGCGCCGGTGGTGGCGGTCCGATGGTGAGGGTGCCTGAGACGTTGGGTGGGTCCGCGTTGTTGGGTTTTCCCCTTGCCATTCCTGGCGGAGGGTGCTGCTGGTGTCGCTGGTGTGAGGGCGTGGTGGTGTTGCTGTGGTGTTTTGTGCTGCTTGGGTGGTGGGGACCCCTGGTTGATGTTGATGATGCTCCGGGTGATTTCGATGCGGTGGGTGTGATGGTGTGTGGTGTTGCTGTTTCTACCCTTGGCTGGGGGCCTGGTGGGTGGCGCTGGTGGCGTTTGTTCGCCAGCCGTGCTGGCGTCCTTGGTGTTGCCGTCGATGGGGGCGCCCTAGGTGTTACTCTGTGCCGGGGTCGTGGTGGTGGTGATAGGGGTGTTGTGAATGACGGTACCTCGGCTCGTCGTTGGTGGGGTTGGCGGTGGTGTGGATATTGCCGTGGGTGTTGGCAGCGTTGGTGTTGCCGACGGTGAGGGTGTCACGGTGGTGGCTGGCGTGTCTCGTGGTGGTCTGGTGGCGTGGGTGTTGTTGGTGTTGGTGCTGGGTGGCCTGCGTGTTGGTGTTCGGTGGTTCTGGGCGTGCCACTCGTGGCTGGTGTTTGGCTGGCTTGTGGTCCTGGTGGTGTCGGTTGTCTCTGGTGTTGGGATATTTCCTTCGGCTGTCCTTGAGTCTGTAGTGACAGGTGTTGCTTCGGTTGTGGTTTAGGGTGTCAATGCTGCGGTTGGGTGGCAGTGTCGCCGTGCTGCCGCTGTCCGTGGTGCCGATGTTGGTGTTGGTGGGGGCGCCGCCGGGGGAGCTGTGAGTGTTGGCGTTGTAGGGTGTTGTACGTGTTGCCCTGGCGGTGTTTTGACGGCGGAGGGGGGACCTCGCCACTCCTGGCGGAGGTTCCCATGTGCGTCGCTGGCTGGTTGGTTGGCCTTGGCCCCCCCGGTGTCCTTGTTGCCGATGGTGTCGTACCGGGTGGTGTCGCCGTGGTGGCTGTCGTGGACGTTCCGGGTTGCTGTTGGTGAGGTCGCACTGCCGGTGGCGCCGTCGGTGATGCCGGTGGTGAGGTCGTTGCGGGCGTTGCTATGGTTTACGGCGTCTCTGATGTTGTTGATGCTGGTGGTGGTTGGTGTGGGTCTGTGTGTGGGTTGTCAATGGCTGCTGCTGCTGCTGGTGGTGGTTCTGGGTGCGGGTCGGTGGGTGGCGCGGTTGGAACGCCTTGGGTGTAACATGGCCGTTGGGTGGTTTCTTGTGTTGCTCCGTTGTTCGAGAGGGTGTCTCAGGCGTCGTGCTGGGTGTCGGAGTTGCTGGTGTTGCCGACGGCGTCCCCGTTGGTTTCAGGTGTTTCCGCTGGTGAGGGTGTTGTGGCGTTCGGTTTGGGTGTTGGCGGCGGTGCAGGTGTGGGTGTCGCAGTTCCTGGCCCTGGGTCTGGGCGTGGCTGGTTGGGTGTTGCTGGGTGTGGCCGTTCGCCACTCCTGGCTGAGGGCTCGGTGGCGTTCGTTCGCCAGCTGTGCTGGCGTCTTTGGTGACGCCGTTGGTGGGGGTGCCCTAGGTGTTACTTGGTGCCGGGGTCTTAGTGGTGGTGGTAGGGTTGGGGGCGTTGTAGGTGACGGCAGCTTGGCCTGTCGTTGGTGGGGTTGGTGGTGGTGTGGATAATGCCGTGGGTGTTGGCGGCGTTGGTGTTGCCGATGGCGATGGTGCCATAGGTGAAACTTGCTGGTTGGCGTGTGTCGTGGTGGTCTGTTGGCGTGGGTGTTGTTGGTGTTGGTGCTGGGCGCGGCCTGCGTTTGGGTGGTCGGCGGTTCCGGGCATGCCACTCGTGGCTGGTGGTTGGTCGGTTCGTGGTCCAGGTGGGGTGGTACCGGTTGTTCCTGGTGTTGGGGAGGTTGGTGCTGTGGGTGGTTGGCCGTCGCGCTGTGTTGCCACTGTCGGCGGTGTTGGTGACGGTGTTGGCGAGGGCGCCGCCGGCGGAGCTCTGGGCGATCTCGAAGGCGGGGGCGCTGTAGGTGATGCCCTGGTGGATGGTGGTGTTCTGACGGCGGGGGTGGGACCTCGCCACTCCTGGTGGAGGTACCCATGGGTGTCGCTGGCCCGCGTGTTGGCCCCCTTGGTGTCGTTGATGCCGATGGTGTTGTACCGGGCGGTGTCGCCGTGGCGGCTGCCGTTGACGCTCTGGGTTGTTGTTGCTGAGGCCGCACTGTCGGTGGCGGTGTCGGTGATGCCGGTGGTGAGGTCGTTGTGGGCGTCGCTATGGTTTACGGCGTCTCGGACGTTGCTGATGCTGCTGGTGGTTGGCGTGGGTCTGTGTGTGGGTGGTCAGCGGCTTGTGTTCAGGGGTGGGCGGTGGCCCGTTTCTGTGGCTCTGTCTGGGAGGGTGTGCAGTAGGTGGTGTGGGCTGCTGGTGATGCTGTTGGTGTAGGTGGTACAGGCGATGCTCCGGGTGGTGTCGTGGGTGGGGGTGGTGTTGGTGGCGCCGGTGGTGTGGGTGCCGCTGGGGATTGCATGGTGGATGGCGCCCTGCGGTCGCTTTGGTGGCGAGGGTGTTGCTGTTGATGGTTCTGGGCGTGTGCCCTCGCCTCCCCTGGCCGGGGCTTGGTGGTTTGTTGGCTCACCGGCTGTGGTGGCTTTGGTGTCCTCCGGTGGCGGAGGTTGCCGGTGGCGACGCTGATGGTGGGGTGATGCCGGCGATGGTGTGCTTGATGCCGTTGGCTTGGGTGATGTAGGTGCTGGAACCGGTGGTGGTGTGCGTAGGTTTCGTAGGCGATGGTGCCGGCGGTGATGGTGTTGGTGAGGGTGTTGTGCTGGCTTGATTTTTGGTGGTGTTGGTGTTTCCGACGGCGTGGTTGCTGGTGGCGGTGGTTCTGGGTGCGGGTCGGTGGGGGACTGGACAGGCTGGGTGCGGTCGTTGGTCAGTGTTGGGTGGCTTTTTGTGTTGGTTTGTTGTTGGTGAGGGTGTCCTATGTCCTAGTGTTGTGCTGGGGTCGCTGGTGTTGCCGACGGTGTCTCCGTTGGTTCCGGGTGTGTCCGCTGGTGAGGGTGTTGTGGCGTCCGGTTTGGGTGTTGGTGGCGGTGCTGGTGTGGGTGTCGTAGTGCCTGGTCCTGGGGTTGGGCGTGGCCGTTCGGGTGTTGCTGGGTGTGGCCGTTCGCCACTCCTGGCTGCGGGCTTGGTGGGTCCACCTTTGTGTCCTAGCGGTGTTTCTGGCGGCCCTGCAGCCCCCCTGGCGGCGGGGGTAGCCGGGTTCCTGTTGTTTGGGTTTGTGTGTGTTGCGTTTGTGGTGCGGGCCGCGCTTGCGTTTTGGTGTGTGGTGTGCGTTTGTGGGGCTCGTGTCGGTGGCGGTTGTGGGGGTGTGTGTTGTGTGCATGCTCAGGCGTGTGTGCGGTGTGTTGGTGGTGCGTTTGGGTGCCTGTCCTCGCCTTTCTGGGCGTGGTTTGGAGGCTCTGTTTGGTGTGGGGGCTGTGTGTCGTGGCCCCTCTCCCGTCTCGGCTGTGTGGTTCCCCGCCCCCCCTGGCTGGGGTCTGTTGGTGGTGTGTCCCCCTGCCGCCCCCTTTGCGTGCCCTCCTCCTTCTGTCTCTTTTCCGTGTCGCTTGGGGCGGTGTTTCCCTGGTGCCGTGCCCGGGCCTTCCCGGCTGTGGTGGGTGGGGGGGGGTCCTTGTCGTCGGCTCGGGTCCCTTGCCCTGGTGTTTCCCCGTGGGGGGGCCGATGCTTGCACTCCCCGTCAGGGTGTGACTCTGTTGTACGGGCCGTCCATTTGTACTCGCTCGGTACAAATGGACCTGCTCCGTAGCCAGGTACTCCAGCCGTTCCCCACACCGGGGTCTGGTACACTGTGGGTTGCAGGGGAGTCCTTGCGGGATAGGCGTGTCTCTTGCCTGCCCCGATGGACGATGTGCCCTACCCGCAGCCCCTCGCTGGGCCCGAACCGCAGTACGTGCCGTGGGGAGTGCTCTTGGTCAGGCCCATTGGTCAGCCCCCCAGGGCGGTGCCACCGCGGGCCGCTGACCAACGGTCCCAGGCGTATCCCACCTTATTGCGTGTGCTCAGGTGGGGCCGATACGGTCATCGGGGGGGCCCCCAAACCCCTGAGGTCGGGTCCCTCGCCTGCGTCACCCGTGGGCCCTTTTCGTCCCGCCCCCCATTTCGCTGTGTGGTTTGGTTGGTGTCCCGTCTCTCCAGGGTGGGATGGTGGTGGTGGGGGGGGGGGGGGGTTTCGCTGTTCCTGGCCGTGTTGCTTGTGTGCGTGTCGCCTCCTCCTCTGGTTGTGGTTCGCAGTCGGTGTGTGTGTTTGTGGCGCGGTGCGTGCGCGCGTGGTGTCTGTGTTGGTGTGTGGTGCGTGGTTTGTGGTGTGTGGTGTGCGGCGGTGGCGTGTTGGTCGGGTTGTGGCTGGTGTGTGGTGTGGTTGGTCCCTTGCCACTCCTGGCGGAGGTTCCTGTGTGCTACTCCCCGCCACTCCTGGCTGGGGTTTCGCTGCCGGCAGTGGCGTGTGGTGGGTGGTGTGTGGTGTGTGGTGTGTGGTGTGCGGCGGTGGTGTGTTGGTGGGGTTGTGGCTGGTGTGTGGTGTGGTTGGTCCCTCGCCACTCCTGGCGGAGGTTCCTGTGTGCTACTCCTCGCCACTCCTGGTTGGGTTTCGCTGCCGGTGGTGGTGGGCGGTCCTCGCCACTCCTGGCTGAGGTCCCCGGGCGGCGGTGGTGTGTTGTGGGGTTGTGGCTGGTGTGTGGTGTGGTTGGTCCCTCGCCACTCCTGGCGGAGGTTCCTGTGTGCTACCCCCCGCCACTCCTGGTTGGGTTTCGCTGCCGGTGGTGGTGGGCGGTCCTCGCCACTCCTGGCTGAGGGCCCCGGGCGCGGTTCCCCGCCACTCCTGGCTGGGGTCCGCTGGCGGCGGTGGTGTGTGGTGGGGTTGTGGCTGGTGTGTGGTGTGGTTGGTCCCTCGCCACTCCTGGCGGAGGTTCCTGTGTGCTATTCCCCGCCACTCCTGGCTGGGTTCCGCTGCCGGTGGTGGTGTGCGGTTCCCCGCCACTCCTGGCTGGGGCCTGCTGGCGGCGGTGGTGCGTGGTGTGTGGTGTGTGGTGTGTGGTGTGTGGTGTGCGGCGGTGGTGTGTTGGTGGGGTTGTGGCTGGTGTGTGGTGTGGTTGGTCCCTCGCCACTCCTGGCGGAGGTTCCTGTGGGCTACTCCCCGCCACTCCTGGCTGGATTTCGCTGCCAGTGGTGGTGGGCGGTCCTCGCCACTCCTGGCTGAGGGCCCCGGGCGCGGTTCCCCGCCACTCCTGGCTGGGGTCCGTTGGCGGCGGTGGTGTGCGTTGGGGTTGTGGCTGGTGTGTGGTGTGGTTGGTCCCTCGCCACTCCTGGCGGAGGTTCCTGCGTGCTACTCCCCGCCACTCCTGGCTGGGTTTCGCTGCCGGTGGTGGTGTGTGGTCTGCCGCCACTCCTGGCTGGGGTCTGCTGGCGGCGGTGGTGTGCGGGATGTGGTGTGTGGTGTGTGGTGTGTGGTGTGTGGTGTGCGGCGGTGGTGTGCTGCTGGGGTTGTGGCTGGTGTGTGGTGTGGTTGATCCCTCGCCACTCCTGGCGGAGGTTCCTGTGTGCTACTCCCCGCCACCCCTGGCTGGGTTTCGCTGCTGGTGCTGGTGGGCGTTCCTCGCCACTCCTGGCGGAGGGTCCCGGGCGCGGTTCCCCGCCACTCCTGGCTGGGTTTCGCTGTCGGCGGTGGTGTGTGGTGTGTGGTGTGTGGTGTGGGGCGTGTGGTGTGCGGCGGTGGCGTGTGTGGTGGGTTTGTTGCTGGTGTGTGGTGTGGTTGGTCCCTCGCCACTCCTGGTGGAGGTTCCTGTGTGCTACTCCCCGCCACTCGTGGCTGGGTTCCGCTGCCGGTGGTGGTGTGGGGCTCCCCGCCACTCCTGGCTGGGGCCCGCCGGTTGTGGTGGTGTGTTTCGCGGGCGGGGGTGTCCTTTGTTGTGTGTGTTTGTGGTGTGTGTGGGTGTGCGCGGTGGCCGTGCTGTGTTGTGTGTTATGTGTTTGTGGTGTCTGTGTTTTTGGTGGTGTGGTGTGGTGGTGCGGTGGGTGTGTCTTCCGGGTGCCCTTCACCTTGGTCTTGGTGTGTGTGTGTGCGCTGTGTGGCCCTTCGTGTTGGTGTGGGTGGCGTGGGGGGGGGGGGGTCGTGCGCGGTGTGGCTGCCGTGCGTGTGCATGTGTGTGCTTGCGGTGTGCGGTTGGTGGGGTGGGGTGTGTCATACCTTGGCGGTTCTCGTCATCTGTCGTCGGCATGGTTCAAAGAGCAGAAGAAGAGGTCCTGTAGATGCGTAGCAGAAATGCGTGGCATGCGCGATGCATAGTACGTACCTCTCCTTTTGTCCCACCGTGTTTTCTTCCCCTGTAGAGAAAGAGCGTGCGCAGGTCTTTTTTTTTTTTTGCGTGTTGTGTTTTGTGTCTCCTCCCCCTTTTTTTTTTCTCCGTTGCGTCTTCGATAACACACCTCTCCGCCTTGCGTTTCCCCTATAGAGAGGGCGTGGAAGGCGCTTTCGTGTTTTTTTTGTAACATACTTGTCATACCTTGTGCAGCTTCTTGTTGCCGTCCCCTAGAGAGAAAGCGTGTGCTTGTTTGTGGGTGGGGCGAGGGTGGGGTTGCATACCATGTTTTTCCTTTGTCTTGTCTCCGTCTTCTTGCATCTTGCGTCTTTGTGTACGTTTGTGTTTTCCTGTGCGGTCCGTCCCTTTGGCGCCTTCCCTCGCATTTTTAACATACTTGTTCGCCATACCATTGTTTCCCCGTGGTACGTGGCCATCCCCTATAGTGAGAGCGTGTGCGTGTTTGCAGGCGGGGCGGGGTGGGGTTTCATACCATGTTTCTCCTTGCTCTTGTCTCCGTCTTCTTGCACCTTGCGGTCTTGTTTATGTGTGTGCGTGTGTGCGTGGTCCGTCCCTTGGGCGCCCTCCCTCGCATTCTTAACATACTTGCTCGCCATACCGTTGTTTCCCCGTGGCTCGTGGGCTTCGCTTGTTCGCCTTTTCATTGTTTCCCCATTTTCCGTGGCCGCCCCATACCTTTTGCGCTTTTGTTGATTTTTTTTTTCCGTCGTGTATCTCGCGGTGGTCGGAGCCTATGGAGGAATAAATATGGGGGATATATGGTTGTGGTTTGTGTTTGCGGGCATGCCTTTTGACGTGCGTGGTGGTTCGTCTTTTTTTTTTGCGTGCCGTGTTGTCCCTTGGGCGCCCTCCTTCGCAACATACTTGGTTTTCTCATCTACGCATGTGTAGCGGTGGATATGATATGTAGGACGCATGGGGCCGTAACATACTTGGTTGTCATACCTTATTTTCCCGTGGTCCGTGGTCGTGTCTTTTTTGTTTTCGGTTTGGTGTTTCTCTTTTTGTTGCGTTTCCTTCTCTCTCTTTTTTTTTTTTTTGGCGCGCACAAGCCGCCTAGCTCCTATGGCACGCACGTTGCTAGGTGGTTTGGAGCACGCAATGTTCTTTTCTTGGTCGTCGCGGCTCGCTTGTTTTTGGTGTTCGCCTCTTTTCTTCTTCTTTGTTGTTGGAGCGCGTACAAGTCCCTAGCGCCTAGGACACGCACTTTGCTAGGTGTTTTGGGGCAAGCAACGCTCAGCTTCTTCGCCGTCGCGACTCTACTGTTCGTCTTTTTTTGTGGGTGTCCTAAATTTTGCGACCTCGCCAAACATTGATCGCCCTGAATTTTTCGAGACGGTTCCTGTAATGATCCTCAGGGAGTCGAGAGCCTTTCTCTTTGAGACTTCGCCACAGCTCTTCATACGTCAGGGGATCTCCTTGATTCCGCCTTTCCTCATAAAAATTATATGTACTTTCCCTGAGTTTGCCAGTCAAACAGTCCATCAACCCGAGAATCCAGAGTTCCTTGTCCAGTTTCTCCGTCTGCAACCAAACCATGAACTGTCTTTCGAAGGACGCCCAGTAATTTGGGTGCCCTGAGAACTTGGGCTGCTTCATCACTGAACCTCTGAGCCTCATGTGCAATGGATTGAGCAGGTGGTTCAGGTTGAAACCTGTGGATGTGCCAACCGGATTGCCGAAAACTGGGTTGACGGCGGCGCCTCCCATTGCCCGTGCTTGCGCAATTGCGGCCGCCAGCAACGCCTGGTCCACAGTAGGCTGCACCAACGGCGTTGACTGTGCTTGATGAAGCCTCATCTCCTTCAATTTCTTCTGCTTTTCCTTCGTTTTGGCTTCATTTTCCTTCTTTTCCTTCCCTTTCTTCTTCAAGGCTATTGATCTCTCCTTCACGGTGGTCCTTGCCTCTCCATCAATATCATCAACGGTACCAACAGACAGTATAAACCTCTCCGACGAAGATTCTCCTCCTTCTGTACCCAGATAAAACCCAATAGGACTTGTAATTCCAGTAGGGGGGA
Organism: Eutreptiella sp. 'Long Island Sound 2002'; assembly: GCA_964036045.1. Classification (NCBI taxonomy): domain Eukaryota; phylum Euglenozoa; class Euglenophyceae; order Eutreptiales; family Eutreptiaceae; genus Eutreptiella; species Eutreptiella sp. 'Long Island Sound 2002'. Next base: position 136,370,773 of record OZ038381.1, read on the forward strand.
TACCAGAATTTCCAGTAAAAGCTGGGTGTGAACCAGTAAAAGCTGGCGGTGCCGGAGAATGTGGAACACCGTAAGGCGTGGATGCAGGTGCAGCTGAGGAGGTAGGTGCTGGGTGACTTGCCATTGTAGGCGCTGGTCCAGTGACTCCAGTAGTGCTCAGATTTTGTACCAGATTGGTCAACTTCTCCAGCTTCTGCTCCATCTCCAGCCACTTGCTGTCATCATCCCTCTTTTTCTCCTTGGTGGCCTTCTTCAGCTCCTTCACCCTGTCTTCCAGCGACAAAATCTGGCATCGACAGGAGCAGTCCTTGGCACACTCACCACAGGACGGGCATCTCGTACCTTTTCCCTTGCTTCTTACTTCATCAACCCAAGTATCAACACTCGAGTTGGAGTTGGGAAGCTTGGACAATTGCTCCCTGGAGAGGTGAGAATGTGTCGAATCACACCTCATTTTGTCGACCTCTTCGTCGTTCAGACCCCAGGCGCCCGACGGACCAGCGTGCTGATGCACATTCTGGCGTCTTTCCTCAGCAATGATGGCCATCTGCACCATCACGGCAGCCTGGTGGTTGAACTGGTCCACAAGCTCTCCCCAGTCCTCTTGTTCCTGCAATGTGGCGTCAAATCGCAGGCGGCCGCTCTCCCTGATGAACTGGCACGACGCCCTGAACCAGTCCCTCAGACGGCCTCGAACGCCCGCCTCCGCCAGTAGCCAATTCTGGCGGTGCAAGAACTCCTGAATCCCGATTTCCTGGAAGTGGTTTTCCCAGTAATCACCACTAATTCCAGTATCAGACGGCCCTCCTTCGCTGCTGCTGTCTTCAAGATCAGGCAAAGCGTGAGAGCTGGAACCAGATTCACTTGAGGAGGGAGATTCTCGACCGGGTTTAAGGTTGGGTGGGGCGTTTACACAACAATCAGCACAAGTATGAACTGCAGGCCAATGTCTATGGCCACAGTAAGGACACTCAGAAGGTTGATCTTCGGTTCGCAGGGGAGATGCCACGAATGTAACCTCAGGGGGAACACCAAGTGACTCAGAACGAGTGATAGCCCCGCTAAAGTCCGATGATCTAAGGGTGTCCGTGGAGATTCCAGAAGCAGAGTCATGATTTCCTCTGCTACCATGTACCCGCTGCATAGTGGCGGATCTTTCTTGTAATTGCGAAGCCTGTAGCCTTGATGCCCCAGGGGTCGTAACGCCCGACACTGCCCCTGATATCTCCGAACCCAACTGACCCTCTTCAGACCCATATCCAGCCTCTGGGAGCGACATATGCGAAGCACTTGTAAGCCCATTGCACTCCATGGTGGAATATGAATAGTCAGAAAAACCCGGTCTACAAAAATGGAGCAGACATAGAATCTCATTGTGCATCCATCGCACATAATGACACAACGTGAAATCATTCAAAATAATTTAAAAAAATCCGATTGGGAAATCACGAAAGACAAATGCGACTCGACGCGCGCTCACAGGCGACATCTGGCGGCGAACGGAAAACATGAAAACAAGCGGAAAATTTACTGCACTAATGTACATCTGAGAATCATTGAAATTCTGATCACATTGATGTATAAATTGAGTGCTGTCACTGCTGCCGTTACATGGCGCTTCCTCACCCTCTGGGAGGGGTTTGGAGTCGAAGAGGCCACCTGGGAGCCCTTCTCTGCGTTTGTTCTACCTGAGGGACGCCTAAACTGAGTTCTGGTTGACTACTTGTCCCTGAACAACCTTGGCGAGTTGCTGAGGCTCGCTGAGACGCTTGCCTCCAAGACTAAAGCTAGGGACTGAACCTTACCCCTAAGTGTGCTACGTATGTCTGTGTGTGTCTCACTTCCCTCCTGGGCGTGGCTCCCGAATCAACGGGCTTCGCTGATGTCGGATGGAAGGTCCTAGTCAGCCACTAGTACCACTCCTATGGCGCCCAATTTCTGTGCTGGCGCCTATCCTTGGGGGAAGACGGCAAAAGCCCTACCTACTAGAGGGGAGGGGTGGCCAAGTGTGCTAAGGGCATACAAAATGCCCATTGTTGCTAAAGGCCAAAAGCTAACGCACTCCCCTGCCCGCGAGGAAAAGCACGCGGGACAGGAGACACCACTACTCTACACACCCTACCTACAGTGGCACCATCCTGGTGGGTGAGCGCTACTGCAACTGGCTCAAGCCCCCACTCAGGATTACCACTCCTACACTCACGCTCTACTGGGTGGTGTTGATGAACAAAGTCGTGGGTTCTAATGACCCTCTTGTGGAGGAGACAGGAGAACACAGCGCTGCTAAGCAACTGTGGCCTAACAGGGACGCCACAACGCGTTTCCCTGCTAGGGCTTGGAGGGAAAGGGTGCTCTTGTTGCGTGCACAGCGTGGATGTCGATGGAGTCGAACTGCCCTCGCCACTCCTGGCTGAGGCGCAGTTAATTGAGGGTGTGATCAGCGCCCCTGTTTAGCTGGGGCAGAAAAATGGGATAGCCGCCGAAGGCAGCTTCTGCGTGCACCAATCACCCTACCTGCCCACCGGTAAAGCAAAGGCCAATGAAGGGGTGTTTGCGGCTGAGGAACCAAGCCACACTCCACGTATTAAACGCTTTTCAGTGTGACCTATAATACGTTGTCCTCAAACACCCCTGTCAAGCAAGCAAGCGTCAAGAGACTCCTCAGGTTCTCTTAAAGAACATACCGAGGAGCCCCTGGGTAACCTAAGCAAGGTTTACCGTGCGCATTTCCCGTGGCCTACCCTTTAATGCGTGTGTGAATGCACGAGCATGCACGAGTTTGCGAACAACCTGGTGCAATCACTGTCTTGCTGCCTAATCTTACCCACGATCACGAACTCTACCAAGGGGTGGCCCCACCTGGGCTGACCTACCTTACCTACCGCTGGATGGTGAAGCAAGGTGAGGAGAAAAACGAGGCGCAAGCGAAAAACGTCGCTATGCACTTGCGTGTATGTCTAATCACCCTGATCTGACCTCTAATCGTCTGCAATCTTTCTAATCTAGCCCTCTATCGTTTGTTAGCGCTGCTACAAGACTCGTTCACGGAGACACGAGACGAGCAATGTGCATGCTGCATACGAGACGAGCACACCTGAGGTTTATACCTGATTCATTGAAGTCATATTCTTATTTTTGGAATTCTTGGATTTTTGATTCTTTCTGTCAGTGTGGGTGGAATCTGTATGTTTATTTATTTATGTGTGTCTCGTCATTTTCCTGTGTACGTGAGACATACGTTTATAATCTCGTTATTTCTGTATTTTCCGGCGCTTCGCTAGGAGCCGCTCCTGCGTGCCGCCTTTTTCTGCGTAGGATTTTCTTGATTTAAAAACTCGAGAGATGACTACAGTTTTTATAAAAATGTGCATCTGATGCACAATTGGATTCTGCTCAGGTGTGTTGTCTTAGAAAAATCCTAGGCCGTCTTTTGACGGATTTAGGTGTTGTCGCTTCGCGCTTGCGCGGATTCGTCCATAATTCTCCCATTCCTGTCTGTACAGATACCCACGCGCAGCCTCGCTGAGTAGGCCGTGTTCGGGCCAAAAGGCAGCAGCCTGGAGAGACTGAGCAGAAACCAAGACCCGACCAAGGGGCAATTTAATTTTTTTTACGACTCCCTTTGCCCTAAGACAGGTCACATGTCGCCTGTAGGTTTACGAGAACCCATGCGAGTGTGTATATTGCGTCTTGCGTTGGGTTTATGTGGCGCTGCGTCTTGGAGGGAGGGATGCACATGCACATGTTTTTGGCATGCTCCCAACCTAACCCAACCAAGCCACAGGAACCCCGGCAGCGCCATGAGCGCTGAGCTTTCTGTAGGAAATGTCACGAACACAGCAGCAAAAAGGCGCCACCCATGGTGAGCGCCCATTTTTCCAGTGTGAGGGAGGCCATAGGTATTTTAAAGTAGATGTGGAAACAAAGGAAAGGCCAAGAAAAATACCCTTTTTCCTAAAATGCGACAGTGGTGGCCACCATAGCACAAGGGGGGAGTAAGAAAAAGTGCTTTTCCAATGCCTTGAGGCATACTCTAGTTGTATTAGAGATGCATTAAGCACTCTAGCATTTCTATCTTAGTATTGGCCCAACCAAAAGTGGTGATAACACATTTTGACCTATGGAACCAAACACTAAATCAGGATATGAAGTGGACCCCTTAATCCCCTATCAATGTGAGGCTATTCATCTTTTCCAGAGTTGACTGAGAACTGACATATTCAGGGCAGAGCCTATGAATTTATCTATGTTTTCTCATGAATTCTTAGCTATCCTAGAGGTATGCACCCTAGGGGGCTGGGGCACCTCTTTTTGAGAGGTCCTGGGTTCGATTCCCGGTCAGCCTAGCTAAGTAGCAAGATCCCATGTGACATGGCAGTGACCTCATTGCCACATGCCCTGCCACCTCAGCGAATATGAGACCCAAAACAAAGAGTGCACATCCCCTGAGATGGCACTATGGAGATTGAGTGACTATGGTGCAGTTTTCCAACTCTTCTTCCAAAACATTTCAGCTATCTTTGTGAATATGCAATCCGATGTGCCCTGAGTTGCAGTTTCTGTGAATTCTCTTGCATCTCTCACTGTTTACAGTGCAGCCCTTCATGCTTTGATCCTGATTCTCTTCTACTTGCTTATCTCTGGCCTGGGTTATCCTGGATTGGTTGTATTTCAGCAAATAAAACATTTTCATCATCAAAAACAAGCAGCAGGAAACCCTACACCAGCAGCAAGCAGCAGGAGAGGCACAACAAACACACAGTGTTGAAATCACTATAAAACGTTCTTCCCGAAAGAGGGCCAATGAAATTTGTAGCTGCAGTTCTTCCCCTTGCTGCAGTAAAGGTCCAGGACATGTTGCTCGTCGCTGGCGAACAACTCCACACTCAGGTCTTCTCTAGAGCAACCCAACTCCTTCAGACCTTGGTCTAGGACTTCCCCCAATAGTTGATAGTCCTCAGTTTTGGAGGCCGCCATCATCCTCCTTCGATACCCTCAGGTAGCTCGAGGTGTGCTCAGACTGCTCCAGTGGCACGGACTCTCTGCCCTCTCCGTGGTCCACGTAGAGGAGGTAGGGCGCTTGCAGCGTCAGGGATTGTATCTGCAAGTGCTGCACGAAGAAGGCAGTCTCCAATACAAGTCAAAGGGTTCAGTGCCCATCACATAGAACCGATGGGCGATCGTTCGGGAGCCCATAGGTACCTCCACTTCACAGTCCCCGCAGCTGTACACCACATGCCCATCCCCCATTCGTATAGCCGCGGTGGTCATGGTGTTCTTCAGGCTCCCAAAAGGTAAAAACATTTTTTGCCACTATTGACATGGTGGCCCCAGTGTCCAATACCCCCAGGTATTCACGTCCCCCTAGTCGAATACGTACCCAGAACACCAAGTCCAGGGCCCCACCGGAGCGTCCCCATCAGAACTCCGCGGGACAGGTCACCTCAAAACCCTTGTTCCGCAATTTGCGGGCCATCCTCATGAAACGGCTTCTCTTCTTAGCGTTGCCGTCATCACCGCCTTCATGCTCACGCTGGGCCCCTTGTTCTCGCTCGGCCTGCGTTTGTGATGAAGCGGTTTCGGTGGGTCCTGCAACATTGATCTTGAGCTCTCCATTCTACTTTGGTTTGACGACGGTCACTGGTCTTTGACACGAAGAAGACCTGCATTTTTGGAAGGCGTATTCACACAAAACCCCAACATTTTATGATCATCTCCAGCCCGGTGAATGGTGTTCCGCTGCAGTTTTTATAATAAATTTGATCAAAATCTGCAAGATTCCCTTGCCCTCGGTCATCCCAATCCGAACTGCAACCAAGAGAAGGATCGCCGGCTCTTTGGTGTGCTCACACTGTTCCACTGGCGCCGCTGTGCCCCACAGCCCCGCGCATGATTGCAAGAAGCAATCTACATTCTTTGCATCCTTAGAAAGGAAAAGAAATATGCATAGGTGCTGTCACAGCGACAGCGCAACATGAAGCAGAGGCGCAAATTCGAATTGCGCCGTCACGTGCAACAATATGCGGCAGTGTAAAATTGAATAATAAAATACGAAGTCTAAGTTAAAAAATCTCAGAACTTCACTGAATTCTACATTTCATTCTTCACATTCCACGTGGATTTGTGTGCGCGTGACCTTCAGCGCTGAGCTCAGCGCGACACTCTCTCAACCTGGGACCTGCTCCAGAAAGCAGATCTCTGACCATCTGTCGGTCTGCACTGGCGTAGACAGCAGTTGGGCCCAAAGGGTCCCCAAACTGCATCACCTCCCTCCCCAAGAGATCTGCATACCCAGCTCCAAAAGTGACTCTGCCCTGGCCACAAAAGTGACTCCCCATGGACCTTTCCTCCGGCGATCTAGCAGGCATTTCCTCCGGGGGCTGTAGCATCAATCTTCATTCTTGGGGGAGGCTGGTCTGGGCTCTGGAACCTACAGTTGGGAGCTTGGCAATCAAGGGATGGAAAAATTAATGATAAAAAAACCACCATGACACTGACTGAGGCCATGCACAGGGCTGCAGCAAATATTTACAATATTCACAACCAAGGGGCAAACAGGCACTGGGAAAAAGAGCGGGTGCACTTAGCTGCCCACATTACCAAACACGCCGCACGACAGAACTCAATCGCGCTGCTGGGACAGCGCCGTCAGCTGCTGCGGGCCCTTCTCCTGCATGACAAACATGTTGACACTATGAGCATTCCAGCGCTAGCACTGGCATGAGGGGATCGTCGCAACCAACCAGATTATCACGAGTACCATGCGTCGCTCCCTGGCGGTCCTTCCTCTGCGCAAATCTTGCGTTGACGATCGCTGCCTTCGCGCAGGCCTCATCTGCACACTCTCGTCGCAGCGCCGCAGGTCGTGGCTGGCGTCAATGTAGCTCTGGACGTCGTGGCTGCTGCAGCACGTCCGCTGCTTAGCTGTCCACGTCGATGTTCCACACCGAAGAAATTTCAGACTTCTGGATGTTCACCAGCGTGTAGATTGCTTCTGAAGCGGTTTCAGTGGGTCCTGCAACATTGATCTTGAGCTCTCCATTCTACTTTGGTTTGACGGCGGTCACTGGTCTTTGACACGAAGAAAACCTGCATTTTTGGAAGGCGTATTTACACAAAACCCCAACATTTTATGATCATCTCCAACCCGGTCAGTGGTTATCCGCTGCAGTTTTTATAATAAATTTGATCAAAATCTGCAAGATTCCCTTGCCCTCGGTCATCCCAATCCGAACTGCAACCAAGAGAAGGATCGCCGGCTCTTTGGTGTGCTCACACTGTACCACTGGCGCCGCTGTGCCCCACAGCCCCGTGCATGATTGCACGAAGCAATCTACATTCTTTGCATCCTTAGAAAGGAAACAAAATATGCATGGGTTCTGTCGCAGCGACAGCGCAACATGAAGCAGAGGCGCAAATTCGAATTGCGCCGTCACGTGCAACAATATGCGGCAGTGTAAAATTTAATAATAAAATACGAAGTCTAAGTTCAAAAACGTCAGAACTTCACTGAATTCTACATTTCATTCTTCACATTCCACGTGGATTTGTGTGCGCGTGACCTTCAGCGCTGAGCTCAGCGCGACACGCGCTCAACCTGGGAGCTGCTCCAAAAAGCAGATCTCTGACCATCTGTCGGTCTGCACTGGCGTAGACAGCAGTTGGGCCCAAAGGGTCCCCAAACTGCATCAGTGAGCGTGTGGTCGGACCAGACTGCCCCCCAGAGGGCTCGGAGTTCCCCCCTGGATTAGGGTTGGTGTTGCCTCCGTTCTTGTCCGGGTTCTTGTTGTCCTTGTCTGGCTGGCGGTTAGCGCCTCCTCCTCGTCCACCTTGACTCTTGTCTTGCCCTTGTCCACGTCCTTTCGACTTGCCCTTGCCGGAGTCGTTGCCTTTGCCTTTGCCTCCACCTTTGCCAGAGCCTTTGCCAGGATCCTCACCCCTCAGCTTTGCCGACAGGCGCTGCTTGTGGTAGCACTCATCCTCAAAGTGCTTCCTCTTCCCACAGAAGGCACAGGTGATAGTACACCTGTAGTGATCCGGCATCTTCGCCTTGGCGCCGGTGTTGGTCTCCTGCTTCTTCCCTTTGACTACAAAGCAGTCTCGCTGCTCGCAGTCTGGGGCGTGCTGCAGGTGGCCATGCTCATCTCTGGCATCACACCAGAAGAGCTCCTTGACGTTTTTCATGATACAGGCGTGTTTGGGTGTAGTCCCCTGTCAAGGTTTGGATCCTTGGTACCCTTTGCCTTGGCTTCCAGAGCCTCCCCCTCCAGGACGGTAGTTGTTCAGGTGCTGGTCGCTTTCTTTCTCCAGGGCCAGCTCCAGGAGTAGTACACATAAATCCTCGTAGTGGAAGGCTCTAGCCTTGCGCTCTGCCGTTGAACGGCACTCGTCCCACAGCTCTTCGGGGAGCTTAGCCACCAACCAGAAAAGCAGGTCGTCGCTGCTGTAGGAACCGGGCGTCAATCGTCCAGCCCAGTGATCCAGGTCAGCCAATAGCTCAGAGACCCTGCCAGGTTTGGGGTTGTTGGGCACCACGGCCAGGTTCTGGATCTCGGCCCTGATGGAGAGGTCGGTTTCATAGGTCTGGTACTGCCTCTCCAGGGCAACCAACACATCGGCAAAGGTGGCAAACTTAGTCACGATCTGCTTGACCTGCTTCTCCAGGTACTTGGTCTTGCAACACTGCAGGAGCAGATCGCACTTGACCCCTCCACTAGCGTGGGTTTGGCCGGTCGATCGAAAGAACCGGCCAAAATTCTCAGCAAACTGGCTGAGGTCCTTGCCTGTGAACTCAGGCAAGTTCACCACGATCTTGGAGGTGGCAATGGCCTTAGCCTCCTGAGACCTGCGTCCCTCAGGGCGCCTGGTCTTCCTCTTCTTCTTTTTTTCTTGCCCACTTGGGTTCTCAGGGTCCTCAGGGTTGTCGTCCTCCGAGGGCGAAGCAGAAGTCATCAACGGCGGCTCATCATCCGAGGGGTCTCCGCCTAGATCACTAGAGCCATAGGGCTCCACGTCAACCATTGCCCTCAGGGCTGTCAGCCCCAGCCGGTCCAGCTCGGCTCTCGTAGAATTCCCCACGTGGCTGTAGGGCGGCTGGGCCGTTCTCGGTACGAAAGGGCTTCTCGGTATCGCTGCAGGGGTCGGCATCGGTCGGCTCCTCAGGCTCCCCAGGGTGTTTGTCAACCCTGCCACCAGGTGGTTAGCCTGTACTCGATGGGGTGATATTCCCATCATGGTAGGTGACGCTTGGGGCGGAATCAGGGGCTTTAGTTTAGCCCGAATCTCTTGAGTGAGATCGCCCACAAGTTCAGAGGTGGCTCCTCGGAGAGCCTCTTTTATCTCCGATCGCGTCAGGGACCTGTTGGAGGATCTCTCCGATCCTCTACCCCTGCTCCCGCATGACTCAGGTCCTCTCCTCAGCCCACTCAGGGTGGCATACCCAGGAACATCCACATAGGCTCCCGTAGCGGGTAGAGGATGGTGATAGTCAGCCGCATACCATCGCGGCGCAGAACTGGAGGCAACCGGCTCACTGCTGGTAGTTGCCTCTGGAAACGCAGTCATAGGTGGGTTCACACCATAGGCAGGGTAGGTAGGCATACTAGTAAAGCCTGTGCCCTCAGCCATAGGCGGGTTGGTTATGGGTGTGGATGTTGCAGCGGCTGGGTCTGGAGTTGGGAGTGTGGTGGTTGTAGGAGAGGGTGATGTGTGGGGGCCCGAAGCGCTTGGTGCGCCCTCGAAGGTCGAATCAATCGTCGGGTCGTGCCCATGGTCTACTCCTTCGTCTGCTGAAGCCGGTTCGGACCCCCGTGGCCATCTTGGGGTCACTTGGGGTGTGTATCTATGTGCCGGCAAGCCGCCATTGGCTGATATCCTACTCTCCCATCCACCCGACCTAACTTGATGTGATAGTGTGATAGGTTTGGCCATTCCGGCTATGAGCGGCCATATTCAGTACCGAGGCGCCGCCAGCTGAGATTTATATATCAGAATATCAGGAATCAACAGGGTTTTTTTATCATAATGTTTCCGTAATTTTTCCGCCTTTAGTTCTGATTGTCAATGTATCGGCGACTGTCAGTTGGCTCGCGATTTTGCGGTAACCGATTGGTCAACTGTTATTTACAAATATTTTGGCGGAAACCCCGATGAAGGGTCAGATTTCATCAGTAAAGGGTTCGTTGAGTCCGCAATTTTCATATTATACACTCGCAAAATTAATCCGATTTTTTCAGACTTTCAGAATCGGATTTTCGACTTCGACATCGCCGCACTCGATATGATGAATCTCGAGTGGTCATACATTTTTCCCCGATCACGAATCAACCTTCCTTTTGTCATCTCCCTGATTTTTCTTGGAGATATAGTCAAAACAAAAGTGATTCGTGAGACCGCTTTGACGAATCATATCTCCAGCTCACGGCGAGGAATATCGATATCGAGAATTGGGTTGGAACTGCCTTGGTCTCAACTTAATTTAGGAAGCATCAAACGCCTTTGGTGTGTACACATGCCCGGTAAAGCAAGGGATAATGGTCAAGAGGGTAGAAAGTGATATATAACTCTTGGACCGTGCAACCGAATATTTTATTGCGACTTTCGAGTGTACCGCATGAGTGTTGGGGTTGCATAGCAATTTTCCTTGGGTTCCTACGTATTTTTAACGTGAAGTTATGTCCATGGAGGGGCATGGCATACCATGGTTGGAGCCACTTTTGAGGGTATGTGTTATATGCATGGTATGTGCTTCGATATGCTCACGCCCATGTTATATATCTCCGTTTGTAGGAAGATATATGGAGTCATATGTGGCAAGGGCTTCGTCCATGTCCCAATCGTGAACTCCATAGCGCTAGACTAAGTCTACCGCTCATATAGTGCAGGTCGGAGGGCTTACAGAGCGACCCACAAGCGCCAATATCAATTTTCCCATTTTCATGGTGCATGTTGGGAGGAGATTCGAAGGTGTCCTCATGCGTCCATGTGGGGATCCAAGTGGGGGGATTAGCTGCAAATGGTCTCAAGCAATTGTGATTTGAATCATATGTTGATACCATGGGTGAGCGAAGTTATATACTATTGTAATTATCTTGGATTTAGCATTATTTGCATGTTTTTGACCTCATTTTATGCTCATTTTTGTGTTTTATGTGCTCAACTGGTCGGCTAACAGTAAAGTGCCTAGAGATCCGTGAACTATGGTATGTTGCTTATATGTTGGCAAATGCTTCGGTGTTGTACCTCACCATATGCCGGATCACGTGGTCACTTTCGCTTGGCACACGAGGCCTCACAAAATTAGGTCTCAAACTCATGGGCTGACTTGTGAAGCATGTCATGTACATAACCGGAGGGGTTTCGGAGCCAATGATGGGATATTCTTGGGCATGGACCTTTGGTCTATATCACCCTTGTATATTACTTTCCGGTTTGACACATACATGGAGCATTTGAATATTTGCCGTATGCATTTTTGAGTATATAATTGATTTTGGGCATAATGGTGTGATTTGCCTGATATTGCCATGTTGTGAGGTCATCTTCATGGGGTAGTTCTCCAAGCCCAATCGACTCCAAGTCCAACCAAGGTTATGTCAGGGTAGGGCATGTTCCTGGGTGCCACTCTAGGCCATGACACGCCACCTCCCCTATTGGGCTAGGATTTATAGGCTCGGGAGTGAACACATTTTTAGGGGTTTGTGTAGTGACGTTTGACACATGGCATTTAGCCATCTTATTTGACTGGGTCCAGGGCATCATGTTGGGGAGTCAAGGGAAGGTCTTGAGTCCAGGGAATGAGGGGTCTATGGCTGTGATTGTGTAAGTTTCCATCTTTCCCCAACTTTGCTTTATTTGTGTTCATATGCCAATTTCAGGGCTTTCTTCTTTGGTGCAATTCTTGTACATGCCCGCCACCGTGAGACGACCGGTGTGCTGAACGGAAGCCCGCAGTGTGGATTGGGTTATTGCTGTATTTGTGGGATCTGGTTGCTATTCAGGGTTGAAGGAGGATAGTATTTTCTATATTGTTTGGATTTGGAACCCTGGATTTTGATAATTGCAAGCGTTGATCAGGAGCAGGTCAGCAGGGGTAACAGGCGGAAGGGGCACAGCAGGGGCCGGTCCTGGTAGGGACCTTCTTTATGGTAGCAGAGGCGTACCTGCTGCCCCTACCTACCGCCGACCCGGGAACTTGGGCCCCTATGAGCCCTGCCCAAGTCCGCCCCGGGTGCGTATTGTTGACTCGGTGGAGACCACGCCGGAGATTGGAGCCAGAGAAGAGCCGGGACGCTCAGGAGCATGGCGAACTCCGGAAGTTGAAGCCCGAAGAGAAGTACGACGTTCGGGAAGAGGAGGACGTGACATGGAGGACCTGGTCTCCATGTGTGAGCGTCGCTGCCGAAAGGCATGCAACCTCCGCTCCGCCGCGGAGGACTCTGAGGAGACCTGGCATTCAGGCAGCAGTGGAGGACGGGCCCGGCGCTACCGGAAGCGCGGGTCACCCAAGCCCGCGGCAGGGGACGCCGGGGCTATGGATACGGACCCCAGCCCGGTCAGGCTGTGGGACTCCGAGGGGCACTCCGAGGGCTATCGGACGGCCTATGAGCAACCTTCGGAGTCGGAGGAGATGGCCAGACCGCCCACAAGGGCGAACACGGCCCGAAAAACCCAGCCTGGAGCATGACGCCGACGCGTTGGAGAGGCCCGCCAGAGCCAGAACGGCGCCTGTGGCCCGGCACACGGAGCCAACGCGGGATAGCATGGGCGACACACCCATGGCGGAGGAGTCCGAGGCGCCGGGAACCGCGGGATGCGCCGGATCAGGTGGAAGGCACGCTGAGTGCCACTGCGAGCACGTGTCCTTCCTCATGGGCAAGTACCCAAAGATGGGGATGGAGGCCATCGTGCATCGCCTTGACTGCCTGGACAACGCGAAGGACGGCCTAGAGGAGGACGTCGCCGGGATCCTGGATGACCAGTCGGCAGCGGAGAGAGACATGGCGGAGCTGCGAGCGGAACGGGACCGGTACCGGGAGAATCTGGAGCTGGCCCTGCAGAAGCAGCAGCGAGTGGTGGACAGCCTCCTCCACTTAGTGGAGGACATGTCGGGACGCCTGAAAAGGCTAGAGGAGCGACAGCCCCTCACCTCCGGTCCGGAGCTCCCGGCAAAGCCAGCAGCGGCAGAGCTGGTGGAGCGGGTTAAGACCCTCCGGAGCGCCGTGGATAAACCCATGGGCGGCCCGGCAGAGGCACCCTACGCGCCTCCGCGTGTTGACCCGGGTGCGCTGCCGTTTGTTCCCATGTTCAGCGAATCCACAATGCTCGGGGAACACACGGCACCGGTTGGGTCCATGCGGGAAGGGCACGTAACCACGGACCCGAGGAGCCTGACGGTACAGATGTCCCATGCCGCCCAGGATCTACCGATCACTACGACTGCCCATGCAGTTTATGCGGAAGAGGAGATCCAGAGCCAGACCATGCAGGGGCGAACCATGGGAAGCGCCGACGGACATGGTCGAGGTCATCCAGGCGGAAACCTGTGGGCGAAGGACCCCAATACGGGGATATGGACGGCCGATGGAGCAAGTCCTTCCCGCATTCCAAACCCCATGGGTTCAGGCCCAACTGGACCGCACTCCATGGAGGAGAGGGATGTACGGGGAGTGTACTCACACCCCCCGGCCACAGGTGGTATCCGTCTCGGTGGAGTGGTGGCTGGGGACGTCGGAGACGCCATCAGGATTGACGACCTCAGGGGAATCAAAATCCCATACTACGATGGCAACCCCTCCAACCTGGATGACTTCATCCTGGATTGGGAGGACTTTGCCGAGGAGGTCGTCGGCGAGATGCGGGGAGCGCCGCGGGACAAGTGGGTATGCCGGACATTCCCACACCGGCTGGCGCAGGACCTGAAGGAGGAGCTGCGGGATCAGATCCGGGAAGGACTGATCCGTACGGAGCAGGCCTGCCTCCAGTGGTTGGAGGATGAGGAGCGGGTGGACGCTCCGAACCAGAAGCTGGAGGACTTGTGGTCCATCCCGCTGCCGCTGGACCGCGGTGAGTTGCGGGTCCGGGAGTGGAACCGGTATCTGCGGAAGTACCGACGGAGCCTGAAGCTGGTTGAGGATTGGAACGAGTCCAGCGAGATCCGTCACCTGCTGAAGGACGTCCTGCCCGGCCACTGGAAGAAGAAGGTGGAGGACGAGGAAAAGAAGCGAGCCAAGAAGCGGGTGGGGGTGAGGATCATGGCGGCGGAGGATACCCATGCGGGTATCATGGAGTTCTTCAGGAGGAACCTGGGCGAACCCAACCGGATGTTGGGACTGAAGAACGCCGTGTACGTGGAGGTATTTGGAGACAACATGGGGCAAAGGTTGCTGCGCCTCAACAACGCGGAGTGGAGGCGTGGAGAGCCACTGAGGATGCAGGTCATCTTCGCCCGCATGAGCCTGGACGAGATCGTGAAGTACATCACGGTGGAGTTGAAGCTCAATGCGAAGAACGAGGCCCACGTGCAGGATCGACATGGTAATGGACAACGAGGCCACCGAGAGGACCGCCATCATCGGGAGATCCAGGAGGACACGGCCAACTCCGTGGAGGATGGTAGTGGAAGTGGCCAAGACCACTGGACCGGGTCCCGGGAGGATCACGAGGAGGCCCATTTCTTCGCGTTTGTGGCGCACAACGTGAGGGACCATGGGCAGGATCGGTCCAAATGAAACCGGGTGGGACCCAAGAAGGGCAAAGAGCCAAGGAGGATCGGGAACCCACCGCTCTCGTTCCGGGAGTACAGGTCTCAGCACGACGGGTGCTGGGTCTGTTATGGCAAGGGAAACAACCATGCACATGACCACCGTCAGTGCAAGGTGTATGAGGCGGATAAGAAGGCCTACTTCGCTGCCGACCCCGAGCAGAGGCCCAAGGAGCAGCAGATTGCCGATTGGAAGGCGAAGGGCGGAGACGGGGGAAAAGGCCAAGGCAAAGGCCAAGGGAAAGGCGGAGGAAGAGGCTATGGTGGTGGACCTGGCCAAGACCGACGAGTGAGGTCGATCGAGGAGGTTGCTGAGGACATGTTGAGGACGTTGGAGGAACTCAAAGCCCAGCAACGTGGTGGACAAAGTCCTGGCGGATCGCAGCCGGAAGGGGCTGCAGGAAGTCAAGTCTAGAGGAGCCCCCACGGGAGTGGGACCTCGGAGGTCTCTCCTCCGAAAATCAGTGGAATCCCTGAGGAATCAGAGGCACATCGGGTGCCGAAGAAGGCTCCGGAAGAGCCAAAACCACTGAGTTTCGCCACTCCCAACCCCTGGAGCGCCCTGCCAAGGGAAGTACATGTGGGTACGGGACATGGCAAGAAGGAAGGAGCGACCACGGAGAGCCCCGTGGACGGGCAGGACCAGCCCAAGATCTATACCATCCGTGACCATACCCTTGAAGTCCTGATGCACCCGGACGTGCTAGAGTTGCATGCCGTGAGAGTTGTCCATACACCTCATGGTGACGAGCGGCAGTTGCACTTGAAAGTGCGAGTACGGTGCGGACGGGAGGAGAAGGTGGTGGATGTGTTGGTGGATACGGTGCCCAGGTGAGCCTGGTCCGGAGAGGGTTGTTCAAGGAGGAACTCCTGCAGCCCAGCCGGAGACCGGTCCGCCTGAAGGTCGCCAACGGAGAGATTATGGGTGGCGGCACCCATGAGGCCACCATCAGTATGGAATTCTGGGAGCATGAGCGCTTGAACTGCCCTGATTTGGCGAAGAGAAGCACTCTATCCGGGAACTTCTATGTGGCCGACATTACTGATTGGGATATGATCATGGGGTATGACTTCATGGTGGCAAACGCCATTGGAGCCCTTCCCCATCGTGCAATGCTGGTCTGGGAGGATGATGATGCCTTACATGGCTGTCCACGGACTATGCATGCGGATCATCCCAATGGAATGCTGAGGAAGAGGATCGGATCGTCCGAGCGGTGCAAGCTGTGGGTGCCAAGTCCAGAGGAGACTGAGGAGTTCAGCTCACGGAGTATGGAATGGCGCCGCAGGTGTATGATAGGATGATCCAGACGCTGGGAGCCGAAGCGCCCGAGACGGACGTCTTTGCTTCCCGGGATGCCCCACTTTTGCGGAAGTGTAGGAGGCATTGGCATCGAGGAGACTCAGCCTGGCATAGGCATTGGGGTTTGAAGGAGTGGGGGCCCATGTATTGGCATGGCTCCCTGGACAATACCAGACGTACGGTGGAGAAGATCGTCGCGGATAGGGCAAAGGGGGTCCTGGTCATAACCGGCATAGGATCCACCCCATGTCCGCTGGAGGGTCTCAAGTCGACGCTGGACTCCATCACCCTGAACGAGATGTCATTCGGGCCAGAGGAGGAGTTGTTCATCGACGCCAAGGGGGTATCAATGCCCTCCCCGGGTCAAGCTTGGGGTACCAAGGCTTTCCTGGTGGATGGGGCGCACGCCCAGCCCACTGGTGATGAAGCATTCATCCGCAGGGTTGAGGCGGTGCCCATGCGGGTCATGTTCGAGCCCAAGGAGGGGACGGATCAGCCAATTGATGGCATTGACATCCTGTCCCTCTCCGAGATCGACGACGTCGTCAACTACATGCGGATGGGGATGCATGATTGTGTGGCAGCCAAGAAGAGGCGGGCCATGGTCACATCTCCGCATTGGTGGGATGACAAGATGTTGGTCACCGGCAAGTAGGAGAAGGATGACTTCGTGACGAGGGTCATGGATAACATCGCGGACCAATATGATGGTCTGGTTGGGTCGGAGCCGCCGACGTGGGATTTTCCAAGAATGGGGGCCGAGAGCGACAAGAACCAGCCCGATGCCGCAAATTTTCGAAGATTATCGGTGGGAAGCGCGCCCCACGACGATGAAGCCGGCATATCGGACGAGGAGAAGTCGGACTCAGACCCAGAAGAGGCCTATACCGCAGTGCGGTCCGTTGTGTCAATACCGAAGCAAGCGGCTGAAGAGGCCCAGGAGAACCCGAAGGTCGCCGAGCTGAAGGAGAGGCTGATCAATGCCTTTCCGCGGCTATTCAGTGGCGTCGCCAACAAGAACCCTCCAGATCGTGGGAGGTTTGGTACAGCGAAGATCAAGCTGAAGCCGAACCCCAAGATCTATCGTCATCGGGAGTACCAACTTCAGGGCGATCGGGCCGAGGCCATGAAGAAGTTGTTGGCCGAGTTCATTGCGCAGGGATGGATCGAACCCTCCGACAGTGAGTGGGCCAGCCCAGCCTTTATCGTGCCCAAGAAGGAGAAGGGCCAGTGGAGGTTGGTGGTGGATTACAGGGGTTTGAACGAGCAAACCGAGCACGACTGCAGTGGAAAGTGGTGCCTATGGGCGCCAAGAATGGCAACGGCGCTTTCCAGCGCATGATGGAGGACCTACTCGGTCCGGTCCGGGTCTGTGCCGACCCCTTTGTGGATGACATCATCATCGGGTCTGGCACGGAGAACATGACGGAGGACGAGCTCATCAAAGCGCATGAGAAGGATCTGCGCCGAGTGCTCAGTGAGCGGGACAAGCACAACATGGTGTGCAAGCCCACCAAAGCCTCACTCTTCGTGAAGGAGGTGGAGTTCGCGGGTCACGTGGTTGGTCACGGGCAACGCCGTCCCACGCCTGGGAAGCTGCTACTATTCGGGCTATGTCCGGATGTATGCAGAACGCTCGGGGCCGCTGCACAAGATGCTGCAGGTGGGGAAGTTCGATGGCCGGAAGGGGAGCAAGAAGAAGCTTGCCTGGACCCCTGAGGCAAAAGATGCGTTCAGCCGCCTGAAGGAGCGACTCCTGGGGCAGCTGGGGCTGTTCCTGGTTGACCTGGACAAGGGATTCGTGCTACGAACGGACGCCTCGGACTATGCTGTAGGGGCAGTCCTCGAGCAGATCCGGGACCACGGGTCACACGTACCCGTGGCGTTTTGGAGCCGGATCCTGGCCGAGGGCAAACGCCGAACCTGGACCGCGAGGGAGAAGGAGACGTACGCCATTGTTTGTGCGCTCAGGAAGTGGTCTGGCCACATCGGATTGCAACCGGTGGTGGTTTGTACGGACCATCAGTCCTTGCAGAGCTGGCATAAGGAGCACATCGACACCCCCTCGGGACCAGCGGCAAGAAGGGCCCGATGGCATGAGACGTTCGCCAAGTTCGACCTCAGCGTCCTATACGTCCCGGGGAAGGACAACACTGTGGCAGATTGCCTCAGTCGATGGGTCTACCCCGCGGGCAAGGCTTGGATGGACATATCCAGCCATGGGGACGCTGAGGAGACCGAGGAGGCCAAGCGCATCATCGAGATGGAGAGAGCCATGGAGCAAGAGGGGGTCAAGTGCTTTGTGGTGATGGCAAACCGTACGGACCTGGCCAAGTTCCGGGGCGCCCGCGTCCAAGCTATTCGAGAGGAAACCCTCGAGCAATGGATGGTGGCCCCTGTAGAGCTAGTCAGGTCGGTGCTCACAGAGGACTGGTCGGATGACTATGCGGCCTCCGAGAATTGGAGCAGGTACTGGAATGCCGTGAGCGCCCCGTCGGACGAGGAATGGCCCGAGGGCTTGACCGAGGATGGGGATAAAATGTTCCTCAAGGACAAGCTGTTGGTCCCTGAGAACCGAGTGGAGGAGCTCATTGACCACTGGCATAACGCCCAGATCATGCATCCTGGTCGGGACAAGATGCAGCAGGACCTGGACTGGCGGTTCAAGTTCCCTCCGGGGTACTA
Source organism: Eutreptiella sp. 'Long Island Sound 2002' (assembly GCA_964036045.1). Taxonomy (NCBI): domain Eukaryota; phylum Euglenozoa; class Euglenophyceae; order Eutreptiales; family Eutreptiaceae; genus Eutreptiella; species Eutreptiella sp. 'Long Island Sound 2002'. The sequence continues at coordinate 136,389,522 of OZ038381.1, forward strand.
CGCCATCCTGGACAAGTACTGCAGCGACTGTGCCGTGTGTTGGGCCACAAAGAGCCCCAACCACTCCACATCGGGCAACCCGGTGTATACGGCTATACCGGAGGCCCCTATGCGGTCCGTGGCCATGGATGTATTCGCCATGCCTGAGGTCACCGTGGAAGGAGAGACCTACGACTGTGTCATCCTGGCGGTGGATAGGCACAGCGGGTATATCGTGGCGGTCCCTGGCAAGAAGTCCAAGAAGAAGGACAAGAAGAACAAGCATGGAGTGGGGCTGCAGGCCAAGACCGTCGCTCATGCCATGACAAGGCATTGGCTGACGATTTTTGATGTCCCAGCTGTCATCTGCAGCGATCGGGGCAGTCAATTTGTGGGGACGGGGTTCAAGACGATGTGCAAGCACATGGGCATTCGGCACGCCAAGACCGTGGCGTACCACAGCCGGTCGAATGGCCGGGCTGAGGTGGCCGGGCGGCAGATGTTCGAAAAGTTCCGCCAGCTGCACATTGACGAACCGGGCCGGAACTGGTATAATTCGCTGTGGAGAGTACTCCAAGCGTATCACGACCTTCCGGGACCCACGGGGCTGTCGCCCCATCGTATCCTGTTCCTACGGGATCGAGTGTCACGCACTCTCCCGTGGTTGAACCATGGCAAAGTGGCCCGGGATGCGAATGCTATGATGGCTGAGGCGGACGACACGGCGGCCAAGGTGTGCAAAGCACTTCAGGACGAGCATGAGAAGAGGGGCAAGTACTTCAAGCAGGGAAAAGTCCAGAAGTATGCTCTCCAAGACACCGTGTGGGTGGAGCGGCACCACAAGGATGTCCTGTCCAGGCATCGGCAGGCGTCCTGGTATGTGCTGGGGGTAATCGTGCAGAAGGTCGGACAGGATGTGTATGCGGTTCGTGTGGGGGATAACAAGATCCTGGACCGCGACCACACCCAGCTTCGTCCCCGAGCACCAGACCCCAGCGGACGTCCCGTCACCTTCGAGTTCACGGCCGGCGATCTAGACTCGGATGACGAGGGTGAGGACGACGACTTCACCGCCGAGAGGATCCTGGCGGACAAGCCGGACCCGGGGACGCCCTGGGGGTAGGCTTTATAAAGTCCGTTGGAAGGGATTCGCCGCATCCAGGGACTCGTGGGAGCCTCCGAGCAGTTTCGTGCCGAGGTACACCACGGTCTGGATGGACTATCTGAAGAAAAAGAACATTTCTTTGGATGTCAAGGACGTGTTGGTCCATTTGGTGGCTGCAGTAGCACCGTAATGGATCCCCCTTGGCATCTTTGTTTGTTTCTGTGCTTGGGAGACGGGTGAGGGCGTTCATCCGGGGATTTTTGGGCCTTGATTGGCCATATACCCCCTTCACTCGATCTCCAGATATATATTTCATCGTGGTATACGTATTTAGATCGATGGATGACGTTGCTCTATCTTTGATCCCCTTGGTCCATGTTGTAGATCAAGAGGAGACCGGATATGGCGTAGGGCACCGATTATGAGTGTCCTCACCCCTCCCTTGGGGCGTGGGGGACGCCTACGACGTGTGTGGGGCCTCCATGTGTCCTTGGGACATGGGGGGGGGGTTGGAGCCCATTTGGGTCCCCCCGTCCTCTCTTCAATGACTTCCGAGCGGTAACAACGCTCTGAGAAGGCGGGTAAAGCCGGTTCGGACCCCCGTGGCCATCCTGGGGTCACTTGGGGTGTGTATCTATGTGCCGGCAAGCCGCCATTGGCTGATATCATACTCTCCCATCCACCTGACCTAACCCGATGTGATAGTGTGATAGGTTTGGCCATTCCGGCTATGAGCGGCCATATTCAGTACCGAGGCGCCGCCAGCTGAGATTTATATATCAGAATATCAGGAATCAACAGGGTTTTTTTATCATAATGTTTCCGTAATTTTCTCGCCTTTCGTTCTGATTGTCAATGTATCGGCGACTGTCAGTTGGCTCGCGATTTCGCGGTAACCGATTGGTTAATTGTTATTTACAGATATTTTGGCGGAAACCCCGATGAAGGGTCAGATTTCATCAGTAAAGGGTTCGTTGAGTCCGCAATTTTCATATTATACACTCGCAAAATTAATCCGATTTTTTCAGACTTTCAGAATCGGATTTTCGACTTCGACATCGCCGCACTCGATATGATGAATCTCGAGTGGTCATACATTTTTCCCCGATCACGAATCAACCTTCCTTTTGTCATCTCCCTGATTTTTCTTGGAGATATAGTCAAAACAAAAGTGATTCGTGAGACCACTTTGAAGAATCATATCTCCGGCTCACGGCGAGGAATATCGATATCGAGAATTGGGTTGGAACTGCCTTGGTCTCAACTTAATTTAGGAAGCATCAAACGCCTTTGGTGTGTACACATGCCCGGTATAGCAAGGGATAATGGTCAAGAGGGTAGAAAGTGATATATAACTCTTGGACCGTGCAACCGAATATTTTATTGCGACTTTTGAGTGTAGCGCATGAGTTTTCGGGGTTGCATAGCAACTTTCCTTGGGTTCCTACGTATTTTTAACGTGAAGTTATGTCCATGGAGGGGCATGGCATACCATGGTGGGAGCCACTTTTGAGGGTATGTGTTATATGCATGGTATGTGCTTCGATATGTTCACGCCCATGCTATATATCTCCGTTTGTAGGAGGATATATGGAGTCATATGTGGCAAGGGCTTCGCCCATGTCCCAATGGTGAACTCCATAGCGCTAGACTAAGTCTACCGCTCATATAGTGCATGTGGGAGGGCTTACAGAGCGACCCACAAGCGCCAATATCAATTTTCCCATTTTCATGGTGCATGTTGGGAGGAGATTCGAAGGTGTCCTCATGCGTTCATGTGGGGATCCAAGTGGGGGGATTGTTTGCAAATGGTCTCAAGCAATTGTGTATTGAACCATGAGCGGATACCATGGGTGAGTGAAGTTATATACTATTGTAATTATCTTGAATTTGGCATTATTTGCATGTTTTTGACCTCATTTTATGCTCATTTTTGCGCTTTATGTGCTCAACTGGTCGGCTAACAGTAAAGTGCCTAGAGATCCGTGAACTATGGTATGTTGCTTATATGTTGGCATATGCTTCGGTGTTGTACCTCACCATATGCCGGATCACGTGGTCACTTTGGAATGGCACACGAGGCCTCACAAAATTAGGTCTCAAACTCATGGGCTGACTTGTGAAGCATGTCATGTACATAACCGGAAGGGCTCCGGAGCCAATGATGGGATATTCTTGGGCATGGACCTTTGGTTTATATCACCCTTGTATATTAGTTTCCGGTTCGACACATGCATGGAGCATTTGCATTTTTGCCGTATGCATTTTTGAGTATATAATTGATTTTGGGCATAATGGTGTGATTTGCCTGATTTTGCCATGTTGTGAGGTCATCTTCATGGGGTAGTTCTCCAAGCCCAATCGACTCCAAGTCCAACCAAGGTTATATCAGGGTAGGGCATGGTCCTGAGTGCTACTCTAGGCCATGACACGCCACCTCCCCTATTGGGCTAGGGATTAGAGGCTTGGGAGTGAACACATTTTTGGGGTTTGTGTAGTGACTTTTGACACATGGCATTTAGCCATCTTATTTGACTGGGTCCAGGGCACCATGTTGGGGAGTCAAGGGAAGGTCTTGAGTCCAGGGAATGAGGGGTCTATGGCTGTGATTGTGTAAGTTTCCATCTTTCCCCAACTTTGCTTTATTTGTGTTCATATGCCAATTTCAGGGCTTTCTTCTTTGGTGCAATTCTTGTACATGCCCGCCACCGTGGGACGACCGGTGTGCTGAACGGAAGCCCACAGTGTGGATCGGGTTATTGCTGTATTTGTGGGATCTGGTTGCTATTCAGGTTTGAAGGAGGATAGTATTTTGTATATTTTTTGGATTTGGAACCCTGGATTTTGATAAATGCAAGCGTTGATCGGGAGCAAGTCAGCAGGGGTAACAGGCGGAAGGGGCACAGCAGGGGCCGGTCCTCCTTTCTCCAGCATCCTTTTCTCTCTCTCTCTCTTTCTCTTCATAGGATTGGTGTCCACCTCCTCGACTGAGAGAGCCCGGAAGGCCGACTGAAGTCCTTCCAGCGAATCATCCGCCACGTCCACTGGCCCATGTAAGGGCACCGAAGGTACAGCACTACGTCCAGGTCCAAGTTCACCAGGTGCTGGCATTACTGGTGCCTCAGGCGCCGTCCTCACGTCGGTGTCCTCCTTCTTTGTGTCCGTATTCGCCCTTCTTGCTTATATATGACAGATCTCGGCGCACTGGGTGTACGGCACGGGGTTGCTGCCGGTACGCAGAGACTGTCTGCCTCTGCTACCAGAAAGCTTTATAGTGATTTCAACACTGTGTGTTTGTTGTGCCTCTCCTGCTGCTTGCTGCTGGTGTAGGGTTCATGCTGCTTGTTTTTGATGAGGAAAATGTTTTATTGTGGAAATACAACCAATCCAGGATAACCCAAGCCAGAGATAAGCAAGTAGAAGAAGATCAGGATCAAAGCATGAAGGGCTGCAGTCACAAAGAGTTAGATAAAGACAACTATCAACAAATAGACCACAGCAATTAGCATACATTGCAACTCAGGAGGAAATATTTTACATGTTTGAAAAAAACTGATTGGAAAACGGCCCCAAGGGCTCACTCGCATCCGCAGTGCCATCTTGAGATGTGCACTCTTTGTTTTTGGGTCCCATAGGTGCTGAGGTGGCATGGCTTGTGGCGATGAGGTCACTGCCATGTCACATGGCATATTCCTACTTAGCTAGGCTGACTGGGTATTGAACCCACGACCTCTCAAAAAGAGGTGCTCCAGCCCCCTAGGGTGCATACCACTAGGATAGCTAAGAATTCATGAGAAAACATAGATAAATTCATAGGCTCTGCCTTCAGTATTGAAGCCGGTTCGGACCCCCGTGGCCATCTTGGGGTCACTTGGGGTGTGTATCTATGTGCCGGCAAGCCGCCATTGGCTGATATCATACTCTCCCATTCACCTGATCTAACCCGATGTGATAGTGTGATAGGTTTGGCCATTCCGGCTATGAGCGGCCATATTCAGTACCGAGGCGCCGCCAGCTGAGATTTATATATCAGAATATCAGGAATCAACAGGGTTTTGTTATCATAGTGTTTCCGTGATTTTTCAGCCTTTCGTTCTGATGGTCAATGTATCGGCGACTGTCAGTTGGCTCGCGATTTTGCGTTAACCGATTGGTTAACTGTTATTTCCAGATATTTTGGCGGAAACTCCGATGAAGGGTCAGATTTCATCAGTAAAGGGTTCGTTGCTTCCGCAATTTTCTAAATAAGCACTCGAAAATTTAATCGGAATTTTTCGTGATGTCGAAATCGGATTTTCGACTTCGACATCGCCGCACTTGATTTGGTCGTCTTCGAGTGGTCATACTCTTTTCCCTATGCCCGAATCAGGTATCCCTTATACTTGCCACCCAGTTGACTTGGAGATATAAGGGAAACAAAAGTGAATCTCGGGACCACTTTGAAGGGCCATATCTACGAGCGAGTGTGAGGATAGAGAATAAGGAAGGTTGCGTTGCAAGCGCCTTGGTCTCAACTTAATTTAGGAAGCATCGAACGCCTTTGGTGTGTACACATGCCCGGTATAGCAAGGGATAATGGTCAAGGGGGTATAAAGTGATATATATCTCTTGGACCGTGCAACCGAACATTTTATTGCGACTTTCGAGTGTACTGCATGAGTGTTGGGGTTGCATAGCCATTTTTCTTTGGGTTCCTACGTATTTTTGACGTGAAGTTATGCCCATGGAGGGACATGGCATATCATGGTGGGAGCCACATTTTGAGGGTATGTGTTATATGCATGGTATATGTTTGATATGCTCACGCCCATGTTATATATCTTCGTGTGGTCGAAGAGATGGGGAGCCACACGTGACAAGGGCCTTGCCCATGTCCAAATTGTGGTATTCAAAGCGCTAGACTAAGTCTACCGCATATGTATTGCTCATGGTATGTTTGGCAAAGAGATCCATGAGTGCACTCCCATTTTCATGGGGCATGTAGATACGAGTGGCGAAGGTATCTCCATGCGCCCGATTGGGGATCCAAGTGGGGGAATTGTTCGCATATGGTTCCAATCATTTGTGTATTGAACCATGAGCGGATATCATGGGTGAGCATAGAGATATACTATCATGACAACTTTGTATTTGGACATATTTTCATGTTTTTGACCTCATTTTATGCTCATTTTTGTGTTTTATGTGCTCAACTGGTCGGCTAACAGTAAAGTGCCTAGAGATCCGTGAACTATGGTATGTTTCTTATATGTTGGCATATGCTTCGGTGTTGTACCTCACCATATGCCGGATCACGTGGTCACTTTGGCTTGGCACACGAGGCCTCACAAAATTAGGTCTCAAATTCATGAGTTGACTTGTGAAGCATGTCATGTACATAACCGGAAGGGCTTCGGAGCCAATGATGGGATATTCTTGGACATGGACCTTTGGTCTATATCACCCTTGTATATTAGTTTCCGGTTCGACACATGCATGGAGCATTTGGATATTTGCCGTATGCATTTTTGAGTATATAATTGAATTTTGGGCACTATGGTGTGATTTGCCTGATTTTGCTATGTTATGAGGTCATGCTCATGGGGCAGTTCTCCAAGCCCATTCGACTCCAAGTCCAACCAAGGTTATGTCAGGGTAGGGTGTGGTCCTGAGTGCCACTCTAGGCCATGACACGCCACCTCCCCTATTGGGCTAGGATTTAGAGGCTTGGGAGTGAACACATTTTTGGGGTTTGTGTAGTGACTTGTGACACATGGCATTCAGCCATCTCATTTGACCTGGTTCAGGGCAATATGTTGTTGAGTCAAGGGAAGGTCTTGAGTCCAGGGAATGAGGGGTTTATGGCTGTGAATGTGTAAGTTTACCTCTTTCCCCAACTTTGCTCTATTTGTGTTCATATGCCAATTTCAGGGCTTTCCTCTTTGGTGCAATTCTTGTACATGCCCGCCACCGTGAGACGACCGGTGTGCTGAACGGAAGCCCGCAGTGTGGATTGGATTATTGCTGGATTTGTGGGATCTGGTTGCTGTTCAGGGTTGAAGGAGGATTGTATTCTATTTTCTATATTTTTGGATTTGGAACCCTGGATTTTGATAAATGCAATCGTTGATCAGGAGCAAATCGGCGGGGGTTACAGGCGGAAGGGGCACAGCAGGGGCCGGTCCTGGTAGGGACCTTCTTTATGGTAGCAGAGGCGTACCTGCTGCCCCTACCTACCGCCGACCCGGGGACTTGGGCCCTTATGAGCCCTGCCCAAGTACGCCCCGGGTGCATATTGTGGACTCGGTGGAGACCACGCCGGAGATTGGAGCCATAGAAGAACCGAGACGTTCAAGAGCATGGCGAACTCCGGAAGTTGAAGCCCGAAGAGAAGTACGACATTCGGGAAGAGGAGGACGTGACATGGAGGACCTGGTCTCCATGTGTGAGCGTCGCTGCCGAAAGGCATGCAACCTCCGCTCCGCCCCGGAGGACTCTGACGAGGCCTGCCATTCAGGCAGCATTGGAGGACGGGCCCGGCGCTACCGGAAGCGCGGGTCACCCAAGTCCGCGGCAAGGGACGCCGGGGCTACACTATGGACACGGACCCCAGCCCGATCAGGCTGTGGGAATCCGAGGGGCACTCCGAGGGCTATCGGACAGCCTACGAGCCACCTTCGGAGCCGGAGATGTCCGCGCCGATCGCCAGGGCGCATACGGCCCCCGAGCCCGCCCTGAAGCACGATGCCGAGGGCTTGGAGAGGCCAGCCAGGGCCCGGACGGCACCCGTGCCCCGGCACAAGGGACCAGAGACGGACGCCATAGGCGATACGCCCATGTGCGATGAGTCTGAGGTGCTGGGAACCGCGGGATGCGCTGAATCTGGCGGAAAGCACGCTGCGTGCCACTGCGAGCACGTGTCCTTCCTCATGGGCAAGTACCCGAAGATGGGGATGGACGCCATCGTGCATCGCCTTGACCGCCTGGACAACGCCAAGGACGGTCTAGAGGAGGACGTCGCGGGGATATTGGACGACCAGTCGGCCGCGGAGAAAGACATGGAGGAGCTGCGAGCGGAACGGGACCGGTACCGGGAGAATCTGGAGCTGGCCCTGGAGAAGCAGCAGCGAGTGGTGGACAGCCTACTCCACCTGGTGGAGGACATGTCGGGACGCCTGAAAAGGCTGGAGGAGCTACAGCCCCTCACCTCGGGTCCGGAGCTCCCGGCAAAGCCGGCCGCGGCAGAGCTGGTGGAGCGGGTTAAGACCCTCAGGAGCGCCATGGATAAACCCATGGGCGGCCCTGCAGAGGCACCATACGCGCCTCCGCGTGTTGACCCGGGTGCGCTGCCGTTTGTTCCCATGTTCAGCGAATCCACAATGCTCGGGGAACACACGGCACCGGCTGGGTCCATGCGGGAAGGGCACGTAACCACGGACCCGAGGAGCCTGACGGTACAGATGTCCGATGCCGCCCAGGGTGTACCGATCACGACGAATATGGTAGTTTATGCGGAGGAGGAGATCCAGAGCCAGACCATGCAGGGGCGAACCATGAGAAGCGCCGACGGACATGGTCAAGTCATCCAGGCGGAAACCTGTGGGCGAAGGACCCCAATACGGGGATATGGACGGCCGACGGAGCAAGTCCTTCCCGCATTCCAAACCCCATGGGTTCAGGCCTAACTGGACCGCACTCCATGGAGGAGAGGGATGTACGGGGAGTGTACTCACACCCCCCGGCCTCAGGTGGTATCCGTCTAGGTGGAGTAGTGGCTGGGGACGTCGGAGACGCCATCAGGATTGACGACCTCAGGGGAATCAAAATCCCCTATTACGACGGGAACCCGTCCAACCTGGATGACTTCATCCTGGACTGGGAGGACTTCGCCGAGGAGGTCGTCGGCGAGATGCGGGGAGCGCCGCGGGACAAGTGGGTATGCCGGACATTCCCACACCGGCTGGCGCAGGACCTGAAGGAGGAGCTGCGGGATCAGATCCGGGAAGGACTGATCCGTACGGAGCAGGCCTGCCTCCAGTGGTTGGAGGATGAGGAGCGGGTGGACGCTCCGAACCAGAAGCTGGAGGACCTGTGGTCCATCCCACTGCCGCTGGACCGCGGTGAGTTGCGGGTCCGGGAGTGGAACCGGTATCTGCGGAAGTACCGCAGATGCCTCAAGCTGGTGGAGGACTGGAACGAGGCCAGCGAGATCCGCCACCTCCTGAAGGACGTCCTCTCCGGCAACTGGAAGAGGCCAGTGGAGGACGAGGAGAAGAAGCGCGCCAAGAAGCGGGTGGCGGTGAGGATCATGGCGGCGGAAGATACCCATGCGGGTATCATGGAGTTCTTCAGGAGGAACCTGGGCGAACCCAACCGGATGTCTGGACTGAAGAACGCCGTGTATGTGGAGGTATTTGGAGACTCCATGGGGCAAAGGTTGTTGCGCCTCAACAACGTGGAGTGGAGGCGTGGAGAGCCACTGAGGATGCAGGCCATCTTCGCCCGCATGAGCCTGGACGAGATCGTGAAGTACATCACGGTGGAGTTGAAGCTCAATGCAAAGAACGAGGCCCACGTGCAGGATCGACATGGTCATGGACAACGAGGCCACCGAGAAGACCGCCATCATCGGGAGATCCAGGAGGACAGGGCCAACTCCGCGGAGGATGGTAGTGGAAGTGGCCAAGACCACTGGCCCCGGGAGGATCACGAGGAGGCCCATTTCTTCGCGTTTGTGGCGCACAACGTGAGGAATCATGGGCAGGATCGGTCCAGATGGAGCCAGGTGGGACCCAAGAAGGGCAAAGCGCCAAGGAGGATCGGGAACCCACCGCTCTCGTTCCGGGAGTACAGGTCTCAGCACGACGGGTGCTGGGTCTGTTATGGCAAGGGAAACAACCATGCACACGACCACCGTCAGTGCAAGGTGTATGAGGCGGACAAGAAGGCCTACTTCGCCGCCCACCCCGAGAAGAAGCCTAAGGAGCAGCGGATTTCCGATTGGAAGGCGAAGGGCGGAGATGGGGAAAAGGCCAAGGCAAAGGCCAAGGAAAAGGCGGAGGAAGAGGCTATGGTGGTGGACCTGGCCAAGACCGACGAGTAAGGTCGATCGAGGAAGTTGCTGAGGACATGTTGAGGACGTTGGAGGAACTCAAAGCCCAGCAACGTGGTGGACAAAGTCCTGGCGGATTGCAGCCGGAAGGGGCTGCGGGAAGCCAAGTCTAGAGGAGCCCCCACGGGAGTGGGACCTCGGAGGTCTCTCCTCCGAAAATCAGTGGAATCCCAGAGAAAGCGAAGGCACATCGGGTGCCGAAGAAGGCTCCAGAAGAGCCAAAAAGAGTGAGCTTCGCCACTCCCAACCCCTGGAGCGCCCTGTCAAGGGAAGTACATGTGGGTACGGGAAATGGCAAGAAGGAAGGAGCGACCACGGAGAGCCCCGTGGACGGGCAGGACCAACCCAAGATCTACACCATCCGTGACCATACCCTTGAAGTCCTGATGCACCCGGACGTGCTAGAGTTGCATGCCGTGAGAGTCGTCCATACACCTCATGGCGACGAGCGGCAGTTGCACTTGAAAGTGCGAGTACGGTGCGGACGGGAGGAGAAGGTGGTGGATGTGTTAGTGGATACGGGTGCTCAGGTGAGCCTGGTTCGGAGAGGGTTGTTCAAGGAGGAACTCCTGCAGCCCAGCCGGAGACCGGTCCGCCTGAAGGTCGCCAACGGAGAGATTATGGGTGGCGGCACCCATGAGGCCACCATCAGTATGGAATTCTGGGAGCATGAGCGCTTGAACCGCCCTGATCAGGCGAACAGAAGCACTCTATCCGGGAACTTCTATGTGGCCGACATTACCGATTGGGATATGATCATGGGGTATGACTTCATGGTGGCAAACGCCATTGGAGCCCTTCCCCATCGTGCAATGCTGGTCTGGGAGGATGATGATGCCTCACATGGCTGTCCACGGACTATGCATGCGGATCATCCCAATGGAATGCTGAGGAAGAGGATCGGATCGTCCAAGCGGTGCAAGCTGTGGGTGCCAAGTCCAGAGGAGACCGTGGAGTTCAGCTCACGGAGTATGGAATGGCCCCGCAGGTGTATGCCAGGATGATCCAGACGCTGGGAGCCGAAGCGCCCGAGACGGATGTCTTCGCTTCCCGGGATGCCCCACTTTTGCGGAAGTGTAGGAGGCATTGGCATCGAGGAGACTCAGCCTGGCATAGGCATTGGGGTTTGAAGGAGTGGGGGCCCATGTATTGGCATGGCTCCCTGGATAACACCAGACGTACGGTGGAGAAGATCGTCGCGGATAGGGCGAAGGGGATCCTGGTCATAACTGGCATAGGATCCACCCCATGTCCGCTGGAGGGTCTCAAGTCGACGCTGGACTCCATCACCCTGAACGAGATGTCATTCGGGCCAGAGGAGGAGTTGTTCATCGACGCCAAGGGGGTATCAATGCCCTCCCCGTGTCAAGCGTGGGGTACCAAGGCTTTCCTGGTGGATGGGGCGCAAGCCCAGCCCACGGGTGATGAAGCATTCATCCGCAGGGTTGAGGCAGTGCCCATGAAGGTCATGTTTGAGCCCAAGGAGGGGACGGATCAGCCAATTGATGGCATTGACGTCCTGTCCCACGCCGAGATCGACGACGTCGTCAACTACATGCGGATGGGGATGCACGACCGTGTGGCAGCCAAGAAGAGGCGGGTCATGGTCACATCTCCGCATTGGTGGGATGACAAGATGTTGGTCACCGGCAAGTACGAGAAGGATGAGTTCGTGGCGAGGGTCATGGATCACATCGCGGACCAATACGATGGTCCGGTTGGGTCGGACCCACCAACGTGGGGTTTTCCAAGAGTGGGAACCGGTAGCGACAAGCACCAGCCCGAGGCCGCAAATTTTCGAAGATTATCGGTGGGGATCGAGACCCACGACGATGAAGACGGCATATCGGACGAGGAGAAGTCGGACTCGGACCCAGAAGAGGCCTATACCGCAGTGCGGTCGGTTGTATCGATACCGAAGCAAGCGGCTGAAGAGGCCGAGGAGAACCCGAAGGTCGCCGAGCTGAAGGAGAGGCTGATCAAGGCCTATCCGCGGCTATTCAGTGGCGTCGCCAACAAGAACCCTCCAGATCGTGGGAGGTTCGGCACAGCGAAGATCAAGCTGAAGCCGAACCCCAAGATCTATCGTCGTCGGGAGTACCAACTTCAGGGCGATCGGGCCGAGGCCATGAAGAAGCTGTTGGCCGAGTTCATTGAGCGGGGATGGATCGAACCCTCCGACAGTGAGTGGGCCAGCCCAGCCTTCATCGTGCCCAAGAAGGAGAAGGGCGAGTGGAGGTCGGTGGTTGATTACAAAGGTTTGAACGAGCAGACCGAGCACGACTCGTACTCGCTTCCCCTGATCGACTCCATCCTCCAAAAACAACAGAAAAAGCGGATCTTCACGGTGTTGGACCTGAAACACGGTTATCACCAGATGCCGCTACACCCGGACTCCAGGCCCTGCACAGCGATGTCGACGCCGCTGGGGCCCATGCAGTGGAAAGTGGTGCCTATGGGCGCCAAGAATGGCAACGCCGCTTTCCAGCGCATGATGGAGGACCTACTCGGTCCTGTCCGGGACTGTGCCGATCCCTTCGTGGATGACATCATCATCGGGTCCGGAACGGAGAACATGACTGAGGACGAGCTCATGGACGCGCATGAGAAGGATCTGCGCCGAGTGCTCAGCGAGTTGGACAAGCACAACATGGTGTGCAAGCCCACCTAAGCCTCACTCTTCGTGAAGGAAGTGGAGTTCGCGGGTCACGTGGTTGGTCATGGGCAACGCCGTCCCATGCCTGGGAAGCTGGCGTCCCTGCACCACTGGGAGAAGCCCCAGACCATCAGCGAACTCCGGTCCTTCATGGGGTTCTGCAACTACTATTCGGGCTATGTCCGGGTGTATGCAGAACTGTCGGGGCCGCTGCACAAGATGCTGCAAGTGGGCAAGTTCGATGGCCGGAAGGGGAGCAAGAAGAAGCTTGCCTGGACCCCTGAGGCTGAGGATGCGTTCAACAGCCTGAAGGAGCGACTCCTGGGGCAGTTGGGGCTATTCTTGGTGGACCCGGACAAGGGATTCGTGCTACGGACGGACGCCTCGGACTATGCTGTAGGGGCAGTCCTCGAGCAGATCCGGGACAACGGGTCACACGTGCCCGTGGCGTTTTGGAGTCGGATCCTGGCCGAGGGCCAACGCCGCACCTGGACCGCGAGGGAGAAGGAGACGTACGCCATTGTTTGTGCGCTTAGGAAGTGGTCTGGCCACATCGGATTGCAACCGGTGGTGGTTAGCACGGACCATCAGTCCTTGCAGAGCTGGCACAAGGAGCACGTCGACACCCCCTCGGGACCGGCGGCAAGGAGGGCCCGATGGCATGAGACGTTCGCCAAGTTCGACCTCAGCGTCGTATACGTCCCGGGGAAGGACAACACTGTGGCAGATTGCCTCAGTCGATGGGCCTACCCCGCGGGCAAGGCTTGGATGGACATATCCAGCCATGGGGACGCCGAGGAAACCGAGGAGGCCAAGCGCATCATCGAGATGGAGAAGGCCATGGAGCAAGAGGGGGTCAAGTGCTTTGTGGTGATAGCAAACCGTACGGACCTGGCCAAGTTCCGGGGTGCCCGCGTCCAAGCTATTCGAGAGGAAACCCTCATGTGTGCGCACCAAAGGCGTTTGATGCTTTCTAAATTAAGTTGAGACCAAGGCAGTTCCAACCCAACCTTCCTTATTCTCATTCCTCACACTCGCGCGTAGATATGGCTCTTCCAAGTGATCCCACGATTCGATTTTGTTTCCCTTATATCTCCAAGTCAAATGGGTGGCAAGTATAAGGGAAACCTGATTCGGGCATAGAGGAAGGAGTATGACCACTCGAAGAAGTCCAAATCAAGTGCGGCGATGTCGAAGTCGAAAATCCGATTTCGACATCACGAAAAATTCCGATTAAATTTTCGAGTGCTTATTTAGAAAATTGCGGAAGCAACGAACCCTTTACAGATGAAATCTGACCCTTCAGAAACGTTTCCGCCAAAATATCTGGAAATAACAGTTAACCAATCGGTTAACGCAAAATCGCGAGCCAACTGACAGTCGCCGATACATTGACTATCAGAACGAAAGGCTGAAAAATTACGGAAACATTATGATAATAAAACCCTGCTGATTCCGGATATTCTGCTATATAAATCTCCGCTGGCGGTGCCTCGGTTCTGAATATGGCCGCTCATAGCCGGAATGGCCAAACCTATCACACTATCACATCGGGTTAGTTCAGGTGGATGGGAGAGTATGATATCAGCCAATGGCGGCTTGCCGGCACATAGATACACACCCCAAGTGACCCCAAGATGGCCACGGGGGTCGGAACCGGCTTCACCCCCCTTCTCAGAGCGTTGTATCCGCTCGGAAACCAATGAAGAGAGGACGGGAGGACCCCAATGGGCTCCAACCCCCCCCTCCATGTCCCAAAGACACATGGAGGCCCCACACACGTCGTAGGCGTCCCCCATGCCCCAAGGGAGGGGTGAGGACACTGATAATCAGCACCCTACGCCATATCCGGTCTCCTCTTGATCTACAACATGGACCAAGGGGATCAAAGATAGAAAAACGTCGTCGGTCGACCTAAATAAGTATACCACAATGCAATATATATGTGGAGATCGAGTGAAGGGGGTATATGGCCGATCAAGGCCGAAAGACCCCGGATGAACGCCCTCACTTGTCTCCCCATTCACAGAAACAAACAAAATGCTAAGGGGGGATCCATTACGGTGCTATAGCAGCAACCAAATGGACCAACACGTCCTTGACATCCAAAGAAATACCCTTTTTCTTTAGGTAGTCCATCCAGACCGTGGTATACCTCGGCACGAAACTGCTCGGAGGTTCCCACGAGTCCCTGGACGCGGCGAATCCCTTCCATCGGACTTTATAAAGCCTCCCCCCAGGCGTCCCCGGGTCCGGCTTGTCCGCCAGGATCTTCTCCGCGGTGAAATCGTCGTCCTCACCCTCATCGTCCGAGTCCACATCGCCGGCCGTGAACTCGAAGGTGACGGGACGTCTGCTGGGGTCTGGTGCTCGGGGACGAAGCTGGGTATGGTCGCGGTCCAGGACCTTGTTATCCCCCACACGAACCGCATACACGTCCTGCCCGACCTTCCGCACGACTACCCCCGGCACATACCAAGATGCCTGCCGATGCCTGGACAGGACATCCTTGTGGTGCCGCTCCACCCACACGGTGTCTTGAAGAGCATACTTCTGGACTTTTCCTTGCTTGAAGTACTTGGCCCTCTTGTCATGCTCGTCCTGAAGTGCCTTACACACTTTGGCCGCCGTGTCGTCCGCCTCAGCCATCATGGCATTCGCATCCCGGGCCACTTTGCCATGGTTCATCCACGGGAGAGTGCGTGACACTCGATCCCGTAGGAACAGGATGCGATGGGGCGATAGTCCAGTGGGTCCCGGAAGGTCGTGATACGCCTGGAGCACTCTCCACAGCGAGTTATACCAGTTCCGGCCCGGTTCGTCAATGTGCAGCTGGCGGAACTTCTCGAACATCTGCCGCCCGGCCACTTCAGCACGGCCATTCGACCGGCTGTGGTACGCCACGGTCTTGGCATGCCGAATCCCCATGTGCTTGCACATCGTCTTGAACCACGTCCCCACGAATTGACTGCCCCGATCGCTGCAGATGACAGCTGGGACATCGAAAATCGTCAGCCAATGCCTGATCATGGCATTAGCGACGGTCTTGGCCTGCAGCCCCACTCCATGCTTGTTCTTCTTGTCCTTCTTCTTGGACTTCTTGCCCGGGACTGCCACGATATACCCGCTGTGCCTGTCCACCGCTAGGATGACACAATCATATGTCTCTCCTTCCACGGTAACCTCCGGCATGGCGAACACATCCATGGCCACGGACCGCATAGGGGCCTCCGGTATAGCCGTATACACCGGGTTGCCCGCTGTGGAGTGGTTGGGGCTCTTCGTGGCCCGACACACGGCACAGTCGCTGCAGTACCTGTCCAGGATGGCGTAGTACCCCGGAGGGAACTTGAAACGCCACTCCAGGTCCTGCTGCATTTTGTCTCGGCCCGGATGCATGAGCTGGGCGTTGTGCCAATGGTCAATGAGCTGCTCCACTCGGTTCTCGGGCACCAGCAGCTTGTCCTTGAGGAACAACTTGTCGCCATCCTCGGTCAAGCCCTCAGGCCATTCGTCGTCCGACGGGGCGCTCACGGCATTCCAGTACTTGCCCCAGTGCTCGGATGCCGCGTAGTCATCCGACCAGTCCTCTGTGAGCACCGACCTGACTAGCTCTACAGGGGCCACCATCCATTGCTCGAGGGTTTCCTCTCGAATAGCTTGGACGCGGGCACCCCGGAACTTGGCCAGGTCCGTACGGTTTGCCATCACCACAAAGCACTTGACCCCTTCTTGCTCCATGACCTTCTCCATCTCGATGATGCGCTTGGCCTCCTCGGTCTCCTCGGCGTCGCCATGGCTGGATATGTCCATCCACGCCTTGCCCGCGGGGTAGGCCCAGCGACTGAGGCAATCTGCCACAGTGTTGTCCTTCCCCGGTATATACACTACGCTGAGGTCGAACTTGGCGAACGTCTCGTGCCATCGGGCCCTCCTAGCCGCTGGTCCTGAGGGGGTGTCGACATGCTCCTTGTGCCAGCTCTGTAGGGACTGGTGGTCCGTGCAAACCACCACCGGCTGCAGTCCGATGTGGCCAGATCACTTCCTGAGCGCACATACAATGGCGTATGTCTCCTTCTCCCTCGCGGTCCATGTTCGGCGTTGGCCTTCGGCCAGGATCCTGCTCCAAAACGCCACGGGAACATGAGTCCCGTCGTCCCGGACTTGCTCGAGGACTGCCCCCACGGCATAGTCCGAGGCATCTGTCCGTAGCACGAATCCCTTGTCCGGGTCCACCAGGAACAACCCCAACTGCCCCAGGAGTCGCTCCTTCAGGCGGTTGAACGCATCCTCAGCCTCAGGGGTCCAGGCAAGCTTCTTCTTGCTCCCCTTCCGGCCATCGAACTTGCCCACTTGCAGCATCTTGTGCAGCGGCCCCGACAGTTCTGCATACATCCGGACATAGCCCGAATAGTAGTTGCAGAACCCCATGAAGGACCGGAGTTCGCTGATGGTCTGGGGCTTCTCCCAGTGGTGCAGGGACGCCAGCTTCCCAGGCATGGGACGGCGTTGCCCGTGACCAACCACGTGACCCGCGAACTCTACTTCCTTCACGAAGAGTGAGGCTTTGGTGGGCTTGCACACCATGTTGTGCTTGTCCAACTCGCTGAGCACTCGGCGCAGATCCTTCTCATGCGCGTCGATGAGCTCGTCCTCAGTCATGTTCTCCGTGCCGGACCCGATGATGATGTCATCCACGAAGGGATCGGCACATTCCCGGACAGGACCGAGTAGGTCCTCCATCATGCGCTGGAAAACGGCGCTGCCATTCTTGGCACCCATAGGCACCACTTTCCACTGCATGGGCCCAAGCGGCGTCGACATCGCTGTGCAGGGCCTGGAGTCCGGGTGTAGCGGCATCTGGTGGTAACCGTGTTTCAGGTCCAACACCGTGAAGATCCGCTTTTTCTGTTGCTTTTGGAGGATGGAGTCGATCAGGGGAAGCGAGTACGAGTCGTGCTCGGTCTGCTCGTTCAAACCTCTGTAATCAACCACCAACCTCCACTCGCCCTTCTCCTTCTTGGGTACGATGAAGGCTGGGCTGGCCCACTCACTGTCGGAGGGTTCGATCCATCCCCGCTCAATGAACTCGGCCAACAGCTTCTTCATGGCCTCGGCCCGATCGCCCTGAAGTTGGTACTCCCGATGACGATAGATTTTCGGGTTCGGCTTCAGCTTGATCTTCGCTGTACCAAACCTCCCGCGATCTGGAGGGTTCTTGTTGGCGACGCCACTGAATAGCCGCGGATAGGCCTTGATCAGCCTCTCCTTCAGCTCGGCGACCTTCGGGTTCTCCTGGGCCTCGTCAGCCGCTTGCTTCGGTATAGATACAACCGACCGCACTGCGGTATAGGCCTCTTCTGGGTCCGATTCCGACTTCTCCTCGTCCGATATGCCGTCTTCATCGTCGTGGGGAGCTCTTCCCACCGATAATGTTCGAAAATTTGCGGCATCGGGCTGGTGACTGTCGCTATCGGCACCCATTCTTGGAAAATCCCATGTTGGTGGGTCCGACCCAACCGGACCATCGTATTGGTCCGCGATGTGGTCCATGACCCTCGCCACGAACTCGTCCTTCTCGTACTTGCCGGTGACCAACATCTTGTCATCCCACCAATGCGGAGATGTGACCATGGCCCGCCTCTTCTTGGCTGCCACACGGTCGTGCATCCCCATCCGCATGTAGTTGACGACGTCGTCGATCTCGGCGTGGGACAGAACGTCAATGCCATCAATTGGCTGATCCGTCCCCTCCTTGGGCTCAAACATGACCTTCATGGGCACCGCCTCCACCCTACGGATGAATGCTTCATCACCCGTGGGCTGGGCTTGCGCCCCATCCACCAGGAAAGCCTTGGTGCCCCACGCTTGACCCGGGGAGGGCATTGATACACCCTTGGCGTCGATGAACAACTCCTCCTCTGGCCCGAATGACATCTCGTTCAGGGTGATGGAGTCCAGCGTCGACTTGAGAACCTCCAGCGGACATGGGGTGGAACCTATGCCGGTTATGACCAGGATCCCCTTCGCCCTATCCGCGATGATCTTCTCCACCGTACGTCTGGTGTTATCCAGGGAGCCATGCCAATACATGGGTCCCCACTCCTTCAAACCCCAATGCCTGTGCCAGGCTGAGTCTCCTCGATGCCAATGCCTCCTACACTTCCGCAGAAGTGGGGCATCCCAGGAAGCGAAGACGTCCGTCTCGGGCACTTCAGCTCCCAGCGTCTGAATCATCCTGGTGTACACCTGCGGGGCCATTCCATACTCCGTGAGCTGAACTCCACGGTCTCCTCTGGACTTGACACCCACAGCTTGCACCGCTCGGACGATCCGATCCTCTTCCTCAGCGTTCCATTGGGATGACCCGCACGCATAATCCGTGGACAGCCATGTGAGGCATTCATCGTCCTCCCGGACCAGTGTTGCGCGATGGGGAAGGGCTCCAATGGCGTTGGCCACCATGAAGTCGTACCCCATGATCATATCCCAATCAGTAATGTCGGCCACATAGAAGTTCCCGGATAGAGTGCTTCTCTTCGCCTGATCAGGGCGGTTCAAGCGCTCATGCTCCCAGAATTCCATACTGATGGTGGCCTCATGGGTGCCACCACCCATAATCTCTCCGTTGGCGACCTTCAGGCGGACCGGTCTCCGGCTGGGCTGCAGGAATTCCTCCTTGAACAACCCTCTCCGGACCAGGCTCACCTGGGCACCCGTATCCACCAACACATCCACCACCTTCTCCTCTCGTCCGCACCGTACTCGCACTTTCAAGTGCAGCTGCCGCTCGTCGCCATGAGGTGTATGGACGACTCTCACGGCATGCAACTCTAGCACGTCCGGGTGCATCAGGACTTCAAGGGTATGGTCACGGATGGTGTAGATCTTGGGTTGGTCCTGCCCGTCCACGGGGCTCTCCGTGGTCGCTCCTTCCTTCTTGCCATGTCCCGTACCCACATGTACTTCCCTTGGCAGGGCGCTCCAGGGGTTGGGAGTGGCGAAACTCAGTGGTTTTGGCTCTTCCGGAGCCTTCTTCGGCACCCGATGTGCCTTCGCCTTCTCAGGGATTCCACTGATTTTCGGAGGAGAGACCTCCGAGGTCCCACTCCCGTGGGGGCTCCTCTAGACTTGGCTTCCCGCAGCCCCTTCCGGCTGCGATCCGCCAGGACTTTGTCCTCCACTTTGCTGGGCTTTGAGTTCCGCCAACGTCCTCAACATGTCCTCAGCAACTTCCTCGATCGACCTCACTCGTCGGTCTTGGCCAGGTCCACCACCATAGCCTCTTCCTCCGCCTTTTCCTTGGCCTTTGCCTTGGCCTTTTCCCCCGTCTCCGCCCTTCGCCTTCCAGTCGGAAATCCGCTGTTCCTTGGGCTTCTTCTCGGGGTGAGCGGCGAAGTAGGCCTTCTTGTCCGCCTCATACACCTTGCACTGACGGTGGTCGTGTGCATGGTTGTGTCCCTTGCCATAACAGACCCAGCACCCATCGTGCTGAGACCTGTACTCTCGGAACGAGAGCGGTGGGTTCCCGATCCTCCTTGGTCCTTCTCTGTTCTTCCTGGGTCCCACCTGGCTCCATCTGGACCGATCCTGCCCATGGTTCTTCACGTTGTGCGCTACGAACGCGAAGAAATGGGCCTCCTCGTGATCCTCCCGGGACCAGTGGTCTTGGCCACTTCCACTTCCATCCTCCGCGGAGTTGGCCGTGTCCTCCTGGATCTCCCGATGATGGCGGTCGTCTCGGTGTCCTCGTTGTCCATGACCATGCCGATCCTGCACGTGGGCCTCGTTCTTCGCATTGAGCTTCAACCCCACCGTGATGTACTTCACGATCTCGTCCAGGCTCATGCGAGCGAAGATGACTTGCATCTTCAGCGGCTCCCCGCGCCTCCACTCCACGTTGTTGAGGCGCAGCAACCTTTGCCCCATGGAGTCCCCGAATACCTCCACGTACACGGCGTTCTTCAGGCCCAACATCCGGTCAGGTTCGCCCAGGTTCCTCCTGAAGAACTCCATGATACCCGCATGGGTATCCTCCGCCGCCATAATCCTCACCGCCAACCGTCGTTTGGCGCGCTTCTTCTCCTCGTCCTCCACTCTCCTCTTCCAGCTGCCGGGGAGGACGTCCTTCAGCAAGTGGCGGATCTCACTGGCCTCGTTCCAGTCTTCCACCAACTTGAGGCATCTGCGGTACTTCCGCAGATACCGGTTCCACTCCCGGACCCGCAACTCACCGCGGTCCAGCGGCAGTGGAATGGACCACAGGTCCTCCAGCTTCTGGTTTGGAGCGTCCACCCGCTCCTCGTCCTCCAACCACTGGAGGCAGGCCTGCTCCGTCCGGATCAATCCTTCCCGGATCTGATCCCGCAGCTCCTCCTTCAGGTCCTGCGCCAAGCGGTGTGGGAATGTCCGGCACACCCACTTGTCCCGCGGCGCTCCCCGCATCTCGCCGACGACCTCCTCGGCGAAGTCCTCCCAGTCCAGGATGAAGTCATCCAGGTTGGACGGGTTCCCGTCGTAATAGGGGATTTTGATTCCCCTGAGGTCGTCGATCCTGATGGCGTCTCCAACGTCTCCAGCCACCACTCCACCGAGACGGATACCACCTGTGGCCGGGGGGTGTGAGTACACTCCCCGTACATCCCTCTCCTCCATGGAGTGCGGTCCAGTTGGGCCTGAACCCATGGGGTTTGGAATGCGGGAAGGACTTCTTCCATCGGCCGTCCATATCCCCGTATTGGGGTCCTTCGCCCACAGATTTCCGCTGGGATGCCCTCGACCATGTCCGTCGGCCCTTCCCATGGTTTGCCCCTGCGTGGTCTGGTTCTGGATCTCCTCTTCCGCATAAACTGCATAGGTAGTCGTGGATGGCGGTAGATCCTGGGCGGCGTGGGACATCTGCACTGTCAGGCTCCTCGGGTCCGTGGCCACGTGCCCTTCCCGCCTGGACCCAGCCGGTGCCGTGTGTTCCCCGAGCATTGTTGACTCGCTGAACAGGGGAACAAACGGCAGCGCACCCGGGTCAACACGCGGAGGCGCGTAGGGTGCCTCTGCAGGGCCGCCCATGGGTTTCTCCATGGCGCTCCTGAGGGTCTTAACCCGCTCCACCAGCTCTACCGCGGCCGGCTTTGCCGGGAGCTCCGGACCCGAGGCGAGGGGCTGTCGCTCCTCTAGCCTTCTCAGGCGTCCCGACATGTCCTCCACTAAGTGGAGGAGGCTGTCCACCACTTGCTGCTGCTTCTGCAGGGCCAGCTCCAGATTCTCCCGGTACCGGGCCTGATCCGCTCGCAGCTCCTCCATGTGGTTCTCCGCGGCCGACTGGTCATCCAGAATCCCCGCGACGTCCTCCTCTAGAGCATCCTTGGCGTTTTCCAGGCGGTCCAGATGGTTCACGATGGCGTCCATCCCCATCTTCGGGTACTTGCCCATGAGGAAGGACACGTGCTCGCAGTGGCACGCAGCGTGCTTTCCGCCGAATTCAGCACATCCCGCGGTTCCCGGCACCTCAGACTCATCGCCCATAGGCGTATCGCCTATGGCGTCCGTCTCTGGGCCCGTGTGCCGGGGCACAGGTGCCGTCCGGGCCCTGGCTGGCCTCTCCAAGCCCTCGGCGTCGTGCTGCAGGGCGGGCTCGGGGGCCGTATGCGCCCTGGCGATCGGCGCGGACATCTCCGGCTCCAAAGGTGGCTCGTGGGCTGTCCGATAGCCCTCGGAGTGCCCCTCGGATTCCCACAGCCTGACCGGGCTGGGGTCCGTGTCCATAGCCCCGGCGTCCCTTGCCGCGGACTTGGGTGACCCGCGCTTCCGGTAGCGCCGGGCCCGTCCTCCACTGCTGCCTGAATGGCATGCCTCATCAGAGTCCTCCGCGGCGGAGAGGAGGTTGCATGCCTTTCGGCAGCGACGCTCACACATGGAGACGAGGTCCTCCATGTCACGTCCTCCTCTTCCCGAGTGTCGTTCTTCTCTTCGGGCTTCAAATTCCGGAGTTCGCCATGCTCTTGAACGTCTCGGTCCTTCTATGGCTCTAATCTCCGGCGTGGTCCCCACCGAGTCCACAATACGCACCCGGGGCGTACTTGGGCAGGGCTCATGAGGGCCCAAGTCCCCGGGTCGGCGGTTGGTAGGGGCAGCAGGTAAGCCTCTGCTACCATAAAGAAGGTCCCTACCAGGACCGGCCCCCGCTGTGCCCCTTCCGCCAGTAATCCCCGCTGACTTGCTCCGGATCAATGCTTGCATTTATCAAAATCCAGGGTCCAAAACCAAAAATATAGAAAATAGAAAATACAATCCTCCTTCAACCCTGAATGGCAACCAGATCACACAAATCCAACAATAATGACGCAGATTCGGTATGCCTCCCTGCTGGCCACCAAGTGGCTTATTGAGAGGCTCGGCAACAGATCGTCGGCAGGCCGGCAACATACCGGCAGGCCGAGCCGCAGGCGCCGCAAAATGGGACGCGTAATCCCCGTGCCAGCGTCAGATCACAGAAAAAAGGGCACATGTCGCCTGTTGACAGTGCAGTGTAAATACCTTGTGTGTTTTTATGCATTTTATTATTACATTCTGTCCTCCCTGCATTTTGCAGCTCAGAATGTGTCAGGGTGGACAAGGCCCGTACAAGAATTTGTGCAACACTGAGCCAAATCTGCTTCAAAAGGTCTTCATGCTCCGTGTCTTATGCTGATGGAGGACAGTATTGGAGGGTTTTCACGAAACTGGACTGGTTCACGAGTTTTGGAGAAAATGCAAAAGGAGTATTTGGTCAAAAATCAACATCGCAACGGCGAAGGGTTTTCGATCAGTTGACTGAAAGCAGCGGAGCTCGGGCAAAAGGCAACAAGGCCGGCGGTGTCAAGGAGGGTGTCTAGCGTGACCCCCAGCAACCCGCTTCAAAATTCTTGTACTCCGACGTACGCCCGTCCCAGCCCTTACGTGGAAACATGCCG
Organism: Eutreptiella sp. 'Long Island Sound 2002'; assembly: GCA_964036045.1. Classification (NCBI taxonomy): domain Eukaryota; phylum Euglenozoa; class Euglenophyceae; order Eutreptiales; family Eutreptiaceae; genus Eutreptiella; species Eutreptiella sp. 'Long Island Sound 2002'. The sequence goes on from OZ038381.1 coordinate 136,413,302, forward strand.
AGACGATCAGTGTCAGCGTGCGGCCGAGAAGAGACACGCAGCGGTTTGCGGCAGATGGCGGCAGCGCCAGCGAAGGTCCCAGACAGGCGCCACGGTCGACGACGAGCACGTGCCAGCGTTGGCAGTGCTGTAGCAACGCGTGCGAAGTCCCAGCAAGTTCGGCAGTGCACCAGCGTCAAGTACGACGCAGCACGATCGATCTCAAGTCCCAGCGAGGTGTACCAATTTGTTGGAGCCGCGCCAAAGCACAGAGGAAGGACTGGACGTGGGATTCCAGTTGAAGGCCACGGAGCGTGCGGCCGATGTCAAGACCTGGGGTCTACGCTTCGATACGACGGGGTACGATGGCCCAAGACACAGAGGAAGGACCAGTGTATCAGGGCACTGGTTGAGACTCGCACGGAGAATGGACTGGGTAATAGGATCTGTTAAGGTTTTTTTTAGCATCTGTGCGTGTATGGCCCAGATGGGCGCATATATAGCTGGGCCGATTTTAGTCGCGCCCTGGCTGCCAGGAGATGGCTTGAGTGACACCTTGGCTCTGCACAGTGCCGCTGGGTTTCTGTACCCGTGCTTGGTGCATACTGGGCAAGGTGGTTAGCCGTGTACCTTCGGGTCATGGGGTATCCAGTCGAATTTTTTTTTTCCATACAGGTCGAGCGTAAGCAGTGTGCCTCGCCTCTTCCTGGAGCTATGTGTGTTTGCATAGCGCCACACAAAGCTTTTAAGGAGGGGGGTGACGCAGATTCGGTATGCCTCCCTGCTGGCCACCAAGTGGCTTATTGAGAGGCTCGGCAACAGATCGTCGGCAGGCCGGCAACATACCGGCAGGCCGAGCCGCAGGCGCCGCAAAATGGGACGCGTAATCCCCGTGCCAGCGTCAGATCACAGAAAAAAGGGCACATGTCGCCTGTTGACAGTGCAGTGTAAATACCTTGTGTGTTTTTATGCATTTTATTACTACATTCTGTCCTCCCTGCATTTTGCAGCTCAGAATGTGTCAGGGTGGACAAGGCCCGTACAAGAATTTGTGCAACACTGAGCCAAATCTGCTTCAAAAGGTCTTCATGCTCCGTGTCTTATGCTGATGGAGGACAGTATTGGAGGGTTTTCACGAAACTGGACTGGTTCACGAGTTTTGGAGAAAATGCAAAAGGAGTATTTGGTCAAAAATCAACATCGCAACGGCGAAGGGTTTTCGATCAGTTGACTGAAAGCAGCGGAGCTCGGGCAAAAGGCAACAAGGCCGGCGGTGTCAAGGAGGGTGTCTAGCGTGACCCCCAGCAACCCGCTTCAATAACCCAATTCACAATCCAAATCAGGCTGCGGGCTTTCGTTCAGCACACCGGTATTCCCACGGTGGCGGGCATGTACAAGAATTGCACCAAGGAAGAAAGCCCTGAAATTGGCATATGAACACATATGAAGCAAAGTTGTGGAGAGATGGAAACTTACACAATCACAGCCATAGACCCATCATTCCCTGGACTCAAGACCTTCCCTTGACTCACCAACATGATGCCCTGAACGAAGTCCAATAAGATGGCTAAATGCCATATGTCAAAAGTCAATACACAAGCCCCAAAAATGTGTTCACTCCCAAGCCTCTAAATCCTGGCCCAATAGGGGAGGTGGCGTGTCATGGCCTAGAGTGGCACTCAGGACCATGCCCTACCCTGACATAACCTTGGTTGGACTTGGAGTCGAATGGGCTTAGAGAAATGACTTATGAGTTTGAACTCATAACATGTCAAAAAACTGCCAATTCACACCATATTGGCCATATATCAAAAATATGCTCAAAATTGAAGTTACTACATATTCGAAGGCTCCAAGCATGCATGGAATCGAAGTCTACTATTCATGGAGGATAGAGACCAAAGGCCAATGCCCATGTACATCCCCATTTTACCCTCGAAACCCTTTCGGATATGGGCGCCACGCACTGCCCAAGTCAGCCCATGATCTTGAGACCAATTCTTGAAATCCTTCGTGCGCCAAGCCAAATGGAGTTCACGATCCGGCATATGGTGGTGTTCAACTCCAAAGCATATGCCAACATATGAACAACATACCATGGTTCGACTCTCCATAGGCTTCTTGCTGTTAGCTGACCAGGTGAGTACACAAAACGCAAAAATGAGCAAAAATTGAGGTCAAAAACATGAAAATATGACCAAATACAAAGTTGTCATGATAGTATATCTCTATGCTCACCCATGATTTCCGCTCATGGTTCAATACACAAATGATTGGAACCATTTGCGAACAATTCCCCCACTTGGATCCCCAATCGGGCGCACGGAGATACCTTCGCCACTAATATCTACATGCCCCATGAAAATGGGAGTGCACCCATGGATCTCTTTATCAAACATACCATGAGCAATACATACGCGGTAGACTTGGTCTAGCGCTTTGAATTCCACAATTGGGACATGGGCAAAGCCCTTGTCACGTATGGCTCCCCATCTCTTCGGCCACACGAAGATATATAACATGGGCGCGAGCATATCAAACATATACCATGCATATAACAAATACTCTCAAAATGTGGCTCCCACCATGATATGCCATGTCCCTCCATTGACATAACTTCACGTTAAAAATACGTAGGAACCCAAGGAAAGTTGCTATGCAACCCCAACACCCATGTGGCACACTCGAAAGTCGCATTAAAATATTCGGTTGCACGGTCCAAGAATTATATATCACTTTATACCTTTTTGACCCTTTTCCCTTGCTACACCGGGCATGTGTGCGCACCAAAGGCGTTTGATGCTTTCTAAATTAAGTTGAGACCAAGGCAGTTCCAACCCAACCTTCCTTATTCTCATTCCTCACACTCGCGCGTAGATATGGCTCTTCCAAGTGATCCCACGATTCGATTTTGTTTCCCTTATATCTCCAAGTCAAATGGGTGGAAAGTATAAGGGAAACCTGATTCGGGCATAGGGGAAGGAGTATGACCACTCGAAGAAGTCCAAATCAAGTGCGGCGATGTCGAAGTCGAAAATCCGATTTCGACATCACGAAAAATTCCGATTAAATTTTCGAGTGCTTATTTAGAAAATTGCGGAAGCAACGAACCCTTTACAGATGAAATCTGACCCTTCAGAAACGTTTCCGCCAAAATATCTGGAAATAACAGTTAACCAATCGGTTAACGCAAAATCGCGAGCCAACTGACAGTCGCCGATACATTGACTATCAGAACGAAAGGCTGAAAAATTACGGAAACATTATGATAATAAAACCCTGCTGATTCCGGATATTCTGCTATATAAATCTCCGCTGGCGGTGCCTCGGTTCTGAATATGGCCGCTCATAGCCGGAATGGCCAAACCTATCACACTATCACATCGGGTTAGTTCAGGTGGATGGGAGAGTATGATATCAGCCAATGGCGGCTTGCCGGCACATAGATACACACCCCAAGTGACCCCAAGATGGCCACGGGGGTCCGAACCGGCTTCAATGGTGGCCCCTATAGAGCTAGTCAGGTCGGTGCTCACAGAGGACTGGTCGGATGACTACGCGGCATCCGAGCACTGGAGCAAGTACTGGAATGCCGTGAGCGCCCCGTCGGACGACGAGTGGCCTGAGGGCTTGACCGAGGATGGGGACAAGTTGTTCCTCAAGGACAAGCTGCTGGTGCCCAAAAACCGAGTGGAGGAGCTCATTGACCATTGGCACAACGCCCAGCTCATGCACCCTGGCCGAGACAAGATGCAGCAGGACCTGGAGTGGCGTTTCAAGTTCCCTCGGGGGTACTACGCCATCCTGGATAGGTACTGCAGCGACTGTGCCGTGTGTCGGGCCACGAAGAGCCCCAACCACTCCACAGCGGGCAACCCGGTGTATACGGCTATACCGGAGGCCCCTATGCGGTCCGTGGCCATGGATGTATTCGCCATGCCTGAGGTCACCGTGGAAGGAGAGACCTACGACTGTGTCATCCTGGCGGTGGATAGGCACAGTGGGTATATCGTGGCGGTCCCTGGCAAGAAGTCCAAGAAGAAGGACAAGAAGGACAAGCATGGAGTGGGGCTGCAGGCCAAGACCGTCGCTCATGCCATGATCAGGCATTGGCTGACGATTTTTGATGTCCCAGCTGTCATCTGCAGGGATCGGGGCAGTCAATTCGTGGGGACGTGGTTCAAGACGATGTGCAAGCACATGGGCATTCGGCACGCCAAGACCGTGGCGTACCACAGCCGGTCGAATGGCCGTGCTGAGGTGGCTGGGCGGCAGATGTTCGAGAAGTTCCGCCAGCTGCACATTGACGAACCGGGCCGGAACTGGTATAACTCGCTGTGGAGAGTGCTCCAAGCGTATCACGACCTTCCGGGACCCACTGGACTGTCGCCCCATCGCATCCTGTTCCTACGGGATCGACTGTCACGCACTCTCCCGTGGTTGAACCATGGCAAAGTGGCCCGGGATGCGAACGCTATGATGGCTGAGGCGGACGACACGGCAGCCAAGGTGTGCAAGGCACTTCAGGACGAGCATGACAAGAGGGCCAAGTACTTCAAGCAGGGAAAGGTCCAGAAGTATGCTCTCCAAGACACCGTGTGGGTGGAGCGGCACCACAAGGATGTCCTGTCCAGGCATCGGCAGGCATCTTGGTATGTGCCGGGGGTAATCGTGCGGAAGGTCGGGCAGGACGTGTATGCGGTTCGTGTGGGGGATAACAAGATCCTGGACCGCGACCATACCCAGCTTCGTCCTCGAGCACCAGACCCCAGCGGACGTCCCGTCACCTTCGAGTTCACGGCCGGCGATGTGGACTCAGACGACGAGGGTGAGGACGACGACTTCACCGCCGAGAGAATCCTGGCGGACAAGCCGGACCCGGGGACGCCTGGGGGGAGGCTTTATAAAGTCCGTTGGAAGGGATTCGCCGCATCCAGGGACTCGTGGGAGCCTCCGAGCAGTTTTGTGCCGAGGTACACCACGGTCTGGATGGACTACCTGAAGAAAAAGCATATTTCTTTGGATGTCAAGGACGTGTTGGTCCATTTGGTTGCTGCTGTAGCACCGTAATGGATCCCCCCTTGGCATTTTTTTTGTTTCTGTGCTTGGGGAGACGCCTGAGGGCGTTCATCCGGGGATTTTTCGGCCTTGATTGGCCATATACCCCCTTCACTCGATCTCCACATATATATTTCATTGTGGTATACTTATTTAGGTCGACCGATGACGTTTTTCTATCTTTGATCCCCTTGGTCCATGTTGTAGATCAAGAGGAGACCGGATATGGCGTAGGGCACCGATTATCAGTGTCCTCACCCCTCCCCTGGGGCATGGGGGACGCCTACGACGTGTGTGGGGCCTCCATGTGTCCTTGGGACATGGGGGGGGGGGTGTTTGCAGCCCATTGGGGTCCTCCCGTCCTCTCTTCAATGACTTCCGAGCGGTAACAACGCTCTGAGAAGGGGGGTGAAGCCGGTTCGGACCCCCGTGGCCATCTTGGGGTCACTTGGGGTGTGTATCTATGTGCCGGCAAGCCGCCATTGGCTGATATCATACTCTCCCATTCACCTGATCTAACCCGATGTGATAGTGTGATAGGTTTGGCCATTCCGGCTATGAGCGGCCATATTCAGTACCCCCGTGGCCATCTTGGGGTCACTTGGGGTGTGTATCTATGTGCCGGCAAGCCGCCATTGGCTGATATCATACTCTCCCATTCACCTGATCTAACCCGATGTGATAGTGTGATAGGTTTGGCCATTCCGGCTATGAGCGGCCATATTCAGTACCGAGGCGCCGCCAGCTGAGATTTATATATCAGAATATCAGGAATCAACAGGGTTTTATTATCATAGTGTTTCCGTAATTTTTCAGCCTTTCGTTCTGATGGTCAATGTATCGGCGACTGTCAGTTGGCTCGCGATTTTGCGTTAACCGATTGGTTAACTGTTATTTCCAGATATTTTGGCGGAAACTCCGATGAAGGGTCAGATTTCATCAGTAAAGGGTTCGTTGCTTCCGCAATTTTCTAAATATGCACTCGAAATTTTATTCTGAATCTTTCGCGATGTCGAAATCGGATTTTCGACTTCGACATCGCCGCACTTGATTTGGTCGTCTTCGAGTGGTCATACTCTTTTCCCTATGCCCGAATCAGGTATCCCTTATACTTGCCACCCATTTGACTTGGAGATATAAGGGAAACAAAAGTGAATCGTGGGACCACTTTGAAGGGCCATATCTACGAGCGAGTGTGAGGATAGAGAATAAGGAAGGTTGCGTTGCAAGCGCCTTGGTCTCAACTTAATTTAGGAAGCATCAAACGCCTTTGGTGTGTACACATGCCCGGTATAGCAAGGAATAATGGTCAAGAGGGTATAAAGTGATATATATCTCTTGGACCGTGCAACCGAACATTTTATTGCGACTTTCGAGTGTACCGCATGAGTGTTGGGGTTGCATAGCAACTTTCCTTGGGTTCCTACGTATTTTTGACGTGAAGTTATGCCCATGGAGGGACATGGCATATCATGGTGGGAGCCACATTTTGAGGGTATGTGTTATATGCATGGTATATGTTTGATATGCTCACGCCCATGTTATATATCTTCGTGTGGTCGAAGAGATGGGGAGCCACACGTGACAAGGGCTTTGCCCATGTCCCAATTGTGGTATTCAAAGCGCTAGACTAAGTCTACCGCATATGTATTGCTCATGGTATGTTTGGCAAAGAGATCCATGAGTGCACTCCCATTTTCATGGGGCATGTAGATACGAGTGGCGAAGGTATCTCCATGCGCCCGATTGGGGATCCAAGTGGGGGAATTGTTCGCATATGGTTCCAATCATTTGTGTATTGAACCATGAGCGGATATCATGGGTGAGCATAGAGATATACTATCATGACAACTTTGTATTTGGACATATTTTCATGTTTTTGACCTCATTTTATGCTCATTTTTGTGTTTTGTGTGCTCAACTGGTCGGCTAACAGTAAAGTGCCTAGAGATCCGTGAACTATGGTATGTTGCTTATATGTTGGCATATGCTTCGGTGTTGTACCTCACCATATGCCGGATCACGTGGTCACTTTGGCTTGGCACACGAGGCCTCACAAAATTAGGTCTCAAATTCATGAGTTGACTTGTGAAGCATGTCATGTACATAACCGGAAGGGCTCCGGAGCCAATGATGGGATATTCTTGGGCATGGACCTTTGGTCTATATCACCCTTGTATATTACTTTCCGGTTTGACACATGCATGGAGCATTTGGATATTTGCCGTATGCATTTTTGAGTATATAATTGAATTTTGGGCACTATGGTGTGATTGGCCTGATTTTGCTATGTTATGAGGTCATGCTCATGGGGCAGTTCTCCAAGCCCAATCAACTCCAAGTCCAACCAAGGTTATGTCAGGGTAGGGCGTGGTCCTGAGTGCCACTCTAGGCAATGACACGCCACCTCCCCTATTGGGCTAGGATTTAGAGGCTTGGGAGTGAACACATTTTTGGGGTTTGTGTAGTGACTTGTGACACATGGCATTCAGCCATCTCATTTGACCTGGTTCAGGGCAATATGTTGTTGAGTCAAGGGAAGGTCTTGAGTCCAGGGGATGAGGGGTTTATGGCTGTGAATGTGTATGTTTACCTCTTTCCCCAACTTTGCTTTATTTGTGTTCATATGCCAATTTCAGGGCTTTCCTCTTTGGTGCAATTCTTGTACATGCCCGCCACCGTGAGACGACCGGTGTGCTGAACGGAAGCCCGCAGTGTGGATTGGATTATTGCTAGATTTGTGGGATCTGGTTGCTGTTCAGGGTTGAAGGAGGATTGTATTCTATTTTCTATATTTTTGGATTTGGAACCCTGGATTTTGATAAATGCAATCGTTGATCAGGAGCAAATCGGCAGGGGTTACAGGCGGAAGGGGCACAGCAGGGGCCGGTCCTGGTAGGGACCTTCTTTAGTATATCAGTGCCTCAGCAACCCAGGAAAAGATGTTTTAGTGCCTATAGCTTGGGGATAAAGGGGTCCACATCACATCTTGATTTAGTGTTTGGTTCCATAGGTCAAAATGTGTTATCACCCCTTTTGGTTGGGCCAATACTAAGATAAAAATGCATGAGTGCTTAGAGCACCTCTTATACACCTAAAGTATACCCCAAAGCATTGGAAAAGCACTTTTTCTTACTCTCCTGCTCCCGCATGACTTAGGGCCTCTCCTCAGCCCACTCAGGGTTGCATACCCAGGAGAATCCACATAGGCTCCCGTAGCGGGTAGAAGATGGTGATAGTCTGCCGCATACCAACGCGGCGCAGAACCCGAGGCCACTGGCTCACTGGCAGTAGTTTCCCTCTGGAAACGCAGTGGTAGGTGGGTCCACACCATAGGCAGGGTAGGTAGGCATACTAGTAAAGCCTGTGCCCTCAGCCATAGGCGGGGTGGTTATGGGTGTGGATGTTGCAGCGGCTGGGTCTGGAGTTGGGAGTGTGGTGGTTGTAGGAGAGGGTGATGCGTGGAGGCCAGAGGCGCTTGGTGCGCCCTCGAAGGTTGACTCACTCGTCGGGTCGTGCCCATGGTCTACTCCTTCGTCTGCCATGCTTTCTTCAGCATCCTTCTCTCTCTCCCTCTTTCTCTTCACAGGATTGGTGTCCACCTCCTCGACTGAGAGCCGACTGAAGTCCCTCCAGCAAGTCATCGACCACATCCACTGGCCCAGGTAAGGGCACCGAAGGTACAGCGCTAGTTCCAGGTCCAGGTTCACCAGGTCCTGGCATTGCTGGTGCCTCAGGCGCCGTCCTCGCATCGGTGTCCTCCTTCTTTATGTCCATATTCGCCCTTCTTGCTTATGACAGTACTCGGCGCATTGGATGTACGGCACGGGGTTGCTGCCGGTACGCAGAGAATGTCTGCCTCTTGCTACCAGAAAGTTTTATAGTGTTTTCAGCACTGTGTTTTTGATGTGCATCTCCTGCTGCTTGCTGCTGGTGTAGGGTTCCTGCTGCTTGTTTTTGATGAGGAAAATGTTTTATTTGTTGAAATACAACCAATCCAGGATAACCCAAGCAAGATATAAGCAAGTAGAAGATAAACAGGATCAAAGCAGGAAGGGCTGCAGTCACAGAGAGCTAGATGAAGACAACTATCAACATTTGACCACAGCAATCTACATTCAAAGTAATGCAGGATGAAATATTTTACATGTTTGAGGAAAACTGATTGAAAAAATGCCCCAAGGGCTCACACTCTTCCATAGTGCCATTTTGAGATGTGCACTCTTTGTTTTTGGGTCCCATAGGTGCTGAGGTGGCATGGCTTGTGGCGCTGAGGTCACTGCAATGTCACATGGGATATTCCTACTTAGCTAGGCTGACTGGGTATTGAACCCAGGACCTTTCAAAAAGAGGTGCCCCAGCCCCCTAGGGTGCATACCACTAGGATAGCTAAGAATTCATGAGAAAACATAGATAAATTCATAGGCTCTGCCTTCAGTATATCAGTGCCTCAGCAACCCACGAAAAGATGTTTTAGTGCATAGAGCTTGGGAGTTAAGGGGTCCACACAACATCCTGGTTTAGTGTTTGGTTCTATAGGTCAAAATGTGTTATCACCCATTTTGGTTAGGCCAATACTAAGATAAAAATGCAAGAGTGCTTAGAGCATCTCTAATACCACTAAACTATACCCTAAAGCATTGGAAAAGCACTTTTTCTTACTGTAATAAATGCATCGTTATTGGTAAAATATCTTCGTTCGAGGCGAATTCGTCGCAAAAAAAATGTTCAAGTTTAGGTCACCGAGCAGTCATTCGCTAAAATCGCGGCACGCGGCTGAATCGCTACGGGCTGAGTTGCGAACGTAGTGATAGCACAGTGGTAGCACGGCATTAGAGGTGCTAGAGGTTCCTAACAAAAATGGAAACCGTGACATCACCAACAAAGGGAGGGTGGGAGCACTTTTCTTTGATATAGAGAGGCCTGCTACACCTTTTTTTGCTTGGCCCGTCCACCAAAGTGTGGACGGGCGATGCTCATTTTGGGGGCAAAAAGTCCCACCGGAATGCATCTTCAAGCCTAAAACAAGTGTAAGATGGTACCTCATGCGCTACATATGTATACAATGTGGAAGGGAAAGATACTTTTGTGGTGCAACTTGCATTGGGGACCGTCATGCGACCTCGGTGAGGCAAAAAAGCAAAAAAAGCAAAAAAAATCACTTGTTAGGAAATACCCATACTCCCTCCACCAAGACGAAACAAGAAAACACGCTTTATGAAAAGGTAGTAACAACTTTTGGGGGGATGTCAAAATTAAGAAATGGTGCGAAATGGATTCAGACATTCTGACACACTGCGCCACAATGCGCTGCAAACCGAGTTCTTGCAAAGGTGGCATCGCAGCTTTTGCGCCCCAGTGGCCATAAATCCCCATACATCAATGAGTTCGTCAGTACAATGAAATGTCGTTCGTAAAAAAATCTTTGGCATCTATGGCGGATTTCGGGTTTTACATTGATTCGACCAAAAACCGGGAAAAGTCGGCCTCAGAATCTGGTTTAAAAGTCCAAACAGATCAAAATCGATTAAGAATGACGCTGAGGCCAGTACTATCTGTTCAAATAGGGCCGTTAGGCCCATTTCCACCTTCAACACCACCGGACAGCCTCGGACAGCCGCAACCAAAAGCCGCGCGGCCCTGTAGCACCTCTACCGGTAGAGGGGGAGCTAGGTGGGTATTTGGCTTAAGCCAGTCCGGCGATGGCTTAAGCCGGTCCGGCGCCTGGCTTAAGCCGCGGCGCCGCGGCTTAAGCCAGCCGGCGCCGCGGCTTAAGCCAGAATTAAGCCGCGGCTCCGCTCCTGTTCAGCCGCTGAAGTACGACAGACGAAAAATGAGAACGCGACAGAATTTAACAGAAATTTCGGTGTAAAATGGTTAACGCATTCATATTCAGACCACATGGAGGGCCCAGGAGGTCAAGGAGTCATTGAGGAAGAAGTGGAGTATGAGTCCTCGGATGATGATGAGCCCATCAAGCAACAACGGGTAGGAACCGAGGCAATGCAACGGCCGCAGTACCAAACCCCGCAATTTGTTAAGCAAATAGACAAGATGACCCGGGACAAGCTTGGTGAAAAACAAAAGATGGTGAGACCTGATTTTGTGGTGCCCTACACCAACCTCAATACCAACATGCGTAATGATCCGTTATTGTATGTGGCTCCAATGATTTATGTGTGCGATCCCCCAAGTCAATGTGGTGTTGAAGTGAAGTGTCAAGGAGGTGATCACAAGATGCACTTGAACCAATGGCGTGATTGTTTGGCATATGATCTAGGCGGGCCCGTGTACCTTCGGAGGAGATTTTTGAAATGCCAAAAGGCAACTCGCAAGGTCGAACCTAAGACAAGGACCGTTCGGGCGGAAGGACTAGAATTTTATCCTTTTCTACACACCGCCAAGCGCGCGTTCACGAAGCGCTTGAGCGACTTCGTGATCGCGGCTTGTGTGAATGGGACGCCACTCTCCAAGATTCAACAAGATATCTTGGAAACCCAAAGGCAAGAGTGGTTGAGGAAAAAGTTGGAGTTCCAAATGAACTTCACAATGACTCAAACAGAAGGGGAACGCCGCGCAATTTTCTTGGGCCAAGAAATCCCGTATCCGGAATTTATCAAGTTCGAAGATTACATGTACGTCCCATGCCGTGCATTAATCAAAGAAATTATTTTGCAACATTGGGAGCGGTACAAAAATTTTCTACTTTTGGCACATGCCAATGATGGGGGCTGACAAGTGTTCGGCGGACATGACATTCAAAAGAGCTAAATTCATTGTCACCAAGCAAGGAAAACGCTATGCACCCCAATGGAAAGGAGTTTACCAAATCCTCAACGAAGCCGGCATGTTCATTAGTTGGGCATTCACTCGAACACAAGCCACCCAAGTGTCACAAGTATGTAGGCGAATCCTTACGGTGTTTGTTTTCTTCTACATCATCATTTAACAATGTTTGTTGGTTTGCATTAGGTGGAAGAAGTTGCCACGCGGCCCAATGTGCAAAGCAATTTGGAGTGGCATTCAGACAATTGTTGCCAAGAGAAGGACAAAATACAAGAATCGTTTGCCAAAGCAGGAAAAACCGTCCAAGTGAAGCTCGACAAAGCCCACGCTGTCTTCCGGTTGAACAAGCCGATTCCGAAGTCCAAGCCATTTTCCGCGGACCATCGTGAAGCTGTCTCCGATGTCTTCCGTGGCCCCGGTGTCGGGAGCAAGACGACGCGTGCATCGAGCTCGCGTACCAACGAAAAGGAAGAAATGATTACAATGCTAAATGCTCTTGTGACACCCTCTCGCCTCAACTTGTATAGTGCGACGGCTAGTGGTGATTTATGCCGTGAGGTTAAAAACATGCTTGGTCATGTTCGTGCAGGATGCATTGTTGATTGCTTTTACGTGGGTTCACAATTGGATGAGATTTTGCATCGTGCTCAGAACCAAGCTGTTATTTCGGGCAATCTTGGTGTAGCACTCGGAGAAGCATTGCTTGGATTGTTTTTGCATGGTTATAATTCCCGCTTGTTTCAACGGCTATATAAAGAACGGTCCATCAATGAGATTCGCTTTGACCGCATTTGCCCACATTTGTTGAGGGATCCTCTTTTGAGCCCCATGGATTGTCATGTAATGGATATTGATTTGGCCAAACTAAAACCCCCTAAGGGTGTGCATTTTGGTATTGTTCCGAATGCTGACTTGGGCGGTTCGGAGTCCAATGCATTGCTTGAGGTTGCTGCAGAGAATGTGACGGAATATGACGAATACACACTTGTGCGTGATGCATTGGAAGGTGTTCATCCGGCTAATATGGAGGCCATTGTGGACGAGGATGATGGTGAGATAGAGGTTAATCTCCCTCAAAAACGTCCTCACAACACTCTTTCAGCAGAGGAAAAGGCAGAGGCCAATGCTAAGAAAGCAAAAAACAAGGTGAGTGCCACAGAATATTTGCATTCCAAGAAGCAATGTGTCACACGCCTCAAGTGGAATGATTCCGAGAAGGCATTGTTTTCTATCCTTGCTCCTCGCTTTCCCAAAGGTGACTCGGTAGATTTTCCTGCCATGACACTTCTCTGGAACCATGTTCTGAAGGCGGATGGTTGGTTTGAGGGTTTGCAGTATGACTTGAATCCACGTGATCGTGTAGCACTCAAGAACCACCATGATTATCGGAACAAGAAACAGGCACAGCAAGCTACCCCAGCAGAGGTGCAAGATATGACACAACCGGTTGCCCAACAAGCCACTCAACCCCTACCTCCTCCCAATCCCACACCATCATCCACACACGCTCCTACACAAGTTGCCAGTGATATGCTTTTGATGATTCAGCAGGTTGATACTCACTTGGCTCAGTTGTATGCTCGAACTGCATGTGGTGAACAACTTTCGCCAGCTGAGTTGCATCGGTGTAAGCAGCTTTTGGAGTGGCGGGCTCAAGTGTTGAAGAACTAAGGACATTTCACATTTCATGTCTGAGTTTTATGTTCCATGCCTTCAGGGTTTGCCTGTGTGAGGTTGGGTTCATTTCATTGTATAAACTGCATAAACTGCTCGAAATGATAGGACCGGCCCGTTTATATCGTTTTACGCGGTTTGTTCAAGGACCGGTCTGGACCGGTGTGGACCGGTCTTCTGGTAAACTAAAACGAACCGCATAAACTGAATAAACTGTTCGGTCTGCATGAACTGCTCGAAATGATCGGACCGGCCCGTTTAGATCGTTTTACGCGGTTTGTTCAAGGACCGGTGTGGACCGGTCTGGACCGGTCCTCTAAAAAACTAGGACGAACCGCATAAACTGCATAAACTGTTCGGTCTGCATAAACTGCATGAACTGCGTAAACCGGCGTAAAGGGTTTGCCTGTGTGAGGTTGGGTTTGCCACTGCTGAGGTCCGAGTCAAGTCACAAAACCCCTCCCCCATCCCCCCCAAAATATACCCATATGAGCTTTTTGGGTCCCCAAGATATACCCATATGAGGGTTTTTCCTTCCACCACATTTAGGATACCCACCTAGCTCCCCCGGTACCCCTCTACCTGGTAACAGCATCGCAGACTGCTGCGGCTGCGGAAGTCGGTTACTGCGTCGCCCCCACGCGACCAGAAGAGAGAGGGTGGTGGTGGACAAACAAACATTGCATGAATGGGATGGAACCCAAGCCTAAATTCGAATCTATTTGACAATTGAATTGGAAAAATGGACAAAACTTAGTTTGCTCGCCGTCGTAGCTACGCACATGGAAGTAAATTGGCCATACAAGTTGGGTCAGATGTTTGTGCACATCACGGACCACGTGCTTTGTGTCTCCCCAATAATCCACACGGTCACTGTCATTTCCACGTTCTCGTTGAAGACCTTTTTCCCCCTTTTGCAACAAAAGGGATGCAAATCGTCCTCAACATTAAAGACCAATTCTATACGCAGGAGCCCGAACAAATCTCAGGCACTTGGGATGACGTTGGCGACTCGTTCTCGCTGAGCACCACGCAGCGCATAGTCGGATGCATTTTGTCATTGTTAATGGGGTCGACGTGCCTGGGATTGGCAATCTTCTTCGTTCCCATCATCGTCTTCGCCCCAGCAAAATTTGCATTCTTCTTCACTTGTGGCAACATTTTCTTGCTATGTGGCACGATGTTTTTGGTGGGCCCTACAAGGCAACTGAAGAGCATGTTCGACAAATCTCGGTTGACCGCCACCATTTTGTACACTACTTCTTTGGTTTTCACCTTAATCGCGGCCATCAAGTTTGGATCGTTGATGATGGTGATGTTTTTTACGTGTGTGCAAATCGTCTCTTTTATTTGGTACGTTTTGTCATATATCCCTTTTGCCCGTACCGTGATCAAGACTATTTACAATCGCACTTGTAGTTTTCTGGGGTTATTCTTTCGACGTTCCTCTTAAAACCAATGCTTTGTGGTTGGGTTGTTGTTTTTTGAAGCTTGTCGCGCCTATCATTTGATGAATGGGTTTGCTTTCCTTGGGCCGTTCTTTTCCGTGCGAATTCCTTCATGGCGATTTGCTATCAGGTTTCAACCCACACCCACCCATCCAAAATGTTTACCACAAGGGCGGATGATGCCCTTATATCACGTTTGGTCTGCAGTCGCCTCAATGACAGGCGGACTCACAAAGCCTTGCGTTCAAGGTTGTGCGCCGACCCACAACATCATATGCGCAAGCGAAAATTACCATCTGTATGCTGATTTGGGGGTGAAGAGCACTCGGGACTGGTGGGTAGAAAAATTGACTTTGGAGGTACGGTGGAATGTGCTCGTACTCAGGGGAGAGGAAGAAAATGGTCAAGGGTTGTTCACTACATGAATGAGACGACCGCGATCCTCCCTAAGCGTTGCCCAGCCCCAAAAGGTCAATGCACTGTTGATGTTCACCTCATGTGCAACGAACTTCGGTACAAGTCCCAAAGGCTCCCCCGGGGACAGTGGTAAACCCACCCTATGGGCGGTTGATTCTTTGAACATTGCAACCATGTGACTTGAGGCTCAAAAGCTTGCCCCCACATTTCACTTGCCAAGGCTCTACCTTGAGACTCTTGCCTCTATTCCGCCATGAAGAAAAATGACTTACCCATGTCGTGTCTATGTGTGAGGCATGTGTGTTTGGTGTTCGTCATGTGGGATTGTGTATTTTATGAACTTGTGATCAACCACCAGCGCGTTGTCTTGTTGTTCGTCGCACAAAGCCATGCTTGATTTTGCAGTGGCATCGAGGACACACTGTGTTCAACTTTCATCAAACCCCCGAATCCATGCAAGAAGAGACGTGGAAAGTGGGTATTCAAGAGCCTATCCATCGGAATCAACGGGAATCAAAAGTTTGTTCACATACATGGACTTGATTAAGGGCACATAAGGGGTTATCTTGGGAGTCTTTGTTTCTCTACAAAAAGCTGTAGTTCAAGCCACCTCGCTCTTTGCATGTGCTTTGTTTGCCTTGTAATTGAGTGGGTGGAAGTTGAAGCCTCTGTTGAAGCATAGAAGAGACAGATTTGAGATTATCTCAAGACGGTTTGGGAGTGTTGCAATGTTGTCAAGGAAGTGGCTGTTTTTTGCAACTGGCGAGTGGCAACTTGCAATGAACCCTTGTTGTCAATACGAAAATTGCAGGCCGTTTGGGGTGACGGCCCTTGCTACGGCTTGCCTCATGTGTCCACAAGGTTTCATGTGCCATCTTCACTTCCTCGCCAAGTCTATCATTGCACCTACTGGCCCGGCCACGTTTGTTGGCCTCTTGACCACACACCATCGAATGGGTATAAACACATATGCCTAGAGCAATTGAGGATCTATGGTGCTAGCAACAGTGCTAGGGATCCTTTGAGAGTGGTACAACTGCCCAGCCAACCTGCATGGTGGAGGAAAGGAACTAGTCGAGGAAATGGCAACTAGGCGGGAGGATGCATTGCAATCGTTGAAGGGAAACAAACTTATGAGGAGTTGGCTAATTATTGGGTTCATAGGATAGTGGAAGCAACACGGCAAGTGGGCATATCCTCAAAGACCCGCATACCACATCAAGTTCTTTGGCCCAAAGTCAAGAGGGGGCAGGATCAGCAATTTCTGTAGGGCTCCACCACCATTGCCAAGGAGAAGGGGGCTAGAGAGGAGCACGACATACTCCCAATAGCCCATGCACACAAAATAGAGGCTGCAACCCTCAACTGAAAATGGATCTTACCGAGGGTAACACACGAGGGTATGGTGGAGTAGGCATACATGCATATTGGGGGGTTGCTAGGAACGCATTAGCACTGCCCAACCAATGTAAGGATGACAACACCCTTGACCCAACACTCACCATTCCCTGAAATGGGGGGTGTGATAGCCCAACCTCAGTTGGCTATCATTGTTGTGAGCATGGTCCTGTTGATCCCCTTGTCTCCGATTGGGGCTCTAAATGTGGAACTTGAGGTCCAAGGTGTGAACATGTGGCAGGGAGAGTTGGTGTGGATGCTGACTTGTGTCACTGCCACTGCGCCACACACGGTGCCACCCAGTAAGCACCACTCACATAGCATTGCCACCATGCGAACACCATTGTCATTGGGCCAGTTAGCCGTCACATAGCTGTGACGTGATGGTCATCAGGTTTCCGAATCCTAAGACGTCATTCAAACAGTTGACAACCATAGGAGAACCACTCCTCTACCGAAAAAGTGGACACAATTGAATTTGCAAAATGTGTCTCCCACAATTCTTGCGGGAGCAGTTTCGGTACACAACCCTGTGGGCCTCAGATGCTACCTGTCCTGTGTTTCTGATATTTCTTTCGGTTCTTTCTCGGGTGATGATTGCCCTGTGGAGTGGATTGCATCTGATTGGGGTGGCTGCAGGTTGCAGTCAATAAGACAGTGACATTCACCCATTTGGGCACCTGCACCCTGCCACACCTACTGTCCTGCAAATCCTGTTCTGCATATCTGTACACATAAACACAACTTTCCTCCCCACGTTCCGTGAAACATTGTTTCACACTTTGCAACCCCATTTATGGGACCCCAAAGGTTTGTGGCCATTCCGCAGCATATCATGCCACATATCATCCCAAGTATTGAGCGCATATTATCTTGCTTATCATGCGCACCGTTCTACTTGATGCTTCAAATATTTGCACAATTGCTCCTGCATTGTTTGCAAGAAATGTCTTGTCCCACAGGCTGTGGTCAAGATGTGTTTAACTTTTTCCCCCATTGCACGCAGGATGGAGCACAGCCATTCAGCCTTTCTGTCAGGCCTTCCAGGTTAGTTGTGACTGTTGCCCAACTGTTTGCGCTGTGTGCGCCTGGTTTTCTGTGGCTTGTTGATGTTCACTATCTCTGATGAGGTTCAATGTGGGTAGGAGTCTTTCAGGGGTGGGTTCGTGAACCCGAAGGCGACAAAAATGCAGCATAACAACACTTTCAGGTTTTCATGCATTTTTGGCAAATGGGGGATAATTCATTCAACACAGGTTGAGGAAGCGTTTTCCTGGGAAGAGGTCGCTTTGGCTGCGCTACAAGTCAAGACAAGTTTGTGCATTGTCTTTGGTGGTGTCCAGAGAACCCTGGTCAGGGCAGTCCTTTGTGAACCAGTTTTTTTTTTCTCCAAAGGAAGGTCCTCTGGTCCGCCGATTACCAACAGAATTTGGGCAGTTAACCGTCAACCGGAGTCAGTTGACCACTCGACCACTGTTGATGCGCCACTCACTTCTGTGTTCACTGTTGAACAGTAGCAGAGGAGTTCTTTCCTGTTGAGGATTGCCCTGTGCAAAGTCCCCGGAGTTGGGGAGGCTGTCATTGGTCCACCTTGTGTACTAATGTCCACGGTGCCAAAGAAAAGTTATCCTGCAGTTGCAGTGCAGTTGCAGTGGGAAGGTCAGGTTTGGGTTGAGGTGCAGAGTGCTTAGGGCGGGGGGTGGGGACGGCGACGTGCATGGCGAGGTGGGGGGGGGGGGGGCTTGGGGTAGCTATGGGATTCAGGGCTTCTCAGGCCACAGCCCCCACCCAATGGATTTTAGGTGCAATCTACAGCGATTGTATTCCATTTGCTCACAGTCTCAGGCCTCTGTACTCTCTGGCTGTGGGAATCCTCCAGCATCTTCTGATCTGTTTCAGTAACTGACACCAATCCCCCAATGCTTGTGGGCACACCCATGCTCCAAGGTGACATTGCCAAAGCCCATCAGCAACAGCCACAGACACCCATTTGCAGTCTTGGTGGAATTATGGCTCTTAGATGCGCTCTTTGGCCCAGGGCGGAAGGTCATAAATGGGGGTGTTTATAGGTACAATTGCCACGTTGATATGGCCCACCAAAAAAGCATATTGTTTGGCCAGCAGTACTCTAGATGTTACAGTTGCACATTGTACAAAAAGGAACCCACCCGCCATGTCAAACGAATGCTCTGCCCAGTGAACACTAAAGGTTCGACCCTAATGAGTTAGGTACAGAGTTTCAGAGTGCAACATTTAGGTTGAAAGGTTGGAGGGCTTGTTGTGATGTTTCTTGCAATACTGATGGGGACTTCAGTGTTTGCAGGGCATGGGGGAGGGCAGGGGTTACAGCAGCCTCCGTGTCCTCTCTTTGGGCCAAGAAACAAGAAAGTCACTGTCTTCCAAAGGATTCATCTGCGAGTGTTCAATTGCCATCTCTTTGTACTGCTGCATTGGTGTTTGTTTGGGATAGGGTTGGGAAGGGGGCTACCAGATTTGGTGCAGGACGTGACCCCATGTCCCAAGCATGGCCTGCCTAGAACAGCCCAACGAGGACTCTTCCACAGGCTTGAGTGTCCTTCAAACCGAGACTTTTTTGCACTTGACGGCTCCTGAATTTGGCCTCTGCAAGTTGGCACGTGTTTCAAAGCAGCGTCGTCAGCAGTGGCACAAAGTCAAGGACGTTGTGTGTGCCTGTCGTCTGACTCCAGTACTGATATGCTTGAAATGATGATTGTGTTTAGTTTCAGTTTTGTCTGGGTACAAACAATCACACAACAGCTTTTGGCACGTACCTGTGGTGGACATCCCCCAAGATAGTCGGAAGAAGCCCCCCCACCCCCCACCCCACCCCCTCCTCTGCCCCTGTGTACCTCCTCCCTCACTTCGCTCGCTCGCTCTAGACCTGCACCTATGCACCTCGAGAGACATGCATGTGTGCATGCTTAAACGGTGTTAGCATACCTTGTTTTGGCACTCCGCATCCACAATATTCCAGAATATGCCGACAGTGTCTATGATTAGCAGACTGCGTCTACAGACTGCAGACTGCCTTCTCCTGTGCATGGGTAAACGCGGGTAGCAAACCATTTTGGGGGGAAGGGGGCCTTTGGCCCCTTTCCCAAACATTGGCACTTTGCGTCTACAATATGCCAATAGTGTCCATAATTAGGAGACCAGGTCTACAAAATGCAGACGACTACACACCGCCTTCTCATGTGCACACATAAACACACCCCTGTGCACCTTGTGCAACCTCCACCCCCTGATAACCCCCCCCCCCCACCTCCAAGGTACGGAGGGCGATTTCTTGCCCTATATGTTGCCCAAACTCAATAAACAAGGGAAGTAGCACACAAGAACACAAAGTTCAGGGCACATATTTCTTACTGCCCCGGCGCCTGCGCGCATGCTAATCTCCGGCAGTCAGGGAGAGGCCCCGCTACCACCCCAAAACCAAAAGCTGACCCCGACTGATTTATCCGTGAGATTTGCTTTCTCATACTGTGGGCATCAGACGCATGTGCCCCGGATTGGACGTTGCGCTCCGGGTTTGATGCCGCGGTAATGAAGTTCAGCAAAAGGGCTGTCATAATTTTTTAGGCCCAATTTTTGAAAGCTCTATTTAAGCTGTCAAAAATGTCCATCTCTGTGGTTTGCACGCAGTCTTCGGTCAAAGCAACAATGCCCATCCTTGATTTTGACTCCAAATCAAGACATCGACAGAGTTACCGCAAATACGGTTTGAGGCCACCAATGTGAAGTGTTTTGAAAGCCGTTTAATGCTGCGAAATCGCTTTTTCGCAAAGCAACACGAATAACTGATCAAGGGCATCAATCGTCGGTTTCGGCGAACTGACTGCGCATCATGTGGGTACAAATGGACAAGGGAAAAAAGTTGGTTCAATCCTAGAGTACCGGAGTTAAGCGGCGGTGGGTGTACAAAGCAGGCCAAATGCCCAAGATGACCCAGAAGTACCAAAACCTGAAAGATTCATATCACCAGCCTGCCGGCTCCAATTTTAGAAGCCAAAGGCTAATCTAGGTAACAACGGAGACAAACCTAACCAACCTAAGTACCACTTTTACCACTTTTGTGCGCCTATTCCGGTTGTAACAAGGAGGCTAGAGGGGGCAACCTGGACCTTTTCCACTAGTTATGTAGGTTGGGGGTTTGGCATTTCGGTCCAAAATGGTAGATTTTGGTTTGTGGGTCCATTCGTCGGAGGTCGCTCTCCAACATATTGTGCGGCTAGAACAAACCATTGGGCTCATTTTAAAGCTTTGGAGGTGCCCTCAAATGATAATAGGACCCGTCACAGACCGTCTCTAACTTTTTTTGTTTCTTTTCTTAAAACGTGATTTTTGGTACCCGTTTTTTTTAACAAAAAATCAGCACCAATTTCTCCATAATTTGAACTATGCAAACGTTTACGTCTCTCTACTTAGTAGGGTGAGAAGCCCAGGGATTATCGCATGTTTTCCCAATCGCAATGCACGGGTGGGTGGTTCCCCATGTCACCCCCTAATTTGAGGATGCTAAATTCATTTGTGAGGGGTTTTAGAGGCACTTGGGGGGGGGGGGGGGGCTGATTCGTTAGTTCTAGGCCCAATTTTGCCCCAAAAGCTGCATCTGTGCTTGTGTTGCATAGGACGGCTGCATGGGCAGATACACTCCCAACACCGTTACCCACATACCGCCACTGTAGCCCAAAGTCAATTAGGGTGGGTTTGCGCATTTTGATGTGCTAAATTAAAAAATCAAAGAGTTTTGGCTCAACGAGGCACTATGTTAGAGAAATTTCCCGCTTATCGCCCGAAGCTTGTCTAGCTTGTTTGTTCCACTGGGTTGCGCTCGGTGCGACAAGTAGGCGGCTCGCGGCAAACGGAGGATTTCTCTAAGGGGGGGGGGCGTAAGCACAGTGCGCGCGCAGTGCGACTATTTGGGCGTTCGGCCGCATTAGACACCCATATTTCGTGTTATTGTCTGCATCATTGTTGTTTGACCGCAAGTTTGTGGCTTCTCCCACATGGAGGATGTGGCATTTTTTTATTTTCACCAAATTTCCCCCCTTCCACCCCTTTTCACATGCTTCTTGGTCATTTCCACCACATCAACTCCAGGACTTCAGCGGATGTGCTCATTTGGGATCGCAAAGGACCTAAAAGGGTGAAAGGACATTACATGGATTATGACATGGGCTCCATGGATGGTGCATACAAGGGGCGCCTCCATGTGGCATGGCCATTTAGCAATGAAAAACTTTAACCAATGGGCAGAAGGAGTACAACGACATTCGTGGTTTCTATAGGGCACGCATTGAGCACTTGTTTGCACGCATGTGGCATTGGGGCATTGTAAGGAACATATGGAAGGGATCCTGTACCGAGTTGCATGAGTACATGCGTGTACTCTTGCATTCGTAGCATTTTTTCATTTGACGACAAGTACGGTACCCTTCATCTAGTCCATGGGAATATGTACCCGCACATGTATGGGTCGCACCTGCACAGGAGGACAATGATGATGAGGATGTGGGTGACGATGTGGGTTGGCAGCTTGGTCTGCATGTGGAATGCAATGCCTGTTCGTCCTGCGCTTGCATGTGTGCTGCATTTCTCTGCCCTGCGACCGACAGCCGGTTTGAACAGGAGGACAATGATGATGAGGATGTGGGTGACGATGGGGATGTATGTGTCCTTTGCTGCACCAAGTCTGACTCTTAGAAGATGTCCATGTGTGATATGTGTCAGTTGCAATATTGATTGCATTGACACGCACACATGTGAAAATGTGACAGTGCTTTGGTTCCGCAACTGTGTCATGTTGTGCACACAAGTTGCTCATTCTGATTTTGTACTTAGTGGAAAATTCAACAAAACGAAGGACATGTGTTGTTGAGAGTGGACATTTGGGGCGGCGACCATTGGCGTTCATGGCTTTCCGCATTTTGCATGATGTCCCATATGAAGAGAAGGTAGTTTGCAACAGTTTTTGAGGTAGGGTAGCTTGGGTCACCTCATTTTAAGGCCGTGCGGAAGGGGGCATTCTTGGGGGCTCTCCGGGGGGAACCTGGTCTAAAAGTAGCGCGCAGTGCGCGCACAATGCAAGGATCCCCCGCAACATGATGTCTCAATGAGCCCAAACACTTTGATTTTGGAATTCAGCACATCAAAAGGCACAAATCCACCCCGTTGACTTTGGCTCAGGTGACAATACGTCTATAGGTATGGCCCCCTCTTGCCCAAAACACCACCTGTAAACCTATGCATTCTCATAAAATCAGGCAAGAACAAAAAAAATTTCCACAAATTCTCAACAATGTCATTGCAACCCCCCCTCCCCCCATACCCTACATCAATAGAAAGCCATTTCGAAGGCCTAACAGAAAGAGTATAACAAACTCCTCAGTCTGAAATGATATTTCAAACATCAGCCAACACTACCCAGTACCCCAGGTGCACGGTAATTTGGCCAATTTGACACCCCCCTCCACTCGTCAAATGCGCATATATATCTCTCAGAGATGGCGGGTTTGCGCCGTATTGGTGGGTTAAATTTGGTGGTCGCCGTCATCGGTGCCTCATTTGTTCCCACTGTGTGTCCCGTCGTCGGGGGGTATATGGGGTATATTCGGAATGCCGTTGAAAAAGGCTATTTGGGACACTTGGTTTGCATGTTGTACCGACAACATGTTTGAGGTTTTGATTCATTGTGGACAGTATGTGTGTTTTTTGCAACCTCTTTTTGTCACTAGGCAACTACCAGGTCTGCATACAAATTCAACTTACGTGTTGTTGGTTCCCCCCGATGCACCATAGAACCCTTTGGTTCGCAATAGAGCACGCTCAGGGGGTGAAACTTGGGTGAAGTTGACCCGGAGCTTGCCAAGTAGGCCAAGAAGCCTCATATAGGCGGTTCACAAGAGCCTCATGCACTAGAGAGGACGACTGTCTACTGTGGAGGCCGCTTCTTTTGCACACAGAGTGCCAGACAAGGCGCACATGTTGCAGGATTGGGGAAAATTGAAGAAATATGTTCGAATTCACAAGAATATGTGCCCCAATAGGGATCCTGCCCTTGTAGAAGGAGGCAACAATGAGGACGATGTGGATTGAGAATAATCGGTGATCCCTCTAGAATTGCTCCGTCTCATACATTGTCCCGTTGGCAGCTTTGTGCTAAAAAATATGACCACATTCCCGCCCCTAACCCATACAGGTCCGAAACGCCTTTTTCTCATAGATTTCAAAAAGTATACACATACCCCCCACCCCACCCGAACAGAGACGAAAAATCTGCGCATTGTGGGATGCAGCGTTCTAGGGCGTGGTGCGGAACCCCCCCAATTTTGGGTGTTGTTAATATGGTTGGAACCCGGAATTTCACATGTTACATGGGTGCACTATGATGCAACAATGTGCCTTCCATGTATTGTTTGCTCGATATTGCCCGTTTTGCACTTTTTGCGATTTGATCTTTGTGTGCTCTAACTAGTTATCGCGGGGTTAGAACGGGGTTAGAGCACTAGTTATCGCGTGGGTTATCGCGCGATAACCTAGTTATCGCGGGGGTTATCGCGGGGGTTATCGCGTGATAACTAGTTATCGCGTGGGTTATCGCGTGGGTTATCGCGCTTCATTTTATGTTTCCCCTTTTTCGCTTTAGCTCTCAAAGCCTTCGTACTCTTTGATAATGGCCCTTGCTGCTGCCCACGCTTGGTGCGAGCACCATCAAAAGCTCCTTGGGGTCCGTCGCCTTGGCGGTCCTGAGGGGTTTACGATGGGTGATGCCAATGTGAGGCGCCCTGTGGCGACCCGCTTTGAACATGGTGTGGACTTTGGACTCCTTGTCCATAAGTCCCCCTTCATGGCGGACGACCGAGACCCCCTGGTTCTCAGCAACTACATCTTCGAGTTGCTAGAGGTAAATCCAGGGGTTGCTGGATTTTTGATCCAGCTTCATCCGGACGATGTGGACGCGGTGGTGGAGTCCGTCACCGCCCATGCCGAGAAGGGTGCGGGGACGAAGACGACCCTCTATGTGGGTCAGGAGGAGGAGGAAGTGGAGGAAGTGGAGGAGGAGGAGGAGGATGCGGGGGGGGTGGGGGCTGGGGGGAGGAAGGAGAAGCCCCACAACCCCCTCATGATTAGTGTCCAGAAGGTAAGGATCCGACCGGGTA
The DNA here is from genome assembly GCA_964036045.1 of Eutreptiella sp. 'Long Island Sound 2002'. Taxonomy (NCBI): domain Eukaryota; phylum Euglenozoa; class Euglenophyceae; order Eutreptiales; family Eutreptiaceae; genus Eutreptiella; species Eutreptiella sp. 'Long Island Sound 2002'. The sequence goes on from OZ038381.1 coordinate 136,438,242, forward strand.
AGGGGAAAGGGCAGTCGGATGGTTGGTTCCCCCAACCCCTCACCCACAACACCCGCCGGGTCTGCACTGACGACCCCGAAAACAAGCTCCCCATGCACTCCCTTTGCCCCACAAGGGAGTGGGAGCGTGAGTGGTATGGGGTCACCACTCCCAACATTGTTTCGGGGCAGGGGGTGATTCTTTTTCCATTTGGGGCAACACCCCCCCTTATTGGGGAGGCGGAGGAGGTGGTTGCCGCCGAGCCCTTGGGGGCCTTTAATAGGGACCCCAATGACCTTGTGCAAACGGTGGGGGGGAAGCTGGTGGTCAACCACCTCCTGGAGCACGATTTTTTGAGTGCTGTGCAGCTCCAAAGTCTTTTGGATGATTTGGATAGGGTGCCTCTCTCAGAGAAGGCACCCATTTTCAATGAGAACCCCCCCATTGTCGGCAGGCCCCAAGATTCTGGGACCCGCCGTACATTGTACGGCAACTATGGGGGTGCCCACCACCACAGGCACAACCCCCACAAGCTCCATGATCTGCCAGTCCTCAAAAGGGTGGCAGATCGTGTGCTTGAGACGGCGAAGAAGACTGTGGTGGGGGGGGTTGGATGGAGCTGCACCATCCTTGACATGGCCGAAATTTCGAGCTATGACCACACCCCCCAGCACCTCCATCGCGACGCCCCCCCCTACACCATTCCTGAAGGCACATTGATTGTCAATTGCCTTATTATGCTAACCCATAATCATGAGGAGGAGGATGGGTCACATTTTCTTTTTGTGCCCTCCAGCAGTTCGGGGTTCCCTGACCCTTGGGTGGAGAGGGCTGTGCCATTCAAGAGGGGCACTGCCTTTTTTTTTAATGCCCTTGATGTCCACAGGGGGTCGGGGATTCCCAAGGCCTCCCCCACGGGGGTGTCCCACCCCCGCCTCATGGCATTTTTTGCCATTGAGCTTACCGTGGGGGGGAATCTTCGATTCCCCAACCTGCACGTGACCCAGTCCATTAAGAGGCCCCAGCTGGGGGCACCTGGTGGCCGGGTGGCCAGGACAGTCCAGTGTGATGGGGCGGTTAGGTGTAGGGGGAAGGTGGTAGCCAATTGCTACGGATGCAATCGGCTGATTTTGTGCACCGCCCACAAAGATGGCCTTTGTGTGCCATGCCAGGAGGGGGAGGAGGTGGAGGGGGGGGAGGAGGAGGAGGTGGTGGTGGACCCCAATGGGGTCAGCATTGAGCAATCTGCTCAGTGCTTGCTCCCGGTGGGAACAACCACAGGGCATTTTTTGTTGTCGGGGTGGGGGGTTGGGAGGGAGGTGATTGCCCCCCTCACTAATGAGGAGGCGGGGGCGGTCGCGGGCCACCCCGATCAGTGCCCCTTGGCCAAGGTGTGCCATGGGGAGGCACTGCCCTGGCCCACCCTGCAAGGGCATGTCCCGATGAAGGTGCCGGCGGGCACCATTTTGGTGGTGAGGAGGGGGTTGTATGGGGGAGTGGCAAGGGTGGCCCCTGAGGCGGAGGGGGTGGCCCAGGTGGTGGAGTGGCGGCAGGTGGGGGAGTATGCGGCCGTCACGGACTTCGTGTGGCTGCGGAGGCTGGGCCTGGTGCTGGACGACGCCAAGAAGGAGGGCCAAGGCATGTGTCCATGTCACCAGGTGTGAAAACCTCCCACAACACCCTGCTCTAACCCCTGCTCTAACTAGTTATCGCGCTAGGTTATCGCGTTCTAACTAGGTGCTCTAACTAGTTATCGCGCTAGGTTATCGCGTTCTAACTAGTTATCGCGGGGTTATCGCGGGGGGTTATCGCGGGGGTTATCGCGCGATAACCTAGTTATCGCGGGGGTTATCGCGCGGGTTATCGCGTGTTTTTTTTTTGTTTCTTTTGTTTTTTTCAGGCCACCATCTTGCAGCTGCCCCGCATCTTCGTCAAGGACGACGCCCAGGCAGCCGACGCAGCGGGCGGAGCGGCAGCAGCAGCGGGGGCACGGCCCGCCAAGCCGGTGGCGGCCCGGTTGGAGCTGGAGGGGGAGAAGAGGCTGCCGGAGGGGGCGTCGTGGCGGTTTGGGGAGCCTGGGGATGAGGCCTGCAGGATGGGGGGGACGGGATGGTACCGGCAGGTCACCATCACAGAGAAGGAGGGGGGGGTGGAGAGGAAGACCAACCTCACCCTCCCCTCCTATGTGTGGGTTGGGGGGGAAACGGCCAAGTGGCCGCAAGCCGCAGAGGGGGAAACGGTTGCGGCTTTTTTGTGTTTGTTTGGGATGAGCGACCCCCCCCAAAGGAAATCTTATTTCCTTTTGAGGGTGTGTTTTTTGTGGGAGGGGGAGTATACGGGGAGGGAAGTGTGGCAGAAGCTGCACAGGGGGGGGGACATCCACCAGGTTGGTGGGTATGACCCCCCCCCTTCTGTGGGGGACGCCACTGCCGAATGGATTCGGCAGTATGCACCCAAGGGGGGAAGGCCGGGAAAAGGCCAGACGAAGCGGGGACCAGACGTGGTGGTGGTTGAGCCGGATGCCCCCCCCCCCCTTAGGGGTAAGGGCCAAACCCCCGCCCCCAAGCCCTCCCCCAAGCCATCGAAGGTGGCAAAGGTGGCGGCAGCCCAGCCCCCCCATGAGGCCCTGGACGTGGAGGCCTTGGGGGCCAGTGTGGCCACCCACGTGACGGACGCTTGCCAGGTTTTGGTGGAGCAGGCGGCCGCCACGGGGGTCGAGGCCGCACTGGCCAAGGGTCGGTCGGCCGACCACAGGTCGGCCTTGGCAAAGGCCGAAAAGGCCCAGGGCAACACCCAGCGTGCCCTGGACCAGGCCCTCAACCTGGCCGCCAAGAGGGGGGAGGAGGTGGAGGCGATGAGGGAGGCCCTGAGGGAGGCCCAGGAGGGGAGGCGGAAGGCGGAGGTGGAGGTGGCCCAGCTTAGGGTGGAGGTGGAGGGGCAGCGGAGGAGGGGGGATGACCTTGGGCAGCGCTTGGGGGTGGCTGAGGCGCAGGTGCGCAGCCTCACCTCCACCCTCTGTGCCTCCTTCGGGGCGCAGCAGGCCCAGCAGGGGCTGGCGCCGCAAGGGTTGCAGAGTCAGGGTAGCGGGAGTAGGAGTGGGAGCCAATGACTAGTGGATTTGCTCAGGGGGTTGCCCAAGGGCATTTTTCGTGGGGAGGAGCGATATGGGGCCCAAGTGGACATGTGCCACTTTGGCCTCGTGGGAAGTGGAAACCCCAACCCCTCTAATTTTAGGGCGACCCACATGGCCGCTGCTACCCTCAGGCCTGCCCTCACCCCCTTGGTAGCAGACCTCAATGGGTATTGCACCTCCAATGCTCCACCATGGTTCACATGGTGTAGCATCCAAATTGTTCGCCCCCAAGGGACGGACACCATGGGCCTCCACTCCCATTTGCGGGATGGGGCGCCCATGGCGCTTATTGTGTGTGTGGGGTCTTTCACGGGGGGTGAGTTTTGGGTGGAGAGTGGTGGCCTGCTGAATCCCTCCTTGAGGGAAAAAAAGCGGCACACCCGTGTGTGCAAGGGTAGGGCGGTGGAGGGTTGGGCATGCACCGCCACCCCCCAAGCCCCGGTGTTGTTCAACACCAGGGCACTACACGCTCCATTGTCATGGGAGGGCGAGCGATGGAGCGTGATTTTTTATAGTGCGGGGGGGGTTCTGCACTGCACGCCTGTGTGGCGGCAGCAGCTGCTGTCCATGGGTTTTAGGGTCCTCTAACCCCTCCAGCCGATTCGATTATTGTTCACTATTTCTATTACTGTCTAGCCCGGAACATTTGAGAGGCACCCTATCCAAATCATCCAAAAGACTGTGTGACTGATTTGAATTTGTGATTGTGGCGCCATGTACCCCGTGCCTGCACATTGTTGACATCTCCAAGGTTTCCTGGGTGCAAAATCAACGTTTGTGAAGGTTTTAGGGTGCCCAACGCTTGCTCTAACACCACCAGTTAGTGCGCACTAACCCCTGCTCTAACTAGTTATCGCGGGGGTTATCGCGCTCTAACTGGGTGCTCTAACTAGTTATCGCGGGGGGTTATCGCGCTCTAACTAGTTATCGCGGGGGGTTATTGCGGGGGTTATCGCGCGATAACCTAGTTATCGCGGGGGTTATCGCGTGGGTTATCGCGTGTGTTTTTTGGGCCCTTGCTTCAAAACCCTCCCTCATTTCGCGCCCAGGTCCTCTTAGGGAACGCCTCCCTTCGGCCTCGAGGGCCACAGAAAAAGATTTCGATCTAACCAGCACCAAAGTTTTCCTAACCTCCCCCCCCTTCCAAAGGCAATTTGTGGAATGCCTCAAAGAGCATGTCCCCACAGTGAGGACCCCTGGGGGACCTATGTTATGGGTTGTTGTGCATGTCATGGTGAAATGCATTGAGGGTTTGTATGAGCTTTGGAGGGTGAGGGAGTTGTACACTCTAACCCAAGTGGAACGCCACCGTGCGTTGACCACAAAATTTTCAAAAGCGTGGGGAGACTCAGGTTGGTCCCCCACCAGGTGGATCCATTGGTGCTTGGCACATTCCACCTTTTTTGCCGAGAAATGGAGGAACATTTTTCAGTTTTCCTCCATCCCAACGGAGTATCGGCATGGGCCTTACAAGAGGAGGCTCAAAAATTGTTTCAAGGGTTGGTCTTTGGTGAGGCCAAGTATGTCCCTCCGCCACATGCACCATTGCATGTCCATGAACGCCCTGGAGCAAGGGCTTTTGGGACTGGAGGCAGCCAAGGCCTCAGACATTGATGACTTTGTATGAAAAACGACCACAGATGCTTTGTGCCAAGTGTTTTGTGTTGTTTGTCCTAGGGAGGGAGGGAGGAGGGGTGCGCGATAACTACCCGCGATAACTGCGCGATAACTGAGTTATCGCGCGATAACTAGCGCGATAACTAGTTAGAGCAAGGTGCTCTAACTGCGTTCTAACTCTGTTCTAACTGTGCTCTAACTCTTTGACCCCCCCCCCAAAAACCACCCCCATGATGCGGGTTATGTGGGGAAAGAAAGGGGATGGGGGGTTTTTGAGGGTGCTGAATCCATTTTTTTAGGTGGTTTGCCCCAAAATTGAGGGTAGGTGGGTGTTCCAGAAATTGCGTTCTAACTAGGGGTTCCGCACCACGCCCTAGAACGCTGCATCCCATGGACCAAAGGTACACAAAAGCCAAGAAAGGTGCAAGTGACGACGGCTATGCGTGACACGCCACAACTCAACCATGCGAGTTGCCACCTCGTCATGTGTCAATGGCAAACGGAGGTTGTGGCGGGGGCGCCCAATACAAGGTATACGGGGGGGGGGGTATGAATGTGCATGGTGATTAGGAGGGGGCTGGATGGCAAGTAGACGTGTTGCCACGGACACCAGGTGTCCGCTCAATCAAATCAAAAACGGCTGTCAACATAGGTGCTCGTTAGGTCACAATTTGCTTACACGGCTTCTTTCGCGTGCACTTACGGGAGTCAAAATGTGGAAAAAGGGGGGTGTCGAAAACTCATTATAGACCCCCCTATTTTTCGACTTATCCCTGTCACGGTCAAAGAATAGTTTCAGGTAGAACCAGTTGAACGCATTGTCCAAGACTCAACGTACACGGGTGGTATTGTATTCATGTTCTGTTGTTGTGGGGTGGGCCTGTAGTTGCATTCCTGCCATGTATATGTCTCTGTGTTACTGATCTCGCACTGCTTGCAGCACATGGTGTCCTATTCAAACATATGAGTGGCGATTGTACAGCCACTATATACCCATTTTTGTCAAAAAAGCGCGCCAAAAATCACTCCAGGGGTGGAATGCAAAAAAAGACGTACCCTATAGAGAGTTTCCCTCCTGTACCGATCTTTGGCACACCTTTTTTGATTTTTTTGTTTATGAGTGGGCACATGTGGATGATTATACTTGGACCGATCTTTGGCACACTTCCGATCACTTTAATGAATATCCTTCTCTCTGAATGCCCATTGACATTTTATTTTATATGTTTTGCACCACGCTGTTTTGTGTTTTGATCTCTGGCATTACTAATTACTCGCATCAGTAATGGCCGCCATTGTGCATGTGAGTGAGACCATTCGTCTGCCCGAAGCCATTGTCACTGGGCAGTGCATTGCACCCATCATTCCCACTGCATTGGTCCCGGTGTCTTGCACGCCCTAGTCCTCATTCTGTCATGACAGTTGAGGTCACATAATGAAGTCACCACGGGTTCTCATTTGGTCACAAGTTGAGGCAATGTGCTTTCCCTTCTTCTCACCACAACCTCCCATCGTACCACGTCAGCATGTGTTTGCGCACCTGCCGTCGCTGGCGGCATACTGCTCACCCTATCGAGCAGTGACGTTGTTGCTGTGTGTCCACCGGCTGTCCGGCACCCGTCCGATTCACTTGCAAAGCCATACTCCTCGTCTTCCCGTGGAAGGTGCCCACTTTTGTCGGGCACGAGTTGCCACACATCATTCTGTGGGCATCAGCCATGGCACTGCACTCGCCCTCTTGTCGTCTCGTGTCACGGTTGTTGTGGACGCGGCTGCTGCCCCTCCACTTTGCCCGTCAACGGCTGAGGATAGGAGGTGTTCTTGCCTTTTTGTTCGCCCCGGCCTTCGTTGTGCTTCACAGTTTTTGCTAGATGTGACTGCTGCTCCACTCTGCCTGTCACCGATAGGGGATGCATAGGGGATGCTTTTGTCTTTCGGTTGTGGGCGTTGGGCCCTCTTCTCGGGGTTTTGGGGCCAGATTGCTGAGCGTGTCGGCGCTGAACTATAGTTTTGTAGAAAAGGAAGTTGTGTTATTGCCCTGTACTCCGTGCCCATGACTGTTTCTCTAAAACTGTACTCTGCCATTCTGTACCATGACCTTCTCAAACAACACAGCGCCGGCGCCGATTGCTTCATGGGAAGGTCGGATTACGGAGCAAATGGACGCCCTGGACATTCCTGCGCCTCCCTGGGGGCGCACCGTAGGCTTGCGGCACGAGTACCAGCTGAGCACCGGTCTATGGTACTCTTGACGGGCGCGGTCGTCTTCTACCAGGGTTAAAACAACGTCGCTGGCACGGATATTCTTCGACCTGCTGCGGGTTGCAGTGGTCCAGAGTTGCTTCACATACTACGTACCTGCGGCTCCCTTGGAAATGTGAAGTTGGATCTTAGTTGGGGCTAAAACGGCTTATTTGGGGCTAAGTGGTGTTCCTCAAGGGGTTTCATGTGGAAATTTTAGGCTTTCGGGCCTTGGGTCTCGTTTAGGGTTGTCCCCAAAGGCATCCCCACCCCTAGTCCCAAGGGATTTGACTCGGGGGGGTACTTTTTTTTCGACGGCTCATTTGATTGAGCAACCCGACCGAGCCGTCACTGAGCCGTCACTGAGCCGGCTCACTTAGCTCTCATTTAGCTCTCACTCAGCTCTCACTAAGCGCGCTAAATGGCTCACTGAGCGCTCACTGAGAGCAAATTGGGGGCTCACTCAGGGCTCACTTAACATGCACGGGCACAAATCTTCCATCAGACGCACTTACTTGGTCCTTTGTCGCAATGCACGTTCCACAATCCTCGTCAATTTGTTCTCTCTGCCCTTCCTCTCCCGCCGGGCACGTGACCAAGTCGTGCACCGGCGTTGCAACCCCCTTTGCTTGGTCACAGCCCTACTCTCCACCTCCCAACCTTCCTTGCGGAGGTTATCATCTAGTGCGTGGTTATCCACCACGCACTGCAAGCCCGACCTATCGTTCCCCATGAGACCCAAATTCAATCCAATGTATTTAATTTTTGGCCAAAAATGAATTGATTAAACCAAAGGTGCCGCTTTTTGCGGGGGGTTAGGGGCGTCGCTTGGGAAATTTTTTACCCCCATGGGGTGCCTTGTGTGTTTGTCCGCCATTTTACCCCGTGGGTGGGGGCGGGGTTCCATCCATGTTGATGTGTAAAAATATTAAAACGGCCATCAGCTTTTAAATTTCAAACGAATTTTTGGTTTAAAATATGCAGATTTTAAATATTATGCGTCCCCGGGATTCAAAATTAAACCAAGAAAATTTAAACCACGTTCCAAAAATGAAATGTCCTTGGCCATCCGGGCCATGGTTCACGTGTTACACCTCTTGGGGGGCCGTTGTCTTGGGCCTAGACCTCTTCGGACCCGTCTTCGGGTCCCACGGTGCGGGGGTAGGTGGGCTAGGATTGAGGGGGTTAGGGGTGTCACTTGGTTCGGGCTGGTTGGGTTGAGGGTCATTCGAGGGGTTAGCGGGCTCAATCCGGGGTTCCTAACTTGTGTCCATGGCCATCCCAGCCACCATAGTACCTTACACCCCACCCCCCCTCGCCTTATTGGCACTCACACGCACACACACACACACACACACACACACACACATACACACTTCGTGAGGGAAACAAGAACCAACCCAATGCGGACAAACACACAAAACCATCTTACATTATACCCACCTCTTACCTTATACCTCCCCGACCCCTCCTCCAACCGTTATGCACACACACATACACACACACACACGCACACACACACAACGATTAAGGTTTGGGAGGGTATGCCCCTTTCGTGTTGCAGGTGGACGGGACGGCCCAATGCAGAACCAAGAGAAAGAGGTTGGACGTATGGCTGTGTGTGCATGTGTGCATGTGTGTGTGTGTGTGTGTGTGTGTGTGTGTGTGTGTGTTCATTGTGGCTAGGCCCCAAAGCAGGTTCAGGGGCTGGTTCACACGTTGCTTTGCGGTATCGTGGCGTTTGGGGTTGTGGTGTGTGGGGGTCTGGGGCATGGGGCTGTAGTATCTAGGGGTGTGGTGTGTGGGGCTGTGGTGTGTGGGGGTGTGGTTTCTAGGGCTTTGGTGTGTGTAGCTATGGTCTGTGGGGTCGTGGTGTGTATGGGGGGGGTGCCTAGGGCTTTAGTATTAGGCGTTGTTGTTTACCTGCACAGAAATGGGTGCAGGGCGTCACAAAGGGGGGGCAAATGAATTTTTTGGACGACATTTTTGATTTTTTTCGTTTAAATTTTAAACTTAAATATTGCGATTTTAAAATTTTCTGTGCCGGCGATCCAACTTTTAAACTTTAAACGACTGTTAGCCTTGCTAACTGGGGTTTTATATTCGTTCCAGATTGCTTTGGAAATTTTGCTTGGGGAAGATGGCGGAATGTATGGAGTTCCAGGATTACCTCGAGGCCGGAGTGCACAACTTTGTGCGAGAGGGGACCCTAGCAGCATCATGGGCTAAGGCAAGCATGAGGTTAACCAACTCCCTTCGCCATCTGGGGGACTCGCGTTCGCAATGGCTCCAGACTTTTGCCAATGCCTCGGTTTTCAGAGAGACAGAAGAAGCGCTCAGTGAGAACCTTATCGGGTACACGTTGACAGAGCTGGTCCAAATAGTCATGACTACAGGAGCTTTTGAGAAAATCCGTGCGCAGTCGGAAGGTGCGAATAAGGCCTCACACCCTGCCTTGGTGAGCCTGTTGGAAGGGTAGGCTGTCCTCATCAAGTCCCTCACTGAAAAAGGTCAACAGCCTCTCACAAGCACCGACCCGATCGGAGAAAACCGTGCCGCCTCTATGCCTCAAGGAATTACATGACATGGGCCTGGTATGGATCGTCCTCAATGGGTAACCAGGGTCCTGTGCTACCTCAAATCCGCGATCCTCAAAGAGGCCCTCCCGACGGACTCCATGAGAATGACCCCCAAGTGGGATGATAAGGCATATGAGTCGCTTCTTTTCAGCCTCTCGGGCGATCAGAATAGCGATACAACGGTATGGACTGAGGTGGTGGGGACTTGAGGATAGCAGGGGATGCCCCCATGGATGAAAGCTCAGACACACACACCCCGGTGCTGTCACTTAGTAGCTCTGTGTGCCTGATGGTTGAATCTCTCTAGCTTCTGGTCTAGTCCTCCGTCCACTGCTCCAAGGAACGATACGGATTCCACCTCCTCCAAGCAGGCATCGGCGGACCCCGGCTTCACCTCAGGCCTTAGTGCGGCAGGGGCACGGCTCAAAAAGGTCATGCGACGCCGTTTCAAAATGGTGGATGGAGTGGAGTATTTCGAGGTCCATAAAGGAGAGTGGGTACGTTCGGACTCCGCCCAAGTGGGGCCCTGTAAAACCTCCAAGGGGCACGGGTCCATCGAGAGGCACTGGGTGTGGAATTGCCCCAGATTGGAGTGAAGGCATTTGGCGGCCCATCCGGTGGACGCGACATCAATGCTACAACGGCTGGACCGCTTTCGGAAGGGGGTTTTCGAGCTCGCGCCAACCCATGTGGCTTCCCAGGACGTCATCGACTGGACGGCGGTGCCGGATGCATGGCAAATCTTGGGTGAGACCGACCCCACAAAGTGCCCGGCAGCCTGCGTGGTTTCAACGTGGAGGCCGTCCACGAGGAGAATTTATACCGGCCGCCTACGCCGATTTGCCCAGTTTGGGGGCACTGTCTAGCCAGGCGACATGCAGGCGTTGGCGGAAAGGGTCCTCCTCTCCATGTCTGCCCAGTGCCAGAAAGCGGCGGCAGCCAGAGGATTTATATCCGCCCTCAAGGTGGTGGCCACCTTGGGGTGGATCCCCACGTTACAGTGGGACAGATTATGGAGACTTTCAAAGGCGGCACTCGATTCCCCGGGGCAGCGACAGTTCGTGGGGCCGGACCTCCTCCAGCTTATGGCCGAGTCGTGCACCAGGGTGGGGGAGTGGAAGATATACGCAGTGGCGGTACTGTCCTTTGCTACGCTATGCAGAGTGGGAGAAACCTCGTCACTTCGACGATCGAACATCTCCAAGGTGGGGATTACGTACCAAGGCATCAAGCGAGACCACCGCCAGATCACACGACGCCTGGGACCGTACGTGCAGGCTTGGGCTTCATGGCTCCGCCGGATCGCACCGGCTGAGGCAGCAACGTTGGGACTTGCAGCGGACCTCGAAATGGGTATGGCCAAGCTCCTGCAAGGGACTAACAGAGGTGAGGCAGGTTGGCATTCCTGGAGACGGGAACGCGCTACATACCTCCGTTGGTTGGGACTGCCGTGGAGGCACCTCCTCTGGTGGGGCAGGTGGCATAGCATCAAAATTGCACACTTGTACGCGTCTCCCTCTGACGAATTTGAATGTGTGCAGATTACGAGACTGCCTTGGCCAACCAATGAGGGAATCCGATGGCGCGAAATTGATATCCGGGACTTGTGGCCGCCCCGCCTCACGGAAGTCTCCGAAAACGACGAGGCAGCCCGGAAATCACCAGCCGACGACAAGCGGACGCGATCCAACCATAGTGACGGAGGGGCAGAGAAGGACAAGACCCCGGGGGACCCGGCGGGCGGTTCCAGCCCGCCTGGAGGGAGGAGGATCAAATTCCCGGCGCAAGGATACCCCGGAAGCCACAGGGGCGAGAGCACCTGAGGACATCCAGCCTCCCGGGGGAACGAGGTCCGCGGACCCGATGCCGGCACGGGGTAGGGCATCCAGCGCCTCATAGGAAGCCCCTAGCGCCTTCACAGAAGCCCCCATCAACGTTGATGAACAGTACGACGTGCAGATGGGTCCCCCGGCACGTCGCGAAGCCAGTGGGGGAGCGAGACCTACCGTGCTAGGTCTGGCAGGAGGACGGTTCCAAGGACGACCACGGGGTTTCACGACGTGGAGAACAAGACCCCAAACCACCGCGGGACTCGGACCCAAGCACCTGGCAACGCTGGCTCGACGTGCGGCCGGCGGCGCCGGTGCACGATGATTGCCCTCGGGAAAGGGCCGTGAGATGCTTGATCCAGTCGGAGCGAGGTCAGCGGTCGCTGGACGAAGTTTCTCAAGGCGCGAGACTAGGTGGTAACCTCAGGCAATTGCTACATCCACGAATCCGTTTTTTGTTCATCCAAGGGGGGAGGGTAGCAAGGGACCTGAGTATGGTGGATGTAGATGACCAATTAATTGCAGCTTTGGACTCCTACAGAGAGCATCACACAGGTGCTGCGCCACCGGGCTTACCCTAGCTTTTCCGTAACCGACAACTCGGAAATCGTCCAAATAGTGCAGGACTATGACCCCACTGGTATCCACCGAATTGGTCACAAAGGCAAGCACATACTGGCATATGACCGGTGAAAAACACCAACCAAAAGGAAAGCACGAAAAAGCGTATGATTTACCGGCGATGCGCACTCTAAAGCTATTTTTGTAAGCCTCCGGCAAAGTCAATGACCAAAAAGCGTTGGTAAGGGCAATGTGACAGGCCAGAAGGGATGCACCCGGTTCCGCCAAAAGACGCAAACTGTCTAGTGCACGTAGGAAGGGGTCGTTAAGGTGGCCCGAACAGGGTGTCCCCAGCGAAAGACTGGGAGGCCCATACTGTGGGCCTGCATAAGGAAAGCAAGATCTTCCAAAGAGGGTAAACTAAAACATGGCGGCTCAAAACGGTGGCACTTGTTTAGACGCACCAAATGCATAATCATGCAAGCCTTCACGGCATTCTTGGGGATGGGGAATAGGTAGCCATTGGGCCCTAGGGGACCCCCCCCCCCCCAGCACACTGCCGGAGGACCCCGTCCCTCACCAAAGCTCGCGCCATAATGAGACCCTCTGGGGAGATCTCGGGCATCTCCCCCAAATCACGAGCGGTCACCTCTTGAAAGTCAAGTGGGGCCAGGAAATCCCACAAGAATTCCGGGATGGGGATGTTGCCCACCGGTCCCAGCCCCCTATCCAACACAGACAGGTCGAGGCTTAGGAGGAGGGTAATCAGGGAGGTGGAATCCCATAGCACACAAGACCATACATCCCCTCTCTGGGAGTAGGGCAGTGGCCGTTATCAGCACTAAAAGTGTTCTGGATCCCGTGCCTGAAATCCAGTGGTTGGGCAAGTGGCTGGTGCTGTCTGGCGATGGGGCGGGGCCCTTCTCTAAGGGACCGGGGGGGGGGGGTCGCTTTGCTGGGTCTTTGGATCCGTGCTGGGTCTTACCCCTTACCCGCAAACACACCCATAGGATCCTGGGTTGATTTATTTGGAGTTTGCGTCGTACCGTTGGGTTCGCCCCTTTTTTGAGTGGATGGTGGGCCCCCTGTCCCGGGGGGGCAAATTAGCTCCAAAACCGCCCCCGTTCCTTGCTGCAAAGCCTCTTGCAATGCCTCCTTCTTTCATACAGGGCTTGGAAACCGCAGGTACTGCTTCCCCTGAGCATCTGTGGGGGGGGGGGGGTCCTGAATGTAGACGCTGCCTATGATATCGACCGGTTCAAAATTGGGGTCTGGGGCCCGGTTCTGGGCGGACGAGTGTTCCCGTGCTCCCCCGGTGTTTGTACACAGCAGGAGGCGGAGCTTGAAGCCCTCATTCGTGGGGTGAGGCTTTGCATCCGGGTGGGCTGGCCTGTGTGGCGTCTTATAGGGGATAATTCCTCAGCTTTGGAACAGGTTGCCTCCTTGCGAGCGAGTGCAGCGCTGAGGCGCCAAAACAGGCACCTTTGGAGGTTGTTTTACTTGCTCGAACGCCTGGAAGGCTCGGTGTACCTAGAATTTGTCCCAGGCAACCTAAACCCGGCGGACCCCCTTTCCAGGGAGGACTCAGAGTGGAAGGGGCTGGTGAAGAAGGCCTGTGCGGGGGCGTTGGACCGCCACGTGGCTTTGCAATCGTTCCCAGGGGTCCCCTCCCCGGTCTGGGTCTTGGGTTTCCCGAAAGGGCGTCGAGGGGCAGCCCATAACCTAGATGAAGTGGCCCTAGGGTCAGCTGAACCACAGGCCTGACTTCATGGGAGCCTGGCTCTGGGATTTATGGTAGTTTTGCCCCCTATATGAATGAACAAAATCAGCAGCGAGGAGCCATAATATGCCTGATTTGCGTTTTGCTTTGTTCGTAAAACGACTGTTAGCTTTGCCAATTGGGGTTTTATATGCCTGCTTTATCGTCGCAGATTGTTTTTGAAATTTTGCTGGGGAAGCCCGCCCACGCAACCGGAATGGAAGGGCGCCCACCCGCCCACCCAATGAACAACATGTGTTTCTATGGCGTCTGTACGCCTTTGTGGATTATGGTACAGCAGCGAGGAGCCACAACATGCCTGATTTGCGTTTTGCTTTGTTCGTAGAACCAAACAAAATTACGCGAGGCGGTGCAATTTTTCAACCAAGGCACGCAAACATACCTCTCGAAAATTTTGACAGCCGTGGGCCGAGCGGACGTTCATGGCAAGCCGAAAGTTGGAGGGGGTGTTCGGGGGGTGGGAGTGGGGGATTGTTGTGTGTTGCAGCCACCAGAATTGCTGTATCCATACAATACAGCACAATGTAGTACAATACACAGTACAGTAGAAGTACAAGTGCAGTACAAGTGCAGTACAGTACAGTAAAGTACAGTACAGTACAGTACAATACAATACAGTACAGTACAGTACACTACACTACACTAAATGACATGACAGTATGGTACACTAAAGTACAAGATAGTATAGTACAAGACAATACAGTACAATACACGGTACAGCACAGCACATCACAGTGCACAGTACAATACAGTATGACAACACAGCCCAGCACAGTAGAGTGCAGTACAGTGTAGTACAGTAGAGTACAGTACAGTGCAGTACAGCACAGCACTGCTTCACCCCCCCACCCCCCGTGAGTGCCTGTGCATGTACCTGTGCCTCTTGTACCTCCTTTTCCCTCCTCCTCCTCTCCCTTTCCATCTACGACAAAAACATGTTAAAATTTGAAAACGGGTCTAAAATCCTTGGTTTAGATTTTAATCGCGGCGGTCCGGCGTAAATTTTAAATGTTAAGGGCTGCCGCATTTCAATTCTAAACGGGCCAAAACGACGCCGTGATTAAAATTTGAACCAACGGAATCAAAATCAACACACCGAGGAACAGTCAAGAACGGGTCCGAACTCTGTCTTGTTGTATCAACGGAGCCTTTGGATGAATTGTCCTGTTTGACTACACTGGGGTCGGCTGTCCCAGAGACAAGTCGCTCTCGTGCCGTTGACGAGATGCATCCGGATGCACACTCCGAATCCATGTTGCACACACCACAACCCCCCCGCCCTCCCCCCGCCCCACCACCATAGCCCTAGGAACCACACCCCCACACACCACAGCCCTAGAAACCACACCACATTACACCACAATGGCACAAACCACAACGCCACACACCACACCCCACAACCCTAGAAACCACACCATCACACCCCATACCCCCACACACCACAATACCAGGGGCAATCTACCACCCACAGCCTAGCCACAAGGAACACATAGACACACACACACACACACACACAGAGGAACATACCCCCAACCCTTTCTGTTGGTTCTTTCATCGTTGCATTCGTTTTAGCCTCCACCTGCAGCAAAAAAAGGGGCATACCCTCCCAAACCTTAAGTGTTATTGTTGTGTGTGTGTGTGTGTGTGTCTGTGTGTGTGTGTGCGTGTGTGTGTACATAGGGGGCTAGGGTTTACTACTACGGTCGCCCTAGCGATTTTTTAGAAGCCGAAAATGGTAATGAGGAGACCCCCCCCCCCGGTCCAACGAAACATTTCCTCTAGGAAAAAATTAAATTTTGTCATAGGTAGGCCATTTTGGGTCTATAGAGCCCACTATCGGCGATGTAGTGACATCTCTAAGGCAACACACAAGGGGGCGGCTAGCCCTAGTAGGGGGACTTCACCAGGCACCAAACGTGTTGCTCAATAGTCAAACATTGACCGCAAATGCTAGTGAAAAATGTGTGCATTGATTTCCGAGCACATCTTTTTCGTTTAAAGTTTAGCTTAGATTCTCCGCTTTTTTAATTTTTAATGGATTTTTTCGGTTTTAAACACCAGTTTGTCCCCCAAACTGGGTCTACCACTTCGACCCCCCCCCCCACTGCTCTCTTCTCTTTTCTTATTGCTAGATGATGATGTTTCGTTCACGTTCTCGACCACAGCAGGCACTGAACCACGGTGGAAATGGGGAAGCGGCTCCAGCAGTGGCTGCCGCCCCCCCTGCCGCCTCACTCTTTTGTACCCGAGGATGCATCCCACGCCGAGCTCCGAGCTGCTCTACACAAGCAGCTGATGGAGCTGGAGGGCCTGAGGGCCCGACTCGAGGCCCAAAAGCTCTCCGATAAAAGTGTGGTGCCGGATCTGATGCTCAATGCCATCGAGGAGTTCTTGGGCAAGGACAAGATTCTGCAGTGTATGCGGGAATCGTCCGCGGCACTCAAGCAGCTGTTGGCAGCGAACCACTCGCCTACATAACCTCTTGATGTCGGCGGAGATGTGCAGGCCCAGCCGCCGCCAGGTGATGCCCTGGCCTATCGCATCTCGGCAACCATGCTTCGGTCCCAGGGAGCATACCAACAGCGCTATCATGCCCAGGAGATGAGCGCCAAGGCCAGGGAGACCCCAGACAAGTTGCCATGGGAAGAGGCCCTGCAGAAGGGGGGAACCGCCTTCGTAAAATGTGGGGTCAGGTCCCTTGCCAAAGAGGGGATCGTTCGATGGGTGGCAGCAAACGGCAACCACATCGCGGTCAACGCTGCCCTCACTGGGGATTGTCGAAAGTGCATGTCCCTTAGGGTCGAGGAGGGCAAACGCAGGCGCTGGCACTTCCATTGTCCCTACTCGTCGTGACTCTTCGACTTCGACAGGGGCGCCCCAGTTGGGGCGCGTATCCGGCGCCAGGGTGACGTGCCGGCATTTAGAGGGGGTTCCCTAGACGTGTCGGGGACCATGGTGTGGGGCCTGGAGGCGACGTCCTTTCGCCAAGCCAGGCAGCTGTGGGATGAGGCCGCCAAAGGCGATGGAGAAGGCGTCGTCCGAGCGCGGGCGGTGGCGGCAATCGCGACCATGCACCGGTGAGAGGTATCGATCACCCATTGGTCAAGTGGCGGATGTCGAGGCGTGGGAGAGCCCGGACGTGTGAATGGCTGAAGTTCTCGCAGTGTGCCTCTCCGAGAAGGGAGACGACGGCCGGTCGGCATCGGGGATGCGGGGCATCTTATCCGCGGTCCGTGCCTTGGTACACATGTGCATCGTCCCACCCCTTGTGGGCGCCATCCACAGGCGCATCCGGGGGGGGGGGGGTGCCAAGCCAGGGGTGCACGATTATGCGACCCCGGAGATGCTCCGCTACCTATGGCAGCGGGCGGCCTCGGAGAGGGACCGCTCCTTTGTGGCCCTTGTCGTCTCGTCGTGGATCTGCTTCTGGAGGGTCAGTGAGTCGGCGTCAGTATGTCCCTTCGACCTGCTTGACGCGGGTGGGGTGTTTTTCTACCGCATGAAGTCGGGCGGCCCAAGAGGATGGCTGCGGAGACCGCTTTTCAAGTTTGGCATGTCCTTGGCTGACTACCCGTCGGAGTACCGCAAGCAGCAAGGCCTCCCCGCCGACCAGCCCATCTTTAGCGGGGGGGACGCAGCCCTTGAGGACTGCCTCACCACTCTCCTCCGCGGGTCGTGGTGGAACGATTACACATGGCATAGCCTCAAGAGAGGAGTCGCGGCCTCCTGTTGGAACTAAAAGCCAGGGCTGCCCTACTTTAAGTGGTGGGGAGGCTGGGCTTCTACCGGGGTTGCCATGCGATACGCGACAGCTTTCCTTGATCATGGACTGTTGGCGTTATTGGCCTTGCCATGCCCTGCAGCGGGTCGAGGAGCCTCCGGTGGTCAATTGCCTATCTCTTTTGGGGTTCTGCTATGTTCGGGGCGGACGCAATGGAAGAGTCCGTGGGCTACGTGGGGGCTATCCTTCGTCCCGTTCTCCCACACCCTGGCGCTATGGCTGCTGAGCCGCCTGCGACAGTGGTGGGGGGGCAACGACGGCGGCCGTGTTGGCCATGAATGGGACAGTTCTTGTACAACCTCCGCGGGTTCCAGCTCCTGCGAGTCATCCGACTCGGATGTTAGGATCATCGAGCCGCCGGTCCGGAGGGGGGCTCCTACGGACCCAGCCTTCAAGACCGGACCGAGGAGCGACCGGCAGGCCGAGCCACAAGGGGGGGGGGGGGCGTGCGCCGCAAGCGCAAGCGACGGGCACCCCCACCCACATCCTGCGACAGGCCAGACAGGTGCAGGGTTCGGGCTCCGGGCGTCCCCAGTGGTGCTAAAGGGCGGGGGGGGCAGGCTGGCCCGCAGGTGGGAGTGCAAACTGTCGCCCCTTGAGTCCCCCCCACACCCCAGCGCCGTGTTCTTAGGCCCCGCACCGCGCAAGTTGCGCTTGGGACGTGACCACCGACTAAAAGAACTGCCACTGGCGATGAGAGGCCGGGCCATGGTACGATCAGTAGGCAACAAGCCTTTCAGCAGAATTCCAAGGACTCCATAGGCAGTCTTGATCCCTTATCTCCCCCCTTTTCGTATTCTTCCTCTTCTGCACATAGACATCTAGGCTCCCCCCATACCCCTTCCACCTTCACTGGGATTGCCCCCCAGGGCCCCCCCGGAACCCCCTACTCCACCCTCGTCCTTGCACAATGGCGTTGCAGAGCGGTCTGCCTAGCAAGAGTCCTGGTGCTTGTGTGCCTTGGTAAACGAACCAAATGTGAAACGAAATGGGCGAATTTCGATGCCACACAACAGGGCCAAATACCGAAAGGTTCTCAGCCCAGATAATGGCCAAAGCGGATATATCTTTATCCCCGCACACGGCCATCCCAGTTACCCATAAATTTGGGGAGCCCAGTGGATAATGGGGTCCAACTCCCACCCGCACGCGTATATGCATCCCCACATACAATAAGTGTGAGGGGCCACCCCCAACCAATGGTGTCGAGTTGTGGAGGACACGATTGAATGTACTAGGCCCACAAGTGCACGGGCCAACTATGGCCACTAGCGGGGGGGGAGGGGGCATAGTCATGGGCGGTCACGGGCTTCACCGCCTCCACTTGCTTGGTGCAAACAAGGGCGGGGTAGCCAACCTTTGTGGCCTCCACCCATCGGGCCTCGGCCAAAGGTGATGATCCCACGCACTCACCAAGCAGTCGGGAGATCAATGGGTCCCGCAGACTCTTGGCTCCACTCAAACACACAAGCGTCATACTACTCTCGAGAATTGTATCCCGGGAGACAGGCATAACAAACAAGAGCTACACAATAGAAAAGAGGGTGCGGAGTGGGGTCGGAGGTGGACCCAAGGAAAGGGGGTAGGGGTTAAAAACCCAACCCCTAGGCAATGTAGCATCTCTACAACCCCATTGTCCAACATTGTACCACAGAAAACAACCACGGGACCCTAGCATCCGCATGCAAATGGCATTGCAAAGGTTTAGATTTTGGAAATTTTTTGTTTGACATGTTAAAAAGCGTCGTTTAAACTTTAATGACCTTCAAAAATTAAAATTGCAAATTTAACATATTCCTTTGTCTACGACGTAGATGACGAAATGGGCGCTTCTAGGGGTCGGGAAAAACACCCTTGTTTTTACAGCGCTTCTGGGAGTTTTTGAGGTAGCCCGACGCACTCGCGCATGAGTTTTTATGCGGTTCAGCCACTTTCAAGGAGAAAAGCACTTTGCATGTTGCCTCCCGCTTTGCTTCCACCGTTCTTAGCGTCGTATGGGGTTTGTTTGTTGGCCGCGTTTTCTACGTTCCGCTTCTGTGCTTCCGGTGGTGCTTCTGGAAGCGGTTCCCTCGTTTTCCGCGTTATCCGCGTTATCCGCATTCCGGTTTTCTGCTTCTGGTCGTGCTTCTGGAAGCGTGTTCCGCGTTATCTGCGTTCCGGTTTTCTGCTTCTGGTCGTGCTTCTGGAAGCGTTTTCCGCGTTCTCCGCGTTATCTGCGTTCCGGAGCGTTACGGAGTGTTATTGTCGTTGTGCGCGTTCTCCTAGCTTACGGGGATAACGTACGGAGCGGAGGCGGGAGCGGAGGCCCAAAAATGGCGCTTCTGTAGACAAAGGAATATTGGATTTAACGTCACCTTGATCTAGGATGGGGGAAGATCTTGTGGATGCACATGTGGATTGACCACATGTATGCGTATGTTGCACGGTGGGGGGCCATTGCAAAGTTTAGTTGCTTTGCATTGGAGGGCAGCCATGTGCGACTGAAGCGGCTGCTAAGGAATAGTGGGGGGGTCAGCTTGCTGACCGTAGAGACCCACAGGTGGCGTTGCAGCAAGGCACGTTGTTCTGCGCCACTCAAAAAGTCCTCCTTCCAGGCCACCTCGGCCATGGCAGCAAACGCCTCCGACCACTCCGTGCACACATGTACCCGTGGCATGCCCCCCACTTGATGGTTCTTGATCACTAGTGCACCCAGCTGCAACAGTGGGCCACAGAGCCGGGCCTCGACAAAATGCGCAGCAGCCCCCAGCTCACCGCGCACTTGTCCTTTGGCATTTGCCTTGTGGGCCCTCCACTTTCCAGGCCGCACCGTGCGGGCCACTTTCCGCGCCCCGTTTAGAACCCCGTGCACCATGCTAGCTGCACTCCTCCTCGACACTCCTCCATGGGTCACGAGCACCCGCACAATTCCGTTGACCCGCGCAATGGCAATACGCATGACTCCATGCGCACGGAAGTGAGGAACACGGCGGTCCGCCGGTATGTCACCAAACACCCCGGTCAAACGTACATGGCCTTTGATTCCTTCAAGGGCCACCTCTTGTGCCCCGAACTTGCGCAAAACCGTTTCACGGTTTGCGCCGCAAGAGTGGCACACCATGGCCGCAAGGCTCTTCTTTGTGAAGCCGTCCCCGCCGGCCAGCATGATGTGGGCCTTGCCATTTGCCCGGACGAAGAATGGGGGGCTGCGCGCCGCCCCGTCCACATGCGGCAGGTGCAGGGCCGTAGCAGCCCGGAGCTACGTATCAAAGTCATAGTCCGATTGCATGTTGTAGACCGTGGCCCAAAACGCGGTACCCTAGAACGGCCACCAGCTGGCAAGCTGTGTGGGCCCACAACGCGGTGCAGCCACGGCACAGTGCACGTAGGCCCGATTCCCCCTGTTGGTGCCGTCAACGCCGATGGTCACCAAACTGTTGCGCCGCGCGCCCGGTTGTTAGGCTTCCGGTGTGCGTACGGCTCGCGCCTCATACAGCAGGGCTAGCCGCTCAGCAACATTGCAGTACGCCCCTTGCATTTCGTACTCGCCCTCAAGGATACAAACCCGCCGGCTAGCGGGTTGGTTGAGGTGCAAGTGCTCCAGGTGGTCCAGGTCGGGCAGCAAGTAGCCTATGTCGCGGCGCAACATCTAGGAACTACGCATCCGCCACGGCACGCACAAGGCCTCCGACTTGTTGTCGGGGTTGGCATCCGTGGCCCGGCTGTAGTCCTCAGGAAGTAGCAGAATGCTACCATCGGGTTGGAGCTCAGCCCGATATTGCTCACATAGGGGGGGGGGCACCACGGCCTCCAAATCCTCAAGCCGTGTTGCGCGCTGGCGTTGCGTCCCCGGCAGTGAAAAGGGACGTTTAGGTGGCATTTTGTGTAGTACCTGTGGCATAGGAGTATTGCCGCATGCGGTCCCCGCGCTTGGGGCACAATTAGCTGTGTTAATATCTCTTTGCTATCCCCCCCACCTGTTTCCCCTCGACTGTTGTCCCTTTCTAGCCCCCCCCCCTTGCCCCTACAAGATTCACACTCAGTGTTGGGGTGGGGTAGTGGGGTTGCACTAGGGTGTTTGTCCCATCACCCCCCCTCCCCGGGGATGCCTGTAGGGTGTTTGTCCCATCCTTCCCTGTCACCCCCACTCCCATCGTCCCGTCTCAAGCCCCACCCCCGCGGTGAGGCCGAAATATGCGCTGCAACCTCCCCCCCGCCACCCCACCGCCATGGCACTCACCGTGCTTTCAGTCACTGGTAGTATGAGGCATTTTCCCCCCACACCCCCTGCCCACAACCACCAGTGCGTGACGGCCAACCACAGCCACTCCAAAAGGAATTGGGACCATTGGGGACGGGCACTCGGAGAACTATGAGGGACAAGTTCGACGCTTTGGGGTGTTTGTTGCCTTTTTTTGCTTGCAATGCATCCAGTTGGTAGAGTGAAAACCCTTGGACTGCTGACTGATGGCATTTGACGTGTTGTGCTCTGCCACCGGGGAGGTCAGGTTTAAGTGAGGGGATCATGTGTACCCCAAGGGGCGCCGCGGCCACTGCAAACGGATTTGGGAGCATTGGGGACGGGCACTTGGAGAACTGTGAGGGACCGGTTGGACGCTTGGGGCGGATTTACTGGCCTGTTTGCCTGCTTCTGTGCTGACACATGTATTGATGACAAGCAAGGCGTTGAGGGGATGGCCCCCAAGCTGCAACTGGAAGCGGCACCCAAAAAACCAAGGGAGTCAGAAGTTCAAGTAGCAGAGGCAGCACAACAGGGGGCACCAAAAGAGGCAGCAGAGGCAGCCCCAGTGCCAAAGGAGGCAAAGCCGCAAGCACCAAAGGAGGCAGCAAAGCAGCCAGCAGAGGCAGCAACGCCAAAAGAAGCATGGAGACGATGGGAACCCGGCGAGTTTATACAAGTACACGAATGGCTGCGGGGACAGGAGACTGCGCCACAGGCAGAGGCAGAGGCACAGCAAACAGAGAAGTGACATGATGTGGACCGGCCGCAAGTACAGGAACAACAACCAGAGAAGGGACGTGTCGCGGATCAGGCACCAGGAGAGAAGGCAACGCAAGGATCCGGAACATGGACGCAAAAGGTTTGGAGCACACCAGGACCCCCGCGGAGGGACGAACCCGCCATGAAGAAAGCGCCCCGCTCATCTGTGGGCCAAGCAGTCGTGTCGGACTCGGACACGGACAATCCGGGGGAGTCGGAGGAGTCAGAGGAGTCGGACACGGAGATAGGAGGAATTGCCAGCCAAGTACGAGGATCCACGGCACACTATCAGCAAGGTTCTTCACGACAAGACAGAGTACGAAGAAAGAAAGAGAACGAGAAGGATCAGAGACACAGAGTAGCAAGAAAGGCAGAGGACAAGAAGCTCTTTGAAGGCCTGATGCGCCGGTACAATAGGACGGCAGCGGATGCAGATGAGATTGAGTGGATGACAAGTATTTGGGATTCGGAACGGCAGCGCGCGGAGACGCTTGCCACAAAGTGGGTCGACCAGCTCGCCGGCGTGCGCGCCCCCTCGGGCGTGCAGAGGAACAGGCAGTTGCAAACTTCCACCAATGCCCTGGACGCGTATGTGGAACAGAGGCGGTCGCTGCACAAGCTGCAAGGGGCCATGATGCGCGCACGCTGGCTGCCTGCGGGGCGCTCTGGCCGCATGCCCAATTTTCCGTTGGCGTACCACAGCCCCCGCGATGAAGGGCCCCTCCTCCCCTCCAAGCCCATCCGCCACTCGTTTGTCGTGGCTGTGGACCGGGAGGGCGAGGAGACATGGATTGTGGATCCGCTGCTCTTGCAGCCGGCGTGGGACCCGGCACACCTTCCAACGAGCAAGATTTATGGTGCATTCCGTGCAGCAGCCGTGGCCACAGAAGGTGGCCCAGCATAACTGCTCGTACCTGGCGGTCAAAGCCGCCAGCTCGTTCATGTACACGCCCACGAACAACTGGAAGGTTCCCGAACCCGGCGACCTCTTCGAAAAGAACAAGTCCATGACGGAGTAGCACCGGGAAGAACAACGTTCCACGATGGAATGGCTGCAAGAATGGAAGCAGATCAAGGTGAAGCCGCAGTCGAAGAGATGGGGCCACTACGTCCCCAAGCGCCCCCGTATCGTCCACACCGCTGAGACCACTGCAAGCAGGACCGCGGCCGTGCGGGTACATAGCACTGAGCAAGGAGGCGATGATGGCGCCTATGGCGAGGCGCAGTGGACGGGCCCCCCACCGTGATGAGGAGCCTGGCGGCCGGCCCTAAACCCGTGCTAATGCCCGGCGCCCCGGACATGGAGTTGAGGTACTGCAGTACTTCGCGAGCGCAAGAGCTGCTGGGCTTGGCGCACCCAAGTCGGCAATGGAGCAGCAGCAAGACCCGCAAGGAGGAGCTGGTGGCGAAGACCTGGTGGCTGGTCCTGATCGTCACGTAGACCGAGAGTGATGCTGTCGTCGGCATGCGGGCGCTTGGGCGACCAAAGAGGCACCTAGTTTTTGCCTCCCTATTTGTACCTTGTCCTAGTGAGCTAGCCTTGTCCTGTGCAGTAGTTGGTCAGACTGCACAGGCGCATTGTTCTCCTCCTCCCCCCTGCCTTTCCACCTCAGGTGATCTCGTGCCCCGTGTGGCCGCGAGGGTAAGGCCCACGGGGTCCTCCGCGCATCACTGGTGCGGCGCCCTTGCATCGTGCATGCATCGCCCTTGCATCGCCCTTACCAGCTTCCGTCTGCTCCCTTCTTCCTTCGTTCCCCCTTCTTTTGCTTCTGTGGCTCCCATGCCCCCTCCGCTTCTCATCTGCACCCGTGTCCTCCCCCTCTTGGTCCCGCTGCCCCAAAATTGGAACCACCCCATGGCGCACGTCACTTCCCCGACATTGGCCGTGGTCCCACCACCACACACTGGCGGGGTTGCCACCTCCACCACAGTGTGCGCGCAGTGGAGGGGGATGTCGGTGTGGGGGTCTGCACGGTCTGGCCCCCCCGAACCAGACAATGGCGGGCTACACGAACCAACGCCACATCCACGGTGCACGCCACAGAGCAGTCACCAGTGCCGTGGTGCGCTGGCCACTGTCCCTGTCCTCCATCCGGGTCCCCTTTTCTCATCTGTCTGCTCTCTGCTTATCCTTTTCCTCATCTTCCCCTTCGGCACTTTCTTATTTTCTACGCCGCTTCCTGTTCCTCCTCTTCTTCTTCCTCCGCTTCTTCCTCCTTTCTCTTGCGTGCCTTGCTTGCCTGCTTGGTCTTGACCCACAACATGGAGGAAGGGAGGCGAGATGGGTGGTAGCGAGAAGGGGAGGCAACAAGGAAGAGGCAGGATAGAGGGACGAGAGGGAGGGGGGCAAGACGAGAGGGAGGGGGCAGGCCCGCCGCCACGACAGAGGGTGGAGAAGATGGTGGACACAGGGACCAGAGGGAAGGGGTCACGGGGAATGGCGGCGGGTGGGGGGGTCAGGAACCCGGCGCTCCGTGAGTCTGCCCCGCAATCGGGGGCATGTGATTGGCCACGCGTGGCCATGGTAGCCGGGGCAGCCTTCACAGGAATTCAGTGCAGTTTCTGTGGAGGTGGCGGAGCAGGGGGGAGAGGGTGGGGTGCTTGTCGTGCATATCCTCCATTTTTGCTTGTGTAGTGCAAAGTGCGCTCCGGAAACTCATCCACTACGACGAATTTTCCGATGGCGCTGAAGACAGGCAAAAAAACACGTGTGTCTTGCATGCCACTTTTCTGCAGGTATCAAGATTTTGTGGAGCAACACGAAGACCCTAAACCTCAAGCTGAGCATGGCCGCATCAAAGTCCACTGTGAGTAGTGCATCTCTGGATGGCGCTAAAGACAGGCAAAAAATAGGTGTGTTGTGCATGCCACTTTTGTGCAGGCCCCTTGGTATTCTGCACTTGTGAATCACCGTGAAAAGCTCAAGTCCAGCACCTGTGCCAACAACCAAGGCTGCTGCGACCACCAAACGGCATCTTCGCATGGCGCTGAAGACAGGCATTCAACAAAACAGGTGTGTTGGCGCCGTGGCAGAGTGTGTGCAGGATGCAAGTCACAAGCGTTGTGCGTGCGAGTACCGAGTGCAACGCAGTGCCGAAGGGTGCAATTCCCTTCTACGCTTTTGCACATTGAGCCGGGGCCGTAGTCTCTTCTCTTTGAAAGAGCAATGAGGTCAAAAGATGAATGTGCTCCTGTACATATATATGTGAACAGCCGATCCGGCAGTTGGTGCTCGTGTGCTTGGAACTCGGCGCTCTGTGAGTCGGCCCCGGGATCAGGGGAATGTGATGGGCCACGCCTGGCCATGGTAGCCGGGGCAGCCTCCATAGAAATTCTGTGGAGGCGGCGGAGCAAGGGGGGTGGGGGGGGGGGCAAAAGGGGGGGGTTTGTGGGCCAAGTGGGGCAATGGGGGGTTAGGGTAGAAAAAGTCCCCCGCGGGTAGAAATTTTTGTATGCGGGGTTGGGGGGGGGCAAGTGTCGCGGTTGAAAAAAATTTTCACCTCCTGGGGGATTTTTTCTTCCGCCCTTCCCCTGTTACGTAGCATTTCCGCCCTCTTTTGGGCCCCCAAGAAGGCAGGGGTGAGGTAGGCAATTCTCATTTTGTCCCCCGTTGTTTGGGGATCCCCGAGAATGCAGGGGTGACATACCATTTTGGCCCTCTTTTGGGCCCCCAAGAAGGCACGGGTGAGGCAGCCAATTCTGATTTTGTCCCCCGTTGTTTGGGGACCCCCGACATGCACGGGTGACGTAGCATTTCGGCCCTCTTTTGGGCCCCCTAGAAGGCACGGGTGAGGCAGCCAATTCTGATTTTGTCCCCCGTTATTTGGGGACCCCCGACAATGCAGGGGTGACGTAGCATTTCTGCCCTCTTTTGGGCCCCCTAGAAGGCAAGGGTGAGGCAGCCAATTCTGATTTTTGTCCCACTTTGTTTGGGGATCTCCGAGAAGTACGGGCACCCCGAGCTCCTCGACCGTGAGTTGTTGTTTCAATTTTTTTTTGGATTACGCACACCCCACCTGCAGAGAGCGGTTCTTTCATGTTTAGCGCCGAAGGGTGTTCGGAGGTTGCTTGGCGGTGGAGTGTTGCTGGTGTTCGCAAATACCTGAACCATGTTGTTCAAGAGATTCGATGGGCCGATAGGTTGAATCCTTTCAACCATTGTCCCCATTTTCCATTCTTTACACGGGGGGCGATCCTGGTCAGGACCCGACCCCAAGGGGGGGGGGGGGGGGGGGGGGGGGCTCTACTGACCCCAAAATTGTCGCACGGAACAATGTGCTTTGTCGGCGCGGGAGATTTTGTTTTAGGCATACAGCAGCGGGATTTTTGTTGTTCGACCCTATGTGTCTGTACTCAAAATACTCAGAATTTCATGGAGAATTCAAAAATGGCTGTAAAGCACAAAAAAGGTTATGTAGCCACCTTGCCCACTTGTGGGCCACTTCTGATTTTGTCCCCCGCTCTGAAGCGGAGGGGATCCCCCAGGCGGCAGGGGTTATGTAGCCACCTTGCCCACTTCTAGGCCACCTCTGACTGCTACCGATTTTTCATGCACGCTTCAATACGGTCGCATATTGCGGGGCGTTTTTTGCGAGGCCATAGGTGGGCCGGCCAAGAGGGTGCGGATAGGGGCACGTTTTGCTTGTGGTGTGGCAACACGGATGGCAAGTGCCGCACAACCGTGCACGGCAAGAAAATTGACAACAATTGCAGTCTCGCGTACCATCGGCCACGGCCAAGCAACGCGGCAACCCCAACAGCGATGAACCCTTGCAGTTCGCTGCAAGTCGCTTGATTGCCAAAAATGGCATTGCACCTACGCCATGCCACACCACATGGCACAAGCGCACCCCGGTGTGTCCCATGACTATGCCGGGTGCAGCGAAGAGGAGAAAACAAAGGTGTTGCAAGCCTTTGACAATTTCCGGGCCCCATTGCCACCGAAGGCGAAGCCTGCTGTGCCGCTGGCCCTGCCCATTGTTCTCCATGCTCTTCTCTCTAGGCCAAACCAGGGTAGTAGTAATAGTGGCGGTAGTAGTAGCAGCAGCCCCACCACCAATGCCTCCTCCAGTACGAGTACATCCTCCAGCAGTAGTGCCCCGTCAGGCACTAGTGACTATGTGCTATTGGAATCCATGTCTGATGGGCCAGCAGCCTGCCGGGTCACAAGATCGCAAGCAGCCCGGCCAAAGAAGCGTGCTCGCCCCAAGAGTACCGGCAAGAGGGCACGCGACGAGTGGGAGGATGATTCCGATGCTTGAGGCCCCTCCCCTCCCTTCGCTTCTCTATATATATGTCTGTGGTTTGTGACAAGGGGAAGGGAAGGCCTTTGGGCGAACTCAAGGCAACATTCGGTACTGCTCTGAAAGTGCTGCAATGCAGCAAAACAATCATGAGCTATGACCAGTCACAGTGCGTCTTGTTAGCTTTGTGTGTTTGTGCGCTTGGACGGGGCCTGACAAAAAAGGTGCCGGGTTTGGGTCAACGAAGGCCCCCCCCCCCTTCGGAGGGGGGTGGGGTCCCCCCCCCCTACAGCCCCCCAAACTGTCAAACACCCCTCGGGGTCAGACATTGGCCGGTGGCCGCCCCCGTGATTCTTTATGACGCATTTCACAAACTCCATGCCCATCAGTTCCATTGGCAGGATATGGAGTGCAGATCTGTGGAATCCTAAATATGCGCCGCATGTTTACAAGGTGACTGTTGCCGTTGATATGTTGGGCAACATTATATGGATTTGCCCCTTGGCCCCCGGGACATCAGCAGGTGTTTTGATTTGGGATGGGTATGGACCTTACCCGAGGTGATTTCTTTGATTTCCAAGTTGGGGGCCACGATGGTGCTTATCAAGACCAGGTTCATGTCATTGTGTCATTCATTAGAAGAAAGAATGGCCCTTTGACAGCCCGCCAACAATCTTACAATGACGTGCACGGGTGGTATAGGGCACACATTGAGCAGCTGTTTGCTCGGTTGTGGCATTGGGGTTTGGTTAGGAACATGTGGCGTGGCGGCCCCAATGAGTTGCACCGGTCAGTCTGTTTTTTTTGCATTTTGCGCAATTTTGCATTCGTAGGCAGGTCTCTCACCCCCCCCTATGGGCCATGGGAGCATGTCCCGCCTCATGTTTGGACTGACCAAAGCAACTCGGCCGCCACGCAAGATGAGGCAGAGGATGAGGCAGAAGTGTGTGTGATGTGTTGTCATAAGTGCTCCACCGTTGCAGTTTGTGATGAGTGTAAGGAGCACTATTGTGCTGAATGTATTGACACCCACACTTGTGGGAGCAATGTTGTTTGTTAGGTACAATACAAATGACAGTTGGAGTGGTTGAATTCACGGCTATTGCTTTATTATGCAACGTGCTTTGTAGGGAAGGTGTGCAGTGCAACGTGGTCCACTCGGGGGGCTTATCCATGAGATGGTAAATCTGGGGCTAAAGTCGGGATAGTCAATAGAAAAGTAGCGCGCCAGGTGCGCGCCAGGCAAACACTCCCCCTAGTGTCAATGATTTGGCGCAACGTAGAAAGGTGGCAATACAGTGGCCCACCTTGGAAACAATGCCATCTCCAGCAATTCGACCCCTCCTCGGTGCTTCATCTTGAGCACCATCACTAAAAATGAGCACAAACTCTTGTTCCTGGAGCTCATGGAGCTGTGCATCAGGTTGCTTTGCTCTCTCTATTTTTCTCAATGCCCTTGCTCTCTGATTGACCTGTACAGTTGAAGATGACGGTGCCGGTGGCACCCGACAGCGTGAGTGGTGGTGTGTAGGAGTGCTCCTGAAGCGAGAGCAACATATCTGCAAATATTTGTAGCCTTTCCCTGAAAAGGAATGGTAAAGGTAAAAATTTCTCAGTCCAACGCAGCAAATGCGAGTGCCACTTGGAAAGAGATGATTTCCACCGCTGTACACCATCGCGTTGTTTCTGAACAGTGCACCTGATTTTCGGCTTGACATGGACTGTTGTCCATGCTAGTATGCCATGTGGTGTCGTGAGGGACATCGAGATGTCATCCTCCAGGACATCTAAAGCAGTTATTGATGGCATAGAAAGCTTGTTTGATGAACTAACAGGAATTTTTTGCATGCTGCATGGTCTCAAGTTCATGGTCTAGGGGAAAGTGAAGTTTACGATATTTCCGGCTGTGTTGGTGGTACCCTGAAAGGGAGTTTCTGCCAAGTGCAGCAAAGACAAAATCATACAAGTCTGCAGGCAGTTGGGCCTGTTGTAGTGCCTTCAAGACCTGCTGTGGCTAGGTTTGGTCCAGCCTATAGGACTGCGACAGAAAAGTGGTGATGTTTTGCTTTGTCCACTTGCACCAAATGGTGAGTGGTGGATATGGTGTGTGTCTGGGTGGCATGTGCATTGGCTTTGACGAGGAACCCATGGACGCAGGGGCCTCTGTGGATCCTGCTAGAACTTTTTGATCAATAGGGTGCCAAGACAGCACCAGTGATTCTTGTACTGCGTCATCCTCAAGGAGCTGGCCAATAGTGAGCACACTTTGTCTGATGAGTTGCGGGCAAAAGTACATCTATCTGCGCTCATTACCAAAGCAAACATGTTCCACAATGAGGTCGAAAACTGGGAAGGGGGGGTTCGGGAAAAGGGCTCAACTCACAAGGACAGTCATTTTCATTGACACCCTTGTTACCCTTAGGGTTAGGTTCACCAAGCTGGTGGTACCAGTAAGGTTTTATAACCCTTTTTGGGGTCCAGGGTGGGGCTACCCCTTTTAGCAAGCAAGTAGCAACAGCAACAGCAAGCATGCACACGTGCAATGGGCAAATATTAGAACTCTATCGTGGTGGTTCGGGAGTGGCTGAAAATTTGTTGGATGATACCTATGAGCATGAAGTACAATCACCCAAAATTTCAGCAAGAGGCTCAACAGTGGTGGCGAGGAATGGGCATCACAAGCGGCCAACCTTGGTTTCAAAATCTGCTGCCCCCCCCCGCCCCACCCCCCCCCTCCATTCCATTGAGACCACGGAAGTTCTTCTTCTTCTTCTTCTTCTTCTTGGCTTGGCGCCTGATGTCAATTGAGCCCTTTTTGGGGAAGGGGACGGTCTAGCCAAGGGGCTCTATTGACCCTGCCTTCCTCTACATTGAAAGTCCACCTACCTTTGGGTTGAAAACAGTAAATCTTTTGGATTTTTTGTATTTTGAGGTGGAAACTTTTGGTCTGGTCCCCACTCTATAGGGCTTGGTGGGGCGGAGTGTCTGCAGTTTCTGTGGTTTTCGACCAGTTTTTGTCAAACCGGCGTTTTGGGAGGCCTTAGTGGCCCTGTGGTACCCCATTGAGGGATGGGATTGGGAATGTTGTGACATGGTCCCACGGTCGGATGCGCGCAGAACTTGTCTTGCAGCCTCTAGCCCTGCCTAGGGCCAGCCATGGTGGATGTGAAGCTTGACAATCGCAAAAAAGCTGTTGACACTGAAAATGGGCATGCCTGGGGTAGTTAGCACGTATCGGGAGTCTGGGGTAGTGAACACACACCACTACATTTGTTCAACAGCCGTCCCTTCCATCTGCACGCGCTGTGTGCAACATGACCTCCGCCATCCACCCGCCGTACGAGTACCGTGCGTATGGCCGGCGCTGGTACATGTTGCTGGCGTATTTTGGTGTGGCAGCCCAGAACAGTTCGCAATGGATCTGCCTGTCGCCAGTCGTCAACGTCGTAGCTATGTATTTCAATGCATCACCATTCTTTGTGTACTGCTCAATCCTCGTTTTTGACCTGTTTTCCATCTTCTCGTTCGCAATCGGAGTCTTCATTTCGAGGTCTATGCCTGTGACCACTTGCTCAGGGAGCAAGGGAACCCCTGATATCTCAACTGGCCCCACATGATGGCTGCACACCTACCACGCACCACGTCCCGTGGCTGATCCGCCTGTCCTAATTTTCTGCAGCTTTTCCAGTCTTTTTCAAAGCCCACTGATTTTCAAAGTCGCGTGCGAATGGTAGAGTCCATCTGTCAGAACCCATGACCCCTCTGAATGGATTTCCCAGAGGTGTTGCCATTTAGGGTGTAGTGAGATGGTGGCAGTTCACCTGCATATGTGCATGTGCATGTGCATGTGCACTTCCGTGGGACTATATGGGGATGCTGTTGTGGGCTTATTGAAAAAGAGGACGACAGTGAATCAAAGTTTTCTTTTTTCAAAAGTCTCAAAAGCTGAGAATGGGTCCTGTGGGACGTTTTCAAAAAGTATGAAAAATCATGCTCAAAAAGTAGTGAATGCTGCAAAGGGTGATGGGTCATGTATGGAGCTCCAGAGTGCATTGTAAGTGCTAGGCAGTGTGCACTGCTACATCATTCATTCTCCCATTCTCCATCTATTGTTGTTTCTTTCTATCATACTCCTTGGGGCGTGTTTTTCTGATATCTGTTTTGCGGCATTTTAGCATGTTTTTTTTTGTTATTTGGTGGAGATGGCGGATCGTTTTTTGCACACATTGTTGTCGGTATGTGGAGTCGTCATTGCCATGGCACATGGTTCACCAGACTCACTGGGATAAACCGTGTGGCTACCCGCATCCCTGCACATTCTATGTTGACATTGGCTGCATGCTTTTCTGCTTCATGTTGGTGTTCTGTGGAATTCCACAGGCACCGTCGTTTGGTGACAGTTTGCTTAGGGACATTGTTGTGCATTTTGTGGGACTGTTCAAGGGGGGCTTGTAAAAATTACATTGACCAAATGGTGCAATCGAAAAAGTTTCACCATGAAGAAAATTGTATTTCTTGCACAGGGATAGAGCTGTAGAGGCACACAAGGAAAAAGCAGGTACTACATAGCCGACATGGCTCATTGCCAAGGCCGAACCTTATACCCTTCCTTAACAATTGGACAATGTAGTTCAAACGGCAATCAGCATTAAGTGACCTGATCTGTGGGGCGCAACATGTATGTCATGACGGTGCCAATTATTTTTTGCTGCAACACTGCGTAAGACAATGGTGGAATGTGTTGTGCCCAGGAGTATGTGAGTTTCCTGTGCTCAGATTTGCAACAAAAACATACCTGAGGTTACATGCATGGCAAACGCGGATTTACAACAAAGAAAGTCATTATTGTATGGCATGGGATATGTAGCCACAATCCAACCATTTTGGCGTGGCCCCAATACGGCAGGGGATGCATTGAGGGTGTTGCGCGCATCATCAGTGCACTGTGCACAGGTTTTGCATGTCGGGGTTTTGCCCATTTTGAACCCAATGACACAATGTTGCTGTATAATGTGCTATGGGCTCTCTTGTTTTCTCCTGACTATTTTTGCATGTTGCTATGCCACTAATGGCTGCATAACACATACCATGTCTTAGTCTTGGGTCACCCTCGTATCCATGTATTCTCTATTCACATCACTTTCAATCCCCCATCACGAGCCAAGGGAACCAAGTGAACGTTCACTGAGACCCCAAGAAAGGAACCGACTTGGCAGCCCCAGCGCTCATTCCAAGCATACCTTGTCGCCATGGGTAAGAAGCCCTCCATACCAATCCATACCAATCCAAGAATCAACCGCAACCATGCAAAAGCCCCCAAGAATCAAGAGCAACCACTCAAAATCCACGAGGAATGGACGACAACCACCTTGAAGCACCCTAGGAGTCACCATGAAGTAACACCGACCACCTAAAAGCCACCAACAAGTAATAGAAACCATGTAGGAAGCCGGCAGGAATCATCTAGAAGTCTCTAGAGCTTCTCCCCGTAGAGGTTTTGAGAGATCCTCTTCACCAAGTAAAATTTGGAAACATCAAGAAAGTGCGGCACTATGCATGGGATATACATCATTCCCCTCAATCCAACCCCTTCTACGATTGTGGCCATGATATGGCAAGAGATCAATTGTTGGGTCCATGACCTTTCTTGGGGTGTCTCGTGGAGGGGCTGCCTGGTCCAATCCTTGGAAGAAAACCTTGCCCCCCTTCAGCACCTTAGGTTTTGAGAGACACTGGTTTCGGGGTCATGGCCCCAACAACAGTGCCCCGAAATTCTGTGCTCGGCTAAAGGGGTAATCTTTTTGCACCCCCCCCCCCCCGCACACACACACACATGTCTTTGGTTGAAATGCCCACCATGTAATGCACAATTTGAACACGAAAGAAATCTATGAAAATTATTTTTTTGTGCCGTGTTGTGTTTTGTGTCGGCTTGGTACGCCGGTGTGGTGTTATGCCGTGCTGTGGCCGGCTTGGTACGCCGGTGTGGTGTTGTGGTGGTGGTGTGGTTGGCTTGGTACGCCGGTGGTGTGTTGTGTTGTGCCGCGTCGCACCCGTCGTGCTCTCTTGGCGTCCTTTTTTGGTTGCTGCGTAGGCCGCGCCTTCTTGTGTGCTTTCGTTCTTTGCCCCTCGCTTTGGGGACACAAAGACGGCCGGGGTTCAGTAGCGACTTCTGATTTCCATCCCCACTGTGGGGAGCCCAAACGTCAACGTTTATGCAGAAGCTTCTCCTTTTCATTCCGGCTTTGGGAACACTGAAGCGGCAAAGGTTTTGCGGTCAATTTTGTTTCTTATCCCCGCACCAAGGACCCGGGACCCCCCCTTCCAAGACCCGCCTTCCAATTCTCCCCGTGCAATCCCCCCACCCCCACTCTAAGAAAGAGGCGGACCGCCGAGAACAGTTTGATTGAAAATCCCATTTCATCATCATCTCGCCTCTTCTTGGTGAACACTTTGAAAAGGACGGGTATGGTGTGCCCCACACGTTATTGGCTATGAATCATTTGAAGGTGGGGAAAGTTGAGAAAGCCTGGACCGAAGTCAAAAGTGGCTACATAGCCCCCGCTGGCTTGAAGACCCGACACTAGGAAGCAATCACCAAACCCGCACAAC
Source organism: Eutreptiella sp. 'Long Island Sound 2002' (assembly GCA_964036045.1). Taxonomy (NCBI): domain Eukaryota; phylum Euglenozoa; class Euglenophyceae; order Eutreptiales; family Eutreptiaceae; genus Eutreptiella; species Eutreptiella sp. 'Long Island Sound 2002'. The sequence continues at coordinate 136,472,578 of OZ038381.1, forward strand.
AACCGTGCCAGCGATGATACCCGATAATAGTTGTCACTTTTGGGCTGATCCTCCAAGGGCTCCAAAGGCAGTGTGGTGTAGTGCAGTGCTGCGCAGTGCAATCAATTGCAATGATGTATTGTACAAGCACTCCTTTGACCTTTATGCAGCCACCAATTGTATTGGCTTAAAAAAAGGGGGGGTCCTTTTTGGACATTCTTACCTTCCGTTATGCTACTACTAATTGTATTCTCATAAAAAAGGGGGGTTTCCTTTGTCCCAAAAACACTAACTTTGGCCCTTCCGAAAAAACCAGGGGGTTTGCCAAAACTAGCATGACGTCCGGAATTTGAGATCTAGCGTGCCTTTGCATCAATTGCAAAGTCTCAAATGTCCCCCTTTTTACCCATTGGGAAATCCAACACCAAGATAAGGGTGGGTAGGGAATTCTCATTTTCTCCCTTCTTCTAGGGAATCCTGAGAACACAGGGGTTACATAGCAATTCAGCCTAGTTGTGGGTCCCAAGAAGGCAGCGGTGAGGTAGCCAATTGTGTTTTTGTCCCCTTTGTTGGCGATCCCAGAGAAAGGAGGGGTCCAGTAGCAATTTTACCCACTTTTGGGCTCCCGAGAAGGTAGGGGTGAGGTAGCCACTTTTGATTTTGTCCCATGTTGTGGTTTCCCCGTAGGACGCAGGGGTTGCGTAGCAATTCTACCCACTTGTGAGGTAGCCAATTCTGATTTTATCCCCTTTTGTGGGGAACCCCGAGAATGCATGGATTACATAGCAATTCAGCCTAGTTGTGGGCCCCGAGAAGGTAGTGGTCAGGTAGCCAATTGTATTTTTGTCCCCTTTGATGGGGATCCCTAAGAAAGGAGGGGTTGCATCGCAATTTCGCCCACCTGTGGGCCACCGAGAAGGTAGGGATGAGGTAGGCAATTCTGATTTTGTGCCCTCTTCTAGGGACCCCCTAGAACGCACAGGTTACGTAGCAATTCCGCCCAGTTTTGGGCCCCGGAGAAGGTAGGGGTGAGGTAGCCAACTGTGTTTTGGTGCCCTTTGTTGGGTATCCCCCAGAAAGGAGGGGTTACGTAGCTATTGTACGCACTTATGGGCCCCTGAGAAGATAGGGGTGAGGTAGCCACTTTTGATTTGGTCCCCTCTTCTAGGGTCCCTCCACAACGCAAGGGGTACATAGCAATTCTACCCACTTGTGGGCCCCGTAGAGGGCATGGATGAGGTAGCCACTTCTGATTTTGTCCCCTATTCTGCGGACCCTTGAGAACAAAGGCATTACGCAACAATGTAGCGTAGTTTTTGGCCTCGAATAGGCAGCCGTGAATTAGCCAATTGTGTTTATGTCCCCATTGTTGGGGATCCTTGAGAAAGGAGGGGTTAGGTAGCAATTCCGCCCACTTGTGGGCCTCTGAGAAGGTAGGGGCGAGCTAGGCACTTTTGATTTTGTCCCCTCTTCTGGGGTCCCCTCACAACGCAAGGGTGGCGTAGCAATTCTACCCACTTGTGGGCCCCTGAGAAGGCAAGGGTGAGGTAGCCAATTCTGATTTTGTCCGCTCTTGTGAGGACCCCCCAGACCGCATGGGTTACGTAGCAATCTAGCCCAATTGTGGGTCCCGAGAAGGTAGCGGTGGGGTAGCCAATTGTGTTTTTGTCCCTTTTGTTGGGGATTCGGAGAAACGAGGGGTTACGTAGCAATTTTGCCCACTTTTGTGCTACCGAGAAGTAGGGGTGAGGTAGGCAATTCTGATTTTGTGCCCTCTTCTAGGGACCCGTGAGAATGCAAAACTTACATCGCAATTCAGCCCAGTTGTGGGCCCTGAGAAGGCAAGGGTGAGGTAGCCAGTTGTGTTTTTGTGCCCTTTGTTGGGTAGCCCCGAGAAAGGAGGGGTTACGTAGCAATTCTACCCCGAATATCAACAAAGGATTCTATTGCTGGCTATATGTCACGCAGTGCTTGACACACCCCCCCATCCGTCCCCCCATCCAATCCCCCCACCCAATCTCCGTTGCCAATATTCATGAGACTGTGCACCAAGGACCATGTAGCATTACAGTTGCCGAGGGACGAGGCACTAGCCGCCTAAAGGTTATTCCATCCTCCACGGTGAGAGCACACTTACACAAATGTCCACTAGCTTATGGGAAGTGCATGAATGGACAAAGATGTCACCAAGCTATGCAAAACGCCAACGATACCATCTTATGGCAGTAGTGTGGGACGTTGCGGGAGGATGACATCGTCCAAAAATATGGCATTTGCCCCCAATACTATGATGTGAGAGTACGCCAACTGTTGGTTGAATGCCCATAATGGGCAAACAACTTCCAGCACACCAAGCACAAGCCGGTGGGGGGTGGGGGGTGGGGGGGGCTCGTTCAGCCATGGTGGGACACATGCACCCGTTTCAAGCAACATGCAAAAATGGGTGGGAAAAAGTAAGAAGGGGTTGCAAGCACCCCACTGTGGCACTCCACCGTAATTGTACCCGAGAAGAAATGGCACCCGACCACCACTTTTGGGGTGCTTTCCAAGGCGGGGCACTAGGCTAATGCACAACCCGTGGTCATTCATCCGTTGGCCCGCTGTGTCCTTGGGATAGCCCTTTGGAGCCTTATACAACGTTCCACAAATTGATGCTTCCAGGTGACCATCCTTGGCATGGCCATCCTCAATCTTGGCCGTGGTGGAAGGGATATGAAGCCTGGGAAATAGTACGTCCTTATATCCATAATCGTATCAAAGCCACACACCCCATTGGGGGATGCATCCAAAATAGTCTTGATTCCAAGATCGCCTCCGTGACATTGGGGAGGGGGGATCCTTACACCCCACCCAAAGCCCACCCGGTTCCCCTACCCTCTGGTAGATATGCTTACCGCACTTCATATGCCACAAAAATAGGCTGAGCCTAGCTGTTGGAGGATTATATGGCGGAGTAGAAGCTTGTAGTCTGCGGGGCCGTGGGGTACATGCTTGTTGACAAATGGCTCCCCCTAGCATGGGGTGTGGGCGGCTTCAAGCACCCAGATTTTGCTGTGGTGAGGGCCTAGAGCGGGGGGGGGGGGGGGCGCTCCTGAATGTTTTCCCCTTGGGCCACCGCGTCCCTGCCACCATACTACATGGCTTGAAGCAAAATTGTTTCACCATGTGGTAAAAACTACGACTTATTTCAGCGGGGCCAATTTTAGTGCCACATTTTGTAAACCCCCCCCCCGGTTTTTTGGTACCCCCACCCCCCAAAGTAGTGAAAACGACATGACATGCAAAATTCGAGATCTAGCGCGCCCCTGACTTGATGCCCTAGGCTTGTGCTCGATTCATTGCCTTTAGCCCGAAGACTTGCAGGGGATGCCCACCTGTCCTACCCTCCCCCCCCTCCCCTCCTCCATCGCCTCCACCCCAATCATCACCGGCTAGGCCCCAAAGAACACATCCGTTTCCCATGGTTGTATTTTTGCACCCTCTTGTGCTATCTTGATGCAATCGGGGTTCGCCATTCATTGTTGGGGACCTAATCTTAAGGAAGCAAATTGTATTGGATTTGCTTGTGGGCATGCTTTGCACGTTTACGTGCATGTTTGGGTACAACCGGTGCCACCAACTTCCATTTTTCGCGGGCATGTTCTGAGGAAAATACAACTTGTTCCCAAAGGTGCGCCCAAACTCCGGGTTCCCAACCCAGAGTCCACCTAGACCACTTAGTTTCACTATCCATTTCAGTGTCATTGGCCATTTCCCTGCCATTGTCAGTGGTAAGGCCTGTTGCACCCGGCTCATCCATCCAAGTCGCTCATGGGGAACATGTGCAGCAGTTCACAACTCTTTGGGAGTAAGAGGAAGTTTTACATTATCCCTACTCAGAAGTAGGTTTGGCCAAGAAAATGATGGATGGCCGCAATGCCTTGACATTTCTGCTTGTTGCATGATGTGCCTCAACCCATGAGCACCTGTGCATTCGGCGTGGCTAGGAGCCGTCGGCAAACAATACAAGCAAATTGCTAGCATGCAAATGACTGGCCATAAATTGTGCACCATATGATAAGTTTTTGGTCTACCCCCCCACCCTCACTTGGGGGAATGCCGTGCATTGTGTGCGTCAGCAGTACAAAGTTTTGTTTGTCAACAAATAGCCAAACCCTAGTTTCGGCCCCTTTCCACAAGTTTTTTGTTCCATGCCGGGGGCTTACCTTTGCATTAGGCGGGGGGCTTACCCCAAGGTGCCCATTTTGGTGCTATACTCCCCATTCCAGTAGGTGTTAGAAGTTAAATCCAAAAAACCACAACATCATCAATGCACGTGTGACCACATGAGATCACTCTCTGCGACTGTGTTCAAATTATGTTTATTGCCAAATGTCAAACGGGCACCGTGAGCCTGGTTTGTGGCGACACAACTGTAGGGTGTATGTTGTGGAACTACTGTGTTTTGCTCTTTGTTGTCAGAATACACAGGTTGAACTCCGCAAACGTTGGTGATTTTGTGGTACACAATCCATCTCCACCACGTCACCATCCTCGCTCGCCATCAACATGTGTGTCGCGCCCACGCTTAGAATCACCAACACCTTCGTGTTCATCTTATTTGCGGTCCCCATCACCCAAGAGCATGGACCACGTGTTCCCCGCGCTCTGCATCAAGGGACACATCATCATTTTGATGTATGTAATGCATGGTGTACAATAATATGGTACATCCACATCACCCCGACCCTACCCTAGTGGCCCAAATTAAACCCAATATATTTAATATATGGCCAAAAATTAACACGTTAATCTCAGGTTTCAACTTTTTTTGGGGGGGTTAGGGGGTTTGCCGTGAAAATTATGACCCCCATGGGTTGCCTTACAGGCTTGGGTGTCATTTCCCCCCGGGGGTTGGTAGGGGGTCCCTACCCATGTGGTTGTTTCAAAATGTTAAAATGGCTCTCGGCTTCAATTTTTGTTTTTAATTTTTGGATTAATATTTGAAAAGTTAAAATTTAATGAGTCGCCAGCATTAATATTGATCTCACAAATATTAACCCTATTCTCCAAATATTAACCCTCCATAAAAATGCACAACAACAAGCCAAACATGCTAGGGGGCATGCATAATTGTTGTGCCTTACCAAAATGGATATCCCCCCTTCCCCTTTTTCTGCACACACACACACACACACACACACACACACACACACACACACACACACACACACACACACACACACACACACACACACACACACACAATGATATTGGCACCCCCACACACCCAACCCCTCCCACACACATCCCTCCTTGCTCCTTCCTCTCTCCTCCCGTTGCCCTTGTGCCCAAGGTTTGGGAGGGTATGCCCTTTCTTTCCACAGGTTATGTTTTTGAAGAAAAGATTTCGTTGAAAATTGAGCAAGGAGAAAAAGGTTGTAGGTATGTGTGTGTGTGTGTGTGTGTGCATGCATGTGTGTCCATTGTGGCTAGTTTCTAGGTTGTAGAATGCCCCAAAGGAGATAAAGGGGCTAGTTCAGGTTTCATTGGCAATGCCACCCCCCCCCCCCCTTGGTATTGTGGTGTGTGATGTTTGGGGCTATGGGGTCTAGGGTTATGGTTCCTAGGGCTGTGGTGTGTGGGTGTGTGGGTGTGTGGGTTCGTGAGGTTGTGGTGTGTGGACCTATGGTACGTCTCGGTGTGGTTTCTAGGGCTGTGGTGTGTGGGGGTGTGATGTTTGGGGCTGTGCTGTGTGGGGGAGTGGTTTCTAGGATTCTGGTGTGTGGGGCTGAGATTTCTAGGGTTGCGGTCTGTGGGGCTGTGGTGTGGGGTTGTGGTGGGTACGGCTGTGGTATTTGGGTGTGTGGTGGACATGTGTGGGGTTTGGTGTCAGGTGCTGTGGTGTGTGGGGCTGTTGCATGGGGGGGGGGGTGCTGTGGGGGTGCATTGCAGCCCTGTGGTGGGTTGTGGTGCATTGTGGGTGAACAAAATCAGTGCACGAGGGACTGGGGGGCATAATTAATTTTTGGGACGACTTTTTAATTTCTGGTAAGTTAATATTATCGGTTAATTTTTAATATTTGGAACGCCGGTCCAAAAATTAAATATTAATCTCAAGAAATTAACACCGGCGGTCTAAAAATTAAATGGAAACAATGGGGGCAATGTGGGGCTTTGGTGTGTGCGCTTGTGGTGTGTGGGCCTTTGGGGTGTCCGGCTAGGGTGTGTGGGGTTGTGGGGTGTGGCGATGTAGTGTACAGGGCTGGGGTGTGTGGGGCCGTGGCCTGTGGGGTTGTGGTGTGTGGGGTTGTGGGGTGTGGCCCTGTGGGGTGTAGGGCTGTGGGGTGTAGGGCTGTGGTGTGTTGGGCTGCAGGGTGTGGGGCTGTGGCATGTTTGAGGCTGTGGTGCTTGGGCCTATGGGGTGTGGGCCTGTGGGGTGTGGAGCTGCGTGGTCTGGGGCTGTGGGATGTAAGGCGGTGCGTTTGGGCCTGTGGTGTGCAGGGCTGTGGTGCATGGGGCTGTGTGTGCGGTTTTGCTGTGTGGGGCAGTGGGGCATGGGGCTGTGGGGTGGGGTGCTGTGGTGTGTTGGGCTATGGTTTGTTGGGTTGTAGGGTGTGGGGCTGTGGCGTGCCGTGCTGTGACAATTTGGATCGTGGTGCTTGGGGCTGTGGGGTGTGGGGTTGTGGGTTGTTGGGCTGTGGGGTCATGGTATGCCGGGCACGGTGCCCTTTGGGGCTGCGGTGCTTGGGGCTGTGGGGGGTGCCGCTGTGGGGGTTTGAGGTTTATGGTGTGGGGCTGTGCGATGTTGGGGGTGTGCAGTCCGAAAAAAACACAAAAAACGAAAAGTTAATTTTTGACCCCCTGAACTAATTTCTGGAAATTAATATTATCGAGCCAAAAATTAATTAATATATGAATTATTAATCGGCGCGAGCGTTAATATTAATCTCGAAAAATTAACGAAAGCGACGCAAAAATTAACGTGAAAAAAAAGTGCATAACGCACAACCACACACACCGCAGGGCATGCGTACTTGTTGGGCCTCATCTTTTCAGGCACCCGGGGGGGCGGGAGACTTCCGGGGGGGGCTTTAGGGGTGTGGGGGGGTTGCATACTGCGGGGCTTAGACACAAATTTGATTGTGCTTTTCGGGGGGGGGGGGGCACAACCCCACACCCCACAGGACCAAACATCACACCTCCACACACCACAGCCCTAAAACCCACACGCCCACACCCCACAACCCCACACACCACACCTCCACACACCAGAGCCCACCCCAACACACCACAATACCAAGAGGAGGGAGGGTGGCATTGCCAATGAAACCTGAAGCAGCCCCTTTATTTGCTTTGGGGCATTCTACAACCTGCAACCAACCCACAATGAACACACACACACACACACACACACACACACATACCTACACACACACACACACACACACACACACACACACAAACATACCTACAACCTTTTTCTCTTTGTTCAATGTCCACTGCTCGATGTTGAAACTGAAATCTGTAGAAACAAAGGGAATACCCTCTCAAACGTTAAGTGCAAGGGCAAGGGGAGGAGAGAGGAAGGAGCAAGGAGGGATGTGTGTGGGAGGATTGGGTGTGTGGGGGGGGTGCCGACCTCATTGTTTGTGTGTGTGTGTATGTGTGTGTGTGTGTGTGTGTTTCTTCCCATTCCATACAAGAAAAGGTGCCTTGATGTTGTATACTTTGTATGTAGAGCCCACTATGGGCCATCTAGAGGCGCCAATGAAGCGGTGCACTAGGGGGTGGTCATCCCAAATGGCTAGCTCACCGGGCACCCTAGGTGTTGCCCACTAGAACCCCTTGCGGTCATCAATAGACTGCAACACCTCCAAAAAAACCATGTGTTAATATTTAGATTAATTTCTCGAGATTAATATTAAGTTAATTTTTCAGTCGGTGTTAATATTAACCGAAATCTAGATATTAATCTCGAGAATTTAACGCAAAAATTAACAAACAACGAATGGGCCACAAACCTTCAAGTTATCGGCCCATATCGTTGCTAGTGCCGCCATGTCCTTGTCCCCGCACACGGCCATCCCTATCACCCACAAGTACGCGGGTGTGCGGCCCCGTGCGCCGTGGTTGAGGAGCCCAATGGAGAGTTGGGTCCAACTACCACCGGCGCACGGGTACGCATCCCCACGCACAATGAAGGTGAGGGGCCTTGTCCAATCGATGGTGTCCACTAGCGATGGGCGTGATTGAACGTACCGTGCCCATGAGGGTAGCGGCCAAGAGCGCCCACTCGCGGGGGGATCGGGGACGGACACGGGTGGCTGTAGGTCAAGGGGGGTGACCAACTCCTTCCACGTGTCCGTGAACGTATCCCGAGTGGGGATGGGGCGGGGGAACGGGAGGCCCGTTGCCGCCGTGTAGGCCGACCCTCGGCGGCTCATGTACTCCGACACGTGCCGGAAGCCAAGCTTGGGGACGTTCAAGTCCATGAGGAGGCCGATGAGGTCCCGGGCTGGGAAGAGGTGGGAGGCATATTGCTTCACCGCCTCCTTTTGCTTGTCGCGAATAAGGGAGGGGTAGCCAACCTCCGTGGCCTCGGACCATCGGGCCCGGGCCAAGGGAGATGAAGCCACCCACTCACCAAGGAGTTGGGAGACCAAAGGGTCCCGCAAACTCTTGGCCCCACTCAAACGCACGAGCGTCATGTTAAGCTCGGTAAGGGTGTCCCGAGAGAAAGGCATAACAAGGGCGAGACAAGGGAACATGGTGGTGTGGAGTGGGGGGGAATGCGGGCAACCGGAGGGGGGGTGTCCAAGACATCCACCAACACAACATTGGAACCTCTCTACTATACCGTTGTGCAACAATATACCACGTAACACCCCTTATGGGTCCTCATACATGCATGGAAAAATGGGTACAAATGACCCAATCAAAAAAATTGAGCTTTAACCTCTTAATATTTGCGAGATTAATATATTAACGGGTTCATATATATTAAAAATGAAAATTAACCATATTGACTTTAATTTGGGCCACTAGGGTAACGATGTGGAGTGATGGATTGATAGCTGAGTGATGTGGGGCACAAAGTAATTAACCATCTTGTCTTGAAGCGTTATGAGTCAATGTTGGGTTGGTTGAGTTGGTGAGGTCTTGACCTCAAGTTTGTCCCTCCAAAGTACCTTCAACATCTTTGTTCCACAATTGGGTTGCACACAAGCCCTTCACCGCCGGATCATTTGTGATTTTATGACCGTCTTCCTTGGCATAAGAGGGTGCCTAGGGCCACTTTACATCCCCTTCTCATTGCGTTAACAATTTCAATTGCTTCAGCCCAAAGCCCGCATTTGACCATCGTCCTTTCAACTCTACCCATCCCTGTGGACTGTTGATCTTGTGCTTTTTGTTGTCACCCTCCAAGAAGAGGTACTCAGAATCCGTTTCTACGACCCTACAATTCACCAACCCTTCTTGAGCCGCCATGAACTGCACAGTATTTGTTGTTGGATTGTTGAAGGATTGGGTTACAAGAATGTCACACATTCCACTTCAGAAGGGGGGAGGGTGCATGTGTGTCTGTGAATGTAGTCATGTGTCTGTGTAGGTGTGGAAGGAAAGTCCCAGGCAACCTGAGGAAGCCCCAACCCCAAAGGGAACCCTGGAGGGAACCTGCCGGCAGCACAGCGCCCTGCTAGGACTGGAGACCTGGTAACCACTTGGTAGTACAGAAGTGGAACTGCCACCGGTGCAGTGCAGAAGGGTTGCGCTGCTGGCTGGCCGGTGCCTGCCCCTCCCCATTCGTATGGGTTGGATTTGGATTTAGCCCAACTTCCTGTTCCGGGGACGCTGTGGGCGGCACTGCTGTCTGGGAGGTCCCTTGCATTATATGTGTCCACTGTCTTCTGTTGCCTAGTTGGTGGATGAGCTACTGTTGGTGCACTTGTGCTCCAGCACTTCTTGCTACTGCTGTCAACAATGTGGCAGACACTTGATGAATTTTTCTCTTAGGCACGGCTGTTCCCAGGCCATTGTGTGGGCTGGTATGCTCACCTGCTTTGGGGGCTGGATCAAGGCCATATGGCTCACAGCTGCAGGTCAAGTCTGCGGCCAGACCATCATTGCCTTTGCACACGTCTTCTCCTCGGTGTCCGTGCCGGTCTTCAGTGCCGTTTGGTTTCCCACATCACAGCGTGCACTGTCGACATCTATCCTGTTCTTCTCTACCATCTTGGGTATGTTATGTGTGGGACACACAGGGATTCACGGTTGAGAATCAAGGGATTTCTCCCCATCATTGCCTTTGCAAAGGTTTGCTTTTGCGTGTGACACTCCTCCTTTTTCTTCTCCAGCCTTTGCTTTGGAGCTCGACTTTTCGTTTGCGGTTCTTCCTGTCAAATAGTTTGCCATTTGGTTTTCCCTGTGGACGGGATCATTTTCTCATTACAAGTCCCCGTGTCAGCTCTACTAATTCGATTTTTCTTTGGCTGGTCACATGTCGTTGATAAGGAGAAACCACTGTGTTGCACCATGCTGTTCAAGCGTTGGTGGATCAACGTTGGGGCCAAGACTGTTCTTACGGGCATATACAGGATATCAATCTTGAGTCGAAGTACACCGTCCTTCCTTGGGTCCTTGATTCTTTTCCTGCTGGATAGAAACAACTAACAGTTTCACTCATTGTGTTGTGTTGAGTGGTGCACCGGAGAAAACAGAGAAAGTATTTGTTGTCATCTTCGACTCACAGCCTTGCTTGCTCCTCAGGAGGAGGGACTGGCTTCTTGCTAGCACCTCTTATCATCAAAAAGGCGGAAGATGTGCCTACATTTATGCTAGTGCAGGCTGTGATAGGCACATTTGCCTGCGGCCCAACTATTTTTCTGCAACGTAAGCCGCCCACTCCGCCTTCAAGGTCTGCAGAAATTGCCGAACGCCAGCTGCCGACTTCATTTAGCAAAGACCTTCGCACTATGACCAGGTCTACCTGAACCCTCGTTCTGCAGCTAGAGCCCATGCTTTGCAAATATACAAGATGTGAGTGGAAGTCATGACCTTGGTAGGAAAAGAGCAAAAGGCACTGGCGATTGCAGAGTACCCGTCCCTTAATCATGGCTCATTTTCACTTGTGGGTGCTTCTTTATCACCTGGGAGAATCTGGTCATGCCAACCCAACAGGAATTCAATCCCAAGACAAACACTCATGCACGATCATGAGGGCCAAACAAGTACCACCATGCCCTTGATGCTGCGCGCAGACCTGAGAAGAAAAGATGTGCAATGCGAAAGTGCCTCCTTTGGGTTTCTCCAGCATGGCCAGTACCACCACTTGAGGTGGGGCTGTAATCATCTGGATTTCTCATATGTTGGCTGTGCCTGGCACTCATCACGTGCCAATATACGCCCGTATTGCGCGTCTCATGTATTGAAGGACCAAGGACTCATATATAGGTAAAAAAGGGGACATACGCATGATAACACAATGCAACACAGCATTGCGTTGTCCCAGGAATTGCAAGAATGAGAAACATGCTTAGTGCAAACTGATGATGTACATCAGAAAAAGTCGGGACCACTCTACTCGCACCATGCAGCCTCAGCAGCATGGATAACGTTTGCCCTGTATTTATCATCACCTCCGCTTTCTGTCCACTTGGGCGAGTGATGGAAGCGTCAGCACCGAGTTTTCACCTCCCCCCAGATTGCACACTCGAGGTGCATTTGTGCTGGCTCCACCTGCAAAATGTTGTAAGGAATTCCACCTTTCTGCTATGGTTGAGGAGGAAGGGCATGATCCTCGTGGCTAGCAGCAGCAGGGACCAAATGCTGCTTACACCCCATGGCTATGGCATGGGCAACATGGCAATCATGACATGTTTGTCTGACTGTGTATGTGTGCTTGCTGCTGTATCGGAGTCTCCAAGGGGGAGATGAGTATCATGATTACATAGCCTGTTCCGTATTGAGGTCTCCAAAATGGAGATGAGTGGCACAATTTTAGGCATTTTTCCAGGCACCATGTGCACCATGTAAGAAGAGAGGAGCCCTAAACAGGATAACACCCCAATTTAACATCAACTATGGCAAACAAGGTTATGGGTAATGAGTCCCTTGCCACAAGAAAAGTTTTCCACCAAGTTACCCCAGGCATACTGAGTGCTCACTTGATGAACAGTTCCGGCCGCCAATAAATACCAACAAGGTATTGAGGCACAAATTTAATGTGCACTGTCGATGTGTCTTGCTTTGACAATGCTCAATGAATTGGATTGGGTGAAATAAACAATGGGTGGCTTGGTTAGTTGATGAACCATGCTGTGGAACCCGTCAAGGTGTTGCAGAGGCATCTGACCAGACTAAAGTGCCGCCAACCGCCACACTGACCACCAAAAGACCCCACCCTGCACAGCTGAGAGCCCCTAACCCTTGAGCACCCTAACCCCCCCCCCCCCCCCGCAACACAGCAACAATCAGTGTGGGGTAGCCACTGTTGCTTGGCATCCTGGGATGTCCACTCTCCATTTGGCCCAGCAAGAAGGCCAATGAATTTCATGGGGTCCTGTGGGGGAATGTCAGGGGTACTCTGTGCGTCGGTTTGATGATGTGGATGGATAGGCCATGGCGAGGCTGCTTGTTACGGGTGTGCGAGTTGTGAATTGCAGGGCAAGTGGGACAAAGAGAGGTGCAACTGGCCAGCTTCCGTTGATTGGTGAGTGCAACACATAAGGGTGTGGTATGCTGGAGTTGCACACTGTCCCAATGTCCAAGGTGGTCAGGGGTGGTGTTTCGGACAAGCACTGCATTTATTTGAGTTGCTTGGTTCTTGTGTACTTGGTGCTTGCCATGTTGATTTCACTTGATAATTTGGTGCTTGTTCACACAGATACTTCCGCATCCCTTTTGGTGCCAGTGCACAAAGCACCTAAGGATGGCGCATTGCAAGTAGCATCCCCTGGATGGGTTTGTTGTTGCTCAATTGCCTACACCTTGTGCTGTGTGCTGGTGCGATGGGATTGTTAGTTTGTTGTGTTTAGTCTGCTAATGGCAAAAGGGTTTGTAGCGGGGGATTGTAGGGGTTGCACAAATGTTAGCCGTGCCTCAAGCTGTGGACATTACAGCTGGCTTTGAGCCCCGAGCATTTGTGTCAATGCTGCTAGGTGAGGTTGATGTGCTTTTCAGAGTGTAGGTTGGCTCTATTCCAATCATGGTGTGGTAGTGGTTTTAGGTCGGAGTGGACACCCACATACCACTATACCCCCCCCCCCTTTGTGGCCCCGCTAGATTACTACTAGAGCTACACAATCACTACGCACAATTGCTACCACCAAATGTCATCTTACGACAGTGGCACTTACCTCGACATGTGACACAAGAGACATAGCAAGATACACCTCACCTAAAGCACACGCCTCCTTGTCTACATGCTCCATCAAGCCCCCACAGCTGCACCATACCAGGGTGGGTCATAAGAACGGGTCAAAAATTTTGGTGGGTGTGGGTGGGACGTAGGGGATCTGGCTGTATGTCACTCAGTGACAGATGGAGAGTGACGGATGGAGCTAGATGGATCTGATGCCCAAGCGCTGTAGTGGAGCAAATGTTTGTAATGGACAGAGATAGACGGAGATGGCACTGACGGTTACAGTGACAGTTGCAGGTACAATGACGGTGGCAATTTACTTCAACGTTTTAGTCTACTGCTCTCTTGCCCCAGACCTCCCTTTGTTTCTTGGTTGTACACAATGCTCGTCAAGGATAGTTGGCAAGGGCGTTGCACAACTCAACCCCCTTAGTGCTGCGTTGCTTGCATGTTGCTCCTTGTGCCACAGATCAGTCCATCGGCAGCTTGCTTCCTCGTATTGTGGCTGCTCTGTGCAACAAGATGTCATGGGAAAACCTCAGACTGCACGTCATTGGTGTTGAACACATCCATAAGGTTGATTTTCCATATGCCCAGGTGGCCTTTGCTTGGGGTGGAACAACTCAACAATACGCCAAACGCAAAGCCTAAAAGACGCCCCTGCGCCAAGCAAGCACATGCGGCAACAAACGTGCAAGAGTTTTGTTCGAAGGGGTCACAGATGCTTGGGCTCAATGAGTGACGGTAGTGATTTTGGCTTTGACGATAGCTCAACCTCTTCTTTGAGCTCTATTTCTAGCAACAGTGGCAGTAGCAATGTTGGTGGCTCCTCAAATGATTGTCCTCAAATGATTGTGACACTGCTTAAAAACACATGTATGGACAAATCTATCCACCAGCGCTCAGTTTGTTACTTATGCAAGCATATCTGTCACTGTTGTGATCTATCACTCTTCACGCATCACTCGCGGGGGGGGGGGGGGGGGCTAGGGAGGGGGGGGTACCGCTATCCCCATCCTTGCACCCATAGTTTGACCGACACCACGAGCCTCGTCTCATGAGGTGCGGGGGGGGGGGCTGGCGGGTTGGCGGTAACGAGGCCCAAGGGGGGGGGGAGCTGGGAGCTAACGAGGCGCACAGCGGGGGGAAAGGGGGTTGGCGCTAACGAGGCGCGCGGGGGGGATTGGCGCTAAGAAGCTGCAGGTGGGGTGGGGGGGTTCGGCGCTAACAAGGCGGGCATTGGGAGGGGTGGGGGTTGGCAGTGCACGCACACAACGCGATGAATACAAAAGGTGCTGCACTGGGCAGAAAGGCACGTGAGCTCGCTTCCATCAAAGCGGAGGCCAACCCCCGAACCATTTCAAATTTGCTACAACGCGTTGCCCATTCATCCCCAAACAACCACGTGCTTGCCGGACAAAGCGTTTAACTTCACCCTTCACACCAAGTGTAACCATGCCACAGCGCCGTTTGAGATGCTCCTCAGCCTTCGCAAATTGGTGCAAAGGGTGGTGAGCAAACCACTTTTGAACCGCCTCAATATGTTTGGCATTAATAGTGCCAAAGGCCGCAAGGGCGACCGCACGGATGTCCCCAGTTTCACAATGGTTGGTCTTTTCCCACAACTTCTTGCACAACACAGAAGGGGCAGCAACCTTCACAACCTGTAATTCCTCGGCACATTTTTTTCTCAACAACTGTTCGGCACTCATGAACTCACCACACAAGGCGGTCCATAGCCCCCGCAAGAGTCTTGTTATTCAAGGGGGGTGCGGGGGCTGGCCCCCGCGTCGAGCAAAGCGAGCCGAGGTGTGCAGTGTGTGTGGGACGGGTTGGCAGTGCACACACAAGGCATTGCACACACGAGGCGCTGCACACACAAGGCGGCTTGTAGCTACCGCGGAGTCATGTTATTTAAGCTGGCTTGCACAACCTCCCCTGTCCCATTTTTGCCACACAACTATTCCTCCGGAGCTGAAAGTCATATTGCCCATCGGTGCAGGCATCATACTGCTTGTACCGCAGTGCACAAACAATGCAGGCACGTGTTTCCAGAGGAATGTCCACCTCCTTCCCATCCAGTGCCACTCTACAAATGAGACGGAAGTAATGATCATACGTGTCAAATCCCTCCACACCTAGGTGAGACACAAAACTGCAAAAATGCTGCTTTGCGTATTGTGCCCCACCAATTCAGGCAGCAAGAACAACTTGGAAACGTTGCCTGTGCGTGTCCAATGCATCTTTCGGGAGGAGGTCGTTGTCAGCAGGCAACAACACAGCCTCGCGCAAAAGTGCCTTTTGTGTGGCTCATGTTTCGGCCGCGTTGAGGCGCACCGCCTCGGTCCACGACGACATTCGCGCAGCACGCACAACAGACGCAGGGAGGTGCATTCTCTTTCCAAGTGATCAAGGGTTAGAGCCAACTGCACCTCTCCATTGTGGGGATTGTGGTCCCAACCCCCGTCACTCACAAACGTCCACTCCCTCCCCTGCCCAAATGACTCGCATTCCTCACTGCGCAATACCAAGTGCAAATCATTCATGGCTTGCATCGGTGTGCTACGCCTTTTGGCAATGAGTCGCGTTACCGCACATGGAAGCTTGGCAATAGCGCTTTTATACTTTTCTGAAATGGCAGGCAAAGGAGCCTTGGAAACCGGTGGGAACAAGAGCATGGACCTTGTTGCACATTTCATCATCATCCCTGTCTCCAACTCAAGGGGCCACGCAACAAAGAGGGGGTTGAGAGTCCCTTGACCCAACTCAAGGGGCCACGCAACAAAGCGTCGATTGCGATCCACGCTCCAGCGCATGGGCAGAAAGGCACGTGAGCAAAGGTAGGTCCCTCCCATCCAGGCTACAGCGCATGGGCACAAAGGAAAATGAACAAGGGTGGGTGCCTCCCACCACGCTCCGGCACATGGGCAGACACGCACGTGAGCAAGGGTGGGTGCCTACCATCAACGCTCCAGCACATGGGCCCAAAAGCACATGAGCAAGGGTGGGTGCCTCCCATCCACGCTCCAGCGCATGGAGCGAGAGGTGCGTTGGCAAGGATGGCGTGCCTCCCATTCACGCTCCAGCGCATGGGCAGAAAGGCATGTGCGCAAGGGTGGGTGCCTCCCATCCACGCTACAGCGCATGGGCGGAGAGGCACGTGGGCAAGAATGGCGTGCCTCCCATCCACGCTCCAGCACAGGGTCATCCAAAAACCCGGGAACGCCCTGCAATTGCAACTCACTGCAACACTTGAATGTAGGCAGGTAGGGGTGGTCACAAACAATGTCTTTATCCTCATCTTCATTTTCCTCGGCCATGGATTCCACAGGGACAGATGCAATATCGGTAGGCAAACCCATGCAAGATCGAAGGGAATGTGCATGGTTATATACCCGCTGCATGATTTTTGCCTTAGGGCCAGAGCAGCCAAGGTCCAAATAGGTGAGCTGCCTCAGTGGTGATGCAACTAATGGGAATGACATTGTCATTTATGAGGGTGCACATTTTGCCACGGTTGGTTGGCACTAGTTGTGCGTGACATCTCCTCTCCAAGAGATTCCTACGGGTTGTTGGTTGTGTCGTGAGTGTGTGTTTGCACAAGTTGGACCAAGTAGCCGCATCCTTACTATGCACCATCCACGGCTACATCCTCGAACTCGAGCTCTTCTAGCTCGAGCTCTCCCTTCACCTCTGAATCCAGCTCCGACTCTAACTCTAGCTCTAGCTTTGACTCTTACTCTAATTCCGACTGAGACACTGTCACTGACTTTTACTGTGGCTCTGCTTGCAACTCTGAGTCTGACTAGCTCATGTGGTTCTAATGGGAGGCCATGGTGGGGCACTACATACATGTAGCCGGAATGAACCGGGGGCCTTGTGTCCCTCAACACAAGTACCACCGCCATTGGAACCACGGAGGTCCACGGGTCGGTTTTGGGGGTATTTTTGGGGTCCCCTCAATTGAGCCCCTTTTGGGGGGGGTCCAGCCGGAGGGCTCTATCGACCCGCCCCCCCCCCCCCCCGGGAAGCGAAAACCCGGCCTCCTTGACCCACGCTTTGAGGCAAGTGAGCCATCCATGGAGCAAAACGCTCAAGGTGCGCAATGTTTGTACGAAGGGTTGGCGTTGCACACGCAAGGCAGTGCATACACCAGGTGGTGCAAAGACAAGGCGGCCTGTGGCCACAGGGGCTTGCCTTAGCGTCCAGCGAAGTCCATCGAGCATAAAGAGCTGAGTTGCGCAATGTGCCTGGGAAGGGTTAGCGATGCACACACAAGGCGGCCTGTAGCCACTGCAAGAGTCGGGGGCTGACCCCCGCTTTGAGGGAAGCGAGCCATCCATCTAGGAAAACACGCGAGGTGCGCAAAGTGTGTGGGAAGGGTTTGCGATGCACACACAAGGCAGTGCCGGCACAAGGCGGTGCACAGAGAAGGCGGCTCGTAACCACTGCAAGAGTCTTGCTATTTAAGGGGGGTGCAGCGGCTCGCCTCCGCGTTGAGCGAAGCAAGCTTTGTTTCGACCGCAATGATACGCGGTGCGCACTGTCTGTGGGAAGGGTTGGCGATGCACACACAAGGCGCCGCACACACAAGGCGGCTTGTAGCCATTGTACGAATCTTGCGGTTTAAGGGGGGTGCCGGGGTGGGCCCCTACTTTGATGGAAGTGAGCCATCCATCGAGCGAAACGCTTTGGGTACGCAATGTTTGTGGCAAAGGTTGACGGTGCACAAACAGGGCAGTACATATGCAAGGCGGTGCACACATAAGGTGGCTTGAAGCAGCCGCAGGAATCTTGGGTGCGGGGGCGCGCCCCCGCATGCAGCAAAGCACATGTTTGTTCAGGGAAGCTACCCGGGGTGTGCTATGTGTGTGGGAAGGGTTGGCGGTGCACACACACAAGGCGGTGCATACACAAGGCGGTGCACACACAAGGTGGCTTTGTATCCACCACAGGAGTCTTGTTATTCAAGCGGGGTGCAGGGGCTGGCCCCCGCTTTGAGGCAAGCGAGCCATCAGTTGAGCGAATCGTGCAAGGTGAGGAATTTTTGTGGGAAGGAGTGGCAGCTCACACACAAGGCGGTGTGTAGCCACCGCAAGAGTCTTATTTTTGAAGGGGGGGATGGGGTCTCGCCCCCGCTTTGAGCGAAACGAGCCGAGGTGCGCAACGTGCCTCGGAAGGGTTGGTGTTGCACACACAAGGCAGTGCATACACAAGGCTGCCCATAGCCGCCGCGGGAGTTTTTTCTTATTCTAGCGGGTGGGTTGGCCCCCGCGTTGAGCGATGCAAGCCATTTCCACAACGCAACAAGCCGCGGTGTGCAATGTGTGTGGAAAGGTTTGGCGATGCAAATACAAGCTGGTGCATACACAAGGTGGTGCACTCTAAAGGTGGCGTGTAGGCACCGCAAGAGTCTTGTTATGCAAGGGGTGCGGAGGCTCGCTCCCGCGTCGAGAGAAGCAAGCCGAGGTGTGCAAGGTGTGTGGGAAGGGTTGGCGGTGCACACACAAGGCAGTGCATGCAGAACGTGGTGCACACAGAAGCCGGCCTGTAGCCATTTTAGGAGTTGTGTTATTTCAGGGGGGCCGGGGGGCTGTACCCAGCTTGGACGGACGCAAGCCATTCGTTGAGCGAAACACGTGACGTGCGCAAGTTTTTTGCAACGGGTTTGCGGTGCACACACAAGGTGGTCTGCAACCCCCGCAGGAGTCTTGATATTTGAGGGGGGTGCGGGGCTCGCACCCGCGTGCAACACAGTAGGTGTATGTTGAGGGAAGCGATGCGAGGTGTGCGGTGTGTGTGGGAAGGGTTGGCGATGCACACACTCAAGGCGCTTTGTGTGCCCCACGTTGTGCATGCATTGCTTTGTGTGTGCACCGCCAAGCCTTCCCACACACATTGCACACCGCGGGTCGCTTCGCTCGAGAGATCGCTTGCATCGTTGAACGCGGGGGCTAGCCCCCGCCCCCCGCCTTGAATAAGAAAACTCTTGCGACGCCAACCCTTCCGTGGCAAATTGTGCACCTCGGCTTGTTTCGCTCAAAGCGGGGGGCAAGGCCGCACCCCCCCCTTCAAAAACAAGACTCTTGCGGTGGCTACCCACCGCCTTGTCTGTGCAATACCACTCCTTCCCATAAAAATTCCGCACCTTGCACGATTCGCTCAATCGATGGCTCGCTTGCCTCAAAGCGGGGGCCAGCGCCCGCACCCTCTTTAAATAACTAGACTCGTGTGGTGGCTACAAAGCCACTCTGTGTGTGCACCGCCTTGTGTATGCACCGCCTTGTGTGTGTGCACCGCCAACCCTTCCCACACACATAGCACACTTCGCGCTTCGCTCAATAGACAAGTGCTTTGCTGCACGCGGGGGCGAGCCTCCGTACCCCCCTTAAATAACAAGACTCTTGCGGTGGCTGGAGACCGCCTTGTGTGTGCACCCGTGGCAAAAAAAACGGCATATTCGCGTTTCGCTCAATGAATGGCTCACATCCCTCACATCGGTGGCTAGCCCGCGCCCCCCCCCTTGAAATAACAAGACTCCTGAAATGGGTACAGGTGCCTTCTGTGTGCGCCACGTTGTGCATGCCCAGCCTTGTGTGTGCACCGCCAACCCTTCCGACACACATTGCACACCTCGGCTTGCTTCGTCGACGCAGAGCAACCCCCCGCACCCCCCTTAGATAACAAGACTGCCGCAGTGCCTACACGGTAGCTTGTGCGTGCACCACCTTGTGTATGCACCACCAAACCTTTCCACACGCATTGCGCACCGCGGGTCGTTTCGCTCGAGAGATGGCTTGCATCGCTGAACGCGGGGGCAGAAGATAGGTTGTTGCCACCGCGGGAGTCTTGTTATTTAAGGGGGGTGCAGGGGCTGGCCCCCGCTTTGAGGAAAGCGAGCCATCTTTTAAGGGAATCGCGCAACATGAGGAAGTGTCTTGTGGGAAGGTGTGGCAGTGCATACGCAAGGCGGTGTGTAGCTACCGCAAGAATCTTGTTTTTGAAGGGGTGGGGTCGGGCCTCGCCCCTGAGGTGCGCAATGTGCCTCGGAAGGGTTGGCGTTGCACACAAAAGGCGGTGCACACACAAGGCTGCCTACAACCGCCCGCAGGACTTTGCTTATTCAAGTGGGTGTGGGGGGTTGGGGCGGCCTGTAGCCATTTTAGGAGTCTTGTCATTTCAGGAGGGTGCGGGGGCTAGCCCCCACTTTGAGGGATGCGAGCCATCCGTTGAGCGAAACATGCGAGGTGCGCAAGTGTTTTGCAGCGGGTTTGTGTTGCACACACAAGGCGGTCTCCAGCCACCGCAAGAGTCTTGTTATCTAAGGGGGGTGCGGCGGCTCGCCCCTGCGTGCCGCAAAGCACGTGTCTATTGAGGGAAGCGATGCGAGGTGTGCTATGTGTGTGGGAAGGGTTGGCGGTGCACACACACAAGGCGGTGCATACACAAGGCGGTGCACACACAAAGTGGTTTGTAGCCACCATAGGAGTTTTGTTATTCAAGCGGGGTGCAGGGGCTGGCCCCCGCTTTGAGGGAAGCGATCCACCAATTCAGTGAATTGCGCAAGGTGGGGAATTTTTGTGGGAAGGAGTGGCAGTTCACACACAAGGCGGTGTGTAGCCACCGCAAGAGTCTTGTTTTTGAAGGGGGGGTAGGGGCCTAGCCCCCGCTTTGAGCGAAACGAGCCGAGTTGCGCAATGTGCCTCGGAAGGGTTGGCGTCGCACACACAAGGCGGTGCATACACAAGGCGTTGCACACACAAGACAACCTATACCCCCCGCAAGAGTTTTCTTATTCAAGGTTGGGGGGCGGGGGCTAGCCCCTGCATTCGATGATGCAAGCCATCTCTCGAGCGAAACGAGCTGCGGTGTGCAATGTGTGTGGGAAGGCTTGGCGGTGCAGACACAAGGCATACATTCACAAGGCGATGCACGCACAAGGAGGTCTGTAGGCACTGCAAGACTCTTTATGTCCAAGGGGGGTTTGGAGGCTGGCTCCCGCGTCGAGCGAAGCAAGCCGAGGTGTGCAATGTGTGTGGGAAGGGTTGCCGGTGCACACACAAGGCGGTGCATGCACCACGTGGTGCACACAGAAGGCACCTTGAAGCAATTTTAGGAGTCTTGTTATTTCAGGGGGGCCTGGGTCGAGCCCCGGCGTTGCGGGACGCGAGCATTCTGTTGAGCGAAACGCGCGAGGTGCACAAGTTTTTTGCGACTGGCTTGCGGTGCACACACAAGGCAATCTGCAACCACCGCAGGAATCTTGTTATTTAACGGGGGTGCTGGTGCTTGTTCCCGCGTGCAGCAGAGCACGGGTCTGCGTAGGGAAGCGATGCGAGGTGTGCGGTGTGTGTGGGAAGGGTTGGCGGTGCACACACACAAGGTGGTGCATACGTGAGGCTGTTTGTAGCCACCGCACGAGTCTTGTTATTGAAGGGGGGTGCAGGGGCTGGCCCCCGCTTTGAGGGACGCCAGCCATCTTTTCAGGGAATCGCGCAAGGTGACGAAGTTTTGTCAGCAGCAGTGGCAGTGCACACACAAGGCGGTGTGTAGCCACCGCAAGAGTCTTGTTTTTGAAGGGGGAGGGTCGGGCCTCGTCCCCGCTTTGAGCGAAACCAACCGAGGTGCGCAGCGTGCCTCGGAAGGGTTGGCGTTGCACACAAAAGGCGGTGCACACACAAGGCAGCCCACAGCCGCCGCAGGACTTTTCTTTTTCAAGTGGGGGGGGCGGGCTAGCCCCCGGGTTCAGCGATGCAAGCCATCTCTCGAGCGAAACAACCCGCGGTGTGCAATGTGTGTGGAAAGGTTTGGTGGTGCATACACAAGGTGGTGCACCCACAACGTGGCGTGTAGGCGCTTCAGGAGTTTTATTATCTAAGGGGGGGGGGGGGCTCGCTCCTGCGTCCATCCAAGCAAGCCAGGGTGTGCAATGTGTGTGGGAAGGGTTGGCGGTGCACACACAAGGCAGTGCATGCACAACGTGGTGCACACACAAGGCGGCTTGTAGCCATTTCAGGAGTCTTGTTATTTCAGGGGGGCGCGGGCGCTAGCCCCCACTTTGAGGGACGTGAGCCATCCGTTGAGCGAAACGCGCGAGGTGCACAATTTTTTTCGACGGGTTTGCGGTACACACAAGGCGGTCTACAGCCACTGCGGTGGTCTTGTTATTTAAGGGGGATGCAGAGGCTCGCCCCCGCGTGCAACAAAGCACGTGTCCGCTGAGGGAAGCGATATGAGGTGTGCTATGAGTGTGGGAAGGGTTGGCGGTGCACACACACAAGGCGGTGCATACACCATGCGATGCACACACAAGGTGGTTTGTAGCCACCCCAAGAGTCTTGTTATTTAAGGGGGGTGCGTGGGCTGGCCCCCGCTTTGAGGGTAGCGAGCCATCGATTGAGCGAATCGTGCAAGGTGAGGAATATTGTGTGGGAAAGAGGGGCGGTGCACGCACAAGGTGGTGTGTAGCCACCGCAAGAGTCTTGTTTTTGAAGGGGGGGATGGGGCCTCGCCCCCGCTTTGAGCGAAACGAGCCGAGGTGCGCAACGTGCCTCGGAAGGGTTGGTGTTGCACACACAAGGCAGTGCATACACAAGGCTGCCCATAGCCGCCGCGGGAGTTTTTTCTTATTCTAGCGGGGGGGTTGGCCCCCGCGTTGAGCGATGCAAGCCATTTCCACAGCGCAACGAGCCGCGGTGTGCAATGTGTGTGGAAAGGTTTGGCGATGCAAATACAAGCTGGTGCATACATAAGGTGGTGCACTCTAAAGGTGGCGTGTAGGCACCGCAAGAGTCTTGTTATGCAAGGGGGGTGCGGTGGCTCGCTCTCGCGTCGAGCGAAGCAAGCCGAGGTGTGCAATGTGTGTGGGAAGGGTTGGCGGTGCACACACAAGGCAGTGCATGCGCAACGTGGTGCACACAGAAGGCGCCCTGTAGCCAATTCAGGCAATCCGTCCTTTTAGGCGGGCGGAGGGCTGGCCCCCGCTTTGAGGGATGCGTGGTTACAAACCGCCTTGCACAAGGCGGTGCACACACAATGTGGGTTGTAGCCACCGCAGGAGTCATGTTATTTAAGGGGGGTGCGGGGGCTTGCCCCCGCATGGAGCAAAGCGAGCCGAGGTGCGCAATGTGTCTAGGAGGGGTCGGCGCTGCATACACAAGGTGGTGCATACACAAGGTGGTGCACATACAAGGCGGTCGGTAGCCACCGTAGGAGTCTTGTTATTTACGGGGGGTGCGGGGGCTGGTCGCCGCGTCGTTCAAAGCGAGGTGAGGTGTGCAATGTGCCTGAGACGAGTTGGCAGTGCACCCACAAGGCGGCGTGTAGCCCCCGCAGGAGTCTTATTATTGAAGGGGGGTGCGGGGACTGGCCCCCGTGTCAAGCACAATGAGCCGTCTGTCGAACGAAACGAGCTGAGGTGGGCATTGTGTGTGGGAAGGGTTGGCGGTGCACACACAAGGCGGCGTGTAGCCACCGTAGGAGTCTTATTATTGAAGGGGGGTGCAGGGTTGGCCCCGAGTCGAGCAAAGTGAGCTGTTTGTCAGGCGAAACCTATTGAGGTGTTCAATGTGTGTGGGAAGGGTTGGCGGTGTGCACACAAGGCGGCGTGTAGCCACCGTAGGAGTCTTATTATTGAAGGGGGGTGCGGGGACTGGCCCCCGTGTCAAGCACAATGAGCCGTCTGTCGAACGAAACGAGCTGAGGTGGGCATTGTGTGTGGGAAGGGTTGGCGGTGCACACACAAGGCGGCGTGTAGCCACCGTAGGAGTCTTATTATTGAAGGGGGGTGCAGGGTTGGCCCCGAGTCGAGCAAAGTGAGCTGTTTGTCAGGCGAAACCAATTGAGGTGTTCAATGTGTGTGGGAAGGGTTGGCGGTGTGCACACAAGGCGGCACATTCACAAGGCGGTGCACACACAAGGTGGTCTGTCGCCACCGCACGAATCTTGTTGTTCAAGGGATTTTGGGGGCTAGTCCCCGCGTCGAGCGAAGCGAGCTGTTTGTTCTGTTTGCCAAAGTACACGGTGGGGGGTTTGGCGCTGCCAAGAGGCACGGGGGCGGGGGTTGGTGCTAACGAGGCGCAAGGGGGGGGGGGGGGGGGGGTTGGCCCGCATGGGGGGGGGGGGGTTGGCGCGAACGAGGCGCATGGGGCTGGGGAGTTTGGCGCTAACGAGGGGCACGGGGGGGTGGTGGTGTTTGGCGCTAACGAGGGCATGGGGGGTTGGGGGGGCTTGGCACAAGGCCTTGGTGGTTGGCTTTGACAACTTGTGGCGGCGCTTATTGGCCTCTCGCCCTCGAACCTTCTGCTATGACAAGCAGGCATCCGTACTTCTACGGGCATCCGCACTGCTGCGGGTATGCTTAGGTGGGAATCTAGAATGCAATTTCTGCCCATGGCGTCCTTCCCTGACAGCCTAATCAGTGCCCGGTATGCGGTCATCACGAAGACCCCAGGCTGGGAGGTGCTCACCACAATCAGCAACGTGAATGTCACACAAGGCCATGGGTGCTAGCTCACCAATGTGTGACTTGCCGGTAGTGTGTTGCAGTAATATCTTGTGCGCTCTGCACCATTCATGGCGAGCGCGTTGCAAAAATATCTTCGCTCAGAGCATTCACACTCTATGCACTGCGGAGTATCTTCCTTGCTGGCGGTAGTGGGCAGCCCCGCCCACCAACACGCCCCCCAAGAGTGCACGGCAGTGCCCAGTCCATCTTTAGGAACCATCCCCAACACTACCCGCCCAAGCTCAACTGTCCGCTACAGGCCACCTTGGCCAATGCCTTCACGCTCTACCAGGCCTTCCTTCGCCGAGGCCTACCTGGGAGCTACGCCTGTGATCCTCGCGCTCTACCAGGCCGGGGGGGGGGCGTGGACATCTTAAACAATCAAACGACCCCGGCAACAACTAGCACATCCTCAATACGCCAACTATTGGGCGCCGCTGATGAGCAAACGGCACGCCATGCCACATTCAGCACAGCCCCAACACACCAACTACTGGGCTCCGCGAACGCGGAAACGACACCAGCAAAGGCACCGGCCGCAGCGGCCGGCAAAAAGCAGCAACCCGACGCAACATGCGAAGGGAAGAATAGGTGACTGTATGGGGCCCCGTAAAGGAACAACAACTAGACAGAATGTCACAAAGGGGGGGACTTTGGCGCTAACGAGCTGCGCGCTGAGCCCGATTTTCGCCTAGTGTAACGAGGCGCGCAGTTTCAGCCAAACACTCCCTGCACCATACTGATTCTCGCAAAGACTCAATCTTGGTGTGACACTGAGTACTTCTCCTTCACCACATATGGCTTTGGGCACCGACAATTATGTCTGGAAGAGCACTACAACCCAAGCAACTCTCCTTTGGGACCACGGTGATGGCAATGCCCTCCTCATGGACCATGTAGCTATGCAGGGCACATGCCATGGGGCTGTAGTTGTGGGGATGGCTGTGTGGTACGCAGCCAGGTGTCTCGGTAGAAGGTCCACCAAGTGTAGGCAGTGTTCCTCCGTGTGGGACTGGTGTGTGGGATTGGCGCTTTGTTGGAGCGACAATTAGCAGGTGAGGACCAAAAACAACGGGACACAATGGTCACAAAAGGGGCTTGTGTGCTGTGATTGGCACTTAGAGCGGCAAATTGGGAAACATATTGGTGGGTGTTGATGCCACTGCCTATGCCTGGTCAGACTCCAGGTCAGAGGTCTCAAAGAAACCTGAAGCCCCCAAAACTCAGTCATGTCCCCGTCCCCCAACGCAATACCAATGGGTCAGATACCCCTTCCTGACATCAACCCCTGTGCTGCCTCTCCTGACTGAGTCAGTAAATCCCCTTATTGACCCCCCCGCCTCCCCTTACTGAGCTCCCAATTCTTTCCCACAGGCATCCCCAGTTCTTGTTGCTCTTGGGCGGCTTCTGCCTGAGCTTTTCGCTGCTTAATACTGTGGCCATCACTGCCAATGACATTTTTGCTGATTTTGGATACAACAATTTCCAAATTGGGATCATTGGTGCAGGGACAGTATTCTGTGGGATGATGGGCTGCGTGTTCTTGTCCATCTTTGTGGACCGCACGGACCTCTACAAGGAGTCTCTTGTTGTCATGAACACTTTCGCCGGCATGGCCATGTGTACACTGTATGTAAATCTCAGGCCCAATAATTTCGGTTGGCTTGCATTCAGCATCTTTGTGGCCGGTTTTTTTGGGATCTCATCGTTCCCTGTGGCATACGAGGTATGGGCAGGGGCTGGACAGAGCTCAGACACAGGGCAAGTTTTTTTTCTGGTCTGCTGTGTTTGGGAGGTTCAATCACATTTTTGAAAAAGAGGGACGCATTTGTTGAGGCAAGTTGATAAACAGACCTCTTAACCCGGGGCCTTGCTGTGGACTTGACACACAGAAGATTCCTTAGTAGGTCAACCCACACTGGATTTTGGTGCCTAGGACACACGTCTGGCCCTTCAGATCCACCCACCCATGGCTTCCGGTGAGCTCTGAGACCAGCACCATTGGATCTGGCACCCTCTAACTAGCTGATCCCAAAATTTTTTTGTCAAAAACTGGCTGTTGTGCCCGCTTTTGGTCCACGCGGCCAGAAGTGGGCTGTTTTCGAGGGGACCGGCGACGGCGGCCATGAGGCGCCAATCCAGCCCTTGGCCCCATCCAATCTTTTGTACCTTTTGGGACCCCCAATGAGAAGTGGGGGTCCCAGGTCTCATCTTTGGACCCCCAGCTCCCCCAGTGGTTCCCACTCTGCCGTTTTTGGCCAGCATGGGGGGGCAGAAATGTCTATTTCCTTCTGTTGGGCTAAGCATGCGGCGCACACGTGGCATGCACAGGGCATGCAACCGGTGTGCAGGGCAAGGGAGGGCTTTTGGTAGTGGAAAGGAGGGGACTACAACGATAAGTGTTTGGTGTGTAGGACAGTCTAGGCATTGCGGCTGCTTGTTTTTGTTTGGGTCCACAGTAGCCGTGCAGGGGACCAGTACGGCATTATCTGCATTAGGTGGGATGTGAGATCCTGTTCCCCATCCATGAAGCCGTGAGCACAGGGGTCATGACGGTCAGTGCACAATGGCTGTCTATCTTAATGGTGATCCTGGAGTATTTTGGCATGCGGCAGAAGGAAGTCGTGCCCCTTGGAGCCGCGCTGCTGTACATTGTTGTGGTGGGAATGTTCTGCTTCTTCAGGGGCGACTTGAAACGGCGTATGATTGATAAAGCGGTGGATGGGGAAGAGCTGGCCATGGAGGGATGAGGGCTTGAGGGATTGAGTGAAGGCACTTGCTCTCCGTTCCCTCCGTCATGCAACAAGGCCATTCAGTCGGCGCACCGAATCCTGCACGTTTGTCTCAATTTTATTCAGGTTGAGGGCGTAAACCGTAACCCAGCCTTCACTTCCAGTCGACATCTCCGCTGCAGCACTGCCTCAGCCTCATCTTGACCTTTAGCACTCACCAGCCTAACCTTCGTCCGGTCTAGCCCTAGTATTTCAGCCCCAGCCCTCAGTCTTGCCCGGAGACAGCCATGAGCACCAGCATTGGATCCACCGTTAGCCCGACATTTTGCAGAATCCCCAGTAATACTGTAGCCCAGGGCAATGCAATCATCGTGTCACATCCCATTCAGAGCTTGGGCTCCCACCTGCAGCTTGGCCATGGCCACGGCTGTAGGCCCAGCACCAGTACCCCGGGCCCCAGTCCATGTGTGTCGTTGCACCTCGAACCTTTTGTCATTGCCCCAGCCAGTCAGCTCTGATTGCAGGATGTGACCCCCCCAGGTTGGCCTGGCCGTGCTCAGCCAAAATCGAAGCCCTAGTCCCAGCCTTTGCCCACTGCCTATCTGCCCGACCTAGCCCCCGCCCTCATCAGTCTCAGCCCTAGCCCTTCTCTTACCTCACCCTAGCCCGTGTCCCAGCCCCCGGTCAACTCTATCTCCACCTACTCTTATCTTCAGCCCTAGCCCCTTTCGTCAAAACAAAGATAACCAAGGCACCGGGCAGATTACCACCCTTAATGCCGCATAAGCCCCTATTCAGAACCTATGGGATCACCCATGGCCACTATGCACCTCAAAATCTTTATTTGTGTTGACTGGGGCGGTTACCCAGTGAAAAGGTGTATTTCACCAGTTGACTGAAGGCAGTTGACTGCCTTTTTCCTTTCAGGCACTTCAGGCTCGCTTCAAAGGAGTGGTAGGATAGGGCGTTGCAATCCAGGAGCAATCTACTGCGCTACACATGCGCACTGTGTGGGAACACTCCCATAAATTGTTTTGGACACACTGCCACTATGCAATGATGTGGATGTTGGATCTGAGGTTGTGTCAGAACCATAAACAATCATGGAACGGTACCAAGCCATGTACAGAATGGACCCCTTGAGCCTGCATAAGTTGCACAAGTCTGTTCGTCCCAAATTCTTGCTTTGGTAACATACTGTGGTACGCTAGATAACACCCAGGGCTGTGGCCTGTTTATTGCAATTCGGCATGTGCGCTGCAGGTGCGTGCCTGTGGCCCTTCTCAGCACTTAGTGGATACTTTTGTATCTGGTCATATATCTGCGAGGATTCCACTTTGCGGGCTATGGTTTGCTGGCCTCAGTGGTGGTGTGCACTCGTCAAAGCTGACTGCACCCAATATACCTCACGTGCTTCATCTGACCTCAACAGAAAATATGAATCAGTCCATGGACGATTGCATGAGATAAGTGTTGCCATTACTTTGCATTTGCTGCCCTTTTCAGCGCCCTGCACACCGTGGCTGAGAGATTATTGCAACAACTCTGTGGCATGGCCATGCGAGAACACCTATGATTGATAACATAGGTTGGCTGTTCCCTCCAGTCCCAGGCGAGAGGGGTGGCGTGACTATTCTGTTGAGATCTGAAATGACTGCTTGTGCACCAAGCTGCCAGAGAGTCTCAGGGGCAATTCTGGCATCTTCTAGAAATCCGACAGTCAAACAGGTTGTGCCCTTCAGTTGCTCCCAGAACTTAGTGTTGGACCAATGCTACATGTCACTGGGTGATTAGATAATTGCTCCGTGAGAGGCGGGTGGCCCGGCGAAGGTGGATGGGTTTGGAAAATGAGCACCCATGCAGTCCCCTGTTTTTTTTTTGTGTATTGTTTTGTGTTGTAGTGTAGCTTTCTAATTCCTCATTTTGGACCGTGATGGGGCACTGAATTTATCTTTTGGGAACCACTTCAAGTTCAAAAGGTCGGACTAGTTTGATAATCAATATGTCTGAAGAAGATGACCGTAGTTATGAGGATTGTGGCTAGGTTTCACTGCTTATGTGAACGGTGGTATTTTTGATGGGAACAACATTGTCACTGATCATTGGGACCGCTCAAAAACATGTGGCTGCAATCAACAGTGGAGCGTCCACTGGAGAGTCTCGTTGTGGTGATAGTGGAAGGAGCTTTGAGTCCAGCCGCTCTTGAGCATCGGCTTGTGACTGAGACACCGTGTCGTGGGTGTCATGGTGATGCCTGGGTGAGGCACTGCATTGTGGCTAGAAGTAAAATGGGGCATTGTGTTCATCTCGAGCAATGTGTACCCGAGTGAAAGCACTCGCCAAAGAGCCCAAACACTCCATGGCAAAGTTTGGGACACAATGGAAACAGCATCCACAGTACTCTCTTCAAAGGTATCATGAAAGACAGGTTGTAGATGGGGAAACCGCCCCAGGGCCTAGGGGCTGGTACTGAGAGGGGGATGGAGCAAGTTTTGTGGGGGAATATTTCCATGGGGATGGCCCTAGGCACCCTGGACACCCACAAAGGAACGGAACGTTCGCTATATGGGCACCTTGTTTGAGGCTTTCAACAGCCAAGGTGCTCCTACATATGCCCGTGACTGTAATGGGCATCAGTGTCTTGGTGTTTGAGGGTGTATGTTGTAATACGTGTAATTTTTTTTTGCGGTAAATGCGAGTAACAAAAAAATGGTCACGCCGTGTAATTTTTTTTTTGCAGTAAGTCATGTAAACCCGTTACACGCATTACCGCAAAAAATGAAAAGTTACACGGCTTGACAAATTTTTTTGTACACGTGTTTACTGCAAAAATAAAAAAAATGCACGGCGTGACTTTTTTTTACATGCGTTTACCGCAAAAAAAAATTACACAACATGATAATTTTTTTTGTACACTGCAAAAAAAAAAATAGTTAGACGATTTTACCGCAAAGAATTTGTTTTCGAATTTACTGAAAACAAAAAATTCATGCATGTAGCCACTGGGCCCATTTATGGGCCACTTCTGATTTTGTCACCCGCTCTGAAGCGTTGGGGACCGCCCCAGACTGCAAGGGTTATGTAGCCACCCGGCCCACTTGTGGGCCACTGCTGATTTTGTCTGTGAAACGGGTCATTGAACCGCCTGGTGATGATTTGGAGGGCGTTATTGAGCTTCCTTGCCCTCTTGACCCCCCCGCCCCAAAAAAAAGCACCCAAGTTGTAGGTGCACTTTTGGGGATCACGGAGAGTGTTCCAGCCAGCCCCACCCCTCTCGAAGGCAAGTATAAGCCCCCCCCCCCCCATTTTGAGGTCGCCCGATCGCGTGGTGACGTCTGAATTCAGTAGGGGAGGGCGATCCTGCTGAGTTTTTTAGGGGTCCTAACGAGTTTTGGGGGGGGGGGTTCCTAGGGAGATTCTGGTGCAAAATTGGGTGAAACCACCATCAAATTCGTGTTCTCCAACCCCAAAATGGGGGATATTGTCACCCTATTGTTCAAATTTTAACCATAGGAATGACCCCGCCTGAGAACGGGGATGGTTCAGGAACACGCTACAAGGGCGTGTTTTGACCCCCTTGTGGAAATAGGGTCGTGGTGGTTTCACACAACTTGGCGGTATTTTTGAGAAAATCGCCGTTTTGCATCAAAACCCGAACCCAAAAGGAATTTGCATTTCAATATTGAGAACAATGAAATTTGATGAAGCTATAAAGATGTTGGTCACTGTAGGTGGAATCAGATGACTCACACAGCCATCAACTATGAAATGAGAGATCAGCAATCGGTGTGATCAACATAGCCATGAATATCTTAAAAAGCACCCCTACTTTTGAGGCATTCCACCATAGAAGTTCGACTTTGTCGACCCATCCTGAAATCAAAGTATACCACCCCTCTTGTTTGAGGTCGCTTGTTCCGAGTTTGTGGGTGCCATGTCACGGTTTGGGCATATCTCAACGAGTTTTGCAGATTCCTACCAAGTGCATTTTTGGATGTGAAACGTTGATTTTCTCAAAAATACCGCCAAGTTGTGTGAAACCACCATGATATTTGGACCCAGCGACCTCAAAATAGGGTATGGGGTTACCTGACTTCATGATTCTTTTCTTGGGCCTGATTTTGTTTCTAGTGCCAATGACACCACGTGGTACTATGTTATATTGGCCGAGTCCCAACTAATTGGTGGCCACACAGAGCACTGGGTCCTTTGTCGACTCGGCGTCCCATCGTTATGGTCGCTATGGGGTGCCGTACGGAACCGGCAATTGTACATAGTGCACATGTATTGCAAAAGTTGCATTTCTTTCAATGTTTCATTTTTTTTTTATAATTTACGCGTCTTACCGCAAAAAATTTTTCAATGCATTTACCGCAAACAAAAATACACGACTCGACGATTTTTTTGTACACGAGTTACATTTTTCACTGCTTGAGGCCAGAAAGAAGGAGACTAGCATGGGTGCCAAAAAGAAATTGCCCGACAATTTTCGCTGCACCATGACCTGCTCCTTTGTGGGCGCCGAAAGCACTACAAAGATGAGGGCTACCACAAGAAGAGGACATCGGACCTCAAGAATGAAGTCCAGGGGAGGGACAAAGGTGGTAAGAGCGGCCAAGCCCAAGACAAGAAAGGCGATACCACTGGCAAGCGCAAAGATGGCAAAGAAAAAGGGAAAGGAAAAGGGAAAGGCAAAGGAGATGGCAACGGAGGAGGCCATGGAGGTCAAGGAAATGATAACCAAAACAACATGAAGAAACCAAGTGGCAGCTCCAATCCTACTCTTGGTGTGAGCATTAATGCTGCCTCCTCCGATGCCCAGCTTGGCATATGGGTGAAGATTTGTTGTGTCATCCTCACCCCCTTTACGGATTTTTGGGTCTCTGTTCGTGTGTTTACCATCCATGTACCCTCATATCACTCCAAACAAGCAAATTTGGCCCCATTCTGCACCTTATTTCAATAGGTGACAGGGGAGAAGACATAGTTCTCCAATTATTTCACACTCGTCGAAAGCAAAATCAGGAGGATGTGGGGAATTGGGCTCGTGTGCTCCTCGGCATGTGCACGTGCGACGTGGAGATTTAGTTGTCTGGCGTGACCAAGCAACCATAGTCTACCCGGTAGCTGCTATAGTTTGCTCCACTTGTAGGACACGGTGAACACAAGAAGGAGGATGAGAGGGTTCCCTTGCGAAACATGCAATTCGGAGAATTCGGAAATCATATTGTCCACCAAACCGCATCTTACGTGGGAATAGATGTGGTTGGTTACTTCCTTTTCAGGATTCGACAATCCGGTAGGAAGACCGGGGGATTTGGACCACGAACCAGGATAGTGGTTGTTACCAAGGGGCCATCTTATGTATTTTCAACTTGGGAGGCGCTGGATGGGGCGAGGTGGGGTGCTCAAAAAATATGATTTGGTGCCCATCTAAACACGATGCTACTGTAGCCAAACCATTGCCAATGGTCATGCCGCGGTGTGCGCGTGGCGCAGGTGCCCCCCCCCCCCCTATCACCATGCACTAGCTACGCACTCATGTGGGCAACCCTGTGGATTGATGAACTGCGGCAAAAAAATTTTGCCTGCCTTTGGCAGCAACTTGGTAGTGCTGGCTGCGTTGTTGCTTGTATGTTGTGCAGGGTGCTTACGCATGTTGCCTCTCAGTTTCTGAACAATTCATACTGGCCACTGCTTAAGCACTTCATCAGTGGCAAAAATGGCACCAAAAAGGAGGGCGTAACCTGTTGTTTTTTTTTGCCGTTTTGGATGGCCCCTCTGGTTGAAGTTGCGACAGAAGGAACAAATCCTAAGGCCGACCACATTGACGCAATCACATACCTTGTGGTGTTTGTATCCAAATGCAAGACATTTATTTTTCAGCTGCCGACCCTTACATTTTGAGTGGTTGGTCGTTTTTGTGGTTGGCTCTGGTACAAGTTTCCCAGATAACGGGCGCTGTGCGGAAACACCCACAAACACAGGATGGGAAGATTGCATCAGCTTAGGAACGCCTCTTCCGCTCATTTTCGTGATCTTCTGCTGCATCCAGCATTCTTTGTGTGCCTATCATGTCTACTCACCTGTTCCTGTAGGCTTCGTGAAGCTTGTACAAGATGAGGGACCATCCTGCAAGCTCCCAAAAGTACCAGCCTCCGTGCAAAAGGCTGCACCATGATGGCCCACCCACTGAGCCTCCATGGCCCAACAGAGATCAGGGCACAAGAGGGCACATGGGTGCTCTGCATCAACATACCCCAGTGCATGGCCAAGCTAGAGGTGCAGGCAACAGATGTGCTAAACCGGACAGGCTGCAGCGTATGCGGCAAGAACTGCCTGTGTGGAGTGTGCGTGAAGATTTTCTAAACCTTTTGGACAAAAACCAGGTAGATGCATGCATATCTAGTTTGCAGTCACCAAACTAGGCAGCCTGCATTTGGTTTTAGTTTGAGCTTCGTATCAAGTGCACCTTGTCAGTGGAGTAGGTGGGTGGGTCAGACGCCAAAAAGCAGTTTGTGTGTACCTTAAATTGGCCTCAAAGTTTGGGCCTCTTTAGTAAATTGTATCTTTTCTTGTGGGTGGTTGGGTGGGTCGGCTGCGTCTGGTCAATGCCCCAAATGGGACCGTAAGCAATGGCCTGGTCCCCATGAAGCATGGCACAGCAAAAGGGACCACTGGACCCCATTGGGAACAAAACCGATGCTTTTATATCATACATATATATGAGTGTTGGACACGGGGGGGGGGGTCGAAACCCCCGTGTCTGCTAAACTAGCAGCCGATTGTCTAGAAATGCGGTTCGGACGCCCCGCGTGTGGTACCATTTTGGGTGGTGCAGGTACGCCCCCCCCCATTTTGCACGAGGGGAATCCAAAATAGGAGGTCCCGTTGCGTGTTGAAACGGTGGCGGGGCTGTACGGCCTAGAAATGTTGGACGCTTCTGCTCGAGATCTGCAAATCCGGCTGCTCGGCTGCTAGCTGATTTGTTGTGTACTTACCTTGTGCACTGAATTTCTCAAACATATTATTTCGGTGGCGAAAAATGCTAGGGGGTAGCCTGGTGCGTTTTGATGTGCAGATTTGAAAATTTAGGTGTTTCCTTGTATCTCCACAATATGTAGAAGCCATGCACAAAACATGTGCAGGCACTGATGAAGTCGGACTCACACGTTTCGATAAAACATGAGGACACACAAATGTGAGAGAA
The DNA here is from genome assembly GCA_964036045.1 of Eutreptiella sp. 'Long Island Sound 2002'. NCBI lineage: Eukaryota > Euglenozoa > Euglenophyceae > Eutreptiales > Eutreptiaceae > Eutreptiella > Eutreptiella sp. 'Long Island Sound 2002'. Next base: position 136,507,347 of record OZ038381.1, read on the forward strand.
AATGGACCGTTGCTTGCGTTGAGCGCCTTGTTGCACCGTTCCTCTTGCATTTTTGAACTCAACACATCACATTACATCATTATACCTTCTATGGTTTTTGGTTGTAGTGATGATACGTTGCAACTATGCCCGGTTCTCTCCCAAACCCCAATCGGTGACCTGTGTATTCTGCACAGACAGCCTAAAACCCTGGAACCGTTCGACTTGCGCCCTGAATTCTGCAAAAATATGGTCTCCTACCCCCCCCCCCCCCCCTAACCCATACATCTCCGAAAACCCCTTTTCTCGGAGATTCCGAAAAGGTATAACATACCCCTACCTGCGGAACAACATTTTTCCAAAATTCAGCCGGCACCGGAAATACCGTGCTAGTTTAACGAATAGAACCCCCCCCCCCCTCTGTCCAACACCCAAATATCTGTCCAGAAACGGGGGGGGGGGGGTCAAACCCATGTACTAGCCGAGGTTTCGCCGGGACGGGGCCAATTGCTCAAAAATATGGTTCCAGGGGTATGGGTATGTTATACTTTTCTGAAAAATGCTCACTCTTGGCTTTTCAGCGCAGTTTGAGTTGGGGTCCAACTCAACGATATGTCAAAATGCTAGCCCGAACAAAGAATCGTTTCACTGCTAGAGGCCCCGTTCTGCCGGCGTGCTGCAGACCATGCACGTACCTGGAGAGCATTCCGGGGTCATATCCCCAATATGTTGTGAATACATCCAATGTTGTACGGGGGTAAAAAGATGCATTTTTTCATGCCGTATCCATTGGTTTTGGTCTGAGGTTGTAACTCAAGGATATGTTGGAGAATTTTCATCAAATATTGTTTGCTGTGCACACATCGCTAGCCACCGGTTTGTTTTGCAAGTAGGCAACCCGATGGTTTTTGGTGAATTTCTCCAACATATCCTTGAGATAGAACCTTGGACCGGCACCAATGGATTCGGCATGAAAATCTGCACCGCCCCGCCCGTGCAAAATTGGTTGAAGTGGCGATATGTTAGAGAAATGGCCCCGAGAACGTTCCTGGTTGGTTGCCTAGTCTACAAGTAGAATAGCTATCTTGGCCTGAGGTCACTCACTTCCCTTCTTTGCAAGGCCCACACCCCGGTGAATTGGAACACAAGAAACACATTTTTGCAAAGCATGAAACATAGCCATCACAAGGGAAAAAAACTACCATCAAACACCATAATATGTAAGAGAAATTCCGAAAACAGTGAAAATTTGTGCCGCAATATGTGGATATGAGCCTGTTTGACCCCCCCCCCCCTCGTTTGTGGACATATGTATATATATATATATATATATATGTATATATATATATATATATATATATATATATATATATATATATATATATATATATATATATATATATATATATATATATATATATATATATGGGCGTTTTCACGGGGGGGGGGGTTTGATCCATCCACTAACTGGGGTTTTTGTGTTGTCGGCTGATTTCTTGGAATATGGTGTTCCGTTGGTAGGGGTATGTTATACCTTTTCGGAAAGCCACCGAAAAGGGCTTTTCAGAGATGTATGGGTTGGGGGGGGGGGGGTAGGGGACCATATTTTTGAGAATTTTGGCCGTTACTGTGGACGATTTGGGTTTTTTTGCCCTGTTTTGGTATGGTAGCAGATTGCCTGCACAGCATTGTAGGTGCGTTGGCCGCAATGCTTTGGTGGGTCAATTGGTGTCAATTTTCTGGAGTTTTTATGGGTTCTTCATGCACACAAGGGGCAAATGCATCAATGTG